>OU452301.1:21315000-22772500 GCA_911728475.2 Pterostichus madidus | reverse complement strand
TATTAGGACTGTTTTAACAAATGGAAACACCGTTGGGATAAGTGTGTGCGTTGGGGAGGAGAGTACTTTGAAGGAGACCCAGACATGTAATTTCTAAATAAAGTACATTTTGTTTTATGACGTCAGTCCACGTATTTTTTGAACAGACCACTAAGCTCAAACCTACACTCTCAGTCTTTTAATAACATTCTTATCAATCTTACAGTTATCATACGCTAACAATCTCTTGTTTTGCACATCCATAAAAAACTCTGAACACTTCATTTCCTCATCAGTTATACGCAAATTCATCATACACACTATCACATATCAAAGGAGGCACTAACACACTATTACAAACACACAATCAAGCATATCGGGATACAGTCACGTTTCGAGCAAAGGTACCCATAGCATCTTATAATCTGCATATATTCTATTTTATACCTATGTAATATATTTCATTACTTACTAATTTATATTTATTAATCTGAGTACGATGAATAACATTACACTTAAACTGTTCTGTACCAACAATAAAATATTCTGTACAGTTAAGAAGTGAACGTAGAGTAACACATGCCTGAAGCCCTGAACAAAAAAAAAACATAAAATTATTACATAGAATTTTCATAAAAACTTGACAATGATATTATTATAAAAAAAATATGCATATCTTTCCCGATATTATTCGTTTTAAAATTATTTTAAGGAAAAAAATGCATAGGGCTTATACAAATATATTTATCTACATCTCTTGATAGAAATAAAATATTATCTTATTTGATGCCATAAATTTAAAGAAATTAATTAGAATACTTCGAGAAAATCAAAGACACAAGTGACGACTTGCTGTGACTTGTGTCGTTGACATAAATATTTATATATTTATTATATTTTAAAATTGTATGTACGTTTGTTGTACATTTTTATTATTATATTACCCTTTACACTTAACTGAAGCTGGTTGGCTTGTCGACCGAAACATCCTAATAAATGATTATCATTAGAAGAAATTCCATATTTTCTACGATCCTGAGATATAATACATCTACAATGTTTAATCCCAAACATTTTTTTATATTTACGTGTGACTATACGCGTACCTACATTAAAACCTTACAGATTCGATATCTGTTAAATTATCCACTCATATAGTTTTTTTTTCTGTCATTTGTTTATACTATTATTAATAACGTATAACATATTTTTCTTTATTAAAATATTTATTTTATATTTTCAGTAAATGTAAATATGTTTTTAAAACATTTATGCTTGTGATATTTTTTTGCGTGGCTTCTTGTCTGATCCATATGCAGCTATTACGTCCTAATCCGCGATTTTAGGTCTTTTTCAGTCAATAGCAATGTGGGTTTCCCTGGACAGTCACTGATTCAAATGTTGCTTAATTCGCGATATCGCTTGGATCAGTACCAACGAGCTATGACCGTTGAGATATGATACATTTAAATATAGCGCTATTTTTGACTGTACTGCAACTGACCGCCGTCAACATGCTTACCTCATAGATGCCAGTGAATGCTACAAGCAAATTAGGAACCCAGTATTCATGTGAAATCCTTGTATAATACATACACACAAATCGAGATCAGCATTGTCGGTACAACTCCGTCTCTGTACAAGTCATTCGTAATAAATGTATAATTTATTCGTAATAAATGTATAATTTATTCAACCGAGTTTTGTCATTTCTACACCACTAACTCTACATAGTGTCAGAAGTGGTTGAATTTTAACAATAAAAAGAAAAAAGAGAACGGAATCATGCCTGACACAAACGATGTTGTAACAGACCGGATGTGTAAGAAATAACCGTTTGCAAAATTGTTGATTAGATTGTGTCTTTAAGACACATGTCATGTTATTCATCTTTAGGAACACGCGCGAGCGTTTGAGGCATTTGTCACATTCAGCGAAATTATTACGATCTAGCATTTATTTACTTTAAATTAGAGGTGTGTAGTTCGTGAACGAACTAGTTCATATGAACTATTCCTTATAGTGAACGATACGAACTAGTTCGTGAGTTTATTAAAGAATAGTTCACTGCGAACTATTCGGATATGATTCACCAACACGGCGGCACGGCCGATGAAGTCAAATCGAAAGCGGAGAACGGAGAACAAAGGAACGAGACTAATTACTAGAGGAGCTTACTAAGCTTACTTCATACTTCGTTCGTTCGTGGTCGTTGCTATGATCACCGCTCTGCTTCTGCTCTCTGCTGTCAAATTATAATAGAACCAGATCCTAAAAGTTCACTTGTTCTCGGTCGTGAATCACAATATACATAATACGATTTCCGTTCATCATAGTCTTAAAAATTTCGTGAACGAAAGTGAACTAATGAACTAGTTCAGTGAACTAATCTTTTTGGTGAACGAGAACGAATGAACTGGTTCACTCAAATGAACTAAAATTCCCATCTCCACTTTAAATGCCATAGTTTAAGGATAGTTAGCACACAGTTCAACAGTAGTAGTAACACAGTAGATAGTACGTAAGTAGTCAGTAGCTATGATTCTTGAGTAAAAGAATATTCGAGGGTGTCTATCCCGAGAATATGATGTTACTAATTTGTTATTTGTTGTTTTATTAATTCATTGTTGTTTAAATAAAATACAATCAGTGGTCAAGATAAATTATCATCTTACATAGTTAAATCTTAGAAGGAATGGCAACAATACATAATTCAAGTGGAACTCGACTGCGGTAAGTTGGCTAATCAACCGGCAGAGAGACAAGCAGTTGTTACAATCGGACAAAAGACTATCATGATCTTCATTACGTTTGGGCTCACAATAGGAAGGGAATCCAACGATTGTTTTTTCGTGGATTGATCCAGCCATAGGCTGAACGATATCAAGCTGAACTGGAGCCATCAAGAACAAGAAGATTGGTCACTTTCAGTGGCGACAAAATCGATGTATTTGAAGAAACTAAACTTTCTGGTTCGATCAATTTTAATTATTAATCCAATGGTCGATCTGACAGATTTAAACCAAAATATTATGAGGACACATTACCTAATTAAGACGATCGAAGAAATAGCAGCAAAAATCAAAGGAGCAAGATACTTCATGAAACTAGATTTGACAAATCAAGTTCAGCGAGAGGACACACAAATATCTTACCTTCGGTACACCATGGAAAATATATTCCTTCCTTCAACTACCATTCGTTTTTTCGTCAGCCCTAGAAATCTTTCAAAAAGTATTGAGAACCATCTTGGAAGGAATAGAAAACGAGGAATATTCCATAGATGATATTCTCAACTAAACGAAACTAGAGAAGAAATACACCGATATACCCAAAAAGTGATTCAAAGAATGACAAATTAAATTATGTACTTGAATAAATTTACTCCCATTTTACCGAAATTGACGGAGCCTCTACGAGCTATCTTGACGAAAGATGTTGGCTTTAGTGATTAAGTTCGACTGCAAGAAGTTTCACAAGTTTATCTATGGAGAAAGACTTGTGTAAACGGATCACAAACTACTGGATATTATGAATAAAAGAATAATCTTCGAAGGTTTACTGTATTCTCCACAGGTGATATACAATAGATGTGTCGAAATACCAATATCCGATGTGTTGAGTCGTAATTGCAATTCCGAAAGCTGAAAAACTTAGCAATTTACAAATGAAGAAACGGGACAAGGAGCAACAAAAACTGAAGAGCGTAATTAGAGTTGGGAATTCTAGTTCATTTGAGTGAGCTAGTTCATTCGTTCTCGTTCACCAAAAAGATTAGTTCAATGAACTAGTTCATTAGTTCACTTTCGTTCACGAAATTTTGAAGACTATGATGAACGGAAATCGTATTGTATTGTGATTCACGAGCGAGAACAAGTTGAAACAAACAGATAAGAAAGGGAGGGAGCGTCGCCCTGCGCTTGTTTTTGAAAGTGAATTTCACACAATTGCAGTTAAACACTACGTAATAACTGAAAACGAATTAAAAGATAAGAAAGGAAGGGAGTGTCGCTCTACGCTTGTTTTTGGAAGTGAATTCCACACAATTGCAGTTAAACACTCAATGTCAGATCAGAAAAGAATAAAAAAGATAAGAAACGAAGGGAGTGTCGTCCCTGCGCTTGTTTTTGAAAGTGAATTTCACACAATTACAGGTAAACACTCTAATGAAATTACTAAACAACGAAACTAAAATCTAAAACCCTGCGCTTTTCTGAAATCATCAGATTCATTCCGCAATTAATCTTCGCCAAACGTTCCTATCCTGACACACCACTTTTGCTTCATCCACATTCATAATTCCTTTCATACAAGCACGTTTGTTCCTCGTAGTCGGAAACTTTCGTTCACGCAACAATCCTTCTATCATATTCATCCATTTATTCATAGGTCGCCCACGCAATCTTTCACCCTCAATTTCACCAACATATACCTGTTTCACTAATCTCTCATTCGACATACGTTCAACATGCCCAAACCATCTCAACTGACTTATACCTACTTTTCTAACCACATTCTTCTCAATTTCACACTCATCATACACCAATGTATTCCGGACACGATCTCTTCTAGTATAACCACACACACCCCGCAAATACCTCATTTCCACAGTAGTTATACGACGTTCATGTTTCTTCATCCACACCCAACATTCACTACCATACATCAATGTAGGCACTAAAACACCATTATACACACTCAATCGAGCATCTCTGGATACATTCACATTTCGAGCAAAGGTTCCCAGAGCACCCAATACCTTGCATCCCGCAGATACTCTTCTTTCAATCTCACAATCAATACGTCCATCCCTTGAAAACATACTACCCAAATATAAAAACTCATTCACTTGACCCAATCTCGCACCATTCACCGAAACATTACAATCAGTCACCAGATCGCTCTTTTCAAACACTAACACTTTACATTTATCGACATTTAATAATAAATTTAAATCTTTTCCTACTTCATTTATATTTAGAATCATTCGTCTCAATTGCTCTTCAGATTCACCCATAACAACCACATCATCCGCATACGCTAACGCAGGCACAACACTACCACCAATATGTACACCATCCACCCCATTCAAAGCCGTTCGTAACAATACATCCATGTACAAATTAAAGAGCCACGGAGACATCCCACAACCTTGTTTCACGCCAATGTCTATACAAAACCAATCACTCAATCTACCATTAACTCTCACCGCAGCCTCACTACCTTCATACAGCGCACGAATTGCCCCCAACAAATTACCATTTATACCGTACTGTAGAAGTACATTCCATAATGTCTCGCCATGAACACTATCATATGCTTTTTTAAGATCGAGAAAGCCACAGAACACCTTCTTGTTCTTAGCAAGTGACTTTTCAACAATCATACGAAGAGAAAACAATTGATCCACACATCCTCTCTCAGGCAAAAAACCACCTTGCATATCACTTAACTTGGAGATTGTTAAGGTTCGTACCTTATGAATAAGAATCTTCCCGTACAACTTCCCTACCACACTCAGCAAACTTATCGCACGAAAATTAGTACATTCACTCGAACTACCTTTACCTTTAAATAAAGGACAAATGATAGCACATTTCCAATCATCAGGAGCCACACACCGTTTTAAACAAAATCTAAACAAATAAACTAACCAGTCCAATAACCTCTCGCCTCCATACTTCAACATCTCATTCGATATACCATCCAAACCAGGAGCCTTACCATTCTTCAGACGCATCAATGCGAAACTAACATCACTCTCATCTATATCCCATTCATCATCACTAACATTTTCGCTAACATTTTCACTACAACCATTCGGTGTATTAATGCTACCATATAAAGTCCTAAAGTACTCACACCATCTATTAGTAACATCTGATTCATTCCACAATAACTCACCATCCGCACTCTTAATCGCTTTCACTGTCCTGACATTACCACCTCTCAATCTCTTCACACTCAACCAAAACATTCTTTTATTCATACTAAAATCATTAGTTAATCATTCACTCATCAAATCATCAAAACGCGCCATGCTTTCTCTCACTACTCTCTTAACACATTTATTTAACCTCTTGTATTCCAGCAAGCATTCATCACGTAAACTTCCAGGCACATCTTTCACATTTAGAAATCGCAAATATGCTCTCTTTTTCACCTCAATCGCCTCTTTAACTTCTTTATTCCACCATGCATTCTTTGGACAAGAACCTAATCTACATTCACCACAAACTTCTTTTGCACATTTAAGAACTGTATCCTTAAATTTGAACCAAACATCATTTATGCTGCATTCAAAATTAAGTTCACATACAGGCAAAGATTCATTTATTTTCTCAACAAACAAATCTCTAACATCCTCATTCTGCAGCGCACTGGATTTCACACGAAACATTTTATTAGTATTTTTCACCCTCATTCACCAACATTTATCTAGACGTATGCGCGATACCACCAAATAATGGTCATTCGTACCCAATTCAGCACCACGCTTCACACGTGTATCTACAACTAAACTTCTCAATCGTTCATCATACAAAATAAAATCAATAATACTCCGTCTATTTTCACTAATATTCTCCCATGTATACAAATGAGCAAGTTTATGTTTAAAGATAGAATTGGAAACAAAGAGATCACGCTCCAAACAGAAAGAAACTATTTTCCTACCGTTTTCATTCACTCTTGCATCACCAAACCTTGTTGCTAGGTAACTACAAAAAATATTCAGCAAAATAAAAATAATAAACTCAAACTGTAATATACATTCCGTATTTTTACATTATTTATTATTATTTACAACAGTTTCATTTAGTAATTAAAAATTGTAATTAATTTCATTTTATCATAGTCAATTATTTAAGTTATCTATCTGCTATCACTGTAGTTTAGTTAATAATAATTCAATAATTCCATTACTTTGGCTGATGTTTGTTAGTACAATAAATATTATTATTCATTTTACTTTTAATATAAAACAGAATGAAAATATGAAAAATGATATCTTTTACAGAAGTGGGTATTTCATGTTAAATATTTCATTGAGAAAATTATAATAATATTGAAAAGATACAGAGACATATCATTTTGACATAATAAATAAAAATAAAATAAATACATCACGCCTTCTACACATTACTGGGTGTGGCACTCTGCCGAAGCAGATCTCGGTAAGTGATATATTTTGCGCGTGAATTGCGGTTACCAGCCGCCAAATCACGGCCTCCAAAGATGTTAGTGGTGGAGGAGCCACAGCGGTAGCTTTTGAAATTATGAAAATTGTTTGTCGCCTGTGGCAATCGAACCAGGGTTCTCAGGATCCATAATACATGTAACAGATAAAGCAAATTCTAGTTTTGCAGCCTTTGCTGTGCTCAATTGCTTTCTTAATTTAGAATGCACTAAATTGAAAGTGGAGAAAACGGGCTCTACCCCTGTTGAAGCTGTAGCACTTCAAAATTCGAATTAGTTGTATTTCTGCATCTTTTATACAATCTTACATTCTATTAATAACTAATAACTTCTCGAGGCAATTTAATTTTGTTATTAAATTTGCGTCGAATAAAGTATAACAGAAAAAAAAACCGATATAATTTTATATTTGAAAATTGTGACTTAAATTTATACCAGATTTCACGAATTGATCTTTGAAGAAGTTTATCGCTAGGTCTTTGTCGAACAAGAGGCGGTGCAGCCTATGCTGTAAAAACAGCACTTCACAGCCTGTCAATTGTCAACAAAAGCCTATTTTTAAAGTCAATTATCAAAAGAATAGTATTGTATATCACGGTTACTTCAGTTATTTCTTGTTGCCTCAACAACTGTAACATACAGGAATCATGTATTTCGAAGTGGGTAAATAGACGCAGTTTTTCGTTCGATAGAAAAAATAGCTATTTGTTTATCTAAAAAAAAAATTAAGATTTTAGAGCGAGTAAAAACATTAGTCCGGTAGTATCTATTTATTAATGACATTACCAAATGTGTTCAACACTTTAATATACTTCTATATGCAGATGTATTGTCCTACAGCGTGATATAGACAGCATTCTAACCTGGTCTCATGTTTCAAAGTTATTCTTCAATTTTAGTAAATGCAAAATCATGACTTACTTTGGGGAAAAATCTATTTATACTTACTCATATCATATGAAATCACTTAATAGAGTAATTCTGCTTAAAGACCTTGGAATATTATTTGACTGTAAACTAACATTTAATGAACATATTGAGACAACAGTAAAATCAGTATATAGAACTCTTGAATTTGTCATCAGAAACTGTAAATTTTTTCATAACATTGTAACACTACAAAGTCTCTACAATGCATTTATTCGCTCCAAACTAGAATACTGTCTCCAAGTATGGAATCCAATTTATGATAAATACATAACAAGAACTAAATCTATTCAACGCAAGTTTGTTAAATTTTGTCACTATAAATTACATAGACAGAATCCCAGTTATGATAATTACAACTTTTTATTGACTGAAGTGAAAATGGTGCAGCTTACTAATCGGAGAAAAATACTATCATGTATGTATCTATATAAATTAATAAACAGTATTACAAATTATCCGTGTTGCTTACAAAAAATACCGATACACGTCCCCGTATCACTTCACGAAATAAAAATACCTTTCATTGTAAAACAGTCAAAACAAATTACGAAATGAAATCTCCGTTAAGACAATTTTGCGTTATATATAATATATCATGCAGTATTGACATATTTGGCGCCTCCATTTTTAAATTTAGGCGAACATTAATTAATTATTTTTGTATTTAAATATATTTGTGTGTATTTGTTAAATTTAATTGTTATGCTTGATATTCTATTTAATTCTGTCAGCTTATATCTTATATTTAGATATTAATATTATTATTATTGTATAATTTTTTTTTACATTCATCTTTCTATTTATATTATTATTTGCTTTTTCTTTTTCTTTTGAAATTTTATTTATTTCCACGGGTATCTGATTTTTGACAGAAATATCATATTTTATTTTTCAAATATCTAGTACTACAGATATGCTAATACGTGAAATTTTACTTTATGCTATATATATATATATATATATATATATATATATATATATATATATATATATATATATATATATATATATATGTATATATATACATACCAAGGGAGAGTTATGCATATTTTTTCAATAAAATATTATTGCATTCAAGTAAAATCATACTTACATTCAGACGTAACTACTGGAATACAATATAGAATGGCTAAAAGTAATTCAAATGAAGGTTGCACTACTTTCGATGTACTCGCTAATATAATGTGAGTTACCTTCTCATTTAATTTACTCATTACATTTATTTTAGTGAATCTACTAAACTTCTGTATATTAGTTTCTAATTCTTCAGTTAATTTTCCGAGTATAAATATATTATATTCTTGTGTTTTAATTGGCATTTGCAAAGCCATCGGTTCACATTTTATGTTATTTAAAACAAGTTTCATATCTGAATCTGCTAAATCCCTAAAAATTATTAATAAAACATATAAAATTATAAATAAAATAGTACATTATACATACCAAGGACTAATTCCGTCGTAATTTTTGGAATGTATATCAGCCCCATTCTGTACCAAAATTTGTGCAATTTCAATATTTTTTTCAAATACTGCTTTATGTAATGGAGTATCATAATTAAATCCTGGAGCATTCACAACACTACCCTTTTTTAAAAGGCCTTCAATTATTGTTTTATTTCCAATTATTATTGCTTCGTGCTAAAAAGAGCAGATTTATAATTATAAAAACTATATAAATATTTATTAATAACTACCAGTGGTGTCCACCCTGCGTAATCTTGTGCATTTACTGATGCTCCACTATTAAGAAGTGTTTCCACCTCTGCTTCGATACCCTTCTTACAAGCTCTATGCAATTTTGTTTCTCCTACAGAATTCTTTTTATCTACAAATTCTGTTACACTGATTTTGTTTTTAACTTCTATATAATTCATACAATCACAATCAAAATTAATAACTGTATTATCAGAAGGACAAGAATCTAATATGTGTTTAGATTCATTTTGTTCTGACCGCAAAACAATACACGAGGACATTAAAGTGTTTGCTTTGTTTCGGTTTACTGTAACAAATCAAAATGTGTTTCTATATATAAAAAATGGTTGCTTAATTCCTGGCTTACTAAGATTTCTCTGCACTTCCGTGGCTAAAATATCAATATTTTTAAAAATCGTTTGTAAAGATATGTCAATAAAAACATCGTCAATGACAAATCTTACACTACATTTAAAACACTTGTTTGTTAATGATATACAATTTTGACAATGAATATGACCACATAATTTTATTCTGTACGGTACATCACAAATTGTTTTGCTGTAAATAAAAATACGATATAAAAAAACAATTAATGATAATACATCTCGCAAAATTTACCAATTTTCGCATTTAAATTCGCATTTAAAATTATTGGTAGCTAGTAATATTTCTTCCATCTTTGTTTGTGAAAATAATGCAATTGAAATTATATGAATAAAAACTAATTTATAATAATAAAATTAAACTTATAAAAAATTAGGTTATAGGTCGCGGGCACTCACGTGACGAACTGAAGTTGATGCACAGCTGGTTGGAGGGCAGCTGTCAGAGTTACCTCCCGCTATTCCCCTCCTCATTGCCGCACTTATGTTTCGATTGAGACGTTACTTACTTCACTTTAGTTTATTTGGGCGCTATTTTAAAAAGTTTTCAGCTCGTTGTTGAAAATTTCATTCTTAGCGACAAACTTTGCGTTTCAGTTCGTCTCGTTCATATCTGAGATGTTATTATTTTGGTTTTACATTTCTGTACATCTTGCATCCCACCACATAGCATAAACCAAGCGACATTATTTCGCTAATATAAATTAAAAAAACACTAAACAGACAAATAACTAACAACAATTTACAACTAATATAATGACAAATGAAACAATAAGAAACAAAACAATAACAAACAACACACAAGAAAAATAGAACGAAATTCTAAAATAACCTAATCCGATGTCAAAGTCTCAAAGTACATGGATGATGAAGGGTGAGAAGGGAAGTAATTCTGACAGCTGCCCACCAACCAGCTGTGCATCAACTTCAGTTCGTCACGTGAGTGCCCGCGACCTATTACATTTAAACATTTGAAATGTGATATGGTGAATCAACCTGACTGAAGATAGCACCAGCACAAAGATCTCTGAACTAAAAGTAAAACCGTGGCTGGAATGCGCATGCCCCTGGCACATATAGCGTCAAAACTCCGAGTCTGCTACAAACTGCTGAAAAACTGAGAGTACGTCCAAAACGGGCGCCAGGGGCTTAAGGTGAAACATTCGGCCTGAAGTTCGTTAACCAACAATTTGTTATCGCGTAAGTGGGGTTTCTTGTGGTCCTAACAAAAATGTAGATCTGACCTATCACAGAAAATCAGGAATATTCTTTATAGAATAGTGGAAGGGGTATTGGCGCGCGTTTAAAAGCTAAACAAACTTGAAGATCTTCAAGAAAATGATTTTAAACCACATGTCAACATAAAATCTAAAATTTAATAAAATATAGTATTTTATTTGATATAATATAAAAATAAAAAATTTTACTTACAATTTTATTTCAGTTATACATAATCATATATTAATAATAAATTTATTTCCATCGATCATATACAATGATATAGGATAAGTCAGACAAAAAAAATACATTATTCTATGGATACCTAAACAGTAAAAACAAAATTATAATTATAAGCTAAATAACATTTATACATAAGACATATTTTCATTAACAGAATAAAAACAATATAATTGTATATTATTCTTCTCACTGGGTAAAGATGTGCCAGGTTGCTTAATCAGCTTCATTGGTTGGAATCAGCACACCGTTACAGCTTGAGCTTATGCCACTATTGCAAGTGGTATATGTTCCAGAATACGGCGGCTTTAAATTCATCAACGCATTTGTTGAATGCAACTATTGCAGCAAATAGTCATATATTTTGCGCTCCGAAAACAATGTTGCAGGCGAATGTTATGTAGCCACTAAATACGACATATAAAATGAGATATGTTTAAATGAACACAGACATCAAATATACCTTCTCAATGAATTTCTCCAATGTATTTTTCTTTAAAATAATAGTTTGAAGGACAGTCAACTATTTACTTGAACATGTATGTGTGTCCAAATAATAAAATCACATTCTTTTCGTCCTGTTATGAACAACTGGCCTTGTACTTGGTAATAAAAATTGTGATTCGTCTTTAATTTTAACTTATCACCATCTAACACAGAACAGAAGTTTTTTATTTTCACAGTAGCTTCTTTTGATGACAAATGTCGAGCTGTATATGGACATTTCAATTCAATTATCTTATTTTCATCAACTAAACAATCTGGCGAAGCAGCTAAATATTCTGCATTACGTTCTAAATTTACAAATAAACCACATAGTTTTACTGTAACTCCAGTTACCTGCTCATAAACTTGTATTGTCACAGATTATCTAGTTTTACTCCAATCAGTTGCTGCAGTTGTAATATTTCGAACGTAAAGCATTCTTTCCACAAGTTGTCCCGCTGGAAGTTTTCGTGATAGCCTGAATTCTTTAAAACTGTCATCCTTCAAGAAGTTTATAATTTTGAACCCAATTTGGAATTTTCTGATTTAGTTAGGAAACAATTATTTCCGTTTAAGTATCATAATCTGATTTATAATATAATTAACTACAAAATACTTGCAATATAAAAATATAAATAAAGCGAAAGTAGACTTTATTTATGGAATGTATAGTTTAGTCCTGGGCAACATTTTGATAGTTCTGATGTATTTACTTTGTCAGCCTAATCTTATTAAGGCAGTGTCCACTTAAAACTGTTAAATAAAAACTTTAATATTAATAAATAAACACTTATAAATACAAACCTACTTACCTTACACACATTTGACGTTTGATGTTAAAACCATATCGAAAAATTTTATTATTACTTTATTATTTTGTAACAACATATAATATATATATATATATATATATATATATATATATATATATATATATATATATATATATATATATATATATATATATTCATTATTGTTATCATTATTAGTCAATCATTTTTACATATCTGTCAGCCAAATTGAATTTTGAATAAAACTTCGATACTTGAATATACATCATACGTCATCAAAAATCCGAATCACACAACGAAAACTCATGATTCAAGAGCACCAACAATAAATCTATGCAAATTTGAATTTCAACAATTACTTTCTTACAAATGTCATTATATAGATAAATATAAAACAGTGTATTACTTTCTTATAACATTATAGTTCATGAATAAATACTATTCAAGAGCAAATAAATAATAAAAATATATGAAAAAAATTATATAAATGAAGCAGCCAAATTCACAATTTTGAGTCAGATTTTCTCAAAATTGGGCCCTACGTTTTTAATAAAAAAATACGTATATTTAAAATTAAGATAGTCTATAACACAAAAAAAAATCAGTCAAATTAAACACAACACTTTTGAGAAAAAAAAGAAAAACTCTGTTTTTCATGGTATTTTGGCCTATTTTATTTTTTTGCTAAAAATTGTCGTGTTTAATTTGGCTGAAAATTTATTCAGGCTTAGTCTGTCGTATTTATAATTTACTGTATTTTTTATATTGATATCGTAGCGCCCATTTTTAAATAAATTCAAATTAAATTTGGTGTAATATATAATTTATTTTCTTTTATTATATGAAAGATATTTCAAATTAGTAATATTATTATAAAACTTTAAACCTTTGACTACAAGAATATGTACAATAAATAATATGTTTCATTTATAATAAAAAAGATATTTGATTTCAAATAGATCAAGACAGATCGTCATTTCACCACTGTTCTGTTGTTATCTTCAGATCGAATGGTTCACCTAGATAAGCCCCTGGCACATATAGCGTCAAAACTCCGAGTCTGCTACAAACTGCAGCGTCAAAACTCCGAGTCTAATAAAGCCCCTGGCACATATAGCGTCAAGACTCCGAGTCTGCTACAAACTGCTGAAAAACTGAGAGTCACGTCCAAAACGGGTGTCACATATAGAGTCGGTGTTTCTGACAGTCAGAAATAAATATTTGTTAATTTTAACGTGTTATTTGTTAATTTGTATTATTTAAAATATTTATCGACTATTAAGAAATATAAAAACTATAAACTACGAAATATAAAAGAAAAAAATTAAATTAAATAAAAATTACATGAACTATAAATGAAATATAAAAACTTAAATATATTATTTAAAATGTTTGTCGATTATTAAGAAATATAAAAACTATAAATTAGGATATATAAAACAAAAAAATAAATTTAAAAAAATGACTTGAATTATAAATGAAATATGAAAACTTAAAAGTTTCTAACTATGTATAAAGTAAATGAATTTAACTATAAAAATGTACAAAAATCAAACAAAAACATAAACAATAATAATTCATACGTCAAACAACAAAGGAAGATATGGAAAAAACCAGCATCATAATGAAGTTGGTTTTCGGCAGTCGTGACTGCTGAAAATAGAGGCGTTTCTATTTTTGGCAGTCAAAACTCCGAGTCTGGTAGACTCGGAGTTTTGACGCTATATGTGCCAGGGGCTTACCAGACTCGGAGTTTTGACTGCCAAAAATAGAAACGCCTCTATTTTCAGCAGTCACGACTGCCGAAAATCAACAGTGAGCAATATTCTGTATATTTCACTTTCGCGCCAAAATGGTGCCACGCCATTCGACAATTGGGTAATGGAAATGCGCATTCCAGCCACGGTTTTACTTTGATTTGCCGAGCTCTAAGTGTGTGCTGTGTAACAAACACGTGTGAAGTGTATCCATGTTAATTAATAAAAAATAATGGGGTACGTGAACGTTATAATTACTTTTTGTTCAAATTGTTCAATTTAGTTTCATAGTTTAATATTTTATATTACATTGTAGCCTATAAAGTATTTATCTGCAAAATTATGCGTTGCATGAAGCGTGATATGAAATTGAGGTTAGCATATATTTATAATGCGTCTCTGCTATGTATTAGGTTAATAACAGGTGTGCTAGACAGTGCTGTTTTTATGACAATAATAAATATATTTTGCTCTTAATATGAACTTTATTATAATTTCAGAAATATAAACATTACAGGTTGTTTAAAAATATCTTTTTCAAAACTTACGTCTTCAGGTTTTATAATTATTCTATATTATTTTTTTACCAAATCTTATATATATATTTTTTACTGTATTGTGAAATTTTAACAACTTGAAAATTGTGAAGATAATCTATAGTGTTGCTAATTTCACTTCATGAGTTCTATCTGCGTATTGTCACGGAACAATAATTTATTCATTTTATTATTTCCAGCGATAGAGCAAATAAGTCGGAAGTAAAGTGCTTGTACATTCGTTTACCTATTAAAATAAAGGACGAACAACAAATAAAAGATCTACATCCAGAAATACTTGAAGTGAAATTACGAAGAAAGGTAATTATTTATTTGATATTACAGTGCATGTAATCACATTGATAATTGTGACGCAGTTTCTAGGTTATGTCCACTTTTCAATGTTGTTTGTTTTCTTTATCAAATTTTTGTGACATTGTTCAACAAGTCAATTTTACCTGTACTATTATGCCTAATATGTTAATTTGGTAATATTTTTAATTACAATTAAAGGTATTTAAATATTTCTTACAAATAAACGAGTTTTTAATCAAATATTTGAAAGTCGGTATGTTAAATTTTGGTGTAAAGAATGATTTGATTTTGTAAATATATACATGTATTACAAAAATATTTGTTACTTTATATTTATGCTTCCAGAATGGTATAATCAATCATAATAAATACTTAAGACTATTATATTTTAACAAGATTTAGCAGGTGTATATGATTCATGTTACGTTTGTTGGTTTGCCTGTATTTGTATTTTATATAGAAACTGTAAAGTACATGTTGTTTATTTATTTTAGGATAAATTTCGTTTCTGTCACATTATATTTGAAAACAACGAAAAGTGTATAGAAGCTTTGAGAACACTGAGAAAAATTAAAATTGAAGGGAAGAAAATCTGCGTGCGATTACCTTTATTGAGAAGAAAAACTCAAAACATTTAAAAGAATATCTTATATTTTTCACCAGTTGTATTTAAAATGTAAGTACACTTATATTTTCATAATAAAAATTAAAAAAAAAATCATATTTCAAAATATAACATACTCAAAAATAAATTGTTGGCAAGAAATAAAAGTCCTTTATTTATATTTTGCCCAAGGACAGACAATGTACGTGTCCTTATAGTAACCTTGTAAGCATTGTTTGCATTCTTATTAAAATTGAAAATAGTATACTCGTATTTATTATTTAATTTAGATATGTTATTAATAAACAATTTGAGTAATATATATATATATATATATATATATATATATATATATATAATATTAAAAGTGGTATTAGCGCTAATCCGCTTTATAAATATTATCTATTTATTTCAAATTAAAACAAATTCATGAAATGTATTAGCACTAATCCGCTCTATAAATCTCTGTAAATATTGACTAGTCAGTTTCCGTCCTGTGTTGACAATGTTTTCTTTTGACATTTTCCTGTAAAAAAACAACTTGGAATTAAATTTTTAAAAATCTTAAAAATTCTTGAATGTATATATACTTAAAATTTGTTTGTATATATCGTGTGTTCCATGTAAAATCAGTCTTTTATTAATAAAAAGTGTAAGTGCAAAAATTTATGATACCAAATTTGTATCACAATTTGCCAATATTCCTACATCTTATTTAATACAGATTATTCCATTTACTTGGCTTAATGAAATTAATAAAAATAATTCCTAATTTTTCGCCTATTCTTGTATTGCTACTGACGTAAAGTGCTTGCAATTTGTTTTAAATATTTGTCATTGTCATGAATATTTTAAAAGTCGAAAACCACGTAAATATTATTGGAATGTATTATGGGGAGCGCAGTATAAGACAAAGATCTGAGTATTTCGCCAGAAACAGAAAAATTAAAATATTCATTACACTGACAGGTGGCAGTGACAGATTTAAATATTTAAAACAAATAACAAGCACTTTATGTCAATAGCAATAAAAGAATAGGCGAAAAATTAGGAAATATTTGTTATTAATATCATTAAAATACGATATCAAAATTTAATAATCTGTATTAAATAAGATGTAGGGATATTGACAGTATTGTGATATAAAATTTGGTCCTATAATTTTCTGCCGGACACTTTATTTACAGAATACTGATTTTACATGTTACTTACCTATACCAACATTTACGTGCGATACACGGTATATATATAAACAAATTTTAAGTATATACACATTCAAGAATTTTGAATAATTTTTTTATTTAATTCCAAGCTTCTCACATTGAAGAAAAAAATATAGCTTTCTAGCAATTTTTAATCCAGTGTTTACAATAAAACAAATAGATTTTAAAATATTTATATTCAGAATTTAGTTCTCTAACTTTCATTTGACAAAAATAATTTGGCGAATTTTTTATGCAAGAACTCACTTTGCTACTGCCTGGAATTTCTTAATATTTATGCCTTGAAATTCTTAAACCTTCTGGAATTTTATATTTTGAAATTGTATATGTTCATTAATATTTCATTTTTCGTTTACAATTACATTTATATATAAACTTTTCAATTGATATTTTACATTTAAATTTTTTATTATAGAGAGAAAAATTGGGATACTACCGAGATTTGAACCTGGGACCTTTTGAACTCCGGTTAAACGCTCTAGCCAATGAGCTATGGAATCCATGTAATTCAAATCAGATGTCATTCTAATTTTTACTCTCTATTTTGTTGTCTATGTGCTTCAGATATTCTTGTAAAAGATAAGAATAAATGACATACTTCATTTGTAAAATTATTGTTACAGATTGAATTTAGGATGGTGTTGTCAGGGGATAGCTTCATAGGAGCACCGAACAGCGGCTTTCTAAAAGGACCAGCATCAGATGATGATATTGAGCTATATATCAGTGAAGTAGAGGCCGATGGCGTCGACGACTCGGTATATTACATTACGGACGAGGAAGTATACGACGACACGTCTTATGTGGACGACACTTACGACGAAGACGACTACTACTTTAGCGAGGCTGATGATGATGATTACGTGGACGATGAAGACCTCGATGTAGACGATACAGATTCAGATAGCGATGACACCGACCATGACCCTGTTGTTGTACGATTGCTGTCCGACACTGAATCGTTAGGAAGCGACAAGTCCACCGCCACCCCTTCCACTATACAACAGCATGATCCCACTGCTGATCCAACAAATCACGGCTAATTCAAATAGTTACATAAAACAAGCTCTTTTGTATATTGTATAATATAAATATTTTATTACTAAGTGGTTCAGAAAATATTTTTCCAAATATAAAAATTTAATTTATAATTTCTGAGTTTCTTTTTTTATAATTAGCCTGTAAGTTGTGCTGGACTCTATATTTTGAACAAATCTTTAAAGTCTACAAATTTTTAAAGCTGTGAATAAAATAGATATATTTGTTTTGTTATAAGTATACTTTCAGTACATTTACAAGTAATCGATTAGATTTTTATTTCTGATGTACTGTGATGTTATAAGAAAGAAAAATTGTATAAACACTTTCATTTTAAAAATGTATTTGTTTTCTTCAAAAATATTTTCTTACACCACATTGTTACTGTATCTACTATTTAATGTATATGGTATTTATCCAATAATGAAACAGCAAATATTTCTCATTACATAATTTAACGTTCTTGGTTAATATAATTTATATAAAAAGATTTATTACATAAAGTTTTTCAGATGACTTGAATCTAATGATGAGTCTGTATATTTTAAATAAAGTTTTTAATTATCATATCAAAAATTTACATTAGCCATTTTTGAAATCGCTGTTTTTAATTATAATTCAGATATGTAAATTTATAAATAAATGAGTTACATGATGTTATATTTTTGGACAAATATTGTTAGAGTACTGTTAATATAATTATCAAAACATATTTCCTAAGTTATATTTTTTGTGTAGCTGTAATCTTTATATAATAAATGTAAAAATTAAATACAAATATCTCATAGCTTTGGTAGTGGTAAAATTATTTTTTACAAATAACGAGTGTGGATAAACATATATGCTTTTATGGCAATATTATAAAAAAAATTGTTCTGTTAAACAATTATTTTTATTAATTTTTCGACTGCAGTAGAATACATAATTATGGGACTAGAATAAATACATTTTCTGGCATTTTAAAAGTAGCAGTTACAATTAAGTTCTGAACGCGTACGCTAGATGTCATCCAATGTCTCAGTTCCAACACGCTTACGTCATGTTTTAACAGCCATTACAGTTTCTACAAGGACGTTCTGTAATAAATGCAGGAAAAGTGTCAGGGATCATCTGTATTTACAAAATAATTTCATTTAATTGAATTTAAAAATGTGTTTGGTACGTGTCATAAAGTAGGACGTTTCTGTATAATATTAAAATGTAAGTACAAAATAGTTTTATATTGCATAAAGATTCGTTTTTGACATTTCATAATTTTTTTGTATTTGTCCTTTATAATCTACAATTTTGTTTCATAACAATGTCGAAATCTTGTTACTAGTTAAACAAGAGGATTTTAGATGGGTATTGGCTCCACATATGAAACAACTTATTGAAATGCATACATATCATACTAAGAAATTTGTCTTCTTAATGAAGGTGTGTCATCAATAGTAGGTAATTATTTTGATACTACAAGAGTATGATGAATGTATATAATCTTTTAGTTCTTAATGATTATTAAGAGCAGCAAAGTGTGTTTAATAAATATTAACTTAAATACACATTATTATTAGCACTTGATTTGGCATTGAAATGTTTTAAACTAAAAATAATGTGCACAAAAAGACCAAAAGATATTGAACCTAACCATATTGTTCAGTATAGAAGTTTAACTGGATTAACGAGCAAGTAGTTTCTGAATACGTTCTCATAACAAAAATAATTAGCATGATAAAAAAAAATATTGTTTTACTTAAATTATGCAGCTGAATATTCGCCATAAATTGCCGTTAAAACAAAGAAAATATTTTTGAATATGAAAATTATATATTTAAAAATAACGTTATTTAAGGCAAATGTATATAGTTGTAAAAGTAATTTTTTTAATAGAACAATGGGCTTATGTTTTACTTTAGTTTTGGTTAATTAAAATATTAAATAATCGATAAATAGTACAGAAAACTGATGGCAGTGATAATTTTGCAGTAGGTACATGGTAGTTTATGATAGTTTACACTGTATTGATAGTATAGTTTATGTATTGCGTAGCAGTTATTATTTAGTTTGTGTTACATTTGTTCGTTTCGACAGCTGACCAATATATCTTGTAGCAGCATCAATTTTTTATTTTTTTTTTTGTTTGTGCCGGAATTTGTAAAATATTTTTCAATAAATGAGTGTTACGTGTACTGCCAAATAATTGCTCAACGATCCATAAAATTTTTGACGGCATCTTACTGAAAAACTAGATATAATTATTCATACCTATATTTATTTTTACAAACGTCTTTCCGATTAGATTTTATTGAGTTTTTATAAATAATATTGTTGCTGTTTATATATTCACTTTATGCAGCAATCTTAGACATCAATTACTAGGTAGGTAAATGAACAATTATGTGTCTAATATACTTCCATATGACATGTAAGATGCATAAATTCTATTTTAATTGTAAATAGTTGTGGTTATATACAGAATGTAACATAAATATGGAATATTAATATTAGCTCCTAAAATAATTATTTAATCTAAATAATTAAAAAATAATAATACAAATATATCAAAAAACAATATTTATTTGAAAAAAATATAAAATAAAATCGTGTTGAATAAATGCAATTTACTGATTTTTACCGGAAATGGATTTTAGTATACCTAGATATACTAGTGATAAAATAAAAATCTTAAAGACTCCTGTCATTCTCTCGAGTCGTCTCTATGGTTTTTGTTTATTTTCTCGATTATTTTTTGACGTTTCTCAAAACCAATAAAATGCTTCATTGTATGTGGCAACCAATCCTGTCATCTTCTTATATACTAAACGGCTTAATTCCCTATGTATATATAATTTCATCACAATCAGTCTGACAATTTTACAGCCTAGACGGTTTATCCGATTTATTTACAACTTTTTTTATTTGATAGAGGTCAATCACGGGGAGTGCCTTTTGATAGTCTCAGATTTTTCGTGTACATGATGTGCGAGAAAACTTGAAAAAACATGCGTTTTTGGGGCAAAATCAACTAAGAGTGTGGAGGCTTTGAAATTTTTAAGAAGAACATCAAACGTCACTTTGACATTTGTCAGTGGACATGTCGCATTTTTAATTATAAATTATTTAAATATTAAATGTTTTAGAGTAGTTTTGAAATATTTTACGCACATTGGGCAACTGAGGAGACGTTTTTTTTATAATTAAACATTTTAAATATGTGTATTTAAAAAGAAAAATTTTTATAGTCCACTATGAAGTTGGTTTTAATTCACACGTCAAATTGACAAGT
The DNA here is from genome assembly GCA_911728475.2 of Pterostichus madidus. Taxonomy (NCBI): domain Eukaryota; kingdom Metazoa; phylum Arthropoda; class Insecta; order Coleoptera; family Carabidae; genus Pterostichus; species Pterostichus madidus. The sequence continues at coordinate 22,750,835 of OU452301.1, read as the reverse complement.
TTTGTAAAATATACAGACAAAGAGTGTGGAGGCTTTGAAATTTTAAAAAGAACATCTACTCTAATTTTTACATTTGTATGTGGACATATCGCATTTTTAATTAAAAATTATTCAAGTATTAAATATTTTAGACAACTTTTGATATATTTTACACATATTGGGAGAATGAGGGAACGTTTTTATTATCATTACGCATTTTAAATATGTGTATTTAAAAAGAAAATTTTTGACAATTCACTAAAACAAATCGTCAAATTGACAAGTTATATAAAGTATACAGGTAAACCCAACCAAATTTGTCTCCAGTTATAATATACAGTAAAACTAAGCAAATATTGTTCACGGTAATGTACATTAAATACAATTTTATTATTATTTATTGAAATTAATTATCAAAATTCAAAATTTATCGTATATGGTATAATACCAAAGTTTTGAAGGTCACGCATGTAGAAATGAGATTTTTTTCAATCAGTAATTGTTTTAGTGAAAGTAATTCAAAACATATCGTGTTTGGTACCAAATACAAAGTCCTTTGAAGGGCTCACATACAGAATTCGAATTTTTTCGATCGGCAATTGTTTTAGTTAAAGTGCTTCAAAACATATCGTGTTTGGTATCAAATGAAAAGTCTTTTGAAGGGCTCGCGTGCAAAATTAAATATTATTCAATCGGCAATTGTTTTAGTAAGAGTGCATCAAAACCTATCGTGTTTGGTATCAAATGAAAGGTCTATTGAAGGGCTCGCGTACAAAATTGAATATTATTCGATCGGCAATTGTTTTAGTAAGAGTGCATCAAAACCTATCGTGTTTGGTATCAAATGAAAGCTATGTTGAAAGGCAATATTCTAGACAACTTTTGAAATATTTTACACATATTGGGGGAATGAGGGAACGTTTTTATTATAATTACGCATTTGAAATATGTGTATTTAAAAAGAAAATTTTTGACAGTTCACTAAAACAAAACGTCAAATTGACAAGTTATATAAAGTATACAGGTAAACCCAACCAAATTTGTCTCCAGTAATAATATACAGTAAAAGCAAGCAAATTTTATCCACGTCAGAGTACAATTTAAAAAAACCAGATAACTCGAATTGGAATCATTTGATCACTCTTAAATTTTCTATCGGTAATACGAAAGTTATTTTAAAGGGCATGTGGGCAAAATTATAATATTTTCAATCGGCAATTATTTTAGTGAAATTGCAACAAAACCTATCGTGTTCGGTGTCATATTAAAAGGCTTTAGAAGAACTTTCAGAAAAATGAAAATAGTTGAAATTTTATAGTAAGCAATTATTTCTAACATAAAGTATTTCGAATCATATTGTGTTGGGTGTCATATGAAAGGGCTTTAGAAGAATTTTCATATGAAATAAAAAAAAAGTTGTAATTTTACGACTGTCAATTCAGATGAAATATAGAAAGTTGAAATTTTACGATAGGTAATTGTTTCAAACTTAATAAATTCTATAAAAAAATTCACTCGCATGGTGACTGCTCTAACCAATTGAGCTACAAACACTCGGCGAATACTCATGCCTTTCCAGCAACTTTTAGTTGAAGAAATGCTAGAGCAGTCACCATGCGAGTGAAAGGTTCTGGATTCAAATCCCGGCGAACGCTCATTGCTTTTTCAAAAATTATTTATAATATCTACAAACAAACAATTGTGTCAATAAACAAATTCTTATAAAAAGTTTGTTTAGCAAAATGTTTTCGGAAATAACACACGTATTTGAAATTTTACGACCTTCAATTGTTTTAAACCTAAAGTGTTCCGTATCATACCGTGTTTGATATCATATGAAAGGGATTTAGAAGAACTTTCAGACGAAATAAAAAATATATATATTTCGACCGTCAATTGTTTTAAATTTAAAGTATTCGGAATCATGCCGGGTTTAATGTCATATAAAAAAGTTTTGAATGAACTTGTAGATGGAATAAAGAAAAAAATTCAATATTACAATTGTTAATTGTTTCAAATTCAAAGTATTCCGAGTCATGCCGAGTTTGGTGTGACATGAAAGAGTTTTGAAAGAAAGTTCAAATGAAATAAAGAAAAAAAAATTATTTAACAACCGTCAACTGTTTCAAACTTAAAGTATTGGTGTCGTATAAGAAGGCTATAGAAGAAGATTGTAATGAAATAAAAAAGTTGAGATTTGACCTATCGCGTTTGTATCAAAAAGAAAGATTTTTTGAAGGGTTCGTGTACAAAACTTAAAACTTTTAGATCCTCAATTGTTTTAGTGAAAATTATTCAAAATTCTTCGTGTTTAGTATCAAATGAAAGGTCTTTTGAAGAGCTCGTGTGCATAATTGAATTTTTCCTGTCATCAATCGTTTTAATGAAAGTTCTTCAAAACTTATTGTGTTTGGTATCTAGTAAAAGGTCTTTTGAAGAGCTCGCGAGCAGAATTGGATATTTTTCGATCGTTAGTTGTTTTAATGAAAGATCTTCGAAATCTTGTTGTTTTTAGTATCAATTAAAAGGTCTTTGGATGGAAAGATATGCAGAAATGTTTTAGATTTGTAATAATTGAATTTATATTGTGTCAACTGTCCTACAAAAGTGAATTCTACTTCATGGTCCGCGGAGCTAGCGTGAGGCCTGGCGAAGCCAGGGCGACCGCTAGTTATTATACTGAAAATAAAGCTCTAGTGATTATTCCCGGGAATAATCTCTGTAGGTGCTTTTGTTTGTGACAAATGATACGTAGTTGTCAAATAATTATTTAAAACTGTCAACGCGTCAAGTAAAATGTGTGAAAAAAAACCATTTAGTTCCATTTTAGATACAGAAATACACCAACAAATTTTGGAAACAACTTCCAACAATAAATTAATAAGTAATCTGTCAATATGGACCTAATTCAAAATCTTTTAAGTTGGATGAATCGACCTCAAGAGCTAAGTCAAAAAATAATCTAATTAAATATAACTAGAGAGTTCGATAAATTAGAAAATAATTTTTCAGTATCTTTCTCAAACTTGTTGTCATTTGGCAATAGTCACTACGGGCTTTAGTGACTATTGCCTGGCAACAAGTTTTCGAAAGATCTGTCAAATTTTCAATTTATTTTCACTTGTTATATTCTGGATGTTTTCGATAAAAATCAGTAAAATTGCATTTATTCAACACGATTTTTCTCAATTTTTTTTCAATTAATGTTTTATTATTGTGTTATACAGGATGGTGACCGCGATCCTCGAACAATAGGGATTTAACATGTAAAATCACAATTTTGTAATTTCCTGCTATCCAAATTATTTGAAGCCAAAAAGCTTCAAATAAAAGTTTTAGGGAATAAAATTCAGCATCTAAGACAATAAACAAAATTAATTTTGCATGCTTCGTAACGGCACAAATTTGATCTGAAAATGACGAAAATAGCCTGAAAACTATTGATAGCCATGGAACTAAAACAATATTAAACAAAGTTTGCCGTTTTATCTGTCAAAATAAATTACATAATAAATAAAGAAATTATTTTGACAGATTATACGTCAAACATTTGTTTAATTTGGTTTCAATTCCATGGCTATCGATAGTTTTGAGGCTATTTTTGTCATTTTCTGATCTAATTTGTGCCGTTACGAAGCATGCAAAGTTTATTTTGTTTATTGGCTTAGATGCAGAATTTTATTGCCCTAAAACTTTTATTCGAAGCTTTTTTGCTTATAATAATTAGGGAAGCAGGAAATTACAAAATTGTGATTTTACATGTTAAATCCTTGTGTTCGAGAGTTCCGTTCACCATCCTGTATATGTTCGTGAAGAGAAGAAATTTCTTTGTCGAATGAGATAAAAAAGTCATAGCATGTCATTCACTGTGAAAAAAATCACTATTTGATTTCGCAAAAATATCCGCAGTCATAAACCCTCGAAAAGTTTTTTTTTTTTATTAGTTATTTAGTTTAAATGATTATTTCAGGAGATAATATCAATATTCCTTACTTATTTTACATTCTGTATACATACTATAGTGTGATCAATGTAACTTAGGGTGACCACCCGTCCTACTTTGGGAGGACATGTCCTACAATTAAACCTTTTGTCCTACCGCCTAACGGAAATGTCCTACTTTCACAGATAACTGGTTTCAATTTTTTTTCTGTATATTTTGTTTTGTATTTGTGATAATTTTGAAATAATTTTTTAAAAATTTATACACATTATTGTTTTCGTTTATTACAATTAATACCATTTTATAATTGGCAAGAATAATATTTAATATAAATATTTTATTCATATTTTATATTAATAATAAATACGAATTTAAAAATAAAAATTAGAAATCTAATTTTCCTTTTTTTGTAATAAATAAAATAGTGTGTTATTTATACCGATGATCAAATTACACCAATTCAAATAATTTAGTATAGATAGTCATTAATAATAACACTACACTTTTTTTTCCTATGTTTATATTAAATAATGGGTACAATTGGAACAAAGATTAGTATGTTAGTTAAAAATTATTTACTTATAAATTTTTAGCGTTTTGTGCTTTTTTTACTACCGATTTTTATTGTTTTAAGCTGGGTTGTTAAATGTTCTACTGGGATGCGTTATGCATGAAATCCTTTAATTTCCTGGAATTTTATAATTTGAAATTGGTACACACCATGAAATAGTATAGAATTAAATATTATAGAATAATAACGTAAAAATATAGATTAAATCATATTTTTTTTAAAGTATTGCATAAATAAAATATCTCTTCGGATCGTGACCTGTTTCTGTGGTATGTTGTCGGTTCAGTATACCCACAAATTAGAATTTATTACAAAATAATTTCTCATGAGACTTGTCTTTGAGATGTGAAGAACAAACAAAAACTAATACACTCATGGACAACAATATTTCTTTTTTTTAATCCAATATAGTTTTCTACCTACATTAGTAATGTTTTATATCCAATACATATGATAGCATTGGAACTTGGAATAGATTTGTGGATGATTCAATAAAATAGTATGATTTTAGTTATAACATTTCACTGAAAGCCACAATAAAGACAATCGAAAATCACAAGTAATAATGCAAGATCTCCAAAATCGGATTTACGTATAAGCAAAATAGATAGTTGCTTAGGGTCCCCACTCCTCGGGGGGTACCGGTAAAAAGAAATTCATAAAATATTTGTATGTGTAAATTAATTTCTAATTAAATATTTTATTATTTTACACAATTTTTTATTTAATAAAAATTAATTTAATAAATATTAAATTATTCTAAATATTTAATATAATAGAAATATTTAGGATCCAAAGAATAATAATATAAATAAAATAAGGCTTCAGGAAACTAATAAACTATAAAATATATTAAAAGCACATTTCGAGGTTATACTAAGTCATCATTAGCTTCAAATAGAATTACTATTGCTATTTACATAACAAGTGCGCGAATGGTGCAAATGACGTCTTCGTACACGAGTTTTGTACGATGCTTTTAGTAACGAGCAAAATTTATATAATCAACAATGAGGAAATTTATTAAATTTATATTGTCAGTTAAGTATGCCATAAATTTTTGTTATTTAAAAACAAATTATTCATTTTTTTTCGTAAAATTTGTTAAAATATGTCTGATTGATGACGTTTTAAGCTAATGTTTCTATTTCTTTTATAAATTCCTTAAAATGTGTGTGTATAAGTACAATTAGCGTTTTAATAGTCAAAATTTAGAATGATAAAAAACACAAATTTTTATAGTTCTAAATTTTTACTATGAAAACGGTAATTGTACTTGGATAAACACATTTTAAGGATTTTATAGTAGAAATAGACAGATTAATTTATAACGCCATCAAACATATTTGAACAAGCTTTATGAGAAAAAAAATAAACAATTTGTTTTCAAATAACAAATCATACTAAACTGTTAATATAAATTCACGCTTCAAATTTAATAACTTTTCTCACTATCATATAATTTTTGTTCGTTACAAAAAGCATTGTACAAAACTCGTGCACGAAGACGTCATTTGCACCATTCGCGCACTTGTTTTGTAAATAGCTATTTTATGTTTTTCGTCTTCTTTTGACCTATAGTAGTAATTAATTAATTTTGATATTCATTTGTTTCTTTCATAGCACGCAGATTCCTACGCGATTTAAATAAAATTGATGCCAACTTAATATGCATTTTTTTACAAAAAAAATATAATATTAATATTGAACTTTATATTCGTGGAATTCATATAAAAAAACTGAATTAAATAAGCAAATGAAAAAATAGGTTCTCATTTAAAATAAGATAGTTGCAACGCGTATATTCAGAACCACTGGTTCAAAAAAATTCTTGTTTCGCTCATTATAGTAGTCTTATAAAATAGAAATTGTTTGCTAATTTCACTGACTTCGTATCTTCTATACTTCTCGAGATAGCAATGGTGCGCTACTTAAAATGAACAGCATGTATATATAAATGATATCTTGCGGAGAAATTTAATACTTATCAATTGCTTCGTGTATAAATCGGATAAATTTGCATCTTGTAAAAATATTAGTTAATACTGGAAGATATTAGTCCAGCATCAACTATCAATTCTACGCCATGTTGTGACATCAATACATTGACTTTGTTCATGTGTCAATTGCGAATTATAAAAGTTATAGTAAATAGAATTATTTCTTTTTACTTTTGAGTATTTTTATCGAAACATATGAAAACTTGTTGCACTGCCAAAAAATTTGTTTTGAACATGTTTTTATGATACGATAAAATGGCCGTATGTTTCATGTAACAACAGGTAATTGTATTTATTTATTTAATGTCTTGTAAACAAAGTACAGAAGTGAAGTAAATTATACTTAGGTATTTGTTGTTAGTAAAAGTAATATTTCCAAAAGTACACACAAACTATTTCCACACGTCTATTGTTTATTATTCGTCTTCAACATATAAAATATATGTTTGTTTTAAAGAATTTGAAACTTGTGTGAGTAGTTTGTATTTATGATAAGATAGTTTATAGACTGTTCAAAACAGTTCTTGTCTCTTGTCTGTCATTCATTACCGCGCTATAAGCTACACTTCCAGAATTTAAATTGGAAGCTATTGTGGTTATGATAATTATAATTTTTATAATTCAGAGAAATTAAAATATTATTTTGTATAATCATTTAATTTTTCTAATTTTAATGTTTTCGTATGTTCGTTACACTTTCAGGATTGCCATGTATCATCGGTGAGATAAAAATTTAACTTACTTTTGACAGCATGTAAAAAAAATAGTTATTTTTATAATAAGTGCCGAAAAAGGCTTGTTACGTGCAAGTGCAGAATTTAATCCGCATGCACACGTAACCTTTTTCGGCACGTGTTATAAACAACATTTTTCCTACAACTGTGCGATTTAGAAAATCACAAAAATATCAGAATTTATAAAATTTTAATGATATTACACAAGAACGATGTTTTACGGCGTTGCTATAGTTTGTTTGTTGATTGCTTGCACATTGTTCTACATTATTTAAAAATGTTTCACTAAATTTCAAGATAATTTCTTCAAAATCGTCTAGATACATCTCCAAAGGTAATTGTTGGATCTATTCTTGACAATGACAATCAACCTGCTGCTGGTACTTCTAAAACCTCCGAAATTGTCAATAATATTATTGTTAATAATATGAACAAGTACGGAAGAAATCAATGTTTCTTTAGATAATATAACAGTTTCCACTTCAAATTATGTCAATATAAGCAACTGTACCGTGTTATTAATATACACAAACAATCAATATTATGTATTTCACTTACTTTTTCAATAAAACCATTTATCGATATATTTTACTTTGTTCGGTTATTTTTATTAATTATCATATCAATAATGATATACTTGAGTTCTTGTCCGCTCAATGTGATGTGTACAGATTAGATATACTGCAGTTTAAGGTTATGTTTATAAACGTTAAAATATATCACTGCATATTTCTTCTTCTTCCATAAGCGTATGTGCTTAAAATATGAAATTCTGTGCTTGGTGCGAAATTTAAATCGCTCTTACTCATATTTTCTTTTGACAATTACGTAAAGTACAAATTACTTTCGGTACTAGTGTTTCTTTGCTTACAGATATGCACTTGGTCTGCATTTGTCTACTTTCCATACGTAACCAAGGAGATAATAGTTATGTAATAACAAAGAAATCGCACAGTTGTAGGCTAAATTATACTACATATTAAAAACTTTTTGTTTAACGGTATTTATTATATTGAAACAAATGCATTTAAATCAATTATTTAGCAGGTCAGAGAAAAAGTACTATTAAAATTTCATGTGATTAGTTTGATTGTTAGAAACCTAGTTAGAAAAATTCCTTTTATCTCTTAAATGGATGAAGATAGATTATCTATTAATTTATATGAGAAATAGTTTAATGACACAAATGTCCAATTGTAAATATTAGAAATAATTTGAAAAAGCTACGAGCGTTCGCCAGGATTTGAACCCAGAGCCTTTCTGCCATTAGTTTATATAATTTTACTCTGGAAAATCTTCAACACTTAAATATAATAGATTGAAGTAATATTAATACCTAATAAATAAAAAAACATGTATCATCACGCCCTTTATCCATTACTGGATGTAGCAGATCTCGGTAAGTTATATATTTATGCGCGTGAAGTACGGTTACCAGCTGTCAAATCACGGCCACCAAAGATGTTGATTGAGAGGAAGCCACAGGAATAATTTTAATGTGGTGATAAATGTCAACTATGGGTATCGAATCTGAGTTCTTAAATCCACAGTACGACTCGAATACCAGTTAGCCATCTATCTCTATAAAATGTTATAATATAACAGAATAATAAATACAGAATTCAAATGGACCTGTTCACTGGCGAGCCTGTCATCACCTTAAGGCAGTAAAAACAGTTACGTGTTTTATACAAATTTTATTTGTTATACATTTGTAAACTAAATTAAAAATTGTAATTATTTTTTTCAGTTACTACTATTGTGTTAAAATTAGTTTTTAATTATATTTCGTAAGTATTACTTGCATCGTTTACTAACTTGTAAAATTAGTAACTTGTAAAAATACATTTTCAGTGTGAATAAATGGTTTGAATAAATAACGTTCACAAAATAAATTAGTAACAAATTAAATATATATATCAGGGGCCTGTTCTACCAAACACTTTGCAACACTTCAATTTACAGTTTTCACTTTTCAAATTTCGTTCTACCATTATTAAATTATTTTGTTAATGCGAAGTGCAAACTCTTCATTGACAATTTTATCTTTTTGTTACAACAAAACATAATTTTACATTTATATCTGAATATTGTCAAGTACTCATTTTTTTTTGTAAAGAATAGTATATAGCACGAGTGGAAAGTTTCTCGTAGGCGATGTGGATCAGTCATTCCAAACATGTAGTATCAATAAGAGAATATTTCACTGTAGTAATGAATTCGTTTTGTGTGTAGGTCATCACCGGCGCCCGACATGGACATGAGCGTTAGCAGCGAGCCGTCATCAATGCTGCACGTGCGGGCGTCGAGCATGTACCCGTTGCCTATGGCGGACCCACTGACAGTGGACACGGACTCTGACAACTCAGCAGCCGAGCCATTACCTTTCCAGTTGCTGTGTGGTGAGGCACGATTGCACGCTGGACGCTGCGTGGACGGCGCCTTGGCTCTGACCAACTACCGCTTGTTCCTGCAACAGTCAGAACGTCACATACATGTGCCACTCGCTCTTGTCGACCAACTTGAGGTGCGGGACATGTTCTACCTACATGTCTGGTGCAAAGATGCGAGAAGCTATAGGTAATCAAACAGAGTTGTATAGAAACTTGATTAAGTTCCGAATATTTATCTGAAGTATAATATATTTAATAATAATTAAAAACACATTTCATATTTCTGGCAACTTATCATTCATATAAAAATTGTATACTACTTTTGTGTATGTAAATAACATAATAAACTTATAAAATAAGTCATACGAAAACTGCGTCATAGAATTTTAACGTTTTTTTTTTTACAAATCATACATATACGACAAACAATTATGATCTGAAATTAAATAATGAATTCGTAATCTTAATCTTAATTATGAAAAAATTTTAAAATCGTAATTTGACGTATGTAGCTTATATTGTTTTCCTACTCTCATTAAAATGTCATTAACATACTGGTTTCCATAGCGCTAAATAACATCTTAATCACATATTGACAAACTGGCTTTGAACGTTTTAGTTGGCGTGAAGTTAACAACTGACATATTAAGCACGGAGTGAAGTTAGTTTCCTGCATTTGTCATTGTAACTTAACCATACTTTTTAAAATATTAATAAAACTTAATATTTTTTTCTTGTTATTTACGGTCATAAAAAAGTATGTAATTAGTTTTATAAACTTTTTAGTTACGAGATTTATTTTTTTCACATGAATTGATAATGATATTGCTACTAATTCGGTTAATCGGCATAAAAAAAACAATTAAAATATTTGTTTTTAAGTATGTAATGCTTTCTCTGGTGCAATTAATATTTTATTACGTTAAATGGTTTTAATGTTTTTTAATTTAAAATATAATTTACTTTATAAATGAATGGTAGCATTTGTTAAACATGCAGAGCTTACAGGTTTATGGCTTATTGATTATACTGTAATAAACAAATCTCCCAAAAAAACAATTACATTGTTAAAGGTACGCCAAGATTGCGCAGATTCCTTCCCCAAAAATTGTAATATCTATATGTTACAGATTTAAAAAAAAGTGATATCTAATTAAGCCAAGAAAAATATTCAAATTTAAAAAACCTTATCGAGCAGTTTTAAAAATATCGGGTCAAATAAAAAAAAAATTAATGAAAAAAACCTTGGCGACCCCAGTGTTTAAAATCTTACCAGTTTAAGTAACATTTTAAACACTGGGGTCGCCAAGGTTTTTTTAATTAATTTTTTTTTTATTTGACCCGATATTTTTAAAGCTGGTCGATAAGGTTTTTTAAATTCGAAGATTTTTCTTGGCTTAATTAGATATCACTTTTTTTTAAATTTGTAACATATAGATATTACAATTTTTGGGGAAGGAATCTGCGCAATCTTGGCGTACCTTTAACAATGTAATTGTTTTTTTTGGAGATATCACTTTTTTTATATACAATAGTTTGATCCTATATTATAAATGATATTTAGTATTGGTATATTGTTATTACATCTTTCTATAAAAATCTAAATTCGTTCTAAAATAAATATATAAGCATGTATAGAGTTTCTTGGCCAAGTTTGTTTTTCAACGTGAGAATCATTTGCAAGCATCCATAATTTTCCTTTTTTAATCATATTGTCTGGTGTCCCTCAGCCATTGAAGTACCATGGTGAAATATAGCACTGATCACTTTGTATTTATATCCTTGAATCAAATAAGTTCCCGCTGAAACGTTTTAAATATTACGTGTATCAGTTAGTTTGCGAATATATCCATTTTCATTTTCAAATAACAGAATTTGGCAAATTAATACTGTGCCAACAGAAACTAATTCGGTTTTATGTAATTTATGTGAGTGTAAGCATTCTGAACATTGAGCTTCTACATTTTCTTTCACAACCAATTGTTTATTAATAAGCTCTTGCATAGTAATGCTCTTATTACTACAATCACGTATTGGAATAATAATAAATCTTCCAAAAAAACAATTACATTGTTAAAGATACGCCAAGATTGCGCAGATTCCTTTCCCAAAAATTGTAATATCTATATATTACAGATTTAAAAAAAAGTGATATCTAATTAAGCCAAGAAAAATATTCGAATTTAAAAAACCTTATCTAACAGTTTTAAAAATATCGGGTCAAATAAAAAAAAAATTAATTAATAAAAAACCTTGGCGACCCCAGTGTTTAAAATGTTACCAGTTTAAGTAACATTTTAAATACTGGGGTACCATGGTGAAATATAGCACTTTGTATTTATATCATTTAATCAAATAAGTTCCCATTGAAACGTTTTAAATATTACGTGTTTCAGTTAGTTTCCGAATATATCCATTTTAATTTTCAAATAACAGAATTTGGAAAATTAATACTGTGCCAAAAGAAACTAATTGGGTTTTATGTAATTTATGTGAGTGCAAGCATTCTGAACATTGAGCTTCTACATTTTCTTTCACAACCAATTGTTTATTAATAAGCTCTTGTATAGTAATGCTCTTATTACTACAATCACGTATTGGAATAATAATAAATACTAGCGGTCGGCCTTGCTTCGCCAGGCCTCACCCTAATCTCCGCGGACACTGATATAAAATTAACTTCAGTAAGACAATAGACACAATATAAATTGAATTATTACGAATCTAAGACTTTTAAATTCTACACGGCTGTCCATCTAAAAATCTTTTAATATATACTAAATATGATAGGTTTTGAATCACTATCACTAAAACAATTGCCGATCAATAGAAATCCAATTCTGCAAGAAAGCTCTTCAAAAGACCTTTCAATTGATACCAAAAATGATGGATTTTGATGTCCTTTCATTAAAACAATAGACGATCGAAAAGTATGAATTTTATAGGCGAGCCCTTCCAAAGATCTTTTATTTGATACCAAATACGATAGGTTTTGGAGTACTTTCACTAAAACAATTGATAATCGAAAAGTATTAAATTTTGTACGCGAGCTCTTCAAAAGATCTTTCATTTGATACCAAACACGATAGGTTTCGAAGCACTTTCATTAAAACAAATGCCAATCGATAAAATTCCAATTTTGCATGCAAGCCCTTAAAAAGACCTTTCATTTGATACCAAACAAGATAGGTTTTGGAAAATTTTCGCTAAAACAATAGCCGATCGAAAAAAAATTAAATTCTGCATGCAAGCCCTCAAAAAGACCTTTCATTTGATGCCAAACACGATAGGTTTTGGAACACTTTCGCTGAAACAATTGCCGATCGAAAAAAACACGATAGGTTTCGAAACACTTTTATTAAAACAATAGCCGATCGAAAAAAATTCAATTCTGCATGCAAGTCCTTAAAAAGACCTTTCATTTGATGCCAAACACGGTAGGTTTTTAAGTACTTTCATTAATACAATTGCTAATCGATAAAATTTCAATTTTGCATGTAAGCCCTGCAAAAGACCTTTCGATTGATACCAAAGACGATGGGTTTTGAAGCACTTTCACTATAACAATTGACGATCGAAAAGTATTAAATTTTGCACGCGAGCACTTCAAAAGACCTTTTAATTGATACAAAAGACGATTATCGGCTAATAAAACGTTAAATGGAATTGCAATTTTCGAATATTGGCTCAAAGTTTATATTACTGTAATATAGACAGTCAGTGTCGCCGTTTTCTGCTTAATCTTGGCGACAACTAACGCCTGTCTTGATTATATATTTTTGAATACAGAAATACTTGCATATGAACTTTAAACATATATTTTACACAAATTTGGTAACTCGCAATGTCAAAAGTCAATAAATTTTAGTTTTGTACTTCTGGTTTTGCATCAGTTTCTGATCGACAACGAAGCGAGCTCGAGAGCCGAAGTTGTCGAACTGAGCGTAAGGTGCTGCCGCTAGTCGAACAAGTCGCGAAAAGCAAAACAAAATGGGTCGGGAGGAACGAAAAATTGATTGAAAAAAATCTTATATAGGGAAATAATAGCTTGTAAAGTAATAATTTATACAAAAATTGTATCTAATACAAACAAGGGTGTTATGTAGTAAATTTTCATATGTTTAACGTGACTAATTTATCGGCTAATAAAAAGATAAATGGAATTACAATTTTCGAATATTGGCTCAAAGTCTTCGTTACTGTAATATAGACAGTCAGTGTCGCCGGTCGTAGGCTGCTTGATCTTGGCGTCGACAACTACCGCCTGTCTTGATACTATTGCCCTTCAAAAGACCTTTCATTTGATACCAAACACGATAGGTTTTTAGAATACTGTCGCTAAAACAATTGCCGATCGAAAAAAATCCATTTCTGCATGCAAGCCCTTAAAAAGACTTTTCATTTGATATCAAACACGATAGGTTTTGAAGCACTTTTATTAAAATAATTGCCAATCGATACTATTCCAATTTTGTATGTAAGCCCTTTAAAAGACCTTTCAATTGATACCAAACACTATAGGTTTTGGAACACTTTTATTAAAACAATTGCCAATCGATAAAATTCCAATTTTGCATGCTAGCCCTTAAAAAGACCATTCATTTGATACCAAACACGATAGGTTTTGAAGTACTTTCATTAAAACAATTGCCAATCGATAAAATTCCAATTTTGCATGTAAGCCCTCCAAAAGACCTTTCAATTGATACCAAAGACAATGGGTTTTGAAGAACTTTCTCTAAAACAATTAACGATCGAAAAGTATTAAATTTTGCACGCGAGCCCTTCAAAAATTCTTTCATTTGATACTAAACACGATAGGTTTTGGAACACTTTCGCTAAAACAATTGCCAATCGAAAAAAATCCATTCCTGCATGCAAGCCCTTAAAAAGACCTGTCATTTGATATCAAACACGATAGGTTTTGAAGCACTTTCATTAAAACAATTGCCAATCGATAATATTCCAATTTTGTATGTAAGCTCTTCAAAAGACCTTTCAATTGATACCAAACACGATAGGTTTTAGAACACTTTCATTAAAAAAATTGCCAATCGATAAAATTCCAATTTTGCATGCAAGCCCTTAAAAAGACCTTACATTTGATACCAAACACGATAGGTTTTGAAGCACTTTCATTAAAACAATTGCCAATCGATAAAATTCCAATTTTGCATGTAAGCCCTGCAAAAGACCTTTCAATTGATACCAAAGACAATGGGTTTTGGAACACTTTCGCTAAAACAATTGCCGTTCGAAAAAAATCCATTTCTGCATCTCAAGCCCTTAAAAAGACCTTTCATTTGATGCCAAACACGATAGGTTTTGAAGTACTTTCGCTAAAACAATTGCCGATCGAAAAAAACCAATTCTGCATGTAAGCCCTTAAAAAGATCTTTCATTTGATACCAAACACGATAGGTTTTGGAACACTTTCGCTAAAACAATTGCCGATCGAAAGAAATCCAATTCTGCATGCAAGCCCTTAAAAAGACCTTTCATTTGATACCAAACACGATAAGTTTTGGAATACTTTCGCTAAAACAATTGCCGATCGAAAAAATTACAATTTTGCATATGAACTTTAATAGTTATAAACAACATTTTTCCTACAACTGTGTGATTTAGTAAATCACTAAAATATTATTAAAATTTATAAAATTTATAAAATTTTAATGATATTACATGACAACGATGTTTTACGGCGTTGCTATGGTTTGTTTGTTGATTGCTTGCACATTGTTCTACGTTATTTAAAAATATTTCACTAACGTCAAAATAATTTCTTCAAAATCATCTTGATTGGAATAGTACAGTGAGTGATTCTTTTTTATCATTAACACCTCCAAAGATAATTGAAGCTCCGGATCATACTATGTTGGATCTATTTTCGACAATGACAATCAACCTGCTGCTGGTACTTCTGAAGCTTCCGAAATTGTTACCAATAATATTACTGGTAATAATATGAACAGGTACGGAAGAAATCAATGTTTCTTTAGACACAAAAGTTTCCACTTTACATTATGTCAATATAAGCAACTGTAACAACTGTATTAATAATATACACAAACAATAAATATGAAGTATTTCACTTACTCTTTAAATAAAACTATTTATCGATATATTTTACTTTGTTCGGTTCTTTTTATTAATTGTCTACAGATTAGATATACTGCAAATTAAGGTTACGTTTATAAACGTCAAAATATACTACTGCATATTTACTAGCGCTGGTTCACCGTATCTTCTTCTTCCATAAGCGTCTGTGGTCAAAATATGAATTCCGCGCTCGGCGCGAAATTTAAATCGCTCAACACAATATTCTTTTGACAGTTACGTAATGAAGCACTTTCCGCACTAGTGTTTCTTTGCTTTCGGAAACGCACTTGGTCTGCATTCATCTACTTTCCATACGTAACCAAGGCAATTATAGTTACGTAATAACAAAGAAATCGCACAGTTGTAGGAAAACATATATTTTACACAAATTTGATAACTCTCAATGTCAAAAGTCAATCAGTTTTAGTTTTGTACTTCTGGTTTTGCATCAGTTTCCGATCAACAACGAAGCGAGCTCGAGAGCCGAAGTTGTCGAACTGAGCGTAAGGTGCTGCCGCCAGTCGGACAAGTCGCGAAAAACCAAAGTCTGGAGGAACGAAAAATTGATTGAAAAAAAATCTTATATATTGAAATATAGCTTGTAAAGTAATAATTAATTCAAAAATTGTATCTAATACAAACAAGGGTGTTATGTAGTAAATTATCATATGTTTAACATGACTAATTTATCGGTTAATAAAAAGATAAATGGAATTGCAATTTTCGAATATTGGCTCAAAGTCTTCGTTACTGTAATATAGACAGTCAGTGTGTCGCCGTAGGCTGCTTGATCTTGGCGTCGACAACTAACGCCTGTCTTGATAGTAGTGTATTTTGTTAGTGGCACAATTAGTAGAAAACTTAGCACCGTTGAAATCAGAAGAAATTATGCATTTTGAAAAATGCATAAATTAAATGGAATTTATATCATTTTTTTTTTGCATAAGCCCATAGAAGACGTTATAATAAAAATAAATACAAAATACATTATCACGTCTTATACTCATTATACTCATTACTGAGTATGGTACACTATCGTAGCAGATCTCAGTAAGTGATATAATTTTTGCGCGTGAAGTGCAGTTACCAGCGTTCAAATCACGGTCCTTAAAGATGTTAAGGGAAGGGAGGCCACAAAGGTAATTTTAAATGTGCTGAAAATAAGTTTGGAAAAACAAAACACGTCTGAAGTGGTTTCTCCAGTCGAAGCACGCCGCGCCGATTAAAACTACGCGTACTAATATCCACACCGTTTAATCCGAGTGACGTTTGGGCTGCATGGGGTTGCTACGGCGTTGATATTAGTCCGTGTCGTTTTCGTCGACATGGCATGCATTCCCGCAAATACGTAAGAAACGACCAAACGTCCCATTTTAGTGAAATCGTAGTTTTTTCTAATTTAGAAATTAGCAATAGTAATCCATAAAAATCTGGGTATACTGCAAAAATTCGGTATTTACATTTATTGTATGTAAAGTAAACAACATTGGTAATTAACAAGTTTTAATACCAAAACGCAAATTTGCAAAGTTTCTTTTCTTCATGTAAATACGAAAACAATACTTTTTATTTTTATTTATGCAATTGTTGTGCAGCATTTAAAGAAACATGTTAAAATTGTGTTATTTAAAATCATTGAAGTTTCTATATGTAAATAAGAGTAATTGCAAAAACTATTGGCTTGTATCCAGATAGAAATCTGAAAGTCATGTTTTCTTCAATGTTTTTTTTTTTGGTTAAAATTTATTTTAAAAATATTGCTACATTATTTTTAAGCTAAAAATATGTTTATATTTTGGACGAAAATGAAATAAGTCTTATTTTTTTATAGTTATTTGTGTATTAAGAGCGTAAAGTGAATCTTTGTTATTCGAGCACAGTAATTACAGCGCGAGCCGAAGGCGAGAGCTGCAATAGTGTAAGAGGAACAAAGAAATTTTACGCTCGTGATAAGCACATCGTACTTTTTTCTACGTTTGCATATTAAATGATTAAAAAACGTATTCCTACTGAAAATAAATTCGTTTTGACAATATGACAACTTTATGTTTTGTTTGTATCCCTAGTAACTATTGAAGCTAGCGCAGCTTAAGTAATTTTTCGGTTGCCCCATGGAACACGTCAACTTTACGATGACAAATGAGAGCGTAATTATCTACTTTTCATAACAATCATAGAAAAATATACCTATTTATAATTATATATTTAGAATTACTAATAAATGAAAAAAATAAATAAATACAGATATACAAATATATCACCACGCCTTTTACCCATTATGCGCGAGAAGTGCAGTTACCACCCGTCAAGTCACGGTCCCCAAAGGTGTTAGTGGTAGAGATAATTTTAATGCGGCAAAAATTGTTTGTTGGCTGTGGGAATCGAACCCGGGTTCTCAATTTCACAGTCCGATTTGATATCAGGGAGCCAACTACCCCATAATATTGATCAATAGGTTATAACAAAAAATTATTCATATGTAATATAAAAAAAAAGTTACATATTGTACATTATTTAAATTTCCAAGGCTCGACATTTTTATTCTTTTTCAAATAATTTCTTAATATAGTTCTGTGGGATTGCATTGCACTGTGGAAATAAGAAGTTTGATTTAGGTAGCGGAAAATTAATTTTTACCACAAAAAAAATTAAGGCGGTAGTTCTTCCACTAACATTTTTTGAGACCGTGATATAATGCATGGTAACCGCTCTTCAGGCGTATTAATGCAATATATGAATAAATAAATAAATAAATATATCATCACGCCTTCTACCCATTACTGGGTGTGGCACTCTGCTGAAGCAGATCTCGGTAAGTGATATATTTTGCGCGTGAAGTGCGGTTACCAGTCGTCAAATCACGGCCCCCAAATATGTTAGTGGTGGAGGAGCCACAGGGATAGCTTTTTCAAATTATGAAAATTTGTCGCCTGTGGGAATCGAACCAGGGACCTCAGGATCCACAGGCCGACTTCATACCACTGAGCTAGCCATCCCATATGCAATATATGTATATATATATATATATATATATATATATATATATATATATATATATATATATATATATATATTATATATTATATATTATATATATATATATATATATATATATATATATATATATATATTATATATTATATATATATATATATATATATATATATATATATATATATATATATATATATATATATATATATATATATATATATATATATATATATATATATATATATATATATATATATATATATATATATATATATATATATATATATATATATATATATATATATATTTTATTTATTTTTCAATGATATAGGGCACTTTGTAAACAATTATATGTCAAGAAAAATGTTTTCCATAACAGATTGTTTAACTGAAGCATTTTAAGTAAAATTTTTATTTATTAAATGTACGTATTTCTCATACTTCGAAAATGGACCTCAGAAAAATATATTTTATGTCACAAATTAGAAAGTGAATATATTTTTGTTTTTTATTTGTTCAGTTTTTTATCATACGCAACGAGTAAATTAATATGAATTTTTCAGGGAAACAAGAACGTCTAAAAAATGTCTACAATAATGTGGCAACTTTTACTTAATAGTCTAATTTAACCGTAATCGTAGTTTTCCTATATTCACAAACTTAAATAATAAGCTAGGAGTGTTAGTTTCTGGTTTACAAATTATTATTTTAAATATAATTGACAAATATTCTTTTTTCCGACTTTAAATTTTGTTAATATTTGTAGTATATATACAAATAATAGAAGTTTTATTTCTTACAGATGCACATTTGATAACAACGACATGTGTGTGGAATGGTTTCGCCGACTATCGGCGGCCACTGCACCGGTTCGCCAACTTCAGGATTTCTTCGCTTTTTGCTTCTTTGCCTGGGCGTCAGAACGAGAAAATGAGGAGATAGTGCAGCGGCTAGGCGACAGTGATGATATTGTGATATGTAGTGGCAGTGGTCTGGATGTTTCTGATCCTGATGGCACTTTCAGAGCAGAAGTAGAGCGTTTGGGGTTCGATCTGCATGGTGCATGGCGTATAAGTCAAGCTAATGCATCATTCCGGTTATGTGGTAGCTATCCACCGCTGCTACTTGTGCCAGCATGCATTAGCGACGACACGCTGGAAACTGTTGCACGATTTCGTAGTGCGCGCCGCGTACCTGCTGTGGTGTGGCGCCACGCAGGAAACGGTGCAGTTATAGCACGATGCAGTCAACCTGAAGTGGGCTGGTTGGGCTGGCGTTCTGCCGAAGACGAAGATCTGCTCAAAGCTATCGCTGACGCTTGCGCGTTCGACCGTGGACCACGCTCTCTTGCCGATTCAGCACCACATACTCCTGTTAGTGAACCTGGAGATGACGAGGAACGAATTGAATCCAGTAGTAGCAAGAAAGTCCTCATCATGGATGCTCGCTCGTATACTACTGCGGTAGCGAATCGAGCTCGAGGCGGTGGCTGCGAGTGTCCTGAATATTACCCAAGTTGTGACATCCAATTCATGAACCTAGCAAACATTCATTCCATACGAAAGAGCTTCCAGGGCTTGCGTGCACTATGCGCGGCAGCTGCGGTTGCTGAGCAACCTAACTGGTTATCACTACTAGAAGGCACCCGTTGGCTGCAACACATGTCTGGTCTTATTCGTGCCGCTGCCGCATTAGCTGCAGCTGTAGAGCGCGACGCCCGTCCTGCACTAGTGCATTGTTCAGATGGCTGGGATCGTACACCACAAATTGTAGCGTTGGCTCAACTTCTTCTTGACCCTCACTACCGTACCCTGACAGGCTTCCGTGTACTTGTTGAACGTGAATGGCTTGGTTTTGGACACAAATTTGCTGATCGCTGCGGTCATGCGGCAGCTCAAGATGACCCTAACGAGCGCTGTCCCGTATTCTTACAATGGTTAGACTGTGTACATCAATTGCAACATCAGTTTCCTACTGCATTCCAGTTTTCTGGTGCTTACCTTGTGAAGCTGGCGCAACATGCTTACTCCTGTTTGTTCGGTACGTTCTTATGTAATACGCGGCAGGAGCGCACCCAACATGTTATAGGCCGAACATTTTCTGTTTGGCGCTACCTCGATCATCCTCAGTTTATTAACCGGCTGTATGCACCCCCTGTACCCGGTTGTCACGTACTATGGCCTGCATTCAATGTACGAGATCTTACACTGTGGACAGATGTTTATATCGGCTCACTGGATTCTAACTCGCACATGATGGATATGCCGCAGCCTACTCTGGGTGGAACACCCTCAGTAAGGTCAGCTGGTTTGTCCTGTAGCACTGGAAGTGGAAATAACGCTGGAGGTAGAACAAATGGAGGCAACACAGTTAACAGTAGTACTACTAACACCGCTGCCATGACTAAGACACGCTCATATGGTGATCTTATGGGTATGGTGGGAAACAACGTAGTTGTTAGAAGATGCAGTGACCCTAATATTATTGTTGATTCATTGTAAGTATTAGAAATAAGATATTATATTTAAAACATCTATAAACGGTTTTTGTTTTCAGGAAATTAACAACAGCAGGCCAAGCTGACTCAAGCGAATCATCAGACGTTACCACAAACGATATCTCATCGACTGATGTTAGCCAACACAACGGCAGTGATTCCTATGATGAACCTTCTCCGTCTTGTACACCACCGCAGCAAAATGGGTTTGGTCCGCCCCCAATGCTGCATGAAATTAAGTGCTCGAGGCTAACTACACGGCCTGCTCGTGACATCAATCACAATGGATGCGGAGAGGACTCTGATGATGCTGACCGGTCAGATAGTCGCAGTGAAGTTACACTTTGTAGCACTAATTGTCAAACCAAGTCCACTGAGACAAGCACGGACACTTTAGTGGCTGAGAACGGTGTCATTGCCAACAACGAAGTGACAGTGAGCGATGTTGTAGAACGTATAGAATCTGTGCAAAACGGTGCTTCCGACGGGTGCGAGGTGTGTGCCCAAAACAGAAAATTCATCGGCGACAAACATCTACACGGACATTTGCATATAGGCAACCGACCGATAAGCTGCAGCAACAAGCCCTCTCGGTACTCGACACCTCCTCCATATTGTGGGCCCGGGCCTGGAGGTGGTGGACATAGCACGCTTCACGGTTTAGATGTAGATGGACTAGCTCTGATACGAAGTGATGTACAGCATCGCCTCGGCCAAATCCAAGAGGAATTTAGAATACGTGAGGAGGCGCTTCAACGTGAACTACATACTACACGGCTCGCCCTCATCAAGCAGGTCTGTCATAATTGTAGCCATCACGACCCGGACCGCCCAGACACTGATACGGTTAGTATTAAAGTTAATTAAAGTGGATATTTATGCAATATTAATTAGCAAACCTAATATTTCCAAAATATTTGTTCATTCTTATTCAAAAATGTGCATTTCTGTACAAATTGGTTCATAAATTTTTGTATTTTCGTAAAAAAAAATATGAGTATCTATTTGATTTTATAGTATTTTTTGTCTAATTTATAATTTATCAAACCGGAAGTATAGGGCTTGTTGATTAGACTGATGCCAAAAACATTCTATCTTGTCTTTTGTCATATTTAACGTGTTTATACAATTTTTTATGACAATATGTTCAGATAATAAATATGTGAAGATGGTTACTCCATTTTGTATAGAGTGATATAAACAATTGACATACTGTAGCTAACTTTTTCAACATGCTATTTTGAGTAATTACATATTTTTATTGTTTTTAATGGTTTGTATACAGGTGTGCCGAAAAAAAGTATATCATAAACGTTTAATATGTAAAGTGGTTTTTTACCACTATCATGAAGAAAGAGGTTTAAATAAAATAAAAATTATACAGAATTAAATTCTGTTTCTTATTTAATGAGTAAAATATTTGTTTTAAAAATTACTAAAATGGAGGCAAATATATAACATTCGAAATGGCAAACAATTACTAAAAACAATCAAACAATTAAAATGGAATGTTTATTAATATTTTTATTTATTTTTTTATAGTTAAATTATTTTCAGTATTTTTTTAAAATTATTTTCTAATAATATTAATTTGACGGGTGATAGTCATACTTTTATATAATTTGTTGCAGTTTTTTGGTAAAAATGGAATTTTTAATAACATTCTTTAGAGTTAATACTTTTCGGACGATACCTGTGTATAAAATCAAAGAAACAAGTTTTATACACCAATCGTAATATACTTTTAAAATTAAATGTAAATGAAAGTACCTGATTATTATTAGTAATATAAGATGATCAAATTAAAGAACAATTCTATGTGATGTTACATGTTACTTTTAGTCAAGTTTAAACATGAAAGTTACTGATTTAAATTGAAAAGGATCTTTAAATACCAGCAGATCTAACGAATAAAACTGTATGAGAAAAAATCAGATACAATAAATTTAATCGGACTGTATTATTATTATTGTTATTATTTAATATTATGTATTTTATGTTGGATTTTTATTATGGTATAACATTACATTTTTTAATTGTGTCTATTACATTATAGTTTAATACGAAGTGTTTGGATTCCCTTTTTCACTTTTAATTTTGAGAATTATACAGGTGTTGCACATAACTTTAATAGAATATAATATTCTCTTATATGTAATGATAATAGGTTTCAGAAGACAATATATAAAATAAATATATATCATCACGCCTTCTACCCATTACTGGGTGTGGCACTCTGCTACAGCAGATCTCGGTATGTGATATATTTTGCGCGTGAAGTGCGGTTACCAGTCGTCAAATCACGGCCCCCAAACATGTTAGTGGTGGAGGAGCCACAGGGATAGCTTTCAGAAGACAATATTATGTTTAAAAATGTTTTTATATAGGGATATTCAGTATTAATTTTACTTATTGAAAAATATATCATCACATATTTTTTTCTGCGGTATTGGGATTATTATTCTTTCATTATTAAGGTGTCTAAAGAAAGTGCAATTAATAATTTCGTATAATAAAAATTGAGAAAAATAAAGGTTTTCCGATGTAATTAGAGTAGATTTCTTGTGAACCATAAGAAAAACTATGTCGATTAGTTACCGTATCAGTAGAAGAACAAGTGGTCGATTCCGCGGACACTAAAATAGGATTCACTTCTGGAAGATAATATCAAACCCAATATATTTTGAAGCACTTTCACTAAAACAATTGCCACCAAAAATTTTGCAAATTTGTATCTTCCAAAGCCCTTTCATATGATACCAAACATGATAAGATTCCAAATACTTTTTCGTTAAAACAACTGCCGATCATAAAATTTCAATTATTTTAAATTTTGTTTGAAATTTTTCCCAAGCCCTTTCACACGTTACCAAAAACGATATATTTTGAAGCATATAAAAAAAAATTATACTCGTAAGCATTTCCAAAGCCCTTTCTTATGATATCAAACACTATATGTGTATGATTCGGAAAACTTTTTGCTCGAACATTTACCGATCGTAAAATTTCAATTATTTTGAAATTTCGTTTTATAGCTCTTCCCAATACCTTTCATATAACACCAAATATGACATATTTTAGAGCATATTAAATAAAATAATTACCGATCGAAAATAAAATAATTTCAAAGCTTTTTCACATGATAATGTAACAATATTCGTGATTATCCAACAAAATGCGTAAATCATATAATTTAATAATAAATGATTTTTGTTAGCACTTTTTAAGGAGTGTATACATATAAAAGCGAAACAAGAGTTTAATATGGAATTTTAAATATTTGTGGAAATTGACTTTTAATATGGTATTTTAAATATTTGCGGAAAATGACTCTCGTTATTTATTTACACGAATGAATAGATTCTTTAAAATAATATTTTACTTCTAAAATATTTTTCATGTTATAACATATCTATAGTACTACATGAAAAATAAAATGTGACATTTTCATAAAAATTAGATGGCCCTGGCATTAAAACACAAGTAAAACAAAATCAGTAATTCTTGAATATTTTGTTCTGAATTATAATAATGTAGAAGTTTCCAACTCTGTCTTAATAAGTTTGAAGTTTATATTTTTTATTTATTAATAATATAATGAAGACAGGCGATACGCGGGCAGGTAATCGCGGTGATGAACGATGACGACAATAACCGACAAATGAGAATTTATCTATCTAATTATTAACTGCAAAACAAGTACGCAGAAATTCTACCTTAAATCCCAACACTGAACCCTCGCGACTAGGGCTGAGTGATCTTTGAGTTTTAAAATCTATCACTGATCATGAAATGGAATTGATTTTATTAAATAATCAATTTAATTTAAAAATATGATCTAAAATCGATCTTTTCAATTTTTATATATAAAGTTGAAACATAAAAAAAATTTATTTGATTTAATTATTTTTATGCACAACCGGGCCGAAATTCATGTGTTTTAGTCATAAAAAGCGGGCTTAAACACTTGTTTCTAAAATAATTTCCTATGGATACATAAACAAAATTACAATTTTTTTGTTTATTGTGAGTACTTAATATTTCAAAATGTTGCTTTAACATATAAATGCACCAATTTTAAATTTTTTCTATTTAAAATTAAATGTTATTTAGTTGTGCCTAAAATATTGTATGTACCACGGATGAAATTAGCGTTTACCCTGAGCATTTTATTACTGTTATTAGTAATAATTAGGTAATAATCATGCCACGGGCCAGAAACGCTTGTTTTCACCCTTGACACATAAATAACTATTATTGAAAACATATAAAAGGTGCAATAGAAAAATGTAGACCACATTTATATCACAACAGTCAGGTTCAGGTTATTAATAGAGATTTGGAAATGATGCAGTTTACTTTCCACCACGATCAAACACACACACACACACTATGCGTATCATGTCACAATTTTATTAGTTAGTTGCAATTTTAAATCAATAAAAATAACATTTTAAATATTGTACACGAAAATAGAAAATCTATGTTAAATATATATATACTCAAAAAAATGTTTAAAAAATCGGTAACTTTGAATTTACTGATCTATCCGACTTTTTTTATTTTAAAAAAACTGATAATTCCATTTTTTAGATCATGCGATATTTTCAATCAAACGATTTTTTAAAAATTTTGTCGGTCAATCGTTTTTTAGAATATTTTTTTTGTTCGCCTAAATCGATCAATTTATTTTTTTGCTCAGTCCTGCTCGCGACCGCTCTTGGACTGTTTTGCGACCCACACATTGAAAAATACTGCTCTTAATCTATAATAGTCTTAAAAACTATTAATCTACAATAGATTTGAAAACTAAACTAGAATAATGCAATACAATTTAAAACCGGGTACATATTTAACATGTAAACATAGTGACACACTACGTCATTTACTCTCATACCGTCGGTTATGTTGTATACAAGGCCTGGGGTCGTACTCTTTAACTATGACCGTAATGAATTTAATTACGTTGTGATTGAAGCCGTAGCAATTATGTTAAATTTAGATATAAATTCAACTTACATTTACTGAACCAGATTACTTATTTATTTCGTTGGATTACTTCGCTGACTTTATTTTCAGTTCGTAGAATTACTTATTCTAATTACTTTGAAGTAAGCCGCCGCATTAAGTGCATCAGTTTGCCTAGTTCAGTTATTTAGTCATGTTGTCTAATTGAGGAGCAGAAATTCAAAACGCAGTTTTTACCAAAAGTTCGAAAAAAAGTTATAGATGGCAATATATACTTCAAATCCGTTTCTTTCTAGTAATGAAATATGTTATTTTAAAAACTTATTTTTTGCCGAGTTATAAGACTTTCAAAGTTGGATGGAATATCAAAATGCAGTATTTACAACCATATATGAAAATCAAAACGTAACTTTTACCTGTTAAACGTTAAACAGGTTTTTATTTCATGACAGTTTGCTGTTAAATAAAATTTATTATTGATTAACAAAATGTAGTTTTAATCTCATTTATGTTTTTAAAACGAAATTTTCTTTTAATTTACGTTCAAAACGCAGTTTTTTAAAATTTATTAGGGTATAATGGCCAAATGGAATGAACAATATTTATTTTAATTAGAGAAGTTTGCTTATATCATGTGATTAACAATAATACAAATTGCACATAAAAGTACTCAGTTTATGTAACGAGAAACAGTTTATTAAGTTTTATTCAAAATGTAACTTTGTGTGAAAACTACGTTTTGAATTTCTATTCCTCAATTTATCTAAACTGATTTAAGTTAACCAAGTGGCAAATGGAATACAGCCATAGCAACAATGTTAAAATACGTTGAATTTATGTCAAAATTTAATATAACGTTCACAACTCTTAACGGGCATAGTTACAGAATATGACCCATAGTTATAATACTTACAGAATCCCAGTCCTGGAATGTTACCATCAAAAGGGACACAGAAAGTTAAACTTGGCCGCAAGATGAACTTTTTCCGAAAATAATTTAAGCAATATTTATTTTGTAGGAAATGCGTAGGTTAATTTTTTGCGCAAGCACACACTCTATTAACATAATTATTGTATGTAAAATTAGAATTATAAACATTAGGAAAAGTATTTATTATGCTTCTCTGTACTACAGGAATTTAATCCCAAGTACAGTACAGGGTCCAGACTCACCGAGCCGCAGTATGGTAGTTCATATATTTTTAGCTGAAATGTGATTCTAATTCGAGATCTTCGTATTTGAATTCCGTAACGCTACAGAAGTGCCATGTAGTCACTGTCAAAAAAAAAAATTGGAACAACTATAATTTTTATATAAGAGGACTTGATCAATGTCGTACTGATCATTAAAATCGGCGGAAAGGGCGAAACTTGGCGGTAAAATTTTGCAATATTTGCACCCTTATTTTTACTTGAAAACGAGCGTGACATTCTAGGCCTTCTATATAATGTAGACGTCGCTCATATTCATAAATCGTTAACGATAACGCTTCATTACCAAGATAAATAATTGCGCATCGTTGTATACAATCATAATTAGATTTCTCTAAGAATTTAGTACAGAGTGATCAAAAGGAATTGTTACAGTTGGCAATACAATTCCGGAGATCTTTTTATGACACGAGCATTTTATTTATTTAAACACAAAAGTACGTATAGGCCGTATTTGTTTGGGAAATTTTGATCCAACCCTGAACTGACTTAGAACTAACTCGTGTTACTTCCAAATAAATGATGCATCTAGTGTCAGTTGTAAACACTGGCGGTAAATTTAAAATCTGAATTCATGTCCGAAGCGACATTTGCTTAGTTTTGTTTGTGTGTTAAATTGCGCTTTTAATTGGATGTTTTGTCACCTTTATATTTTTTATATGTAGTCAAAAAGCAAATAACGTCAGGGTCTGTTTTTTTTTATAATTTTGTCATCAGCACTATCAAAATAATGAATTTCGGAGTCGCAATAATGTGTCGTAATATTATCCTCTGTGACTTGCATATTGCTCTTCCATCATCTGCATAAATAATAGTTTAGTATATTTTTTCAAAATATTATTATAAAATTACTTACGTTTTTCAAAAAAATAACTCCTAACCTCTCTATACTATTACAAATCGCGATGCCGCCACGAATAACAAGGAACACAAGTTGATTAGAAAGAGATAGTAAACGGGTTGAATCTACCAACCCGCTAAAATAGTTGGGGCAGTAGGGTCAGTTTAAGGTTAGTTCCAGGTTACTTTAAAAATCCCAAATAAATACGGCCATAGAAAACACTTAATATGTCAAAAAATAACCTTTACTTTGATGTATAAACAGTAAGTAATTGAAATATAAGGATAACTATACAAATGTTTGCAACTTGCATAACATCAAAGGGTACTCGCTCCTTGCCGCGCACCCGCCTCACCCACAAGTTACTTTAACTCTTTCTACTTCACAACACTGCATTGACTTGAATACGACAGAATTTGTCTACTTATGGTTGGTCTGAGGACATTTCTAATAAATACAAATAGGTTATGTCAGGAGTCTGACAGCTAGTAGATTTTTGAGTTTTAGAGTAATAGAAATACTTTAGAAATAAATGTAATAATAAATGCACTCAAATTCAAATTTAATTTTTCAAATGTCACTGTCAACAACAGGAAATGAATTTATGTATCAGGCATACCAATTTCAAGTAGTTTTTTTTTTGTCACTAACAATTCCTTTTGATCACTCTGTATTAGTATCATAGGGAGTATATTTCTATGATTGTGATTGCCCTTAATAAATGTCACACTGAAGTGTCTACCAAGGTTAAGGAGTGTAGGTTTTCCAAATAGCCACATATTAGCATGCCAATATCAGTTAGCAACTGTAACTAGTAAGCGATTTTTTCTAGGTATTTGCCCGGTATTGTATGTTGTGTATAACGATATTTTTTCAATATCGTATTAAGTATTATATATTTGACAATACCGATATTTTTGATGTATCGATATGTTTGATATATCGATATTTTTATATATTGTCGATATTTCAATATTTTCGATATTACGATATTTTCGATATATCGATAGTTTCAATATTTTTGATATATAAATATTTTCGATATATCGATATTTTCAATATTTTTGATACATCGATATTTTCAATACTAACAAAAGATGAGAAATTAAATAGCCACAATAAAATGTATGTAAAAAAAATCACGGCCTTCTACGTAGGCTCAACATTTAGAGAACAGCCTTCATATATTCTAAAAGCATTTGGTTAATACGAAATAACTTTATCACAACCCAAAAGCACTTTGTTTGGTAATCACAAGACACCGTAGATTTATGACGAGGTTAATATTCATATACCCTTCAGTCGCGCTGCTATATATCAAAATTTTTAATGTATCCATATTCCGTTATTTCAGTATATCGATATTCCGATATATCGATATTGATATTTCAATATCGCCCACCCGTATTATTTATATTGTGGAAGCATAGCGTTCTTTCAACATTTCCGGAGGACGAGTGGTTTTCTAAAATATGTTTAATGAATCAGTACAATATATTCTGATAATTTTGTATTCAGTATGATTATATAACGAAGGAAGACATTTTTGACGTTTGACGTTTGACGTTTGTAGAACACGGTTGTTAAAGGTCCGGTTTTCTAGATGTGACAAGGCAAATTATTAAGAAGCGGTTTCCTCGACGCGACCGCGACAGCGCGACAGATCGTCTGCCGCGGCGACAAACGAATGACTGGTATAGGGAGGAGTACTCTGCGACAATCGCCGACAACAGTACAACGAAATTAACATTTTTAATCGCAGATGACGAGAAATTAATTGAAGAAATTAAAGATAATGTCTATTTATTATTAAGGCAAAATATCCTTCTGCTTCTCGACGTTGAAACAACATATCTGTGGTTTTCCTTTATATAGGAAATAAGATCCTCTTCTTCTAATAACATTTGTAAAATTTATTTGTTGTTTAAAATAATCCGCTTCATTTCGAAATATACATGCCGCGACACTACAGTTGTCGCGTTTAGGAAACCGTACCTTAACGCGTTGTATGACGACGATAATACTACAATTGAATCTGATATTTTAGACCAGGTGAATATACGAAAGTGATTATACCAATTCGTCAATGGTATAATCGTTTATTATACGTGGTAACTAAGGAAAATCCTTAAATATCATTGGTTGATTTTATTATGAGTTATATAATCAATATAATATAGTTGTCATTGGACGAAACCGATGATGTGTAAGCACCTTATTCGCTAATACAATATGGCGTTCAAAAATCGGTAAAATTCAATGTACTAGTTGAAAGTTTTATTTTCTAGATGTTTTGTTAAACTTTTTTTATTAGAAATATTTCGTCATACTTGTTTAAAAATTGACTATGTAACTTTTTATTTTAATGAATAGTCCAGTAAAATTAGATGGTAAAATTAAAATTAAACAACAAAACTTCTACACTGATTTTTTAACCCCTAAATTTTAAGTGTCGAAAGAGCCTGTGTAAGTTTATATGATTTGTCTAATTAATATACTAAAAGTCTTCATCGATCCGAGTGCGGTGTCGGTTTCAGAAAAATGGGCGACATTTTCTGTTTATTATATTTAACTCGTAAATGATTCATTTCTAGGCAAAAATAGTACTCTAAAATAAAGATAATATATTCAAGTAACAACATAGATACGAAGATGCAGAATGATAAAATTAATCATCTATCATATTTTGAAACTAAAGACGTAATATAACATTAAACCAAAAATATATTTTCTAATTCGAGACGCTTTTAAAATTTATATGACTTTTCATTCTTGTGTATTTTATAAAATACAACAATACCTAAATGTAGCACAAAATTAGAATGAACAGCTTTTTCTCGACGAAATTGTAACTTATCATATGCAGGTAAATTCTTAAAACAGGTTCACTAATACCATTTTTAATTGAAATTTCAACTTTTTTCAAACAAAAATAACTGATAATTATTGCAGCCAAGACTTAAGGCGACAAAATAAAACCTAATATGACGTATGAAACAATATAACTATAATTACAAATTTACGAACAACTTTGTTTTTTGTTTGTAAATAGCTCTAATGCCAATCATTGCTATCTGGAAGTAGAAAACTCTAAATTTAATTCTCTTTATGAATCTATACTGACGGAATTGTTACAACAATGAAAGCTCTCTGAACTAATATAATAATCTGGTGGCAGATTGTAATAGATACCGTGATGACAACAGTTCTATTCTTAAAATAATAATACATATTGATCATGAACAGAGTTAAATTTTTCTCATCTGATAGCTTACATACCAATTAGATTTTTTAGTGGATAAGGTATTTTGATATCCTTCTGCCCTTTTGTCTCCATTCCAGTCTCTGTAAATTACTTAAAAAATTATATAGATGAATGTCTTACAAATAGACTTTAAATTTATATTGAATCCCTTTGTTTTTAATTCAGTAAGTTCGCACTCTCTTTATTTGATTGTCAAAATTTGTACCAGACTAAGGCCGTATTTATTTGACATTTCTTAAGTAACCCGGTAGGTTACTTTTGTTTAATTGGTACGTTTTAAGTAATCCAGAACAGTTCCTGAACTGATCCTACTGTCTCAGCAATTTTGCTGGTTTGGCAGGTTGAACCCGTTTTCTACCTCGTTCCAATCAACTTATGTTTCTTGTTATTCGTTTTGAATTGGTGATATCGCAATTTGTATTTAAGCAGATGCCAATTAGAACGTGCATTCAGATTTTGAACGTATCGCTAATTTTTACAACTGACACTAGATGCATCATTTATTTGGAAGTAAATCGAGTTAGTTCTAGATCATTTGAGGATTGAACCCAAAGTTCCCAAACAAATACGGCCTTTGTTAGTGAAATTTTAACACGACAACTCTTTCATGGTAGACGCAGTTTATTTTATAGCATTTGGGCTATGATTGCCTGTAAAAACATGTAAATGTATGTTGGATTAAAATTGAATAAATATTTAAATTAGCGTTTATAATAAAACATAAATTTGGTAAAAGGCGTGATTTATTTTATTTTTTATTTTATAAATTTAGCTATGTGTATTTAAAAAAAAATGCTTTACTTAACATAAGTTTTCATGATAAAAGTCTATGACTATGAACCCGCAATTTATTTCATATTCCATAATAGTATGAATTAAACTAAAAGTTCACTAATACATTAATGTTCTAATTATATTTTTACAGTTTTCTCGATAGCCGTTAATAAAAAAAGGATAGGTTACGTTCTGTAAAGAATTTTATGCTCTATATTACATTTTATTTTCCATTATATTTGACTCGACTAAATAATAAAAATAAGAAAAAATTCGGAAAAGTGGCCTGCATATTAGATAACACAATACTTTTGTGTGGCACAGTGTGACTTGGATGCAGTCGTAGACTCCCCCGGTCAACGTGTAGCTTGTGAAGTATTCCGAGGTCGGACAAAAATTCTGGTCAGTCAATGGTTTGTGCTTAATGTTGAACACTAATATGTTTGCCTAACCGATGTTATGCTCCTGTTTCTTTATATTTATGTATTGGTCAGTGTTACATGCGTGCGTGTGTTGCAGGGCTCGCTAGTGGGGTCGGTGTGTAGCGCGGGGGAGCGCGAAGCTGGCAGTGTGGGCGATTCGCTTCCAAGCGACTTGTCGTGGGAGGCTCTGGACGAGGGTGTGAACGGTGATATGGCTGCAGGACTAGCAGCGCAACGTACTCTGTGGGTACCGGACCATGCTGTGTCGCGATGTACTGGCTGTAGTACAGAATTTTGGCTGGGGCGTCGCAAACACCACTGCCGGTCATGTGGTCGCATCTTCTGTGCCGACTGCAGTGAAAATAGCGCGCCGTTGCCTAGCGAGCAGCTCTACAGCCCCGTACGTGTCTGTACGCAGTGTTACACGCAACTGCGGCGCTCTTGTAGTCAACATCCCGTCACCTCAGCCGGACCTGCGTCCAACACCCAGCCACTTACCCTTACTGCTACCAGTAACTAATTGTGAACACTTCCAGACTATTCAATGATAGGTTGCTTATACCAAAATCAGGGTTTGAACGGTACGACTCCATTATAATAAACATTATTGCTAGAATTATGTAACTGAAAATATTTTAACATTTTAACCTGATAATAGAACACGAGAGTATTTCAAAACTTCAGAAACGCTATATTTATAGCTTAATGGATTCTCAAGATAATACAATTTAATAATAATAATAAAAACATTTGACGTGAGTACAACTCTGCATTATGAAGTGCTGCCTTTCAATTAATAAGTAATGTGCGTTCAGAAGATTTTGTTTCGATGTTTGTTTAAATATTTATGTATTTGTAACAGTGTAGGAAATTAAACAAAATTTCGTTTTTAATTTAACAATTTTGAATAGTCAAAAATGATAAAAAAAATAATAAAAAATACTCATTATTTCAAAGTTAAACTGTTAAAATTTAGTAAATATATATAATTAGCATCCAAATTTAAAATACCACTTTGTTTAAGCTCAAATTAATAATTTATTTAAATAAAAAATAGATCATTGTCTTTTACAGTTGATATAAAAATTAAATTATTATTTTCGTAATTGAAGTACACCATGTAAACTGATATTTAAAATTATTATTACATTTGTTAATATCACCACTATTAATCCATTATTCGACAAGACTTACAAATATTTCGGAATTATATGAGCTTGTAACGGTAAATCAAGTTTGTGAAAAGGTTAAAATCGTGTGAATATAAACTTGGACCTGTGATTGAAAATTAGACTAGATTAAGAATAGATAAAAATGAAGTGAAATGAAAAAACTCCGTTACCACATTGTGTGTGGGTATTCGTGGTTGAGTGTAAATTTAAATTTTCTGCTTTGATCATTCGCATTTGAACACGAAAATTATGAGTATTATACACGTATTAAACCATCTGTTTTAGATATTTGTATTTACATTAGTTTGAAATTAAGTTTCGCTTAATGAATTTGTACAGTAACTTCATAAATTCAATGCAACAAATACTGAAATACTATATTAATGTACTAAGTTTCTTACCTTCCTAATTTACTCTGCCGATTTCACATATAAATTCGATTATTTAAATTTTTTATAATAAATCATATTTGCTTTTATTTTGAAGAATGATTATTAGTTAAGTCTGTTATTCTGTCTGTTTATATTTAATATTAATTGGCTATATAAGTTTTTCCGTTGCTTTTATTACCCAAATTGTTTAAAATACCATATACGCTTTAAATAAGTACGACTATATGAATCTATAATAAGAAAAGTAAAAAGTAATTTCATGTTATTGTCTTAACTAGGACTGGTTCAATAAAAATTTAAAATGACCATTTTTCCTATCTTAAGCTCTTAAAAACCGTTTTTTAATAATAGCCTTTAACTAATAATCGTATTTCAAGCATAAAGATATACAAAATGATTCAGAAATGTTTATTGGCGAGGTCAATTTAAATAAAAAGTAGCATATGGAATTCATAGTATTATTTATGGTGTAGGTGCTAAAAAAATAAAATTATTTGTTTCTTACTAACAAAAACTCTAAATGTGCTTTTTGATTGAATTATTTTTTAAATAATTTATTAAATTGCCCGACGCGTATGGTATCTATCATTGGAATAAGATTTACAAATTCATCACTATTGAAATATTTGGATGGTTGCTGTTCAAACTAAAGAAGCACTAAAGTTATTTCAAATTTAGTTGAAACACTAAAACTTTCTAATTCCGTCAAACGTTCTACCACTAAGCCATGGAGCACAATTGCTCTAAAGTAAATTTGCAAATACTGAAATATATATATATATATATATATATATATATATATATATATATATATATATATATATATATATATATATATATATATATATAATAGTAAACAGATTTATTAGTAAAATGACCTCGCCAATACTAACTCCAATTGTAATTAATTTTGTCGTGAGTATCTCGTTACGCAAATTGACAGAAGTATTTTACTGTGTATAAACATGTAATATATATTTGAGTTTTCATTAAACCTATCCTTTATTGCACTTTTTGATGTTAATCTTATTATTGTACATATGTGTATTTAAATATAATAATACTTAATGTTCCTTGTATAAATAGTTAAATTTACACTGTGAGACTTGGATTGTCAGTTACATTTAAATCGTGTAATTCCTATATACTAAGAATTTTTATATATATATTTGAAAATAAGGAATGAAATGTGATACTGTGAATATTTTTTTTTTGTATTTGCACCGAATAGATAGGTTTGCAGATCAAATGATTATTTTAAAAAAATAGCTATTACAATAACTCAGTTCAGTTGTACATTACAGTCTTCTTTTTTTTCTTTATCTAACTATGATTTATAAAATTAGAACGTAATTAATACATTTTACTGTCGTATGAAGAGAAATAAAATCTTTCAGCTCAGTTGAAAAATATTTTTTGTAAATTCAAACGGAATTCATTAAGTATTTTTTTTGTAAAATTCTAAATATTGGTAAATAAAATTGGTTACTAATTTTCCAATCAAATGAAATAATATTTTATTATTATTAGTATTACCGTTAAACAATTTCAGCATCCAAATTTGTGATAATAAGGAACATTTTATATTCATAGCGTACAAATTTACTTAAATATGAATATACATATTTATTTTATGAGCAGTTTATACGAGAGTTTATATAATATAAATGATAGCGTTAATAAATGCAAAAGGCATATCTTTTTGAAAAGTACGATTAATGTTCCAAATTAAAAATAATATAATTTTTTAAATGTCAACAGTTATTACAATCATTTAGAAAATTTAAGATAATGTTTCTTTTTTTACATTTATGTATCATAATAATTATGTAACTGATAAATCCATTTTACGAGTTCTAATATAACATAAAACATCAGTTTAACTTGTATAAAACGACATTTGTATGTAATTTTTCAATTGTAACACTACAACTTACGTTTATATTTTATAAATTGTTAGTAAATGATAATATATTTTCACAAAATTGAAAATATGTACTGAAAAGATAGCGTCCACTGAAAGATATAGTACGTATTATTGTTTAATGCGATGTAGTTAATTTCAATAATTTAATTTCCCAGTATGCAAAAAATATAATTATCAAATACTTGCTAATTTTAAAGCGTGACATTTCAGTTGCTCACCAGTCAGATATTTGTGAAATACTTATTAATTTTTCAAAAGAATGTAGGAAATCTGCTGTGACTTTGTTTGCGAATGACGAAATTTAGTTAGCGAACATCTTTTGTAATATTTGATGGAAATGCATTTATGATAGGAAAATATAATGTAGTATCAATTTTTAGATTGTATTAATATTGTATAAGAATTATTGTATGTAGATAAATATAAAATATTTAGCATAAAAAAAATATTTTTTTTCTGAGGAAAGAAGTAAATTTCACCAAAAGAAACAGCATTTACACATACTCATTATGTATATTTTGCCAATAGAAATATGAAACAACTTAAAACATTTATTAAAATGGATTCCTGAAACAAAATCAGTATATTGCAAATTTGTATAAAAATGGAAACTACTTATACTTAAAAATTTATATTAGTCAAAGAAACGTTTATTTAGTAGCGTATTATAAAGATTTTATATTGTGACGTATTTATCTATATTTATTTTGAAATGAAATTTATTGCATAATATTTTCATGCTGCCTCATACAGTATTAAACCATTTAGAATTTGTGATATTGCAAGGCCTATCTATTATAATTCAAGAAAGTAGAACACCATTGAGAGCTGAAACATTTATTGTGAGGAACGAAAATCACAAGAAAAGAATGGTAATAGATTACTCTTAAACCATGAATCGTTATACTGGTCTAGATGCTAATCCCATGCCAAATTTGAAGTAAATAGTATTTAAGGTATCAAAAAATTGATATTTTAGTACTATAGATTGCAAGAGTGCCTATCATCAAAACCCTATAAGAAAAAAGGATTGACTTTTCACGGCTTTTGAGGTTTGTAGCAATCTTTATTATTTTTGTCGTCTAAGGCCGCGGTCGCACTGATCGAGTACTGTACTGTAATAGCGGGTGTCGTATTGGACCATCATTTTTCGTCGAGTTCCATCGAGTTGTTTGATTTTCAAGTTGAATTGAGTTTTACTCGATGCTCGATGCTTTCACGTATGCCCATATGTCATTTTAGTTAAAATTTAATTTCATCAGATGCCAGTTCTTTATGAAAATAGAATCAACAAAATGAATTGATAAAGAGCGAAATTGCACCGATTTAGAGGTCCGAACCATCGATTTTTGAACGATACGATTAGATCAATGCGACCGCTGCCTTATGGCTGTAGTCCGTACTGTCCAGCGAGTAATAAATAGCATAATATTTAACGAAAAATTGCAAAAAACATATGCATAGATATTACTGTTTGTGGGAAAGATAGAGTAGAATTTGTTCAGAACTTGAAAAGATTCATGCACGAATTGAAAAATACAGAATCACAATCAATCAAGAAAAAAGTAAATATGAATTTACATCAGTAAACTTATTGAGTTATAAAATAGAAAATAATACAATCTCACCTCACCCTAATCGTTTAAAACCATTGTTAAATCACTTTGCTCCAAAAACTCCAAGTGAATAGAACGAACGATAGGGATGTTCGCTCAATGTTAACGTAGATACCTAATTACTCTGATAAAATAAGAAGGCTTCTAAATACGAAAACTTCCGATATGCCCCGCGGTTGAATCCGATGGTAAGCATCATCGACGACAAGAGCCGTTTCCTAGTTAAAACAGATGCGTTGGACTTTTCAATTTCAGTGGTGCTTTCTCAATTGGGTTGGCCTGTAGCTTTCTTTTCACAAAAAACTTAATTACTGCAAACGTAAACATTCAACGATAGAAAAATAAGCCTATTCTAATGTAGGAGCTTTAACCCTTAATTGGTATTGTGAAGTCTCAATTAAGTAACTGGCACCCTTGGGTCACTGGCGATCCAGCCTAATTTTAAGGAAAGAGGGATGATTTTTTTCATATCTTAGGGCTAAATTCCTAGTCGTGACTCATTCTTACCTCACAGTCGAAAGACGAAGTAACTAAGGTAACTAACTTAAAATGTGCAAATCGCTCTTTTCAAACACCAACTTTACATTTATCAACATTTAATAACAAATTTAAATCTTTTTTTATTTTATTTATACTTGGCATCATTCTTGTCAATTGCTCTTCAGATTCAACCATAACAACATCATTCGCATACGCTAACGCAGGCATAACACTACCACCAATATGTACACCATCCACCCCATTCAACGCCGTTCGTAACAACACATCCATGTATAAATTAAAGGGCCATGGATACATCCTACAACCTTGTTTCACGCCAATATCTATACAAAACCAATCACTCAATCTACTATTAACTCTCACCGTAACCTCACTACTTTCATACAGCGCATGAATTTCTCCCAACAATTTACCATTTATACCGTACTGTAGAAGTATATTCCATAATGTCTTGCGATGAACACTATCATATGCTTTTTTAAGATCGAGAAAGTCACAGAACACTTTGTTCTTAACGAGTGACTTCTAACAATCATACGAAGAGAAAACAATTGATGCATACACCCTCTTTTAGGCAAAAAAACACCTTCCATATCGCTTAACTTGGAGATTGTTAAGGTTCGTACCTTATGAATAAGAGAAACAAACATAGGCTCTCACAAGGGTGGTTTGTATCATCTTATCTCAAGTGGTTCGATTGTACCAAAAATTTGTTAACGCTGATCTACTTTTAATTTTTAAGAAATTTTAATTCTGACACAAACTTAAAGTACTCCGAATCATGCCATGTTTGGTGTCATATGAAAGGGCGTTAGAAGAACTTTCATATGAAATAGAAAAAAATTTTACGATAGGTAATAGTTTCAAACTTAAAGTATTACGAATCATACCGTGTTTGATGTCATATAGAAGAGCTTTTGAAGAAGTTTCAGATGAAATGTTGAAGTTGAAATTCTACGCCAGGCAACTGTTTCAAATTTAAAGTATTCGGTAACATACCGTTTTTGGTGTCATATGAACGGGGTTTAGGAGAACTTTAAGATGAAAGTTGAAAATTTTCGACAGGCAATTGTTTCAACCTTTAAGTATTTCAAATCATACCGTGTTTGGTGTCATTTTAAAGGGTTCTGAAAGAACTTTCGGATGGGATTTAAACAAAAATCCATTTTTACGCTCACCAAATATTTCGACCAAAAAGTATTACCCGTCAATCACTTTTGATGTTTCTCATGAAACTTTTTATACAATTATTTTGATTTCCAGACAAGTTAGAGGATTGAGGATATATGTTTTAAACGATTTTTAATTAATTTCATGTTTATATAAAAGTTTTTAAGGACAAAACGTCTAATTGACAAATCTATGGTTCAGAAATAATATTACCTCTTACAAACAGAATCCAGGTTTTGAAAATCATTGACCAAAGCTGTCACTTTTGACGTTACGCATGGAATTTTTTTATTGAATTTTTTAAATTTCTAAACAAGTTGGAAAAATTTTGTAAATTGATTTAGGTATTAGATGATTAAGGATACATATTTTGAACTGTTTTCAATTGATTTCATGTTTCGACTATGAATTTGACCCTGAGGGCCAAATTCATAGTCGTGACTCACCCTCACCTCACACTCAAAGTCTAACTAACTAAATAAGCCATCTAACTCAAGAAGTACGGTGGCGTGAGCAGCGTTACGGCATTCGAATTCAGAGATCCCCAGTTCGAATCCCACTCACACCGTGTTTGGTGTCATATGAAATTATTATAGAAGAAATTTCCGATGAAATAAAAAAAAAGTTGAAATTTTACGTTTCTCAATTATTTCAAACAAAGTATTCCGAATCATACCGTGTTCGATGTCATTTAAAAGGATCTTGGTAGAACTTTTAAATGGAATTAAGAAAATGACATTTTACGCGCGGCAATTGGTTGAATATGAAGGGAAAATGTGAGTTGAGGGTCCAAGACAATGCCTAAGTCAGTTACCTCGTAACTCCTTTCAACAGACGACGTGTGGATAGTATAATTGTGAATTAAATAATTTTTCTTTCTTGTGAAGGTCATTATTTTACATTTAGGAATATTCAAATGAAGTTTATTAGTATTCATTCACTATAGCCCGATATTTATTTTCTCGACTGGTAAGTGTTTTAATTTAATATATTCCAAAACCTATTATGTTTGGTATCAAATAAATAGTCGTTTGAAGGGCTCGCGTGCATAATTGCAAAATTTTCGAGTAGCAATTGTTTTAGTGAAATTGCTTTAAAATCTATTATGTTTGATATTAACTTACAGAAGTGAATCTTACCGCCAGGCCGACCGCTAGTTCTATATACTAATCTAGGATTTAAATAATATTTGGGACTAGTGCCTTTTGGAAATTTCAGATTTTTCGAAATTAGAATCCACGTGAAATTAATAAAAAACTTTGCAAATTTTCAATGATTGAAGAATGTACGCGTAGCTATGCATATGAAATTTGATCGCAAGCAGATATTTTTCAAAGCTGTCAATCACTTTTGACGTTACGCATGAAACTTATTTCAGCAACAGAGGATTGAATAAATGTGTTTAGAACTGTTAAAAAAAGTTACAAGTCTATTTAAAAGTGTTACTTACGTCAAAATATCATATTAAAGGAAGATTTGTGAAATAAAATGTAAAACTTGAGGTGGGTAGGTCTCGCTATGGTCGTAGCCACATTCAGTGTCATTCGATGTTTGATTTTTTTCTAATTTGTTTATCTATAATAATTTTCTTTAATGACAGATATAGAACTCAAATAGAAAATGCACTTATATAATAAAATTGAACAAATTTAACAATTTGACATGAATCATTATTTATAAATAAAAGGGTTGACAACTGTAATATATTCTTAACACCAATATTAAAAATATTTCCTTATTTGTTACTAAGTTCTGCTATGAAGATAATTGAGTATAGCTGTCACCAAAATATTATAGCCGTAGCCACAGCCACATCTCACTATGAATTAGAATAGACCCCCCAGATCGCTAGAAGCGACTTA
This sequence comes from Pterostichus madidus, assembly GCA_911728475.2. Taxonomy (NCBI): domain Eukaryota; kingdom Metazoa; phylum Arthropoda; class Insecta; order Coleoptera; family Carabidae; genus Pterostichus; species Pterostichus madidus. Next base: position 22,709,500 of record OU452301.1, on the reverse strand, counting down.
AATTTAACAAAAATAAAATGTATCTTGACAATAAACATTTGTTTTATTTACATTGGTAAAAAATCAGTATTATTACACCGTGCTTTGGAAAATAACATTGAATCACTGAATAACAAATAGTAAAATTATGTGCTTTAGTGTTGTGTATGTATACTAAATATCTCTTGGACAATCCTTTTCCTTTTCAAATGATTCCTGAGGCCCGTAAGCTTGAGTGATAGCTTTTAGGACAATTCATTTTGCGAATATTTTCATTTTTGAGGACGAGTGTCTAAAACACTAACCATTACATCGGGAATTTATTGAAAAAACGTAAGTAAATTATGTCGTTAATATCAGAATAGTAGACTTTAATTTTATTGCTTTCAATATTTATTCAATTTTCCATTTCTGGGTGTCACAGTTCCGTTGTAGTATATTGAAGTTGATGATATATATTTTCTTACGTGTGAACTGCGATTGTTAGCAGTCAAATAATGGTTAAAGATAAAGAAATAACAGGATAATATCTGTGTAATGAAATTTTCAGTTATTGTCAGTTATATATTTAAAATATTCGATGAAATAATTTATTGTATGTATTCATGCTATTGTATTTAGAAACCCATTTGGCTCGGTGAAATAAATACCAGAGAAAATTTTAAAGTAAAAGGATCTATTCGGACAGCAGCTACGATCCAGTTCAGCGTAGAAACTTCATTCTACAGCAAGTTAAGGTCCTGTTTAAATTTGTAAAATACAAAAAACAGCGCACTATAAAAATTGAAGGTAAAACATATTCTGATATATTTGATCACAATGTAAAGTGAACTGTAGTAGTAGCTAAAAAGATAGAATCAATAGTAGCAAAACAGATGGAACTAGTATTAACTAAACAAGTAAAATCAGTAGTAACTAAACAGATAGTAGTTGCTAGATCATTACTAGCTAAATCAGACATTTTAAATTAAAAATCAAATAAATATTAAATTTTTGTTAAATGTTTTATGCCTATTGCGGAAATGACGTGAAGTTTTTATTATAATTATACATTTCTAATATGTGTATTTAAGAAGTCCACTATGAAGTTGGTTTTAAAACAAAACGTCAAATCGACATGTTTTCATCTCAGACAAAACATAACTTAGACGGAGAACAACGGCGTTTGTTGTGAAGTAGAATGGGTTAGAATAACTTGGGGATGAGACGGGTGCGCGGCAAAGAGCTAGTACAAGTTGGTGTTATGCAGGTTGCATTTTTGTTGATGACAGTTATCAGACGCGAGCATTTTATTTATTTAAATACAAAAGTGCGTATACAAAACACTTAATATGTCAAAAACTAACCTTTACCTTGATGTATGAAAACTAAGTAATTGAATATAAAAATAATTACACAAATGTTTGCAACTTGCATAACATCAAAGTGTACTCGCTCCTTGCCGCGCACCCGCCTCACCAACAAGTTACTCCAACTCTTTCTCCTTCACAACACTGCATTGACTTGAATACGGCAGACTTTGTCTAAGGTATGTTTTGTCTGAGAGGTAAACTCAACCAAATTTGTCCTCGGTAATAATATACAGTAAAACCAAGCAAATTTGTTCACGGCAATGTACTTTAAAAAAAAGGATAACAAAGATCCATATACATAATAGATAATATACTGCTGATACCCCTATCTTACCAATGTGTAGTGAGCACGTCGAACACTAAGAGAGCGATATATTGCATCCATCTCTTACTATTATATATATATATATATATATATAAATTTAAATATTCCTCGAACGGTAATTGTTTTAGTGAAAGTGCTTCAAAATCTATCGTATTTGATATTAAATGAAAGGTCTTTCAAATGGCTTTCGTGCAGAATTGATATTTTTTTTCAATCGGCAATTGTTTTAGTGGAAGTACTTCAAAACCTATCGTGTTTGGCATCAAATAAAAGATCTTTTAAAATTTAATAAACAATTAAGAAAATACTTTATGAAATAAGGTAAATAATGATGAAAAAAAATGATAAAAGTGTCATAAAATTATTAAAATTATAGTTTACAATCACAAAACACTAATAAGCTTAATTCACTATAGATTCCTCGCCTAGCAACCAAATATTAATATCGGCTACAGCTTAAACCGTTTGTGCGATTGTTGTGATTTTCTAGAATTTAAATAATGTTTCGGCTAATGTGAATCACTTTCGACGTTACGCATGAAACTTTTTTGATTTGATTTAAGTATTAAAGGATTGAGGATACATAGGATGGTGATCGCGATTCTTAAACATAAGACTTTAACATGTAAAATAAAATAAATAAATATATCATCACGCCTTTTACACATTACTGGGTGTGGCACTCTGCTGAAGCAGATCTCGATAAGTAATATATTGTAACGTTTTTCGTCTTTCTGGAAGTGTGTAGAATGTTTAAGGCACAGAAATAACTCACAACTATTTTTGTTAAACGAAAATATAAGTATTTATTTAATGAAATAAGAATAAAAATGAAAGAAACTTATTTAAAATTAATTAACACTACAATAAAACTTAAACACTACTAATAAATATTCAAACACTAATATTATTTATATAACGTTCACTAAAACTACTATTTATATTACGTACACTAGATCTATTATTTATTTCACGACATTTATGTTACGCGTTCGAAGTCTACTGTCAACTGCCTGACTCGAGCCGACCCTGTGCTTTTATACTCTCGTTCGTAGAAGAGTTCCAGAATAATTCCCCTCTCGCTTCCCCGCCAAAAATATGCGAGCTCGCTCCATGTACCGCTTGGGTGGTCTGGCTGCAACGCTCTTGTTCCCGAGAAGGTTTCTGAAACGCTCTCGACTAGCTTTATATTCGTTACAATATTTATGCGCGTAAAGTGCGGTTACCAGCAATTCACGGCCCCCAAAGTAGTTAATGGTGGGGGAGCCACAGGGGTAATTTTAATGGGGTGAAAATGTTTGTCGGCTGAGGAAATCGAATCAGGGTTCTCAGGATCCACAGGCCGACTCGATACTACTGAGTCACCTACCCCGTCAACATGTAAAATCATAATTTTGTTATTTTCTGCTTCCCTAATTATTTGAAGCAAAAAAGCTTCAAATAAAACATTTAGGGCATAAAATTCTGCATCTAAATCGATCAACTAAATTATTTTTTTGTACTCGCATCATTCAAAATTCGGTTTACATTACCTTGGAAACCGATGAAAAGTTTGAGTTGGCGCACTAGTACGCAAAGTAATTTAAAAAAAAAACACCCATTTAATATGATTTTAAATTTTGATTATTAAAACGCAAATTGTACCTATTTATAAACACAGATTTTATGGAATTTTTAAAAGAAATAGAGACATTAGCTTATAACGCCATCAAACAGACATATTTTAACAAACTTTACGAGAAAAATAAATAATTTGTTTTTAAATAACAAATGTCAATTCATAGCATACTGTCAATATAAATTTACCTTTAAAATTTAATAAATTTCCTCATTGTCGATTATATAATTTTTGCTCGTTACAAAAAGCATTGGACAAAACTCGTGCACGAAGACGTCATTTGCAGCATGAGCGTACCAGTTTAAGTAACATTTTAAACACTGGGGTCGCCAAGGTTTTTTTTAATTTTTTTTTTATTTGTCCCGATATTTTTAAAACTGTTCGATACGGTTTTTTAAATTCGAATATTTTTCTTGACTTAATTAGATATCACTTTTTTTTAAATCTGTAATATATAGATATTACAATTTTTGGGGAAGGTTGTAAAATAGTCAACTGTTTGAGGGAGAGAATCTTTTTTCTGGGAGGGCACGAATCTGCGCAATCTTGGCGTACCTTTAACAATGTAATTGTATTTTTGGGAGATATCACTTTTTTTATACAATATTTTGACCCCATATTATAAATAATATTTAGTATTGGTACATTGTTATTACATCTTTCTATTAAAATCTAAATTCGTTCTAAAATAAATATATAAGCATTTTTAGAGTTTCTTGGTCAAGTTTGTTTTCCAACGTGAGAATCATTTGCAAGCATCCATGACTTTCCTTTTTTAATCATACATGTGTCCCTCAGCCATTGAAGTACCATGGTGAAATATAGCATTGATCACTTTGTATTTATATCCTTGAATCAAATAAGTTCCCGCTGAAACGTTTTAAATATTACGTGTATCAGTTAGTTTGCGAATATATCCATTTTCATTTTCAAATAACAGAATATGGAAAATTAATACTGTGCCAACAGAAACTAATTCGGTTTTGTGTAATTTATGTGAGTGTAAGCATTCTGAACATTGAGCTTCTTCATTTTCTTTCACAACCAATTGTTTATCAATAAGCTCTTGCAAAGTAATGCTCTTATTACTACAATCACGTATTGGAATAATAATAAATACTATCGGTCGGCCTGGCTTTGCCAGGCCTCACGCTAATCTCCGCGGACACTGAAGTAGAATTAACTTCAGTGAGACAATAGACACAATATAAATTGAATTATTACGAATCTAAGACTTTTAAATTCTACACGTCTGTCCATCTAAAAATCTTTTAATATATACTAAATATGATAGGTTTTGAATCACTATCACTAAAACAATTGTCGATCAATATAAATTCAATTCTGTAAGAAGTACTTTTTGAAGTACTTTCACTGAAACAATTGACGATCGAAAAGTATTAAATTTTGCACGCGAAGCCATCAAAAAATCTTTCATTTAATACTAAACACAATAGATTTCAGAAAACTTTATCTAAAACAATTGCCGATCGAAAAAAAATTAATTCTGCATGCAAGCCCTTTAAAAGACATTTTATTAGATATCAAACAAATACTTTTAAATTCTACACGTCTGTCCATCTAAAAATCTTTTAATATATACTAAATATGATTGGTTTTGAATGATTTTCATTAAAACAATTGCCAAGCAACAAAATTACAATTTTGCATGTAAGCCCTTCAAAAGACCTTTCAATTGATACCAAAAACGATGGATTTTGATGCCCTTTTATTAAAACAATTGACGATCGAAAATTATTAAATTTTGCACGCGAGCCCTTCAAAAGACCTTTTAGTTGATTCCAAAGACGATTATCGGCTAATAAAAAGATAAATGGAATGGGCCTTTCAAGACTTTTTTGAATTTTTTATATATTAATCTACGTAATAAAATAATTATACCCAAATTTTTTATTTTTATAAAAACTTGTATTAAGCATGATAAAAATATTTAAACTTTCGAAACAAATGAATATGACGTAGTTGCATCTTAGCTTAAAGAGAGACAGGTAAGACAGATAAATAACACGTAACTTGTCGTTGTCAGTAGAATCCTCAGACAAAACATAACTAGACGGATAACATCGGCGTTTGTTGTGAGTCAGAAAGGGATAGAATTGGTGAGGCGGGTGCACGGCAAGGAGCAACTTGCATAACATCAAAGTGTACTCGCTCCTTGCCGCGCATCCGGCGGACCCTCAAGTTATTCCATTCCTCTCTGCTTCACAACACTGCATTGACTTGAATACGGCATAATTCGTCTAGTATTATACGTCATTGGTAGAATCGTAGAATGCTGAATGCTTATTTCTTCTTCGTCTTCTTGAGCACCGACAAACGTTTCAGACAAAGCTCTGTGATTGGCTTAATGCAACTACGTCATTGCAATATGGCAGTGCGAACGTTTTAAATTATTCAACTTTAACTTTCATATTTCAGCAATAAAGATATAATTTATGGTATGATTTTATATTGTATTAAATATGATGTACGGTCAAGAATTTACTTTAATAAATATATATTAAAAAGCTCTACCACTTGAATCCCCCATTACAATTTTCGAATGCGGGCTCAAAGTTTATATTACTGTAATATAGACAATCAGTGTCGCCGTTTTAAACATATATTTTACACAAATTTGATAACTCTCAATGTCAAAAGTCAATAAATTTTAGTTTTGTACTTCTGGTTTTGCATCAGTTTCCGATCGACAACGAAGCGAGCTCGAGAGCCGAAGGTGCGTAAGGTGCTGCCAGCAGTCGAACAAGTCGCGAAAAACCAAAATATTAGGAAGTCGGAAGGAACGAAAAATTAATTGAAAAAATCTTATATAATAATAATAATAATCTTTACTCAATATAAATATAAAAATAACAAAATATAAATATAAAGAAAATAAAGATATTTAAACAAAAATATCTGAAAAATGAATTTCTGCATACTGACACATGATGTGGATAGGTGAACTTCGCAAGATATCAGTGTTGTGCGTTGGAAGATATAAGGTACGTGCAAGCCTTGATGGGTACTGCGGGACGTGGATGGGAATGCGAGACAGCAGAAATGGAGCATCTACTTTATTATGCAACAGCATCCACAAAAACCTTGCACTAGTGCATTCCCTTCTGAAATTCAAAGCTTGCATGTTATGACGCACAAGAAGTAAACTTTGGTCAATTCCAGGTTCTGGATACGCATGATCTATTTTATAAGACAAATACTTCAAGAATCTTCGATGAACACGATCGAGAGCAGAAATCTGAAAGTTATAAATAGGAAACCAGACTAAAATAGCATTTTCGAGTTTGCTAAGAACATAAGAAAAATATGAAGTTTTTAAAACCGTGACATCGCTGAATGTTTTGGAAATTCTGAACAAGAATCCAAGAGTTTTCCTAGCTGATCGACAAATATTGTTAATACGTTCAGTAGATTTCATATTCGAGGAAAACGTGACGCCCAGGTCTTTAACAGAAGATTTACGCTCTAAAATTTTAGAGTCCATATAGTAAGAATACAATAAGCTATTAAAGCGATTAGTATATGAAACAACACAACATTTATTTATATTAAGTGAAAGTTTATTCAAATTACACCATTCAGTTATAGTATTTATATCTGTTTGTAAGATTACAATTATTCATTCAAGGTTGAAATGTTATTACAAATTTTGAGATCATCTGCATAAGCCAAGACAGGGCATGAAATTTTTTTAATAAGTCTATAAATATAACAAATAACAAAGGGCCCAAATTTGACCCCTGGGGAACACCAGATGTTGCAATAAAATTAAATGATGAGTAACCATTATAAAAAACATAGCAAATTCTATTACTGAGATAAGAATGTAAAAGTTGAACTAAAGCAGGTGCAGCACCAAATGAACTAATTTTATCAAGTAAGATACCATGGTCAATAGAGTCAAAAGCACGTGAAAAATCAGAATATATGGCATCCACTTGACCACGCCTGTCTAGTGACTCCGAGAGAAACTGTGTGAAACAGGCAAGATTGGTTACTGTTGAACGATTTTTTATAAATCCGTGTTGTTCTGGAGAGACATGAGACCTGATATTTGTATAAATAGAATTATAAATTAGCATTTCCATAATCTTACTGAAATTATTTAAGATGGATATGGGACGATAGTTGCTTATGCAGGTTTTATCATTCTTCTTAAATACAGGAGTTATGCGAGTTCTTTTCCATCGCTCAGGGAAGGTAGAATTTTTAGTAGCCAAGTTTATTATTAACGACAGGGGTCTAGCAAAAATAAGTTTACAATATCTTAATAGAAAACTAGGCAATTGATCTTTACCTGATGTCATTTTGTTTGGCAATGAAGCGAACAAAGGAATAATATCTTCTTCAGAAACTGGACTAAGAATAAAAGAAGAAGAATTGTTACAAAAAGTATCAGAAACGTTAAAATTAGAACTATCTGAAAAGAGATTAGAAAAATGACTTGCAAAAGCGTCTACAATTTCGCTAGGTGCAGTAAACTCTGATTTATCATCGTGTAGTTTAGCAGGGATGCGTGTTTCACCTTTTTTCATATTTAACTAAAGCTCGCAGTCTTTTAAATTCAATAAAATATCTATAATTATTGGTCGACTTCCATTTTTTTCTATAGTAGTTTTTTGTTTTGATATTAGTTTTAATGATTGATGTAAACCAGATAGGAAAAGTGGATTTGACATTAGAAAATTTTGGAACAGATCTGTCTATCGTTTTGTACACAATTTCGTAAAACACATTAACTGCCTCATTAACATTGGTAATATTATGTAAGTTCGTCCAATCTATGTTACAGAGATCCGAATACAGCTGCTGAAAATTTGCTTTACGAAAGTTATATCGTAAGTTGTTGGCAGAAGGAAATTTCGGCAACTTAGGAGAGGATACAAAATTAAAATTGATTTCAGTTGCTGGGTGATAAGCATCTTCAGGTACAAATGGAAAAATCATTTTCTCAACTAGCAAAGGCCCAGACAAATTAGAAAAAACAAGATCTAATATATTTTGATAGACGTTACAAACGTTATTATGCTGGGTGAGATTTAATAAGTCACACAAATTGTGAAGTGATGCAGATTTTGTACAATTTATAGAATTGTTAAAATAATTAGGTAGATTGAAATCCCCTAGAAATATTACCTGCTCATTAATAAGTAACAACTGAATAGCATCAATAAAATATTCAAAATCATTTACTGTAATATCTGGCGGAATGTAAACAGCACAAATAACAACTTTTTGTGCACCAAAATAACATTTACAAGTAATGAAATCAATAACTGGAATAGTGGATTTTATATGAGACGTATTCAAAACATCATAAGTAATATGGCTCATGAGGGCAACTAAAACTCCGCCTCCTTTAGAACGACGAGTAGCAGAGAAATTTCGGTCACAACGCAAGACATTATAATCAGTAGGAAATAATTCTGCATTATTAAACGAATCAGATAACCACGTTTCAGATATAACAATAATGTCAAAGGAAAAACAACAACAATTAGTATAAAATGAATGCCCTTTACTGTTCAACCCCCTAGTATTTTGATAATATATGCTTACTGTAGTAGGACAACTGCTGGGTGGAATTAGTTTTCCGAATTATTGATGATTTTGGGAATTCCTTTAACAAATTTAATCGAAATATCGGTTTCACCTTTAGAGACGCGGTTTTGCCATTCTTCTTTAACAGATTTATAGTACTTATTTTGCAAGTTAGTACGATCTCTAGATAAAATTATATTTTTCCAATTTTATTAATGTTTTTAAACACATTGTTAACATCGCTGGGAGAAGAGAGTTGTATTTTAATGGGACGTGAATTTGATTTTGAGGCATCGAAGCGACCTAAACCTGAATGCTTGACAATATTAGATGACATTCCTAGTAAGGAAAATATACCATTGACAAGTGTAGAGTCATTTAATAGACTATGCTCTCTAGTTATTGAATTATTCTCCTAAGCACCAAGGATCATCACATTAGAGGCACGTTTTTGACGTTCAGAAATTTCTTGGATTATTGTTTCAGTAAACTGAAGTGAAGAAATTTCTCCTTTGTTGATATTCTTTAACTCAGCAAGATCATTTTGTAGGCTAATAATTATAGCTTTAAGGTTATCAATATCATTACCGAAAGAACGACAGGCAGAACAATTCCATTTTAAACCAGATTTAGAATTTAATCTACGAACCTCAGAAATAGTAATATCGACGCAACCATGATTAAAGTATTTTTTACATATAGAACAACTTAGTAATTTATGTAAATCAAATTGCTTGCTACAACAGCTGCAAGTCTCCATGCTAAATAATATACTGATAGATTAAAAATAATAATAATAATACTAAAAAAATTAATAAATAGAATATATATATATATATATATATATATATATATATATATATATATATATATATATATATATATATATATATATATATATATATATATATATATATATATATATATATATTATTATTATTATAAAGAAACACCCAGTAAATAGAATATTGCACGAACACTTGGTATCATGCAATAATAGATAATTATATATATATATAATAAGGAATGCCGGACGACACCTGAACGGCCAGCTGACAGAATAAATGTACAGAAATTCAAACAAGAATTATGTGGAAACTCACCCCAGATACAAAACAGCCAAAAGTGAACTACATCAGCGCATAGAAAATTACTTTCCAAACAAATTGATATTAATTTCAGCACAAAATGATAAAAATTGACAAAGATTATCAGAAAAAAAACAAGAGCGAGACAAAACCAACCGAAACATTTGCTAGTCAAAATGCCAATATTATTATATAGGGAAATATAGCTTGTAAAGTAATAATTAATGCAAAAATTGTATCTAATACAAACGAGGGTGTTATGTAGTAAATTATCATATATTTAACGTGACTAATTTATCGGCTAATAAAAACATAAATGGAATTGCAATTTTCTAATATTGGCTCAAAATCAAGACAGGCGTTAGTTGTCGACCCCAAGATCAAGCAACCTACGGCGACACACTGACAGTCTATATTACAGTAACAAACACTTTGAGTCAATATTCGAAAATTACAATTCCATTTATCTTTTTATTAGCCGATAAATTAGTCATGTTAAACATATGATAATTTACTACATAACACTCTTGTTTGTAATAGACACAATTTTTGCATTAATTTTTATTTACAAGCTATATTTCAATATATAAGATTTTTTTCAATCAATTTTTCGTTCCTCTAGACTTTGGTTTTTCGCGACTTGTCCGACTGGCGGCAGCACCTTACGCTCAGTTCGACAATTTCGGCACTCGAGCTCGCTTCGTTGTCGATCGGAAACTGATGCAAAACCAGAAGTATAAAACTAAAATTTATTGACTTTTGACATTGCGAATTACCAAATTTGTGTAAAATATATGTTTAAAGTTCATATATTCAAAAGTATATAATCAAGACAGGCGTTAGTTGTCGACGCCAAGATTAAGCAGAAAACGGCGACACTGACTGTCTTTATTACAGTAATATAAACTTTGAGCCCGCATTCGAAAATTGTAATTCCATTTATCTTTTTCTAGCCGATAAGAGCTTACATGCAGAATTGGAATTTTTTCGATCGGCAATTGTTTTAGCAAAAGTATTCCAAAATCTATCGTGTTTGGTATCAAATGAAAGATCTTTTGAAGGGCCCGCGTGCAAAATTTAATACTTTACGATCGTCAATTGTTTTAGTAAAAGTGACAAAACTAACTGATACACGTAATATTTAAAACGTTTCAATGGGAACTTATTTGATTCAAGGATATAAATACAAAGTGATCAGTGCTATATTTCACCATGGTACTTCAATGGCTGAGGGACACTACACATGTATGATTAAAAAAGGAAAGTCATGGATGCTTGCAAATGATTCTCACGTTGGAAAACAAACTTGACCAAGAAACTCTAAAAATGCTTATATATTTATTTTAGAACGAATTTAGATTTTTATAGAAAGACGTAATAACAATATACCAATACCTAATATCATTTATAATACAGGGTCAAAATATTGTATAAAAAAAAAGTGATATATCCCAAAAAAACAATTACATTTTTAAAGGTACGCCAAGATTGCGCAGATTCGTGCCCTCCCAGAAAAAAGATTCTCTCCCTCAAAAAGTTGACTATTTAATAACCTTCCCCAAAAATTGTAATATCTACATATTACAGATTTAAAAAAAAAGTGATCTCTAATTAAGCCAAGAAAAATATTCGAATTTAAAAAACCTTATAGATGTAACAGTGGGCTGTGTCAATGAAGCATGACCCCCGTCGACGTACCGAATTATACGGGATGATAAATAGATAAACAAGTTTCTCCTTATCTGTATCTCTGTGTCGTCCCACGACGTGCTGTAAGTAGGAAGGGTAGTTTTAAATCACACACACACACACAGTCTATTAACGGAAACGGTTCTATATTATTTATATAAGTGAAGTTTACAAGTGATGGTCTACAAAATGCCAGCCGAACCGCGCGTTCTGGTCTTGGAGGTAACCGAATCGAGAATGAATGCGTTTACCTCGAAGACAGCAAAATGTCCATCGAATCAGATTGATCGTATCAGCAAATTGCTGGTAGTATTCCACTGCTTTCTGCTAGTCAGCAATATGCAGCGGAAGACACCCAGGTTACTGATCCGCAATTGCAACAGTCTCGGTAACAATAATAGCGAATTCATCATATTATTTAATTGAACAACGTGACTGTTACATCACCCTTCCCTTTAAACTTGGCTTTAATTAAAAATTAAAGTCAAGTTCAACTGGGTTAATCTGATTCAATATCGGTCGGGTTGGCTTCTTACTTACTACGTCGTTAGAGGGAGAAGGGCGGCGTTGGTGGAGGAACTGGCGTCGTATTGCGGCGGACCGGAGTTGTGATCTGGTGTTTGATTCTGCGGCAGTTGTGGGTACATCAGTGACGGCGATGCTTCCAAATTACTTGGGCTTGGGGCATCTTGCCGTGCTAGGTTCACTAGGTATCGTGTGGTAAGTGCATCCCAGAAGCTGGCCAGCAGAAACCATTTGCGATGAGGTTGCTCTGGGGCGGCTTTTCGCAAACTAAACAAATTTAAAATCACCGTCGCTACATACCTGATGACGTTGTAAAAGGTGTACAGGAGCATGAATATTGAAAAAAGGTTTCCTGTGTATGATAGGAACCCCCACACTTCTTCCGCTGCGCTCCAGGCCATTTTTGCGAATTCTCCACTACTGAAAACGCTTGGCATATGGTAACCCTGGCTGTCTACTTCAGCTCCTGTAACTCGTCGTGTCATCAGGTTAGCGACGCACTGTGGGGTTTTAAGTACTGTTTAGTTCCAAAAATGTCTAGAGCCTAAAAAAATGCACCAAATTTAATAATTTTTTTTTTACATGCTCGTTATGAGTTTCTTGAAAGATCCCTCACGAGTTTTTTTGCTAAAAATTTTTTATATGCTTAGAAATCGATCAATATTCAGATATTTGCTTAAAAAATCAACAACAAAAATATATATATATATATATATATATATATATATATATATATATATATATATATATATATATATTTACTTTTATATTTAATTTTACTTTTATTAATATTTATTATTAATATTACTTGAATTTTAATTGCTCGTTGAAAAATATTCAAAATTATTTTTTGCTTTATAAAATATGAACTTACAAAAACTAAATCTTGCTTATTATGAATTAATCTAAATTGTTGAGTAAATCTGTTTTTTTAATTCAGTTAAATTTTTTGAATATGTTTACCAATTTGAACACTTTTTTATTTATTGAAAATAATTTTTAGTGGGATACAAAATTACATTATAAAAAAAAATTGAATAAAAGAAGCAGGTCCAATGAAAAACCTTTACGTAGTTTCCTACAGTAATAATAATAATTTTAGTGGCTATTATTTTATAGGTTAAGTTATTTGAATTTCGCATGAATTCACAATGCTTAGTGTAAGCAAAGATAATATATATCCTACTCCTGAGTGTAAGTTTTGCATGTCAATAACTTTGTAAGAGCTTTTCTTTAATAACTAAAGGCTTGCTTCTGAAGAAAGTTATTGCTTATAATTTATTTTTAGGTTATGTTCACTTAGGTTAGGTTAGCATTTTAACACTTACGTGGTTTCAGATTGCTCAGTTTAGGTTTCACGTCAATAAATATCTTTGAACTACCTACCTCAGAAAATTAATAGTTTTCAACTTTTTTTAGGTTATGTGCACTTGGGTTATGATATGGTTTTTCAAAGTTCGCACGTTTGTACATTTTTCAGTGTAAGCTTTGAATGTCAGTGACCTTTTTAAAACTATATTTTGTATTTTTATGGCTTAGTAGTATTGATTAAATTTAGATTAAGAAAAAAAGTTATTTTTTTAAGCAAATATCTGAGTATTGATTGATTTCTAAGCATATACAAAATTTTTAGCAAAAAAACTCGTGAGGGATCTTTTAAGAAACTCATAACGAGCATGTAAAAAAGAATTATTAAATTTGGTGCATTTTTCTAGATTCTAGACATTTTTGGGACTAAACACTACTTAAAACCCCACAGTGCGACGGCGCGACGTTCGTTCGGAAACATCAGCGTGTGCTGGAACGCCTCCATATCTTGCCGGCTGTAGACACCGTGCGCGCTGATTGGCGCGATATTCATCATCGGCACTACCTCGCTTGGCTCGTTAGAATCCAGGACTAAGGGCTCTGGTTGTGTCCGTCGTAATTCCGGATCCACCTCCAACCACTTGCCCTCTAGGTGGAACATCACTGGTAATTGACTATCACAGTCCACCTGGGTTCCGTGATTTTGTATGATGTGAGTGATCGGGGCCATAAACTTACTCTCATTGTTGTACATAATCGGGAGCTCCTGGTAACAGAATTTTGTCTTCCGGAAATCCACAATTTTTGCGCTGCACCGAGTTATGTACAGCACTTCCCCCATTACTCGGCCCATGTGTCCAGCCGCTTCTTTTACGAGTCCACTAACAATATCCGGTTTCTCCAAGGCCAACATGATACGGTTTTTCAGGATTGCTTCTCGTAGATGGCATCGCTTCAATATGGCGTCGTATAGAAGACCCTTAGCCTGCTGTTTAAAAGCAATTTCTAAAAACAGCAGCTTGCTAAGAACTTGAGCCATAACATCAGTGTTCTGTTCCGTGGGGCCATTTTGAATGTAATCGAATGCCGTTTGGTCTTATCAACAGTCCCAGCACATGGCAGCGACTGATGTACACGGTCTTATCAGGTTTAACTGTAACTCATTGCTTTGTGTACCTTGGTGACATAATTTGTTTTAGTTCAGACAATTTAGATGAGCACATGAATAAACTAAAATTAATTTTTGATCGATTGCGTGATGCTAATCTTACTTTGAACCCTAATAAATGTAAGTTTATGAAAAGCGAAACAAAATATCTCGGACACATAGTGAGTAAGAACGGAGTGAAACCTGATCCCGAAAAGATAAGCGTAGTAAAGGAATTCCCAGTACCGCGTGACGTCACTGATATACGAGTATTCTTAGGATTAGCTGGTTTTTATAGGAGATTTATTCCAAATTTTGCTAGTGTAGCGTTACCTTTAACAAATTTAACGAAGAAAAATTGTAGATTTGCTTGGTCCAATGAAGCAAATAACGCATTCACCACGCTTAGAGAATTATTAATTAGATCACCTATTTTAAAATACCCAGATAAGCCATTTATCTTATGTCCGGATGCAACTATGTTTGCCATTGGTGTAGTTTTGTGTCAAGAGCATGATGGACACGAGATGCCGGTAGCTTATGCAAGTCGTCAATTTAAACCCGCAGAAAGAAATTATCACACGACAGAACGAGAGTGTTTAGCACTGGTCTGGGCGATTAAACACTTCAGGTGTAATCTATATGGACACAAATTAACTGTCTATACCGATCATCAACCTCTAAAATGATTGATGGCGACCTCAGAGCCAACCAATCGTTTGATACGATGGTCATTATTGCTTTCGGAGCACGATTTTGATATTTGTTATCGGCCGGGTGCTAAACACACAAATTCGGATTCACTCTCACTTGTAAAACCAGTACGTGTTTTATTTCAACCACCATATGAACCTATGATATGGGACCGGGACGCCATGAAAGCAGCTCAGCAAGATGACGCATCAGTAAAAGCGTACGCTGAGCAGATAAAATCTGATAGAAATAGTGAATTCTATTTCGATGACGATGGTCTGATTTACCGAAAATCAGACGATGAGCGTCTCCAGGACCGGCTTGTCGTCCCCGGTAAATTCCGTAAAAGTATTTTGCAAGTCTGTCATGACTCTCCTCTATTCGGTCACGGAGGAATGGAAAAGACGTTCGAAAAAATAAATTTGAGATTTTTTTGGCCACATTTAAGAAAAGACGTCAAGAATTATCTAAGACAATGTGTGTCATGCGCACAACGGAAAATATTTCCACATTTACGACCTGCTCCACTAATGACCTTTGGTAAAACCAAACGAAGTTCTTGCTGAATCATCGGAAGTATCTGTGGCCAGTCCATTTAACAGCTTTTCAGTTACAGATTTGTCCGGCAATTCCAGGACCAGTGCCAATCAATCGGCGTCCGGGAGCAACACCACGTCCTCACACTACGATACCACACTATCAGACGCTAGTATCGTTACTACGCGAGAAGATCCAACAGCACAGACGTACGCCACCGGAAGTCGCGGAGCCGTCCCTGACCATTCGTGGATACGGAACTCTCGAGTGTAGCGCTCAGTGGAAAAGAAAAGACATATTTTAGCCTTTAAGATGCTTTTGTTAATTTTAGTTTTATTATGTTCGAGAAACGGAGGGCCGGAACTAATTGCATTCGATTGCGCGGACCCGGACGTGAAAATATCGAAGATTTCCTTATTAGATGTCAAACCCTGCTTAGATCCGAAGAACAACTCTGAAGAAACAACGACACGAATCCAACTCGTCCAAGAGCGTAGGTACACCGAGGTGCACATTTTCAACTGTCTAATCACCGTGCAGCAGATGGTTCTGCACTGTGGTATGCATTCACATACTAGTGCAGTTTCCGGTGATTTTTCACACTTCATACAATATGTGAAAGCAGAAAGTTGCTTGGAAGCCCACCAGTTCAAAAGACTAGACTTGACGGGACTGGGAGCCGGAATTGTCTCTGTTTTACTTCAGAATGGGACAACAGAGGTTTCCTCGAGGACCACCTGGAACCGAGTGGAAAATGCAACGGTGTACGCTACACTCTACACGGTACCACCTATGAGGACGTCATCGTTAGCGCAGCCATCACCATCAAGCTATTTGACTATCTCGCCATAGCCGATGTCGAGGAGAATACAGTTCGACTCCGTACGGGCACAATTTGTCCGTACAATCAGAAATACTGCTTCAACGACGTGGCAGGAGCAGTCATATGGCAGGCCGAGCAAGCTGATCGATGCTCAGAACGAGGGATGGACGTCCTTTACGAGGGAACAACCACAATATTGACGGTCAACAACACCAAAACTAAATACGTTGTGGTGGAGGCACGTGATACAGTGTTTGCTTTACGGCTGGTTCAGGGAGAGCTAGTGTGCTATCAACCAGCTTGGCGTACCGAACAAAATCACCTGATCGTAATTTTTGAATCATCTCTTGGCTTCTTTTTCCAAAAGTCGAGGACAGTGACACAGAGATACAGGTAAGTTTAAGCTTGTTTATCTATTTATCATCCCGTATAATTCGGTACGTCGACGGGGGTTGTGATTCATTGACACAACCTACTGTTACAATTGGCGCTGCGGACAGGATTAAAAAAAATAAAAAAAATTACTTGTACGAGTACGAACATTTCGATCGAATTATAATAATTTTTAATCGTGTGTGTAAAGCAGAGTACCAGCTATGAATCCTTCAGCCCCTCCTGATCAATTACGAACAAATAACTATTGGTACAACTACTCACCCCCTGGTCATTCCCGAGACACGCACGGAACCGATCCTGCAAATTATTACGGTCCTTTTTCATACCATCTCCCAAATCAATCACATGGAAGTAAAGAAATACCAACTGCTTCCGATGAAAAAGTTCCCCGTACCAGTACACCCCCAATGAGTAACGTATTTCATGATCCTGTCCGCAGCGCCAATTGTAACAGTGGGCTGTGTCAATGAAGCACAACCCCCGTCGACGTACCGAATTATACGGGATGATAAATAGATAAACAAGTTTCTCCTTATCTGTATCTCTGTGTCGTCCCACGACGTGCTGTAAGTAGGAAGGGTAGTTTTAAATCACACACACACACAGTCTATTAACGGAAACGGTTCTATATTATTTATATAAGTGAAGTTTACAAGTGATGGTCTACAAAATGCCAGCCGAACCGCGCGTTCTGGTCTTGGAGGTAACCGAATCGAGAATGAATGCGTTTACCTCGAAGACAGCAAAATGTCCATCGAATCAGATTGATCGTATCAGTAAATTGCTGGTAGTATTCCACTGCTTTCTGCTAGTCAGCAATATGCAGCGGAAGACACCCAGGTTACTGATCCGCAATTGCAACAGTCTCGGTAACAATAATAGCGAATTCATCATATTATTTAATTGAACAACGTGACTGTTACATAGACCAGTTTTAAAAATATCGGGTCAAATAAAAAAAATTAATTAAAAAAAACCTTGGCGACCCCAGTGTTTAAAATGTTATTTAATGTGGTAACATTTTAAACACTGGGGACGCCAAGGTTTTTTTTAATTATTTTTTTTTTATTTGACCTGATATTTTTAAAACTGGTCGATAAGGTTTTTTAAATTCGAATATTTTTCTTGGCTTAATTAGATATCACTTTTTTTAAAATCTGTAATATGTAGATATTACAATTTTTGGGGAAGGTTGTAAAATAGTCAACTTTTTGAGGGAGAGAATCTTTTTTTCTGGGAGGGCGCGAATCTGCGCAATCTTGGCGTACCTTTAACAATGTAATTGTTTTTTTGGGAGATTTATATTACTGTAATATAGACAGTCAGTGTCGCCGTAGTCTGCTTGATCTTGGCGTCGACAACTAATGCCTGTCTTGATAGCTATTTTATTTGGAACAGTTCTACTTATTTACATATTACTTGATTAACTACTTACCATGAAAAAACAGTTATTTGTTTCATTGGAACAAAATACCAGTTTTCGTATGGAGTAATAAATATTATTATTATTATTATATTATTTATAACCATGACAATTGTAGTAAAAATGTAATTTTTGGTCCAAAGTCGTACCCATGGTAACGTAAACATTCCTGAAATAGCATTTTTTTACTGCTGAAAAAGTTGAAATAATAATGTAATAATTTTTTGTGGAATGTAGGGAAGCATACTACCGTACGCGGGTTAACATTTTTTCCCTATTTTTAATAGCATAATCCATACTGCATGCTTATCTATTAATTCGGCAACTCTAAATTTTGTCTTAAATTTTACTTTTTGTGTTTCTTTCTTTGGCAATACATGAAAAGATACATTTGAATGTTTTTGTACATCCTTGTACGCAGTAATAATCGTTCTACATTATATATTTTATCAACACACCGGAAATATTTTAAAATATCTGTATCTACCTAATATATATACAGTTCAAATTGAGTTCTGGATACAGCAGTTCTAAAAATTACCGCTAGATGGTGTAACGTTTAGCTGCATTTGCCCTCAGACTAACCATAAGTAGACAAATTATGCCGTATTCAAGTCAATGCAGTGTTGTGAAGCAGAAAGAGTTGGAGTAATTTGTGGGTGAGGCGGGTGCGCGGCAAGAAGAGAGTACCATTTGATGTTCTGCGAGTTGCAAACATTTGTGTAGTTATTTTTATATTCAATTACTTACTTTTCATACATCAAAGTAAAGGTTAGTTTTTGACATTAATGCCCGGTGTCATGAAAGTTGGTTAATTCCTTAATCAATAATTAAATTATAATTAATTAGCTTAATCGGGGTGTTAAAGTTTCGATTAATTTAATCAGAGAAATTTGACTGGTTAAATTTTGACACGTCAATTAATTTTCATACTGACATAAATATGTTTTTGCTAGGTATGACATAAATAGTAAAAATGTAATATTTTTAACTAGCAAGAATGTGATATAATTATAATAAAATGATTTAATGCATAATTATGAATAAAATATATTTTTTAAAGCCAATATGTCAACATGGGGTAGCTAGCTCAGTGGTATCAAGTCGGCCTGTTGATCCTGAGAACCCTGGTTCGATTCCCATAGACGACAATTTTCACCGTTTTAAAACTACTCCTAAACAAGCGTAGAGCGACACTCCCTTCCTTTCTTATCTTTTAATTCGTTTTCAGTTCTTATGTAGAGTGTTTAACTGCAATTGTGTGAAATTCACTTTCAACAACAAGCGCAGGGCTACGTTCCCTCCCTTTCTTATCTTTTTGTTTCATTTTCAGTTACTGCATTGTGTGGTCTTTTCTTTCATATACAAGTGCAGACTATCTCTTTCATCTTTTCTAATCTTGTAGATTCGTTGTTAGGAGTAAACGTGAGTAATTTGAGATTTTTTTATGCATATGTTATGTACGTCGAAGAAAGAAAATGAATGGTAAGTGAATAGGAATGATGTGATTGAAGGTTTGTTGTGTGATAATGATTTCGAGTGTAATAAATGAATAAGTTTAATGTGGTTGAAGTGAGGGTGGTGTTTGGATGAAAATGTTTGATGGGTGTGATGAGTGAATGTTTTATGAGTGATTTTAGGATTCGTGCTACCCCATTTGTTGGAATATAGCGTGAAGATATGTATGTATGTATGCATGTAAAACTACTCCTGTGGCTCCCCCATAACTAACATCTATGGAGGCCATGATTTAACGACTGGTAACCGCAGTTCACGCGCAAAATGTATCACTTACCGAGATCTGCTTCGGCAGAGTGCCACACTCAGTAATGGGTAAAAGGCGTGATGATATATTTATTTATTTATTTTATTCAATAGGTATGTCAACATCAGGGGACAGTACTGACAGCGATGACGATATTATTGATATTATGGTAAATAATTTACTAAGGAGAAGAATATTTGGAGATCGTAATAATTTTTTCGATATTTATGATAATGACGATTTCAAAATATAATTTTACCCTCTCTTGCGCCAAATCTTTTTTCGCTTTTCTTTTTATGTTTTCGTAACATATTTTTAAATTGTCTGATTTTCTTTTTGCGAGAATAATCGCATTATATTCCTTCGTAATTTTTTCCCATGTTTCTTACTTGTATTTTAAGGTAATTGCGGTCTTCTTATTTTCAATTACGTGTTTATATTTATTTATAATATTTAATAGCTCTAGCTTATCTTGCTCTGAAAAATTTGGTCCTCTTTCCTTTTTAGACATTGGTTTTTATTTAAATTTCTTAATAAGATGTAGCTGTCAAACACATGACATACACACATGAAGTTAGTTATGGTATCAGGTATCTACAATAACAAAGAAAGTCCCCAAATCTTAATTTAACGACCCGATTACTAAATTAATCAAAGTTAACATACAGATTAAATTCATGAAATGAAAATTTATTTAATCATTGATTAAAACTAATTTATCAATTTATTAATCAGCGATTTAACTTGCTTTCATGAAACCGAGCATAAGTGTTTTATATACGCACGTTTGTATTTAAATAAATAAAATGCTCGCGTCTGATAACTGTCATCAACAAAAATGCAACCCGCATAACACCAACTGGTACTAGCTCTTTGCCGCGCACCCGTCTCATCGACCAGTTATTCTAACCCTTTCTACTTCACAACAAACGCCGTTGTTCTCCGTCTACTTATGGTTAGTCTGAGCATTTGCCTATACCCTTTCATTAATGATATATTTATTTACTACAGGGTGATCAAAAGGAATTGTTATAGTTGGCAATACAATTCCAGAGATCTTTTTATTCCACAGTTGGCACAATGTCAGGTAAAGGCGGAAATGCTGTTTGACATTTCTAATAAATACAAATAGGTTATGTTAGGAGTCTGACAGCTAATAGAATTTTAACTTTTTAAGTAATTCGCGAAAAAATCCAACTATAGGTGGCACTGTCGTCGCGCACTCTAATCGGGAAAACAAACCAGATACCGCCATTGCTTTATATGTATTCGACGTGTTGTTTGGTGTTTTAGTTTCGTTTTTATTATAAAGTATGGACTTTTTATTCGTTTTGAGTATGGAAATATCATTGCCCCATTATGTTTATTGTATCGTGCAAGTAATTTTGAGCTGTTGTAAATAAAATTTTAAACATAACAGCCAAAACTCTGAAAGATAAATCAGTTTTTAACTTTCCGAAAACTAATAATGTTCTTTCTTTTATATTTTTATTGTGCAACTTCCATGTGGAAGATGCTATTTGCATGCAGTTTTCTATTTTCACAAATGTTTAATATTTATTCGCGTATATGCATACATGTTTTTATCTGATTGGAATAAACAGTGAATTAAAGTCTCTTTCATATCACATATCCCTAAATTAATTTGACATTATCACATCTGATGGTGGATTATTTTGTCAGGCACTGACTCCAGTGATATTTAGGAACATGATGGCTGTGAGGAAATATCTGTTTCTACAATGGAGGAAAGGTCCATTCTTTGTGCCGTGCTTGTTTCTGTCACTAAATCCGCTTTTAAGTTTGATACTGTTCTGCAAATATATGAAAATTACTAACATCGAACAATTTTCTAACTCTATATTCGGTATTTACTTGTTAATATTCCGCTTTATTGTTCTATCATCTCTGCTTGAACTTTTCTTTTGATTCGGAAAACTACCTACTGGTAATTTTTTGGTTGGAACAGTATCAGGTTTTAATTTTTTCTTCATCAGCTTTGAACGATATCCTTTTAAAAATATATGTAATAATAATAATAACAAACAATTAATTACACATGTTCACAATTACATACCCGGTGATACAAAAACTGTAGGACTGAAATGTTCAGAACATACATTCATGTACTTACTTACTGGTTTTCCTATTTTTAATGCATGAACCCATGCATGTCGGATTTTTAAGTCTTTGGGAAATAATGCAAAGATATTTTTTCGCTAATATAATTGTTACATTGAGGAACTGAGCAAAATCTCTTAGATTTGCTCATTTTTCTGTTCAAATCTCCTATCTCTTGCAATGTAAACAACGCTTTGTTTTCCCAATTAGAGACCTTTCAAATTTTGCCAGCAGATGTCAGCCACTATGTATTTTTTCGCCAATAGAAATACTTTAGAAATAAATGTAATCAAGACAGGCGGTAGTTGTCGACGCCAAGATCAAGCAGCCTACGGCCGGTGACACTGACTGTCTATTACAGTAACGAAGACTTTGAGCCAATATTCGAAAATTGTAATTCCATTTATCTTTTTATTAGCCGATAAATTAGTCACGTTAAACATATAATAATTTACTACATAACACCCTTGTTTGTATTAGATACAATTTTTGTATTAATTATTACTTTATAAGCTATTATTTCCCTATATAAGATTTTTTTCAATCAATTTTTCGTTCCTCCCGACCCATTTTGTTTTGCTTTTCGCGACTTGTCCGACTAGCGGCAGCACCTTACGCTCAGTTCGACAACTTCGGCTCTCGAGCTTGCTTCGTTGTCGATCGGAAACTGATGCAAAACCAGAAGTACAAAACTAAAATTTATTGACTTTTGACATTGCGAGTTACCAAATTTGTGTAAAATATGTTTAAAGTTCATATGCAAGTATTTCTGTATTCAAAAATATATCATCAAGACAGGCGTTAGTTGTCGTCGCCAAGATTAAGCAGAAAACGGCGACACTGACTGTCTATATTACAGTAATATAAACTTTGAGCCAATATTCGAAAATTGCAATTCCATTTAACGTTTTATTAGCCGATAATCGTCTTTGGTATCAATTAAAAGGTCTTTTGAAGTGCTCGCGTGCAAAATTTTATACTTTTCGATCGTCAATTGTTATAGTGAAAGTACTTCAAAACCCATCGTCTTTGGTATCAATCGAAAGGTCTTTTGAAGGGCTTACATGCAAAATTGGAATGTTATCGATTAGCAATTGTTTTAATGAAAATGCTTCGAAACCTATCGTGTTTGGCATCAAATGAAAGGTCTTTTTGAGGGCTTGCATGCAGAATTAGAATTTTTTTCGATCGGCAATTGTTTTAGCGAAAGTATTCCAAAACCTATCGTGTTTGGCATCAAATGAAAGGTCTTTTTGAGGGCTTGCATGCAGAATTGAAATTTTTTCGATCGGCTATGGTTTTAGCGAAAATGTTCCAAAACCTATCGTGTTTGGTATCAATTGAAAGGTCTTTTGAAGGGCTTACATGCAAAATTGGAATTTTATCGATTGTCAATTGTTTTAGTGAAAGTGCTTCAAAACCCATCGTCTTTGGTATCAATCGAAAGGTCGTTTGAAGGGCTTACATGCAAAATTGGAATTTTATCGATTGGCATTTGTTTTAATGAAAGTGCTTCGAAACCTATCGTGTTTGGCATTAAATGAAAGGTCTTTTTAAGGGCTTGTATGCAGAATTAGAATTTTTTCGATGGGCAATTATTTTAGCGAAAGTGTTCCAAAACCTATCGTGTTTGGCATCAAATAAAAGGTCTTTTTAAGGACTTGCATGCAGAATTGAAATTTTTTCGATCGGCTATTGTTTTAGCGAAAGTGTTCCAAAACCTATCGTGTTTGGCATCAAATGAAAGGTCTTTTTGAGGGCTTGCATGCAAAATTGGATTTTTTTCGATCGGCAATTGTTTTAACGAAAGTGTTCCAAAACGTATCGCGTTTGGTATCAAATAAAAGATCCTTTGAAGGGCCTGCGAGCAAAATTTAATACTTTTCGATCGTCAATTGTTTTAGTGAAAGTTCTTCAAAATCCATCGTTTTTGGTATCAATTGAAAGGTCTTTTGAAGGGCTAACATGCAAAATTGGAATTTTATCGATTGGCATTTGTTTTAATGAAAGTGCTTCGAAACCTATCGTGTTTGGTATCAAATGAAAGATCTTTTGAAGAGCTCGCGTACAAAATTTAATACTTTTCGATTATCAATTGTTTTAGTGAAAGTACTCCAAAACCAATCGTATTTGGTATCAAATAAAAGATCTTTGGAAGGGCTCGCGTATAAAATTCATACTTTTCGATCGTCTATTGTTTTAATGAAAGGACATCAAAATCCATCGTTTTTGGTATCAATTGAAAGGTCTTTTGAAGAGCTTTCTTGCAGAATTGGATTTTTATTGATCGGCAATTGTTTTAGTAATAATGATTCAAAACCTATCATATTTAGTATATATTAAAAGATTTTTAGATGGACAGCCGTGTAGAATTTAAAAGTCTTAGATTCGTAATAATTCAATTTATATTGTGTCTATTGTCTTACTGAAGTTAATTCTATATCAGTGTCCGCGGAGATTAGCGTGAGGCCTGGCGAAGCCAGGCCGACCGCTAGTATTTATTATTATTCCAATACGTGATTGTAGTAATAAGAGCATTACTATACAAGAGCTTATTAATAAACAATTGGTTGTGAAAGAAAATGTAGAAGCTCAATGTTCAGAATGCTTGCACTCACATAAATTACATAAAACCGAATTAGTTTCTTTTGGCACAGTATTAATTTTCCAAATTCTGTTATTTGAAAATGGATATATTCTCAAACTAACTGATACACGTAATATTTAAAACGTTTCAATGGGAACTTATTTGATTCAAGGATATAAATACAAAGTGCTATATTTCACCATGATACTTCAATGGCTGAGGGACACTACACAATATGATTAAAAAAGGAAAATCAAGGATGCTTGCAAATGATTCTCACGTTGGAAAACAAACTTCGCCAAGAAACTCTAAACATGCTTATATATTTATTTTAGAACGAATTTAGATTTTTATAGAAAGATGTAATAACAATATACCAATACCAAATATCATTTATATATTGTATAAAAAAAAAGTGATATCTTCCAAAAAAACAATTACATTGTTAAAGGTACGCCAAGATTGCGCAGATTCCTTCCCCAAAAATTGTAATATCTATATATTACAGATTTAAAAAAAAGTGATATCTAATTAAGCCAAGAAAAAAATTCGAATTTAAAAAACCTTTTCCTACAACTGTGCGATTTCTTTGTTATTACGTAACTATAATTGCCTTGGTTACGTATGGAAAGTAGATGAATGCAGACCAAGTGCGCTTCCGAAAGCAAAGAAACACTAGTGCGGAAAGTGCTTCATTACGTAACTGTCAAAAGAATATTGTTTTGACAGCGATTTAAATTTTGCGCCGAGCGCGGAATTCATATTTTGACCACAGACGCTTATGGAAGAAGAAGATACGGTGAACCAGCGCTAGTAAATATGCAGTAGTATATTTTGACGTTTATAAACGTAACCTTAATTTGCAGTATATCTAATCTGTAGACAACTAATAAAAAGAACCGAACAAAGTAAAATATATCGATAAATGGTTTTATTTAAAGAGTAAGTGAAATACTGCATATTTATTGTTTGTGTATATTATTAATACAGTTGTTACAGTTGCTTATATTGACATAATATAAAGTGGAAACTTTTGTGTCTAAAGAAACATTGATTTCTTCCGTACCTGTTCATATTATTACCAGTAATATTATTGGTAACAATTTCGGAAGCTTCAGAAGTACCAGCAGCAGGTTGATTGTCATTGTCGAAAATAGATCCAACATAGTATGATCCGGAGCTTCAATTATCTTTGGAGGTGTTAATGATAAAGTAGAATCACTCACTGTACTATTCCAATCAAGATGATTTTGAAGAAATTATTTTGACGTTAGTGAAATATTTTTAAATAACGTAGAACAATGTGCAAGCAATCAACAAACAAACCATAGCAACGCCGTAAAACATCGTTCTCATGTAATATGATTAAAATTTTATAAATTTTAATAATATTTTAGTGATTTACTAAATCGCACAGTTGTAGGAAAAATGTTGTTTATAACTATATCGAACAGTTTAAAAAATATCGGGTCAAATAAAAAAAAAATTAATTAAAAAAAACCTTGGCGGCCCCAGTGTTTAAAATGTTACCAGTTTAAGTAACATTTTAAACACTGGGGTCGCCAAGGTTTTTTTTAATTAATTTTTTTTTTATTTGACCCGATATTTTTTAAACTGTTCGATAAGGTTTTTTAAATTCGAATATTTTTCTTGGCTTAATTAGATATCACTTTTTTTTTAATCTGTAATATATAGATATTACAATTTTTGGGGAAGGAATCTGCGCAATCTTGGCGTACCTTTAACAATGTAATTGTTTTTTTGGAAGATAATAAATGTATTCAAATTTAAATTTTAAATGTCACTGTCAACAACAGGAAATGAATTTATGTATCAGGCTTACCAATTTCAAGTAGTTTTTTTTATTGCCAACTGTAACAATCCCTTTTGAGCACTCTGTATTAATCCACCATAATTATTATTCTTTTGACGTACTATTTTTATGAATGGAAAGAATTACAAGCACTTTTTCCAAAATTACTACGGAAGTATTTGGCTTGTCTATTATTTCGCAAGTACTTGGTGTATTTATTTGAATATATTGGAGAGTACTATCTTTAATAATATACTAACCTTTATTTTGTACAATATCACTTGTACGAAAATATTTTGAATATATTAACGTTCCTTTCCATTTAATATTTTTATCATCCATGTCAAGCCTCTGACACATATAGCGTCAAAACTCCGAGTCTGCTACAAACTGCTGAAAAACTGAGAGTCACGTCGAAAACGGGTGTCACATACAGAGTCGGTGTTTCTGACAGTCAGAATTAAATATTTGTTAATTTTAACGTGTTATTTGTTAATTTGTATTATTTAAAATATTTATCGACTATTAAGAAATATAAAAACTATAAACTACGAAATATAAAACAAAAAATTCAATTAAAAAAAAATTATATGAACTATAAATGAAATATAAAAAGTTAAATGTATTATTTAAAATATTTATAGATTATTAAGAAATATAAAATCTATAAACTAGGATTAATAAAACAAAAAATTAAATTAAAAAAAATTGACATGAACTATAAATGAAAACTTAAAAGTATCTAACTATGTATAAATAAATAAAATAAATAAATATATCATCACGCCTTCTACCCATTACTGGGTGTGGCACTCTGCTACAGCAGATCTCGGTAAGTGATATATTTTGCGCGTGAAGTGCGGTTACCAGTCGTCAAATCACGGCCCCCAAACATGTTAGTGGTGGAGGAGCCACAGGGATAGCTTTTTTCAAATTATGAAAATTTGTCGCGTGTGGGAATCGAACCAGGGACCTCAAGATCCACAGGCCGACTTCATACCACTGTGCTAGCCATCCCATAACTATGTATAAAGTAAATGAATTTAACTATAAAAATGTACAAAATATCAAACAATAATAATTCATACGTCAAACAACAAAGGAAGATAGCGAAAAAACCAGCATCATAAAGAAGTTGGTTTTCGGCAGTCTTGACTGCTGAAAATAGAGGCGTTTCTATTTTTGGCAGTCAAATGGTAGACTCGGAGTTTTGACGCTATATGTGTCAGGGGCTTTAGCCAAGCATAAAACTTGGTTTCCTCGTGTGGGAATCTATTGTAAATTTATTTTACTATTACAAAAGTATAAATAATACAGACTTGTGAACATATCTGGAGAGAAAATTCTACGAATACTTCTACAACTTGCAAAAACTCATGATGAGTTCACATACTGTATCACTGACCATAAAACAAAGCCAAATAAGAACATGTAATCGCCAATAATTGCGAATCAAAACACGCTGCTAGTAAACAAACAGAAAAGAAAACTTTACAAAAGGCAATAAAGATGCTCATTCGTACATTCGCGGTATTTATTAAAGTAAACAAACAGAAAAGAAAAAAAACTTTACAAAAGACAATAAAGATGCGCATTCGTACATTCGCGGTATTTATTAAAGTATGTGCTTGATCATTGTACAGATCACCAAAATTGTCGGAAAGGGCGCTGCTTGCGGGAAATTTGATTTGTTTGTTCCCCCATGACATTGCAGGCTTTATATAACGTAAACGACTGGAGGTAAAATGTATTAATTACAATTAATATTTGTTTTTATTGTATTAGTTTGCAAATTAATTAAATCAGTCCTAAGTACATTCTTAAATTATTATAAACATTACTTTTAATACAACGTTTAATAAACCATTTACAGTAAATCCAGGTCCCAAGTTTTAAATAGATTGTATTTACAAATTCATGAATATATAAAAATAAATTTATATTTAGTTAAATTATCACAATATCATCAATTGTAGAGATTCCATAGGGATACCTTACCATCGGAACCACTTGCAGCAATAATATTTGAGTCCCACTGTTTTACAACTGCCGGTGAAAAAGCCACATCTGTCAAATTTCCCCTGTGCTCCGTTAAAACAACTAATGGACGTAAACTTTTCCAAGAAAATAAGCGTAACCGTCCATCCCAACCTCCGCTAACAAATATTTTCCTATCTGGACGTAATTTCACAACATTACAACCTTCGTTTGTTATAGAGATTTCACATTTTAAGGTTATGGTGAAATCTCTATTAATCGTGAATATTTGTATAACATTTGAAGCATTACCAGCGATCCCACGACTTGTGTTCTTGTCAAAAGTAATTGAAGTAATACATTCACGTAATTTTATATGACTACATTTTTTTCCTGTATAAAAGTCCCATAATACTATGTCACCAGATTCATAGCCTGCTAACACATAATGTTTCGATGACAGTTCCACAATCTGTACACACATTACATGTCCTAAATTTTCTAATGATGTTTTAAAAGTCTGTAACTTATTAAATGATTTGATGTCAACAACATCTACAGAAGAATGTTCTTGTGCCACAATTAAATTATTAGTGAACAGAACACTTCGGCAGTATCCACCAGCACAATCATATTTTTTATCTAAAATATATTCGTTTTCATTTTTCAAGACCCATAATTTAAGTATACCACACTTTTCTTGAGTTATTAAGTTATGTTCTGTATGATGAATTGCTTGAATTGATTCGCCTACTTCAAGATTTAGTTTTAAACGATTAGTCTGAAAGATTTAAAGCAAAACATTATAAACTTATCTTAGTTAATTTGGAATATTTTTACCTCCAAATCCCAAAAATACACTTTTCCTGATTCAGTTGATGCTAATAACGTATCAGTATATTCATTGCGTACAGTAGGAAAACAAATACTGTGCACGAATCCCATATCACTTTTAAAACAGTAAACTGGATCTGGTGGTAACACAGCCATTATAAAATGTTTATATTACTTATTTCATGCAACGTTCTGCATTTTTAGTAATATTTAATGCAGTCACATCGATAGCGAAGCTGCGCCAATCGCTCATATCATAGATCATACATACAAGGGATAAAGCACTGGAAAAGTGTGTCGCTAGTGTCGCTACTGGGTCGCTTTGGATTTAAAATAATGTTATAGAGGTCGACAAATTTAAATAAAACCGTGGCTGGCATGCATTTTAGCTCTGCCCATTCGGATATATAACGAATGACGTAATTCAACTTTGGCGCGAAAGTAAAATATATAGTCATAAAAAAATACTGACACGATAAACGACAATGCACAATGAATTTGATGGAAAATATGTATAGTTTTCGTAATTTGTTTTACAATTATGTTATTAATAAGCTATGGATATATATATATATATATATATATATATATATATATATATATATATATATATATATATATATATATATATATATATATATATATATATATATACAGTATGTCCCATAGAACATTATGATCTTGAATATCTCGAAAACAAGGCATTATAACAAAAAGTGTGCCGAATATATAATATATATAATATGTATATGGGCCATTCTCTGGGAAACGGACACCCCACCTTCTCCAAAATTTGGAGCATTAAAAAAATTTTTTAAGGGCATGGAAAAATCGAAAAAAGTATCTAGTTTTCAAATATGACTGGCGAAATTGATAATTTTCATTATTTTTGGGTGTTTTGCCCATTTTTTTTGGCCAAGGATTTAAGAAAAAAATTTTAAAGTTGAATAAAATGCTTAGGTTTGCTTTTTTTCTTAAATTGACGGTGGCATCTCGTTACATGTTAAAAAACTGAAATATTTTGTCTCCAATAAATTTTTCTAAAACCCTTTTTTAGTAAAACTGGGTCAAAAAAAAATCTGTCAATTTTTTACTCAAAAACAAAGCATCCTACGAAAAAAAATATGTAACAAAAAATGCTTAGAATTCATCAGAGAATACGTGTAATTTTTTTCAGAGCTTTTTAAATTTTTTTTTTTAGATGAGAATTTTTTAAAATTTTTAAAATATTTCAGAAAATTCTGATAAATTTTATGATAGTACCACCTTAAAGCTAACGCTATATTGAAAGATTAAAAACCAAGAAAGAAGAAATTTTAAAAATGTTACTTCGCGAAAGTTGAAAGAGTATGAAAAGTGGAATAGAAAAATTTAATGATTTTTTTACTCGTAAAGGATCACAAATCCAGAAAAATTTAAATAACAGAAAATGCTTCGAATTTACAGAAGAATGCGTGTGATTTTTTTCAGAATTTTCTGAAATTTTTAAAATTTTTTCTAAAATTCCATAGTCCAAAAAAACAACAAAAAAAATAAAAATGTCTCCAAAAATTCTGAAAAAAATCACACGTATTCTCCGATGAATTTTAAGCATTTTGTGTTACATAATTTTTTTTGTACATACATAAAACATGGCGAAAAAAGTGTATTTTAAGTTAAAAATATTTCAGCCCATATTGTCTAGATAGCTTTCCCAAGTGATGAAGTTGTAAGACTATGGTTCTGGGCACAACATACTGAAAAATCAGCCATTTCTGACGTATTCTTTCAGAGATACAGCCTTAAAACTGAAAAAAGTGCTAAAAATGCCATTTCTGAGGGCCTTGTGCGCCCTCTAAAAAAATTTTTTTTATATTTTAATTAACACTATTAATGCGCTTTTTGAGTGTAATTTATTAATTTTATTTATAGAATATCTTGTTAATTCCTATTTTTTATAAAAGAAAAGAATTATTATTTTATATATATATATATATATATATATATATATATATATATATATATATATATATATATATATATATATATATATATATACTCAGCATGATGTCGCCTCGCTTTTTCTACAAATTTATTGTTTCACACAAAATTGTGTGGAGGGCGGTCTGCAGCATATGACGTCAAAATTATAAGTCCTCACAAATATAATCTGAATTTAAAACAATAATTTTAAATAACAATTAAATGCAACAACAACAAAAATTTATATTTCCACTTCATTACATTACTAAACAATGCTGCAAATATATTTTGGACGTGGCTAAAGTAGTTTATTTTACTGTCGAGTACTCATATTTTTTTGTCAATGTATAATTACAAAAAAGTTCACAATCCTGTTACCCCTGTCGCCATCTATGCGAGTTGATTCGAACTCCAAGCTCTAGTTTGTGTCCTTATCGATGGTCCGTACCTAATTTCAACGTTGAAAAATCGTAATATTTAAGAGGTTAAACTGGTTAAACTCATACCGTCAAAGAACATTAATAATTTACTTAATTATGGCATTAGCTAAACAAAATTCATTTGCTGCATTTATGAAAGGAATTTATAACGATCCTTACAAATGGTTTGTATAAAATGCGTATGTATTCATTTACTTTAAATTTTAATATAATTTGTTTTCTAGGCCATTGATTAAAAGTATAGCTTTTTTCATAGTTGGAATTAGAATAGCCCAAGAATGTGCTGGCACAGAATTATTACCTGTTACCGCTTAGTTTCGTATTTATCAGATTTAAGTAAATTTTGAATGTTAAACTTTGTACCTTATTTCATGAATAAAATGGCAGATTTGTCATACGCCATTTATGTCTTTCTCGTTTCTATTGGCAATACCTTTGCTAAATCAAATATAATTCTAGTGTTAAGTGATGACCAAGATTTAGTGTTGTGTGGAATGGTAAGGTATCAATGACTATTTAAAATGATTGCTGATTTTATTCGATTGCAGACACCAATGACAAATACAGTAAAAGATATTGCAAATAATGGAGTAACTTTCATGAATGCTGTAAGTATTCAGTTAAAATAAAATAACACCGTATAATAGTTATGATATATGAATTTCGCATTAATTGTATATGTTATAAGTTATTTTGTTGAAAATGAAAATTGCGACTTGAAATTGCGATACACGAGCTGTTTTCTTTCGGTAAGCGATCCAATCCAATCTGATTCAACAGATCCGATTGTATGACGTCACAACTGATTGAAACCGTGATTCAAAAGAACTGCGTTTTATATAATTGCAATCCATAGAAATTTGATATTTGCTGCCGTAACCTCAATATTCGCGAAAAAACTCAACTATAGGTGGCACTGTCGTCGCGCACTCTAATTGGGAAAACAAACCAGATACCGCCATTGCTTTGTATGTATTCGACGTGTTGTTTGGTGTTTTAGTTTCGTTTTTATTATAAAGTTTGGACTTTTTATTCGTTTTGAGTATGGAAATATCATTGCCCCATTATGTTTATTGTATCGTGCAAGTAATTTTGAGCTGTTGTAAATAAAATTTTAAACATAACAGCCAAAACTCTGAAAGATAAATCAGTTTTTAACTTTACGAAAACTAATAATGTTCATTCTTTTATATTTTTATTGTGCAACTTTCATGTTGAAGATGCTATTTGCATGCAGTGTTCTATTTTCACAAATGTTTAATATTTATTCGCGTATATGCACACATGTTTTTATCTGATTGGAATAAACAGTTAATTAAAGTCTCTTTCATATCACATATCCCTAAATTAATTTGACATTATCACATCTGATGGCGGATATTTTGTCAGGCACTGACTCCAGTGATATTTAGGAACATGATGGCTGTGAGGAAATATCTGTTTCTACAATGGAGGAAAGCTCCATTCTTTGTGCCGTGCCTGTTTCTGTCACTAAATCCGCTTTTAAGTTTGATACTGTTCTGCAAATATATGAAAATTACTAACATCGAACAATTTTCTAACTCTATATTCGATATTTACTTGTTAATATTCCACTTTATTGTTCTATCATCTCTGCTTGAACTTTTCTTTTGATTCGGAAAACTACCTACTGGTAATTTTTTGGTTGGAACAGCTCGTTGTTTTCATGTTTGTTAATTATGTAGAATAATATTTTTGGCTATTTAAAATCTTAACAGTAAAAATATTAATTACAATACTGTCTGTATGTTGAACTAGTATTTGCAAATGCCCTAAAACTTATTTTTTGGGGTATATTCCCATAAAAAAATGTTTGGTGTATTTAAAATATGTGAAATATATTCTACTCGACACGATTTGTTGACACACATATATGTTACAATACGATTTCATAAAAATATATTAACAATTGTAATAATTTCTGATCGTAATGCAAGATTTGAATTTTATTTAAAAATAATAAAATGTAAATAATTTTTTTTCTCCGTATTACTTCTTTATCTAAAATAGAGAGATAAAGGTTGACTATTTTAGTCATACAAAACCGAAAAAACTGTTTAATGTTCCTATTAAAATAATTTAAAATTTAACATAATCGATATAAAAAAAAATGGTGCAGTATTCTTTCGATTTATTGCTTGGTCCACTGAACGGTTTACCCATATACATAATAGTTCAACGTTCAGCTTGCATCATGGACAAAAGCTGATAATTTTGCTAAGAAGATTATTGCAACGACGATCGCGGATCAACAAATGCTTCACATCATCAACTGTGAGTCGGCCAAGGCAATATGGGATAAACTGCTCTCCGTCCACGAGCAGAGGTCCGACGCCTGTGCACATGCTGCAACAACAGTGGTATGCTATGACGAAGGATGCGGCCCACCACATCCCGACTCACATCTCGAAACTGGAAGATCTCGCGCACAGGCTTCGAAACTTCGACTGGTTTGTTAACTACACCGAGTTCGAACAGCCATCGCTGATTCGTATGGGCAATGTGAAGTACATTCGTGCACAATGCTCCGGAGACATCAATGTTCTCGCATTCGATGGGCAGAAATGGGTTGAGAGACATCTTGCGAAGGTCTTGTATCTACCAGATATCAAGTACAATCTCTTTTCTGCGGGAGCTGCTCTCGACAAAGGCCTGCAGCTTGAATCAGATCATTCCACCTGCAAAATACTTCGAGATGGCAATATTGTTGCAGTGGAAGAGCGGCAAAACAAACTTTATCGAATTAAGTTTCAGATAGGAGATGTCGGTGTCGAGAAGCAGGCTCACAACTGCATCGCTCCAAACGTGTCATGAGAGACTAGGTCACCAGAACCTGCCACACATAAGAAGTTTCTTGAAGACGAGGAAGATTGATTTCACAGATCAAAGGGACATCGTCTGTGACGCCAACACTCTTCGGAAGATGCATCGTCTGCCGTTCTCGACATCATCTTCAAAGAGCTCCAAGGTAGGGCAACTTGTACACGCCGACATCTGTGGTCCCATGCCGAATAAGTCGATAGGAAATTCGAGGTATTTTCTCCTTCTGAAAGATGACTTCTCGCATTGGAAGCGTGTATATTTCTTGAAAGAGAAGTCGGAGGTTGGGAGCTGCCTTGAAGATTTTCTGAAGAAAGAAGAGAAACACTTGGAGAAGGGAGTGGTGACTCTGCGCACGGACAATCGTTTTGAATTCATCAACCAACAGGTTGTAGAACTGACTCGACGACACGGTGTCATCCACCAGAGGACCGTGGCCTACAGTCCACAACAGAATGGAGCTGCAGAACGGGACAATCGAACGCTGGTGGAAGCGGTCAGGACCTTGCTGCACGCGAATAAACTTCTTATGACGCTGTGGGCAGAAGCAATACGAGGGTGGTCCGATAAGTACTTAGTCTACAAAAGAATAACAAAAATTTTGGAAAAGTGGCGATTTATTTTTCAACATAATCTCCTTTGACTTCCATACACTTGATCCAGCGATGCTCCAACTTCTTTAACCCGTCTGAAAAATACGTTTTCTGGAGGTCTGCAAAGTAGGCCTCCGTGGCGGCGATAACTGCCTCATTCGACTCAAATTTCTGCCCGGCGAGAGACTTTTTCAAATTTGGAAACAAAAAAAAGTCGCACGGGGCCAAATCCGGAGAATACGATGGATGGGGCAGCAGTTCGTAGCCTAATTCTATCAATTTGGCCGTGGCGACGGCGGAGGTGTGTGCCGGAGCATTGTCATGTCTTTTCTTCGCCAAAGGGGGCCGTTTTTTCTGCAATTCGGCATAGAATCGGCCCAATAATTCGGCATAGTAGAGCCCTGTGATCGTTTTGCCCTTCTCCAGGTAGTCGATGTAGATCACACCTTTTGCATCCCAGAAAACAATGGCCATCACCTTTCCGACCGATAGGACAGTCTTCGCCTTCTTTGGAGCACGTTCGCCGGGTGAAGTCCACTGTTTCGACTGTTCCTTGGTCTCCAGGTAGTACCAGTGTACCCATGTTTCGTCGACGGTCACGAAACGACGCAGAAACTCCTTTGGATTGCGTCTAAACATTGTCAAACTCTGCTCTCAAGTAATCTCACGGATGCGATTGTTGTCCGGAGTGAGCAAACGCGGCACCCATCGCGCCGACAGTTTTCTCATGCCCAATAATTCATGCAGGATATGACCCACGCTGTCTTTTGAGATGCCTACGTGTCTCAGTTATCTCGCGCACCTTCAATCGGCGGTCTGCCAATACGAGATCGTGGATTTTTGTTACGTTATCCTCCGTGATAGCCGTTTTCGGGGCACCTGGGCGTGGCTCATCAAAAACCGACGTACGACCACGTTGAAACTCGTTAAACCAATTTTGATGGTCGCCATCGAAGGAGAAGAGTCCCGTACACAGCATCCAAGCGTTCTTTGATTTCGCTGCGCGATTTCCCTTCTAAAAACAAGAATAGAATCACCGACCGATATTGTTCTTTTTTCATTTTTCTCAAATCTGCGGACACGCTCGCTTCCACACGCGGTCAAAACAAAACTATGCGTCCGATTCGGCTGAAAATTTAACAGTAGCTGTCTACGAGAATGTACTAACCGATACAAAATTGCTCTTGCGATAGTGGTGCTATCTGGCGGTGAGGTTAAGAACTTATCGAACCGCTCTCGGAAACACTGCGGTGCATGTGTTGAACAAACCAGTACGAGCAGCCTGAAAGGAATGTCACCGTGCGAATTCTGGTGCGGACAGGAAGCGGACATGGTAGCACTGAAGATTTTCAGCGAGGAGGTGTTCGTACACATCCCCAAAGAGAAACCACAAAAATTCGACTCAAAGGAGGAACGAGAATACGACAGCGATGTTAAAGGCTACAAAATCTGGTTTCCTGAAAACGACCGGGTCAAAGTTTACCGGGACGTCAAATTCTCCGGCAGATTCTAAACATCTGATGTTGCTTCGGGAGAAAATGATTACGTAAAACTAGATCTGGTGTACAAGCTGACAGATCGCAGATTAGCAGACCCAGAGCAGAATTCAGCAGACGATATCCACGTAGATCACGACGAGGAGGCGGAGCGAGATGCTGGAAGGCCACTCATGGAAGGCGCTGACGACGAGGACTTACCTGGTCAAGCTGAAGATGTTTGCAGGCTTGACCCACCACCAGGATACAATTTGCGTAATCGACGAGAACTCAACCTTCCGGCAAGGTTCCTCTACATCGCCGAATGCACTACGTTCATCGCGGACCCAGAACCGTCCACGTATGAAGAGGCTCTCGGCTGCGACCAATCAAAGGAGTGGAGAGGGCAATGAACGAGAAATTGCTTGCATTCAGCGAAAATCACACTTGGACGTTGACTGACCTACCCAGAGGTAAACAACAAATGGACCTTCAAGGTCAAGATGAATCCTGATGGAATTGTCTATCGCTACAAGGCTCGACTGGTGGCTCGTGGCTTCAAACAACAACATGGCCTTAACTACCTCGAGACATTCAGCCCAGTGGTGCGGTTTGACTCCATCCGAGCAATACTTTTTGTTTCAGTCTCGAAAAAGATGCAACTCTATCAATTTGACATCAAATCGGCTTTTCTGTACGGAAAGTTACAAGAAAATATCTACATGAAACAACCTGTAGTATTTGAAGATGGGACCAAAAGAGTGTGCAAGCTGAACAGAAGCCTCTACGGTTTAAAACATGCGTCCAGATGCTGAAACCAGAGGCTCACAAATGTCCATCCGGCAAACTTTTGGGTCCAGCTGATCGCAACCATCAGATGCATGCCGCAATCCACGGGAAGGAAGATGAGTAACCGATCAACACACCTTATCGCTGTCGGGAGCCTCATGTATTTATCAACCGGTACTAGACCCGACGTCACTTATGCGGTCAACAGTGCTGGTCAGTAAGATACATTGGAACGCAGTCAAACGAATATAAAAGTATCTGAAAGGTACTCGATATCATGAATTACTGTTCGGTCCTGAGAGCAACTTCGAGCATACAGTGACGCAGATTATGCGGGTGACACAGAGTCACGAAGATCAACAAGTGGATTTGTAATGAAGTTGGGATCATCACTCATCTCGTGGGGCTCCCAGAAACAAAAGGTAGTCACCTTGTCTACGACGGAATTTGAGTACGTCGCCGCTGCTCATGCCGTGAAAGAGATTCTGTGGCTGAAAACCCTGCTGTCGATTCTTCTGGATTCTGGCGAAGTAACTACTGTATTGCTAATGGACAATCAAAGTGCCATTCGCCTGATAAAAAACCCGGAATTTCATAAAAGAACGAAGCACATCGCCCTGGGATTCCATTTTATCCGCGAGAAGTACGAGTCAGGAGAATTCATCCTGGAATACACATCAACCGAAGACCAGGAAACAGACCTGATGACCAAACCGCTACCAAAGACCATTCTTCAACTTCAAGGGGAGATGCTTCAGGTGGTGGACATCTAAAAGCATTTAACGTCTGATAGCTGAAGTTTCCATGACTTTAAACAGATATAATGTATATATATATATATATATATATATATATATATATATATATATATATATATATATATATATATATATATATATATATAGTGCAACATACGCCAAACAATTTTATTTGATGGTGGGTCTATAATGGGGGTTCAAGTGGTAGAGCTTTTTAATATATATTTATTAAAATAAATTCTTGACCGTACATCATATTTAATACAATATAAAATCATACCATAAATGATATCTTTATTGCTGAAATATGAAAGTTAAAGTTGAATCATT
The DNA here is from genome assembly GCA_911728475.2 of Pterostichus madidus. Classification (NCBI taxonomy): domain Eukaryota; kingdom Metazoa; phylum Arthropoda; class Insecta; order Coleoptera; family Carabidae; genus Pterostichus; species Pterostichus madidus. The sequence continues at coordinate 22,670,750 of OU452301.1, read as the reverse complement.
TAAAACGCTCATTTAAATTTCGCACTGCCATATTGCAATTACGTAGTTGCATTAAGCCAATCACAGAACTTTGTCTGAAACGTTTGTCGGTGCTCAATTTTACTGAGAAGAAGACTAAGAAGAAATAAACATTCAGCATTCTACGATTCTACCAATGACGTATAATACTAGACGAATTATGCCGTATTCAAATCAATGCAGTGTTGTGAAGCAGAAAGAGATGGAATAACTTTTGGGTCCGCTGGGTACGCGGCAAGGAGCGAGTACACTTTGATGTTATGCAAGTTGCTTCTTGCCGCGCACCCGCCTCACCAACCAGTTATTCTATCCCTTTCTGCTTCACAACAAACGCCGTTGTTATCCGTCTAGTTATGTTTTGTCTGAGGATTCTACTAACAGCGACACACGTTACGTGAAGTTATGTGTTATTTATCTGTTTTATCTGTCTCTCTGTAAGCTAAGATGCAACTATGTCATATTCGTTTGTTTCAAAAGTTTAAATATTTTTATCACGCTTATACAAGTTTAAAAAAAAATAAAAATTTTGGGTATAATTTTATTACGTAGATTAATATATAAAAGATTCAAACGTCTTGAAAGGCCCATTGTATGGGGAGACATATCTTTAACAGCCCGTATAAATCTCTGTCCAATAAATGAAGGTACGCTGAATAGTGTGAGGTACATTACAGAAGTTTTAGATCAACATGTCCCTTTCTTACCTTATATTGACAATAATTTTTTGTTAATGCATGATGACGCAAGGCCTCACACTGCTCACATTGTGTTGGAATATTTAATTGAGGTCGGTATTGCAACTAAGACATGGCCATCATGCAGCCCAGACTTTAAGCCCATAGAACATCTCTGGAATAACCTTGGACGATGTTTACGACAACTTCAAATTCCTCCAGTAAGCCCTCATGAGGTGTAATAACGTTTAACAGAAATCTGGAATGAAATAGACCAAGAGCAAATTCGAAGTTTAATTTTAAGTATGAGACGTCCATGTGAAGTAGTCATAAGAAATAGAGGAGGAAATAACTAATATTGATAAATTTATTTAAGTGTTAAGTTTTCTATTTTTTAATAAATAAGATTAATTTTATTATTTTTAGGTAAATAAAGTTATATTTTCACAATATAATTTCCCTTTTATCTATTTAACGTAAAACTGTAAAATTTAGTTTTTTTTTTCGCTAACTAAAAAGTTAATTTCAAAAATTTAAGTGGTGCGTTAATTTTGCGGAGCAGTGTATATATATAATTATTAAAAATTACTCTCACAACGTTATTTTTAAATTTTGTAAAGTATATTATTTAATCAAAGTGGGAGTGTTTAAATTAGTATTGATATAAATAACATTTCGCATTTCCCGGAACTTTGGGAATTTTCGTTTTGGATGTTGGTGGCAGCACCAGTAGTTAACTTCACTCTGGAAATATATCGTTTGTTTTGTGGTAGCTAAGTTCACATTATTGTTTTGTTTTGTTGTTATGTGTACGTATATGAAAAACTGTTCTAGTGAAAATTAATAATAATAATCCGCAAAATAAAAACGAATCATAAGAGGATTACGTGTTTTATTGAGTTCACCCAACAAATACTATTTTTATAGTTTATGAAGGAAATTCGATTTTCTTTAATATATTATCTTCTATATATATAAAAATTAATGTTTGTTTGTCTGTTTGTTTGTTTGTTTGTCCCTTATGCGTTCTTATACCATTCATCCGATTGCGATTAAATTTTGTTAAGTTGTTGTGTGCACACCCGCGAAGGTTTCTGACTTAGCACAAGTCCAATCCGCCATCTTGAAACAAAATGGCGGCAAGCTATCTTGAAAAGTACTGCACTGATTCGATTCAAATTTGGTATAGACATAGACGAGAACCAATCTTAATATATAGGTATAATAAAGATTCAGTCCGCCATCTTGAAACAAAATGGCCGCTTGCTATCCTGAAAAGTACTACACTGATTCGACTCAAATTTAGTATAGACATAGACGGGAACCAATCTTAACATATAGGTCTAATAAAACTTCAGTCCGCCATCTTGAAACAAAATGGCTGCTAGCTATTCTGAAAACTACTTTACTGATTTGATTCACATTTGGTATAGACATAGACGGGAACCAATCTTAACATATTGGTATAATAAAGCTTCAGTCTACCATCTTGAAACAAAATGGCCGCTAGCTATTCTGAAAACTACTGCACTGATTGGATTCAAATTTGGTATAGACATAGACGGGAAACAAACTTAACATATTAGTATAATAAAGCTTCAGTCTATAATCTTGAAACAAAATGGCCGCTAGCTATTCTGAAAACTACTGCACTGATTGGATTCAAATTTGGTATAGACATAGACGGGAACCAATCTTAACATATTAGTATAATAAAGCTTCAGTCTACAATCTTGAAACAAAATGGCCGCTAGCTATTCTGAAAACTACTGCACTGATTGGATTCAAATTTGGTATAGACATAGACGGGAACCAATCTTAACATATTAGTATAATAAAGCTTCAGTCTATCATCTTGAAACAGAATGGCTGCTAGCTATTCTGAAAACTACTGCACTGATTGGATTCAAATTTGGTATAGACATAGACAGGAACCAATCTTAATATATAGGTATAATAACACTTCAGTCCGCAATCTTAAAACAAAATGGGCCACTAGCTATCCTGAAAAGTACTATACTGATTCGATTCAAATTTGGTGTAAGCATAGACGGGAACCAATCTTAACATATAGGTATAATAAAGCTTCAATCCGCCGTCTCGAAACAAAATGGCCGCTAGCTATCCTAAAAAGTACTGCACTGATTCGATTTAAATTTGGTATAGGTACAGACGAGAACTAATCTTAACATATAGGTATAATAAAGCTTCAGTCCTATGCCATTCGAATTCAGACGTTTGCAGTTTCCGGTACGACTCGCATTTGCAATGACCGTCAACAAAGGACTGGGACAGTCGCTACAAGTGTGTGAACTAAATTTGGAAAATCCATGCTTCTCACATGGACAGCTGAACACAAACACTTTCTTTGAGTTGCAATGAAACGCATGCGGGGTACTCGCATTAAATTGTAGACCACGCGAACGAAGTCGCGGGTAATAGCTAGTCTTAAATAAATACATCGAAGGAAACTGGCATAATTTTACACATTTAATTGAAGTACATTATGCATAAAAAAGGACTGATACCAAATAATTGAGATAAAACTTCAAAATTTAAATCGCACTTTAATTTTATAAAGCACAAAATTAGTTTTTCTTTTTTACTTAATTTATTTATATGATTATATTAAATCTATTGAATTTAGAAATTAAAATTAAAATATCAAAATTCTCGATGCCTGTAAAATTGTATTTATTAAATGTACGACAGTAAGTCTTTCCGGTGTATTTACTTGTACTTGAGAATATTTAAACGTTTTAGGTTGATTATTTAATAAATTTATTATAGTATCTACTGTTCCTCTGTCTTCTACTGAATTTGTATTGTGGCTTTCCTCCATTTCGACATTATCATGCGTAGCGTTTTCGCATTGTTCGAAATTTTGCATCGCAATGGATTTTTTCATTCTCAAAACTGTCTTGAGTTTGTTTATTGTGTTTTCTTCGCCTTTGGCAAATTTATAGATATTGCATTTCGTTTGAGATGTATAGTGAAAAATTTTATTTGGCCACAGCTCTATTTCCATATTACTTAATTAACTACTTACCATGAAAAATATAGTTATTTGTTTCGTTAGGATTAAAAATACAAGTTGTTGGCTGGAGTAATAAAGGTTATTATCATTATTATATTATTTATCATTAGGACAATTGTAGTAAAAATGTTATTTTTGGCCCTAAGACTAAAAATCGATAACTTATCCATGATAACGTAAACATTCCTGAAATAGCATTCTTTTACTACTGAAAAAATTGAAATAATGTAATATTTTTTTCCTACAACTGTGCGATTTCTTTGTTATTACGTAACTATTATTGCCTTGGTTACATATGGAAAGTAGACAAATGCAGACCTAGTGCGTTTCTGTAAGCAAAGAAACACTAGTGCGGAAAGTAATTTAAAACGCAACTGTAAAAAAAGTTGTTTTGAGAGCGATTTAAATTTCGCGCTGAGCGCGGAATTAATATTTTGGTCACAAACGCTTATGGAAGAAGAAGATGCAGTGAGCCAGCGCTAGTAAATTAGTAATTATGCGGTAGTATATTTTGACGTTTATAAACATAACCTTAAATTGCAGTATATCTAATCTGTACACAATTAATAAAAAGAACCGAACAAAGTAAAATATAACAATAAATGGTTTTATTTTAAGAGTACATATGTGAAATACATCTTAGTTATTGTTTGTGTATATTATTAACACAGTTGTTACAGTTGCTTACATTGATATAATGTGAAGTGGCAACTTTTGTATTGTCTAATGAAACATTGATTTCTTCCGTACCTGTTCATATTATTAACAGTAATATTATTGACAACAATTTCGGAGGTTTTAGAAGTACCAGCAACAGGTTGATTGTCATTGTCGAAAATAGATCCAACATAGCATGATCTGGGGCTTCAATTATCTTTGGAGGTGTTTATGATAAAGAAGAATCACTCACTGTAGTATTCCAATTTAGACAATTTTGAAGAAAAGATACATTTGGATGTTTTTTTTTTTCTTAAATATTTACATCCTAATACGCAGCAATAATCGTTCTACATTATATATATATATATATATATATATATATATATATATATATATATATATATATATATATATATATATATATATATATATATAATAGGCGCGATGGCCGAGCGTGTTAATGCACATCTCTTAGCATACTGTGACGTCATCCGAACCAAGGTTCGTCAGTTCGAATCCGCCTGTCGACAAAGTATGATTTGTCGTTAAAATAAAAAATACAGTTACTTGTATGAATCATACTCGGGCGCTATAAGCTAGTCACTTATACATATGCCTTAAAAGTAAGTAACATTGACTCAGAAAACCGGCAGTACGGCAGCGTAAAAACTGCGGCTCGGTGTGTCCGGTAGGCCCAGGCCCGACTCGGGCTGTAGCGCCATTAAAGAAGAAGAAGATATATATATATATATATATATATATATATATATATATATATATATATATATATATATATATATATATATATATATATATATATATATATATATATATATATATATATTATCAACATATCAAATATATTTCAATATTTCTGTATCTAATACATAAATAATACAGTTCAAAATGAGTTCTGGATACAGTAGTTCTAAAAACTACCGCTAGGTGATGTATCGTTGCCTAGCTGCATTTACCTATATCTCAATCACGGTTTGTTATTGCTTACAGACTATTAGCGCATTCTACAGTATAATCCATATCTTTACTGGTTTCATCTTTTGTATCAGTTAAGTAATCTCTATCAAAGCCATCTTCTATTTCAGTTTAATCATTATATTTGTTGTATGTATCATCTTCTGGTAATCTATTTCAATCTTATTTATGTTCACTATCGCTATCAGAATAATTTAAATCGCATTCTAAATTCTGCTTGACAAAAATTAATTTCTATTTTGACTAAAGCTATGTTAAGTGTTTCATTGTATGAAGCAGTCATAGGATCGAGGTTGTCTCTGACACATAACAAAAATACAGAGAAATATTGGAATATCAGACTTGAATTACATGGCGATCAATAGCACAGTTGGTTTAGATTAAAGTATGACCGGAGTTCATAGGTCCAAGATTCAAATCCAGGTGATATAATTAAATTTTATAGTTTTATTTTCATGTTTTTGTTTTTCTGCAGTGAGGCAAGATTTACACTTGAAAATATAGTTTTTCATTTTGTAGCATTTGATAAATATTTTGCCGTACAAAATATGCAACTTACAACCGTTTCGTCAAGTAAAACATCACTTTCCTGACTTATTATGTAATATAATATTCCTAGCGGTTTAAAAACGTCAAATATATGCCAACCAAAAGAAATCAAAAATTTATTAAATAATTATAAGGTATTGAAAAGTTCTAAAACAGTTGCAGTTTTGAACAATGCCACTTTCAAAGTTTATAATTTTCATAGCACCAACTAATTCGTCATTCACGACTTTTTGTAAATGAACTGCATAATTAATGAGTTAGAACATCTTCATCTTCCATTTTCACTTTCTACACACTAATACACTGTGAAGACTTTATTGTAGAGAATTCACAATTGTCATTTTGTATTTGCGTTCTAATTTTTTTTCAGTAAACAATTGATCTCATGGCAACGCATTAAACAATCTCACACTCAGCAACGAGATAACAGTAAGTGATTAATGACATTTCAAGCTTCTAACTGCATTTATAAAAATTCGAACACTCAAATTGGAGAAGTTTATTAGGGCAAAATTAATACAGTTGTATTACACATATAAAGCGGACTAATATTTCTGTAAGTCACACATGTCACTTAGAGTTAATATTCTCATTCATTTTGATTCAAGCTCAAATGCAGAATCTGAACCAGATTTTGAAGATCTTATTGACACTAATTTAAATACAAATTTTAATATAAGACAATTACAATTAATAATGGCTATTCTTAAGAAAAGATGCCTTGACATGCTGCCAGAATTCCACGTTCCAGTTCCAATTAGTTTTCTTAAAGTAATATTTGAAGAATAGTATAATAACAAAAAAATAATGACGATGTCGTAATAAGCATTGCAAGTTGTTTAATCAAAAAATGGGAAGACTTGAAAAAATCATTATTAAACGCGTTCGCGGACAAATGTGATGATTTATATTAAATATTGAAATGACACTCAAGCAACACCCAAATGAAACTGTTTTTGAATTTTATGGAAGATTGCAGCATATTTTAGATTTGCAAATCTCTTGCATGCTACAGCTGCAGTAGGTCTTGTTATGAATTACGTAGTTTAAAAGAACCTATCGATCAATGTTAGCTAACTACAATTTGAACACATCTTTAAGAGCATTAACTCGAATAATTTTAAACCAAATCACAAACTACTTCTACACAACATAAAATATTACTGATCAACATATTATAATATGAATTCTTTCCCTAATAATTATAATCTACCTAACGCAGCTTTAGAACGTTCTAATAATCAATCAACGATTACACCACAATATAATGTTCCACATCGGTGGACCCATTACTAAACATTTCGTGACCGTTTAGATAAATTCAGAGGTTGATAATATTTCATTACTCTCGATTTGGCATCGGGATTTCATCAGAAAGAAATGGACAACCAAGACATACCCAAAACCACATTCAATGCTGAAGACGGGCACTACGTATTTTTACGTATGTCTTTCGAACTTAAAAACGCGCCAGCGACATTCCAACGAATTATGAATAATTTTTTCAAAATTCAAGTTGATAAATAGGAATATTTTAAAAAAGAAGTAGCTTACCTCGAACACATCGTGGCACCCGAAGGCGTGATATTGAATCCGGATAAAATACCAGCTATTTTAAATTACCCTATAACGAAAACTAGTCAACAAATTAATGGCTTTTTGGGACTCCTAGGCTACTATCGCAAATTTATTAAAGACTTTGCAAAATTAGCAAACCTGCTATTACCAGGTGTTTGAAAACGGACGCTATCATTAACATAAAAAAACCTGAATACAAACAATGCTTTCAACTTTATAAATATCTACTGACTAATGAACTGTTACAGTAATACCCAAATTTTGACAAGGAATTTATCTTGACGTGTGACGTAAGCCTCGTAGCGATAGGTGTCGTGTTATCACAAGGCAGCCGAGGAAATGACTATTTAATTTAAATATATAATATGATAATATTTATAATTTAAGTTGTTTTTGTTTAAATTATGTTTTTAGTTGAATGTCAGTTAATTTGTAGTTATTGGTTTAAGAAATATTAAATATTGTGAGAATGAAATGTTTGGGGTTGTGTTTGTTTTTAAACCAATAAATTATGGTCAAATATGCCTGGGTCTATCTGAATGATGCCAAATGTGAGAACATGTTGGAATAGGTGAGGGATGAAGAGACGTGTATGAATGGTTAAGGGCGCATGTGGCTTTTAGATAGTGTTTAAGATAGTGTGTATCCGGCGATAGATGATAAAGGTTCAGAGTTATTATTTGTAAATGTTTAATTAAAGCTGATGTACAAATTCCCTGTACTTCGTACATGAATAGAGAAGTGCAGAAGGAGCAGCATCAATCTTGAAAAAGTTACATCATATATATATAGATGACAACAATTAGCAGAAGTGGCCTATATCATTATATATTATTTCAACAATAATAATATGTAGTACTTACCAAAAAATTAGCAAATATTTTAACTTACCATAGTTGATGAAAGTAACTTTTATGTTCTTTATATACATATACTATGCCACAAATAATCAAATAAATATTAGGGAAATGTTCGGCGAAATATATACTTGACCTACCAAAAAAAATACCGGGCAGGCATCCAAATATACACTGATAAAACACAGATAATATATATATATATTTTTTTTTCCGGCTTCTTTGGCGGACCAACTACTCAGGTCATATGCCGCCATTACGCCCTGATCTGCGTTTTAGTTGTTATTGTCAACAGCAACGCGAGTTTTCTCTGGACGGTCACCCATCCAAATACTACCCGCGCGCAACGTTGCTTAACTCGCGTTATCGCTTAGATCAGTACCAACGAGCGCAGCCATGGCCGTTGACAATATAATTTTATTTGCCACTTTTTCTATAGGTACATAAATCACTAACTAACGCCAGATGAAAAATTTGATATTTATGATTTTTTTAATAATTTTAAATTAAAAAAATATAATGATCTGTTTTTCCTTTTTATTTTATTTTAGGGGAACCACTCCCTGTTAGTCAGAGGTGTATTTAGTAGAATTTTAATTTGTCAGGATTATACTGTACAAGTAATTAAATACTCTTAAGCAAAGTGCTACATATGACAGTTGAAAGAATGATTGAAAAATGTTGCTTTTTTAAAAAAAATCCGAAGTGATAAGGGCCAACGAAGAGTTTTATCTAATTTTGTTGAAAAATAAAATGTATTCCTATTTACAAATATTTGAATAGGTATATGTTCTTTGTATAATCCTGTGCTAAAGACATGCTATAATCACCAGCCATAAATCAGAACCTTAGAAACAAAATCAAGGTATACCTTGGGCAACACTGCTTACTATAGCAGAACACATAACAAGACCGAGGCAAAATATTCAACAATCGAGAAAGAATTCTTGGCCATCGTCTGGGTAACTTAATATTTCAGACACTACCTTTTCGGACGAAAATGTATACAAACTACAGACCATTACAGTGATTAATGTCACTAAAACAGTGTAACCAAAAACTAATTTGCTGGCGACTTAGAATATAAGAATAAGATTATGAAATAGTATACGAGGGTTGCTGCTAAAGTTTCGGGAAAGTATGAGAAAAAACTTATAAAAAATTGTACAAGTGAGTTTATTGTTTTTCAAAATATTCACCTTTAACGTTTATATACTTTTGCATACGCTCAAACCAGTTTTTAAAACATTTTTCCAGTCCTCAAGTGATAGAGCCAAAACATGCGATTTATAAGCTCCAACAGCTTCTTCATTTGCCATAAATCGTTGACCACGCATTTTATTTTTTACTAAAGGGAAAAGAAAGAGGTCATTAGGTGATCAGGGCTATAAGGACAATGAGACATTTATTCGATGTTTTAGTGCTTCAAATATTCGACTGTTTGAGCTGCTGTGCGAGAGTTCGCATTGTCGTGATGCAGAATGATTCATCGTCTCATGTTGGTTTTTCTAATTTGTCCAATTATTTGTGGCAAACAAATTGTTGTATACCACTCAGCATTAATTATTTTACGATCTTCTAAAGCCAGAGCAGCAAGATGTCTAATAAAACCGAAAAATGAAGCGATCATTTTTTCCGAAACATTTCGGGCATGAACAACTTTTGTTGGCTTTAGTTCACTTTGAAAGACCCAAACAGCAGATTGACGTTTAGTTTCAGGTTCATAAGAATAAATCCAAGTTTCGTCACTTGTGAAGACGTCGTATACCAGATTTGATGATCCTGTCATGAACTTCTTGAGCATATCCTAGCACAACTTTACACAATTCTTTTTTTGTGCATTGGTCAAATTATGGGAAATCCAACGAGCACAGAGTTTTTTTACATTCAAATATTCATGCAATATTGTATGTATTTGTTTCATGTCGATGCCTAGGGATGACTGAATCTCACGGTATGTAACAAGCCTATCCAACTCTATCATTTCACGCACAGCATCAATGTTTTCTTGAACAACAGCAGTTCGCGGACGCCCATCACGAAGATCATCACTGAGTCTGGTACAACCAATCCTTAATTCTTGATACCAACGATAAATTGTTGTTTTTGATGGTGCTTCATCACCAAAGGCCGAAACAAGTCGTTCTATGAACTGTTGTGGTGTTAAGATACTTTTAAAGTCATAAAAAATAATCGCGCGAAAACGTTCTCTATTTAAAATTATTTTTTCACTGTCTCTTTATCTTTGACAGGACATAAAATCTTGATAAAATCTGAATCATCTGACATTTTATTGTTTTTTCAACGCTAGCTAATCTAGAAAATGTCAAATATTACAAAAATAAATGTATCAGCTCACTGGCGATACTGAAAATACGAGATTCCCGAAATTTTTGCAGCAACCCTCGTACAAAAAAGGCAAATTAAATACCAATTCGTATGCAGTTAGTCGTATCCCACCAAAATGTGATATTGAAACCCAGAATACACAAAAAAAAGTTGAAAATATATCAAGACTATTGAAATAACAAAAACCATATTCTAAAAATATCAGAACTAACAGGCGACTTATTTAATGCACTACTCGACTCTAAGCTCATTGTGTGAGCAAAGATTTAGAAATGTCATCTGGAATAGAAAAATTAAAAAAGTATTTATTTATTTTATTTTATTTGATTTTATTGACCACTTAGGGTCAAGGTCAAGGTTTAGCCAAGGTTTGTTAATCCAGCTAACAAATACAGTACAAACATCCATATCCTGGGCAGGATTCAAACACGCGACCTACAGCGTGCAATGTCAAGAATCTGCTACGCTAGCCGCTGGACTATTGTGGCCGGTAGCTTTAACAATATTTACAAACTCCAAGCTCAAAATCCGCAACTTCATAATCTACTTTATCTAAAATATCGAGGCAATTATTTAATTTATTTAATAATAAAATAAACATATTTTAACAAAGTTACTAAACAAGAGTTATTTTATATACTTTTAAAATTAAAAGAATTTTGTTTATATCAAAATATAAAAAAATTTAGTAGTTTGCGGCTTGAAGGAATAAATTGGAATGAAGTTAAAACAATGCTGGAATACATTTTTCAGAACATTGATAAAGATAACAGTTTTCAAATGAAATTTATCAAATTGAACTAAATACAAATGAATCAGATAACATTGTAAAATTGAACATATATGTGGACAATTTTTATAAAAAAACTAGAAAAGAATAAAGATAGCATTGCCGCTGACGATACACAATCCCTAGCTCTTGAACTAGGCGACGTACGATCCACCAAGATAAACGACGATGACTCGCCAAGCGAGAGCGACATCACAGTACACTTCAACAGAGAAATCTCGTTACCAGAGTGTCTGCAGTTGAATATAATCCTAAACCTCCAAAATAATTAAATTATATAATCAAACAATGCAAAGAATTCAGGTTAAATTTTCAAAAAATAATAACAAATATGAAATAATAACGTTCCGTAAAGAAACATTGTTCCTAGAGTATTTTATAAATTCTGAAATAAATATTGTCAAATGCACACAATACTGATGTCACCGTAGAAGAAGAGATCATAGAAATAATAACTAATCACATCATAGTAAAACTAATCACTGCGGAATTGATAAAACGGAAATATGTTTAAAGCAACAATATGACTGGCTGAAAGTCCATTAAAACATTTATTTATAGCTGTGAAACGTGCCAATTAACAAGTACGACAGAAAACCATAGAATTAAAATTTAACATCACATCCATAGCTGCTAAACTTTTCCAGATTTTACATGAGCTTAGGACATGCAAAATTTCTAACTATTGTAGATTCATTTTCGAAATATGCTCAAGGGTGTAAATTAAATTGCAGTCAAGGAATAGAAGTCGTTAACAATATCGTAAAATATTTTTCCTACAACTGTGCGATTTCTTTGTTATTACGTAACTATAATTGCCTTGGTTACGTATGGAAAGTAGATGAATGCAGACCAAGTGCGTTTCCGAAAGCAAAGAAACACGAGTGCGGAAAGTGCTTCATTACGTAACTGTCAAAAGAATATTGTTTTGACAGCGATTTAAATTTCGCGCCGAGCGCGGAATTCATATTTTGACCACAGACGCTTATGGAAGAAGAAGATACGGTGAACCAGCGCTAGTAAATATGCAGTAGTATATTTTGACGTTTATAAACGTAACCTTAATTTGCAGTATATCTAATCTGTAGACAATTAATAAAAAGAACAAAGTAAAATATATCGATAAATGGTTTTATTTAAAGAGTAAGTGAAATACTTCATATTTATTGTTTGTGTATATTATTAATACAGTTGTTACAGTTGCTTATATTGACATAATGTAAAGTGGAAACTTTTGTGTCTAAAGAAACATTGATTTCTTCCGTACCTGTTCATATTATTAACAGTAATATTATTGGTAACAATTACGGAAGCTTCAGAAGTACCAGTAGCAGGTTGATTGTCATTGTCGAAAATAGATCCAACATAGTATGATCCGGAGCTTCAATTATCTTTGGAGGTGTTAATGATAAAGAAGAATCACTCACTGTACTATTCCAATCAAGATGATTTTGAAGAAATTATTTTGACGTTAGTGAAATATTTTTAAATAACGTAGAACAATGTGCAAGCAATCAACAAACAAACCATAGCAACGCCGTAAAACATCGTTCTCATGTAATACGATATCATTAAAATTTTATAAATTTTATAAATTTTAATAATATTTTAGTGATTTACTAAATCGCACAGTTGTAGGAAAAATGTTGTTTATAACACGTGCCGAAAAAGGTTACATGCTCGTGCAGATTTCCGCACTCGGCAAGCCTCGTGCGTTAAATTCTGCACTTGCACGTAACGAGCCTTTTTCGGCACTTGTTATAAAAATAACTATTACACACCATTGTATCCCAGAACAAATAATTTCGGACAACGGATTAGAATTAAAAAATTCTGAACTAGTACAACTAGGTACACAAAATCCTCATTCATTTTATAAGTTCACAGCATCTCAATTCTAATAATATGATTGAACGTTTTTATTTTACCCTCATTGATTATATTAGATTGTTCATTAATCAAAATTAATATAAAAATGAACCCATAGAATCCAAAAAACGCGAAAAAATAACCAAATTGAACAAATCATTTAAAATTGGCAAAATAAAACCCTCTCTGGGCAACACAGTAGCAAAAATACAACTTTCTAACATAAAACGAAATCGACAAAAAAAAAATAATAATTTCGAATCACTTTCAGTTCGTAAGTTTATTAAGTATTTACAAAGACAAAATATTAGAAAATAAGAACAATAAAACTACTAAATCGGAATTTATTGAAGAAGTGGTGTCAATTTATGGAAGAGATATTCGAACATTGTTCTTCCTCTTCAATTCAAACATCTGACGACAAAGGATAATAATTTATTTCACAACTTTCTATATTTTTTTATCTATTTGTTAGGTGTATTTGTATTTATGTTATGTAAATAAAAAAATTATTTTAGAAATCTTTGTATATCAGAGATTTTTTGTGGCCCGCCCTCTCTGAAAAAATGTCTGTGAACGCCCATGATTCATACAATATTATAATCTTAAATCTCTTCTTAATAAATACAACAGTCTAAACACACAATCCAATAGGGAGAGGGTCACTTTTTCTAATTCATTTTTTCATATCCATTTGTTTCCACTCTATTTTTTCAAATATTAAATTTTTTACTACTAATTTTTACTACAAATACTATTTTTCCTAGTCACTTTTTCTACTATCACATTTTTACCTCTGTTTATGTTTACTACTAATACATTTTTTCTAATTTATTTTATAAATTTTTACTACTAATATATTTTTATAATTAAAATTAATAACTTGGAATTGTATCATTTTATGTTTATTTTTTTAAATGTTTGCATTAAATATATTTTTGTTAAACATTTAAACTAATACGAGTAATATTAAAACTGAATATACGAGGGCAGGGTGAAAAGTCCCTGAAAAATAAAACAGATGGCGCCACAATCGCAAATCTCATGTGACATTTGTGATGTACCATCTTTAACTAGAACGCATTAAAATTTTCAGACTGATATGTCATTCAGTTCTGTTTTGACACCCATCGAAAGCAAGCAACCTTGAAGATTTTTGAAAACAGAAAAAAGTTAATTTCGCGTCTTGATTAAACATTATTTCTTGCGTGGAAAAAACATTACGTAAACCAAAGCATCGCTTGTTAAACATTATGGGGACTCCTCACCATCGATTGGAACGATTAATAAGCGGTTTACTGATTTTAGTTGTGGTAGTACGACCACAAGGGACGCCGAACGTTCTGGTCGTCCAATTGAGGTTACAACGCCAGAAATCGTCGATAAAATCCATGGTATGATATTGGACGATCGGCGAGTTAAAGTGCACGAGCTGGCTGAGGCTATGAGCATCTCAACCGAACGGGTACGGAACATTTTGCATAAATTTTTGGATATGAGAAAGCTATCTGCCAGATGGGTGCCGTATTTGCTCTCTGTTGACAACAAGCGCGACCGTGTCGCAATGGCAAAATTGCATGAATTGCGCTACGAATTGATTCGTCATTCACCATATTCTCCAGATTTGGCCCCCTGCGATTTTTATCTATTTCCAAACTTGAAGAAATGGTCGGCGGAAAGAGATTTGGCTCCAACGATGAGGTCATCGTTGAGACAAACGCCTATTTTGTAGGATTGCCAAAATCGTATTATTTGGAAGGAATCGAAAAATTAGAAAAACGTTGGACGAAATGTATCGAGCTACAAGGAGATTATGTTGAGAAATAAAATATGTTTTGACCAAATAAATTTCTTGTTTCATTTTTCAGGGACTTTTCACCCTACCCTCGTAGGAACGTCTCAGGTACTCTTCAATGTTATGTCACGATTTAAATAATAGGTATTAATAAAGTAAATTTTGTACATATTTTTTGTTTATACACCCTTATGAGGCGAGTTCTTTTCAATATCATGTTTAGGTTAGTTCAAAATCAACTATTTTTGTTAGATTCACACAAATTAGTTGGAACTGTTTAAAGCAAAAACATCGCTTTGTTTGAAACATCACGTATTTAATTCTAACTATTTGAACACAACGTGTGGTGGTGAACTGTACAAAATCCATATACAATTAGCGTAAGGGGCTATCTATAATATATATATATATATATATATATATATATATATATATATATATATATATATATATATATATATATATAAGTGAATCGAAATGAATCAAAGAATTAATTCTTTGTCTCAACTTTTAAATAAAGTAAGGATTTGGAAATAGGGATTTGGTGCCAATTATCTCGCATCGGCAGGATTCAAAATTGTTGAAACAGAAAAAATGACGCTATTCAAGTAGAATTCTTATATCATATAATATATATTTTATACTTTAAGATTAAAATTGTTATTTGATAAAATGTTTTTAATTTCTTTTTCATGAAGTTTTACCTAAAATATACTGAGATATGCATAAAATATGAAATAAATACTTCAGTTCGCAAAATAGATAAAAACGCTTCTCAAAGCACCTCATAAAAATAAGTAATTAACGCGAGTAAAATGTTCGTTTGACTTCAGTTGCTATCGAGTCATCTTCTCTGATATACGATACGTCGAATAGACCCAAAAACTCATCTTCTTGTTCTCGTTGGACGTTAAAAACAAAGCTTGAGTGTAAGAAATGTAAAATAACGCCTCAGAGCACATTGAGAAAATCCATTTTTCAATCAAAATATGGCATAATATTGTAAGTACGTTTAAATAGTTTAATATTGTGTATTTGAATATTTTATAATGAAACTGCGATTAACAATTTGTTTATAGGAATACAATAAATTAATACATTCGAAAAAATTTATTATCTGTTTCAAATTACACTTTTGCACTTGAGCGACCTCTAAATATTAATCGATTTTGCAAATTTGGCCAGACCTTAAGAAATAAAGTGCTTTATGATATACTAAAAAAGCAGCTTTTGATTTGATTAATTGTACTTGTATTGTGATTCGCAACGTTTGTGTGTTGATGATATCCAATTTTGAGCTATTAAATGATTTTTTTTATATTTGACCTAAAGAGACTCAGATGTTTTGGAAATAAATTCTTTTGTAAAATTATTTTTGGAAAAAAAAACTATTGGAAAATAAGTTATTTTGGAAATATAACTATTGAAAAACTTGGTTTGAAATACTATTAGAAAAAACGCCATTGAATGATTAAATTATTGAAAAAAAAAACTAGTGGAAAAAATTAATTGTTTAAATTCACATATCTATCCAATAGATTATAATTAACAATATCTAATAACACTCAATAGTTACGATAAAATGTTAGTGTTTATTTCAACCAATATAGATATAAATATCACCAACATCGGACTTCACGCTAATTATAGAAATAAACATGGACTTTAAGATGGATTGGAGCTAATTTTCAAATCCTTAACTGAAAATTTGGATGCCGAAGACGGTAAAAATATAATATGTTAGCAGATATGCAAGAGAATGAGCATAATTTAGAAAATTAATTTAAATTAACATATTTAGTAGATCATCAAATTTTTACAAATTTCAATATCATGATTTTCGATATTCAACATAATGAAGAAATAATAAAATCCAATATGTTATAACTCTCACAAATAATAAATAATATTATTATGCATTTTCAAGATATTCTTTATGCCAAAGATATTCACGACAAATTAACTATACTATATACGAGGGTAAAGTGAAAAGTTCTCGGCCTGACAATGAAAGTGTGAGTCTAGAAGGCTGTGTAAATATTAATCTACGGCCCTCTCAACTACGTCATTGGACACGAAGCGCTTTCCAGAAACAAATTTGTTCAAGTTTGGTAACAGATAGAACTCTGAGGGTGCCAAATCAGGAGAATATCGGGGATGGCCGAGCAAATTGTACCTTAAATCTCGCAGTTTTCTCATCGCCAACGCACCCTTGTGTGCAGATGCGTTGTCCTGGTGAAAGATGATTTTTTTCTTCTACAAGCCAGACCTCTTCTCGCGAATTTTGGCATTTAGCTGGTCAAGAAGGATGGAGTAATATTCGCCTGTAATTGTTCTACCTTTTTCAAGGTAATCAATTAACAGGATCTCTTTCGCATCCGGCAGATGCGATCGACGTCGCTTTCTTTGGCGCTGAACTACCGGCTTCCAACCAGTGCTTGGACTGCTGTTTCGTTTCTGGCGTGTAGTGGTGGACCCATGTCTCATCCATGGTGACAAATCGCCGCACAAAATCGGTCGGATCCCTATTGAATCGGTCCAAAGATTGCTGCGTAGATCGTTTGCGCATTTGCTTTTGAGTGGCATTCAGCAAATGCGACACCCATTTTGCACAGAGCTTTCGCATCTCTAATTCTGTGTACAAGATATTTTACCCAGGTGTTGTGGCGGTTTCTGGCCGTCCTTCACGTGGGTCATCTTCGACGGACGTACGACCACGTTTAAATTCAGTTGCCCACTTTTTAACGGTTGACATAGAAGCAGCAGAGTTCCCGTAAACTTTTGTCAACTTCGGATGTATTTTCTTAGGATTTAATCCATCCAAAACGAAGAATTTTATAACCGCACGATATTCAAGTTTATCCATTTGAACGAAAAATTCGCAAGACGTCTACTTCAAAAATTCGTGTAAACAAACTAATTGAGAGAACAAGTTGAAATTTGCCATACGAACTAATGACACGTGCACCCAGGCAGGAAACACAAATTTTTGCTAATTGAACGCCATCTCTGTGTGAGGCCGAGAACTTTTCATCTTATCGTCGTAACTCGGTCTTCAACACATGTTGAGAACTTTATTACCTTTTGCAAATTACGAATCTTACACCTGAGTATCATTCACCCTCTAGAATTAAAATTTCCATCTTTTATCCAACTGTTATCATGCATATTTTCACCTGAACAAGAAAATTTACTTGTCTTTGAATAATTATTAGAAAACAATTATAAAGTGAAATCCTTACAAATAATTTATTTTATTTTCACCTCAATCAACTTTGAAAAAAGTTTTAAACTATTTTATTTATATTCCATTTTAACAAAATATGGTTTCGATTTTGTTAAAATCATTCAAAATACCAAATATCTTTTAAAAACTGATAACGAATTATCAATCTCAATGACATATGTGTGCGAGCAAAAATATTCCAATATTCCTACAAATATGACGCCCATTTTTGTGCAAGTTTCGAAAGAAATATTTCAAAGGCACACTTCAAACCACTGCTACTTTACAATAACAAACCTAATAGAACCCAAAAAAGAAAAAGTCGTAGGTAATAAAATTTCAAGACGAAAGTAGTATCAAGCCATTAGTAGGAATATACTTAATAAACAACCAGGATAATTGCGAATTTTATTTTAAAAACTAAAAAGTAACATTTTCAAGGAAAATCCAAGGGCGACCTTTATTATTACCTAAATTCAACTTCAGAATCTACAAACATCATATTAAAACATTCTTTATAATTATAAATCTATTAAAACTTAATAATATTTTCTTTAATTTAATGGTTCCTATAAAAGAAGAATCCATCAATTTTCACATTCCCAATATCTGGTCCTTATTACTATACATTAGTATTGCGATAACCGCTGGTTAATTTGCTATTAAATGGATAAGAACAAGAGCCAAAAGATCTTCAAGGAAGAAACAATCCGATTTCAAGATAGAAGAAATTGAACTTCAACTCTCAGGAGGAGCTCAATTCTAGGAAGAGAGAAATTATAGTACTCCACCAAAATGCTTTTTAAAAGAAATCTTAAAATACGCTAAAATAGCGGAAGAAATAGGGCTCTTTCTTATTTTATGCCTAGGGCATTTGAATGTGTTAGTCCGGTCCTGGTAGGACCTTATATCTGTCCAAATATTATTTTTATCATAGTGTTGTACTTTTTAGTTCGTGAACTCGCCTATTTGTTGTCCAAGCCGTAGTTCGCTTCTAACAGGACGCTACCAACATAACACAGGTGTGTGGAACAACTCCATATCAGGCGGCTGTGCAAGTCCTGAATGGCGGGAGAACCACGAGCCGCATACCGTTGCTGCGTTGCTGCATGCAGGTGGATATCGTACTTTCTATGCGGGCAAGTATCTCAATGAGTACGGAACGAAGTCGTCAGGGTCTAATCATCATGTTCCTGTTGGTTGGGACGACTGGTATGGATTAATTGGAAATTCCAAATACTACAACTATAGCTTATCTGAAAATGGCAGGCTAGTTCACTATACGGATTCATATCTCACAGATCTTATAGTAAGTAGCCGATTTTCAAATACCTCATGCTAGTGATATACTGACGGTATAGTTATGAAAAAAATAAAATAAAATAAAAAATAATTTCACAATCATCTTACGGCGACTTAAGCAAAGGATAACACACTATTAAATGAGCGTAAATGTGAATTTGGTTTTTCATATTTTCCTTGATACAGTTTAACAGTTATTTATAAGTGGTCTTAATCTATATTTTCGTACAAAAATCTAAAAAGTAAATAAAATTTGTGTTTTTGTATAACTGCAATATTAATAAAATATCTTATACGTGCAAACATCATGCGCAAACATGTAGTAAATAGGTACGAAAATAAATAGAACTTTCTTATATGGTTGAATAGAAAAAAAAGCTCTATTCAAAATTATTATAATCTACTATAAGCTCCTTTTTAAAAATTAAAATCTACCCCGATAATTTTAAAACGGTACGCTATAAAAAATTGAGAATCCAAGTAAATTTAAAAAAAAAGTATAGGACCTTTGTTTTTTCTTTCTAGGGCTGGTATTTTAGAAAATTTTCAATCTTTGCCAACTCTTCAATATAAATTTTACTGGTTTCGTTCGTAACTTATAAAATACATAAATATATAACAATCATAAGTATATTGTACGATTTGAAACCAATATTGAGTTGAACTAATAATATGTTTATTAATTATAAATAGGTATAATTGCTTTTTTAATACTGCAAACTTGAAAACCTCCATGACCACTCGCATGTTTCAGAGAGACAAAGCTGTCAAATTTCTACAATTAGAGTCTGCGGAACCTTTGTTCATGATATTAGCGGTGCCAGCACCGCATGCCCCGGCAACGGCTGCGCTCCGGCACCGCACGGCCTTCCCCGGAGTACGAGCGCCTCGTACCCCGGCATATAATGTGACCTCAACAGACAAGCACTGGCTTTTGCGGCAGATGCCAGCGCCCTTGCCAACCGAGGCTGCTCCAGTTCTGGATGCCGTGCAGAGACGCCGCCTGCAAACACTGCTGTCGGTAGATGAGCTCGTAGCTGTCGTTATTCAACAGTTACGTGCATCGCAACAACTTAATAACACTTATCTTATTTATACTTCCGATAATGGATATCATATTGGTGAGTACAGCATTTGTATGTGTTCTTCATCATAATAAAGTCATTTTTATACAAAATTATAATACAGCTGTAGAAAAAATATGTATCACAATAGCTTTGTTTGTTTCACTACTTGGCGGTTACTGTTTATCTCTGCGGTAAGGATTTTCTTTTGTGTTCGATTGAGTTGGCGGTAAAATAATAAGATTTTGTACGTTACACTTTTTGATATCGCGCTGTAAAACGCTGCGGTAACATTTTTTACAGCAACTCTAGACATCACTGAATAGCGGTAAAAGATATTTTTGACCGCAGGGAAAATGAATAGTGAATGTGAGAAGGAAAAAGACAGAGTAGTAGTAGTCTACCTTGGCAATTTATAAATAAAAATATTTATTTTATTTTATGCGTCCATGTCTACATGAATAATTTTAGGGCCTTATAATATAGAATCCAATGTAGCGCTTTGGGCCCCGAAAAATATTATTTAAACCTCCACGCGAAACTAACCGTACCGTGACCCATATACCATAGAGCTTTGGTGTGAGGCAAAGTGTCACCGTATAATATGGGGCCCACGCTGATTTAGGAGAACATCCATCATCTTATTATATAGGAAAGTTTTTAGCTGTTAATTTAATATTTAATATAAATTTAAGCAAATGAAATACGTTACAACATAATGGGGCCCACTATAGTGGTGGGCCTCCCCTTTCCTAATCATACTTTGTTTGGTATCACACGAAATGGCATAAAAAGGACATTCAGACGAAGTTGAAAAAAACTGTATTTTTACGACTGTCAATTGTATTTAACATAAAGTGTTCCAAATGATACCATGTTTGGTGTCATATTATGGGGCTTTCATACTAAATTAAAAAAGATGAAATTTTACGGTAGGCAATTATTTCAAACAATTATTATGTTCAAATTCATCATTTTCAACATAACTTGTGCCTGTAGTCGAATTCTCCTCACTTTTCGATAACAATATCACATTTGTAACAAATTCTTCCACAAATAAATATATCATCACGCCTTTTACCCATTACTGGGTGTGACACTCTGCCGTAGTAAATCTCAGTAAGTGTAAAGTGCGATTACCAGTTGTCAAATTACGTCCCCCAAAGATGTTAGTGGACACAGGGGTAGTTTTAATGGCGTGAAAATTATTTGTCGGTTTTAGGAATAAAAATTATAATATAAATTTACATCTGTCAAAATGACAATTTAAATACACAACTCGTATAGTAACACTGGACAAACAAAATAAAAATAATTATTTTTAGTGACTTAAATTATTACCGTCACTTTTTGTGGTATATAGTAAAAGGCAACTGTAACTAACCGACGCGTTTTACAGTAACCGCCACATAGCGAAACAAATAAGCTAATATATATACCGTGTATTCCACGTAAATGTTGGCATTGGCAATTAATATGTAAAATCAGGTTTTTGTGAATGAAAAGTGTCCGACGAAAAATTGTAGGATAAAATTTTATAACACAAATCCCTATATCTGATTTAATACAGATTATTTAATTTTAGCGTAATTTAATGATATTAAAAATATTTCCTATTTTTCCGCCTACCCTTTTATTGCTATTGACGTAAAGTGCTTGCAATTTGATTTTAATATTTTTATCTGTTACTGTCACCTGTCAGTTTCATTATGAATATTTTAATAGACCATTTTAAAAATGTCCGCGACCCCTAGGTGTTTATTTTTTGAACTAACAACAGCGGCGAACGAGATATTTCAAAATAAATTTAAGTACAAAGTAAGTCAAATGTTTATATTGAAAATGAAAACTTATTGCAATGTCAAAATAAATGAAGTATATTTATCAGTTATTTATAAATTATGTTAATATGCTAGATTTCGTATAATAACATATCCATTCTTTTCTTCTGTTCACGTTTTGAGGAAAAGAGCGAAATGAAATGTTTCTTGTTTTTTTTTTTTTATTAATTACTTTTCTATGAAGAAACAAATACTATGCAACAAAAATAATCGAACTGTCACTTGTCAAATCATAGACAAAGATGAGTATACGGCACTAACTTTTTTTATCTCAGTCTAACGTTTACACATGCGCAATGAATTTTTAAAATGATCTATTGTTTCTGGCGAAGTACTCAGGTATTTGTCTCGTACTGCGCCTCTCATAATACCTACATTCTAATAATATTTACGCGGTACTCGACTTTTAAAATACTCATGATAGTGACAGATTAAAATATTTAAAACAAATTGCAAGCACTTTACGACGGTACCAAAAGGTAGGAGAAAAATTAGAAATTATTTTAATTAATTTCTTTAAATTATGCTATCGAAATGAAATAACCTGTAATAAATAAGATGTAGGAATATTGCCAGTATTGTGACATAAAATTTGTATTTACAAAAAAACTGATTTTACATGTTAACTGCTCATGTCAACATTTACGTGGAACACGGTATATATATATATATATATATATATATATATATATATATATATATATATATATATATATATATATATAACCAAATTTGTTCTCTGTAATAATATATAGTAAAACAAAGCAAATTTCATTAACGGCAATGTACATTAAAAAATAAAAACAGACAACTATAATTGGAATCAATTTTGACACTCCTAAATTTTCTTCAATTGTTTTAGTGAAAATAATTCAAAAACTGTCGTGTTTGCACTCAAATGAAAGGTCTTTATAAGGGTTCCCGTACAAAATTGAATATTGAAATTTTGAAGTTATTAAGCCGAAAATATTGTTTAAAAAAGGAATCAAATAAATGATCCAGGAGTATTGGATAAAATGGCTTTATTGAAGTAGTTAAATTATTAATTAAATAATAATGACGACGTTCCGAACACTAGTCTATGTTCATTATCAATACTCCTGGATCATTTATTTGATTCCTTTTTTAAAAAATTGAATATTATTCGATCGGCAATTGTTTTACTGACAGTACATCGAAATCTATCATGTTTGATATCAAATGAAATGTCTTTTTAAGGGCTTGCAAGCAGAACTGGATATTTTTTGTATCGGTAATTGTTTTAACAAAATTATTCCAAAACATATCGTGTTTGATTTAAAATGAAAGATCTAAAGGGCACGCGTACAAAATTTAATATTTTCGATCTTCAATTGTTTAAATGAAAGTAATTGCCGATTGAAAAAATTACAATTTTGCATGTAAGCTCTTCAAAAGACCTTTCAATTGATACCAAACACGATGGGTTTTGAAGCACTTTCATTTAAACAATTGAAGATCGAAAATATTAAATTTTGTACGCGTGCTCTTTAGAAGATCTTTCATTTTAAATCAAACACGATATGTTTTGGAAAACTTTTGTTAAAACAATTACCGATACAAAAAATATCCAGTTCTGCTTGCAAGCCCTTAAAAAGACGTTTCATTTGATATGAAACATGATAGATTTCGATGCACTGTCAGTAAAACAATTGCCGATCGAATAATATTCAATTTTGTACGGGAACCCTTATAAAGACCTTTCATTTGAGTGCAAACACGACAGTTTTTGAAGTATTTTCACTAAAACAATTGAAGAAAATTTAGGAGTGTCAAAATTGATTCCAATTATAGTTGTCTGTTTTTATTTTTTTAATGTACATTGCCGTTAACGAAATTTACTATATATTATTACAGAGAACAAATTTGGTTGGGTTTACCTATAAACTTTATAAAATTTGAAAATTTGAAGATTTGTTTTAAAACCAAGTTCATTGTGGACTATCAAAAATTTACTTTTTAAATACACATATTCGAAATATGTAATTATAATAAAAACGTCTCATCATTCCCCCAATATACGTAAAATATTTCAAAACGACTCACCAAAATTTATTATTTGAGTAATTTATAATTAAAAATGCGATATGACTATTGACAAATGTAAAAATTCATGCGCAATCGTTATGCAAACATGTGATTGTATATTTTAAGTTATTTTTAATCACATCTTGAATAATTTCTACCGAATTACAAAGATGATTGAAAAATTCAACTACATCTTGTTGGACAGGAAGGTTATCAGTTTCTCTATTATTGGTATGGCGCTATCTGTAACCGCGTCACCTGAGCGTAAGGTGTTGCCCTTAGTCGGACAATTCACGAAAAACCACGATATTTCCAGTAAATCAGAAATGGTCGGAAGGAACAAAAAATTCATTGATAAAAATGTTATATGGAAAAATATAGTTTGTGAAGTAATAATTAATTTAAAAATTTGATCTAATACAAACGAGGGTGTTATGTGTTAAGTAAATTATCATATATTATAATTTATCGGCTAATAAAAAGATAAATGGAATTGCAATTTTCGAATATTGGCTCAAAGTTCATATTACTGTATATAGAACAGTTAGTGTCGCCGTTTTCTGCTTAATATTGGCGTCGACAACTAACGCCTGTCTTGATATACATATACTGTGTGAAACTAGTAAGAAATTAAATTTTTGTAGATTTTACTACTTTTGTATTTAAAAAAAATGTATACTGTTACTGAATATAGGTCAATTTAGTCAACCATGGGATAAACGACAACCATATGATACAGACGTACGTGTGCCTCTGTTGATAAGTGGTCCTGGGTTGCCTGTAAAGTCTATCACCCCTATAGTGGCGCAAACTGTAGATCTCGCGCCCACTATACTGCATATGGCTGGATTCGAGGTACCAACCTACATAGATGGTCGTTCGCTCTTAGCTGACATACATAACGGACCTTTACAAGAATGGAAAAGTACTAATGTACTTATTGAATATCACGGAGAAGGAAATGCTGGCAGTAATGATGAAAGATGTCCATCTAGAAATGATGATTCTTTAGCTGTAAGTTGGGTTTTCCTTATTATTTGTATATATTTTTAAATTTTTTTTATATTATTACTGTAGTTTTATACGTAAACGATAAGAAAAATTCAAGATGAGATATGTTCGCAATCCTTAGTTTTACATTTAATCTCATTTTCTAGGTATGATGATAACTATATTAATATTTATTATGTGTTTTAAACTTAACACCTAAAGTCAAGGCTATTATAATACCTTTTTTTAGGACCATTTATTTATACTGGGATAAAAAAGGTCGCATTGAAATCATAACATAAATTGCACAAATTATATTTATGAGAGTGACAATGTACTGCTGTGGAAATGAGAATTTAAATTCGGTACCCACAGTCAACAATTTTCATCACATTAAAATTATTTTTTGTGGCTCTTCCTCCACTTATATCTTCAGGACCACGATTTGACGGCTAATAACCGAACTTCACGTGTAAAAATCATTTACCGTAATTTTCTACGAGAAAATACTCACCCACTTAGCGATACGTTGCTCAGCGACGAAATTGTATGGTCATACAGTTTAATAAAGTCACAGCCGATTGTTTTTAATGAAAAATCTTTAAATAACACAATAAACTGGGGTAAAATAACTGCCTACAGAGTAGTAAATGACACCCATAACCGTCCAGAGGTGTAAAACACTGGCATACGCATTTCCTTAATCGCCTTTATAACAATTAATGAGTAACAACATACAGTTTGAAATTCACGTATTCTACAGGGTAGCTGCCATCAACATCATACTTGGGTTGTACAGGGAGGGTGTTAACTTAATATTTTATAGAGGCATTGAGTAAACAATTTAAATTAGCTTTTTTAAAAAATAATGAAATTTTAATTTGCAAAATTACACTAAGGGTTAAAATACAAGTATCCTACAGAGTACCTAACATCAACACCATACTAGGGTTGTTTAGGGAGGTGTTTACTTACTACTGAGTAGACAATCTACATTGGCTTTTTAAAAAAATCATATAATTTGCATTCGCAGTGTTAAACTTTGGGTTAAATTGTAAGTCTCCTACAGGGTAGGAAGCAACAATATTATAGTTGCATTATTCAGGGAAGGTGTTTATTTATTTAAAAAAAAATGTGAGTAGAAAATTAAAATTAGTCTTTTTAAAAAATAATAAAATATTACTTTTATTGCGAATATAATTTTTTTTTTAGGAAAGCTAATTAAGATTGTGTACTTGTCTTTATAAAATAATAAGTAAACATCCTCCCTGAACAAAACTAGATAGATGTTTATCTCCGCTACCCCGTAGGTGAGTTGCATTTCAACCCTTAGTGAAACTTTGCAAATTCAAATTCATTATTAAAAAAAACAAACTAATACATTAAGTAAACACCCTTTCTGAATAACCCTAGTTTGGTGTTGATGTTTGGTACCCCATAGGAGACTTGCATTTTAATCTTTAATGGAACTTTTCAAATTCTAAATCATTTTTTTAAATCTAGTTTAGATTGTCTACTCAGTATCTTTATAAAATAGTAAGTAAACATCCTCCCGAAACAAACCTAATATGATGTTGATGTCAGGTACCCCGTAGGACACTTGCATTTTAACCCTTATTGTTACTTTGCAAATTCAAAATTCATTATTTTTAAATAAGCAAAGTTAAATTGTCTACTCAATATCTCTATAAAATATTAAGTAGACACCCTCCCTAAACAACCCTAGTATGATGTTGATGTCAGGTACCCCGTAGGAGACTTGTATTTTAACCCTTAATGGAACATTACAAATTCAAAATAATTTTTTTTAAATCTAATTTAGATTGTCTACTCAGAATCTTTATAAAATAGTAAGTAAAAATCCCCCCGAAACAAACCTAATATGATGTTGATGTCAGGTACCCCGTAGGAGACTTGCATTTTAACCCTTAATGTTACTTTGCAAATTCAAAATTCATTATTTTTTAAATAAGCAAAGTTAAATTGTCTACTCAATATTTCTATAAAATATTAAGTAAACACCCTCCCTAAACAACCCTAGTATGATGTTGATGTTAAATACCTCGTAGGAGACTTGTATTTTAACCCTTAGTGGAACATTACAAATTCAAAATATTTTTTTTTAAATCTAATTTAGATTGTCTACTCAGTGTCTTTATAAAATAGTAAGTAAACATCATCCCGAAACAAACCTAATATGGTGCTGATGTCAACGACCCCGTAGGAGACTTGCATTTTAACCCTTAATGTTAATTTGCAAATTCAAAATTTATTATTTTTTAAATAAGCAAAGTTAAATTGTCTACTCAATATCTCTATAAAATATTATGTAAGCACCCTCCCTAAACAACCCTAGTATGATGTTGATGTTAGGTACCTCGTAGGAGTCTTGCATTTTAATCCTTAATGGAACTTTGCAAATTCAAATTCCATTATTTAAAAAAAAAACTAATTTATATTGTCTACTCAGTATCTTTATAAAATAGTAAGTAAACACCCTCCCTTTACAACCATAATGTGGTGCTGATGTCAACGACGCCGTAGGAGACTTGCATTTTAATTCTTAGTAGAACTTTGCAAATTCAAATTTCATGATTTTAAAAATAATCTAATTTAGATTGTTTACTCAGTATCTTTATAAAATAGTAAGTAAACACATTTCTTGAACAACTCTAGTTTGATGTTGATGTCAGTTACCCCGTAGGTGACTTGCATTTTAACCCTTAATATAACAAGAGTGCAAATTTAATTTTCGTAATTTCTTTAAAGAGCTAATTTAAATTGTCTACTCAATATCTCTATGAAAGGGAAAGTAAACACCCTCCTTAAACAACCCTCTTATGCTGGTACCCCGTAGAACACGTGAATTTAAACCCTTATATTGTAACTTATATGTTATAAAGGCGATTAAGCAAATGAGTATGTCAGTGTTTTACAACTCTGTACGGTTATGGGTGTCATTTGCTACCCTGTTGGCTGTTATTTTACCCCAAAGTATTGTGTTATTTAAAGATTTTTCTATTAAAAATAATCGGCTGTGACTTTATTAAACTGTACAACCATACTGCTTCCTCGCAGAGCCGCTCAGCCTGAGCGTTCACGACAATGAGAAATTTACTGCATCAACTCTAATTGCTGAATAATTAATGATTTGTTTTTGAATACTGTAAATATTAATAATGCAGGAAATTGAATATTGCTCATTTGAATTTAATTTTGAATTAAAATATTTGTATAGGAATGTGGATGGGATAGCTGGTGCAAATGTCAAGACACTCGAAACAATACATACAACTGTGTCAGACAACTATCACCGCAAAAGGACTTCTTATTCTGCAGCTTTATTGATTCTGAGGTAAGACAATAATTTCAGCTATTTATCTATATAAAGATTGGTTATTTTAGGATTTTATGGAAGTTTATGACCTAAGATTTGATAAATATCAACTGAATAATATTTATAAAACTATGAAGAAAGATATTGTTCAGAAATATGAAGCTTTGTTACACAAACTTATAAAATGTCAAGGATTTGAATGCAGATTATAACTGTATTTTCATTATTGTTGTCATTATTTGATGCTTGCAATAGGTTTTATGTGACATATGTAAAATTATAAAATGTAATATTATAAATAATTATAGCAATTTAAATAAATTAAAAAATTTATTTCCAACGCAACATTACATTTGCTATCAACTATAAAAATTATTATAGAAATACAACAATATATACATTGTACCGAAAATAAGAATTATAAAAATTTCTACATCACATATTTGTGTTATTCAATATCAAAATTTGTTTGACATTTCATTACGTAATTGAACAAATTCTCTCACTACTAACATATTTTTTTTGTTATTTATAAAAATCGTGACAATTTCTAGACTTTATATATATATATATTTTTTATTGTGGGAATGGAAAAGCAATAAGGTATTAAAAGTAAAAATAACAAAATAGAGTTATAGAGCTTAGAAAAATACCACGTATATCTAAAATATTGTAAGAAAAGAAGTGAGAATGAAGTAAGGTGAAGTAGATGCGAGGTGAAGGTAAGGATTGGAAGGTGGTTTAAGCTTTGGGGGTGGTGACATCTTCGATGACTGGAGCCACGGTGGGGATCTCGGGATACTCGAGTTTGACACCATCGTCGCACTTAAAATGAGGGCAGCAATTGGGAAACGATGCCGTTTTGTTGGTTTTCTCCTCGTCCAGCGCGCATTTGGGATTGGCGAGCGGCAATGGGCCGCAATCTTCCACCAGCTCCAGCAAGCGCGGAGGCTTGTCCTCGCTCAATACGCAGGTGGAACGGCCACAGAACGGGGTGAGGTCCCAAGATTTGCTCGGTTCAACCGTGGCGCACCGAGTACTAGCAAAGCACATGCCAGGGAAGTCTGTAAAACAAAACACATTGTGTTCAGTACAATATCATATTTAGATGTATTCTGGATAAAGAAGAATTAAGATATTAAAAATTAGTAATTCATTTAATGAAAATGTTGCACTTTTTTTAAAAGTGCTCAAATATTGCAATGGAGTCTTCAGAATGACAATTAAAAATAAATAAATAGTCAATAACTTAATAACGGCAACAATATTTCTCTTTTCCTATATGATTATACGCAATATCTTCAAATATTGATGAAAAATTTCCATTTTCAGAATTATCTTTTTAATGCCTAAAACTATTATTTTGAAAAAACTTTTTAAAAAATAATAATGAATATCTTTATCAGGTTGCTTGACATTTCTTTATTTTATTAAAATATTGCGCAATCTAATTTAAATAATTGTTTAATTATTCAAAGTCAATTCTTTGTAATAAACTATTAAACAGTTATCGTTTATACATTTATAAAATTATAAAGTTTTATTTGATAACAGTTTCAGCAAAACTTAACATACTATTTATATTATTAAAATTATATTACTTCATAAATGTATAAGGAAATAACTAAACAATAATAATTTATTTCAAATTTATTACTAATAGACTGCTTTGTACTTAAGAAAAATAAAAACAGATGGATATATAAAGTAGCTCATTGCGTGCTTGAAACCCTATCAGAGACAAAGCAACAATCTCCTTTGTGTAGAATTGTATTTTAAAAATATATAATTTGAGTATACGAGTAAGTACGCAATATTTCCAGTAGAACAATTTCACGTATTTATATTTTAAGAAAAAAATATTCTGCTGATAGATTTAATTTAACATCATTGTGTTTTTTAAATTTTTACGAAGTAAAACATTAATAAGATCAATATATAAGTAAAGTACAATAATTATTTCTGAATAACAAAATGAGTTCATGGGAAGTTGAGTTTCACTGCACTGGCTCCACAAAATGAGTAATGTTGGCAGTCATATGTGACTAGCCGTATATAGATGCAATCGCTGTATGAAATATCCGGGATACATGGTCCGTTAGATTCGTTCACAATGAGCTATTAGCAATGTGTTATTTTGTGTCATTGACTGATTTGATCTAATTTAGTGCAGTACAGTTAATATTACCAACTGAGAAAAATATCAAACCAAAATCATAATATGAAAATATTTAAAAAAAATGATTACTTGTTGCAAATTCGCTCTACTAAGGGGTTTTTTGGAAATTTCCTATTCTGAAAACAGATTCGTTATCAGAGAGGGATAAAGTTCGTATCAACTGATCACTTTTTCATACACCTTTTTTGGCCATTCAAGATTTTACCAGTGACTTACAAGAAGATTGGATAATTGAAATTTAATATTTAAACAAAAACTTGCTGCTGTCGTTACCAACAATTGTTTGAAGAATAACTGGATGAGTTATAAAAATTAACATACAATATCTATAAAATGAGAAGATTGTATTATTCTCTGTAAACTGATTCCATCAAGGTTAGTGTACACTTAATACAGTTCTCTGCAATCAACACTTTGTAGCCTTGAAAAAACTTCCATAGCAAAGGTATTGGTTTCTTGTAGTTGTTCATAACGGTGCCCTGAGAAAAATTCATTGTCTCTAAGTGTAATTTGTTATATACTTTGTCATGTTGGAATTTTCAGTAGCGCAGTTTTTAGTTAATTTTATCTAGAAGGTTGTTCCGGTAGTTGCGTTTTTGTTTTTGGATGAAATAATATTTTATTGTTGTTGAGATTACTCAAGTTAATTGTTGCAGATTTTTTTTAACTACTTTATTTTTGTCCTTCATTAATTTTTAATTTACAAGGACTGCAATTATCTAAAAGCTATAAAAAAATCACTATTAAGTTCTAACAATAAAATAAATAAATTCCATTTATTTTGTATATATTATTTTCTTAAATCTACTATAGAATGCTAACATGTTTATGCGTCATGTTGATGTGACACATATCTTTCCAAAATGTCAGTTTTTACATAAGTATCATATTATATTATATAATACTATTTTAATCTAAGAAGGGATCGCAGGTGGGATACCTCATCGTCATCAGATAAGAAATGCCTGTCTGAAGTGTTGAGAGTATGATGCAATATATTCAGGCTGGTGCACGCGTCATTTCTCGTTTGTAGGGCACGCGGCACACCACACTGGCTCGACCGGTCCGCGATACTTTTACTTTACTTGATGCTTGTTACTTTCCCGATATCAACTCCGTCACTTGGTTAAGCCTTGTCCAATCAGAACTGTGATTGTGGGCTGTTGTTTCTAGAACATTTCTGTGCCATCACTTATACTAATAAGTTAAATGTCACATAATTTTGAAGACAACGGTGAAAAAATTACAGGTTTTTTCTTTGTCAAATAAATATTTTTCAAATTCATATATATATATATATATATATATATATATATATATATATATATATATATATATATTTATTCAAGATCAAGTATATAACATCATTTCACGATAACTGTACTACGTGGAAGTATGTATGCACTTTTAAAAAGAACATGTTTCATTGCGGCGAAAGTGAATTCTTCGTGTTTCTTTATGTAAATTTTCTCTGGTTGTTGAAACTAGAAAGTTCAGGGGTCAGAACTTGAATCAGAACTAGGGATAATATCTTTGTTGAAAATGTTACTTAATACCACTATGAGTCAGTCACATCATTAATATCGATAGTTTGTACACTTAAACATACATACTTACATACATAAAATCACGCTATATATCATCGAATGGGGTAGCGCGAACCCTAAAATCATTCGTAAAACATTCACTCATTAAATTCATCACATAACTTTAACTTTTTCTTCTGAATAAATCTTATATCTATTATAAAATTACTTAGTTATTCAACAAATAAAATTAAAATAAATTGTAAATCTACTAACATAATAAAGAAATTAAAGGTAGTAGTATTGCATTTCTGTTGTAATTGGGACTAATTTGAAAACTGATACTTAGAAAATAAGTCATCATTTTACCTTCAATTGTTAAGTGAATGTATAAATAAATGATTTCTAATACTCTTTGACTTTGTATTAGACTGATTGATAGGAATATTGAGGATTGTTTTTAAAGAAAGCAAATTTAATATATATATATATATATATATATATATATATATATATATATATATATATATATATATATATATATATATATATATATATATATATATATATATATATATTATGGTATTTAGTTACGTATGAATGTAGTTGTAGGGAATATAAATTCTGTTGTTTTATTCAATTTAATAAATAAGGTTGTTTTGTGAAAGTGAGGATCATTGCAGTAACTTATTTATATAAATATGTTTGTTCGAGAGCTCGTCATTATAATGATGACGGTTAACGTTGAATTCCTATAATATAAAGAGCTGTATTATATTTGTTTTTTATAATGATTTATTAAGAAAACATACCTTAACGTATTTTGTCTGTATGCAGCCGTAACAGAATATTTGACTTTAAAGCTATAATATGCATTTCATATTCATTCCTAGTATCCTAATATATGTAGAGCTCAGAATATGATTCACTATATCTATCTATATCTGTCTATATCTATCTGTGTGTTTTGTTTTTCTTAATAAGTACTATTCGAGAATTTAAGTACCAACGATGGAATTTTATTTCAATTATAGAAAACTGACGATAAATTATTATTTTTTGTTTGTTTTTTAAGCTGTTAGATTATTAATTATCAATTATTAAAATATATCTGTTTTTTTCTCGTAATTCAGAATGTATAAAGACATTTTATAATTTTAGTCCATGATTTTTTTTTAATATTATACGTATTTTATTATTATTTTAGTTAAATCTTGATTATTTACAAGAATTTCTAGCTTAATTTCTGTATTGTTTCGTGTGTTTTACTTTTATAATACGAGTCATGAAAGGTTTTTCGGTTTTCAAAAACCGTGAAAGTTGACGGTTCGTGCAACTTACCTCTGAGCACGTCAGCAGGGATGAGCCTGCGGAAGGTCTTGGGTCTGTCCGCTTCCTTGGCGGCATCCTGGGCGACGATGACCGCGAAAAGAGTGCAAATTGCAACTACTGCAAAGACTTTCATGTTGTCACTGGATTTTGTGTGGAGCACGGCAGCACTGAGATCCGACTGGCGCCCTGGAACGCGCTTCGCTGTTTAATACGCGCTGAAGTTGCAGTGTGGGGGAATTGAAACTCGCGACTCTCACTGGCAGAGGGGACACAAATAATGACTAATTACCATCTCCAACTACATCCCTTAGATATGTTAAGTATGGATATCTGAAACACAAATTAATTGATCTAGCAATACCATTCAAATTCAAATTAGTCAACTTTTCGGAGAAACATACTTTAAATTATTCTAGAACAGATTAACATTTCTGGGAAATAGAAATTTGGTTTAATTTCCTGTGTAGACACAAAAAAGGTCAGATGAAATTATTGTTATTTTTTTTTAAAGTAAAAACTGACAATTATTATTTGTTTTTTAATAAATAAATACCATTACACCATATTACCTATTATTGGCTGTGGTACTCTGCTGTAGTAGATTTCGATATGTGATAGGTTTTTGGAAGGAAAATGCGATTTTCAGCAGTTAAATATCGCTCTCTAAAGATGTTAGTAGAGAAAACCACAGGAGTAATTTTAATGTGGTGAATTTATTTCTTAAATAGTAGATAATGCGATCAATTTGGTAAAAATTGACAAATATAAGTAATTGATAGCAATTTGCAATAATTTTGTAGAATCTCGTGGTGGTTTGAGGCAGGAACTGACATCAGTTACCCTCAGCAATTAACCATAGACTGGAGGCAGCTGCGACAGCCCTGACACACATCGAACGACAATATACGCTCATTAAACACGAACGTGGAAACGGTTCCACTGCCGCCGCTTGTGATTACCTAGACCTAGAACATATCGTATGAGAGAATCTGCATGTATGCTCACATCATCGTAGAAGTGTAGGTGTCGGTCAGTGACTGTAGACTATAAGTATTTCTTAGTAATTAAACATTCTACGAACTACCAATCACTAGACACTACATAATAAGATAATTAATCCCAATAAATTTGTTAAAAAGAAATAGATCAAAAATCTTTTAAATTATTTGTATAATTTAAATCTCAGAGGAAATTATAAATAGCATCATTATAAATGAAATCAGAATTTGTCTTTTTTGTTCGAATAACTCTAAAAAACATTGGTTAAAAAGTTTTGAGTATATCCTGTGTGGTACGAATAATAAAAAGTTGAAAATGTGTAATTTTGCATTAATGTTATGTTAATTACCATTTTTAGCGCAATTTAATATTAATGTTCCTGTTAATAACTTTCTAAGCTACACGATACGTTTCTTGATCTTTTTTTATGAAATGTTTTTCTTTGTGTATATTCCTACCTTAATATTCTATTTTTTATTATTTAAAGGAACATGTAATTTATTTATGTAATAAAAATTATATTATATATAATAAAATTGTAATAAAATTTTGGCAATCACTTAAAATCACTTTAATCTTTGATGTCAAAGTTGTTACCGTGAAAAGGTTAAAAATTTATATTAAATCAAATAAATTTAGCAGTATACTAAAAATTTGGAATAAATGAATTGCTGTTTTTATTTATTATTCTATCCTGAAGGAGTTACATTAATTTGACATTTGATGTTTATTTTAATGTTAAATATTAGAAATCTATTAACGGTAATCATTCATTCAATTATTGAACATACTCTGCGAACGTACTTTCGGATATTTGTATACTAGAAGTATAGACAATATGGACAGTTTTATTTTCATTTATATTTTAATGGTAGATAACAAATCCGTATGTAGATATAAATTTCAGGAGTTAATTACCTGTTTAATAACTCATATTAAGCTGTACCGTTAAATCTAAAATGTGCGCATCCGAAGTAGTGATCATGGTAAGTATAGGTGTCGGAAGATGCTACAGTTCTTGGTAATCTCAGCTCGAATTCGCAGTGTTGCAAATACGAGGAAGTGCAGGCGATCGTCGAACGTTCACTTTTCCAAAATAGGAAGAGCTGGTTGAGCGTAGCTCGAGAGACTGCGGTAACCGAACGCAGGCACAGTCTCAGGAGGCTTCCATTTATATATGCTTCAAATTAAACATACATACATACACACACACACACACACACATCTCTTACCCATTACTGGGTGTAACTAAGTGTTATACGAGTATTCATACTCGTGAAGTGCGGTTACCAAATGCAGTACAGGAGGATTGCAGTTTATAGCGTTGAACCATTCTGACAGATCTCTTTTTTATACAAGTTAAAGTCAGCGAACTCTCGCTTGTGAAGTGAAAGATAAGAAATGCGTATCTGTTGGAGTTTAATATATCTTGGATCTGGAGGCCTCTTTACAGCATCAATGTGAACCTGACAATGAACAAACGATAACGATACACAGGGTTGGATTGGCATCATTTGGTTTCAGTGGCGGTCAAAAATTCGTAACCTACATTTTTTTGTATTTCTGTAATACGACAAAGTAAAAAAAATAGTTTATGACCGAAAAAAAGATTCCTATCTAATGTAATTTTATGTTAAACATTAATTAGATTTCTCCTACGGTCTGTTTACAAAGTACGTATAAACTTAGAAATAAATTTTATGTATATAGATACCTATTTGATTATTTAAAGTAAGTGAAGCGACTTAAATTGATTGGATATCGATGAAAGATCTATTTTTATATTCTGTAGCTCATTTGAATAGGCCAGCTATGGAAGTTACGCAAAATAACAATTATTAAATTGTATTACGAGTATTATGGTTATATTGTTTTCGGTCAAATTGTATCATTTAATGTAGTGTATAATAAAATTTAATTAAAATCTGCAAAATATAAATGTAACTACAGGATGTTGCCTAATATTAATATTTCATATCTATACTCATGAAGGTAAGTAGAGCGACTTATTAGCTCTCTACTCGACAATGTATAATAAAATAATGTTTTGAAATTTTATAGAAATCATATTAATTATTCAGTCTTCTGTCTGTGTAATGTTTGTTGTTGGTTGTTAAAATAATTTCAATGACATTTCTAATATGACGCATTTAAATAAATTGCTTAGACATTGCGAAATATTTTAGCAAAATTAATCTTGCAACAATCAACAAAGGAAACTAAAACGTACATTTTCTACTGGACTATAATTTTAAGAAATTTAAATAGGTACAAATTAACTTTAACAATTTTCACAACATTAAAACTACCCCTGTGGCTTCTCCTCCTCTGACATTTTTTGGGGACGTGATTTGATGAATGGTAACCGCACTTCACGTACAAAATATATGACTGCTACGGCAGAGTGTCACACCCGATAATGGGAAGAAGACGAGATGATATATTCATATATATTTTTTTAAATTAATTCTCTTCGCGTCTCTAGCGGAAACCGTATAGGTAAATGTGAATAGTACGTGTACATGACATTACAACAAACAGCATAAACAGGACGGGGACACGGGAATGTGCTCAGTGAACCAGAAACATTGAACTCTTCGGAGAATAAACAATAGCTAAACGGTTCCCGTCAAAAGGAAAACAGACAATCAGATTTAACGGTAACTTGCTTTTAATTAAAATAAATTTTATATTGAAGTTTTTGTTGCTTAAATAATGACTAACTGCGGATTTGTTGACCGTGATTCATGTACTTGGACAAACAAATTCAATCATTTAACAATTAACATCCAAGTAATGTATACATTGGTCATTGGTAAATTTATGGATATTGTTTGCTAATTTATTAATAGACACAAATATAATTATATCTGTTTAAAATTATGCTTTTTTGAGCTTTTGTAAATATCATTACGACGGCAGTTTACAATATCATCATTTGGGTTTTACCGAGCATAAATTCTTAGTGATATACTTATTTAATTAAAAATAGGATATATATAATAGTAGGTTATGAAAACAAAATAATAATTAATGAACTAATATTGAAATTATCTTTGCGTCTTATATAAGTTTATTACAGTAACCACCAATCAACAATAATCAGTAATCTGTTCATCTAGTGTACAAAACAAAACAACATAATAAACATATTAATTTATTTGCATAGAATATATGGGTATCTACTCTAAAATATGTACTTAATTCATTTATTATATGATTTATATATCCGATATCAGAAATATTTCTTTTGATAGTTTATACCTTAAACACTACCTACTTTCATTGCTGTATTATATAATTCCTATAGGAAGTATATTTTGTCAAAATGTAACAATGCCAGATATGCTGTAATTACCCGACACGATTAATTAAACTATTAATATTTATAATTTTTTTAAAATTATATCTATATACTATTTGAAGAAATATGACAATAAATATATTTTTTTGAAATTAATAATTACATTACATTTTAGTAAATGCTAGATGCTATATTATTATCAAATTATCATATGTTTGAAACAACTAAAAAATAAATGTATGTTTTTATTTTGGCTCATTGATGGAATTCAAATTGTGATTTTGTGGATATCTGTGCCCACGTGCTTTTCGTGTCAGTGAAAGTTCAAGTATGACGGCTCGTGTTCGAATACCGATGAAATTTCCTGATTTTTCAAAATATATTAAACTTATCTGCGTTTTACGAAATAATAATGATTTTTTTAAATAATTTTAGTAAAGCTTATCTTTTATTGTATAAGTATGAACTTGTACGGATAGTACCTATGTAGTAAATAATAATTCTCGTCAGATTTTAGCAAGTTAAACTGTAATAAATTATATTTATCTTCTATTACTACCATTACATTTACGAGCCATTAATAATTAAATTAACATTTTTAAAGAAACCAATGGATTATGGTTTATGAGCACATCTAAAATCTTGAAGCGATTAATGAAATGTCATTGTCATTTAACTACAATAAGATTCAATCAATATTTCTTTGCAGTTTGGTACAAGTCAGTGATATGGCGAGTGTAAGAATTTATCTGTATCTAGGCGATTGTGCGGGCGGTCATGACGGATTGTTTTGACCTCGTTAGCAACAAAAGGTTTTCGTGCCTAAATTGCCGAGATGTGTCACAAAGATGAGAGTCGTAGTCCTGATACCTCCTAGCATAATGTTCCTACTTCCTTCCACTGCAAATGTAAAACACATTTACTTTCTCGCAAGCTTTAAATTCAAATGTAGTCGTTTTTTCTTTCTTT
Organism: Pterostichus madidus; assembly: GCA_911728475.2. Taxonomy (NCBI): domain Eukaryota; kingdom Metazoa; phylum Arthropoda; class Insecta; order Coleoptera; family Carabidae; genus Pterostichus; species Pterostichus madidus. The sequence goes on along the minus strand of OU452301.1, from coordinate 22,631,466 downwards.
CATTTACTGTTACGCATGACCTACTGGCAGTATTTTTACAATGATTTTCACTCACTGTTGGTATATGTATACCTATATAAAAAAAAACTTGAATTGCCAATGTGTTTTGTTTTGTTTCTTCTTTTATTGTTAGTGAAATCTTTTGATTATTTGCTATTATGGATTGTGAAACCGATTGACTCTATAAATGTCAAATTGATTGGATCTATTAATAATTAATTTTCTATATAAATTTATGAGATTATAACTTGTTTATATTTATTTCAATGATTTATAATTAATAAATTAATTATTCGAAAGAATACCGTACTCATCAAATAGTTAGTAATCGGAGATGTCATTTATCAAGAAAATATAATTTCAATCAAATAATATAATAATTTATTGTTTTGTCAATATTCTGCACAAGCTTTTCTTTTTCAAAGATTTGTTTGTAATAGAAGCCCAATAGTAAAGTATTTTAATGATTTTACATTGAATCATTGTAAAATAAAGTTAGAATTTGTAATCATTTATTACATATCTATGAAAAAAAAAAGAAGTATCAATAAAAGTATTTCTTAGAAATGTGAAAATGTATATTTCATTGATAATCAATTTATAAATTTAGATTTAGAAAAGATAAGTAGGAACGTATACAAATTTGTTTAAAAACATATTTATATATATTTTTTATGAGGTGTCCCATGAAAATATATTTGGTATTACTGAGCGTACCGTGTTTTTGTTTTCTAACGTAACTGCATTTGTTTCTCGTAACTTTTTCTTATTGGTTTAATTTGTACTCCCTGTATTTAACCTTTTTAACTATGGAAAATGTCACATTAATTGAACACACCTTTTAATATATTCGAATTTTAAAAGCCGGTTCCACTATTTTATACTATGGTACGAGGCCCATATAATGGTAACAACTTTTTTATTTTCCGGACCAAGTGACAAAACGTAGAGGACAACATGTTTGCATGCAAATAGACTTGATTAATAATTCGGTTTGGTTTAGGCGAGTCTCAACCGCAACGTGTCCGGGATTATCTAACATGTTTCAATGTCATGGAAAGAATATATCTTTGGGTTACTGCAAGAACCATTTAAGTCACTAATACGACTTTTCGAGAAATACGAAGGTAAACATTTTAATAATAATGAAAAATAATAGGAGACATTAACCCTTTATTGAAAGTAATAAGTTATACTTTTGGAGACCATAAATAAACAATAACAATTTATGGCGAATAGTGAACTTAGTGACCACAATGTCTCATTTATTATGAATAATGGACTTAATATGTATATATATATATATATATATATATATATATATATATATATATATATATATATATATATATATATATATATATATTACGGTGGCCCTTATTTCGGGTAAGTTCGAATTTTGTCGGTCTCCACCAGAAATCTGGTTTAAAATCACAAAAAAGTAATAAATGAATTTTTTGAGATTTTTAAAATAAGTTTAACCCGTGCCTCTAGACCACTTTCACTTTTGCCTTCAGCTTTATTCAAAATGCAATAACTTTTTTGTTTTTTAATATTTCGACACAATTCCAAGCGGGCATTAAACTAGATGAGATAACGAATCGATCGATTACAATAAACAATAATTTTATATGACTGTTTATTGCTAACCGGGTTGGTAAAAGCTAACGAAAATTGAGTTTTTTTAAATACGCAAAAGTGATTCACAGTACTGATTCTTTTACAACAATTTCGTTTTATAATCTATTTTAGACTGTTTTTGAATAATATTCATATTGATTATAACATTTTTATCATATTTTTATTTTATTTTATCATATTTTTAATGTGATTTGTGAGTTGAAGGCAAAAGTGAAAGTGGCCTAGAGGCACGGGTTAAACTTATTTTAAAAATCTCAAAAAATTCATTTATTACTTTTTTGTGATTTTAAACCAGATTTCGGGTGGAGACCGACAAAATTCAAACTTACCCGAAATAAGGGCCATCCTAATATATATATATATATATATATATATATATATATATATATATATATATATATATATATATATATATACAAAAGCTTGGGTGTGTGGAGCTTTCATTTTACGGACTTGGGGTTTATTTGTTTAAGACGCGTGCGAAGCAAGCCTTGAAAAGAACAAAATTCAAATTTGTATGAAATTCGAAATACTTTGAGCTAAAATAAGGGATTGTGTTTATGGTCTAAGGGCTCGGTTTACGGTTTGTTTGTTAGAAATGCGAACCGAGGGATCCTCGCCAAAAATGCGTTCTTAAAAAATAACTAGTAAATAACAAAAATTTTGCATTTGGAATTTTGTACATGAATTTAAGCAAAAAAAATTAGTAAAATTATATATATATATATATATATAAAATAAAAAAACATAATAAAAACAAAAAAAAATTAATTATATTTTTCAATTAGGCAATAAAACTAAGTAGATAAATATTAAATGGTTTATTATATAAGGTCGCATTACAATTATATGCCGACGTTAGTGATATTAAAAAAAAAATATTCAGTAATAATATCAATTGAAAATAATTTGACAGATCTTTCGAAAACTTGTTGCCAGGCAATAGTCACGAAAGCCCGGGACTATTGCCAAATGGGAACAAGTTTGAGAAAGATACTGGAGAATTACATATTTACTAATTTATTCAACTCTCGAGTTATATTTAATTATATTATTTTTTGACTTAGCTGTTGAGGTCGATTCATCCAAATTTTGAACTGGGTTTATATCGATTGATTATTTAGTAATGTATTCTTGGAAGTTGTTTCCAAAATTTGTTGGTGTATTTCTGTATCTAAAATACAACTAAATCGATTTTTTTCACACATTTTACTAGACACGTTGACTGTTTTAAATAATTATCATAATCAAAAAAGCATCTACAGAGATAATTCCCGGGAATAATCACAAGGGCTTTATTCTCAGAATAATAATGACAGGATTAGTTAAAACGTAGACATGTGACATACAATGAAGCATTTCATTGCTTTTGAGAAACGTCAAAAAATATTCAGTTTACAATCTCTTCCCAGCCTTAGTTTTCGCAAAACTATCAATGACATCGGATAAATCTAGGCTTTATCCGGTTTTGTTTTCTATTGCTATTAGCGCTAAATCTCGGAGTCGAACTTGGCCTACACTGTTTCTTACATAAATAGTTTTTTTATTATTTTTACTTTGTAAATGATCTTTCAGCTGATGTAGTAGTGACAGGAATTATATAAAATAACAATATTGCTGTAAATACATCCGTAAGGTCGCATTCTAGTACTTCACATTTGGTCATTGTTTCCTTACATAACTGGTGAACAGTCTATGCCCGAGTCAATTCAGATAAAAGTAGGTGGTAAATATTAACAACTTGAAGTGAAAAATTGGGTCCTATTATATCAGAATATTTTCTTTGGAATTGATCACATTTTTAAAATAAAGTTGCTTCATCTACAAGAAGTAAAAATTTTGGTGTTAAAAAATCAAATATTTGACAGACTACGTGTATTTGATAGTTTTTAAATCGGTTGTCAGAAGCTAGTTCATCAAAATGCTTTTTAACTTTCATGTGCCGTTTTTCATGAAAATTGGTATCTATACCATATTTAATTGCAATTTCACTGGCTTTGCACTTGAATGATTCACGCGCTCTCACACACAATATGCGATCTATGACGATAAATTGAGCTTCTTATTATAATTCTGGAGATCGGAGAAAATTTGTGAGGACAACTAGAGTTAAAGGTATGTTGGCCAACGGCCAGGGCCCCCCTGAGCTTGGGGGCTCCGGGGCACGGCACCGTCTAGCTCCTTGGTAGCTACGCCACTGGCCTCACCACTGAGATCTCAAAAAGTATAAGAGCTACGACTTCAGTTATAAGTAGAGAGAAATTACCACATTATAGTACAATTCTATGATTTTTTGTTTATAGAAATCTTATATCACTAGAAAAATATATTTTAGTCGATATTTTCGTAATAAAATAATATGAGTATTTGTACAAACATATATGGGAAAAAAGTTCAAATAAAAATGGTAAATATTCACACTGTCCAATCAGTGGCGTATTTTTTTTTTTTTGAAATATAACATAAACTTATACTTTTTATATGGAACTAATATTTAAAAATTACCTAGTGAGAACACTTATTTTTTTCTAAATTGAACTATGTCAATCTGATTATGATTTTACTCAACATTTACTATTAATGTTAATTTAGTATGTTTCATTTAATAGCCATTAAAATAAAATATCTCATGTTTATAGTATCGAGAAATGTTTTGGTTATATCGAACATCATGTTTATGTAGAATATTCAAATCTAAAAATCATTTACAAGTACATTGACGCACATGTTATTTCATATTAGCGAAATTATCAATTTCATCAAAACAAGCTTAAGGTACTTAAATTAAGAAAATATACACTTTTTTACTATGATATTGTTTACTATTAGTTTAATTAAAAAAAATATAAGGTTATGTCATATCTCGGAAATGAGACTCAGAAAATAAAAAGTTTTCTACACCATTGATTGGCCGGTATAAATGTCTTTTCTTGGTTTATTTAAAACATTTTTCTCAAAATACAATTGTTCAGAAATTATTTTAGATACAAAAATCTAAATAATTTTTCGGTCATATCTAGTCACCTATGCATTTTTGCTGACAATGTTGCAACTTGTGTCTAATTTAGAAGTCGTAATTCTCGTAATTCTCGAAATCGTAAAGGTGATGAAATGATATATTATACTTTATTCACAATACATATACATATATTACAATTAATTTGCATACTTTCGAGAATCAAGGTTACAAAACAAGTTTGTTTTATTAGGTAACAGTGAACCGAAGCATTCGTATTCGGTCCATCATAAATACTGTCTAAAAATTAGATATAAAATAAATTTTGCTGTAATTTGTTTTTCTAACATCATACTATGAAGTTACAGCCGTATTTATAGAAAAAATAGTCTAGGTTTAAACTCGAATTATCTCTAATACAGCTGGAACTGAACATTGCCTTATTCATAGCGCAGTTTAGTCTCAGTCTATCTTTAGTGTATAGTTAAACCAGTACTAAATTTTAATCCTAGATGATAGTAGGTTTATCTTGGTATTTTCATGACTTCAGTGAGTTGACAGTCAATTTTGCAAGTGTTAAAAGCATTTTAAGTATAATTAAAAATCACAATTATAGCTCTTGCTATTTTACATAATATTTCAATCAAGGAAATACAAGAAATTAACGTTATAAATGCAAATTTAAACTTACATAAAAAATAAAATATACCATTATTTAAATTTATTTCGGCAATAGCCTATTCTGATTCGAATGAAGAAAATGAAGACTGCAACTTATTTCGGGCGAATTTTATTAAAAATAATTTTCATTCATATTATATTGTGTAAAATAATTTTTAAAAATAAAATAAATTAAAAAAGTATTAACTGATAGTAAAAAAAATAAAATACTAATATGAATCGACTTCAGAAATGTCTAAGTAGTAATTCAAATCTTAATTTAAAAACTTTTTCCTCCCAGCGCTTCCTCTTGTTTTGAAGTTTCTTTGTATGCTTCATTTGCAATTTAATTTTTATCGTTTGCAATTCTAATAATTTTTCTTCATATATCGTCATGTCTCCGAATTTATTCTTCTTTCCCTTTTAAATACACTAGCTGTTGGAGTTGATGCGGCATGAATATTATTTGTAACGGAAGGAATTGTTAAACCGTTAATGGTATAATAGTTGTAACATTTTATGTAGTAGAAAGAAAAGTGGCTATAGGCAGATTTTCTAGAAAAGTATTATCGTAATTGTTTATTTCGTAGTCAGTTGCTAGAAGTTTCTTGCCTCGTTGGAAACCACTGGCCACAAAATTATTTGTTATTTTTACCCAAATTGAAAATTTCTTTGCATTTATTTTTGAAGTAATCGATTTATTTTCTAATAGGTAAATGAATTTTCGGTTTGATCTCTTCAATTAAAAAATATTTTTCTTCGTGCGTCCAATTTGCATCAGGAAGAAATCAAAGCACGTCACATTAACACTTCGTAAAATACCAATATGCGCACGCGCAAACCATGGCCTAGTGTATCGCTTTCACTAGTACAGAGATAGTTCGTATTTACCAGCCCTACGCAACTTCGTATATAAGCGCAGCTAGAAAACGTCCAGCTTTATGTCACTTGCGCGCATGACTTTGAAAGAGAGAGATAGCTTAAAGAGGCTGGAATTTACTCAACGCCATATGAACGCAGGTTACTTTTTTCAATCATTTGTGTTGTTTGGTAATAAATAGTTATAAACAATTAGTTTGCAATGGGTCGTAAGTGTTTTGCTCCCAATTGTACCAGCGGGTATGACTCAAATCATAACAAAATATCTTTGTTGCGTGCTCCAAAAGAGCAGTTGGAAATTTGGAAAAAAGTAGTAATATGAACAGATTATATATATATATATATATATATATATATATATATATATATATATATATATATATATATATATATATATTGCTTGTAAACAAAGAAAATGTATGTCACATAAAAGAAGCGGAATTAACAAATGTTAAAGTCGTGGTTTTTTAATCCACCCAAATATAAACATATTTAGATTATCCAAATATATTCAAGATAAATTAATATTATATATAGATAAACCTCGTGTATATGAAGAAACAGTGTATTCTGTAATTGAAAGTTATGCATTCTCTTTCTCTAGTAGAGATCACAAGAAAGAAATAATATCTATTTTTGTCCATGAATTTATTTTAATGCGCTTGAAGCAATATTTTAAACAGAATCAAAATATTATCAAATCTCAGTGTAAGGAAGATCGAAAAATCTAAATTAAGAAAGAATTGAAATATTCAGTTCGATCTATTTTTATTATTATAAAATTATAAAATGTATTGTATAAAGTACAAAAATATTAATTAAGAAAAAATTGAAATATTCGGTTCTATCTATTTTCTTTATTATTTTTTAAATAAAATGTCCTATTTACATTATATAAATTTTACCATTTTGTATTTTAAAATTAAAATATTTATGCCAATTTTACACTTGTGTAACGTGTCATGGTGTAGTTAAATATAAAAAATGTACTACTAGAAAAATGTGTTTATATATGGTTTTACGTATTTATATTTGTCAAGCTAAACCTGATATAATTAAAGAAAAGTGTGTCGTTAATTTTAAATAATTGCAAATAACATTTTTTAAAGTAATTAGTTCTAAAAGTAAAGAAAACATGAATAGACTCGTAAGCACCCATGCATTCGCCAGACTCTTTTTCCTGTCGCACTCACTTTTTTGTCGCTCTCTTTCTACAACATTTCTGCGGATGCTTTACCCGCAAGACTCGCCTGTCCTTCAATATAATAGTTCGTGGTATTTACGTAGTTCGAATCAAATCTAGGATTATGTTTGTCTATGAATAAGGGGTTTTAGTCGCAGTTTAAACCGGTACTACGTAATACGAGTTTAAATCAGAACTAATGGATATTTTATGAATACGGCTGTGAGTATCTAATTTGTTAGACAGAGTATTATCTTTGTCGAACCAAAACGAAAGTTGCAGCTGTGCGAAGACTGTAATTGTTTGCGTTCGACAAAGCACATTCAACATGTGTTATACTCGTACGTTATGTTCACTATTTTTCTACTCCTGCGAAATAAGGAATATCGTTGCTTTATTATGTTATTTTTAGAGAAGCTTCTTTAGTTAGGAAAGGGTGCTAAATTCGGCTCATAATTTTTTTTGAAAACTTAAATTTTTATATAATAAAAAATCAATAATAAAATTAATTGCTGTCGCTAAAGTTTTTTTTATACGACCATAACGGAAAGTATGTCATTTTAGCTATCATTTGACAACGGAAAGTTATCGTTTCCCGAGCATTAATCCTGTATTTTATTTGCCCGGTTATCTTTTATTGTGTGCACCTCGAGTGGAGTGTGTCCTTTCTGCTCTTGCATGATTTTTCTCTCTGCTACTTCTCGATCAACAATCCTCATGCGCAAGTGGCAGTATACTACTTTCTGCTCTAGGTACACACAGGGCCAGATTAACACTATGAGGGATCCTGATCACAACAGATTTCCCCCCCCCCCCATAGTTTTTAAACGGTACAATTAAAAAGAGAAGTGAAGGTTATTACCAGGAAAATAAACCTAATGAATATTGACACTATTAGTACCATTGTCTCTTCGGAATATAGCGTATGTAATAAATTTTATGGCATGTATAAAATGAATTGTATATACTTTATATTGGTTGGAATCAATTATGTGAGTACGGCACAGACGTATAACCTCCTTTGTCAAGCGCGCGAAACTTGCCTGAGTCACCTCAGACTAATCATACCTTAGACGGAGAACAACGGCGTTTGTTGTGAAGTAAAAAGAGTTAAAGTAAGTTGTGGGTGAGACGGGTGCGCGGCAAAGAGCTAGTATCCCTTGGTGTTATGCGGGTTGCATTTTTGTTGATGACAGTTATTAGACACGAGCATTTTATTTATTTAAACACAAAAGTACGTATACAAAACACTTAATATGTCAAAAACTAACCTTTACTTTGATGTATAAACAGTAAGTAATTGAATATAAGAATAACTATACAAATGTTTGCAACTCGCATAACATCAAAGGATACTCGCTCCTTGCCGCGCACTCGTCTCACCAACAACTTACTTTAACTCTCTCTACTTCATAACACTGCATTGACTTGAATACGACAGACTTTGTCTAAGGTATGGTTAGTCTGAGGCTGTCACCGATAGAGGGATCACTTATGGCAGTGTTTCCCAAACTTTCGACATATGTGTACCCCTACTATAATTTTCGAAACACTGTGTACCCCTCATAAAAAAAAATGCATATACTTTAATAACAATCAAAATGTATTTATTTTTCTCATATTTTAGTACGTAAACAAAATAATAATAAACAAAAAATAAAATTAATTCATAATAGAATATATATATATATATATATATATATATATATATATATATATATATATATATATATATATATATATATATAATAACATTCATTATAATCAGTGGCGCCAGAAACGGGGGGGCAGAGGGAGAAATTGCCCCTTCACTCAAAATCACTAGGGGACAAAGTTATTATTTGCCTCCTCCTCCCCACTAAATTCATAAAAATAACCCAAATAGAAAAAAATAAAAAAGGGCAATTTTGTTCTGGTTTTAGAAAATTTGTAGGTTCGATGAAAAGGATGCCACCCTAATTTAATAATTTTACATTACTTTTTTATGTATAAGTATTTTAATACAAAATTTGTTTGTTTTATTGGTAAAACGTAAAATTTAGTTCAATAAAGATGTTCATGTAAATCAAATAAGTATTTAATAAAAAGATATCCTTGACTACGCATGCATAAAAAAACCACACATACACAATACTAACAATTACCGAAATTATTTTATTTTTTTATGTTTTAATCGAAATAATAATAATAATAATAATACGTTGCTTGCACAAGGCGCAGCAAAAGCCCGGAGCTACATGTACCCCTTTAAACTCTTCGCGTACCCCAGGGGGTACGCGCACCACTCTTTGGGAAACACTGACTTATGGGATACTAACCACTGCACTACACTTCGAAGATAAGTGTTATAAGCCCAATTTTAAATACTAAATGACCAGCAGTTGGGCATATGCAAACTTATATATTCCAATAGTTTCTTCACTTCGTTATTTTTTACCCAGAAAAATTTTCATTATTAGTTTTTAAATTTTTATTTTTTTTACAATTTCCGCGGGGCTCCCAGTGTGTCGGGGCTCTGAGCTATAGCTTAGTCAGTTTATGCTATAATTCAGCACTGGGTACAGAAATAATCACCGTGCTGTAAACAATTTCTTTCAGCATTAAAAACAATTCAGGAAGATTGATTTTTAGAACAGATGTAAAAAAATATATTTATGATAATTTATAATACATATATATATATATATATATATATATATATATATATATATATATATATATATATATATATATATATATTATGATAATTTATAATACATATATATATATATATCCCATGGGGATCGTTCATTTTGTCGCTTGAAATTTGAATATTTGTAAATCAGTGATGCAATCCCCCATCTAGATCTTCTCCGGATTTACTACCGAATTTCAAATTGCACGGTAACCTCAACTCACATCCGAATACAATACTTGCGGGTGCATATCCTATTGTTTCGTCCACAGATGAACGGTATGCCATCGAACAGTCTCTTTGGTGGTTAAAGACAACCTTTATCAGATATCTGTTGATCGTTCTATTCATTCGTTGAACCATGCCGTCAGCCTGCGGATATAATTCGGTTGTTATTGTATTATGGATGCCCAATATTTTGCAGATGTTTTGGAACAGGACAGACTCGAAATGATTTTCAAATCGGGGTCGTTTTCTTGATCTTTACGCAATTCTTCTGGTTGCCGTTTATCATCGACTACAGTTGTTCTTATGGCATTAACTTGTTTTTCTTATACTCGACAACATTGCTTGTATTCCTCGGAACATGATCTCCTGGAAAACTCATCAGCGTTACAATGGGTAGTTCTAACTCGATGTTCGATGATAAAATCATATAAAATCGTATTCTTGCAGTCTTTCAGTTAATCTGTCTACCTGATCTTCGCGATTCTTGAATTGTAGTAGCTATTTCAAAGCAGCATGATTAGTCCTTAGGAGGAATTTTCTGCCGTATAAATATTTGTAGAAATGCTCAGCTGATTTCAAAACTGCCAATAGCTCTTTTCTGTTAACGCAATAGTTTCTTTCCGGTTTCCACAGGGTTTTACTGAAGTAGACGATAAGTTTTTCCCGACCATTTTGTATTTGAGAAATGACGCCGCCAATCCCAATATTGCTGGCATCTGTATCCAGTATAAATCTCCCTTTTGGGAGATGATATCTTAAGACTGACGCGGACGTCAAAGAATGCTTCATTTGTTTGAATGCTATTTGACAGTTTTTTTCCAAGTAACTCTTCTACCTTCTTCGGTAAGTCGTGTCACTGGTCTGGCAATGTTAATAAATCTGTGTACGTATCGCCGATAGTAGGTAAAACAAGGAAACTTTTTAAATTCATGTTTGTCTTTTGGTACTGGCCAGTCTTTTACAGATTTTATTTTCTCTTCATCTATTGCAATTCCTTAGCTATAAATCATATGCCCAAGATATTGTACCTCCTACTGGAACAGATGACACTTATTCGGACTGAGATTGAGATTTGTCTGTTTCAATCTTTGAGAAATTTGTCTGTTTCAATCTTTGAGAAATTTCTTCCAAATTCTTCATGTGATCCTCGAACATTTTTCCTATCACAATAATATAATCGAGGTACAGTAAACAGGTTTCCCATCACAGCTTAGTTAGCACAGTTTCCATAATTTTTTCAAATATTGCAGGAGCATTGCAGAGTCCAAATGGAATAACAGTGAATGACCAACGTCTGGTTCCGATGCTGAAAACTGTCTTCTTACGGTCTTTCAGTTCCAGGTCAACTTGCCAGTATGCACTTTTTGGGTCCAACGTAGAGAATATTTTCGATCCATCCAACGTGTCCAGTGTATCGTCTATTCGGGGAAGTGGATAACTATCCTTTTTCGTCACGTTGTTATGTTGACGGTAGTCTATATGAAATCGGGTAGAACCATCCTTTTTCTTCACTAATACCAGTGGATAAGTCCATGGACTATTTAAAGACTTAATCAAGCATTCTGTCTCCAATTCTTAAATTATTTTTTCAGCTTTTTCACGCATTGAGAGTGGTAATCCTTTTGCTCCTTGACGGATGGGTCTTGTATCTCCAGTATAGATTTTATGCTCACCAGATTAAAATACTCGGCCTGCGACCTCGTATTTCAAACAACCGCTTCGTCAAGTAAAAACACTTTCCTGACGTACATGTACTCGTATACTATTTTTTCTGAAACGGTTCAATTTAATCAATAATTAATCATAAAGAAATAAGAAATGTTTAAATCTTTTGATATGAATTGTATTGAGAACAGATTAGCTATACAAGTATACTACAAAAAAAAATAGATAAAATACAAAACAATCAGGTAAATTCTTTACCAGACTGTTTTGTATTTTACCAAACTATTATTTTTATTGTAGCCTTGGATACCTGCTTTACTTGACTGTTTTGGTAAATATCTACTTTCCATACTAAAATTGGTTAGGAAAGTGGACACTTTTAGTATGAAAATTATATCATTCAACATAAATTTGTATTCTAAACAACTTTTTTTTTTAATAATTGTTAATGTTATCGGCAGAGTATGAAATATAAGCAATGATAAAAATTATATTATTTACCAGTTAATTTTTGTATTAGAACGATTTCATAGCGAAGCTCGCTTCACGCGCACCTTTTATAAATAAATTTTAAATCCGTAGAACAAACCCCAAGCTTATAAGCCGGCTCTCATATATCTAAGTCTTTTATTTGTTTTTGGCAAAATTTCCATGATTTAATACTACATTTTAAATTTGCCTGCATTTCACACTTTGCCGATGATATATACACATAGGAAATGAAATACCAAAAATGGATATGGTCAAGATATCGTATATTTAAATAGTTTTATTAATACATTAATACTATAATAAGTTACTTATTATATAAATTATTCAGTATAAGTAAAAAAAAAAATAACAATAATTATAAAAGTAGATAGAAACACTATATTAACTAACATACGGTATATTAAATGTTTTATAATTTTCATATTGATGCGCTGCGTGTAAATGTGGCACTTCACTAAAAAAGTAAATAATTTATAAAATGATAAATAAAATTTCAAAATAATGAAAGCATATACGTATATATTATCCAATAAATTGCGGTCATCAGTAATATTATATAAAAATATATTTTTTATCCTTGTATAAACACAGCAAATCTAGTTTTTGTAAAAGCTCTTCTTAAATAATAGTATAAATTTGGGTCCTGAACCATAATGAATTCGTAACTGAAGACCACAGTGATATATATCTTTTCATGAAATCGTAACTGAAAGCCGAAACCCTTATTTTTATCATGAAATATGAAAACCGAAAATTGAAATGAAAATGAAATTGATTCTGTAACCGAAAGCTTAACCGAATCGATATTATTTCGGTTCAAAAACATTAAATTTAAACCCTTTTAACCGGTAATATACTGAAGCAAAAATAGGAAGAAAACGGAGAGTATAATAAAATAACTATAACTATATTATTATACAGACTGTAAGTGTCTCTAGTGCTGATACTACTATTATTAATTTGTTTTAATTCACTTGATTTTCAATTAATAAATTGTATCCAACACCAACTCATAATAAACTATTTTTTATTAATATCATATAAAATGTCTTGTCAGTGTCAAACAATAAACGAACCTATTAAACAATTTAAAACGGTTCAAGAAAGGTTTAGGATAAAACGTTGTATTGGACTCGTATGTAATGTATTCTAGTTCCTCAAGAAAAGTAGCCACTCGCCCTTCGGACATCGTGACTTTACTTTTTTTGCATGACTAATATAAAAAATAAATAAATAAATATATCATCACGCCTTTTACACAATACTGGGTGTGGCACTCTGCCGAAGCAGATCTCGGTAAGTGATATATTTATGCGCGTGAAATGCGGTTATCAGCCGTCAAATCACGGCCCCCAAAGATGTTAGTGGTGGGGGAGACACAGGAGTAATTTATAAATTGGTGAAAATGTTTGTCGGCTGCGGAGATCGAACTAGGGATTTTAGAATTCATAGGCCGACTTGATACCACTGAGCCATTATCCCATAATATTTCTAATATATCATATAATACAATAACTTAGTATTAATATAAAAAATGTTCGATTTTAAAATAAATATGTTAAAAAAAATTGTGTAAATTTGAGTGATTTGAAAATGGAACCGATCAAAGTTATGAAATATCGTTCTATGTTTTGATTTAATAAAATTGTACAAGCCAAACATTAGACTTTATTTACTGTTTCTAACCATTCCTATCGTCCATTAGTAAAAATATTCAAAATGTCTCATGGATACCGATATGACCTTAAATTATTTTATATAATAGATAGTGAAAAAGATTGCAATAAATTTAAATTAGATATAAATAAAATTTTTAAATGGTCTCTAAAAATATATCTTTATTTCAATTCAATATATATATATATATATATATATATATATATATATATATATATATATATATATATATATATATATATATATATCTAAAATTGTTTGTCAAGTATTGGAGATCGAATCCAGATTCTCAAATTCACAACCGACTACTGTGCCATCTACTCCATTTTGTATTTCCTATATAATAAAAAAAAGTAGACAGCCGGTGCACACTGTGTTACATTGAAAAAATATTAATGTAATAATTACACAAGATAAAAATAAGCAATAAAAAATGTATATAAGAAACTATGTGGAAATAAAAATTATGAAAGTTCTCTTTTTTAAATGACAACATGACTTCAATTATTTCAAGTAGAGGCATTGTATTTATGTGTGTTTTCTTAAATATCATTGTTCATTATTACACTCTGTAACTTAGATGTTTTTGTTTCAAAGCCACATAAATTAGTAAAAGTTGTAGACATTTAAACAACCTAACCTCATTGTTCACTGCGATGTCATAACCTTGAGTTTGATAGTTATGTTTTCTTAAATTGCTGAAATAATGATGATTATTAAAAACATATTTTTAGGTCTGTTTAAATATACAGTATGTGCAACGAAACGTGAAACATAGGAATTTAACATGAGATTTTAAATATGTACGAAAATTAGCTCTATTATACATTTTAGAGCAGTGGTTTCCAATCTACTGTTTGACGATAAATATTATCTGGCCTACCGATCCGATCGAGACTATGGTTAGACTGCCCGAAACGCCATCTAGCTTTTACCTATTTTCATTTTAAGTGGTATACTATCGCTATCTCGAGATATATAGGAGCTACGAAGTCCGTTAAATTTGCAAACAATTTATATTTTATAAGACTACTTTAATGAGCGAAACAAGAATTTTGTAGACCAGTAGTTCTCAAATTACTAGGTGCATCTTTCTTATTTTAAATGGAACCCTATTTTTTTATTTGTTTATTCGAATTAGTGTTTATTTCTGAATTCAACGAATATAAAGTTAGATACTCTAAAATTTTAAAGAAAAATGCATAATTTATTGACATTCATTTAAGGTACCTAATACTAATGTGATGGTGGCGCCATCAGTTGTCGAGTGGCGAAACTGACGCTCAAAAAAATATAAATATTGAATAAAATAAGTGTTTTATACCTATTATGATTTGAATATCATGAATTGTTAACAGGTTGTTGGTCTAGTGAATTTTCAAATACCGTACCACCGTGTGATGTTGCCATTATAAATTGGGATTCTTATTTTTTCGTTAAAAACAAGGCTTTGCATGGCTATATATCCATTACTAAACGATAAAAAACTTTCTCCTTCTGATACATGGATAGTTCTAGAACATCGTACTGGTTTTTCAAATGAAACTGCAAAATTTTAGAGGTACACAAACCAAATATGTGCGATTCAACTTTACAAGAGAATATATGTGTTCACAGACGATGAATGTATTTCATATATTAACAGGATGCGTATGACTATCCAATGTTTACGTGCGCCAAATTTCATTCAGAACTAAAAAAAAATTTTCACGCTAGTACTACCTTAATTCAAATAATGCTATGAAAGAAACAACTGAACAAATCGTAATATTTTTGTTTGTTTTATTAATTATTAAATGTAATTTTGATATTCATTTATTTCTTTTTTATTCCTGTTATTTGAATTAAATTAACACCAATTTAATATGTAATGTCAGGAAATTGAACTTTATATTCGTCAGAAAAAAAGTATTAAGAGAATCATTGGTCCAAAAAAATTCTTGTTTCGTTCGTTATACTTTTCAAATATATATATATATATATATATATATTCGGATTTTTTTTTATATAAAACACATTTGGTTTCATCAGAGCGCAAAAGTTAATTAAATATTTATAATATTCATAAAAATAAAAGCTCCCATGAAAATTATGAAAACAATTGTTTACTGTCAAAAATATTGACGTTAATTTAATACAAATACTGGGAATATTTTTTTTGTAACCTTCAGCGCAGTAGGTCCATTTTATTATCTTCAGCTTTTTTTCGTTTGAGAAATCGCTAATTTTTTTAGGTGTTTTTCCTTCTATGTCTGTGATATTAACGTCAATATTTTGATAATTTAAAAAGTTACCCCTGTGGCTCCTCCACCACTAACATCTTTGGGGGCCGTGATTTGACGACTGGTAACCGCACTTCACGCGCAAAATATTTCACTTACCGAGATCTGCTTCGGCAGAGGGCCACACCCAGTAATGGGTAGAAGGCGTGATGATATATTTATTTATTTTGATATTAGACAATTGTTTTATTGTTCCATGGACGTCTATATATATATATATATATATATATATATATATATATATATATATATATATATATATATATATATAACCATGGATACGACAAATCCCATGTTAAAATAAACTCACGGTATTACATATCATATAACATACATTTTGATGTATCTTTAAATATCAATATGTTTTAAATTTATATATTAATAATTGGTATACACAGCATATTTTAACGAATATACTCAAGGGATGTGCCATCCAGTCGAGAGCGTTCCAGAACCTTCTCGAGAACCAGACAGTTGCGTTGCAACGAGGTTGGCCGGACGCATGGACAGCGCGCTTATTCGAATGTGCAGTTACGGGTTATTCTGGGACGTTCTGGAAAGATCGAGATGTCAGACTTGGGTATACAAACGGGAGCAGGACGGCTCGGGGGTTAGTTGACAGTTGACTTCGGACACGGGTACGTGAATGTATCGTGATATAAATAGTGGTTCTTGTGAGATTGGTATAAATAATTTTAGTCTTGTGTATTAATAATTAGTGTTAAGTTGTGTTATGATGGGGTGGCTAGCTCAGTGGTATGAAGTCGGCCTGTGGACCCTGAGAACCCTGGTTCGATTCCCACAGGCGACAAACAATTTTCATAATTTCAAAAACTACCCCTGTGGCTCCTCCACCACTAACATCTTTGGGGGCCGAGATTTGACGACTGGTAACCGCACTTCACGCGAAATATATATCACTTACCGAGATCTGCTTCGGCAGTGTTCCACACCCAGTAATGGGTAGAAGGCGTGATGATATTTTTATTTAAGTTGTGTTATTGTATTTAATTAGTTTAAATAAGTTTTTTTATTTCATTTATTAAATAAATATATTTTATTTTCGTTTAAATAAATAGTTGTGAATTATATTTTTGCCTTTTAAATCTACACACTTCAAAAGAACGTGAAAAAGGAACAATTGGTGTCAGGTGCGGGGTTAGTAAATAAAGCAATTAGATGATAATTCCAGAAAAGCAGAAGAAAATTCCTGAATTTTAAAAGAAGAATTGGGAAAGAAGTTAGAAGAGAATTCTAGAAAATCAGAAAAAGTTCCAGTAATCTATAAGAAGATATAACGGAAAATTCTAGAATTCTAAAAGAGGAATTAACAGTGCAACAAAAGTTGACAGAAAATTCTAGAACTTTGGAACAAAAGTTAGAAGAGAATTCTAGTACTATAGAACAGAAGTTAGAAGAAAATTATAGAATTTTTGAAAAGAAATTAGATGATCATGCTAGAAAATCGGAAGAAAGTTCTAAAATTTTTAAAGAAGAATTAACCGGATGTGTGCAAAAACAGTTAGAAAAAAATTCAAGAATATTACGAGAAAAACTTGAACAGAAGGTACAAGAGGATTTAAATAAATTAAGAGAAGAACATGGAAAAATAAAATAACAATTAGAAGACAAATTCTTTAAGCGGGATTTATAATGAAGTAAAGTAACGTAAAACGTAACGCAATCGAAGACGCAACGCGAAGTAAACATTTTGTGTGATTTATAATGAAGTAAGCATGGTTACATGTAGCCAATCCCAGAGCGGTTTGTACGTGGCGCTTCGACAGCTGTCAGTTTAAATTTGACGTTTATGTCATACAAAAACAGATAGCATTTTAGGTTACATTAAGTATTTTAGTGACTTGGGAGTGTAATAAAAAGCTAGTTTACAATGGACAGCGAGGATGAAATGGCTGCTTTATTACTAATTTTATTAAAAATGAAAAAAGATTTAATCCCAAATTCTGCTTTTCAACTTGATGTTTTTAAACTCTTTTTCTGTTTTATTATACATAAATGGATATTTTTCTACTAACTGAATCAGCAATTTATCATCCATGATAATAATCACAGAACACAGCAATAATAATAAAGAAATGCAAAATAAAAGACACAAATTACTCA
Organism: Pterostichus madidus; assembly: GCA_911728475.2. NCBI lineage: Eukaryota > Metazoa > Arthropoda > Insecta > Coleoptera > Carabidae > Pterostichus > Pterostichus madidus. The sequence continues at coordinate 22,613,005 of OU452301.1, read as the reverse complement.
AAATGGTCGACCAAAGCGTTCACAAAGACAGAAGACAGATTGAACCAAACAAATATATCGGATCGGTAATATAGCTTTCTGCAATGAAGTTTGAAATAATGCTTCCTGATTGGTCAGAGGTACAAGAAGTAACGCAAGAAGTTGAAAGTTGGCGAACTCCTTGACTTACGTTACATCTGTCTTACCTTACTGCTGCGTGTTACGTTTTATTATAAAGCAGTATATGCTGTTACGTATGTTCATGTCTTGCGTTACTTTACTGCACTTGCGTTACCTCTTACTTTACTTCATTATAAATCAGCCTTTAAAGCAACTCCATCAGCGAATTAATGTCCTAGGATACTGGAAACAGAAGCTGTGGTTGAAAAAAATAGCAAAAGAGGAAACTAAATGAACAATTCGTATAAAAACACCAGAATTAGATGGAAAGTCATCATGGCTAAATTATTTGCGACAATTTGAAGTTGCTGCAAAAGCTAACGGTTGGTCACCCAGGGAGAAAGCAATCTCTTTGATACTAGCGTTGCGTGGAAATGCCGCCGATATCTTGTAAATACTAAAGCAAGAAGAGCTAGACCACTACGATCAAGTAGATTTAGATATGCGATATGGACAAGCGCACTTAGAACAGGTTTACCAAACACAACTGAGGAACCGATTTCAGAGGTTAAATGAAAATCTCCATGAATTTGAAGCTGACGTTGCTCACTTGGTTCGCCTCGCACATCCTACAGCTCCAGACTGCGTATTAGAGTGCTTAGCTATCCAAACGTTTAATTATGGAAATCGAGATGGCGAAATTCAGCAAGCACTAATATTGGCTTGAACTAAAACATTAGCCGATGTATTGTCTCATGCTTTAGAACAAGAAGCTGCAAAACTAGCTTTGCGGGAAGCCGCTAAAAAAGAAAAAAGAAGCTGAGTCGGAAAACTAATTCGGGTTGATGCGAGGGGGCAGTCGTCGAACCGAACTCTGAAAGCCCATATTACATCATGTATGTCGCCTTTCTTCATCATCGAGACACTCAAAATGTTGCTGGATACGGGTGCGACGAAAACAATAATAGGATCCGACTTAACAAAGAAATTTGCACGTACATGACTATATTTAACTAAGTGGCGATTACGTACAGCAACTGGAGAATTAGCTACATCATTAGGAGAATTATATATGACCATCAACATCGGGAACACCTCCTTAAAACATCGTGTGCTGGTAGCTGAAATCGAAGATGACTTCATTCTTCGAATGGACATTATGAATAGATATGGTTTTAAACTGGATCTCAGCACGGCATAATAATGGTGAATGAGGAAAAACTCGTATTACAATTATGAAAGGATCAAGTCGTACGTGCATTGGTAACCGAAGATGTAATTCTTCCGGAGCAAAGTGAGACCATTGTGGAAGTACTATTTGACGGCAAATTTTGTGCAGGAAATGTTACCATGTTGGAACTCCGGCATGATGATTAAGGAACTGGTCGTGGAATGATGGTTGGGAAATCACTAGTTAGGGCCAACAAGATAATACCAGTTCGAATAATGAACATAAATAATTATCCGGTTATAATTAAACAAGGCACTGTGGTAGGAGAATGTTCATTCATATCTTCGATTATTAGAACAATAGTAGCCCAGAAAGCTACAACTAACAAAATTCCAGATACTTTACTCAGTCAAATATCAACATCTTTTTAAGGACTGACATCTGATGAGAAAACCAAAGCGAAGAATTTAATTAGCAACTATCACGATATCTTCGAATATGATAAGAAATCCAACGGAAGAATAAACGTTGTCCAGCATAAAATCTATACTGGCGATGCAAGACCCATGCGTTAAGGTGCAAGAAGATTTCCACTGGCAAAGCGTGAAGAAGCTGAAAATATAATTCAAAAAATGAAGACACAAGACGTGATTTAGCCTTCAAGTTATCCATGGGCCTCTCCAGTCGTATTAGTGAAGAAAAAGGATGTATTTACCCGATTCTGTATGGACTACCATCAACTTAACAAGGTGACGAAAAAGAATAGTTATCCACTTCCCCGAATAGACGATACACTGGACACGTTGGCTGGATAAAAAATATTCTCTTTGTTGGATATAAAAAGCGGATATTGGCAAGTTGATTTGGAACCGAAAGACCGTGAAAAGATAGCTTTTACCATCGGAACAAGACTTTGGCAATTCACAGTTATGCCATTTGGACTCTGCAATGCTCCTGCAACCTTTAAATGACTTATGGAAACCGTGTTAGCCGGGCTGTCATGGAAAACATGTTTGAAATTATTGTGGTTGGAAAAATATTATAGGATCACATGAAGAATTTGGATTGAAATAGACAAATATCAAGCTCAGCCCAAAGAAGTGTCATCTATTCCAGAAGGAGGTGCATTATATTAGGCATGTGGTTTCTGATAAAGAAGTTACAGTAGATAGAGAGAAAAGTGCTGTTGGCATTTGTAAAATTTGCTGAGAATTTAAACAAATATTTATACGGCAGAAAATTTTTCATAACAACTGTTCATGCTGCCTTGAAATGACTACTACAATTCAAGAATCCAGAAGGACAGGTAGCCAGATGGATTGAAAGATTGCAAGAATAGGATATTTTTTGTGTATTGGGAAAGGTTAACTGTATTTCTTCAAGGTAGGAGTTTATTTTCTGTTGTAGGGGTGTGAAGGTTTTTAATTGGTTATTGTGGGAGAAGAACATTTTTTTAAAAGCCGGGTTGTTAGGATTACTTGAAAGTTTTGTAATATAGTTTAATGTGAGTTGTTTTCTTCTGATTTTTAGTGGTGGTTCTCCTCCTTCAATTAAAATACTCTCCACTGGGCTTGTTCTATAAGCTCCTACAGCAATTCTCAGCGCTGCATTATGTATTGGGTCCAAGATTTTTAGTTTAGTTGGTTTTGCTGTTTGGTATGCTATGCATGCATAGTCGATTTTTTATCTAATGAGAGCTTTGTATATATTAAGTATATTCTTCTTGTGTGAGCCCCATTTCTGATGTCCTAGAGCTTTGATGATATTGAGTTTCTGCATGCATTATTTTTTTAATTTTTGTATGTGTGGTACCCAAGTTAATTTCCTATCAAATGTAACCCCTAGAAATTTTAGTGTTTGTATAATTGATGTCTCTATTTTTTAGCTTAATTACTGGGTTGAAATAGTTTTTCCAGTCTCTGTAAAAGTGAATTGCTTGGATCTTTGTATCAGAAAATTGCTTGTTGGAGTTTTTCTTTTACCGTGCTTGCATTTTTTCCTCTGTAGTATATGACTAAGTCATCTGCAAATAATGATGTTCTGATATTTGTTGGTATATTATTTTTAATTTCATTCGTTGCTAGTAGGAACAATGTGACACTGATGATTTCGCCCTGGGGGACTCCGTTTTGTTGTTTTTTTTTTGTTCTGACAGGTTTCCGTTTATTTTGACTCTAAATTTTCTGTCGTGTAGAAAATTTGTTTTGTAGGTTAAGATATTGCCGTTTAGGTGATGTTTTTTAAAGTTTTTAGTATGCTGTGTTTCCATGCGCAATCATAAGCTTTTTGGATGTCAAAAAATATGGCAATTTGATGTTGTTTATTTTTAAAAGCTTCTTGTATTTCTGTTTCTAGGGTAATAATTTGGTCTATGGTAGACCTATTTTGTCTGAAGCCACATTCGTCTATTAGAATATTATTTGTTTCTAAGAACCACATGAGTCTTCGGCTGACCATTTTTTGTAACAGCTTACTTAAGCAGTTTGATAGAGAGATGGATCTGTAGTTTGCAGGGTTGGATTTATCTTTGTTGGGCTTCGGGATCGGAACAGTGATGACTTCTCTCCATTTTTCCGGATATCTTCCGTTTTGCCATATAAAGTTGTATATTTTTAGCAGGTATTTCAGTCTGTCCTCCGGTAGATTTTTTATCATTGGGTAAGGTATGCCATCTGGTCCGGGGCTGCTTTTCCCTTTCATGTTTTTTATTGCTTCTTGTAATTCTTCCCAAGTAAAATGGTTGTTTATTGGAGAGTTTGGTTCGTGTTCAATACTTACTTGGTCGTTTTCTTCTATTTGTTTTCTTCGCAAAAATTCTTGTGAGTAAACTGCGTCGGCTGAATTTTGTTCGAAAGTATCGGCTAGTGTATTTGCGATTTCCTGGGGATCTGTTATATATGTAGTTCCTATTTTTAGTGAAGTTGTTTGTAGTAATGTTTTGCCACCTTTTATTTTTCTGATTTTATCCCAGATTGCTTGGGTTGATGTATTTGGAGTTATTGTTGATATGTAATTTTCCCAGGATTCTTTTTTACTCTGTAGAATTGTTCTTCGCAAGATTGCTTGTGTGTGTTTTAAAGATATTAAGTTTTCCGTTGTTTTATGTTTCTTATAGTTGTGCAGCGACATTTTATTTTGTTTGATTGCCTCTTCGCACTTATTATTCCACCAGGGTACTATTTTTTTGCCTTTAATAATTTTTTTATTTCCGATTGCTGTGTTTGCCGCTTTTGTTATGTGTTCAACTAGTGTATCTATTACAGTGTGAATGTCGTCAGTTAGTGATATATCTTTATTTAGTATGGCAAGTTCCGAAAAGAGGCTCCAGTTTGCATTTTCCACTTTCCATTTTGCGTATATGGAGTGTGGCTCTGTTTGATTATTTAAGTAAGATGTGATTTTTATTGGGAAGTGATCGCTGTTGTAGAGGCATTGTAATACGTCCCATGTGAAATTGTGTGCTATTTGCGGTTCACATAGTGACAGATCTATGGAAGAGAATTTTCCAGATTGTGTGCAGAAGTGGGTGCTTGTCCCGTCGTTTAAGAGTACTAAGTTATTGTCATTAATGACTTTTTCGAATATTTTACCTCTACGGTCAGTATTTTCACTGCCACATATGTAGTGATGTCCGTTAAAATCGCCTGTTATTATATATGGTTTGGGTAATTGGTCTAATAATCTATTGATTTCTTGTTCGTCTAGTGCTATGTTGGGTGGAAAATATACACAGCAGATTGTTGCTCTTATTGGTGTCAATATTTGTATTGCAACCGCTTCTATTGTTGTGTTGAGGTTTACTTCTTTTGACCAGTTATTATTTTTTATTAGTATGGCTACTCCTTCGCTCGCATTAATTGGATTATTTCTATCTTTTCTAAATATGTCATAGTTTCTTAGTGATACATTTTGAGTATTTTTAAAGCGAGTATCTTGTATACATATAATTTGCGGATCGTGTTCTGATATTAATTTTTGTATTTCTGCGCGATGTGCACAGAATCCGTTGCAATTCCACTGTAATATCATTTTTATAGACTTTCAGCCAATGATTCTTGGCTGGAGAATATTGAGGTATCTAAGTGGAGTTTCATTTGTTTTTTTATTTTGTTGCTTATTCTTGCAAATCTTGATTTCATTGACCTCTCTCTAAGTTTAGGATATATGTCCGCCATCATTTCGATCAGGGCTATTATATTGGTAGTGTAGTCTCTAGCTAGTGATAGTGGATCCGCGTTGCCGTATTAATTTTCTATAAAGTCTTTAAACTGTTCGTAGTTTATGGGGTACTTTTCTTTATTTGAGTTTATTTGTTGTTTTACAGGTTCCAGTCGTTCTTCTAACAATAGCGTATCATTTATATTTGGTTTTAAATTTTTATCTTTAGCTTTTAATTTTATTTCTTTATTTTTTGTTTCGTTATTTTCTGTTGATGTTATTGGTATGATGGGGCGTTCTTTGTTTGGAGCTGTTCTTTTTTCCTGGGGGGTTATGTCATTATCGGGCGTGAGGTGCGACGCTGATCGTTTTGTTTGTGTGCTATTGAGGGGAACCATTTCTGGTTGCATATTTTCGCATTGGTTGCTGTGGTGTCCGGCTTTTTTACATATAAAACATGTGATGTTGTCTTCAGTGATGAATATTCTGTAGTCTGTGTTTTCATATTTTATTAATATGCTCTCTGAGATGTTTTGATTCTCGTCAGGGGAGACATACACTTGTCTCCTGAAACTTAGGACGTGTGCATATTCAGTTTCTTGCATACCTACTCTAAGAAAGTTTATTGGTGATACTAATTTCAAGCCTGTTTTTCCAAATATTCTTCTATTATTGTGTGTGGTATAGAAGGGCATACGTTAGATAGAATTAGGCGTTTAGCTGGTGTAATTAGTCGTCGAATATTTATTTCTTTATTTTCTATAGTGATGGTATTGTGGTTTTTTATAATACTGTCTACTAACTCTTTCGTTTGAACATATATGCAAACGCGGTTATTTGATATCCTGGAAGAGAAAATAACGTTTTTAGGGCCGATGATGTTTCCGATACTTGTGATGTATTCTTTTATTTTGAGGCCATCTATTGAGTTCATTACAATAGCTTGTTCTTTATTTGGAAAGTTAAAGGTTGCAGGTTTGCGCGCGATATTTGCGAATGATTGTTGTTGGTTTGCGTCTGTGCTAATCATATTTGTTGATGTTGTCGGTAGCATGTTTGATTAGGTTGATAACGCCGCTGTAGTCAGCGGTGTTTATAATTTGGGTGTTGTACTACTTGACAATAGATGTCTATTGTCTTGTTTTGTTTAAGTTTGTGATAAGGTTAAAAGGATATTTATCTTGGTTTAAGGATGTGTCGGGTGTTTTTTAGAATATGAATTACGAGCCCTACCTTGTGTTGATGATTTGCTTACATAAGGCGGGTGTACTCGCGTTTTGCACATTTGTTTTAACACTATTCACAGGTCTAAGTAACACGTGTATCTTACTCAGTAACTGTCAGTCGAATGACGTTACACTATTCTATGGGCTAAATTAATAAATACAGAAATATAATAAAATTATTTTTGTAAATAATTTGTCATAAATTGTTCAAGCACAGCACAGAAGTTTGGTTAGAAAAACACAAATAAACAGTAAAATGAACGAAATGTATACTGTTAGAATGAGACAGATAGTGTCGCAAATTAGAAACAGGACCTACGTTGGTCACGCAACAATATTTGCGTGTCTCGCAACTCGTGACGTTATATCAATAAGTTCGTAAAATATCCGTCAGATGGTTTGCAGTATGAATGTGACAAATCCTGTTAGTATGAGTGCCGCAAGTAGTCACGCAAGATACAGAATCAACCTCCAGAACAGTCATTCAGCGAGTCTATGAATGAAGATGGACATTCTTTGTCAAATCGGAGACATCTTTGTTTCCATAACATACATTCTTTCAGTAGAATATTATGGCTCGTAGTAATCACACCAAATTTCCGAAAATTTCGGGGCGGGGATTGAACCACAACCACCCTCCTCCCCTTAGCTACGTCACTGGCTCCAGCACATAATTGTAGACAAGTCCGGGAATATCTTGAAAATGAATTCTGAAACCGATGGATGGCCACCGAGATCACCAGACCTTACTCCTCTCGATGTTTTTTCTGTGGGGTTATATTAATAGTATTGTTTATATGAATCCAGTAAATACAATCAAAGAATTAAGACGCAGGGTATTTGAAGTATTTGGAAATGTGATAAACCGACAATTGTCAAAGAATATTAATAATAAAATATCACGAATAAACAAGTGCATAGGATTTAATGGGTGACATATTGAGCAATTATTAAATACAAAATTTAGAAAATTAGATGTTATAAATTGTATCTCATGTGTAGATTTAACTTAGTTAGTTTGTAGTAATTTTAATTTAATTGGATTATTGACAATTGTAAAAGAATCATTTGTTTTTGCTCATTTAAGGATAATGTTAATAAATTGAAAATTATATTCGAATTGTCATTGTGAGAGGTAGTGTTATTGAAGTTGGCAACAAAATCAAACATTTGGGAAGATTTATGTAGCTGATTGAACCACATCCTACTCGTAAGAGAAGAAGAACGCCAAAATTTTATTATATACTGTTTTTCTCTAGAGACTTTGTATATTTTTGACAACTGTTTTAGTAAATATAAATTCCTTCCGCTAACCAAAACACTGTCCTGTCATTTTATATTTTAATCCGACTTGCCGCTTAATACAACTACAGACATCTATAGTTATCAATCCAAAGTTGTAATCTAAATACCAACCCGAATCTCTACTCACCTGTGATACTCTTATTGCGGACTGTAAGGCGTAATTATGGCGAAAAATGAAGAAATCGACAAAAATAATTAATCAAACAAAGGAACTATCAAATTCTCTCGAGAATCAAGGAAAGGAATATTATCCTTTACGGGATAGAAGAAAGTACTCGTCAAAAACACCCTGAAGAATTATATCAAACAGCATTAGGCATATTAACCGGGAAATTAAAGGTACCAACTTTAATTACAGAACTAGATCAAATAAGAAGACTAGGCACTAAAACTGCAGAAAGAAGCCGTCCCATTTAGTTAAATTTGTAACTTATAATAAAATAATATCAGTACAAAAATTACAATTTTTGAAGACTTACCAAAGGACATTATAAACGAAAGTAGGGCTCTGATACCAATCATGAAAAAATTCCGGGTGTAAAACAAGCAAATTTAGAAAATTATATGTTATATATTGTATCTCATGTGTAGATTTAACTTAGTTCAGATTTAAATTTGTAATAATTTTAATCTAATTGGATTATTGACAATTGTAAAATAATCATTTGTTTTTGCTCATTTAAGGATAATATTAATAAATTGGAAATTATATTTGAATTTTCATTGTTAGAGGTAGTGTTATTGAAGTTGGCAACAAAATCAAACATTTATGAAGCTGATTGAACCACATCCTACTCGTAAGAGAAGAAGAACGCCAAAATTTTATTATATACTGTTTTTCTCTAGAGACTTTGTATATTTTTGACAACTGTTATAGTAAATATAAATTCCTTCCCCTAATCAAAAACCTGTCCTATATATATATATATATATATATATATATATATATATATATATATATATATATATATATATATATATATATATATATATATATATATATATATATATATATATATATATATATATATATATATATATATATATTTAATTTCATCTGAAACACAACTAAGAGTGTGGTGGCTTTGAATTTTTTATGAGGAATATCTACGGACGATTTGACCGTAAGCAGAAAAACTTCAAAGCTGTCAAAATTACCCCGGCAAAGTACAATTTTGAAAAATCAGATAACTCGAAGTGGAATCATGCACCAAACACTTCTAAATTTTCTATCGGTGATTGTTTAATTGAAAGTGCTTCAAAACTTATCGTATTTGGTATCTCGTATTATAAAAGTGTTTGGTATCAAATGAAATGTCTTTTTAAGATCGGTAATTGTTTTAATGACAGTGCTACAAAACTTAACGTGTTTTGTATCAAATAAAAGGTCTTTTGAAGGGCTCGTGTGCAAAATTGGAATTTTTGCGATTGGCAATTGTTTTAGTGAAAACCTATTGTGTTTGGTATCAAATGAATAGTCATTTGACGGACTCGAGACCAAAATATATTTTTTTTCAATCAACAATTGTTTTAGTGATAGTGCATCAAAACCTATCGTGTTTTATATCAAATGAAAAGTCGTTTAACGAGTTCGCGTGCTGAATTGGATTTTTTCTCGTCTATTGTTTTCGAAACCTATCCTGCTTGGTATTTAAGAGGACAGACGTGCAGAATAGAAAAGTTTTAGATCGGCAATAATTCAATTAATATTGTGCCTATTATTTTACTGAAGTAAGTCTTGTTTCAGTGTCCGCGGAGCCTAGCGTGAAGACCCACCACTAGTCCATATACTATTAGTGTAAGGAGCATATCTATGTATATATAATTGTATAGATTCACTATGGTCAATTGCTCACCTCTACAGCTTAGACGGTTTGTCCGATTAATTTGAAACTTTTTTTGTTTGATAGAGTTCAACTTAATAATTTTATTACGCATGATGTGTCAGAAATCTTGAAAAAGCACGCATTTTTCAACTAAGAGTGTGGTGGCTTTGGATTTTTTATGAGGAATATCTACGGACGATTTGACCGTAAGCAGAAAAACTTCAAAGCTGTCAATCACTTTTGACGTTACGCATGAAACTTTTTAATGCAATTATATAAATTTCGAGAAAAATTAAAGCAATTTTGTAAATTTATTAAGATATTAAGTATTTTAGGATATATGTTTTGTTCTGTTTTAAATTGATTTCGTGTTTGTATAAAAGTTTTTGTAACACAAAACTTCAAGTTGACAAATCTATGGTTAAGGAACAATATTACCTCTTATATCCAAGATCCAGGTTTTGAAAATCATTGATTTGAGAAAAAAAAAGAAAATGTGTTTTAAATGCTGACTTTAAAAAATATAAATATGGAACTGTCCGAAAGACTTTCGAAGGATTCTTAACAGTTTAGTGAAATGTTTTCGAAAATAAAACATTTATTAGATTGAAATTTTATGACTGTTAATTGTTTTAAATCTAACGTATTCCGTATTATGTCGTGTTTGGTGTCCTATGAAAGGGATTTAGAAGAACTTTCAGATAAAATTAAAAATATATATATATATATTTCTGATCGTCAATTCTTTTAAACTTAAAGTGTTCCGAATTACATCGTGTTTGATATGATATAAAAGGGCTTTAGAAGAACTTTCAGATGAAATAATATATATATATATATATATATATATATATATATATATATATATATATATATATATATATATATATATGTATATATATACAGTTCCATATTTATATTTTTTTAAAGATCAGCATTTAAAACACCTTTTCTTGTTTTTCTCAAATCAATGATTTTCAAAACCGGGATCTTGGATATAAGAGGTAATATTGTTCGTTAACCATAGATTTGTCAAATTGAAGTTTAGTGTTAAAAAAACACTTTTATACAAACACGAAATCAATTTAAAACAGAACAAAACATATATCCTCAAATATCTAATACCTCAATAAATTTACAAACTTGTTTTCTCGATATTTATATAATTGCGTAAAAAGTTTCATGCGTAACGTCAAAAGTGATAGCTTTGAAATTTTTCTGCTTACGGTCAAATCGTCCGTAGATGTTCCTCATAAAAAATCCAAAGCCACCTCACTCTTAGTTGAAAAATGCGTGTTTTTTTTCAAGATTTTTGGCACATCATGCGTACTAAAATTATGAATTTAGCAAAAGCACGTAGCCCAAATTGGACTCTATCAAACAAAAAACAGTTTCAAATTAAGCGGACAAACCATTTAAGCTGTAGAGGTGAGCAATTGACCATAGTGAATCTATACAAATATATATACATAGATATGCCCCTTACGCTAATAGTATATGGATTAGCGGTCAACCTGGCTGCACCAGGCCGTACTTCTGTAAAATAATAGACACAATATTTATTGAATTATTGCCGATCTAAAACTTGTCTATTCTGCACGTCTGTTTTTTGAAGACCTTTTAATTGGTACCAAGCAGGATAGGTTTCGAAAATAATATATAAAGTAGTTCTCCGGGCCGTTGAGGCCCATGGCTTCTCTCGCAATGTCTCTTCATAGTTCTCTATTTAATGCCTTTTGCTTCCAATTGTCCAGTTTAAGTTCTTGTAGATCTTTTTTAAAAGCACTTAACCACTTTAGGTCGTCCGCGTCTCTTTTTGGCTACCACTCTACCATTAAACACTTTTCGTCAGTCTGCTGTCTTGCATTCGCATCACGTGTTCCATCCATCTAAGTCTTTATGATTTTATAACTTCCACTATCCCTGATTCATTGTATAAGTTCATTAAATCTAAGTTTGTTCTTCTCATCCACATTTCACCTTCTTTTTTCGCTCCAAATATTTTCCTTCAAATTTTTCTGTCCCACACTTCTTCTGACTACTTTTATTCAACACCCATAACTCACTTCCGTACGTTACTGTTGGCCTTATAACTGTCTTCTACAGTCTTTTCTTGGTTTGTCTCGATACATTTCTTGATATTAGCACGCCATGTAATGCGCCAAAGCACTTGCTTCCCTTTGCCAATCTAGCTTCAATCTTTATATCTTCTTTGATAGCATTTGACAGAATTACTCCAAGGTATGTGAAATGGTCTACTTTTTGCTAATTGTGTTCGGTTTCATCTTCTAGTTTTATGCGCAGTCCATTAATATGTATTTCGTGTTTGCTCTTAATGTGCAAATATTTGTTTTTTTTTCTTTATTTATTTTTAAACCTACCTTATCTACCATTATTTGAATTATTTCTTTTTTGGATCTAGTTATTATCAAAATATCGTCTTCATAAGCCAAAACTTGGAGTCTATGATGATATAGAGTTCTTGTTGTCTGTATTTTATTTTTCGGTATTATCCATTCCAAAACCAAATTGAATAAAACCGGAGAGAGAGGGTCTCCTCGTCTCAAGCCTTTAGTTACTGAGAAACATTCGGATTTTTTCCCGTCTATAGCAACTCTGCATGTTGTATTTTTCGGCGTCATGATAATTAATTAGTTTGTCATCTATATTGAAGCTTTTTAGTATATTGTACAGTTTTTATTTCTTAATTGCATCATACGCTTGTTTATAGTCGATAAAGAGTATATGTAGAGGTAGGTCATGTTCGTAGCTATTTCCTATAATTTCTTTTTGTGTGAATATTTGGTCTGTTGTTGAACTGTTAGGTCTGAAGTCAGCTTGGTAGTCATCTAATATTCTTTCAGCATCTTTATTTATCCTATTTCTAATAGCTGTTGTTGTTATCTTATATACTGTGTCAAGCAGCGCTATACCTCTATAGTTATCGTAGGCAGTTCTATCACCTTTTTATGTATAGGGTGAATTATAGCCTCGTCCCATCTTTTTGGAATTTTTTCAATATCACATACTTCTTTTATGATAGCATGTATTTGGCTTATAACTTCCTTATCACCCAGTTTATATAGCTCCGCAGGTATCCCATTTCCTCCTGGACTTTTATGGTTATTTAAATTTTTCATTATGTTAGTAATTTCCTCTTCATTTGGTGTGCCAAATTCTTGCGGTTGTCCCTCAGAGCCATCTATTAGGTTTCAGTTATTATTTCTTCATCTTCATTTTCGTTAGTGCTTCCGTTTAATGTTTCTCTAAAGTATTCGACTCACCGTTTTACTCCGTATCGTCATATTAGTTAGTTTTTTTTCTATATTATTTTCTTCTTCATTCCAATCCCATCGCTCTCTGATATCCTATATTCACTGTCTTGCCCTCTAATTTTTCTTTTTTAGCCATATCTCGCAGTTTCTTCTGTATTTCGTACTCGGTTTTTGTCATATCGTGATCAATATATATTAGCGTACCCTTCAATTTATTTTTGTTTTTCATTATTTCTCGTTTTTCTTCCCAGCTTCTTATTTTTGCAAAAACAATATTGTTACCTTGCTTTTTAATTTTCCCATTACTGGTTGACTCGACTTTTATGTCTATTCCCATCCTTTGTTTGCTGATAACACAGACAAAGGTGAGAATTACAGTAGATGTTCTTCTTAAAAATTTCAAAGCCTCCACACTCTTAGTTGATTTTTCCCCAAAAATGCATGTTTTTTCTAGTTTTCTCCCACATCATATGTAATAAAATTATGAATTTATGAAAAAAAAAAATGTATTAATAGAAAGGTCTTTTGAAGGGCTTGCGTGAAAATTGGTTTTTTTTTCGACCGGCAATTGTTTGAAAGATTCTATGCTGGACTAGATTGGCATAATTGAATATTATTCGATCGGCAATTGTCTTAATAAAAATGCATCAAAACCTATCGTGTTTGGCATCAAATGAATGTTCTTCTAAAGGGCACGCGTACAAAATTGAATTTTTTTTCGATCGTCAATTGTTTTAGTCAAGGTGCTTCAAAACCTATCATGTTTAGTATCAAATGAAAAGTCTTTTGAAGGACTCGAGTACATAATTGAATATTATTCGATCGGCAATTGTTTTAGTAAAAATACATCAAAACCTATCGTGTTTGGTATTAATTGAAAGTTCTTTTGAAGGACTCGCGTGCAGAATTGGATTTTTTGCGATCGACAATTGTTTTAGTGAAAGTGATCCAAAACCTGGACTACGTGCTTTTGCTAAATTCATAATTTTATTACGCAAGTTTTGGCTTCAGTTGTGCCAGAAATCTTGAAAAAAAACACGCATTTTTCAACTAAGAGTGAGGTGGCTTTGGATTTTTTATGAGGAACATATACGGACGATTTGACCGTAAGCAGAAAAATTTCTTCAAATATTTTGCACATTGTGTTGGATAATGTGATTGGTCGAGAATTGAGGGGGTTTGTTTTAGGTTTTCCGGACTTGTTTATGGAGATTGGGATTCCTTCTCTCCACTGGTCAGGGAAGGTGTGTGATTGCCCAGTGTTGCCGTTTGTAGGGATTTCTCCCTACGCGTAGGGATATTTCATGATTAAAAATGTGTAGGGAGTTCTGTTCCAATTTAAGTGTTTTCGTAGAGACATTTTATTACATTCTAGTTGGCAACACTAAAAACAAATGGTTGACCCAGAGTCGCAGTCGCACAGACGCAATGACGCATTTTTTGTGCTAAGTATTTTGTTGTGTTGCAGAAAGTGAGTATTTGATATATTTTTTTTAGCAATAATATCATAATTTTAATGTTAATATTAAATTATATGTTTTTATGGTTTAAGCATGGAGTTTTCTGACATTTAATATAGTGAAAGTAAGGAATTCACTTCAAGCTCAAGCACATCTATTATTTCTGAACATAATGATAACGATACACTTATAGAATTAGAAAATTCATATACAACAACAACAAAAGCTGAGGGAAGCAGTAACCGGCCTTCTACACCGAAAAGAAAAAGACGTTACAGAAATGAACTAAACAAAGAAGAAAAAAGTTAGTGAAAACAAGCTTTCTCGTTAGCCTGAAAGGTAGATCCAATCTTAAAAAATTGGCTTTTCAACTGTTCCAAATGATAAATATAAAGCAAAATGTTCAGCGTGTAATAAAATGTTATCTATTTTTTATTATTTGTTAATGACCGGTTGCATCAAGGACATTTAAAATATAAAATATAATGAAATGAAAAGTATAACACCTATTATTTTTATCTCTAATGTTTTTAAACTATTTTGCCATTTGTTTTTTGACAGTAACTTTAGTGCAATCGACCATGTAATTTCCAATCATAATAATAAATAATTTAACAATTACTTACTTTTGCAAATTAAATTGCTTGGTTTCATTATTATACATAATATTTATAACTAAATGTGAGATATTTTTTAAATATTTATTAGAATACATCTCTTGTTTTTGAACGAATAATAGTTTATTTGTTATAAAATATATTATTGCAAGAAATGTTTTAAAATAAATTAATAAATAAATATATCATCACGCCTTCTACCCATTACTGGGTGTGGCACTCTGCCGAAACAGATTTCGGTAAGTGATATATTTTGCGCGTGAAGTGCGGTTACCAGTCGTCAAATCACGGTCCCCGAAGATGTTAGTGGTGGAGGAGCCACAGGGGTAGTTTTTGAAATTATGAAAATTGTTTGTCGCCTGTGGAAATCGAACCAGGATTCTCAGGATTCAAAGGCCGACTTCATACCACTGAGCTAGCCACTCCATGTTTTGTGGTTTTTATTTATATTGTTTTGAAATTAATTCATTTTCCCGCGTCTTTGATTATAAATTAGGAAAAAAAAATGTGGGTAAACGTAGGGACTATTTACATTTTCTGTAGGGACTTCAACATTTTATATCTGGCAACTCTACTGTTTGCATATGCTGTTATAGATATGTAGCAGGTGTGTGCGGACATTTTCATGCAGGTGTTTAATGAACTCGAATGGTATGTTGTCTGGTCCTGGGGTACTGTTACTTTTTGTTTCTTCGATTGCTGAGCCTAGTTCTTCTTTTGTAAATACATTATTAATTGGGTTACTCTGATAGTCTGTTATAGTTAGCTCTTGTTCTTCTCGAGCCTTTTTATCTAGGAATGTTTGTTCGTACTGCGCGTTACTAGAGTTGTTGTAAAACACCTTAGCCATTATTTCTGTTATTACTTTCGGAGTAGATGTAGTGTGATTGTTATAGTTTATTGTCTTTATTTCCATTGGCGAATATTTTCCTTTGACTATCCTGATTTTTTCCCATATTTCTTTCACAGGGTTATTTGGGTTTATTGTTGAGACATATTGTTGCCTAGGTCGTTTCTTGCTTTCTTTTATCAAAGAAAGCAAAAAACGACGAATTTGTATTCTATTAAATTTTCTAGTGTTTTATCTTTACGGAATTCTTGTAGTGCAGTTTTGGTGTTTTTTATTGTTTCTTGGCATTTTTTGTTCCACCATGGCACGCATCTGTGTTTTCTTTATTTTTTTGTATCGTATAGTGTCCTCTGCTACTTGTATAATTAGGTCTGTTAGGTTTTAGACTACGGTGGTTGGATTTTCATTGCTGTCAATGTTAATTCTTGTCTTGTTTGTTCTTTCTTTGTACTGTTCCCATGGCGCGTCTTCCAATTTTCATTTTTTTTTGTATGAGTTGTTATGTATATGCAGCACATTGATATTTTCATTGGGTATGTTGTTTGTATCGCGATTACTTCCAGTTCTGTTTGAATGGTTATTTCTTCTGCTATAATGGTATTTTTAACTAGGATTGCAACTCCACCTGCTGCATGTTCTTCGTATGCTCTATACTTTCTGTGTATATTGTAATTTTTGATATACATATTTTTGTTTTCTTGGAGTTTTGTTTCCTGTAGTCAGGGTTGTATTCTGTAATTAATATTTGCAAATTTTGTCGGTGTGAGTTTATACTATTACAATTCCACTGGATTGTTGTCATTAATTTTCAATTACCAATGAAATTGGATAAATTTTATTTTATTATTATATTTCTAATAAATATTACTTTTGTTATGGTTATTAGTGTTTTGATGCTTGTAAATTTTACTGCTTTATAGTTTGGTTTTCCTGGGATCCATACAGGGATATATTTTCATCTGATTGTGTAAATTGAAATAGGTTATCGGAGCGTTCGTGAATTTTAATTTTAAGTTTTTTTATTATCCGAGTTATTTTATACTTATTAGTTCATCCTTCCAATTTTGAATGTATTTCTTGCATAATTTGTATGGTTCCATTTATATCTTCTGTGTAATCCTCTAGGATTTCACTAGCCTTGTTTGTTGGAGTTACATTTTCAAGAAAGTCTCTGAATTGTTCATAGTTCAAGAGATATTTGTTTGGATGAGTTTCTATCTCTATTCTAACCACTTCCGGCAAGTTTCTACTCTCTTTGTTGTTTGCTGCAGGATTTGTAATTTTGATTTTTTTCTTTGTATTTTGTGTTCTATTGTTAGATGTTTGTGATGAAACTGATCCGTTGTCTGATTCGTTAAGGTTGCTTATTTCTTCCTCAGCTATTTCTTGCTGCACAATAGATGCCGTTCGTTTTTTGCTGTATTTGCATTTTCCTGTAATTTGTCCTTTGATTCTTGAGATATTTTGTCCTGGATATTTATTATATTTATACGGTTGGTATGTTTAGTTGTAGGTTTTTTAAATAATGGCATAGGTATGGGAGATTGAGCTCTACTAGTTGTTGCTGTATTTATATTGTTTTGTGTTAGGTTATTTTTACATTTGTTTTAGGGATGTCCGCATCCATTACATTTGCTACATATAGTTATTTCTGTAGATAGAAAAATTCGTTGTTCTGTGTTTTCATGTTTTATGATAATGGTTTCAGGTACTTTTGATTTTTCAGTTTCTGGGATATAAACTTGCCTCCTAAAGCTCATTATATGTTCGTATCCTGGTTCCTGTGCGTAGATTCATTACATGTGATATAGTTTTAATTTATAGGTTATGTAGTACTGGTTGTATTTCTTCGTTTGGTATCGATGGACATACGTTAAATATAGTTACCCTGGTAGGAGGGGTGACATACCATCTTATTTCTGTTATGTGGTTATGAATATTTATTTGATTATGTTTGTTGACTAATTTATCTACTAGGGATTTACTTTTTAAGAAAATTCAGATCCGTTGGTGTGATATTCGGGAAAAGTGGGTAATATTTTCGGGTTAAATCAATTTTCCTATGGCCATTACATAGTCTTTAATTGGTATTTCATTTAATACTGTTATTATAATTGCATCTTCTTTTTTAGGGTATGCTATTTGTTTCATACGTTCAGCATAGGTTGTTTTATTTTGGTTTATATCTTGGTTTTGGTAAAGTTCCTTCAATCAGAGTGATGCCAATAGTGGTCTTAATTTTCATTGACTACAGCAGTGGCCGCCATATTTGTTCCAATCGGTTGCTGTTTTAGCTTGCGTTGTATAGGGAGTTTATGTTTGTTTGGCAAATTTTGTTAAATTTAATTAGTTAAAATTGTTTAATTTAGTTTACTGTTCATTATTACGTGTTAGTACTTAGTAGTTTTAGTACAGTTTAAATGCTAATTAGGACACAATTTGTGATAAGTAATTGAATAAAAGATTATTTAATAACAAAATAAGTACCATAAACCAAATTTATACAATAAATAAATATAATGTAAAGTTTTGTACAATAATGGTCAGTTGTACCTATATTATGCAGGTATTCAGCATTTTTTAAATTAATTGTATCGAATCGAAATCAAATTGTCAAATGACACATAACCTTTGCTGCTGTCATTATTTAGATTTCACATTTAAATTTCATTTGGAGAATTCTTAAAATTTTATTAGCTACTACACCTAAAAAATTATAAAACGATTTGTATTATTTAGACTTAAAATTTCAAGTAAAAAACTGGCTCGTAAGAAAATATTGTATGCCAGTAAATCATTAATGTCTTCCTCTTTATAATTTGAGTTTTTTCTTTTCTTTTTTGTTATTGTAACCTTTTTGTAGGTACATATTTAGAGTACCAACTATTTATTCTATATTTCAATATACATCTCTAAGGAGTCATTTTTTATATAATAAATAGTTTTTTTTTCTGGTAATGTAAAATTTATTATTTTATTTGATTTATTATTGCTCTTTTTTAGTTTGATACTAATTTTGTATTCAAATGATTTGAAATGAAATATATCATCTTATGCATGAATTCTTTTCTGACAGTAATTTTACTTTTATTTAAATATAATGATTTTGGTATCATTTAATTAGTCTATATATATTTTTTTAATTTTCAAATATGTCTTTGCTTGAAATTTATAAATAAAAGGTATATTAAATTCAACTAATATGTTCGTAAGATAATATTTTCGTGTTTCGCCTGTAATACAATCCATGTTAAATTGGAACAAATATGGCGACCGTAACCGTATGTAATCACTCTTATTGTAGGCACTCTATTTTTTGGCTCCCACAACTGCCATCTGGTGGCAGTTTATTGGTACCTGACATGATTAAGTGCAGTTTTAAACCGGCCTCATAGATCTTAGTTAGAAGCTCGTCGTTAGATGTCACTAAATAGTGATTAGCGTGATAGTATCGTTTTAACAACAGAAGATTTTGTTTAGGTTAACCAACTTTATTGCAGAATTTTCCACAGGATTTTTGTTGGGATCGAAGGGATTTTATTTGTGTGGTTAGGGGATGTTGGGTTATTTTAGGACATGAATTCAGTTATAATTAATATGGTATTAAATACCTTGATTCTTAAATTATATTGTGGATCCACTTTAGGGCTTTATATGATAGTATAAATGGAGGGAATGGTTGTAGTAAAAATGTTAGAGAAATATTAGTGATGATGGACGGGATATAGATGGCAGTGATGTTAGTTTTGCATTGTTGCGTCTGAAGAATGGTAAGGTTCCCAGTTTGGATGGTATATCGAATGAGATGTTGAAGCATGGACGCGAGATGTTTTTTGATTGGTTAGTTTATGTGTTTAAATTTTGTTTAAAACGGTGTGTGGCTCCTGATGATTGGGAACGTGCTATCATTTATTTAAAGGTAAAGGTAGTTCGAGTGAATGTACTAATTTCCGTGCGATAAGTTTGCTGAGTGTGGTAGAGAAGTTGTACTAGAAGATTCTTATTCATAAGGTACGTACCTTAACAATCTCCAAGCTAGGCGATATGCAAGGTGGTTTGTTGCCTAAGAGAGGATGTATGGATCAATTGTTTACTCGTTTAATCGTATGATTGTTGGGAAGTCAGTTGCTAAGAACAAGAAGGTGTTTTGTGGCTTTCTCGATCTTAAAAAGTATTTGATAGTGATCATCGTGAGACTTTGTGGAATGTACTTGTACAGTACGGTATAAGTGATAATTTTTTTGTGGGCAATTTGTGCGCTTTGTGAAGGACCCGAGGCAGCAGTGAGAGTTGATGGTAGATTAAGTGATTGGTTTTGTATAGATGTGAATCAAGGCTGTGGAATATCTTCATGGCTGTTCAATTTGCATATGGATATGCTGTTACGAAAGGCGCTGAATGGGGTGAATGGTGTATATTATAGTAGCGTTCGATTTGCAAACAATCTCACCTCAGTTCATTTCAACTGAGTTGAGATTGTCTGAAATGAGATGATATTTTTTCGATGACAAATCGAACGGGTTTTGACAGGTCTGAACTGAGTCGGTTACGTGACGAACGTTGTAGTATCATTTCGCGGACAACACATGATTTGCTTGATGTTTTTGTTGGCAGTTAGCTGTGAAACATGATTTATAATAACATGTACAATTTAAAAAGATATTAAATAACTTCCAAATATTCAAACTACAAACAAAACATAACGAATTCTACCCCCACTCTAACTGAGTAGAAAATCTCAGTACGCACCAGTGAAATAGGTAGTGCAGCATCGGCAAGGGGGGAAGTGAGTGTCTCACTTGATCTCAGTTATGTCAGTGCAAATAGAACAGCACAAAAAAGCTGTCAAACTGAGGTGAGGTGAGATTAACTGAGATTTGGTGCAAATCGAACGCTACTATTGGTGGTAGTGTAGTGCCTGCGTAAAGTGTTAGTATTTGAGAAGAGTAATTTGGTGATTGATTTCAATGTTTCGGTGAATGGTATGTGGTTGAGTCAAATGAAAAAGTTTGAATACATGGGTAGTATGTACAATGTGAATGTATCCGAAGATGCTCGATTGAGTGTGTATAATGGTATTTTAGTGCCTACATTAGTGTATGGTAGTGAATGTTCGGTGTGGATGAAGAAGCATGGACACCGTATAACTGCTGTGAAAATAAGATATTTGCGGGGTGTGTTTGGATATACTAGAAGAGATCGGGTCCGGTATATATTGAGGTATGATGAGTGTGAGATTGAGAATAATTTAGTTAAAAAAGTGGGTATAAATCAGTTGAGATGGTTTGGACATGTAGAACGTATGTCGAATGAGAGATTGATGAAACAGGTGTATGTTGGTGAAATTGAGGGTCAAAGATTACGTAGACCACCTACGAATAAATGGATGAATATGATTGAAGGATTGTTGCGTGAACGGAAGTATGAGGAACAAACTTGCTTGTATGACAGAAATTATGAATGTTGTTGAAGCTAACGTATGGCGACGATTATATTCAGGATGAATTTGATGATTTAAGAAAAGTGCAAGATTGTTAATTTTAGTTTTGTCAGTGTTTATTATCTGCAATTATGTGAAATTAATTTTCAAAATCAAGCGCAGAGGCGAGACTTTTTTCGTTTCTTATTTTTTTTTATTCATTTTCTGATCTTACATAGAGTGTTTAACTGCAATTGTGTGGAATTAACTTTCAAAAACAAGCGCTGGGCTGTACTGCCTTCCTTTCCTCTCTTTTTGTTTCATTCTGGTATGAGCATTCGTACTAACTAGATGTGTCTATATGTGTGCACCTGCAGTTGTCAATTCTCAGTTTATTTATAAATCTGTTAAAAACTTATTTGTGTTCAAAAATGAGTACTCGCGCACAAGTTCAGAAGGAGACCACTGCCATCGTTAAACCAGTCATTCTTGACGAATTTGGTGACAACTTTGTAAAAGATATCGTGGTTAAAGTGTCTGAGCGTCTGGAGATAGTGTTTAAAGCTCAAATATCTGAACTAAGTGAGGATATTAAGTCTCTGCGCAACCAACTGCAGAAAAAGGACAAGCAGATTGAGTCTATGGTCCAGGAAATAGACTCCTTACAACAATACAGCAGGCGTAATTGTCTGCGTATTTTTGGAGTTCCTGTAGAGAGAAACGGGTCTACAGACGACATCATCCTCCAGCTGTGTGAGGATAAACTCAACGTGAAACTCCAACCATCAGCCATAGACCAATCCCATCGAATAGGAAAGCCACTAAAAGATAAGTACTGACCTCTTATTGTGAAGTACTGTAGGTACAATGATCGTGCGCTCATCTTCGCGAAAAAAAGTAATCTCAAACGTTCGGGCATAGTAATTCGGGAAGACCCCACACCCAGTAGAGTAAATGTGATAAACGAAACGAAAAAAAAGTTTGATGTGAATAATACTTGGACTCGTGATGGTCTTATTTGTGTAAAAATTTACAGTAAAATTCATAAAATATCGTCCATTTCTGACTTAAATAAATTGTCTGACGTTTTTACTTAAGTCTAAACTTGTCAAATTATCATATTTGTTTTATGCGAGTCTTTGCTTTTTCTACTTTAACATAACTTTTTGTTATTTTTAATGCACACACATGCCTATGATTATTATTGTTCTTAATGTGTAACTACATTTTTTTTTTTTAAATTAGGAACAATATTTTTCTTATATATATATATATATATCTGATCTCACCCTCTAAACCGGTTTAAAATATAACAAAAATAATATTTTCAAAGTTACAGCAATTTGTATAAACATTAACCCGTGCCGCAGAACGGATTTACTTTTTTTAATTTGCATAATAAGCATTTTAGAGACTTAGTCCGACAAAGTGTTTTTGGTTTGGCTTTTCTGGTTGAAACTTGGTAACCTAATAAATTTCGGATTGCTGTTCAAAAATGCGGCATTTAAAACTAATTTTAACACTTGACAGCTGTCATTAAAACTGTCAAATTAGTTAATAAAAGCTATTTCGACGTTTAAAAAATATTTTCTTGATGTTTGAAGTTACTGACTTTTATAATTGTTGAAAACTCATGTGAAAATTAGTTTTGACACCTCACAGCTGTCATTAAAGCTGTCAAATTAATTACAAAACTATTTTCACGTTTTAAAAATTATTTTTTAGACACGTTATGTTACTAACCTTTATATTATTTAGAATTTCGAATACAAAATTGTTTTTACAATAATTGTTGTCAGTCAGAGTCTTCCAAAAGCGAATGAGAGATAATGTTCGACATTTTATTGGTTTTCGCGGTCTCTGAATGACAATAAGATTTCGAATTTCCCTCTTGTTTACATCATAAGCGGTGAACCTGGGTTTTTACTGCGAGGCGACAACGTTCAGACCGTTTCGAACTTCAAGTCCATATTTGAAAACATGACGTCCGCAACAGAGTATTTATCAGAAAATGTTTTTTTAATCGGAAACATTAACGCTCAAATCCTTGGTAATAAACTGCCAAGTAAGAAACAAGTACTTCAAGTCCTGTTTTTCCACATCCGTTATCTGAAATTGT
Organism: Pterostichus madidus; assembly: GCA_911728475.2. Classification (NCBI taxonomy): domain Eukaryota; kingdom Metazoa; phylum Arthropoda; class Insecta; order Coleoptera; family Carabidae; genus Pterostichus; species Pterostichus madidus. The sequence goes on along the minus strand of OU452301.1, from coordinate 22,589,480 downwards.
CTGTTCGCGAAAGTTCTTTACTCGTGGTGAAAGAGGTTATGTTGTTTTGGGACAAAGCTGGCATACCCGACGCAGTCACGTCAGTCGAACGTCCAGTAAACTCGTCATACGAGTTCAAGTCAGTCCAACGTTTAGTAAATTAGTCACACGAGTTCAAGCAAGTCAGTTAACAAGTCAGCAAACAAGTCAGATAGCAAGTCAGTTAACAAGTCAGCAAGCAAGTCAGATAAGTCAGTTAGCAAGTCAGCACGCAAGTCAGTTAACAAGTCAGCACACAAGTCAGTAAACAAGTCAGATGACAAGTCAGTTGACAAGTCAGTCGACAAGTCAGTAAACAAGTCAATCATCAAGTCAGCACGTCACGTCAGAAGCTCATCGAAGAAGATAACTCAAAGCAACCAACGTCAGTCATCATTGCAGAGTCATATCAACTGTCAAGTTTTGTCACGCTATAGTCAGATAAGAATATTTACAAAATGGACTCAATCAAGTCACAATTAGAGATGTTGTCTGAAACCGCTCAGAAGGAAGTTAACTACGTGTCATGGAAGTTAAACAAAAGCTTGTATGGTCTGAAACAGGCACCAAAATGTTGGAACGAAAAGGTATCCAAATATTTTAAGTCTCTGGGATTGACGAACACAGACGACGACCCTTGTATATACTATAATCCAGAGAGAAGTCTGATAGTTGCACTCTTCGTGGATGATGGCTTAATCGCTGGTAGAAGCGAGAAGGACATAATCGAATTACTAGGCAAGTTAAATAGCAAATTCGAAATTACATTTGACAAACACTTGTCAGTACGTCAAGAATACCTTGGAATGCAAATTGATGTCAGTTCGTCAGGAATTTTTGTCAGTCAGCCAAATTACACTAGCAAAATTATTAAACGATTTAATTTTGAGACAAATAATTCTGCAGTAACCCCCATAGAGAAAGGTATGATTACAGATGAGGAAAACTACATGAATAATCGACCTCTGTTGAAAGACGAACCCTACCGAGAAGCTATTGGCAGTTTACTGTATCTATCTACAATATCCAGACCCGACATCTGTTATGCAGTAAACTATCTGAGCAGATTTTGTAACAATCCCATGAATAGTCATTGGAAAATGATCAAACGCATTTTTGAGTACTTGAACGGAACAAGAAATTATGGAATTTTCTTTGATGGAAACGATACTTTGTATGGATACTCAGATTCCGATTATGGAGGAGATAGAGAAACTGGACACTCAACCAGCGGTATACTGATTATGCGAGGTGGACCTATATCCTGGTGTACACAGAAGCAGCGACTGATCGCCACGTCAACTGCTGAGGCTGAATACCGAGCTGCTGTTCTATCTATTGATGACATCAGCTGGATTAGACGACTCATCAGTGAACTTGGATTTCTCGACTCTAGCAAGCCCACTATTCTATACATTGACAACCAGTCTGCAATCATGATGTTGAGAAATGCTCATGAAGGCAAAACGACGAAAGGAAAGAAACATGTAGAGATACCCAGAAAGTTCATACAACAACATATAGGTGTCACTATTGAGCTAAAACATGTCACGAGTCAGAATCAACTTGCAGATATTCTGACCAAGCCTCTTAGTCGTAAGATCTACTCTGAATTGAGAATGAAAATAATTAAGGAGGAGTGTTAGAATGTAATTATTTTTATTCTGATGTTAGTTAGTTTTGAAAGGTTGGTAACAGTATGAAGTTTGAAAGGTGGTGCTTAGTGATCGATATTGTTTTGTTTAGTTGTTTATTATTAAAAAGTCGATGTATGTAAAAGCAGTAAAATAGTATTGAAGATTGAGAATAATTGTTATAAGAATTACAAAACGTGTGTGCAGTATTTTGAAAGGTATATTTTTCATTTGTATGATATTTTGTAATTGTAGTCTAATCACGTTTTGTGTTTTCTTTACAGCATTTTCTGTATCAGGTTTTTGGTTATAGTTTTTGATTAAGTTCTTGATTAAGATTGTTTATGGTTATAAGTTTGTTTACAAATAAAATTATTCTGTTGGAAGTTGTTTTCTGTGCATTAAATCACAACAATTCCAAATATCGTTTGCTGCAAAAATCTGCTGGACGAAAAAGTAACTCGTCAGGCGAATCGGAGTTCGAAACAGACATCAAAAATCTGTTTGACATCGCTGCGTGGGATCAAAGTCTAGCTGATATCGATGAACGCAAGAAAGCTTTCTTAGAAAAACAGAGAGAAGCCGGGAGACCAGGATTCATCGCTGACGTGCAAACCTTCCAAGATGTTGAGGTGACAGATGACGAGAAGCGGGACTTGTTACAACGTCGCAAGGAGAACCAGCGTGCAAGAGAATCAAGCAATCTAAGTATGAACATTATAATTACAAAGTATTTAGCATCATTCATTAAGAATCTTTTGAGCTTGAGGTCAATAGACCTCAAGATCAAAATAATATTTCATTTTTAAATTTATTCATGTTTGATTATACCTTTTTAAATAATTTTTAAATAATTAAGTCCTATGATTTTTTTAAACGTCATAACGTATTATTAAGTGCCATTCGACTTCATTTACATATATTCATAATCTCATTACGAGTGACACAATCTAATATTTTGTACAAATACTTTCAGATGATATGGTTCAATTAGTGGGATCTACGAGCGAAAGTAGCCAAAGCTTAAGCGAGCAGAGTCCATCTTTTTCACAAGAATTTGGTGTAGCTGTAGCAGTACCATCGCAACCAAAAAAACGACGCGCAAGAACTAACATTATCAATGACAAGTTGGTTGCAACGTTGGACAAGTGCCTCGTTTCTGATCGTAATGCAGTTAGGATTGTCGTAGCAGTTGCTGAAGCATGTGGTCTTGATCCAGAGACAATTGTAGTCAACAAAACGTCAATTCACAACTCCCGCAGACAAATTCGTGAAAAACAGACTAAAATGATTAAAGACACATTTAAGTCTTCTGAACTTCAAGCTGCAGTTCTACACTGGGACGGAAAACTGCTTAAAGAGGTGACTGATTCTAAAGCGGCGGATCGTCTGGCAATAATTGTGTCTGACGGAGATACGGAAAAGTTATTATCCATTCCAAAATTGCCGAACGGATCAGGAGTCATGCAAGCAACTATGATGGCTGAGGTCATTATTCTCATGATTAATAATTTTTTTTTATCTATTAAAAAGACCATGATAAAATAAATACCAAAAATTTATCGAAAAGTTGTATTTAAAGTATTTACATTTCCGTTTCAACATTTTTACTGTCTTTTCAGGTTATTCAAGAGTGGGGGCTTGCCGACTCAATAAAAGCTATCTGCTGTGATAAAACCAACTCGAATCTTGGCTACAAGAACGGCGCTGCAGTAAACTTGGAACGGATGCTCGACGAAGATTTCCTGTATCTACCTTGCAGGCATCATATCTTCGAAATCGTGCTGAGGGGAATCTTTGATTCTCTTATGGGACCTTCTACCGGGCCATCAATATTACTGTTTCAACGGTTCCAATCTGCTTGGCCAACTATTATTCAAGAAAATTATAAATCCGGGGTTGAAGAGTTAGACGTACGTGAAGCATTGGGGGCAAAGATCGACGACATTCATCTGTTTTTACAGCAAGTTTTAAATGCCAAAAACCAGCCGCGAGATGACTATCGGGAATTTCTTATGATATGTTCCATTTTTATAGGAAAAACCCCCGGCGATCAGGCAAAATTTTACAAACCCGGAGGTTATTCTCGAGCGCGCTGGATGTCTAATTGTCTAAGGCCATTTATTGTCTTAAAATATTTCTTTTCCGTGAACAATTCAAGTTGAAAGCATCGGATAAAAATGCTCTCAGTCAGATTTGTATCTTTATCGTAACCGTTTACGTCAAAGCATGGTTTACGGCTCCCTTCGCCATTGCCGCCACTAGCCATGATTTGAACTTCATAAAAGATCTGTACGAGTATGAAAAAATCAACTCTGCCGTCTCCAAAGTTGCGTTGAAGAAATTTTCCAAGCACCTTTGGTACTTGAGTGCCAAAACGGCCGCTATGTCGTTTTTTGACGATAGCGTTAATCCCGAAACAAAAAAAACGAATGGCACAACAAATCAAAGTCACTTGCGAAGATATTGATGACGACAAAAATCTGAAACGGTTAGACGTCGACATCAAAAGCTTAGAATTTTTGGTGGACAAAGAAGTTGATTTTTTCATCAACGCTAAATCAATGGCCTTTTTCAAGAGGTTCAACATTGATTGTACTTTTCTTCAGACCGAGGTATCGGATTGGGAATCGCAAGACGGTTATCAAGCCGGCCGACAATTAGTCAAAAAGATCCGAGTTGTTAACGATGTTGCTGAGCGCGGAATCAAATTGATAACAGATTATAACAATCGTTTAACGTACGACGATGAACAGAAGCAACAAATTCTTCAACTCGTAGATAAATACAACAAAAGATACCCGGATACGAAAAAAAGTACAGCTGTTAAGCCACTCGACTAATTTTGCGTGTATGCGACGTGAATAAATGAAATGTTTAGTTCAGAAGTTTCACTTTAATCATACATTTCTCAATCATAAACCCGAAAATGAGTAAAATATTGAACATTGTTTTCTCAAGCTTTCTTTAGCTCTGTAATGACTCTGATAGCTGTCAATTTTTTTAAATTTAATAGCTAAAATGTTTATACACTTTTCAAACTGATTTGACAGCTTTATTGACAGCTGTCAAGCGCCAAAACTATTTTTCAAATAAACTTCTAACAATCATAAGATTCAGTAAGTTTAAACATCATGAAATTATTTTTAAAACGTCGAAATCGCTTTTTTTAACTGATTTAAACTTTTTAAATTGATTTGACAGCTGTGAGGTGTCAAAACTAATTTTCACATGAGTTTTCAACAATTATAAAAGTCAGTAACTTCAAACATCAAGAAAATATTTTTTAAACGTCGAAATAGCTTTTATTAACTAATTTGACAGTTTTAATGACAGCTGTCAAGTGTTAAAATTAGTTTTAAATGCCGCATTTTTGAACAGCAATCCGAAATTCATTAGGTTACCAAGTTTCAACCAGAAAAGCCAAACCAAAAACACTTTGTCGGACTAAGTCTCTAAAATGCTTATTATGCAAATTAAAAAAAGTAAATCCGTTCTGCGGCACGGGTTAATGTTTATACAAATTGCTGTAACTTTGAAAATATTATTTTTGTTATATTTTAAACCGGTTTAGAGGGTGAGATCAAGGAAATTCAAAAATCGCCAAAATAAGGACCACCCTAATAAATATATATATATATATATATATATATATATATATATATATATATATATATATATATATATATATATATATATATATATATATTAATATACAGCATACTGATAAACTCGTGAATTTATTAAGGTATTCAAACCTACTGTAGACGGATTAATACACTTCTCTCACCTAGTATTATAAATTAAATTAAATCGTCTTTATGGCTGAACCTCGCCTTTGATTTGGATAACAATAAAGATTATTATTATTATTATTATTTATCTGCTTTGAGAACAAACTGCTTATTTTAACAATAACTTACTAACAAAATAATTATTCAGTTTTGTTTAAGCTTGTAATTCTTATATCTGTTTGTGTCTAGCGACCAGTTCACTGACCTCTAAATATTCACTGCTGACTAATTAGTTGTACCATATTTACATTACACTCTCTGTGTCTTTAACTTATAATAGTATTATGGTATATATAGGTCATGTGAATATTAGATCACTAGTCTCACACTTTGATGAATTCAGGGATTTCATTCGTAATAACAATTCTGACATACATACAAGCGAAACTTGGTTAAATAATAATGGTAATAATTTTCATATTCCCGATTATGTTTTAATCAGTAACGATAGAGTAACGGGTCGTGGAGGTGGGGTGGGATTTTATTTGAGGGCTCATTTATATAGTAAGATATCTATTATTGATATCAATATTGATAGTGTCCATGTAGAACAGTGCTGGATAAAAATATGTTTGGGTAAAATTAAACTTATTGTTGGTGTGGTTTATCGTCCCCCCAGTGGCTCATGTGTTGATTTTGTGAACTCATTGGAAACTTCTATCTCTTCTATTTATTCTGAAGCAAATTATATTATTTGTGTTGGTGATATAAATATAAAATTATTTTCTTTAAACAGTAATTCTGTAAATCTTTTTACCACGTTACTTAATGAATTTGATTTATCTCAAGTTATTTCTGAACCCACGCGAATAATCACACACTCTGAGACTCTGATAGATGCATTGATTACTTCCTCAAGTAAGATTTGTTCTGAAATTCGTGTAATAGATATGCACCAGAAACAGTTTTGTAAGTTTCGGCGGGAGACCGGAAATCTTCTGTACGATGTTTTCGCGAAAGTAAAGTATTTATTGTGGCAACCAAAGTTAATAGAAAAGGAAATAGTAATTATTGGGTTGTTGGGTGTAGCAATACCAATGGTAATTCAGCAAGCTGTATTAGTTTTCATGAATTTCCACCAAATAATAATGTAGGAAACCTTCGACGTCAACAATGGATTGCTGCTGTAAAACGCCAAAAGTAAGTAACTATGTCCAACTTTATTACAAAATTTTATAAAATCAATAGTCGTAGGTATATTAAAAATTATACTCCTAGTATATTACATACCGAGGTGGAAAGAGTTTCATTACAGTCGAGGTATAGCTATAACCCGAGGCATAATGAAACTTTCCACCGAGGTTTGTATACTATTTTATTCATAATCAGAAATTAATCGTCGAAAATTAAAATATTTAAAATAACATTAGTTTGCTTATTTCCACGAAATATTTCTATTTATTTTTTTAGTAGGTGATGAATTTTATACAAATTTCAGAGTGTCATTTTTCAACAAATATTTTCTTGTCACATCTTTTTATTAAACAGTAAAAAATAAAAACAGACCAATTGTAACTCTGAATATGAAAATTATTTGTTATTTTCTAATTATTTATAATTAAAATAAAATTATTGGGGTGGCTAGCTCAGTGGTATGAAGTCGGCCTATGGATCCTGAGAATCCTGGTTCGATTCCAACAGACGACAAACAATTTTCATAATTTCAAAAAAAAACTACCCCTGTGGCTTCTCCACCACTAACATCTTTAGAGGCCGTGATTTGACGACTGGTAACCGCACTTGGCGTGATGATATATTTATTTATTTATTTATTTAAAATAAAATTGAATATTTTTGACAGTTTTATTTCATAATTTAAATCAAAGATACAATGTTTTCTCAAGTCGGAAAGTTGCTACTTTCCGGTCGGTTGGAAAGTAAAAGTCAACAATAGTCAACTTCCCAATTGTTTAAAAATCGAAAAATGACAAATTATTAACTGGTTGTAAATAAAATAATATATCTACTTCTTCATAATGTATTAATTTATTTTTATTTTATGCGTTCTTTACTTAGATTGTACACCGTGGATTTCAACAAACATTCACTAATTTGGAGCAATCATTTTTTAGAGGAAAAAATATCAAGAAAATACAGAAAAAATTTACGATTTCAAAAAAATAAGAGAAGGCACGAGTTACAAAATATTCAATGGCAAAGAAGTGCAAATTATTTGTCGGTGAAAATACGAATCTGTACAATGATGTGTGCAATAAAAAAGAAATTGGTTGTCAAATCGATGACATAATTGATCAAATATTTTCAAATGAAATTATTGAAAAAATTTATCTGCCCTTATATGAAGGAAAATTAATCTAATATTAAATGTGTATTTCAGATATCAATTATACAAAAAGAACGTACACCATAATAAATGATAAAAAAAAATTGGACCCAATTTTAATTATCATTATTTATATACATACATAAACAAAGCTGCGATATGTTTGCATACTGCTTCTGCATCTGCCGGGCAATTACACGTGGCATTATTTACTACTCTTTCCTTAAATCAACTAAAAGACGCATTAGAATAATATTTTGCTAAATCAAAATTATTTCTCTCTCTATACAAATTATATCTTAACTGTAAAAATATTGAAGAACCCCAAATTAAACAATATCGGGATAAAAAAATATTGATGTTGTTCGGATCGGTAATGGTATAACTATTTTTGATTGGCATTTCTTTTTCATCTGTAATGATATTAACGGAAAATTGAAAATACTTGATACGATTATTTTAAGCCTTTTTGATGAATATGCACCGATAAAAACATTCCGTACTCGATACACGCCATCACCATGGATGACGGATGTTATAAAAAGAAATGATTAATTGTAGAAATAATGCTTTTATTCATTTCAAACGTACCAAGTCAGTGGTGCACTGGAATTATTTTTAAAATATTAGAAATTTGAAAACTGCCGCGATAAGAAAGCTTACTTTGAGTTTAAATTAAAGACCAATGGTGGTAACAACATATTGAAGACTTTTAATGAATTTAATGTGAATGCAATGCCAATTAATCAAATTCCTAGCAGTCTTAGTGATGTCAATGCATTGAACGCACACTTCATTAACTCTGTTCCCTCGTCCGAACCTGACAAAAATCTGTTACAATTTTATAGGTCAAGATTACTTAATAATAACAATAGTTCATTTTCATTTTCTTTAGTTACTGAATCTGATATACACAAGATATTTTATTCATTGAAATCAAATGCTCCGGGGCACCATGGTCTTAATCTCAGCATGTTAAAATAGTATTTATAAATGAATGTCTTTTACAAAATACAGTACTTGATAGCTAGAAGCAAGATGTTATTAAACCAATTGCCAAAATAAAAACGCCAGCGTCTTTTAATGACTTAAGACCTATCAGTATCCTCCCCACTGCTTCGAAATTTTTTGAAAAAGTTGTCCTTTCCCAAATTATTCAATATCTAAGTAATTGTAATATATTACCAGAAATTCAGTCAGGTTTCAGGCGAGGATTCAGCACAACTACTGCTTTGCAACATATAACAGATGATATTGCTACTGAACTAGATAAAAATCGCATGGTGCTTCTAGCCCTTTTTTTATTACAGTAAGACTTTTGATACTTTGAATCACGAACTTCTTCTTGCTAAATTGCGTTACATTGGCTTGAATAATTGTTGCATTGTATTCATAAGAAATTACTTAACCAATCGCTCACAAATAGTTAATATAGATGGTAATAATTCTGATTATGCTCCTTTATCCAAAGGAGTGCCTCAAGGCTCTATTCTAGGACCCCTACTATTTTAAATTTATCTTTTGACTTGGATAAGAGCATTAAATTTATCTTTCATTTAATCCAAGTGAAACTAAAAATGCTCTCGACAACATGAATGCAGACTTAGATGCTCTAACTCAAATAGTACCAGCCATTATTTGCACTTGAATGAATCTAAATCACTGGTCATGTTATTTGGTAACGAAAATACGAGAAACGAACTATTATCAAATGGTCTCAGTACAGTTAAAATCAACGACAGCAATATTAACATATCCAATACTGCAGAAAAAGCATATCTTGCCTTAAAAAATCTTTTTATGAACAGGTTCATTCTTTTCAAACACAACCGTATGATTCTATCCAGCAGTCTTGTGTTGTCTATTTTTAACTATTGTGATACAGTTTATGGCCTGCATATCACTTTGTATGATGCCAATAGGATACAAAAAAGTCCAAAACTGCTGTGTTAGATTCATTTTCGGTCTAAGAAGGCGTGACCATGTTTCTCCGTACATGAAAGAGCTCGGCTGGTTGGATATGAAGCAAACTAGACTGCTGCATGTTGCATGTTTGGCACATCGAGTAATTCAGAACAAATTTCCTACTTATCTTTACAGTAAATTATCAATACGTTCTGAACACCACACTTCTAATTTACGAAATAGGTTTGAGTATCACATTCCAAGATTTAATTCTGCTCTGTTCAAACGCACTTTTTCTTTTATTGCTCCAATCGTGCTGAATAAAATTCCACCTTCACTTATCTGTCTGAGACCAGGTACTTTTAATAAAAATGTGAAAGAATTGTTGCGTCATGGGAAGTTGTTGCTTACTTGAAATCCCTTTTCCATCTCAAAAATGTCATGTGTAATTAATATTATTATTTATGTATATGTATGTTGTATTCTTTTCATTCCATTCATTTATTGTATCGTACCTTTTGTAAATATTATACATACATACATACATACATATCTTCACGCCATATCCCAACAAATGGGGTAGCACGAACCCTAAAATCACTCATAAAACATTCACTCATCACACCCATCAAACAACCAATCATCGTCAAACACTCTCATCCAAACACACCACCCTCACCTTCAACCACCCTCAAAGATCACTCCATATAAACTCATTCATTTATACACTCGAAACTACTATCACACAACAAACCTTCAATCACATCACTCCCCCTCACCTACCACTCACTTCCTTCTTCAACGCACACAACGAATGCATAAAAAAAAATCTCAAATTACTCACGTTTACTCCTAACAACGAATCTAATAACGAAACTAACAACGAATCTACAAGATTAGAAAAGATGAAAGCGATAGTCTGCACTTATATATGAAAGAAAAGACCACACAATGCAGTATCTGAAAATGAAACAAAAAGATAAGAAAGGGAGGGAGCGTCGCCCTGCGCTTGTTTTTGAAAGTGAATTTCACACAATTGCAGTTAAACACTACGTAATAACTGAAAATGAATTAAAAGATAAGAAAGAAAGGGAGTGTCGCTCTACGCTTGTTTTTGGAAGTGAATTCCACACAATTGCAGTTAAACACTCAATGTAATATCAGAAAAGAATCAAAAAGATAAGAAACGAAGGGAGTGTCGTCCCTGCACTTGTTTTTGAAAGTGAATTTCACACAATTACAGGTAAACACTCTAATGAAATTACTAAACAACGAAACTAAAATTTAAAACCCTGCGCATTTCTGAAATCATCAGATTCATTCCGCAATTAATCTTCGCCAAACGTTCCTATCCTGACACACCACTTTTGCTTCATCCACATTCATAATTCCTTTCATACAAGCACGTTTGTTCCTCGTACTCGGAAACTTTCGTTCACGCAACAATCCTTCTATCATATTCATCCATTTATTCATAGGTCGCCCACGCAATCGTTCACCCTCAATTTCACCAACATATACCTGTTTCACTAATCTCTCATTCGACATACGTTCAACATGCCCAAACCATCTCAACTGACTTATACCTACTTTTCTAACTACATTCTTCTCAATTTCACACTCATCATACACCAATGTATTCCGGACACGATCTCTTCTAGTATAACCACACACACCCCGCAAATACCTCATTTCCACAGCAGTTATACGACGTTCATGTTTCTTCATCCATACCCAACATTCACTACCATACATCAATGAAGGCACTAAAACACCGTTATACACACTCAATCGAGCATCTCTGGATACATTCACATTTCTAGCAAAGGTTCCGAGAGCACCCAATACCTTGCAACCCACAGATACTCTTCTTTCAATCTCACAATCAATACGTCCATCCCTTGAAAACACACTACCCAAATATAAAAACTCATTCACTTGACCCAATCTCACACCATTCACCGAAACATTGCAGTCGGTCACCAAATCACTCTTCTCAAACACTAACACTTTACATTTATCAACATTTAATAACAGATTTAAACCTTTTCCTACTTCATTTATACTTAGAATCATTCTTCTCAATTGCTCTTCAGATTCACCCATAACAACAACATCATCCGCATACGCTAACGCAGGCACTACACTAGCACCAATATGTACACCATCCACCCCATTCAGCGCCGTTCGTAACAACACATCCATATACAAATTAAACAGCCACGGAGACATCCTACAACCTTGTTTCACACCAACATCTATACAAAACCAATCACTCAATCTACCATCAACTCTCACCGCAGCCTCACTACCTTCATACAGCGCACGAATTGCCCCCAACAAATTACCATTTATACCGTACTGTAACAGTACATTCCATAATGTCTCACGATGAACACTATCATATGCTTTTTTAAGATCGAGAAAGCCACAGAACACCTTCTTGTTCTTAGCAAGTGACTTTTCAACAATCATACGAAGAGAAAACAATTGATCCACACATCCTCTCTCAGGCAAAAAACCACCTTGCATATCGCTTAACTTGGAGATTGTTAAGGTTCGTACCTTATGAATAAGAATCTTCCCGTACAACTTCCCTACCACACTCAGCAAACTTATCGCACGAAAATTAGTACATTCACTCGAACTACCTTTACCTTTAAATAAAGGACAAATGATAGCACATTTCCAATCATCAGGAGCCACACACCGTTTTAAACAAAATCTAAACAAATAAACTAACCAGTCAAATAACCTCTCACCTCCATACTTCAACATCTCATTCGATATACCATCCAAACCAGGAGCCTTACCATTCTTCAGACGCATCAATGCGAAACTAACATCACTCTCATCTATATCCCATTCATCACCACTAACATTTTCGCTAACATTTTCACTACAACCATTCGGTCTATTAATGCTACCATATAAAGTCCTAAAGTACTCACACCATCTATTACTAACATCTGATTCATTCCACAATAACTCACCATCCGCACTCTTAATCGCTTTCACTGCCCTGACATTACCACCTCTCAATCTCTTCACTCTCAACCAAAACATTCTTTTATTCATACTAAAATCATTAGTTAATCTTTCACTCATCAAATCATCAAAACGCGCCTTGCTTTCTCTCACTACTCTCTTAACACATTTATTTAACCTCTTGTATTCCAGCAAGCATTCATCACGTAAACTTCCAGGCACATCTTTCACATTTAGAAATCGCAAATATGCTCTCTTTTTCACTTCAATCGCTTCTTTAACTTCTTTATTCCACCATGCATTTTTTGGACAAGAACCTAATCTACATTCACCACAAACTTCTTTTGCACATTTAAGAACTGTATCCTTAAATTTGAACCAAACATCATTTATGCTGCATTCAAAATTAAATTCACATACAGGCAAAGATTCATTTATTTTCTCAACAAACAAATCTCTAACATCCTCATTCTGCAGTGCACTGGATTTCACACGAAACATTTTATTAGTATTTTTCACCCTCATTCTCCAACATTTATCTAGACGTATACGCGATACCACCAAATAATGGTCATTCGTACCCAATTCAGCACCACGCTTCACACGCGTATCTACAACTAAACTTCTCAATCGTTCATCATACAAAATAAAATCAATCATACTCCGTCTATTTTCACTAATATTCTCCCATGTATACAAATGAGCAAGTTTATGTTTAAAGATAGAGTTGGAAACAAAGAGATCACGCTCCAAACAGAAAGAAACTATTTTCCTACCGTTTTCATTCACTCTAGCATCACCAAACTTACCCAATACATTCCCAGACATGCTTCTCTTAACTCCCACCCAACCATTTAAATCACCACATACAATAACTTTCTCACCTGAATCACATGAATCAATAACACTATCTAACAAATTCCAAAATCTATCTTTTTCAAGATCATTTTCGGATTCGGTTGGACCATAAACTGACACAACGAAGATTCTATGAAAGCCTACCTTTAATCTCAGCCAAAGAATTCTCGATGAAGTACAACCATATTCTCTCACAAACGGTTTCATTCGTTCACTAACAAGCACACCAACACCATGCTTCGCGTGTTCATTCTCAGCAACACCCGACCACAAGCAAAACAATCCATCCACTTCTTCCTCACTACATCCTTTCCTTTTAGTCTCACTGACACACAAAACATCTACATTATACATACGCATTACATTCATCAATTCATTTTCTTTACCAGTTATACCCCTAACATTCCACGTACCAAACTTACATTCATCAAATTTCACCCATTTATTTTTCATTTATCCAAAAGAAATAAAAGAAGGGTTCTCTCGGTAGAAGAGTAGAAGTTAAGGTAGCTTACCAGGCTTGTCCTTAACTATAAATAGAAAAAGAAAACAGTTACATTTACACAACTGTCAAACGTCAATCACACCTAAAAACAAAACATAACTCAGCGTTTCTATACACGTAACCAATATAAACAAATAACGATATGAAAGAAAATATATATATAAAAAACTAAACTACTATAAAAATGAAAGATAACACTTATCTTAATAAAACGATACTCGAGAAGTCCAGTGACAAACAGTATATTTTAATCCAACTCCAAAAACCCAGTCAAAAACCCAAATAAATTTCGCACTTGACGGGTGAGTTCTATTTATTCTGTTGTCTAGGTAACTTTCACCTATAAATATTATATTATGTAAGGTTAATATGGAAGATCAGCTATAGCTGAATATTCGCCAATAAAGTAATTATTATTATTATTATTATTTTCAGTTACTGCATAGTGTGGAATTTTCTTTCATGTACAAGCGCAGGCTATAACTTTCATCTTTTCTAATATTTGTAGATTCGTTGTTAGGAGTAAGTGTGAGTAATTTGAGATGGATTGCGTATATGTTATATACGTCGAAGAAAGAGGATGAGTAAAAAGTGAAAAAGAGTGATTGGATAGATGTGATTGAAAGTTAGTTATGTGATGAATGATTTTGATTAATGTTTTTTATTAATGTTTTATGAATGATTTTAGGGTTCATGCTACCCCATTTGGTGGAATATAGTATGATGTTACGTATGTATGTATTGTATATATATATATATATATATATATATATATATATATAAGAAAACGTCCATAACCTAGCACCCATCTGTCATCGATCATTTATGGTTACTTTTTCTAGCTATAAGTGTTTATAATTTTTTTATTAAGTTTATTTGGTAGTCGTTTCCACTTATTATTCTGTCAAAAGTTAGAATTTGTATTACATCTGATGGTGCCACCATTTTCTGCGAAAATAAGTTACTTTGTTTGTGATAGGAAACGAATGTTGTTTTACACTATTAATTGTTGACTTGGTTATTTGGTGTAACCTTTTTATTTACGATATGTTCAACATTTCAAATTTATATTCATGTTTTCTATTATATAATTTTCAGTAAGTAATACTAAATTGTAAACATGTTACATTTATGTACTGGCAAAAATTATTATTTGAATTCCTATTCTAGGTGCTCTAATGATGCTTATGTGGATAAGCGAAACGTCGACTTTCTGAAATTAAATAGTTCTTAATTTACCTGTGTATCACAATTTTTAAATTTAATCTTCATTATACCGGGAATAAGTGTGGAACAACTTAGTTGCTATGAATTCGCCTTTAGAAATTTTTGTATTTGGTAATTAATAATTAAAAATACGACTTGTCCACTCATGTTAAAGTTGTGTATCTTAGAAATTTCAGTCACCACACTTCAAGGGCCGCAGAACGTTTTCATCTCAGCAAAATATTTTGTCATTTAAATATTTTCTTTGACAATTTGATTTCCATATGTTTGTAGGTTTTATTTTATTTATAGTCATTACATGGAATAATTTCGTACTTGCTCTTAATTTGGCGAGTTTTTACAATCGTTCTGGAGATAATAGTGTTAGCAAATACAAATGAAATATTCTGTACAAATTAATCTATATATCTATAAAAGATTTTCCGGTGCAACAACTAAAATTGATAAATATCGACATTTTCCTGGACTTTTTTCTTTATTTTCTGCTTCACTGGTTTGGAAAGTACATATAATTATTTCTGACATTATTATATGTTTGTTGTAATTGATCTTATCTACAATTTGAACTAAATATAAAATAATTTTTTTTAATATAAATTCAATACCAAATATTTATTTACAATGAATGCTATAAATATATTAACTGTTGTTATTTTAGTATATTTTATTGAGAGCACAAATTCTCTATCAATTTTTGTAAGTAAATACATTTCTACTATTATTTGTAAGTTGCATAATTTGTTTAACTTTGCATTACACATTTCATTTCTTAAAATCATATATAGCCCGACAAAAGAGTGAAAAATGCAAATGAACTCCAAAATATTCTCAAGTGATTTTCTTCGTAAACGTTACGAGTATACTGTGCTTCGAACTATATACTTCGAAAATCCGACATACTATTGACTTGGCAAGACCAAAGCAAGTTATCAAAAATGTTTTTATTTACTGTTAGTACCTTTACTGCCATTCATTTTGTTAAATTTGATTAGCCTAAATAATATTATTTATTTTCTGTTTTACTAATAATAATTTATTTGCTTAGAATTCAATATTCATACAAATATATTAGTAACATGGTAGGTAAATATATGTACAAAGTTTTGTATTAGACATTTAACATAAAAGCTCGAATTTTTAATGCATTTATACAATAATGATAAATATCAAATGTTTTCTGTCTTAATATTTCGGATAGGAGATGCCTTGTTCTATCTTCAGAGTTACTTCCTTCGGTATGTTTTGATAGAAAGTGCTTACGTACAGGGTTATAAATCGGACATGTGAACAAGAAGTGGTAAAAGCTGTGTTCTTCTAACATGTTGCAGATATCGCAAGTTTCTTCATTGCAGAACTTATGACAATATCCGTCCTGATACAAGGGAAAGTTATTAAAGTTAGAAGTTCTCAATTGGCTGATTAATTTTAGGACCTTAAATGGGATATTAAGTGATAGGTAATTGTGGCTAGTGATATATAGATGGAAATTATGGTTGGAGAAAGAATTCTGGATTCTTGTTGTGTAATTTTTATAAATTTCTTCGCTATAAGCTGTTATAATGTTATTAAGTTCGGTCTTCAATTCTGTACAACTTTGATTCTCCCATAACCAGGAGAAATTTGATTTTTCTAACAAAAGCCGAAGGTTTCTGACCCAGTTGTGTTTCTTCTGTTTTTCTAAGTTTCTGATTTTAGATGATTTTTCATCAAGTTTTCTAAGGTGTTCGTAACATAATTTGACGTGTCTTGCATTTGTCATAATTAATATCTTGTACCACCAACGAAGTTCTGTCCTGTTTCTCTTCTTACTATATAGTTTGGGGTAGTTTTTTTCAGCCTAGAATGTTCTTGAAGTAGTGTACCATATCTTTTTCTATATTATTACACTGTATGGAGCCCCATATTTCAGAACAATATAATAAAACTGGGACAATTATAGATGAGTATAGTTTGATATTAGTGTCTCAGCAATTGATTTTTGCTTTAATGAGTGTGTTCCTGATTGCGCCCGTTGCTCTGTTAGATTTGGCTATATTTTCCTGCGTGTTGGTATTGAAAGATCCGGATGAAGAGAAGATTACTCCCAGATAACTGTATTTATTGGCATATCTTATTTCTTGTTGTTGACAAATGTGTACCATTTTTCGTTTTGGAGGTCTGCCTTTATGGATATGTACGATTTTTATTTTGTTAGAATTGACTTTTAGTTTAAGATCGTTACAATACTGTGTTAGTACGACTAGCTTACGTTGGGCGTCATATGGAGAGTGCGCGAATATTGCAATGTCGTCTGCATATTGTAGCGTGAGTATGTCTGTTGTTTGGTTAATAAAGTAACCTACAAGATTTCTTTTCCGGAAGGATGCCTCTAAATCAGATATATACAGGGCGAAGAGTAAAGGACTAGTGCACTCCCCCTGTAACACGCCTGTTCTTATTGCAATTTCATCTGATAGTTCGTTGTTTGTGCTGTTTTGAGTATTTGCATCTTTGTAGATATTATGTAGAGTTCTTGTTGTTTTCCACTTATGCCTGAGTCAAAAGCTTTTTGAAAGTCTACGAATATGATGTATTGGCCATGTTTTTTTGTTAGAAGAGTTGACTGTACAATGGAATTGAGAACAAACAGGTTATCGATACAAGATCTTTTTTTCTTGAAGCCTGACTGTTATTCTGGTAATAAATCGTTACTCTCAATCCACAGTTGCATTCTATTATTTAAAATGCTAGTAAATAGTTTTGTAATATAATTTAGAAGTGCAATTGCTCTGTAATTTTGCATATTCGTAGGGTCGCCCTTTTTGTGAATTAATATTAACCTGGATTTCTTTAGTTCTCTTGGCAGATCTTCCTGTGTCAGAAAATTGTTTAACAAATTTTTGATATATATTTTCCAACTAAGTGGGAGATTTTTTAGTTGCTCGTTTATTACTCCATCAGGGCCTTGACTTTTATCACTTTTTAAATTTCTTAGTGCAGTGTTTAGTTCTTCTAACGAGATATCTGTGTCTAGGTATGGATGATGTGCGTCAAAAAATGTTTGCTCTTGAGATATTTCAGTGTCAGTATGAAAGCACTCTTGAAAATGTCTAGTCCACGATGACATCTCAATTGGGTTTGCAGTTGAGGTGAAGTAATTTAAAGACTTTATAGTTTTCCAGAATTGCTTTTGGTTTACAGTATTCTCCAACTTATGTTGTACTTCTAATTTGAATTGTTGTTTTTGTTTACGAATGCAACCCTTGTATACTTTCTTAGTTTGTAGATACTCATCTACTTTCTCGTTTTCAAAGTTGCTCTTCTTACATTCTCTAAGATACCTTCGTAAGGATTTTTTAAGTTCTATGCATTCATAATTATACCAATTTTTCTTCTTGTTATATGTATCGTGTATTTTAATTTTGTTTTGTATGCCTATCTTAATGGATACGGCTTCGATGCTCTTCATTAAAAGAGCATATTGTTCATACGGAGTGTTCATTGTTAGATTTTCATTCCATAGTCTTAGCAGTTCTTCCCTAAACAATGTTTTTATTTGTTATATTCTTTATTTTTAGAGTACAGGTTAGATGATCCAATAGTATTATGTGTTCGTTTACGAAAAAATGTAGTATTAAGTTAAATGCATTGATGTTCGTCCATAATAGATCTATAGTGCTCTTTCCAGATGCACCGATATAAGTGTAAGTAGCGGGAGTGTCGCTGTATGATCGTCCGTTCAATACAATTAAGTTTTCATTTTCTAAGCTTTGGAGTAGGTCTTTTCCTTTTTTATTTAACACGGTGTCTTTTACAGTTCTTGTTGCGCTTAAGTACGAGTTATTGAGTAGTATATCTTCAGGTTGGTTCATTTCTCCAATTCTGGTATTGAAGTCTCCAGTTAGTATTAAAGGGTAGTCCGGGTAAGTGCTGATTATATGTTGTAGATTATCGGTGAATAATTCTAACAATACTGGAAAATCAAACGAAAAAGAGAAGTATGTAATACCCAGAATAAAGTTTTCTTTTATACATTTCAATTTTAATAACATCCAGTGAATTTCTTGAGATGTAATTTCAGTTGTTTCTGTTTCCAATTTAGAAAATACCATAATACCGCCAATGGCCCTACCTGTACTAGCATTCTTTATAGCTGTCTGTTCATATCTATGGTACTCTTTCTGGAATTGAGAGTTTTCAATTAATGTAGTATTAGCCCATGTTTCGACCAAGCAAATGATTTCGTGTTGTGTGAAAAAATTTTCTTCATCTGTGTTTAGCCTAAAAATGTTTTTAAATCCATGGATGTTCCAGAATAAGATATTGTTAGAATCTTTTATTTGGCTGGATATGCTATTGTTTAGTTTTTTGATATAGATTGGGTACGCAGTATTGTTTGAACTAAATTATCTACTTTTAGCTGGCTATATTTGCATTTTGTCTTATTTGAGCGCAATTTAGGAGTAGTTTCTGAGTTTTTTTCCAGTGACTGATGAGCGATATTTGATATGGGTTCTTCATAACTTCCTCTTTGTTTTTCTTTCATTTTATTTTCAAGAGGTTCAGATTTCGAACTTGTTTGTATTTCTTGGTGATTGCTTGCCTCAGAGCCGTCTGATATTTCATCATTTAGTTTGCTATTTAAAATGCTATGTGAAATTGAACGTCTCCTTGCTACGGCCAAGGATGGGTCGTTTTCATATCCATCGTATTGGATATTCTGACTTTCCGGTACCGTTTTGGCTACTTCATCTTCTTTGAAATCTTGTACAGTATATTTTGTGCCATTTATATAGAGGATATTACGGATTAGCATGGATTTGTAACCTTCTCTTCTCGCTTGCTGTAAATGTATCCTTAAGATTTTCCTTTCTTATAAGATTTTAGGGTATAATCTTCATCTAATATATATTTTCTTAGTTTTAAGTAGATGTGCGTTTTTTTAAATTTCAGATTTGATTCTTTTTGAGTTTAGCTCAACTAAAATTGGTCTATTTTTATTAGATTCTTTTCTCCCAATTCTTCTTGTCATATCTATGTTAATTATTGAAATATGAGTTAACTTTAGGTCATTGGAAAGTAATTTTAATACTGTGTGATCTACATTATCTCCCTGTTCTTCGGCGATTCAAAAAAAATATCAAGTTCTTTTCTCGCAATTTTCTCTCCAGACTCTCAATTTGATATTCTTTCAAAATCAGTTTTTGTTCAAGTTCTTCAAATTTTATTTTATTTTCTTGGGTCATGCCCAATACACTACTGTTTAAATTATGCATTGAATTTTTCATTTTTTCCATGTTTTCATTTAACGGTTCCAATAGTTTCTTGATATCGTCGATTGTTGCCATTTTTACCTTTTTTAGTTTTAATATATTTGGCAACACCGATTTCAAGACAGAATTAGCGCACAGCGAGAGGATTAATTATGACTTAAACACTTTTGTTTCCGTTTTACTATCCTTCTGCTATTTATAATTTTAAAATTTACTTGGCCTAATAAATTTTCATTTTCAGTTTTACTATGCACGTTTATAACCTTAAAACATAAATAATTAAAGAAAAACTAAATTATTTTTACAATTTAACAGAAATTTTGAAATTGGTTTTTAAATTTTTGCGGCTAAATCAGACAAGTAATAAAAAATGTAAAAACAGTTTTGTATATATCTTTTAAGTCTGAGCATCTATTAAAATTAATAGGAGAGCAGGAAATTGCATAAAACTAATATCCCATATTAAATCCCTATGTTCACCCTTATCAAGCACAACCCGGTATACTTTATGAACTTGACTTTGCGTAGAATTATCATATTACATTATACGTAGTTGTAGTTTATCCATGAAATACTATTTGTATGTTTTAAGTTAGTCTAAGCTCAGAATCTGTACAAGTAGGAACTCCTAAAGTAAAATAAAAACTTTTTAAAAACAAAGTGTACCTTGCTAAGGGTAAATATAGGGATTTAACATGGATTATTAGTTATATGCAATTTCCTGCTCTCCTATTAGTTTTAATAGATTAATTTTAATAAATTAAAAGATGCATACATTTTTATTACGTGTCTGGGTTAGCCGGAACTTTAGAAATAAATTTCAAATTTTCTGTTGAATTGTAGCAATAGCCATGACTGTTGTTTTTCATTAATTATGTATGTTTGAAGGTTCTAAACTTGAATATACTTTACAAATTAAATAAAATTAAACAAAATATAACTTTTATTATTATATTTTGTTGAATCTTGGTTTTATTTTATTTATAAAATAGATTGATATTTATAACCGTGAAACATTGACTTTTTAAATATTTAATGAAAAACAAAACTTACGGCTACTGCTACAATTTAACAGAATTTTGAAATTTATTGTTAACGTTGTGGCTAAACGAGACATATAATAAAAAATGTAAAAACGGTCTACCACAACATGTGATCCAAACTTTATTTGACCCAATCGTCGCAGAATATATATATATATATATATATATATATATATATATATATATATATATATATATATATATATATATATATATATATATATATATATATATATATATATATATGCAGGATGGTGAACGGAACTCTCGAACATAGGGATTTAACATGTAAAATCACAATTTTGTAATTTCCTGCTTCCCTAATTATTTTCAGTAAAAAAGCTTCAAATAAAAGTTTTAGGGAATAAAATTCTGCAGCTAATACAATAAACAAAATTAATTTTACATGCTTCGTAACGGCACAAATTTTATCTGAATATAACGAAAATAGCCTGAGAACTATTGATAGCCATGGAACTACAACAAAATTAAACAAATGTTTGTCGTTTTAATCTGTCAAAATAATTTCTTTATTTATTATGTTATTTATTTTGACAAATTATACGTCAAACATTTGTTTAATTTTGTTTCAATTCCATGGCTATCGATAGTTTTGAGGCTATTTTTGTAATTTTCAGATCTAATTTGTGCCGTTACGAAGCATGCAAAGTTTATTTTGTTTATTGGCTTAGATGCAGAATTTTATGCCCTAAAACTTTAATTCGAATCTTTTTTGCTTAAAATAATTAGGGAAGCAGGAAATTACAAAATTGTTATTTTACATGTTAAATCCTTGTGTTCGAGAGTTTCGTTCACCACCCTATATATATATATATATATATATATATATATATATATATATATATATATATATATATATATATATATTGAATGTGATATATATATATATATATATATATATATATATATATATATATATATATATATGTATATATATATATATATATATATATATATATATATATATATATATATATTATTATTATATATATATATATATATATATATATGTATATATATATATATATATATATATATATATATATATAATTATATATATATATATATATATATATATATATATATATATATATATATATATATATATATATATATATATATATATATATATATATATATATATTTGAATGTGATATTTTGCGTACTTGTGCAATATGATACTCTTAACAAACGATAAAAAATGAGACATTTTTATCGACAACTAATTCATTTTTTTAATATCGGGATTGACTGCCGCGCGCCTTTATAACAGCCGTTATTCTGCGACGCATTGAGTCAAATAAAGTTTGGATCACATGTTGTGGTATGTTCCTCCAACCCCTCTCTATAGTATTACACATCTCATCGTAATATTTCGAGGACTTCGTTGCATCTGTCTACCAATCATATCCCATAGATGTTCAATTATAATTCATATTTCGCGAATTTAACTACAGTATAGATCATAAAACGCCAGAAACAAAAAAAAAACTATCCGCTAATGACAATAAACAAAGTATTTTCTTTTTAATTTTCGTTCAGGAATAACTTTTTCCATATAAAGTCTATGTAAAAGAACATAAATTAGAAAAATAAACGTTACTGTCGTCAATCAAAATTAAAGATTTATATTCAGCCCAGTATGCGTACCTGCCAAAAGAGCTTATAAAATTTTGCGTTGTGTTAAAATAATACAAATATATATTTTTTCCAAATTTATACGATTCTGCTTTGCTGTTGCACGTCTTAGTTGAGATAAATGCATAATGATCGCGGAACTATATTTTATATGAAGCGAAGATATTATCCTACTCGTAGTAAATGAAATAATATTTAACGGATTTTTAACGAATTACTGATAAATATTTCTAATTAGGTACTATTGGAAACATTTCAAAAATCTTGATGTAGTAAAGGCAAGTGTGAACATAGGGATTTAAATGATAAAAGCGTATTTCATATACTCAAATAATTTAAAAATATATTTTAATCGCTTTAGAATTAAATTACATTGATATTTCGTTTAAAATTTGTAATTTGTTTAATTTAAATTAGCCGTAAACGTAATTAAAATTATCTTCATTTGAAAATATTTTAAACCCTTCATTATTGGCTAACCTACGTAAAACAATCCTAAAATTATAAAAAAAACGAGAGACAATAACTTGTATATGTTTATTATCTACATTTTGAATTTATTAAATTTATTGAAGCAGAAGTATAACAAATATGTATATCAAAATTTGACCAGTTTGTGATATCACACTTTTGGAATTTCACATGTTTAATTATATAAAAAATTATCCTTAATTATTATTTAATTATTAATTTGCATAATTTAAAATGATTTTTTTTTCAAAACTAGAACATCTAAGTTTTTAAAAATATGATGTTAAACTGAACCATTTTTGTTTAAATTGTTATTCTTTCTATATCAATAAATCAAAAATATTAAAAATATAAATTATAATAAATTAATACTGTAGAGTCCATCGTTTATGTTATAATTTAATAATTATTTCAATGGAGTTGTTCTTATTCAACTTTAAAATCAAGTGTGCTATAGGAACCAGTCTTGAAATACAGTAACGTTTTTCCGCTCTATACAATTTCTTATATTTAAGGTGCGAAACCAATAACTGAAAATTATGCACACATCCTATTGAATTTACATGCCAGGTATCTTGTTATTTGAATATTTCGGTATCAGCCTTGTCTCCAAAATAAATGGCAATGGCAATGGAAGTAGAGGCTCGTCATAAGCGGCTAGAATTTTTTATGAATGTATTTTTTTTTGTACTATAAATTAAATTAGAAATCATATATGTATATATATGTATATATATATATATATATATATATATATATATATATATATATATATATATATATATATATAAATATATATATATATATATACAGGGTGTCCCATTTTAATCCGCCAGTAGCGATAATTCTGAAACATTGCATTGAATCAAAAAGTGTTCCAAATGAAAAGTTAATGGTTCTGAGGGGGACATCTGATGCCGTAGACTTTGCCCCCCCAGCCCCCCAAGGGGGGCGGGAACAGGGGGCAACTTTAAAATCTTAAATGGAAACCCCTATTTTTTATTGCAGATTCTGATAGAGGGTTAAAAAGTATGTAAGTTTTATTCGAAACATTTTTTTTATTGGTCGAGAGATGGCGCTGCAAATGTAAAAGTTAGGTTTTTTGTCAATTAAATTGCGAAAATCGTCACGTAATTAACTGTTATTATTACTTAAGACTTACTCACAACCTTACAAGGTGGTTTTTTTCTCAGCCTGCCCAAATACTACCAGATTATACGTCAAACATTTGTTTAATTTTGTTTCAATTCCATGGCTATCAATAGTTTTGAGGCTATTTTTGTCATTTTCAGATCAAATTTGTGCCGTTGCGAAGCATGTAAAATTAATTTTGTTTATTGGCTTAGATATATATATATATATATATATATTTATATCAGAAGTAAGTGTTTTTGTAAGTGTAATTCGTCCTATTTCCTGTCATCATTTAAAAGAATAAAAACATTTATAAGTATTTAGTTTATACAAATAGGTAATGAATTTTATTTCTTATCAGACATGGATTCAACTTTAAATTTAAATGCAGTGTCATTAATAAAAAAATTAATTTATTAATTTGCCCTATTTTTATTAAGAGACCATATAAGTCCTTTTCACTTTTAAGCCCCGGTTATTATAAAAGTCGCCACGAGACAATGGTCCATACAAACAACCTACTTAAACCAATGATATTCTCTTATATTTATTTTATAAACGTGTATGTACCTTGTTTAAATTGTAATAGTTTTTTCGATTTTGTTTCGACATCGTATTTTGCTATCCTCTTCTACGTTTTCTGCCTTGTGTGTATATTTCTTTTTGTTAATCTGTTGCTATTGGAACAAAGTACGAGCCTGGTCAGTTCTGTTTTAATTTCTTGAATATTTGTACAGCTCTATGATATTTTGTGTAGCCTTGTACTCTTTGGATATTCATTCTGTTTTGCAAGACGTACCTATTATACTACCTAATAAGCACCAGTATATTTTTAAAATTAAATTTTCCAGACGTCAGTCACCCATTTTTGATCTATTTTCTAGACTAAACTTTGGAATTTGTTCTTAGAAAATGTTACACATTTTACAAGTGGGTTGAGAAAAATATTATACTCATATTGAAATTGGTTTGACACTACTTTTTTTTTAAATAAAATATTGGCAGCGAAGAACAAATCCGTAAGAATTTCACCATTTAAGTTTATTTTAAACAACATAACTAATTACAGTCCTTGGTCATGGCCACCACGTATTTTTGTTTCTAATTTTGTTGTAACAGACTGTATTCAAGATATATTTCATTAATATGTTTTGGGTGTTTTTTTGGAAATATAACTATTAAGACACATATTAAGCTTAAAATAAACCGATATTTATTAAAAAAAATTAATGATAAAATACAAAATCCAAACATGCCTTATCACATCGTTTATAAAATTATACCAGCGGCATATAAATTTAAAAATATTTATGATGTATAAAGCTTTTTATTAATAATTAAAAAATAATAGCTAGTGGTACTCATCTTATTTCTTCCAAAAATATAATAAAATAAATTTTGGATTGCGCAGATTCCTTCCCCAAAAATTGTAATATCTATATATTACAGATTTAAAAAAAAGTGATATCTAATTAAGCCAAGAAAAATATTCGAATTTAAAAAACCTTATCGACAAGTTTAAAAAATATCGGGCCAAATAAAAAAAAATTAAATAAAAAAACCCTAGTGTTTAAAATGTTATCAGTTTAAGTAACATTTTAAACATGTGGGTCGCCAAGGGTTTTTTAATTAATTTTTTTTTATTTGACCCGATATTTTTAAAACTGGGCGATAAGGTTTTTTAAATTCGAATATTTTTCTTGGCTTAATTAGATATCACTTTTTTTAAAATCTGTAACATATAGATATTACAATATTTGGGGAAGGAATCTGCGCAATCTTGGCGTACTTTTAACAATGTAATTGCTTTTTTGGGAGATATCACTTTTTTTTATACAATAGTTTGACCCTATATTATAAATGATATTTGGTATTGGTATATTGTTATTACATCTTTCTATAAAAATCTAAATTCATTCTAAAATAAATATATAAGCATGTTTAGAGTTTCTTGGCCAAGTTTGTTTTCCAACGTGAGAATCATTTGCAAGCATCCATAATTTTCCTTTTTTAATCATACATGTGTAGTGTTCCTCAGCCATTGAAGTACCATGGTGAAATATAGCACTGATCACTTTGTATTTATATCCTTGAATCAAATAAGTTCCCATTGAAACGTTTTAAATATTACGTGTATCAGTTACTTTGAGAATATATCCATTTTCATTTTCAAATAACAGAATTTGGCAAATTAATACTGTGCCAACAGAAACTAATTCGGTTTTATGTAATTTATGTGAGTGTAAGCATTCTGAACATTGAGCTTCTACATTTTCTTTCACAACCAATTGTTTATTAATAAGCTCTTGCATAGTAATGCTCTTATTACTACAATCACGTATTGGAATAATAATAAATACTATCGGCCTCACGCTAATCTCCGCGGACACTGAAATGGAATAAACTTGAATTATTACGAATCTAAGAATTTTAAATTCTACCTGTCTGTCCATCTAAAATCTTTTAATATATACTAAATATGATAGGTTTTGAATCACTATCACTAAAACAATTGCCGATCAATAAAAATCTAATTCTGCAAGAAAGCCCTTCAAAAGACCTTTCAATTGATACCAAAAACGATGGATTTTGATGTCCTTTCATAAAAAAAATTGACGATCGAAAAGTATTAATTTTCTTACGCGAGCCCTTCCAAAGATCTTTTATTTGATACCAAACACGATAGGTTTTGGAACACTTTCGCTAAAACAATAGCCGATCGAAAAAATTCCAATTCTGCATGCAAGCCCTTAAAAAGACCTTTTATTTGATGCCAAACACGACAGCTTTTGAAGTACTTTCATTAAAACAATTGCCAAACGATAAAATTCCAATTTTGCATGTAAGCCCTTCAAAATATATATTGATACCGAAGACAATGGGTTTTGAATTACTTTCACTAAAACAATTGACGATCGAAAAGTATTAAATTTTGTACGCGTGCCCTTCAAATGACCTTTCATTTGATACCAAACACGATAGGTTTTGAAATACTTTTGCTAAAACAATTGCCGTTCAAAAAAATCCATTTCTGCATGCAAGCCCTTAAAAAGACCTTTCATTTGATGCAAAACACGATAGGTTTTGGAACTCTTTCGCTAAAACAATTGCCGATCGAAAAAAACCAATTCTGCATGTAAGCCCTTAAAAAGATCTTTCATTTGATACCAAACACGATAGGTTTAGGAACACTTTCGCTAAAACAATTGCCGATCGAAAGAAATCCAATTCTGCATGCAAGCCCTTAAAAAGATCTTTCATTTGATATCAAACACGATAGGTTTTGGAATACTTTCGCTAAAACAATTGCCGATCGAAAAAATTACAATTTTGCATATGAACTTTAAACATATATTTTACACAAATTTGATAACTCTCAATGTCAAAAGTCAATCAATTTTAGTTTTGTACTTCTGGTTTTGCATTAGTTTCCGATCGACAACGAAGCGAGCTCGAGTGCCGAAGTTGTCGAACTGAGCGTAAGGTGCTGTCGGCAGTCGGACAAGTCGCGAAAAACCAAAGTCTGGAGGAACGAAAAATTGATTGAAAAAAATCTTATATATTGAAATATAGCTTGTACAGTAATAATTAATGCAAAAATTGTATCTAATACAAACAAGGGTGTTATGTAGTAAATTATCATATGTTTAACATGACTAATTTATCGGTTAATAAAAAGATAAATGGAATTGCAATTTTCGAATATTGGCTCAAAGTCTTCGTTACTGTAATATAGACAGTCAGTGTGTCGCCGTAGGCTGCTTGATCTTGGCGTCGATAACTAACGCGTGTCTTGATATAATACTCGATTAAAAAATAAGATATTGACAACTAATTCATTTTTTTTTTTAATATCGGGAATGACTGCCGCGCGCATTTATAACGTTTGGATTGATTACATGTTGTTGTATTTTCATCCATACCCTCTCTACAGTATTCCACATCTCAACTTCAGTCGTAATATTTCGGGAACTTCATTGCACCTGTCTACCAATCATATCCCATACATGTTCAATAGGCGACAAATCTGGGAAACGGAATTAAATATTGTGGTTATTTCAATAAGTTCGTACGTCACGTGCAATATGAGGCCGAGCATTATCTTGTTGAAATATGATAAAAGATAAATGATTTAAAAAAGGGCGCACTTCAGGATCTAGCTCTTCCGAAACCGATCTATATTCCCATAAATATGAGGCAAACTAGACCTACTGTTACAACCTATAGCACCCCAAATCATAATCTCTCTAGTAGGGGCGGTATGGCGAATACAAATATTGTGTTCCAGATAACGTTCGTTAGGTTGGCGTCTGACAAAAGTACGATCATCATGGTGGAACAAATTAAATCTGGATTCATCAGAAAACACAACTGAATGCTAGTCCACTAACCAATTTCTTCGTTTGCAGCACCAATCTAGCCGATTTCGACGGTGCATTGGAGTCAGCGGAAGGCGTAAAAGTAGGCGACGCGCCCGAAGTACCGAATTAATTAGTTGGCGCAAAACAGTACGGATCGACATTGGAACTCGTGTTACCTGCCTCCATTGCAAAATTAGAGCACTTGATGTTGCTTAGCGATTTTGTAAAGCAATACGTAATAAATGACGATCTTCGCGCCCTGACGTTCTTTGAATTTGAAACCATCCTAATTCTCTTCTCCTTGCAGTCTGGTGCTGTGTTTGCAATTGCCTCCATGCTTATAAAATAGTGCTAGGGTTCCAAATCACACGACGGCCAATTTCGCGGAAGCTGATACCGACCTCGCTCAAACGTAGGCAATTGTTCAAAATTGTGTCAAATACGTCTTCGTGGCATCTTTATTATGTAGTGCAAAAGTTTATCAATACTTTACAATATTCAATGCAAACATATACCTATCTTAGCGGTTTATCAAGTAAAAACGTGATACAGCGACTTGTGATTTGCTTGTGTTTTGAATAGTTTGAAGACAACATTAGTTCTTATACTTAACTACAAGGTTAATGTTCTATCTCTATTCCTTTATGGTGTTGCATTTTTTATGGGAGCAGTATTAAACAGTCAATTTGTAAAAAAATATGGCAGTAAAGAAGAAAAATAAGGAAAATATTTGGTAGTCATAATAATATGGCCAGGGATTGTATAATGTGTCATAGTATTGTCGCCAGTATGTCGACAATTCTATGCCTTTAATTAATAAACTGTAAAAATTATATATTTCCAAGTTCCTACTTGACTGTCTCTTTAATAATGTAAATTTCAGGTAGCTTGTCATTATCTTCTTTTGTTAGTAGGTTTTAACCAGATAGAAGGAACAGTTTTCAATAAATGCAAAAATAAAAAAAATAAAACATAATTTTGATCTCCATTTAATTGCTGTAACTTCGGATCGCTTCACTTTCATTGATTGATTTTCGTCGGGAAGAATCCACATTATTCACTGTCTTATTTTTGGGATAAAACTGATAAATCCAGTTTTCATTAGCAGCTACTATGTTAGAAATATGTTTAAAGTTGTCTCCATCAAATCTAGCAACCATTTTTTCGCACTATTCAGTACGAATGTGTTTATGATTAAATTGTGAGACATCCATCTAGATGAACTCTTTCTAACGTGATAATTGTGTAGGATTTTGGATACTGCCGCCGATCAAATCAGTATACCTCAGTATTTTTAAATGTAGCACGGTTGTTGTCGCGGATCAATACAGCGGCGATGATTTCCCCAATCACTACGATCACTAGACGCCCACTCCTCTTGTCGTCTGTTGTAAATACTCAAGGTTATAGAAATCGTTTATCGTACTTATAAAATCGTTAAAAAAAATTATTGCGCGAAAGTGCTCCTTTTCCTACTTTTATTGTAGCGACTAACAATATATAGAAGAGAGAAGATCATTTCCTGACACCAGTTTACTCATGAAAGATGGGGCAACGTCGTGATGTATTAAATTTGCGACAGACAGCTTTCACTCTCCCAAGTATCAAAACTTTCGGAGTGCAATCGCAAAAAAAATTACAATTCAACCGGTTTCGTAGAATAATAGTTACGACACTGTGTGTGGCAATTTATCATTGTACATAATTAATTTCTGTAAATCTTGAAATAGTCTATACTTTTTCAAAAATAAATTATTCATTTATGAATGAGTGAAATTTGAATACAACAAAATAACTAAAATACATTTATTTTTAGTACAAATATTGAATTTGAAAATACGAGTATTTATTAAACGTGCAATATATTACAATATGTTTGTTTTTAGACACAAAAAATATTTGTCATAGATCGATTTGAAGGTATTTGTAAAGATTCTGAAAACATTGCTATGACATTACATAATATATCTTACATTCGAGATGGCAAAACAGCATACATAAATGCAAAACTCATTATAAAACATGACTTAATTCATCAAATTGAAGTACGAACGTCTAATTATTAATATAACTAAATATAACATTATTTATTAAATTTTACAGCAAACTCTAGTACTGGTGCGATGTAGAAATAGAGAATCTTTAGATACTTGTGAGAATTTCAATAACATGAGATTTGCAAAATGCTGTGATTTGCTCAACTCTAAACAGCAATTATGGTCTCCGTTTATAGATAGTATACACCCTACAATACGTTGTCCTGTTAAAGCAGTAAGTATCATTCGATACACACAAGTATCCTAATACATGTCAAGAAAATGAATTATCACTGTAATGTGACTGCGATTGGGTCAATCCAACAAAATACTGTTATTAATAAAATAATCTCACTTATTAGTTAAGTATAGCTGTTTATAAACTAGGTAATATTTATACATTTGTTTATAAATTAAATAGGGTGTGTACAGTATTGATAACGCTACATTCGACGCTGGGGTACCTTTATTCAGTTTGGACGGCTGGTACTGGCGGGTCAATCTACGCTCATTCGATGTGAAGACCCGAGAACCACTATTATGTATAAACATTGAAGGAGAAACACAAAATGTTAGAAAATTGAATAATTAATATAATTATTATTATATTTCATGGGTGTAAATACAAATAACAAGATAAATATATTACACTACAAAAATTAAAACTAGGTACTTAATTAACCAGTTAACCCATTACATCCCAGTGTCATAATAATAGAACACTTTTATTTAATTTTTTAAACAATATCATGGATATTAATTTTGAATTAATTTGTGTGTATACGCTCTACAGAGATGAAAAAATATTATAACATTATTTAGATATTTATTTTTAAATAAACAATATTTTTTATGATATTAAATTACCTCAATTTCGAATGATTGTGTCGTCTAAAATATTTTATCTCTTTATAAATAAATTACAAAATATTACAGTTTACTAGTTTTTCATAATTTAGAAAAATAATAACATCATGTACTTTTAGTTTATATCATTAAATGTATTCCCGAAACAATTTTATTTATTGTCAAATATTGGTGTCATATTTATAGGACACTGGGAGGTAGAGGTATTTTGAAGGAATATACAAGTTCAAACACATTTAGTAGCTGTTCGCCGTTGATTAGAGTTTCATGCATTTCTGTGTACTTAGAGCTAGTAAATAGTGTGCTGTGACTTTATTTAACAATTTGTTTACAATATATCTCAGTATAGTGTAAATAATGAACCATAAAGCACTTATGTTAGGTGAATTAGAAGATATAATAAATGATCCAAATTTTTATAATGACATTGAAAACGTTAAAGTTATTGTATTACCACCGGAAGTAGATGACATGACGGACGAAGATGAAGCT
Organism: Pterostichus madidus; assembly: GCA_911728475.2. Lineage (NCBI taxonomy): Eukaryota > Metazoa > Arthropoda > Insecta > Coleoptera > Carabidae > Pterostichus > Pterostichus madidus. Next base: position 22,556,952 of record OU452301.1, on the reverse strand, counting down.
GATGAAGATATTGTGGGGATTGCTGAAGTAAATGACGTACCGGATGAATTAATAGCTTATCAACAAGAAATGAGCCGGAAACAGTAGAACCTTCAAGTAGTAGGAATAACAAAAAATTGCGTACTCTTTCAAATGATACTTATACTTGGCGATAAACAAAAAAAAACCTTTTTACATCAAATTAACTTGTGAAGGTAATGATGCTGACTTAAAATTTCAAGACATGCAATAGTATTTGGAAAGTAAAACACCATTACAAATGATGAATTTTTGAATATTTTATAAGAAATATTTGTGTATATTCATACAGAAACAAATAAGTATGCACATACAGTTAAAATGATTTATCATTCTCAGTAACATATAAAGAAATAAAGAACATTCTGGGAATATTGATATTGTCAGAATAGCATAAGCTTCCTTCTGAAGGAAGTTATTGGAGCAGGACTGAAGATATGGGTTTGAGCATTGTAAAAAAGTGTATGACACAATACCTACCATAAAATTAAAGGCTATATTCATTTCAATGATAATACCAAAGTTCAAAATAATAAAAAGGACAAATTCATTTAAAGTTAGACCACTAATTCGTATGATAAACAATTTAATTCAACAATGGGGCCTCTTCGAGAAGAACTTATCTATTGACGAAATGATTGTCAAATACTTTGGACGACACAGCTTAAAACAATTAATTAGAGAAAAACCAATACTTTGGCAATAAGCTGTGGGTATTATGTCGAAATAATGTCGGTTTGCTACAATTCTATATCTATATACGGAACGCGAAATTGCAAGTAATGAAATGGAAAATGTTGCTTTGGGTTCTAGGGTGGTTTTAAATATGTAAAAATTTATTAATAATTCTGATAGTCACTGGGTGTACTTTGAAAAAATTTTTACAAGCTGGGATTTGTTAATACGCCTACGTGATTTGGGGTACAGAGCCATAGACACTATGAGAGAGAATAAGATATCAAAATGTTCATTAAAACATCAAAAGCTCTTGGACAAGAATCACGAGGTTCATATGATTATCATTCGACGATACTGGTGAAATTCTAATTGTGAAGTGGAATGATAATAATTGTGTCAATATAAGTACAAATCTCGATACTGTAGAACCAATTGCAGATGGACCAGAAAACAAAAACGTAAAACCAATGTTCCACAACCAAAACAGATAAAATCGTATAATTCTTGTATGAGCAGGGTTGATCACCACTATTAGCTTGGCGGCAAGTACAACATAAAAATTAAATTAAAAAAATGGCACTGAGTTTTATTTACTCTGTAAAGTAAACAGTACCAAAACAGAATTCATAAGAACAATTGCTGTAATACATCTAAAAATTACGAATTTGAAATCTCCATCTACGTCAGCGGTATTTGATGAGGTACATTATGATAACAAGGATAATTCTAATGAAGCAAAAAGATAAATAACAAAAGTGTCAAGGTAAAAATTGCATAGCTGAGCTATATATCTACGTTGTTGAGTTAGAAAGTTACGACCTCAATTAGGCGTATTAGAATTCGCTAGGTCAAGGTCATGCTCAATATTCTGACGAATTGCAGTTGCCAAATTGACCTGCAAAGAAATTAAATTTTCCCATAGAATTTACATACAATAAATTAAATTTTTACTTACTTAATACTATATTCTTATACCAGGTTCTACGGGTGTCGAGTTCTTCATTTTTAATCTACTATTTTTTCTTCATTTTCCTTTTGTTTGGGAGATTTGGAACAAATGGAGAAAGCACTTATTGGTCTGATTTGATTAAATCTCAATACACTTCAATAATACAAAAACTTGAAATTCTAATACATATTGTGAAATCTGATCATTTAATTTTTCAATTTCTATAAGTAATATAAATGTGAAACAGAACAATGCTAACATAATAAGAACAACTCAGACTGTAAAAAAATTTTCCTGGGATAAAAATAAAGAGGATCTATACACAAGAGAAATGGGAAAACAACTCCATCGATAATAATATGATTAACTACGCATCTAAGAAAATGTATGAACACCTAGCGGAAGAAATTGACAAAGTTCCCTCAAAAATAGGCAAGGTGAAACATACAGGCTGAAGTTTTTAACGAAATGTTATTCTTATTATGAATGAAACTTATTAAGTATTGTATATAATTTTTAAGCCAAAACTTCAAAGTATGGTAATAAACTAAATACCATTCATGTTACGTACAAATTTTTGAAAAAATTACACTCAAAATTTGAATTTATTTCTCAAAAATGTGACGACCAATTTTAATTTAAAAATTCACTATATTTACGAATCTATAATATAGTACATTTTTATCCAATTTGATCGTAGAACTTTCGAGAAAAAAATAAAATTGCGAAAAAACGCTCAAAACAGTACTTTTTCGTAGATTTTTTGTTTTCTCTCAAAAGTCCCACGATTAAATTAAATAAAAATTTACCGTATTATAGAAGACCTAATTCTTAAACTTAGAGAATCAGACTTAAAATTTTGATATCATGATCTCTTACACTTCAATTCCAATTTATTTATATTACAAACCAATTTCAGCCCGTATGTTTGACCTTAAGGTGAAACATTCGGCCTGAAGTTCATTAATCAACAATTTGTTATAGCGTAAGTAGGGTTTCTTGTGGTCCTAACAAGAATGTGGATCGGTACAGAATAGTGAAAAAAGTATTGGCGCGCGTTTAAAAACTATACAAACTTGAAAATTTTCAAGAAAATTATTTTAAATCACAAGAAATATTTCTATATGACGACAACACAAAAACTAAAATTTAATAAAATATAGTATTTTATTTGATATTATAATAAAAAAAATTAAAAATTTACTTACAATTTTATTTCAATTATACATAATCATATATAAAGTATATTATTTTATAAGGAGTTAAAGTGATACGTTTTGTGCACTCGTCCATCAACTGCAAATGCGACACAAAACGTCAATTTCACTCCACATAAAATATGCTGGAACGCCGGAATATTTACCCATTATGTCATATAATTTCTCTGCCACTCGTGAGCGGCAGGAAAACATTTTCTGCCGCAGGTGAACTAAAAAAATTCCTTGATTTTAACGAGCGTCAGGAAGAGTATTTGACAGAAAAATCAAACTTTAACTGTTTCTATAGATTCTGATATAGTATAGCTTTTTATATACAATTTTTCGCTTTCACCATTATGCCAGTTTATGCCACTTATATATCAATATATTCTAGAGTCATGACGAATTAGAAGTGTCATTTAATGAATGATTTATATGCGTAAAAATATTTACCAATGTCTATAAATGCACCAGAAAACCGTATTTTCCGTCCCACTGAATTAATCAGGTTATTTGAACTCTTTTAAAATTTCTTACTTTCCGTGTTTCTGTGGCATATTTCTGATCGACATGCTTTTTTCTTTTCGTGAATCAACTATTTCTGGAGCAAGTTCTTGTACATAATATTTCTTTACTATTGGAAACACCCATTGAACAAAGTCCTCATCAATTTTTATTGTCTGTACTTCTATAAACTGAGGTGCCCAAATAATAAAATCTCATTCCTTTCGTCCAGTTATGAATTTTATTTTGATGAAATTTTTGAGGTTAAAAATGAATTACTTTCTATAACCGTATAATTAGATACTTTTATGTTGAAAATATCGTTTATTGAAAGATAAATAATACAGTTCAATATTCCACATAATCCTGTTCCACTACTATGCTCTCCTAAAACTGAGAAAATATTTTATCATAAAAAAGTACCCATGACTTTCAATATTATAATATAACACGAAAAACAAAATTAAACATATTTCAAACCACAAATTCTGAAATATTCATTTCATGTATATAGTGTAACATTTTAAAATATATCATGAATCATGACAGCTGTCAAAACGCCAGATCATTTTTGCACTGAGTGTACACCAAAGCCTTCTTCAATAGATTAAAATGAGAATTTTGCAAAGTAGCTTGAACAAATTCAAATTTCTAAAAAATATTTCATATATTTAATCTCATTCAAATGAACAAACAAGTAGTACTACAAAATCTCTAAACATTCAGCTTTTTGTTATGTGTATGAACAAGAATATTTAATCTTTATAATACAAATAAATTAAAATTGAAGTGTAGGGGAGCATGGTATCAAAATTTTAGATCTAATTTTCTCAAAAATGCTAGGAACGATTTTATTTAAAAAATTCTGTATATTTAAGAACATGGTCCTCTATTACTCAGAAAATTTTTATCCTATTTGAATTTTCAGTTTTGGAGAAAAAACAAAAAATACACAAAAAAGTCCTGTTTTGAGCCATTTTTCGCATATTTTATTTTTTTTTCTCCAGAACTGTAAATTCAAATTGGATAAAAATTTTCTGAGTTATAGAGGACCACATTCTTAACAATACAGAATTTTTTAAATAAAATCGTTCCTAGCATTTTTGAGAAATAAATTCAAATTTTGAGTGTAATTTCTTTCAATATTTGTACACAACATTAATGGTATCTAGTTTATTACCATACTTTGAAGTTTTGGCCTCAATATTATATACAATACTTAATAAGTTTCATTCATAATAAGAATAATATTTCGTTTCAAAGAGATCAAGGCAAATCATCGTTCTGATACTAATTTCAGAACGCATGGTTCACCTTAACAAAAGAAATAGCAGTTTAAATAAATACAGTACTTAAAGCCTGTGACTTTGCAAAAAAACCAATTTGATGAAACGCACTTTGTGTTATACTGTCAAATAAAAAAAAACTTATCAAACTTGTTTAGAACTAACTCCAAAAGAAAAAAATATAAGAAAGAAATGCAAGAGAAACTATACAATATTATAGACCTAAAAAACCTATATATTAAAACCAGAACCCCATAGAACTAAAACGATGGAAACAGAATTACATAAACTTATTCGGGAAAAATATATACAAAGATGTACATTACTTTGATGTTCTGCATCCATGCTTGGAGATCACATCATGTAAATTAAACTTTGCTATTGAAAAATTGGAACGGAAACATATTATTTATGGAATTTCGAACCAAATAGAACAATTACGAAAAGGCAGTGCAATTATATCAATATTTATTGCTACATTTAAAATCGTCGCATAACCAATTTTAGGTAGCACTGAGTGTGAAGCGAGCTGCAACTTTAAAAATTTGAGAAGCACCTAATTTGTTGATCTTACTCCATCATTTTATTTTCAAATTCTACCATAAGCAAATAAATGGTAAACGGAAGCAAGACAAGGCCAAGTCATTTGTAAACAAGTACAGCGATTTAGCCATACATTTGAAATTAAGGTTAGAACGAGCGGAATCACTTTTGGTCACATTTGATACTGTTCAGCACAGACTAAATATCTAAAGAGAGACTAGCCAAAGCAAGCAAATAAATTGTGATATACTGAAAACCTTATAAGGATTGACTGACATAGAGTGTTGCTACGTTTACATGGTATATATGTAATCGATTTTAAATTGTATTGCGCGTTACTTCTTTGGAGATGACAAGATTTCATTTTTCTTTGATTTCGCAGATATTTTAGAGACCGTGTATCTAACTTTTGGTGCGTCTGGTACTCTGTACTAAATTTTTAATTAATAATAAAAAAATAATGACATATTTACTAATTTACCTCTTTAAGGGTAAGAGCGGTCCATTATTTCTATATTCTTATTTAAAATAAATTATTAAATGAGGAATCAGCAATTGATCTTCCTTTGGCAAATTTTTTCCCCTTGGGCATTGTTATAATATAGCTGTTAAAAACTAATGTAGCTCAAAGACAAAGACCTTGAACAGATTTTTGATGTTTGAAACAACTGATCATGAATCTGAGAGATCAATGACAATTCGATATAGACACAAATGTCACGTGAACATGCAAAATATTAAATAATTAGTAAAAATGAAAAATAATTCTCAGAAAAAAATAAGAAAACAATAGATACCCAGAAAGTAGGGCCTCTAGATAAGCATATCCACACTCGATCACGCACTCAATCAATACCAAAAAACTAATTAATAAAGTATTATTCTGGAATATCCAAGGATTTAAAAATATCTTTAATTTAAACAACTTTGAACAGAATATTATTCTTCAACATGATATAATTTGTTTACAAGAAACTTGGTTGAACTACAATCTGAAAGAAAACCCCATATTTTTAAATCAGTATAAGAGATTTGAGCAACCAGCAATGAAACAACATAATGCAGGAAGAGCAATAGGGGGACTAATAATATTTCTAAAACTTGATAACGTTGAAATTAAAATAGTAGAACAAAACCAACATTGGATATTCCTTAATATTAAAACAAGATTAATAAACTTCATTATAGGTGTAACCTATTTCTCTCATTCATATGATCATACAATGCTCGTAGATCTTTTACAAGATAGTCTTGACAACATAATAAATTCGTATCCGAATCATTCGTTCATTCTTGGTGGAGACTTCAACTCCAGAATAGGCACACTAAACAATTGTACTGATATAATTATAAAAAATACTAATTTACATGCAACACGACTTACAAATGATAATGTAACAAATAAACAAGGCAAGGAACTCACTAAAATAATGGAAGAAGCAAACTTATTCGTTTTGAACGGAAGAACTCATAATGACTCACCAGCCAAATTCACATATATCGGAGTTAACGGTAGAAGTACTATAGATTTAGTGTGGGTGGATACTAACGCAATGAATATCGTCTCGAACCTTCATATAATAGAAGATATATTAGTTTCTGATCATATGATATGCTCTCTGTCAATAAAATGTCACTCTAATAACTCTATACTACCTGATGAAACAAGTAGAACTATAAGCAAAATAGTATGGGATAACTCAAGAGCAATATCGTTTGCTGAAGAATTAATAAAATTCACTGAAAGCACTCCACTACTTAACAATGCCGATGAAAAATATGAGTACATTACAAAAGTAATTATAAAAGCAACGGAAAATGCAGGACTTGTAAAACAAATTAAAACAACTGATAAAAGTAACATAACTAAAAATAAGTGGTATAACGAATCATGCTATAAATTAAAAACAAATGCTCGAAAACTTTTAAGAAAGTGTAAATCAACTAATTTTACTAAAGAATCTGCCCAAGAGTATCAGGAAGCAAAGAAACTTTACAAACAACAAATAGAGAAACAAAAAATAAACTACAGAGAAAGTATTAAAATTAAACTTGAAAATATAAAAGATCAGTCACAGTTTTGGAAGACTATCAAGTTTATGAACACCTCTAAACAGGTATCAAATCCGATAAGCATACAAGAATGGACAACCTACTTCAAAGAATGGTTTGGAGAGAAAATTACGAACGATACCTATTACTTCGATATCTTGCACCCATATTTAGATAACGAAATATCATTACAAGAACTTAATTTTGCGCTGAAAAATCTGAAAACTAATAAAAGCCCTGGAACTGACGGAATTATCAATGAACAATTAAAAAATTTAACTGAGCACTGGAAACTATACCTAAAAGACTTACTAAATGAATTTATGACCAAAGAAAATTTACCCAAGAAACTAAAAACAGCAAAACTAACTTTAATCCACAAAAAAGGAGACCACACGAACAAAGATAATTACAGGGGAATAGCATTAATAAACACGATTACAAAACTTTTAACTTTTATATTAAACTCTAGAATGGAAAAATGGGTAGAAAGCTGCAACATTTTACCGGAATCACAATCCGGTTTTAGAAAAAGGAGATCCTGTGCCGACAATCTGTTTTCATTGAACTCAATAATTCAATCAGTCTTTCTAAAAACTAAAAATGGAATATACGCAATATTCATTGATTTTAAAAAAGCATTCGATACCGTACCACACAATCTACTTTGGAATAAAATATTTAGTTTGGGAATAAGTGGTAAATATGTAAGACTGTTGAAAAATATTTATGAAGAAGCCACAATTCAAGTTAACTTAAATAATGACATTTCAGAAGAAATACCAATCACGAGAGGAGTACTGTAAGGTGAGTGCACAAGCCCACTATTATTTGCGCTTTATATCTCCAATTTGGAAGAATACTTTAGACAAAAAGGACTTGAAGGCTACTATATTAATCAATCTTATGACATTCTTTCGCTCCAGTATGCGGATGACATTGTCATTTTCGCTAACTCTCCTATCGACGTTCATCATAAACTTGTAGCACTTACAGAATTTTGTAATAAACTTTTATTAAAAGTAAATCCATGTAAAACCAAAATTTTACATTTTCACCAAGGGAGATCTCCCAAAAAAACTATCAGATACACTTGTCAAGGAGAAGATATACAATTTACTTCGTCTTATACATATTTGGGAATAATGTTCAAGGCCTCAGGATCTTTCAACGAAAATACAAAAGAGAACATATCCAAAGCAAATAAAATAACAGGAACAATAAAGAGTGCGATGATAAAAGCTAAAGTTTTCTCCTGGAATACTGTCATGAAATTATATGAATCATTATTAATCCCATCGATCTTGTACGGAGCAGAAGTTTGGGGCTATTCTCAGTCGCAGCAGAATAGTGTTGAAAGAGCACAAGCACAATTTTTTAAAACTATGTTATCATGGCAAAGAACAACGCCAAATTACATAATTAGGAGAGAAACAGGGCAATCAAAATTAGAATTACTAATTTTTAAAAAAATCTTATCTTGGTGGTACAAGATTCTTTTAATGCCAGAAGAAAGACACGTCAAAGTAAATTACTTCAAATTAACGATAATTCTCTAATCAGCAAAGAAAATCAAAATAAATGGAACTGGGTTAACAATTTGGAACGAGTGTTAAATAGAGTACACTTCAACTGGATATGGAAAGAACAAAATCCTCTACTTCTAAAACAAGAATTTAACAACATACTTATGGCATATAATGAAATACTTTTCCAAAACGACTCAGAGCTCATCCTAAATTCCACTTATAACCCTTTTTTTCAAATTCTTCAATACAACTCTGAACTATCTGGATACAAATATTCCCTATGCTATACTTAAAATTTGCAGCCAATTACGTACTACAAACATTAACCTATTCTACGTTTACCATGAAGGAATCTGCCACAAATTCAATGGGGATGAAATTTGTACCATTTGCAATACACATGAATCCAACAACATAATACATTTTCTATTTCAGTGTCCTATATTTTCACCATACAGGATTACATTCTTAAAGAAATACGGCCCTAATGACGATCTTAACTTCCCTAGTCTAATGACGGAAATATCGAAAGAAAATGCATACGTTATATACAACTACGTCAGAAACGCCCTACGACTTCGAGCATTTATTGTAAACAACTAATACATATCTTGTAATACAAAACAATTTTATTTATTTTGTTTATATTGTTACTAACTACCTTTTGTATGGAGATGTAATATTTCTCTTAGCAAAATATATCATTATTATTATTATTATTATTATTCTTATTTAAAATAAATTATTAAATGAGGAATCAGCAATTGATCTTCCTTTGGCAAATTTTTTCCCCTTGGGCATTGTTATAATATAGCTGTTAAAAACTAATGTAGCTCAAAGACAAAGACCTTGAACAGATTTTTGATGTTTGAAACAACTGATCATGAATCTGAGAGATCAATGACAATTCGATATAGACACAAATGTCACGTGAACATGCAAAATATTAAATAATTAGTAAAAATGAAAAATAATTCTTTTCAATACATGACTCGATAGTATACATACAGGTTGTTCAATGTAGTTGTGCCACCATTGTATATATCGAGAACTATAAGTACTACAAGATTGATTAAATTAGCAAAGAAATACCATTTTCTAAGTGTATTACATAACAAGCCACTTCTGATAATGGTGTAAAAGCCGAAATACGTATTAAGTGTAAAAATTAATATTTTCTTTGAAACAACCAAGTGCTTTTATTTTGTATTTTTTTTAATATTATCAATCATGTTTCAACAAGTGGCAACAGGTTACCCAATTAATTATAGGGATTTAACATTAATAATATTAATTGTTTGTGTGATTGGCACTTGGTGAAACATTTTTAAATAGTATTTTAAATAAAAACACTTGGTAATTTTCACAAATTTCTTTATTTTATTTTACACTACGCGTTTCGACTCTTCAGTCATCTTTAGGTGTATTACTATAACAAAATTTACAAATTGACGTCACTTATAACTAAAACAAAATATTAAGAAGAGAGGAGTTGTTTACATCTATCTGTTCGTTGACAATGTTTTTCTTTGAATTAGCCGCTTTTCGGATTTCCAAATTCTCTAATGAATTAAGCCTAAGGCCTTTCGGTTCGACATGAAGAATTTTATGGTCTTTTATTGAATGGTTATTTTCAATGCAATGTTGTATTTATATTTGTTTCTATGGATTTACAGTGTTCTTTCATCCTTGTCTTAAAATTTCTGCCACTTTGTTCTATATAAATAGCATCACATTGTTTACATTGGATTTCATACACTCCAGAAAATTCATTTTTATCAACTTTTGGCTTGTTATTTATAGAAAATTTTTCCTAGTGTCATTTTATTAGTGGCAACGGTATTGATATTTAAATTTTTGAAAATTGATGAAACTTTTTGACTGGTGTTTGGAATATGATTTAAATAAACCCAATTTTTCTGTTTATGATTTTGTGTTGGTGTATAAATAATGTGTAACATGATTTTATAGTTTTTATTTCTTAATAATTTGTTAATAATGTCGTCTTCATAACCATTATTAAAGGCTATCTGTTTAATTATTTTAAGTTCTTTATTAAAGTTTATTTTACTTAAAGAAACTGTTGTTAATCTGTGCATCATACTATGAAAGGTTGACAGTTTAACTCTTAATGATTGATTGGAACAATTTGGTATTATAGTATCTGTAAATGTGGGTTTCCTATATATGTCATAATCTATAATGTTATTTTTGTTTATGATTGTTAAGTCCAGAAAGTTTAGTTTTTTATCTTCTTCTTTTCTAATGTGAACTGTATATTCGTATTAATCAAGTCGTTCGGTCGACACGACGACGGCAAGAGTACATAGGCGTCTGACCGAAACTACTTATTAACAGTTAACATTAGACCTAACCTGAATTGTCAAACCGAATCTATTACTTGCGTTCGGTTTTGAAGTGTGTTCCCCATATTTTCAAGTCGTTTTGATACACACATAACATATGAGCCAGGTCACGATGCGAGTCCGGTTGTTTTTTTACGTTTTTTCAATGATTTTCGTGAGCGCGAAACTGTTTTTGTCAAATTCGCTTGTCTTCAGATTTTGTCTATCACCAAAAGTTGCCGCTTAGGGCAGCACCTGACGGGGGGCACTTATCTGTCAGTGCCTTTGAATATATATATCTATTATGATATATATATATATTCAAAGGTCAGTGCATCGCGTGACATTTCTGTATGCATACACGTGTCGGCAGACGCGCGCGTTCATAAATGTCAATATTTTGATTTATACAGTACGGAATCCGTTCAAACTTAGCATAATATTTGTTAAATCATAAGGAACTACTTTTTCGCTGACAGTACTTATCTAGGATTAATAGTACCTATTGCCGATATTTTAAAATAAAAATTTAACAAAAAAAAGATTGCGATGCAACTTTGGTAAGTTGTTGTGCACACGCCCGCGATGGTTTCTGTCTTAGCACAAGTCCAGTCCGCCATCTTGAACAAAATCGTCGCTAGCTATTCTAATAAGTACTGCACTGATTTGATTCAAATTTGGTATAGACATAGATAAAAACCAATCTTAATATATAGGTATAATAGTCCGCCATCTTGAAACAAAATGGCCGCTAGCTATCCTGAAATGTACTGCACTGATTAAATTCAAATTTGGAATAGGCATAGAGAAGAACCAATATTAACATATGGGTATAAAAAAGCTTTAAGCCGCCATTTTGAAACAAAATGGCTGCTAGCTATCTTGAAAAGTACTGCACTGATTCGATTCAAATTTGGTATAGGCACAGACGAGAACCAATCTTAGCTTATACGTAAAAATAAAGCTTTAGTCCACTATCTTGAAACAAAATGGCCGCTAGCTATCCTGAAAACTACTGTAAGCCTCCCTTATTTAAAGGAGAAATAACAAATAATTTATATGGGTTCTTGTCAGACCGGAGAAAGGACAAGTACTAGGGTTGTTGTAAATAAGTTTGTACTTACAATTTGGTTCAACAAATAACAAAGATTTATTCACACTTACTACATGGTTGAAGTTGTCGAGTTCCTACTGAACTCTCGTATTGACTATCTGACTATCGACTATACTCTGACTGCATCTCACTGTGTTTGACTACTGTCACTATAACTGACCTAACGCTACTATATATCTAATTACAAAAGTACTAAGTCAGCAAATAGTTAGCTACTTACGTCAAACAATACTATTTAGAATATTTGACCTCATTACATCATGCTCTACTTTACTTAATTGTATTCACTAAGAATGTCCTGACGTTGACTTGTTACATTCCTCCCTTTTTCAAACAATTTGCTTCCTGCAAAGGGGCACAATTTACATATTACACAAAACATAATTTAACTATTATTTCCTTGTTACATTCCCTTTTTTATACCTTAATTTTTACTAATTTAAAATTAAATATACATAAACACAAAACACTTTTATCACTTGTACCATCCATAAAATAGTCCAAATAAACACCACCATCGTCTTATGTTTATTTTATAACGCACAACACTAGAATAAAATTGAAGTTTATACCTCGTAGCTCGTTCTTTCTTGTGGTTATTTGTGAATGTCGAATTTGGTTTGAATTTCTTCTTGTAGTACTGCTGGTGTCGTCTAAATCTCGAATCTCGTTTGCTCGTACTTCTTTTCTTCTTTTGGCCATCTGTTGTGGAGTTCTTCATTTGATGTGGATTCTTCCTATCGTACTGTTTTCTTTGTTCTTTATTTCTCTGAAACTGTTTGCTGCTATCGAACTTAATGCTGATCTGTCCAACTTCGTCATTTCCTACATTAACCGCTTGTGAAATTTCCACAATACCCGTACCCTCTTTTAAGCCATCATTTTTAACCCCTGATGCTTCTTTTTCCTCCCTATTTACCTCGTAAATTTCCGGAGCTTCCTTGGTAACGGCGTCATTAGGTCTCTCTTCACTGCTACGGTCTTCTTCTGAACTCACTTGTTGGGAATCATCCTCATTCTTGTCTAATTCAGCAATATTTTCTCTTTCTCTTTCTTTAATTTGTTCACAAAGACAGTACTTTTTCTTAGGCATCTTACATCCAAAACATCTTAATACTCCATCGTCCATCGGAATGCCATCTAAATGGTCATAAATCATAAGAGCTGCCTCTTGGTCACCGGATATTTCCGCCATTCTTAACATATTAAAGAACCACGTAATTTCCTTCATCTCTTTTAATTCTTCCGCGTCTATCTCTTCTGTATTTTTCTTGGTTTGGCCTATTTCTGTTTGCTCGCATTTACAGCGTGTATCATCTTCAATGTCTTCTTCTTTTTGACTTTCGTAAACATTTGACTGCTGCCGCTGATACATATGCTGACGCTCACGCTTATGCTGACGCTTATGCTGACGCTCACGCTGACAATGCCTGGCGTAATGGTTGCCATTGCAATTATAACACTGAACTTGGTTTCTTCTATAATGAGTGTCGCCATCTTCTCTCTGGTAGTCGTAGTAATCGCCTCTTTGATCATGGTAGCTTTCTTCATCCTGGTAATTGTATTTTTCTTCCCTCTGATAATGGTTATTTTCTTCCCTCTGGTAATGGTAATTTTCTTCTCTCTGGTAATTGTAATTTTCTTCCCTTGGATAGTAGTAATTTTCTTCCCTCTGGTAGTTGTAATTTTCTTCCCTCGGATAATTGTAATTTTCTTCCCTCTGGTAGTTGTAATTTTCTTGCCTTGGATGGTAGTAATTTTCTTCCCTCGGATAGTGATTCGGCCGTTGACGCTGATGTTGTTGCTGACACTGCCTGGCATAGTGGTTGCCATTGCAAATGTAACATTGCACCGGGCGTCTTCTCTCGTAATTTGATCTTCTTTGGCCGTACATCTTTCTTGATTCACTTACTTGCTTGTTGTCATTGAATCCATGCTTCTCGATTTACCAGTGTAGTTTGGAAAAAAAAATCCGCAAATCGCTGCCATCATTTGTATCGGAGAGAATACAACTGTTGTTATTTGTTGAATTCCTAATACTTGCTTTTCCGCGAGTGAACCAAAAACGATTGGCCACCCTGATCTGACAAAATATCCCACCGCTTGTCACCAATTTGTAAGGCCCAGACCGGAGAAATAACAAAATATCCCACCGCTGGTACCAATTTGTAACCCAGACCGGAGAAAGGACAAGTACTAGGGTTGTTGTAAATAAGTTTGTACTTACAATTTGGTTCAACAAATAACAAAGATTTATTCACACTTACTACATGGTTGAAGTTGTCGAGTTCCTACTGAACTCTCGTATTGACTATCTGACTATCGACTATACTCTGACTGCATCTCACTGTGTTTGACTACTGTCACTATAACTGACCTAACGCTACTATATATCTAATTACAAAAGTACTAAGTCAGCAAATAGTTAGCTACTTACGTCAAACAATACTATTTAGAATATTTGACCTCATTACATCATGCTCTACTTTACTTAATTGTATTCACTAAGAATGTCCTGACGTTGACTTGTTACACTACTGCACTGATTAAATTCAAATTTGGTATAGGCATAGAGGAGAACCAATCTTAACATATAAGTGTAATAAAGCTTTAGTCCGCCATCTTGAAACAAAATGGCCGCTAGCTATTCTCAAAAGTACTGCACTGCTTTAATTCAAATTTGGTATAGGCATACACGAAAACGAATATTAACATATAGGTACAATAAAGCATTAGTCTGCCATTTTGAAACAAAATGGCCGCTAGCTATCATGAAAAGTAATACACTAATTTGATTCAAATTTTTTATAGGCATAGACGAAAACAAATATTAACATATAGATATAATAAGGCTTCAAGCCGCCATCTTGAAACAAAATGGCCGCTAGCTATCTTGAAAAGTACTGCACTGATTCGATTAAAATTTGCTTATACATAAAAATAAAGCTTTATTCCACTATCTTGAAACAAAATGGCCGCTAGCTAACCTGAAAAGTACTGCACTGATTAAATTCAAATTTGGTATAAACATAGAGGAGAACCAATCTTAACATATAGGTATAATAAAGCTTTAGTCATTTTTAAACAAAATGGCTGCTAGCTATCTTGAAAAGTACTGCACTGATTCGATTCAAATTTGGTATAGGCATAGATGAGAACCAATCTTAGCTTATACGTAAAACTAAAGCTTTAGTCCACTATCTTGAAACAAAATGGCCGCTAGCAATCCTGAAAAGTATTGCACTGATTAAATTCAAATTTGGTATAGGCATAGATGAACACCAATCTTAACATATAGGTATAATAAAGCTTTAGTCCGCCATATTGAAACAAAATGGCCGCTAGCTATCCTAAAAAGTACTGCACTGATTAAATTAAAATTTGGTACAAGCATAGAGGAGAACCAATCTTAACATATAGATATAATACAGCTTCAATTCGCCATCTATATACACAATGGCCGCTAGATATCCTGAAAAGTACTGCACTGATTAAATTCAAATTTGGTATAGGCATACATGAAAACAAATATTAACATATAGGTAAAATAAAGCATTAGTGCACCATTTTGAAACAAAATGGCCGCTAGCTATCATGAAAAGTACTGCACAAATTCGATTAAAATTTCGTATTGGCATAGACGAAAACAAATCTTAACATATAGGTATAATAAAGCTTCAAGCCGCCATCTTGAAACAAAATGGCCGCTTGCTATCCTGAAAACTACTGCACTGATTCGATTTAAATTTGGTATAGGCATAAACGAGAATTACTCTTATCTCATAGGAATAATCAATCTTTAGTCCGCACTCTTGAAACAAAATGGCCGCTAGCAATCCTGAAAAGTACTGCACTGATTAAATTCAAATTTGGTATAGGCATAGATGAAAACCAATCTTAACATATAGGTATAATAAAGCTTTAGTCCGCCATCGTGAAACAAAATGGCCGCTAGTTATTCTGAAAAGTACTGCACTAATTCGATTCAAATTTGGTATTGGCACAGACGAAAACCAATCTTAACATATAGATATAATGAAGCTTCAATCCGCCATCTTGAAACAAAATGGCCGCTACCTATCCTGAAAAGTACTGCACTGATTCGATTCAATTTTGGTATAGGCATAGGCGAGAACCAATCTTAACATATAGACATAATAAACTCCCAATCCGCCATCTTCCCGAATGTGGTTCGAGTTTGCGATCGAATTGCAGTTTCCGGTACGACTAGCATTTGAAATGACCATTAACAAAGCACAGGGACAGTCGCTACAAGTGTGTGGACTAAATTTGGAAAATCCATGCTTCTCACATGGACAACTGTAAGTGGCATGATCACGAGTCGGAAAATCTTCTGATTTATTCGTGTCCGTCCCAAAGAGAAAAACAAAAAATATTGTGTATTCAAAAGCACTTCAATAAACAGAATAAAACACAAACACCTTCTTTCTTTGAGTTGCATTGCAACGCATGCCGGGTACTCGCATTAAATTGTAGACCACGTGAACGAAGTCGCGGGTAATAGCTAGTCCTTAATAAAATTAATAATCCTTTTGAAATAAAAGGGTTATCTAGAGATACTTATCAAATTCAAGGTAAAAAATTAAAAGTTGTTAATACTATATTGCATCGCGGACAAACAATGGAGGAATGTTTTTATACTAGTTTTATTAAGGGCCGAGATATCCACCTCCTAATAAAGTAGCTAATAGTTATTAGCAAAATAAATTATTTATTAGGAAGATATTTATTTTTTAGATATCCAGTTCAATTTATTTGTCTACTTGGTATTAGGTACCTAATAAATAAATAAGCCAAAATTGCAACACTGTTTATCTTTTAGAGAGAGAGAATGTTATGAAAATCATTAATTAGAAAGAAATACAAAACTTGTTTATGACGTTTAATAAATATATAATTGTAATTTTGTTCCTACCTCCTTGATTTTGTTATAACTGTCAAAATGTCAGGAAAACCTGCAAGATCTGTAATTTTTACTATAAATGAAGTCAGATTATTAGTTGAAATAGCTATAGGATTTAAAAATGTAATACAAAATATTCAGATACAGTGAATTAAAAGCAAAAAACGAATAATGGGAAAAAATAGCTGCAAGATTTAATGCAGTTTTATACAATTCATCGTGCTTCAAAAAACTCACGTCTGAGATATAATTGTGTGCAATGTTACATTAACAATAAGTACATTGTAAGGGCGTCTAATATTAATTATTTCCAAAATCTCAATTTTATAAAGTAAATAAAAATAAATATATCATCACGTCTTATACCCATTACTGAATGTGGCCGTAGCAGATCTCAGTGAAGTAGGGTTTTCCAGCCGTTTAAACACGGTCCCCACATTTGATATTGGTGCAGGAGTCACAGAAGTCATTTTAATGTGGTGAAAATTGTTGGCTGTGGGATTCGAATCCAGGTTCTCAAATAAACAGGCCGACTGAATTACCTACTCCATTTCATGTATCTCTATAATTTCATCCAATATATCAAAATTCATCTAAAATATCAATGATAACCCTTGTAGCATCGTATACAAATATATTATTTTCAAGCATACTTTTTTTAATAAGAAATTAATACAGTGTTAAAAAAATCTATTTTTATTTTATGTATAAATTGATATAACAATTGAATCTTTTGTTATTTTTATTAGGAGGTTTGAGTAGCTAATAAAATATGTAGCTAATAAATATGTTTATTAGGTAAATAAAATTAATAAGGTAGTGGATATCTGCTAAATAATATTTATTACCTAAATAATTTTATTAGGAACTTTATTAGGGAGTGGATATCTCGGTCCTGGATAATCAATCTTGGATAGAAGCAAATGATTTTACAATTGCCAAAAAAAGTTGGCCGAGGAATTCTAAAAATGTTTACTTAGTAATATTGGAGTACACTACACTATAAAATTTTTTTATATCAACAAAAATAAATGATATCTAAACTCAAAACACAATTTCATTGTAAAGAGTTACGGCAAGAGTTCCGCAGCAGTGTTTTAATTAAAACTTAAAACATTTCCTAAACAAAAATGAGTGATATCATTCATAAGCAAGAAATAAATTTTGATAAATCAAAATGTCTCGTACATAATAAATTAAAATAAAATCAGACAAAATATAAAATTAAAGAATTTTTTAAAACTATTATGACTAAGTTATAGTTTCAGTAATATCTATCCCATCAAACCGTAACCATCTCAAATTTCATTGGTTGACAAGGTATCAAACGTGCACAACTTGAAATTAGTTAGTTTTGTTAAATACAGAAATAAAGGGTATGATACAATAGAAAGCCCAAACAAATTTTAATAAAACAAAATTGGCGTGTCCATTTTTTACAGAACATTTAGAATAAAAAGTATGTAATAGCGACGCAGAGTCCTGTTATCTAACGTATTATCTTACCTAAAATTAATGGATTGATTGTGTTCGAAATATGAAGATAAGATTTGTTAATTGTAAATGGACACGCCAATTTTGTTTTATTAAAATTAGTTTGGTTAACTGCAAGTTCCTCAAAAATTGATTTGCTTGGTTTTACGCTAGGGGAATATTTAAGTCCTTTTTCCAATAGTTGTAATTCTTCTCCATTGAATTCTTTATTAGATAAATTCTGTACTCTTGGATAAAAATTGTGAATTAGTTCTGGCTCTTTATTAGTTTGGTTGGTAAGTCTTCGGGCTTTTTGTTGCTTTAACAACTAAGTTCCAAAGTGATGTGCTGTCTACATTAAAAGAGTGTACCGGTTTATTTAGTGATAAAGACAGATATATGTTGAAAAATATGAACCCTAAAACCCCATTACTGAATACCCTACCCAAACTCCATAAAAAAGACTGCCCTATGAGACCTGTTGTTTCATATATAAACGCACCAGCATATAATATTTGTAAAAAACTAAATATGATTCTACCTGACCTAATTAACTTTAAATCGACATATGCTATTAAAAACTCATTAGAATAAATAGAAAAGTTAAAAAACATAAACTGAAATAGCATTTGCAAATTTGTATCTCTTGATGTTAAAAGTTTGTTTACTTCTATCCCCATTCCCGAACTTAAAACAATAATTTTAGAACATTTGTTTAGTCAACTTTCAAACAGTAAAGCCCAAGAACTGCTTTCCGTCATAGATTTATTTCTTAATCAAAACTATTTTCAATTTAACGGCAAATGTTATAAACAAATAAATGGTTTACCTATGGGGTCACTTATATCACCATTATTTGCAGAAATATTCATGCATCATTTTGAGAAAAAATTATTAAACTCATCCACTACTTTAACAAAGTAGATAAAATTTTGGACTCGATACGTAGACGAAATATTTTGTATATGGACAGGCACAAACAGAGAGCTTGATCAATTGCTTACACATATAAACAGTATTAATACGAATATACAGTTTACATTAGAAACAGAAGAAGATAAGAAACTAAACTTTCTGGACTT
Organism: Pterostichus madidus; assembly: GCA_911728475.2. Taxonomy (NCBI): domain Eukaryota; kingdom Metazoa; phylum Arthropoda; class Insecta; order Coleoptera; family Carabidae; genus Pterostichus; species Pterostichus madidus. The sequence continues at coordinate 22,537,256 of OU452301.1, read as the reverse complement.
AACAATCATAAACAAAAATAACATTATAGATTATGACATATATAGGAAACCCACATTCATAGATACTATAATACCTAATTGTTCCAATCAATCATTAAGAGTTAAACTATCAGCCTTTCTTAGTATGATGCACATATTAACAACAGTCCCTTTAAGTAAAATAAACTTTAATAAAGAACTTAACGTTAATAATGGTTATGAAGAAGATATTATTAACAAATTATTAAGATATAAAAACCATAAGCGCATGTTACACATTATTTACACACCAACACAAAATAATAAAAAGAAAAATTGGGTTTATTTAATTTATATTCCAAACACCACTCAAAAAGTTTAATCAATTTTCAAAAATTTAAATATCAATACCGTTGCCACTAATAAAATAACACTAGGAAAAATTTTGATAAATAACAAGCCAAAAGTTGATAAAAATGAATTTTCTGGAGTGTATGAAATCCAATGTAAACAATGTGATGCTATTTATATAGAACAAAGTGGCAGAAATTTTAAGACGAGGATGAAAGAACACTGTAAATCCATAGAAACAAATACAAATACAACATTGCATTGAAAATAACCATTCAATAAAAGACCATAAAAGGCCTTAGGCTTAATTCATTAGAGAATTTGGAAATCCGAAAAGCGGCTAATTCAAAGAAAAACATTGTCAACGAACAGATAGATGTAAACAACTCCCCTTTTCTTAATATTTTGTTCTAGTTATAAGTGACGTCAATTTGTAAATTCTGTTATAGTAATACACCTGACGAAGACTGAAGAGTCGAAACGCGAAGTGTTGTAATTTCCTGTTCCCCATTCAAGTAACATTTTTAGGGCATAAAATTCTGCATCTAAACCAGTATACAAAATTAATTTTTCATGCTTCGTAACGGCACAAATTAAATCTGAAAATAACGAAAATAGCCTCAAAACTATCAATAGCCATGGAATTGAAACATAATTAAACAAATATTTGCCGTTTAATCTGTCAAATTAATTTATTTATTTATTATGTCATTTATTCTGAAATGATTTGTGAATTGCAAACAACGAAAGAAATATATTTTCTTTAAATTAAAATCTATCATTCAAGTTGGTTGATAATTTTTAATTAAATTAAATATTACGACTAAAATAAAACATTAATATTACTATACGCTTCGTAATGAAACATTTGCAAATAGCAACACTTTTGATCGATAAATGAAGTATTTAAAAATAAAATTTTTGTTGAAGAACATGATTAGGATTTTTATTAAATTTTGTATTAGGGTACCAACACCTAAAAAAAAATTGCATATTTTGAGAATAATTCCATTAGAAAGAATTTTAAAGTATTGTTACCATTTAAAAAATTATGTGTTATAAATGTGCACCAGAAAAAATATTTGCCTACATATTAATTTTAATTTAATTAATTTTTTTATTCGAAACTTTTTTCACGGTATGCAACTGCTTATACATTATTTATAAAATATAATATCAACCAACTCTGCTTTTTGTTATAATCTGGTGTCTTTTGCATTTGCTAAAAAAAAAAAAACCATTGAATAAAAGTCGTCTTCATACTTTTGTAATTTATCTGATATTGTGTTTCTTATGGTTCACTAAATACTAAAATCAAAACAAAAATACACTTTATAGGGGCTATATTATTTCGTATTGTAGATACATTTGCATTATTAATTTTTCTGCTTAACTATATTTCTAATGTTTATTTTATGGTACAGTACTACTGTTAGTAGACAAAATATCCATGATTTTTTTTGTTCTTTTTTTTCTGTAATTGTTTCAAAAACTCCAAACATTGTTGAATGGTTTCGAACTCGGGACCGCCAAAAATTTGAACATTAGGATTAGGATTATCAGTATCGCGATTAATTTCAACAATACTTCCCGGATTGCAGATAATTGTTTTCTTCATCTTTCTACAATTTACTGACGTTAAAAATAAAACTAAAACAATTATAAATTTATTAATGGAACAATTATAAATAAAATATATTGTAATACTTACGAAAACATATTACCCAAAAAATATTAACTTTCTCACTCAACAAATACATTTATGCGCTGTATTTCTTTAGTAACACTCGAAAATACATGCACTGTTATTTTTTCTTTTAAATACGTATCAACATTTAATGGTTTTGTTGCATTTTCAAATATGTAAGTGAAAACATTTTTCTAGACATAAATCAAACTGTTTTTTTTACAATATTTATAAGAAACACAACACATATTTAAGGTATTTTCTGTTTGTGCTTTGCTTACGATAATCATTTATTCTTATCATATGCAAAACAATATATATATATATATATATATATATATATATATATATATATATATATTGTTTGAAATAATATATATATATATTATTTCTAAAAAAAGTATAATTGAATTAACAAATTATCTTTTTGAGTCAATAAGACGTGATAATTAAAATGCTTATATTCGTAAGAGAAAGCGAAACTAACCTGTACTGGATGTAATTTTTGTTTTTAATTATTATTTTTTGGTTCTTTCTCTCCTGTTTGCCGTCTTTTTTTTGTAATTTTGATAAGAATTTTGTACAATTTGCGAAAATAGTAAGCACCGCGTTTGATTTAAGTTGAAATTTTTTCGAAGGTATCTGTAATATGCAAACTTAGCACTCGTTTTATATTTAAAATAATTATCACTTATTGTGTTTCCTCTGTATGATCATTCTTTAATGATGTCCTCTGCTATAAAATGTTTCTCACATAAAACATCTTTTTCGGTCATTATTTTATCTTTTCTTGGAATTCCAGTTTTCAATATTTCTAACTAAAAAAGATATTTTGTTATGATTTGAGTCTTAACCGCTGGTACAATTGTATTTTTGTATAGATTCATTTATTTTTTGTTTGATAGAGTCCAACTAGGGCGACGTGCTTTTTAAAAATTCATAATTTTATTACGCATGATGTGCAAGAAATCTTGAAGAAACACGCATTTTACAACTAAGAGTGTAATGGCTTTGGATTTTTTAAGAAGAACGTTCACGGTCGATTTAACCGTAAGCTGAAAATTTCCAAACCTGTCATTCACTTTTGACGTTACGCTTGAAGCTTTTTTACATAATTACTCGTATATCAATTTCTAGACAAGTTAGAGAAATTTTCTAAACTGATTAAGGTATTAGAGGATTAAGGATATCTGTTTTGAACTGTTTTCAATTGATCTCATGTTTGTATAAAAGTTTTTAACACGAAACAGTATTACCTCATATCCAATATCCAGGTTTTGAAGATAATAGATTTAAGAAACACAAGAAAAAGTGTTTTAAATGCTGATCTTTAACAAATATAAATGTGAAACTGTCAGAAATGATGTCCGAAGGATTCTTAACAGTTTAGCGTAATGTTTTCTGAAATAAAACATGTATTTCATTTAAATTTTACAACCGTCAATTCTTCTAAACTTACCGTATTTGATATTATATGAAAAGGTTTTAGAAGAACTTTCAGATGAAATAATATATATATATATATATATATATATATATATATATATATATATATATATATATATATATATATATATATATATTAGACTGCCCAGGATTATACCGAAGTATTGAAATGTTATGGTACTCTTGGCTAAAAAGTATCCATTTGATATACTGAGAGACCCCTGAAATTTTGAGCCAAAAATATTAACCCTTGCAGGTTGCTAGTAAACGTTATTTTATGTGAAAATATTTTTTTGATGGCGTATTATTCAAAGTTACCACAAAACTGCATGTGACTCTATGTCTAATATTTTTAGCTCTTATTTTATAGTTTTCTCCTCCCTGAATACTATCCCGTCGGTATTTTTGCTCTACGGTCGACGTATCCCTAGATATTGAAAAAATAAAATTAAAAAATTGTTTAAAAGTGCTAAAGGCGTAATTATTTTAAAAGATACATTTTTTTATTTTTTCTATAAAAGCCATCTTATAGCCTTGTAAATGACGAAGGAAACCTGCTAAGCCCTATTTCTCTAAGTTCTATAGTTTTCGAGATATGGACCGAATACTCGTGTCAAATTTAGGAACAGCGAAAAAAAATCTGCTCTAAAAAATGTAATATCATAAAAAGTCTAATCTAATATATATATATATATATATATATATATATATATATATATATATATATATATATATATATATATATATATATATATATATATATATATTCCGATCGTGAATTGTTTTCAACTTCCGAATCATATCGTGTTTGATATCATACATATGAAAAATTTTAGAAGAACTTTCAGACGAAATAAAAAAAATGAAGTTTTACGGCCATCAACTGTTTCAAATTTAAAGCACTCGGAATCATGGCGTGTTCAATATCATATGAAATAGTTTTGAAAGAACTTTTAGATGGAATAAGATAAAAATAAATTTTACAACTGTCAATTGTTTCAAACATAAAATATTCCGAATCATACCGTATTTGGTATCATATGAAAGGGCTTTAGAAGAACTTTTAAATACAATTAAAAAAAACTTTTACGACCGTCAGTTGTTTCAAACCTAAATTATTCCGAATCATGCCGTGTTTCTTTCACATTAAATTTAGAAAAAAGTTTAAAAAATTCGATAGGCAATTGTTTTAAACTTAAAGTATTCCGAATAATACCGTGTTGAGTGTCATATAAACGGGCTTTAAAAGAATTTTCCGATGAAAGAAAAAAAAGTTAAATTTGAAAAGGGCTTTAGAAGACCGTTCTGATGAAGTAAAAATGTTGAAATTTTACGATAGGCAATTGTTTCAAACTTTAAGTATTCCGGATCATACCGTGGTTGGTGTCATTTGAAAGGGCTTTGGAAAAACTTTTAGATGGAATTGTAAACTAAATATTTTACGTTCGGCAATTATTTCGACCAAAAAAATATTCTGAATCATACCTTACTTGATATCACATGATAGGGTTTTAGAAGAACCTATTAGATTTAGTATCAAATGAAAAGTCGTTTGAAGGGCTCAGGTGCAAAAGTTTTGATCGCCAATTGTTTTAGTGAAATTGCTTAAAACCTACTTCGCTTAGTATTATCTTACAGAAGTGAATCCAACTTCAATATTTGCGGATGATGAAAATTTTATTACGCATGAAGTGCGAGAAAACATGAAAAAAACATGCATTTTGTGGGGAAAAATTAATTAAGAGTGTGGAGTGTGATATTTTTAAAAAGAATGTCTACTGAAATTTTATTTTAAATTATTTAAATATTAAATTTTTGCCTGTAGTTCTCAAATATTTAACGTATATTGGGGGAAAAGAGGGGACTTTTTAATTATAATTACACTTTTCAAAAATGTATATTTAAAAAGTAATTTTTATTACTGTCCACTATGAAGTTTGTTTTAAAACTAAACGCCATATTGACAAGTTCTGTAGAGCATATAGGCAAACCCAACCGAATTTGTCCTCGGTAATAATGTATTGTAAAACTAAGTAAATTTTTTTCACAGCAATGTGCATTTTAAAAAATATATAACTAGAATTCGAATTTATTTTGACACTTCTAAATTTTCTATCGACAATTGTTTTATTGAAAGTGCTTCAAACCCCATTCATCGTGCGTACAGAATTGGATTTTTTGCAATCGGCAATTGTTTAAATATATGTGCTTCAAAACCTATCGTGTTTGGTATCAAATGAAAGTTTTCTTGTAGGGTTCGCGTGCAAAATTGATGTATTTTCGATCGGCAGTTGTTTTAATGACAGTACATCCAAACCTATCGTGTTTGATATCAAACGAAAGATCTTTTGAAAGGTTCGCGTGCAGAATTGGAATATTTTTCGATCGTCAATTGATTTAGTAAAAAATTTTCGAAATCTGTCGTGTTTGGCATCAATGAAAAAGTCTTTAGAAGGACAGGTGTGTAGAATTAAAAAGTTTTAGTTCGGTAACAATTCAATTTATATTGTGTCAATTGTCTTACAGAAGTGAATCCTACTTTAGTGTCCGTGGAGCACACCGTGAAGGTAAAGCCAGGCCATCCGCTAGTTTTACCTAGAAGTCGTTAGAAACTTATCGTATTTAGTATCAAATTGTAACGACCTCGCGTCAAATATACACAATATTATATGATTAAATTACTTTAATTTTAATTTTAATAACAACAAATATTTATTCTAGAATTACTCTGAAGTTATCAACAACTGAACTACAAAAATCTCTAAGTCCTGACATCCTTCTCTTTCACAAAATTCAAATTACATGTATTTTTGTTGTCTTATTATTTTTAAACATCTTGATATTATTTCTTTTTGAGCGACTTTTGTCTCTTTAGTGGCTTCGGTTTCTTTTTTCTCTATTGCCTGTTGGTGTGTTGCTTCTTGGTCTTGTGAGTTATCGTTATTATCGCTCTCATCTTTGTTTTCTGTTACTTCGGGTTTTTCTTCCGAAGATTATGATTTTCTTATAAACCACGAGTTTCTTCTATAAACATTTCCTTTTTCGACTTTAATTATGTAATAATTTCATAATTTGAAAAAGCTATCCCTGTGGCTCCTCCACCACTAACATGTTTGGGGGCCGTGATTTGACGACTGGTAACCGCACTTCACGCGCAAAATATATCACTTACCGAGATCTGCTTTAGCAGAGTGCCACACCCAGTGATGGGTAGAAGGCGTGATGATATATTTATTTATATTTATTTATTTAATTATGTAATATCAGTCTTGAGCTTTCTCTATTATTTTTTCTGGTAGCCATTGGTTCTTTTTATTTCTATAGAGAATTTGTTCGTTATTTTTAAATTCTTGGTCTTACCTTTTATTTTTGTCTGCATTCCATTTTTCTTTTTGTTTATGAATTTCGAGTTTTTCGGGTACTTCGGTTACTATTTGTGGTCGTAATAATTTTTCCTGTGTTAGTAAGACATTTTTTGTTCTTCGGCTCATTAAGCGCTCTATAGGTGATTTTAATGAACTTCTTGGTATATTTCTGTGGTGTTACAGTGCCAAGTATATATCTGATTTGTCTTCGATACATTTTTTAATTAGCTTTTTCGCCTCTTGTACATATCTTTCGGCTAATCCATTCGACCTGTGGTGTTCGGGGCTGGATAACCTGTGTTTGAAATTCCAACTTACTTCGAAGTTTTTTAACTCTTCACTCACGTACTGTTGGCCATTGTCTGCTATGAGAGTATCTGGTATGCCGTGTTCTGCAAACCATGTTTTTAGGGATTTTATTAACTCCGTGCTTGTAATGTTTTTTAATGGTTGAAAGTCGAAATATTCGGAGTATCCGTCGACTATGACAATGCAGTTTTTTCCGTCTGCGTAATATAAATCGGACGCAACTATAGAACATGGTCTCTTGGGTACTTCTTGTTTTCCTATTGTATCCATTGGTTTGTCTTTGTTTAATTTTTGATATACTTTGCATTGTTTTACATATTCTTCTATGTCTTGTCTCATCTTGCGCCAGTACACGTAATCTTTTGCTATTTGATATGTTCCACTTATACCTTTGTGGCTTAGATGGTAAAATTTTCATTACTATTTTGGTCATTGTTTTGGGTATAAATAATCTGTCATTCTTGAATATGAAGTTTTCATAACACGATAATTGTTCTCGAAAATACCAATATTTTTGTAGGATTAGAGGTATTTGTGCTATTTTCTCTGGCCATCCTTTTATTATTTGATATTTCAGCTGTGTTAATTCTTCGGATTTGTTTATTTCTTCTTGTAATTGTTTTATTTTGTCTTTCGACATGGGAATCATACTTCTAAATTTGCTTTTTCTTCTTTCTCGTCTTCTAGTTCACAATCTCTACTCAATGTGTCTGCTATGTAAAGATCTGTACCTTTTTTATATTCTATTATAGGATTGTACGGTACTATTTCAATCATCATTCTTTGAAGTCTTGATGGCGCTTCACATAATGGTTTCTTGAAAATTGTCTCTAACGGTTTGTGATCCGTTTCTATTCTCAGTGATTTATTACCGTATATATATGGACGAAATTTCTTGCAAGCAGATAAAATCGCGTATGCTTCTTTCTCCAACTGACTGTAGTTTTGCTGAGTGGATGTTAGTGCTTTTGCACTATATGCCATTGGTCGACCTTCTTGCAAAGCAACTGCTCATACCGCTCTGCTACTGGCATCCACAGATAACTTGATTGGGTTTGTTGGGTCGTAGTAACTCAATTGTGGCAGTTTCTTGAGCTGTTCCTTCATCTTTTTGAACGATTCGTCTTGCCTCGAGTCCCAACACCATTTTACACCTTTTTTTATTAGCTCTCGTAATGGGGCTGTAAACTCAGATAAATTATTTATAAATTTCGACAAATACGTTACCATTCCCAGAGCTCTCTGAAGATCTTTTACATTAGTTGGTGTCTTCAATTGATTGATTATTTTTATTTTTTCTGGGTCTGCTTCTAACCCTTTGTCTGTGAGCAAATGTTCTCCGAATTTAACTGTTTTTAGTTCAAATTTACATTTTTCGTATTTTACTTTCAATCCTGTTTCTTTGATTCTCTTTATCACCTTGTCTATTCTTGCTCGTAGTTCTTCTATTGTGCTAGCATACACAAGAACATTGTCGACGGAGCATTCTGTTTCTTCCAATTCTCTTAGTATGTTAGTCATAATTTGTTGGAATACTTCTGGTGTAGATGCAAGTTCGAATGCAAGTCGTTTACATTTGTATCTTCCTCAAGGTGTAGTTAAAATCAAGATTTCTGAGGTACGCTCTGTTACCTTTATTTGCCAAAATTCCTTTTTGCAGTCTAATATGGTAAACCATTTGGATCCATTTATTTTTGCTGCTATCTCTTCCAGCGTATTCAATGGGAAATGTCTTCTTTTAAGTTATTATTGACTTCTGTCGGATCAATGCACATTCGTAATTTTCCATTTTGTTTTGCTACTGCTTCTTTATTGGCTCTATTATTCCTATTTTCGTCATTCTGTCTATTTATTTTTTGACGTCTTCTTCGATTGCATAAGGTATTCTTCTGGCAGGATAAATTGGTAATATCGGATGGTCTACCAAGTCTATGTCGTATTCGAATCCTTTTAAACATCCCATACCTTCAAATATTTCGTTTTCTACTGCGTCTATTCTTTTAATTAACCCAAGTTTTACGCAAGTATTCCTGCCAAGTATAGATTGTGTATTCTTCTTTACTATTATAAATTTAATTTCTGCTGCTTCGTTACCAACTTCTAATTTATGGTTCGAGAATTATATTAAACTCTACGTATTTGATTTGTTTATTTTTAATTTTGCTTGTTTTGCTATTTCGGTGGAGATGACGTTGCATTGTACTCCTAAATCTAGCTTAAATTTTACTCGTACTTCTTGCGGTAATTCTAGAGTCTCAAACCAGTCTTCTTCTGTACTTCCATCATTTTTTATTGATGAAACTTATACGATCTCTTCGTTTTACAGCATTTTGCAAGGTGTTCAAACTTCTGGCACTTCATACATTTCTTTTTGTATGCTGGACAACTCTTTTTGCCATGAACTGTGTCGCATCTTTTACATTTATATGTTTCGTCTTGCTTATGATCTTTTTTATTATATTTATTACTTTTAATGACATCGATTTGCTGTGTATTTGAACTACTTGTGTTTTCTTTTATCGTTTTTAATTGTTTTCTTGTTTGTTCGCTTGATTTACATATGTTTATTGCTGATTGTAATGTTAGTTTATCTTCTGATAGTAAACGTTCACGTATTATATCATTGTTGATACCCACAATTATTTTATCGCATGCAAGACTATCTTCCAATTTACCGAACGAACAATTTTCGTTTTCGTTTTGTTTTTGTACAATTTTATTAGAAATGTACCTTTCATATGTGATATTAATCTTCGGCACGAAATGTTGTTCGAATCTCTTTACTATCTTTACTAAGCTGTTCTTATCTGCTTCGTTTAGATCAAACGAATTAAATACATTTGCCGCTTCATAACCTATAATTGTCATGAATGTCCCTAAGTTCTGACAAAATGAAAGGTTTTAAAAAGAGATTTAGAGTAGAATGATAAAAAATGGTGAGCGGCTAATTGTTAATTGTTTTTCAAAAATCAAGAGAAACCTACCGTGTTCTGTATCAAATTAAAGGTTTTGGAGAGAGATTTCAAGCAAAATAATTAAAAATTGTGCTCGGCTGATTGTCATTTATTTTTTGCAAAAGTTAATAGAAACTTGTCGTGTTTGAAATCAAATTAAATATAGGTATTGGAAAGAGATGTAGAATAGAATGGTCTAAAATTATAATTGACTGATTGTCAATTGTTTTACCTAAAATTAGTTAGAAACTTTATGCTGGTTGGTATCAAATTAAGTTTTGAGGAGAGATGTCTAAAAATGAAATAAAAACTATGTCCGACTGTTTGTCAATTAAGATTTCTGGGAGATAAAGTTTTTACTGAATGAATCAGATATGGAATGACAGGCAATTGTATTTAAAAAAAAGTAGTAATGAACTATTTGATAAAATATGAGTACTTCACTAGGTGGTATATAAAGTAATAAGTCTAAAAAATATTTGTCTTCAGTGACCGTAGAGCCTAGTAAATTAAAATTTATTCTACATACGAGTATTTTAGCTAAAATTACTAGACGATAATGCCCAGAAGGTGACGGTATCCAGCACAAGAGCCTTTGGCATAAATAACTAATATTGACCGACATGCTACTATAATTTATCGATAATATTCAATTATAATTTTTTTATCGACACCTAATTGTTTTATATCGTACATCTAAAAATTTTAATTTGTCTAGTTTTTTCGCTGTTCATTTCAAAAATAATATACTAATCATATTCACAAGGATCATTGACACAGGAAAATATATCGACGTTGACAACGTTCTGTGATGTGATTGGTTAAATAATGTCGGTTCAAACGGTACCAACGTTGACGGCGACGTTGAATTATTTCAATTTTTAACGGTCTTCACAGCCGTCACTGACGTAATTTTTGTTTTCAATACTTCAAATTTCCATTGTACCAACAGAAGACAAATTAATTTAAAATATGAATTGATTATCAATTTCTAATAAAAACAGTTCAATTGGTACGTATTTATTTATAACATAAACTACATGACACTGCATGAAAACAAGAGACAATTTGAATAATCTCGTTGTCAACATAAACAAACGTGACATTTCAGGTAAACGAAATTTTGTAATATTTTGATGTAACCATTTTTACATATGTAAGTCTGGATTTTTTGTCGTTTTATATGAACAACCTCGAAATTTTTTACGGTGCCGACGGCCGTCTTGACTGGAAAAACAATGCCGCGAACGTTCCATGTGAATTCAGCTTAAGAAGACAAATTGTTTAATTTCTTTGTTTATTATTTCTATAGAAACAGATGAATATTTCCGTAATATTTGTGGGTAATTTTTAAAACATTCTAATAAATTTATTTGTCATCAAATATAAAATAGTCATGGAATATACTTCGCACAGATACACTTATCATTGTTTACAAGAATTTTTAATAAAAATTCATCGGGAGTTGATAAGAATCACAAAAACTGAATATATACGTAAGTACCTTTAAACTTGGAAAAATTGCCTTAGAATTATGATAATATTAATTTTACTTTAAAAATATAGTTTCAGATATTAAATTAGATATAGAAAACGATTACATAGAAAAATTACTTACGTACCTTGTGACGGAACTGAAACGGTATGGCATGTATTCAAAATTCGAAAATATGTCTTACGGATATAGAAGGAAAGAATTGCTAATTCTACTTACCGAACAGCTAGGAGTGAAAATTCATGAAGTAAAACATACAAATTATTAAAAAAAAATTCAATAAATATGTGTACAAATATATTTTTATTTCAGAGAGCAGCTGGTGATATGGGTCCTAGACATGTATTTGATTTTAATTATATGCTTCATAATTGTTACAATAATGGTGACTTTCAATACAAATATAATGAAAATAGGTAAGCTTGTTTCCTAAATTTTTATATAAAATTTAACTGCTGTAGCATTTATATCAATTGTTATTCTCACTAGTGATGTATATTTTTTAACATTAATTAGGTGACAACTTCATACATACTTATAACTTACTTTATTTTCTGATTACGTAGCCAAGATAGTCTCGCATTAAGTTACATAAAACTTAATCAAAACTAGATATTGCACTAAAGATAACATAGTTGAAAATGAAGTTTAAATTCCGTTTGACACAGTTCAATATATAAAAATTTAGTATAAAATTTACAAATAAAAAAATTAATTCAACTTGAATCGTTGAATTCTTACTAAATGTTTGATAAATACCGTGTGTCCCACGTAAATGTTGGCATAGGCAGTTAATATGTAAAAATCAATCTTTTGTAAATAAAAAGTGTTCTGCGAAAAACTATGGAACCAACTTTTATATCACAATATTGCCAATATCCCTACATCTTATTTTAGACAGATTACTACTGAATTTTGATAGCGTAATTTAATAATTTAATAGAAATATTTCCGAATTTTTCGCCTACTCTTTTATTGCTATTGACGTAAAATACTTTGTTTTAAATATTTTAATCTGTCCCTGTCATCTGTCATTGTCATGAATACTTTAATTTTTCTGTTTCTGGTGAATTACTCAGATATTTGTCTTGTCAAAATAATTTCGTAACACGAGTTACAAAATTCCAAAGTCCAAGAGAACGTTGTTCCCATGTTATTTAAATGGGAAATTGAAATTTACGATGCGGCACCTCTTAATATTAATATTAAGAGCTCTAACTTTCACAGGATTTTTTTTTACCATTTCCAACATTTTCGATATAATTAAGAAAAAAAATAATTATCGATTTTTTTGAAACAGTCTAATATATATATATATTATCAAATAACAAAATAGCGATCGATCAAACATTTCAAACAAAATATTTTTAAAACATTTATAAAATTCATAAACTATCGACTATAACATTTGTCTGAAACATTTTTTTCGATCTGTCCAAAAAAGTTTTTATTCAAATTGAATTACAAGATAAATTTTAACAAACTGCAACAATAATTAAAAACAAAGTAGGCTTGCTGCCATTAAACAAGAAAAACAAGCAACAAACAAACAAACAAGAAAAATAAAACAGTGTACAATGAAACAACAAAGGAGGGACTAAATTTGATTTTCAAAATGGCCACCATTCGTTGCAACGCAAGCCCGGAAGCGTGTTTTAATATTAAAAGAGACACCTGAAAGAGCTGCCTGCTTATCTTTTATATCTTCTACTGCAGCTACTATTCTAGTCACCAGTTCTAATTCGGTGTCTTAGGGCCAAATTCTGAGTCGACACTCACTCTGATCTCATCCTCACCTTACTCTCAAAGTCGAAGTAACTAAGGCAACTAAATCAAGAATTTGCACAATTTGAGTTAGTTGCCTTAGTTACTTCGATTTTAAGTGTGAGTTGAGAATGAGGTGAGGATGAGTCACGACTGTGAATTTGACCCTTATATACAGAGGTCTTCATCTGACCCCAGGAAAAGAAATCTAGGGGAGTTAGGTCGGGGCTCCGGGCTGGCCACGCAACAAAACCTTTTCTCCCAATTCACGTATACGGATATTCTCTAATTAGTAGTGCTATGACTTCTCGGATTATGTGAGCCGGTGCTCCATCTTGTTGAAACCAAAGTCTTCGTCTGATGTTTAGCAGTAAGTCATCAAGAAGCTCTGGTAGAACGTTATTTAAGAAAGTAAAATAATTTTCACCATTTAATCGGTTTGGGAGAATGTAAGGTCCAATAACGTACTCCCTTACGATTCCAGCCTATACATTTACTGAAAAACGTCGTTGATGCGCACGAATAAATGTTGCGTGGGGATTTTCATCACACAACAGGTGATTATTGCGAGAATTAAATACACCGTCCCTTGTGAAACAAGCTTCGTCTGTAAATATAATAAACTTTTCAAAACGCCTCTGAAGATTGCAACATTCAAAAAACCAACGACAAAACAACAATCTTGGCTGGAGGTCTTGCACTTTTTGTCTAGAAAATGGATGGAGACCTTGTTTCTTCAGAATTTGCCAAACTGTCACGTGATTTATTTCTATTTGCTATTACTCTTGTGCTCGTCGATGGCTCATCTTTAATAATATTAAGAACAGCTTCTTCAAATACAGGGTTTAGACGTAATATATTGGAATTTCCACCAGTTGTTGGGTGAAAACTTCCAGTCTCTGACAAAAAATTTTTCTAAAAATGCGGCAACTTGGTTGCTGACGATTTGGATATCTTCTCCGATAAATTCTACAAGCTTCTTGTGCATTCCTCCTTGCCTCTCCAAAAATCAAAAGCATGTCAAGAAGTTCAGCGTTTATGCATTTTTATACACAAATTATGCAAATAACTTTTCAAGATGAAGCAGTAAACTAAATTTTGTTTGGAAAATAAAGATATTTCTAAAGAACAAGATTAAGAAGTATTTAAATTTGAACATACAAACTAAAAAAAACGTACCTCAAGTTTGAAGTACGTGTTTATTATTTTGTTTCATTGTTTAATGGCAGCAAGCCAACTTTGCTTTAAATGACTGTTGCAGTTTGTTAAAATTTATCTTTTAATTCAATTTGAATAAAAACTTTTTTTGGACAGATCGAAAAAAAATGTTTCAGACAAATATTATTGTTGATAGTTTAAGGATTTTATAAATGTTTTATTTTCAAAAATAGATCGAGTGGGTTTAAAAATATCTTGTTTTAAAATTTTTTATCGGTCGCCATTTTGTTATTTGATAAAATAGAAAATAATTGTAAATACAAATGTTTTAGAGAACCGAAAGCAAATGCTGATTTTTTTTGTATTTTTTAAATATTCCTTAAAATAAGGGAGGAATGATGATTTTTCGAAAAAAACGCCAATAACTATGAACTAGGGTTCCAAATCAAAAATTTGAATTAAGAAAAGTTGTTTGTTTAAAGGTGTTCTAACTGCCGTTTTCATGTGTTACAACTTAGTATTACCACCCTGTATATTTGTAAAAATCAATTTTAACATGTTCTAATTTTTTCTAAATATTTTAATAAAAGTGCGTACATAGTTAATATTGATGCAAGTATCAAAGATTATGTAAAAGGAGTGAAATGCCAGGTTAGATTGTTGATTTAGTTTCATAGTAAACGAATTAGTTTGTTTCCCTTTGGTTATTTTTGCAATTCTTATTGTAACAAAAGTTATCATGTCGCAGCCGTGGGATCAAGTTGTAGTATTGATATAAGAGTACAAAATATGGCCCTAATTATATGCAGTGAAATCTAAACAGTATAAAAATCTATTCACACCTCTTTGTTTAACATAGTTTTAAAAATTTTTGACGATTTATTTTTTTACGTTTAATTAGGATCCCTGATAAAATTACCATGCTTAGCAATGTATCTGAAAACAGCAAGCTTTTTTCTTTGTTTTTTATATTTAACATGTTTGACATTTTAATTTTGAATATTTAACCACAAAATTGTACTCGTCACGTTTGTATGTTATTTGTTTCACCATCTCTGTGTATATTTTGACACTATCGAAGTGTGAAGAGAACATGCGCAAATACTAAATTTTGTACAAAATATCGCATGTGTGGCATACATATAAAATAATTGGTTGAAAACATATCTTTAAATTTTTGTTTATAAATTTTGTAACAAATACCTTCCTTTTTTTTCTTTAATAATATTTCAGATGTCAAATGGCATTAAAGTGGAACAATATACCAAGAACAAAGTACAACTGTATAAATAAAATGAACAAGCTAAATGAGAACACAATAATATTTAGTAAAACATGCAATAATTATCCGCTATCTGTATACAAAATGTACATATTAATATTAATATGTATGATAAGAATATGTAACTGAGAGTCAGCGTTTAAACGGAACGTGTGTTAAAATAGCAACGTAAATATAAAAATATTCAGATATTCATCTCGCCATAGCTATCTCGCTCCAAATTACACACTCGAGTTAGGCTCCAAACACTTGCCTTCTCTTTCTAATTCACGTGTTCTACTAGGAACTCAAATACTAATTGTCCCTTTCCAATACTTTTTTCTTCTGCTAGGTAAGAAATACTTCCAAACATAATCACTCTGATTAACAATCACACACTCTAATCAAAATATCCAAACTCAACAATATCAATATAATTTTCTATATACAAAAATCAACATCATTCACAGTTTAAGGACAACACTAATCTCAAACCTTTGCTAGCCGTAAAACAGTGGACTAGAAAACACTGGCGCTAGCCCTGTTCCTCAATTAAAAATATTTCATTTATAACCCAACAGGGGTTTAGTCAGAAGCAGATATTAGGCAGGGCTCATTTTTTCCTTACCAGGGCTAACATTTATTTTTTTAACAATTATTGAAACAGATATAGCACTTGTCCCTATATCTTTTGTAAATGTCATTGGCTTTTAACAGAATTTTGCCATTTTCGTGAGCTAGAAAATAATTTTTTACACCGGTTGTATTTTTCCAGTTTTTAAATGCAATATATTAGATGTCCTTTATTCCCTGTTGGCTGAAACTGACGGAAAGCAAAACAGCAACATCTAGTTCTGCAGAATATTCCACCCACGCAATTTTTTTATACCATGTAGCTTGAGAAGACCGATTGTTAGTTTGTTTAGGATAGCTAGATAAAAATCACTTGTTTGATGACCTCTACCTCTCCTTGAGGTGCTAGGTCAGTGGATGAATCAACTGTTACCTTCATCTATTTAGACTGTTTAGATGAGGTAAAAACTTTTTTTGGTTCAACTTGATCATCTAAATTTGTGACACCATCCGGTTCAATAGGGCGCTTTTAATTAAAAACCTTTCTTATATCCATTTTACGGAGTTAAGGTAGTATTAGAGTGACGGTGGCGCCATCGGATGTCGTGTGGCGAAACTTACGCTCAAAAAAATATAAAAATTTAATAAAATAAGTGTTTTATACCTATTATGATTTGAATATCATGAATTATTAACAGGTTGTTGGTCTAGTGAATTTTCAAATACCATACCACCGTGTAGTGTTGCCATTATAAATTGAGATTCTTAATTTTTCGTTAAAAACAAGGCTTTGCATGGCTATATATCCATTACTAAACGATAAAAAACTTTCTCCTTCTGATACAATATACATGGATAGTTCTAGAACATCATACTAGTTTTTCAAATGAAACTGCAAAATTTTAGAGGTACACAAATCAAATATGTGCGATTCTGAGTGATGATCGCCATAAGCCCCGTGTATAAGAACTCAACTTTACAAGCGAATATATTTGTTCACAGGCGATGAATGTGTTTCATATTTTAACAGGATGCGTATGACTATCCAATGTTTAAGTGCGCCAAATTTCATTCAGATCTGCAAAATTTTTTTTCACGTTAGTATTACCTTAAATAAAAGCACACAATGAAATAAATTGAATATTTGAAAATAGATAGGTACGTAATAACGACAAACAACGCTAGTGCATGTGCAGTACCTAGTCGAATAAAATCTAGACACGTCGGGATGAGAAAAAACACGTAAACAGCAAATTAGAGAAACTGAAGCAATGAGACACGTAGGCACGATAGAGATCAGTTATAATAGTCCGTATGAATACACAAGAGACAAAATTCACCAGTTGTGTCTTACCACATGTAAACTAATGTTTGATATGTGCCGCGAAATTGTATGGTGTGTTGGTCGAAACATATTTTACTTTTTCTCTAATACCTACACTAACTATTTAATTTGACAAAATTAGTGGTCATTTATTTTTTTTATTATTTCAGTTTAAATATTTTTATCAGGGCTCAAAATGTTTATACCAGGGCTCAACCCGGGCCAGCCCCCCTCTGGCTATGACCCTGTAACCCAAACGTTATATCCGGCAGCAAACATATGATCATATTATCAACAATTAAAATACACACGTATCCTAACTTTCAATACAAATATTACTTGTAATTTCTCATGAATGCAAATATATTTGTTTCACACAGCACAAGCACAACACAACTAAAGCAACAAACCCACTCTTTGAACAGGGTGTTTTGTATCATATCTCAAGTGATTAAACTGTACCAAAATTCGTAAACGCAATTTTTAAGAAATACTAACTTTTACAATAAAGAATGAGTTTTTTTGTCATCATTTGAATCTCGAGAACCGTAAGAGATACAAAGGTGGTTAAATTACCAAAGTTGTGCTATTTTAAGAGATAATTTTAATGATTTATTTGATTTATTTTTACTGAGAGGTATAGGCATCTATATTTTTCTGCGACACATTTTCAAGATATAACACAAACGTATGATTTTTTTAAATGGTACCTATACTGAAAATATCTTTATTATATATATATATATATATATTGATTTTTTTAGATTTATGCACGTCAAAGATGGAATCTCGGCAATAATATTTAGCACATTTGATACTCTCTTCTTTCTAGATTTTCTAATACATAATTTGCAGTTTTCTCTTTCCCCATAATACATACTTTTTTATAATTCTTCTCAAATATGTAGTAGTCTAGTTACAACAACAGTTCTAAATTGTGCTATTGCCATTGATTCGTTCGCAATTTCTTGATATACAACAAATGCATTTACTACAACGGTTCCTGTCAAAAATTTAAATGCAAGTTTTCGATAACATTTCGTAGATTTAAGTAAAGAATAATTATAAAGTTTTTTTTTATTTATCTCGTACTATTTTTATTTATCATTTAAAATATATATATATATATAGATTTTTTTTTTATTTTCACTTAGTCTCTTGTCACATATACATTATATACATACGAGTATACACTATTAAAATCGTCACTTTATATTGTATTATTTTACTTTAAGTTGTATTTTTTATGGTTCCCGAGATTCCAATGCTGGTCAAAAAAACTCATCCTTTGTATATAATAGATCCAGTAAATTACCATTTAGTTTCATAGAAGACAATACTAGTGCCTGCAACTACCAGTACAATTAATTTAAAAAACTAATAATCACAAATGTAACAGTAAATTATTTGAAGATTTAATATTTATAAAACCAAGATCTGCTTCTGCAGACTGCCACATCTAGTAATGGGTAAAATGCGTGGTGAAATATTTATTTTATTTTACATTTCAGAATGACGCCATGCGCTCAACAATCTAATTACATCGCTTTATATGAAGCAAAGAAACCACACAATGTATACGTTCAGTATCAATTATATAGTAAAATTCTTGATAGAATTCAACAGGAATTAAGCGGTAAATGTTTCCTGCCAGTTTAATATTATCCTATAATAAGAAAATAATTTTTAGGAATCTCCCGTACAAGACAAGACCCAGTAGTCAATGTACTGTTAACAGGACTTTGTGTAAGATTGCAACAGCAGGAAGAGTTTTCACATCTGGCGCGCATACCCAGCCAACAAAAGAGACGTCATCTTCTGAGACTGCTGGCTGCTAAACTAATGGAAAAATGTAATCAAGTATGTAGATTATTTTCATGTTTTTAAAGTGTTTAAATTTTACAAGGTAAATTATGTTTCCTATTACAATTAGCACAAAGTAATTAAGTAAAAATGTCTAAATTAATAAATAAGCGAGATAACAGTTTAGTGCATGTCTATTCCCTCAAACACATACGAGATTTGTTCAAAAAAAAGGTGACTTTTCAAATTTCGCGGGCAACGTATATTAGATTCTCGATTTTGTTTGTTTGTTACGTTGATATACATGTTCCCAACATATGTTGACATAATCAGCCATTTTGCATTTGTAGTTTGTTTTTGACAGATATAAAGGTTAGACGTATTTTGGTGGGCTTGGCGATTTTTTGCAATAGAAAAAATGGATCAAAGAATCTGTATTAAATTTTGTGTGAAAAATAAAATTAAGTGCTCCAACGCACTTGAAATATTGACTGTGGCATTTGACATACAAGCTTATCACAGATGGCCGAGAAGATGTTAATGACGATGCCCGCAATGGACGCCCCAGCATGTC
This sequence comes from Pterostichus madidus, assembly GCA_911728475.2. NCBI lineage: Eukaryota > Metazoa > Arthropoda > Insecta > Coleoptera > Carabidae > Pterostichus > Pterostichus madidus. The sequence continues at coordinate 22,517,234 of OU452301.1, read as the reverse complement.
AACAACCGATGAAAACGTTGAAGCGGTGAAGAAAATTTTTATGGAGAATCGTCGAATCACAATTAGAGAAGTTGCTGAGGATGTCGGCATATCGGTTGGCTCATGCCATTAAATTTTGTGGCAAAACAGTTCATGACAAAAACAACACCATAATCACGCCCCAGACGCCGTATTCACCGGACTTGACCCCCTGTGACTTTTTCCTGTTCCCAAAACTGAAAAGACTCATGAAAGGATGGCGTTTTGCCACGGTTGAAGAGATAAAGACCGCCTCGCTGGAAGAGCTTAAGGCCATACCAAAAAGCGCATATCAGACGTGCTTCGAGGATTGGAGAAAGTGCTGGCACAAATGTATTATATCTGAGGGAGATTACTTTAAAGGGGACAAAATAGATATTGATGAATAAATAAAAATTTTCGAAAAAAATAAAGTCACCTTTATTTTGAATAAACCTCGTATTACGTACGATTTAAGGGAAACGATTTTGATTAAGTTAGAGAAAATGTGCACTTTTATAACAGAAACTCAATTACATAAGAACAATTTTTTTCAATGGTTCTTAAATATGGAACACAATATATATTTTTAGGCAGGTAATAAATAAATAGTTTTACATATGCGTTGACAACCGTAAAGTATTCCTATTTTTGAGTTCCGTCAAAAACTACATCACGGCCGCTATAGGCACTCGTTTGTTTAAATAACAAATGCATTATTTTTTAATTAATAAAAAATATTTAATTTATTATTGACATTGTCAAACATGCAATTATTATATGTAGAAATATTCATTCCACTTACAGAGGTAGTAGACATTTCTTGATTGCCCGTCACCACAGAATTGTAATTATTCACATCAACAGCCATAATTTCTTTTTCTATCATATTTTTATTACTGACATCAAAGAAAGTTGAAGTATCGTCTCTACCTGTAAGAATTCTGCCCATAATTTCTTTTTTGCTGTATATGCTCTCTTCGATGCAGTCGAAGACTTCCAACCTCCATGCTGTTTAGCATCAAAATATCGTTCCCTGCTTCAACTAAGAATGAAGCTGTTTATTTTCAGAAACAGTGGCCTGTGTAATTGTTGTCGTTCGACAACTTCATATGTTTGGTGATCAAAGATGGTATTTTTCCAAATGTATATACTTATTTGAATGGTACAGTTTCCGTGGTGATAATTAACAAAACGTTTTGTGGCATATATGGGGAGGGCATAGGTCTAAATATTTTCTATATAATTCTAAGGCAGTTAGTCTTTCGACTATTTAATCGATTATGGTGAAAATTCCACATGAAATAAATCTCATCTGAAGTTTCTTTTATAAATGTAATTATTTATTTTCTTTTAAATATCGTCGATTTTTTTGTTTTGTAGCCCACATTTTGTTTCTTCAAAAAAGCGACGAATTTAGAAAATTTCGAAATAATTTTTCACCACTAATGTTAATTTTATCATTGAATAACAAGACCATAGAGTCGAAGCTTTGCACATATCAACTTTTTCCGAAAAAAAAAACGCAAGGGACACGTCTTCTGTCAAGTTTTTAACTTATGTTCTTTACACCTTTCCATAAGAAACTCAAATTATTTTATATAAATCTGTCTGGATTTTTCTGGCAACAAATTTAAAGTTGCACTATTTGCAGCCTTCTGTACTGAAGAAATCGCCACTATAATCAGTCATTTTCTTTATTTTATAAATGAATAAAATTAGTCCAATTTTCACGTTTATAGCTTTTTAAAAATTTTTACAATAAACAAATAGTTTTGTAAGTTGTCTACATGTGACATTATCAACTAGAAATTTATTATCAAAAAAATATTATAACTTTTTTAGATAGCAATCTAAAAAATATTGTAAGTACCGCGGCTAAAAAGTTCCGGGACGGTCAAATATCTCTAAAAATACACATATAATCGAAAAACAAAGAAACATGTGTTTAATACTTTTCAATAATCTACAAAGTGACATCAAGCACGCCCCGCCCCCACCCTCACGCCAAAGGACGGTGTGGGGGGCAACTTTGAAATCTTTGAAAATTAAACAGGGTTTGTATAAAACTTTTTTCGATTTGCGATAAATGACGCTGTAAGTGGACAAATAAGTTTTATCCTGATTCCGGAAGAAAAGTATGGAAACGGTTTAATATGTCGAGAAATACACATAGGATGGAAAAATAATTTTAAAAAAAAACACGTGCCTAATACTTTTCAAAAATCTATCCAATTACATCAAACACGACCCTTCCCCACAATATTATAATTATTGTGAACAGAGGGGGGTCATCGAAATATGAGATGGGGGTCCTGGCTACTTGAGTTTAAGATTTAAAGACCGCTGTCTTAGATCTTTATTATTATTATTATTATTACTATTATTATATTTTGTAGCAGTAAATTGCCCTTAATTATCATGATTTTTAAAATTATACATCTTTTATAATTTCTAGTTAGCAACTATTTTCATGAAATATTCTTACCATATTTGTTTTTTTTTATTTAAGATCACCTTACTCGACATGATACGGGATACTACAAAAGAAGTAAATAATACTTTGTACCAAAGATATGGCAATTATAATTTTTGTCCTAATAAAGTATGGGAGAAAATTATAAATATAGGACCAAGACAAGATTTGATGGTACCTTTGTATAAAAACTATTCTAAGTTTATAATAGAAAAGTAAGTTTGTAAGAAATTATAAAATTTATTACGCAAAATTAATATTTTTTTAGGTTCTTAGAATATCTTTCGGAAGCAAAAGGAAATATTATTTTGGAACAAGAAAAAATATTTGATGCCAAAATTACTTTATTAAAAAAGGAAGCTTTGGAGACAGTGGAGAGTCTTAAGCAACATTTACAGAAAAAAAAGTATGTCGAATCTTTCTTAAACGAATATACCCAACAACTTCAACTACACTACGATATCACTGAGGTACAGGCAAATTAAATTTATTACATTTTATCTTTTACATTTTTATTTTCTTTAATTAATTGCTCGATCTTAATTTCAGAATGAATTCTATCGTCAACAAATATTAAAAAGTGAAATACAAGATATTATTGCTAAAATAAAGAAGAATAAAATTTTGGCAAATCTTAATATGAAAGAAATCTGTAGAGAAATTCGGAAACGAAAAAAAATTGTGCAAAATCTACATGATTCTATAAAACAAGTTGTAAACCGTGTTAAAGAAGAAAATACTTCTTAAATTTTAATGTCATATAGTAGTAAAATGAAAGTTTGAAAAATTACAAAATGTTGTACAATTTGTCATGTGTTTCATATTTTATTTTTAATAATTACCACGTACTTCGTAACATACGTACCAGTAAGTTATTGGAGCTTATTCTTGTGACAATTGTAATATTAGAAATATGAATAATGTTACAATTTTAATAAGGCCGTTAACAATATTGATTTTATTTTGTATTCGCGTGATACCTATGTTATTACCCGTTTAATAATGTCAATATCATAACAATTGTTATAAGTGAACAATGACTAGAGAATTTTTTATGAAAACTAGAGATTATTCTTCCTGTGGCACTACAATCCATGTATCTGGGCCTACCGGGCACACGGAACCGCAGTTTTTACACTGCCGTACTGCCGGTTTCCGTAGTCGATGTTTTAAGGGGCCCACATACTTCGTTCTTATTAGACCGTTTTGTTTGACAAACAAGTTTGTTCGAGCTAAAACGATACAAAACTGAAGAGTGTGGTGGAAAACTGTCGTTTTTGCTCTCGTACAAAGCTGATGAATATAATCAGACTGAACCTGATTATGTCTATCGAACTTGTTCAATAACTTTTCAGTTCGAGCAAATCTGAAGTATGTGTGGTAAACAGAGGACAGTTTGTCCAGTAGCGTAGTTAAAAAGATTTTGCGCAGTTTGTATTTCGCAATGAATTGTTTCAATATGACGAATTATTTAGTAGAAAGATTTTATTGGAATTTATAGAACTGTATCGCAGTCTTCCGTGTTTATAGAAAATAAAATCTCGCGAGTACAGTATTAAGAACGACAAAGCATATGAACGGCTAAAAGGGTACAATAAGTATTGTAATCCATTCTTAAATAATTAAACCAAACTCCAGGTTCTCGTTTAAAATAACAAATTAATATGTGAAAACTTGCTTCTCTTCAAAAACCATTCCTTCGCCCATTTTGTCTTTTTTATTTAATTTTTTTATGGCAAATGCCGCCTCTACTGCACAAAAAATATATAGTCTTCATATTTACTCAGTTGCTAAACAAAACCGAAGTCTGTGTGCAACTCGGTTCGTCGTTTTTGCTCGAACAGACCTGTTCGTCGAACAAAACAGTCTAATAAGAACGAAGTGTGTGGGCCCCTTTACATTATAAGGCGTATGTATAAGTAACTAGTTTATAGCACCAGAGTGTGATAATATATGTAACTGTATTTTTTTATATTTTACGACAAATCAGACTTTGTCGACATGCGGTTTCGAACTGTCGAACCTTGATTCGGGTGACGTCACAGTAAGTTAAGAGATGTGCCATAACACACTCGACCACCGTGCCTGTCAAACTAGTGATTATTACTAAAAATAAACATTATTCGTTCGATATTTAATTTGCTGGTTATGTTTAGGTTTTCGTAAACAAATCAATGGACGAATAGGTGTGAGTTGTGAATTGATACTAGTTGAGAATGTCTATCTTTATTCTTCGGCTGAGCATTTATAATTAAAATGTCAGATAAATAAATAAAAATGTACAATGTTAATATTAGTAATTTTGTACAAAATATAAAATAAGAAAATATCCTTAAAATATAGCTATCAAAATAATTTTAAAAATATAAATTAAGTAATGTTTTAATTAAATAAATCCGTTGAAAATCTTGACTTGGTAATAGATAAATTTTGAACTATTATAGTCATGTCCTTACTTATATGTATAGTAATATTACAATATCCTTTTCTATTCAAAAATACTATAACTGCAAAATTTGAATCATCAACTGGAGAAAATTGATGACTGGTATTATCAAACTTTTAAATGCACACTTATTATTATTTATTTTTTATGAGGTAGGTGGCTCAGTGGTCTCGAGTTGGCTTGTGAATTTGGGAACCTCAGTTCGATTCCCACAGCTGACAAACACCGCACTTAACGCGCATAAATATATATCTTACTGAGATTTACTACCGCAGAGCACCACCCACACCCAGTGATGGGTAAAATGCGTGATGATATATTTATTTTATTTATTTTTTATACAATTTAAATTTTCACAACAATGTTAATTTCCCATAAATAATTCACTATTGTCTTTATTAAACTAGATTTAAGAAATAAATGTGCTTTATAATATTGGTCCTGCATTTTGATATGTGTGTAATCTCTTGTACCTATGATACCCGGAAAATTATTAAAATGCTCCATACAAAATACTTGCATGTATACCACGAAATAAATTTTATGGCGTGGCTTTATTTCAATATTATTGAATACATGGAGAACTAACAGTCGTATGACCAATGTGCTCACCATTTAAATGTTAGAAAAGTAATACTAAATGTTTATAAATATAAAAGTAATAAAGTATATTAACATTATACAGTTACATAGAATTAATTATTAAGTTTCTGTATTTGATAATTGAAAGCGAGAAGAAATCGACATGATCGAATCTTGTATTGTATAATAACATTATTCTTTAGTAGTAAAATGGCGACTAGTGATAGTAATGATAACGCAGTGTGCAAATTTAAATGCGAAAAATGCAAGCGAATAGTGAAGAATGGTATACAGTGTGCATCTTGTGATGCAAATTACCACAACAAGTGTGCTAATCTTTTAGTAATATCGGAGGAAACACCCTGGGAATGTATTACTTGCGGAGATAAATCCACACCAAGTTCTCTTATAGATATACGCTGTCAAGAAGTAGAGCGAGCGTATTTCTTACTGAAGGGTGAGTGTGAGACATACAAACTCCTTTATACCGAAATGGAAAGTAAATATTTGAATTTAATGAAAGAAGTTGACAGTCTTAAAAGGTTAACTTCTAAAAACTCAAATAGTAAGGATGCAAACCAAAACAAGCAAAATCCAAAAGTAATACCTCAATCCACCAGCGAGGTGACAACATAAACATCTCAGGTGATTCTAACAAGGTCAATGGTAATGAATCGCGCGCGAACAATTCAATTCAAATCGGCACTAAGTCGTTGTCAAACTCACAAGGTAAACAATTAATAAATAAGCCTGAATCATACAGAGTCGATTTCGTATAACCAAAGTATAACCAAAAGAATTATGATAGAAGAACTATTGTAGGTCAAAAAGAAAATGATGTATTAAAAGCGAGTCCGAAAAGGAATGGTTACATGTATATAGATTACAAAAGGATACAACAATTGATCAAGTATTGAACTTTTTGAAGAAATCTGTTCCGAATATTAAGTTTTATTGTGAACAACTACAAGCCAGGGGAGAGTACGCGTCCTTCAAAATTGGATATCCAGCCCATCTTCATGATCAAATTAATAAACCTGATTTTTGGCCAATTGAAGTAAATTTTCGTCGTTTTTTATTGCCACATCAACCACAAAGAAAAGTATACTGATAGTCCGTGACTACAAGCTATTTTATATCAACATTCAGTGTTTAAGAAATAAAATAAGTGATATTGAAATACTTGTCAATAATAATTTCCAAAACACAATGGACATTATTTGTTTTTCCGAACATTGGTTAAATTTAAATGAGATAAACTATTATGGTATTCCAGGATATATAATTGCGAACTATTATTGCAGAAAAAAAATCATACATGGTGGTGTTCTAATTTACGTTAAATCGGAGTTAATTTTTATTTTTTTTTTTTTTTTATTTAAGGGTTTATAGATACATCAACTACAATGGTTATTAGTATCTCTTACAATCTTATATCGTATGGTACATGTTAATTGTCTTTAGGTATTGTATTACATTTTCAATATTTTCAGTATTATTGTTTAGGGATTCGTCTATTCGGTTTGAGATGTTGTGTAGTCTTCTTTCATTTTGGTATTTGGGGCAGTCTGTAATTAGGTGTTCTATCGTGATTTGTGTGTTGCATGTGTCGCACAATTCCGGTTCTGCTCTCTTCAAAATATGTTCGTGAGTCAGTTTGGTGTGGCCTATTCTTAGTCTGGTAAATACTATTTGTTGTTTCCTTGGACCAACAGGTTTCCATGGATCCGTGTTGTTCTTTATTCTTCTCAGTTTGTTATTTGTTTCTTGCCTCCATTTTTCTTTCCAGTTTTCTTTTATTTTGGTTTTTATATCTGTTTTGAGATCGTAGGGTTGGATGTTGTGTTTGAATTCTTCAGCATTTGCAGTATCTTTGGCTGCTAGATCTGCTTGTTCGTTTCCCTGAATTCCTATGTGGGCAGGGGTCCATATGAAGATTACATGTGTGTGGAGTTCTGTTATAATTCTGTTTAATTCCTTTTTTATGTTATTTATAATCGAGTTTTTTGTGTACAGTTTTTTTATGGTTTGGAGGACGCTAAGTGAGTCTGTGCATATTGCTACTTTTGAATGTGGTGTTCGGGTGTTTTGTAGGGAATGGAGGATCGCAATTGCTTCTGCTGTGAAGATGCTATCTTGGTTTGGTAGTTTGAACTTGTTTGTAGTTTGTTCCCATATTACCGCCGCTCCTGTTGTTTGTTCTGTTTTTGATCCATCTGTGTATGCAAAGCAGTAGTCTTCATATCGACTGCATATATGGTTGAAGGATGACTTGTAGATGAGTGGGTTCGTGCAGTCTTTATTGTATTATGTCAGTTCTAAATTAATATCTATTATTGGAGTTGTCCATGGAACGGGATTGTCTTGGTGGTTGTCGGCTATTACAGGTAAGGATATTTGGAGTTCATTGAGGATTTGGGTTATGTGGTTATGGAAGGGGGTAGTTTGCTTTATGTTTAGTTTTGTGTTGTTGTTGTGGAAAAAGGTTTTATAGTTTGGATGTGTGGGGTGGCTTGCTAGCTTAGTAATGTATGACAGGGTTAGTTGTTTTCGTCTAGTTTCTAGTGGCATTTCTCCTGTTTCTATTAGTAGACTTTTAATTGGACTAGTTATGTAAGCTCCAGTTATGATCCGTAGCGCCGTGTTTTGAATTACGTTTAGTGTTTTTAGAATTGATGTTTTAGCTTGTGTGTACACTATGCTACCATAGTCTAATTTAGCTCTAACCAGTGCTTTATACGTATGCATTAGGACGTCCCTGTCTGCTCCCCAATCGTGATTTGCTAGAATTTTTAGGATATTGAGTCTTTGGTATGTTTCTTTTTTTAGCGAGTTGATATGCTCCTTCCAGTTTAATTTGTTGTCTAGTGTCATTCCTAAAAATTTTATAGTTTTGCTGTAGTTGATGTTTAGCCCTTTGATTGTTAACTTGGGTGAGGGCGGGGTGCGACGTAATTTTGAGAAATGTATCGCTTGTGTTTTTCCTATTGAAAATTTAAAACCCGTTTCGTTTTCCCATGTTTCTAGTTTGTTTATCGTTTGCTGGAGGTGTCTTTTAATCGATTCTATATTTTTCCCTTTGCAGTATATTGCCAAGTCATCTGCAAATAGTAATGTGTGAGCAGGGCGATTTATATGTTCTGAGATCTTGTTTACTGCCATTAAGAACAATGTTACGCTTATGACCGAGCCTTGTGGGACGCCATTTTCTAGACTTTTTTGTTCTGATTGTTGGTTTTGGAATTTTACCCTTATTTTACGATTTGTTAGGTAGTTTTTTATGAAGTGTAGTGTGTTACCTTCGACATGGTATTCTTTTAGGGTTTTTAAGATGTTGTATTTCCATGTTAAGTCGTATGCCTTTTCTAAATCGAAGAATACTGCAATCATTTGTTGTTTGTTTTGGAATGCGCTTTGTGCTTCTACGCTTATCTTTATTAGATGGTCTAGTGTTGATCGTCCTTGTCTAAAGCCACATTGTTCGTTTGTAATAATATTATTTGTTTCTAGAAACCACATGAGTCTTTTATTTACTATTTTTTCTAGGATTTTGCACAGTGTATTTGATAGTGCTATTGGCCGGTACGATTTAGGGTCTTGTTTATTTTTGTTTGGTTTTAGAACAGGGATTATAATGTTTTCTCTCCATTGTTCTGGGAAGCAATGTTCTGTCCATATTAAGTTGTAGATCTTTAGAAGATGTTTAAGGGCTTCTTCAGGTAAGTGTTTGATGATTTCAAAAGGTATTTTGTCTGGACCTGGTGAACTATTGTTTTTGGATTCTTCTATAGCACTCAAGAGTTCTCTTTGTGTCAGTTCGTAGTTTATTTGGTTGAGTGGATCATCTTCTATTTGCAATTTGTTTTGTTCGGTGGTATTTTTAAATTCCAAAAATTGGGGATCGAGATTTTGATTGCTTGAGATGTCTTTAAAATTTTCAGCCATAGTGTTTGCGATTTCTATTGGTGAGGTTATTAGTGAGTTGTTGATTTTGAGTGCTTTTGTAGGGTTGTAGTAGGTGTTGTTTTTGATTTTTCGAATCTTGTTCCACACTTCTGTTGTGGGAGTGTCTGATGTTAGAGTGGAGACGTAGTTTTTCCAAGATTTCTTTTTGCTGTCCTTTATTATTCGTTTAGCAATAGCTCTAGTTTTCTTAACCATTATTAGATTGTCTGTAGTTCTGTTCTTTTTATAGTTGTACAGAGCTTTTTTGTTTTCCCTTATAGCTTGTTTACAGTCTTGGTTCCACCATGGTACTTTCCTTTTTTTATTTTGGGGTGTTTTCTGCCCTATATGTTTTTCTGCTGCTTGGTTGATTTGTGTTATAAAATTTTTAACAGCTTCGTTTATGTTTGTGTATGTTCTTTCTTCAATCATATTCATTTCTTTTGTAAATGAGGCCCAGTCTGCGTTTTTTAAGTTCCACTGTTTCTCTGATGATGTCGGTTCTGGAGGAAGGGATAGAATATTTGTAATTTTCAGTGGGAAATGTCCGTCTCTATATGTTTCTGACAGAATTTCCATGATGTAGTTAGGGGCTATTGAAGGATGGAGAAAGGCTAAATCTATGGTTGAAAGGGTGCCAGAGGATGCACATAGGTGGGTGGGATTTCCGTCGTTTAAGATATTTAGGTGACTGAAAGTATCTTCAATTATCTTTCCTCGCGCGTTGGTAGTGTCAAATCCCCATGCTGTGTTGTGCGCGTTGAAATTTCCTACGATAATATAGGGATTAGGTAATTGATTGAGTAGTACTTGTAGGTCTTGTGTATTTGGAGTGTAGTTTGGTGGAATATATATATTGCAGATTGTATGTTGCTGCGGATAGTTCAGACGACATGCGACTGCTTCTATGTTGGTTTGTAGATTTATTTCTTCTGAGTCTATAGAGTTCTTGACAATTATTGCCACTCCTCCACTAGCGTGTTCCATGTTTTCTCTATCTTTCCTGTGTATATCATAGCCTTTCATGTTAAATATTTTATCTGGTTTTAGTTTTGTTTCCTGTATGCAGAGGATATCGGGTTGGTGTTCTTGTATCATTATTTGGATTTCTTCTAGGTGTGCTGTGATGCTGTTACAGTTCCATGAGAGTAGTTCCATTTTTGTTTGATTAATTTATGTGTTTTGGTTAGGGGTTGTTAAGTTCGGGGTCTCGTTGAGGTACTCTTCTATTTTTTTCTGTAGTCTGGTGAATCTGCTTTTCATGGATCGATGGTTCAGCTTTGGGTATGAGTCTTTCAGCATAGTTAATAAATTTTCTAGATCGTCTGTATACTCTTTTACCATAGTGATCTGGTCTGCTGGTCCACGTAAATTTTCCATGAGGTCCGTAAATAGGTCGAAGTTAAGTGTGTATTTCGTATTATTTTTTCCTATGAAGTCTTTAATTGGGGCTAGCGCGACGTCTGTCGGTATTCCTTGGGTCGGACTTACTGATCGGTTTTGGCTTGTGTTTCTCTTTTTTTTGGATTTTGTATTTGACTTGATTCATACTCTAAGGTGTTTGTTTCTGATGTTGTTGCCTGATGATGATCTGTTCTAGCTGATCGCCTTTTTTGTGTTTGTGATAAGCGAAATTCCGTATCCTGTTGTTGATGTTTAAAATTTGTATTCTGGGTCTCTTGTATCGGTGTATTGTTTATATTTGAGGATTCTAGGTTTGTTTGGGTTTTTTCTTGTGTAGCAGGTAGGTTTGTAGAGTTTCCAGGACGTTTTTTTGCAAGATGTCCTTCTTTTTTACAAATATAGCATGGCGGGTTATCTGTTGTTAAAAAGATTTTGTAACTCGTTTCTTCGTGTTCAATAAATAGAAATTCTGGTATATTTTCTTTTTCCGTTGGGGTTATAAATACTTGCCGTCTAAAGCTAAGTACATGTGAGAATTCGCTGTCTTGTGTACTTGCTTTCAAGAAATGTAGTTGTGACACTGGATTCAGTTTAGCTTGTTTGAGGGCGTCTATGAGGATAGTGTGTGGGACTGATGGGCATACATTTGAGATGACAAGTCTAAGCGAGGGAGTAATTAATCTTCTTATATTTATTTCATTACCTTTTATGTTAGCTGTAGGGTTTGTCATGATTTTATCCACCATATCTTTTGAACTAAGGTATATACAAACTCGATTATTTGATATTCTGGAGATAAATTTAATGTTGCTAGGCCCTACGATGTTTCCTATGCATCTTAAGTATTCGATATTTTGTATTTGTTCAATTGCAGGCATAATAATTGCTTGATTTTTGTTTGGGAACAATTCTGTCTGTTTTAGCTTTGTTGAGTAAGATTCTTTTGTTTGTGATTCTGACATCTTGTGGGTTGATTGATTACTTCTGTAGTCAGAAGTAATCTGTATTATCGGTAGTTGTGTTTTGCTACTTGTCAGGAGGTGTTGTATTAATTAGAGACATTACTAAGCAGGTAGGTATCTGCTTTGATTAGCGCTAGACAGAGGAACTCTGCTAGTAGCCAATAGATGTCGCTAGTGGGGTTGAGTGAACTAGGGATAGGTTATGATTGAGCACGTGTTTGGTGAGGGAAAAAGTGTGAAGGGAGGTTAGATTTTATTTCCAAGGGATTATGATTAGTTAGAGATGTGAGTTAGAGGAAATTAAGATGAAAAGGTCTGTATGATCAGATTTTTATGGAAAAATAGATAATAGTAATTTGACACTTACATATATTCAGTACTGCCAACCACTCGATCGGAGTTAAAATTTGAAAAACTTATTTGGATTGACAAACTGTGCACTGATATTCATTGTGAAATCACTGGAATCAGAGCATCCACCGGTGACTTCAACATTATTGTAAATAATTTGGAAACTATGTTAGTTAAGTTAAGTAAGAAAAATTATGACATAATTATTGTAGATGATTTCAATGTCAACTTTTTAGAAAATAGTTTTGAAACTAACACTCTACTTAATATAACAGCTTCCTTTGGAATCCATAAAACTATTTCTAATTTCCTCAGAATATTTGAACATTCTAAAAGTTGCATAGACAATATATTTCTTAATTTTGATGAAAATTTGTACGAGGCAAATATGTTCAATCCTCAATTATTTGATCATCATGGTATTATATTCAGAGCTGGGCAAGCTACTTAAAAAAAGTAGCTAAGCTACAGCTACAGCTATTCTTTAAAAAAGTAGCTAAGCTACAGCTATAAGCTATATTTTGTAAAATATAGCTAAGCTACAGCTAAAAGCTTTCGTTAAAGTAGCTGTTAAATTTTAAAGCTACTTTTTAAAAAATTGTGAAACAATTAAATTTTCCATTGTCATATGATCAGTCTTTTGTTATAATGACTGTTAATTTACTATTACGTACATAAATATCAAAAATAGCAAATACCATCTGGCACCTACTGTGTATTTTTGCGTATTAGAGCCAGTTAGAACCGGCAACAAATAATTATTGTGTGGGTTTAGCTTGTACGCATGCGTACTTTGTTGACCTTCTGCTTAAAAAGTAGCTTTAAGCTACAAAAAATTGCTTGAAGATCCAAAAAGTAGCTTGAAGCTACAAAAAGTAGCTTTAAGCTACAAAAAGTAGCTTGAAGCTACAAAAAGTAGCTTTAAGCCACAAAAAGTAGCTTTAAAAGTAGCTTCAGTTGTTATTTTTAAGCTAATAGAAAAAAAAGTAGCTAGCTACAAGCTACAGCTATATTTTTTCACAGTTAGCTAAGCTACAGCTACAGCTAAGGTAAATGTAGCTAAGCTAGTAGCTAAGCTACAAAAGTAGCTAGCTACTGCCCAGCTCTGATTATATTAAATATTTGTATTGAAGAATTTAATTCAAATGATAATTCTGAGCACTATATTCAACTAATTACAAAAAATAGTCTACAAGTGTTCAAAACTAAAATTGAAAATACAAGTTGGGATATCATATATTCATTGAACAACCCCGAAGACTGTTATAATTTATTTCATACAATATTATATAACATTTTTCAGGAGAGTTTTGTCTATAAAAAAGTAAATCACAATCAATCGAAATCCATTTTGAACAAAAACAAAAGTTGGTATACCACCGAATTATTCTACATAAAAGAAACTTTATCTTTCATCTATGAGTACTTACGAAATAATCCACACGATAATATTAAAATATTATATTCTAAATATAAAAAAATGTATCGCAACAAAATTAAAAGTGCAAAAATTAATTATAACAGTAATTTAATTAAAAACGGCCATAACAAAAATAAAATAGTTTGGGACATTATAAACAAAGAGTTAAATAGAAAAAATACTACAAAATGTATTAGTGATAATGGCCGTATTTATTTGGGATTTTTAAAGTAAAACAAAAGACAAAATGTCTATTGCGATGTGGAATTGAGTCTTAATAAATAAGAAAAAATAGGAAAAAATTTTCCATCACTTGTCTCGTAATTCCACAGAGGTTTTACAGCACGTTTGCATCAACTTCTCAGGTCATCAACAAACGGCTGGACAGTTCAGCTTTAACCATAGACGCGTTAAAGCTGAACTGACCAGCCGTTTGTTGATGACCTAAGAAGTTGATGCAAACGTGCTGTAAAACCTCTGTGGAATTACGAGACAAGTGATGGAAAATTTTTTCCTATTTTTTCTTATTTATTAAGACTCAATTCCACATCGCAATAGACATTTTGTCTTTTGTTTTATTTCAATAGCTGTCAAGCAGTTTGCGATTTTGTCGGTAGATGGCACCACGAGTGGCTTCATAGCTCTCTTGTCATGTTACCGTTGTAGATAGGTTAACATCAGTCAGTTCAGCTAAGTCGGTATCACAATCCACTATTTCCTAGTTGATCTAGTTGGATAAATGATCGCACCATACTGATGAGTCCGGAAGGACGAAACGCGTCTATGGTTAAATCTGAACTGTCCAGCCGTTTGTTGATGACCTGAGAAGTTGATGCAAACGTGCTGTAAAACCTCTGTGGAATTACGAGACAAGTGATGGAAAATTTTTTCCTATTTTTTCTTATTTATTTTTAAAGTAACCTGGTAGATTACTTTTGTTTAATTGGCACACTTTAAGTAACCTGGAACTAACCTTAAACTGACCCTACTGCCCAAGCTATTTTAGCGGGTTGGTTGATTCAACCCGTTTACTATCCCTTTCTAATCAACTTGTGTTCCTTGTTATTCGTGGCGGAATCGCGATTTGTAATTAGAGAGGTTAGGAGTTATTTTTATGAAAAACGTAAGTAATTTTATAATAATATTTTGAAAAAATATACTAAACTATTATTTATGCAGATAATGGAAGAGCAATATGCTGTTTGTGTTTCTTGCAATATAGTAGTCACAGAGGATAATATTACAACACATAATTGCGACTCCGAAATAAATTATTTTGATACTGCTGATGACAAAATGAAAAGAAAATGGACAGACTCCGACGTTATTTGCTTAAATTAAAGAATTATTCTACATAAAAGAAACTTTATCTTTCATCTATGAGTACTTACGAAATAATCCATACGATAATATTAAAATATTATATTCTAAATATAAAAAAATGTATCGCAAAAATTAAAAGTGCAAAAATTAATTATAACAGTAATTTAATTAAAAACAGTCATAACAAAAATAAAGTAGTTTGGAACATTATAAACAAAGCGTTAAACAGAAAAAATACTACAAAATGTATTAGTGATAATATAACATGTGAAGAATTTAATTCTTTTTTTGTCAATGTAGCTCAAAACATTTTAAGTTCTTTACCGGTCTCAATAGTAAAGAATTAATTTCAAAAACAAATATAAATACCCCAAACTCTTTTTATTTAGAACCAACAACGAAGTTGG
This sequence comes from Pterostichus madidus, assembly GCA_911728475.2. Taxonomy (NCBI): domain Eukaryota; kingdom Metazoa; phylum Arthropoda; class Insecta; order Coleoptera; family Carabidae; genus Pterostichus; species Pterostichus madidus. The sequence goes on along the minus strand of OU452301.1, from coordinate 22,501,921 downwards.
AAGTTCAAAAAACAATAAATAATTTAAATTATAATAAAAGTCGTGATATCTATAATTTTAGTGTTAGTACAGTCAAAGAAATCAAGCATGTCATTTCGGAACCATTAACTTATATTATAAATCTTAGTTTTACTGAAGGCATTTTTCCACAATTGTTAAAATTTGCAAAAGTCATTCCAGTTTTTAAAAAGGGTGATATCGCTGAAATAGGAAATTATAGGCCAATTTCTTTACTGCCTATTATATCAAAAATATTTGAAATATTAATTCACACCAGATTAAATTCTTATTTTGAAAAAAAACATTTTTTGACTTCATGTCAATATGGTTTTAGACAAAATAAGTCAACGAATGTAGCATTAGTAAATACTCTACGAAATATTATAAACTCTGTAGATAATGGTTATTATGTAGCTGCAACTTTTTGCGATTTATCAAAAGCCTTTGATTGCGTCTCACATGACATCTTGTTAGATAAGCTAAATTATTATGGTATAAGAGGTCTACCTCTGCAATTATTGGCATCTTATCTGTGTAATCGTTATCAATCAACATATGTTAATAATGCATTCTCTAGTCAAAAATTAGTTACACACGGTGTACCACAAGGCTCGATATTAGGTCCTTTGTTGTTCATTATCCATATGAACGATCTACCAGAAAACATGTCAGAAGTAAAAACTATATTGTTTGCTGATGATACCACATTCCTAAGTGAAGTTAAAGATTTTGATGCAGTTAGCATACTTTTCAGAAACAATACAAATTCTTCGGAATTATGGTTCACGGCAAACAAACTAAAGCTAAATAAAGACAAGACAAAAAATATGTTAATTTCAAACAGAAATGTAAATTTAACAGCAATTTTTGCATTGCGGAAACTCTCAACATCTTGCGACTTAGATACATTACGTGCAGCATATTTTGCTCTTTTTCATTCTCATTTGTGTTATAGAGTAGCACTTTGGGGCTCATGGTCACAAAGTGAAAGAGTTTTTGTGATGCAGAAAAAAGCTGTACGTATTATCTCCAATGCAAATTATAGAGATCATTGTAAACCTTTGTTTAAGTCAAACAATATTATGTCATTGGCTTCTTTATATATTTATCAATGTTTAGTTTATGTCAAACTAAATATCGTCAAATATGAAGTACATTCAGATTATCATTGTTATGATACAAGAAATAAAAGTAATATTGTACAAAAATTTGTTAGATTAAATAAATCTAAAAACTGTTTAGATTACTGGGGTCCTAATTTTATGAATAAATTGTGTAACGATGTAAAAATTTTGCCTTTAAATCAATTCAAAAATCATGTAAAAACATTATTATTACAACACTGTTTCTACAATATCGAAGAATTTATGAAATGTAACTTTGAAACTGCTTTTTGACCATGGTTATACATCACTGTAATGTTATAAACCTGAATAAAATTATTATTATTATTATTATTATCTATTGGGAAGTTTCTGTAAATATTAGTTCGAGTTTCAGGTAAGATAAATAGGTTATAATATCAACAGTTAACATATATGTTTTCAATAAATAAGTGGGTACATAGATTGTTATTGAACGTTTTACATAAGAACATCATATCTATGAGTGTTCTTCTATTTTCCAGAGACAACCAGTTGAAAAACTTTAACTTAGAATTATAGTCATTTTGTACCATATGTACAGAAAGTAAAAGAATTTTCTCTGTATACATAAAAAATACAAATAAATATAAATATATCATCACGCCTTTTATCCATTACTGGGTGTAGCACTCTACCGAAACAGATCTCGATAAGTGATATATTTATGCACGTGAAGTGCGGTTACCAGCCGTCAAATCACCGCCTTCAAAGATGTTAGTGGTGGAGGAGCCGCAGGGATAATTTTAAATTGGTGAAAATGTTTTGTCGGCTGTGGGGATCGAACCAGGGTTCTTAGGATCCACAGGCCGACTTGAGACCACTGAGCCATTACCTCATATACATATATAAACAAATTAAAGTTTCAGGATTCCTATTTTTTTTGTGATTCTCAATAGAAAACCATGTACCTTGTGTAAATCTGTAATTTTTGAGTGATTTATGTTGTAGTTAAATGAAATAGTGCTTAAGTTTCAAGTATATTAACAATGAAATATTTAGACACATTTAATATAAACTTGTTAAGATCGCTTTGTAACCCACATGCATTCTGCTCATTTTTGATTTGTTTAAAATTTTTATTGAGTATATTGTAATGTTTTTCTACATCTCTGTGAAGTGTATAGGTTTTAAAATACAAAAATAACACACAACTAGTTATGTTATCGAAAATAAAAAGTATTTAATAAACCAAAAGTAATAATTAAAGAAACTTTTTTAATACTAACACTGTATCACAACTTAACATGAATTATTAATACAAACAGGCTACTATTATTGATATAGAGCAGTGTTTTTCAAACTATTTTCAACCGCGACCCGAAAATGACTAAAAACTTCTCGCGACCCCCGAAGCTTCCAATTCCGTACTATGTAATAAATGCGATGTTTATAAATTTTATTTATTAATTAAATAATGAAGGTAAGTATTTCTAAGCGCAGTGATAATGGAAAGTTTCTCGACAACCTACGGAAAAATATTATGTAACAAAAAAATAATAGGATTCATCAAAGAATACGTGCGATAATTTTATCATAATTTTTTTATTCTTTTATAAAAATTTCTTTTGGACATTTAGAAAATTAAAAAAAAAAACACACGTATTTTGTGGTGAATATTTGATCCTTTTCGAGCAAAAAAATTGTGATACTTTAAAATTCTAAAATTCTTCAGTCTAAAAAAACAAAATTTAAAGTCTCAAAAATTGACAAATTCAAACGTATTCTTATATGAATCCTAATCATTTTTTGTTACATAATTTTTTTTCGTATGATGCCTTGTTTTTGTGTAAAACTTTGAGAGATTTGAAATATGAATTATTTCTTCGATCCACTTTTACTGAAGAAGGGTAACTTTTTAGAAAAATTTACAACAGACAAAATATTTCAGTTTTTCAAAAAACATAAATGCCGCCATCAAAATGAAAAAAAAACAAGCATTTTTCCAACTTTAAAATGATTTTTTTTTAAATCTTTGGCTAAAAAAATATGGCTTAAGCACCCCAAAATCATGCAAATTATCAATTTCCCAGAGAATGCTCCATAATATGTAAGCTCCTTTGTATGATTAGGGTAAATAACACCAGCAATCAGTAACGCAACTGAGTTTCTCAACTGTAACTAAAGAAACAACACTACTCACAAGTAATATTTTTATTGTTTCGTAAACAATTAATCACATGTTCCGACCTACTATACCGGCGCTCGTGAGAGTACGGAAATATTTGAATTATGGAATTATAATTTCATTACATCACCCCTCCCGGAGGAGAAAATATTAACAGAATGTTTTCACAATTGCAATAATCGTTGCCATCTTCTTCATCTTCTTCTTCTTCAGGTGTTGGGATTGGAAGCTTAGAGACATGAAAAAGATTTGACTCTGATATTTTTCGACCCATGTTTATCCTGTAAATTGAATTCGATAATTTTTCTGCGATTTCATATGGTCCAATTTTTAATTCGTCAAGTTTTTTCTTTTCAATTTGTTTCCATTTTCCACAAATATCAAATCACTTATGTCGAAGTCTAAATGTTTGCGGTTTTTGTCGTAAATTTTTCTATTATAATTATGAGATTTTATCGTTCTATTCAGAGCAATATTCCTGTCTCGTATCCAATTTTTCTCGGAATTTAATTCTTTCTGTTCGCTTGGCAACATTGTAACATTTGTGCCGTACATTAAATATGATGGTGCGAAACCAGTGACAGTATGTATTTGCACCTTTGAATATATATATATATATATATATATATATATATATATATATATATATATATATATATATATATATATATATATATATATATATATATCGTAGCTGGAAGTAGCAACCAAAGAAGATTGACAAGGATGGAGATACAATTGAGACCAATTCATTTTCGCGCGATATTTAAATTTTGAAAGCTGAAGAAACAATCCGATGTACAACTGGTCGTCAAATTAAAAAAAGGAGCTTATGTTATGAGTATAGGAATAATGTTAACTCATTGATTATAAAATTTTATTATTGATATCTAGTCACAAGTGTAGTAAACTTTCTTCTTATATAATTATCTTTTTCACATTATTTTTTATTAGTGTAATGTATCCTTGTGTTACAATACATGTTAATTATTAATTTTATCAATTCTGTTCGATCATAATGCAATACATCTTGCATGTTAATATGTATGAATATAGATACTTCAGTATTTAAAATAAAATAAATATATCATCACAACTTTTACCCATTACTGGGTGTGGCACTCTGCCGAAACGGTAGGTGATATATTTAAGCGCGTGAAGTGCAATTACCAGCCGTCAAATTACGGCCCCTATAGATTTCAGTGAAGGGGGAGCCACAGGGGTAATTTTATTATGGTGATAATCTTTGTCGGCTGTTTTTAACATTTGAAATATTTTTGAAACATATAATTTGTTTTTATAAAAATTATTTTCAATGGATCTATATTTTTTTCAATGGTCCTAGATATAATTGTGACATTTTTGGCAGCATAATTAATGACCCTCAATTTTTAATAAAAATTTGCGAAGATTTTTCTTCGCCTATCAACAAATTCCTATAGAATTGGCAATGTATTTTTCTTTTAATGCTTTTACTAATAAAATAAATCCCAGGTACTATCTAAATAGTCATGATTTAATTGTGACGCAAGCCATTTGCAACGTAAATCAACATTTTTCGTAAAGCTAAAATTATTTTAAAATAATTTAAAGAGTTATATTTCATGTTTCGTTATTATTGCTTATATTTTATAAACTTACATGTGATGAGTCAATCCGGAATTTTTCGTTTTGCAGATGTAACAAAACATATTTTTTACAAAATGATATTAAATCCGCGATAAAACCTTTACAAAAATTATAATCTAAACGAATTTGACACAAATCACAAACCAGAAACGATATTATTTGCGTTATGTAGGTTGCCGCTTCTTGAATCTTTTTAAAACAGTTTTGACATGCGCATTAGAGCCGAGTATCACTTAGCAGTGCATCTTTGTCTAACTAATTCTAATACATATGTCTATTTCACTCAATCTTCTTTGGAATATATAGCGTTCGCTACTACCATCTACGTAGTAGATATACATATTCAAAGATTTGCACACACATTCTTGAATTATGGTTGTCCATGTTTCTTCTTTTCTTTTTCATTAATCTTGCAGCTGATTTTATTCACTAGGGTTTGATTCAATCTTTCATTCAAGCCATTAGAAAATTGTGAATTTAATGCAGTGAAGATTATTAGTATAATATTTTCATTCAAAAATATTTTTAATTACTTTGTATGATTAGGGTAAATAACAACAGCAATCAGTAACACAACTGAGTTTCTCAACTGTAATTAAAGAAACGATATTTAAGCCTGATTTATAGATTGCATAGAATAAAATAGAATAGAATAGAATCAGGAATGAAATGGAATAGAATAGAAATTTGTAATAACAATTTATAGATTGCACAGAAAGCAACAGCAGTGAATAGAATGACGTCATTTTTACACTAAAATAGCTATGTTCATACTGGTATTTTAGATTACTATTACAAACTTCATAGTTATGAACTGAAATGAAAATTTGATCAGTTAAAAGTTGTAGTTTAAAAAAAATGGAAATTAACTTAGCATATAAATTGGGGTGTGTAGAACATGTTATAGGGAGTTTGTATAAGTTACAAAATTCACAAACAAAACGAAGACAAAAACGATGTAGTAGAATTAGGTAAATAAATAAAGGAAAAAATATATACGATTTTTTAGAAAATTTTTTTTTTTAAATGATAGAGTGTTTCTCTATTAATTCTACTAACCGAACATCGACAAGCATGTTTTTTTGTAAATACAAAATATTCAAAAATAACACTGCTTTAAAATACAAATGTCACCAATGACAAAAGATGTTGCGTAAATTTCAACCGAAATAGAACGAAATGTGTCGGCATTACACGACCGTCATAGAAATGAAATAGAATAGAACACGAAATAAAATTTGGTTATATCCTATTCCGTGCTGTTCTATTCTATTCCATTTTATGCAACTATAAATGATCGCATGCATTTTCATAGGTTTATATTTCTATTGCCTGTTCTATTCTATTCCATTCTATTCTATGCAATCTATAAATCAGCCTTTAATGTCACTAATCACAAGTAATATTTTTATTGTTTCATAAACAATTAATCACATGTTCCGACCTACTATACCGGCGCTCGTGAGAGCTCGGAAATATTTGTATTATGGAATTATACGAGTAATTTCATTTATATATACATATACGAGCCCTAACAACTATATGTTCGGACACTTCATAATTTCTATCTAAATATTTCTTTAGTATCCGGTTACTCGCTAAATATATATTTGATTAATATTTTTACTTCGATTTTGGATTTAATCCTTATTTGGCTACTATATTATAATAAAACGGAATTAAAATTATAATTTAATTAGACTTTAACATTAATTTAAACTAAACGCATTTGACAATTAAATGTTCGGACAAAACTGTAGATATTTTCTATATGCTTGATAAAATTGTAGGTAGCGTTGAATTATTATTTTTTTAATTCTAAAACAATTCCGGCATATTTCTATTTTCATATTTTTACAGTTTATTAATTTTGTATGAACGTGTTGTTTTAAAATGGCTCGAGGTGTTGCAACACCACAGGAAGTGAGAGAATTAATTTTGCGATGGGAAAAAAATTAATGTAATTGCTACAGACATAAAAATGTCAAAATCGATAGTTTTTGACATTATAAAGTCGTGTGGTGAAAACGGTACCATCGATACAGGGGGAAAAGTCCAAGACGTCCGACTTTAGTATCAAATCGACAAAGAAGAGAACAGAATAACAGAAGGGCTACCGTTAATGAAATAACGGTAGTGTGGAATGAAGCTGGAAGATCTACATTTTCCTGAGAAACATGTAGAAAGGGGATTCTTAAAAGTTATCTTAGTTTTTATAAGGTAATCATACAAATGTATTTTTTTCAGTATTTTATTGAAATACAAATTCGACACTTTAGGCAAAAGAAAAACAGTTTTTGACTGAATAGCAGAAAAAAGCGCTTAAATTGGTGTCAAGAGTGAAGGGCATGGACAGAAGCACAGTGGACTTTGATTATTTTCAGCGACGAATCGAAATTTGATTTAAGTGTAGGTGATAACAGAAAACGAGTGATTCGGAGCCAAAATAAAGAGTTTCATAAAGATTGTTTGAAACGCCATGTTAAGTTTCCCTCTAGAATATGATTTGGGGCTGTATGTCTGCAAGAGGTGTATAAAGTATACAGTTTGTTAATAATATGATCAACGCAGTTAAATATTAAGATTTACTGGAAAATAATTTAAAGCCTAGTGTCGAAAAATTGTGTCCTGGGTAACAATTTATTTTTCAACAGGATAGCCCTCACCTGTCATACGGCCAAACGCACTCAAAACTGGTTCGAAAAGCATCATATAATCATATTTGTTTGACTATCCAGTAGTCCTGATTTAAATATTATTTAATGTCTTTGGTAAAATGAAACCAAAAATTAGAAACAATCCACAGAGAACTCTAGAAGGTTCGAAGGACAATTTTTAAAAAGTATGTGACTCAGTAACAGTAAAAAGTATCCGGCTCTATTATAATCAATGCCTAAAAGAATTTAGGCAGTAATTAAAGCAAAAGGAGATATTACTAAATATATAAATTATTTCTATTTATTTTTTTTATATTAATTTGTCCGAACCTTTAATTGTCAACTGAGATTAGTTAAAATAAATATTTAAACAAAACAATTATATTTTTATTAGTCTTTTATATCATAATATAGTCGCTAAAATAGGGTTAAGTCTAAAATCGAAGTCAAAAACATAATCAAAAATATATTTAGTGAGCAACGATATACTAAAGAATTTTTTTGATAGAATTTATGAACTGACCGAACATATAGTTGTCAGGGCTCGTATATATACTGGTATACAAGGATCTTCGAGATGTACAAGTTTGAGTATCCCTTGTTTATTTTCAAAATGTATACTAGGGAGGGGGTAGCGAACCAGAAGGATGCCTACCCGGTGGACGGGCGAGGCCTAGCGATGAATATAAACTGTAACAATTTTGTATCGAGGATGAGTATAACTAGTATCACACTAGTATCACATTATGATCAAACGAGTATCACTATTACTCAATATTCGATATTATTTTTCAATGTTTCACGATCATCATTGCTGTATAGTGTATACTACTGTAATCTAAATAAATAAACAAAATAACGAGTTCCAAAGGCTCGAAAAGAAATAGTGGTTGTTTCATTGTTTCTCCCGCACGGCGTCCTCATTGTGAATGTGTGAGTGTCATCAACAAAGGACTTATTACGTATGGTGAGGGGAAATAGATATTTGTGTACCAAGATAAGGGGTCTAGGAAAGTTCACCGAAAACAATTCACCGAATACAATTCACCGAATGCAATTCACCGAAAAACAATTTACCGAAATAGCAATTCACCGAAATACAATTCACCGAAATGCTAATTAACTTTCCTTCACACTTTATTCAGACTTAAGACTGGTAGCAATATGCATACTTGTTCAAAAGTAGGAAATTGATTTCTTTGCCCAGTCTCATTTGAATTTTATAAAACTATATATTTTACATTGTTGTAATTTTGAACTAGATGCTCTATCCACATAGCACAATCTCTATATAGTGTTCATAACTTGAGCAGCTTCTACAAGTGCTGCATCAGCCAGATGATTATGCAAGCCGCTGATATTATCATCCATAAAGATTCGGGATTTACGGGATGTATCCTTTTCTAAATGCCTGCAGTTTTCTGCAAGTTCTAAGGAACGTTAATAATATTACAATTTTATTACGTTAATAATATTACAATTTAATCATCATTTTGGTGAATTGTAATTTCGGTGAATTGTTTGTTCAGTGAATTGCTATTTTGGTGAATTGTTTTTTGGTGAATTGGGTTTGGTGAATTGTATTCGGTGAATTGTTTTCGGTGAACTTTCCGGCACTCCCTAGACCAGAAAGTAGTCTATTTCCTTTCGCGCGTGATAGTGGTATATTTCTCGGCCACAACGAACAACGACAATAACCGACAGAAATACAAACAAATGTGTATTTACCTCTCTAATTATTAACTGCAATACGAGCACACGCAATAACTGTTAGTAAATCCGAATATGGAAGCACTCGTGACTAGGACTGCGCAATCTTTACCTATATTTATAATCAAAAGAACGTTAAATAGAACAATAACTTTCATTTTATTGATTAATCTATTTTTTGTATTTTTTTTAAATCAATAATTGCAATTTTTTTATCATTAGATATTTTAAATCAATAGATTTTTTCGATAAATCGATTTTATCGATCAATCGATTCTTCTAGAAATTTAAGATGAACGCGATTTAAAAAAAATATAAGATCGCTTAAATTGAACAAACAATGTTTGCCCAGCCCTACTCGCGACCCCCTTGGATTGCATTGCGACCCACCGGAAGGTCGCGACCCTCACTTTGAAAAACACTGATGTAGAGTTTACAAAACTACTATTATTAACTAAGTCACTACAATCGGCACATAACTACGTACTCTCTGAAATCAACTGCCCCGCGATTAATTAGACACTTTCTTATATACAAAAGTCCGACATTTCTTGAGCCGTCTATCACGTTCCAGAATTATTCCGAAATCATGAGGCCCAACAGCAATGACAGACTCGAACGTTCTCGAATTGATGACTCATGCGTTAAGTTATATTTGTTACATGCCTTCTCCTTAAAGCTGTTTCGTCTTAGAACAGATGTCGAGGGACTGCAGAAAAGTTATGACGAAATCTGTAAGTCGCACCCTTGATGCATTCTGACGTTCTAAAGAAGTGAAAGTCCACAGTTCGTTCGAATTTTGTCCGTCTTTTGGAATCAAAACTGTAGGCAAAATTTCAATTCCTGTAAAGTAAACAAGAATTTCCAACATATACCTGATTATTCTCTACTCCAATTCATCTACTCCACAGCCAAATTTTGGCGCTGCCAGCATCATAATGTCGTTATTCAATAGAGGTTCTCGTAAATCGGTCTGTGTCTCCCATAACGCGTGATAGGTGGATTTCTGCAATGATCGTGACTTGGTGACTTAGTAGTTGGCCAATTTTAGTAGTCTTCCCAATTTCTTCTTAAAAACTGTAGAAATTTCTCTGGACATGTTTAAGTCTTCTGCTACACAGTGGACAATGGAATACTCAAAAGGTACCTTGAATAGATTTAAATGTTGTTCTTTCATCACACCATACCGTGATTTAGTTCAGGTTCGTGTTCTTGAATGCACCGAACATTTGCTGCAGGAAAGTCATTAGCTTCAATATTATTTCTAGCAAAAAGGCTAATTAGCGATTAAAGTGTACTGTTTTTGGCTTCCCATTCAATGTTTTCTTAATATGGTAGATAACGTCATTAATCTTATTTATCAATTTATAGAGTCCCTCCTAGCATGTTTGTAACCACGACGCTTCTGAATTATATAACCATACCTACTTTCAAGGTTCATATCTCCATTTATTTTTTTTTAATTTGATACCAAACATGATATTACTAATGACTTTTAGAAAAATCAATTAACAATCAGATGATCAAATTTTAAGTAATTCTATACGAAATCTTTCTTCAAACTCTTTAATTAGATACTAAACACGATAGGATTGTATTGAATTTTGGAAAAAAAATTGACAATCAGTACAAATTTTGACCATTCTGTTCAAAATATCTATTTATAACCTTTCATTTGATACTTAACACAATAGGTTTTGGTTGACTTTTGGGAATCAGTTGATCACAATTTTTTAATATTCCTGTTCGAAATTTTTATTAAAATTTTTTAGTTTAACCCATTAATGCCCATCGATATTGTACGATATAAAAGTTACAGACTTTGAACTTACAAAAATGACATTATGATATACTAACAATACTATTAAAATGCAATTAAAATTATTATTTTTTGGTTATTTCTCGAAAAAATGGTGTACTCAATCAGGTACGCTGGGATTATGCGGGAAAGTTATCAAAACATTTAAAAAAAGTAAATATTTTTCTTATTCATAATTTACAGTAAAAAATAAAGTTTATTTAATTGAATTTATCAGTTCATTTGTTTTGAGAGTGAAACATTTTAAAACAATCCCGTTTTCAATGCAAAGCGTTTCTTTACACTTTTTGCACCTCCACCTAACTCGCATGTGGCACTGGTGACATCTGACGGGGTCTTGATTTTTTTCAGGATAGTGACCTACAGGATCTTCTAAGATGCTCCTTGGTAGTGAACCTAATGGTCTATTCGTATTTAGTCTTCTTTGAATGACCTTGCCATAAGATCGGAAGTAATAGCGAGTTATATTTCGTTGAAACATATTATCATTTTCATTAGTTATTGTGTGAAGTTTCTATGCATTTACAACAATTATGTTTATCATATGAGTAAAAAGTATCGACCACCATTTCTTACCATGAATACTTCTTCAATAGTTGTTTAAAACTTGATTCAAAATATTTACACCACCCATTGATGAATTATAATTTTTGATCAGCTAAAGTTGTGGCACAGATATATTTTCTTTCTTTTTTTGCAAACCATCGCTTTACTTAGACCATTGGTTTTAAAGAATCATAGTTTGTTATCATGGTTACTGCGCTGTTATCATTCCATCTTACGAAAATATTATAATTATCCTTATCATACCGATAATTACAATATTTTCGATCCTTTTACGTTGGTTATTTGGAAACCACAAGTGGACACTTTTTAGTACGATTATCTCACACTGTACCAGTAGCTCGAATATTATTCTCTCTAAGTGTACTCAAAAGTTTATAAGTCGAGAAGTAGTTATCAAAAAATACAGTATAATCAGTTGGGACGGCAACAACTTTTAGAAGATCCAAGTGGAATAGAAGATTTTCTATTTTTTGTTTGTTTTTGATCATCTGAAGGTTTAGCACCACAGTATGTATCAAATGCATAGCAGTAGCCACTTGAACTGCACAACATCCAATCTTTGTAGCCAACGCGTACGGGCTTGCCGCGGATAAATTGCTTGGCAAAATGATGACCAAAGTACTTCACCATCGCCTTATCAATGGACAAGAATTTATGAAAAATGCCCCATTTCTGAAACATTTTATTGATCAAATTCATGATAGGCCGAAGTTTTTACATTTTATCACTTTTGTCCAGTTTTGAGTTGTCGGCCAAATGTAGATATTTTTTTATTTGATACAAACGGAATGCTTAAATCTTTGTTTAAATTCCAATAAAGATGTTCACGCGGTAGTCGGTGATATCCGGTGAACAAAAGAAGTCCTATAAAAATCTTTATTTCTTCAGTTGTAACATTGAATGTGTGATTATTAGCGGCTTTTGCGTAAATATTGGTTTGAGTAACGTTATGTTACACAACTTCTTAGTCAAACAATTTTTCAAAAATTTGTACTGCATTCAGTCCTGCAAGTTTTTTTCGTACATTTTCCAAGCGAGCATCACTTCCATTGGTACCCTTTATACCCATGTTTACGTTTGTACGAGTCCATTTAGGTTCCGTAATTTTCTGTTTTTTCTTTGCTCTCTTCATCAAACTCGATATTGTAGTAATAGCACTGAAAAATGTAAACAAGTGTCTTTCATATAATGCCATTGCCCATTGTACTCTACTGGGTATAGACAGTTTCGCAACAATATATAGAAATGTACAAACTATGTAATAACGATCTGATAAGTAAACATTTCAAATATATATATATATCTATAAAATCATATATCATGCACGAAATAATATTTATAAGTGAATAATAATGAATATTGATAATAATACTCACTTCCCTCATCTAACCACAAAATCAGAGACATACGTGCCGTTATTCAATGTTCTTATTTACAAATCTCCACAATTTAAACTTTTACCAACATTCGAAAGAGTAAAGATGTCACAAATAGTACAATAATTTTGGTGTATCCAAGAAAGTACAGTGGTCAATAATGGGTTAATATTAAACACCACATATTTCTAATGACTTTTAGGAAAACAGTCGAACATAATTTTTAATTATTCTATTCGAAATCTCTTTTCAAACCCTTTCATTTTATACATAATACGTTAGTTTTTTAATGACATTTAAGAAACATAAATTACAATAGTTGGTTACAATTTTTAATTATTCTTCTCGTAATCTCCGTTCAAAATCTGTAATTTAATACCGAACACGAGTATCAGTCTATTGCAATTTTTATCACGAACAACTTGATTCTGCTCTAGAAATACGCAGCGAAGCTGATGGTGTAAAAACGATTTCTGTTAACATTTATACATAGACAACTTTATGGTGCACTGTCATAAGAAAAAACTTTAAATACATTTATTTAATATACGTAATTATAATAAAACGTTCCTGCGTAAAATATTTTAAAACTACTCTAAAATTTTTAATATTGTGACGTTTTCAACGTTTCTGTGAAAAGTGTAGGTTTCAAAATACAAAAATAACTAATTATGTTAAACGAAAATAAAATGTATTTATTTAATAAATGAAAAATTATAATAAAAGAAACTTATTTAAACTAATTAACACTAACACTATTTAAACACTAATTGTTGATACACGTAGACTAATATTATTTATATCAAATTCACAAGAAATATTATTTATTATCATTATACAAGGATAAGGTGAAACATACTCGACCTGACAATGAAAGACTGCGATTTACAGTTAAAAATTGATTTTATTTTTCTACATACTTTCCCTTGACTTCAATATACTTGAACCAGCGTTTCTCCAACATCAATATTCCTTCCCGGAAGTGAGAATCTGGAAGGCTGTGAAAATATTCATCTACGGCCCTCTCAACTTCTTCTTTGAACGCGAAGTGCTTCCCAGAAACAAATTTCTTCAAGTTTGGAAACAAATAGAAGTTTGAGGGTGCCAAATCAGGAGAATATGGGGCAAATCGTACCCCAAATCCCGCAGTTTTCCCATTGTCAACGCACACTTGTGTGCAGGTACGTTGTTCTGGTGAAAGATGATTTTTTCTTCTGCAAGCTAGGCCTCTTCTCGTGAATTTTGGCATCCAGCTGGTCAAGAAGGTTGGAGTAATATTCGCCTGAAATTGTTCTGCCTTTTTCAAGGTAATCAATTAACAGGATCCCTTTTGCATCCCAAAACATCCTGGCCATGATTTTTCCGGCAGATGAGATCGACTTCGCTTTCTTTGGCGCTGAACTACCGGCTTCCACCCACTGCCTGGACTGATATTTCGTTTCTGACGTGTAGTGGTGGCCCATGTCTCATCCATGGTACCAAATCGCCGCACAAAATCGGTCGGATCCCTATTGAATCGGTCCAAACATTGCTGCGAAGATCGTTTGCGCATTTGTTTTTGATCGGCATTCAGCAAATGCGGCACGCATCTTGTGCAGATCTTTCGCATCCCTAATTCTTTGTACAAGATGTTTCGCACCTTTTCTTCCGATATCCCCACAGCCTCAGCTATCTCACTCACCTTCACTCGCCTATCATCCAACACGATATCATGCACTTTTTTGATGATTTCCGGTGTGGTGACCGTTTTTGGCCGTCCTTCTCGTGGGTCATCTTCGAGGGATGTGAAACTACGTTTACAGCTGACCACATATAATGGTTGACATGGAAGGAGAAGAGTGCCGTAAACTTTTGTCAACTTCGGATGAATTTCTGTAGGGGTTAATCCATCCAAAACGAAGAATTTTATGACAGCACGATATTCAAGTTTATCCATTTTAACGAAAAACACGCAAGATGTCTACCTCAAAATTTCGTGTAAACAAACTACTTGAAAAATTTAAACTTGTCATATGAACTAATGACAGGAAATACGAGTACAAATTTTTGTTGATTGGCCGTGAACTTTACACCTTACCCTCATACGAGTCTGAAGGTAACTATCAATTACCGTCCCTCGAGTAGACAAGCGCTCGATTTTAGTTTGACATACTCGATCCGTCTAGAATATTCCGGAATCTTCTCGAAGTTGAGCGTCCTGACCAGCGCACTAGGATTCTTCTGGTCGGCCGGGCTCGCTACGACACGCTCGAATGTTCTCGATTTAATAACTCATACCTTCAGTATATTCATTACACTGCCCTCTATTTAAAGCTCTTTCGTCTCGGAACAGATTTTAACTGTTTACAGACGAGTTATGACGAAATATACAAGTCGCACCATTGCCACAGTGGGCCGAAATCCGAAAAACGCGGACAAAAATGAGAAAAGTGAATTTCGGAATTTTGAATATAGTACCCGACAATACCGTAGAGGTGGCTCCACTGTATCTCGGCCCAAACCGGCAGTCGGTTATACGGTCCGGATTACGAGATAATCGCAGGTAAACACTGTCAGCTGAGCACCGGTCCCGCGCGCACGTGCTCGTTAAATGTTATTAACTAACGGTGAAACGTGTTTTTTGTAAAACCAAAGTGATGGAAGGTGAAAATGAAGGTAAGCGAACATTATCCATAATCGTAAATTGTATAAATATTTTTTTAAGTAGTGTAAACATTGAAGTGAAATATACCATTTTTAATTTTCCTTGTTTAAACAAAACAGTTATGAGTTTGATCGAGTTTGATGGTTTCAGTTATTTGGCAACAAAATATGAAGTATATAGATCACTTTTATCAAAAAAGTTCTTGCCCGAAATTGCCCCTTTGTTTTTAACTTTGTTTTTGTATATTTAATTTAATTACATATTTATAATTATTTCTTATTTTTCTGACAGGAAATTCCAATCCCGTTAGTGTTACCCGACGGGAAATTTTTGATGCCATTAGACCGCACGCAACATCGGAGTATGCCGAAAAAGTGAAAGATCTGGAAGTTTTCATAACTAAGAAAATCGGGAGACCATTTCACTGTCCGAGGAAGCGTAAAGGACGTAAAGAAATACAGGGAAAATTACTCGCGAAAAAACTCCAGGGATAGCACTATAAGAGACGTGTTTCAGTGGCTACTTGTGTCTTCCGATCCAGTTATCTCGAGTTTGCGAACGATACCCCCGAAAAAAGGCGAAAGCCTTTCATACGAGGCCGTACAGTTATTAAGTTCATATGTACCCGGCGGTTCGGAGACTTCTGATTCGGACGTCAGCTCCATTGACTAGCAATTAACTTATTAAGACGTAACATGTAAACTGTACAAAAATAAATGGAACATATAACAAATAAAGAGTGTTTTTCATGATCAAATTCATGATCAGTGCACATAAAAACTCTTTTTAACCACTTTATGTTCCAGTTATAGTAATTTTTTGGATTTTTGTCCCACATTTTGAATTTTCAAAAAATATTATCAAATTCATAATCAGCGACCTCGAAAACCCTTATACACCCCTTTCTGTTCCATTTATAGTAATTTTTTGGATTTTTGTCCGACATTTTGGATCCGCCATTTTTAATTTTCAAAAAATAATATCAAATTCGTAATCAGCGACCTCGAAAACGCCTTTATACCACTCTCTGTTCCAATTATAGTAATTTTCGGATTTATGTCCGCGTTTTCTGGATTTCGGCCCACTGTGATTGGTGCATCCTGATGTCCTGAAGAACTGACGGCCACAATTCGATATAATTTTGTCCTTCCCTTGGGGTTAAAGCTGTAGAAAAGAATTTCAATTCCTTTGCGGTGGAAGAGAATTTCCAACATATTCCTCATTATCCTCCACTAAAATTAATCTAGTCCACAGTCTAGTTTTGGTACTGCCAGCTTCATAATGTCGTTATTTAAGAGATGTTCTCGCAAATCAGTCAATGTATCCCAAAACGTGTGATAATTGGGCTTCTGGGATGAATGTGACTTGGTTACTAAGTAATATATGTACCGTGTGTATTCCGAATTGTCTCGCAGTTATAGTGTTTTCCCGTAGATGGATGTTGGTTGACCAGTTCTTGTAGTCATCCAAATTTCTTCTTGAAAACTTCCTTGGGACATATTTAAGTTTTATGCTACACAGTGAGCAATTGAATACTTCAAAGGTATCATGAATAGATCTCGATGTTCTTATTTTGTCACGCCATACCATGTTTTATGACCGGTGGAATATTTCTTTATGAAGTCTTCAAATGTTAGTTCAGATTCATGTTCTTGAATGCAGCAAACATTTGCTGCACGAACGATATTAGCTCCATGGTTATTTCCAGAAAAGGAGCTAATCAGTTAAAGTGAACTACTATTCGGTGTTTTTTTAATACGGTAAATAACATCATTAATCTTCTTTTTCACTTCATAGAGACCTTTCCGGTATATTTGTAACTTCGGCCAAAGTCCACGTTGCCTCCCTTTTCGACGCTCATACTACAATGGTATATCATTTTTTCGCTCGAAGTTTGAATGTTTGAAGTAACTTGTTTATGAATGTGGTTCATCCTTCTTCGTAGATCAGTGATATAATCTTCCCCAGCTAAATCTTCTCCTTGCGGGTGTTTGTCCTGTTGTTTCATATACAGATGAACGGTATGCCATCAAAAGCATATTCAGATGACGATTCTAGTATCTTTGGTGGTTAGAAACAACCTTTGATAGATATCTGTTGACCGTTCTATTCATTCGTTCAACAATACCGTCAGACTGCGGATGTAATGCAGTTGTTCTTGTCTTTTTGATGTCTAATATTTTTCAGATGTTTTGGAACAGCACAGACTCGAAGTTTCTTCCCTGATCGGAGTGTATTTCGCGCGGTACTTGTATTCCAAATCGACATTCCTTCACTAATACTTCAGCGATAGTGATTGCTTCCCGGGGTGGAAGAGGGCAGCAAAATAGGTCTAAAATTAACGGGACTAAGACAAAAATAATGGCACTAGAAGAAAAAAAAAGGCTGAGAACAGGGAGATAAAGATAGGGGACTATAGTTTAGAGGAGGTTGAGAGATTTATATATTTAAATCTGTCAAATGCCAATTTGAACAAGATAGTTGATAATTCGTCTCCATACCTTGTGTATTTGGTTTTGCTCCTACACCTTTTGGTAAAACCTCTTTGTAATCCAATTCTATACCCTCTAATTTATTTTCTATCGATTCCTTCTTGTGTTTTCTTATAATTTTGTTTCTCATTTCATCGCAGTCTTTCTTGTCCTTTTTTGTATTCGTTCTTATCCATTTTAACTTTGCCTCTTTTCCTTTACTGCTTCATCGCATTCTTCGCAATACCTATCCATCTTTCTGTCGTGTTATGTTTGCATTTTTTTTTTATATTGTCCAACTCTCATCTGCATCATTATCTCCGAAACCCTGTAAAATTAGTTTCTTACCTAACTCGTCAGCATATTTCCCTCTTATACTTTCATTATTTAGTTTATTTATGCTCTATTTTAGTCCAGTACTTTTAGTCTTATTATTATTTATAATTTTATGTTTTAATGTAGCTGTGACCATAAAGTGGTTTGAATCTACGCATGCTTCTCTATATGTTCCAACATCTATTATCTGCTTCCTTTTTGTAATTATTACATGATCTATTTATGTTTGATGTTTTTGGTCTGATAATGCCCATATTGATTTATATACTTTTGGATGCATGTGCTTTAAACTGCTTATTATAGGTTCAACCTTGTTGCTACTCTACATAATCTTTGTCCGTTATAATTTGTTTTTTCATGTATTGTATATTTTTAACCTACTTGCCGTACATAGTACTCTTTTTCTACCTGTGCGTTGAAATTTCCTTGTATAATTGTCGTGTCTTCTTCTGGTATTAATACTATTTCTTCCGCCAGACTTTCATAAAATACATCTTTTCCTTTCATAGTTGCTCTTTCAGTAGATGCGTACATATTTAATATCGATAATTTAAAACGTCTTTTACTAATTCTAGAATAAACTAATCTGTCATTTTTACTTTCTTATACACAGTATAAGGAAGTATCCAATCGTGAAAAAAATCGTTGACGAGATTTTCGTGTTTTGAGGTCCACTGAAGCTGTTTTGATCATTTTTTCATTGATGTCTGTCTGTGTGTGTAATTCCATTTATTTCAAAAATGAAATCAGTTACGAAAAAAAAGTTTCAAATAAAAGATGTTAGCAAAAATATTTGGAACATAAAATTTTATTTGCAATTTTCCTGTATTTGCGTCTAATATTGAGAAAAACTAATTTATATACGAGCCCTGTCTCCCATCAGTTGACCTGAATGTTATTTTTTGTTTAAAATTTATATAATACTAAAAACGCAGGTATCTGACATTTTCTAAATTCTACAGTTAATTTTCAACATTTTCATCTAAATTTAATATTAAATATATATATGTATAACAGTATAACTAGCAACTTTTTTTTTACAAAAAACTAATTCTACATACTAATGGACTATTTCAATTGTTAATATTTGGTACGCTACTTTCACTTTCATATTTTCTCCCTTTTTTCTCTTGCTATCTTCTTTATTTTCGCCTGTATTCTTCTTTCCGCCATCGTTAAGTCACTTTCTATGTAACGTTTACTTCCTTTTAATTCTTTATTATTTTTGAAAAGTTTCAGTTTCTTTTCGAAAGTCCCGATTACTGCTGTAATAATCTTTTTAGTTTTTTATCCTCTGACATTTCCCTTACACTCTTCAGTTGTACATCTATTTTAATATGCTCCTTAATAAGTAATTTTATTGCGCTGTTATCAGCCAGACTCATATCTATTCTAGTATTTTCATAGTATCAGTTTTCGGCTATTGTTTTTCTTTTTTTTATCTCTTCTTTAATTTCTGCCTTGGGGTGCTATTCTTGAAACCATGCGAATTAATTCGCATGCTTCGTTCGCATGTAAACATTCAAACATTAAAAAATTCTATTCTTGACGATCATTCGAATTTGTTCATCAAAATCAATGAAAATCAACAAATATGCCAACAAGATGTAAATTGTCCTTATACTTGTATTGTCAATATGATCATAACATTTAAATTTGTGATTTAATGTTTCATATTCGTTCATTCATTCTGTCAAAATGTGCGATAAAAGTCCTTAAAGAGTAGATAAAGCAGTTGATAGAACTAATCCAGTAAAAAATATTAACTGATAAATTTGATCCATCAATTATATACAATTTTACATCTAACACTGATCGTCTATAAAGAGATACAAAGTAGGTACTGCCCTAAAATTTCAATTACTTCAGATGTGGTTGTTTTTTTTTTTAATAATGGGGTAGATGGCTCACTGGTATCGATTTGGACTGTGGATTTAAGAAACCGGATTCGATTCCTACAGCTGATAATTTTCACCACATTCATATTAGCCCTGTGACTTCTCCACCACTAACATCTTCGGGGGCCGTGATTGACGGCTGATGATCGCACTTCACGCGTATAATTATATCATACTGTAATCTGCTGCGGCAGAGTGCCATATCCAGTAATGGGTAAAATACGTATATGTATATTTATTTTATTTATTGAAATAAGTTTGAAATAGATTTTCTGGTTATATCTATAAAAACGTATGTTTTCAAAGTTTTTCCATTGCAAGAATTTTCGCTTCTTCTAAATCATATAATGCATTTAAATGCACTAATTCATCAAAACCTGCAATTTCCACAGTATTAAATTACTATACATACATTTTAAAATTTTAAAATAAATAAATAAATATATCATCACGCCTTTTACCCATCACTGAGTGTAACAATCTGCCGAAGCAGATCTCGGTAAGTGATATATTTATGCGCGTGAAGTGCGGTTACCAGTCGTCAAATCACGCCCCCCAAAGATGTTAGTGGAGAGGGAACCACAGGGGTAATTTTAAATTGGTGAAAATGTTTTCCGGCTGTGGAGATCGAACCAAGGTTCTCAGGATCCACAGGCCGACACGATACCACTGAGCCATTACTCCATTTTAAAAATTGTAACTAGTCAAAATTAACTTTCGCATACGGAATTATATTACGCATAGCTCAGACCCACTTGAATAAATTCGCACGATAAAATTCGCGTGCGAATTGATTTTGAAGTGTCAAGAATAGCAAAAATTGTTTCGTATGCGTAACGAGGCAATTTCCGCATGCGAATTAATTCGCATTATTTTAAGAATAACTACCCTGTACTTTTGTGTAACCTAATTTCTGAGACAGTTGTTAGAAAGATATTTATATCTTATAAAAGGATTATACGATCCCCTGTTTTCTCTACACCTGTCGTAAGCCCTCCGAATTCTTTGATGCTTCATCTTTCCTCTTTCCTCAATATGCGGTAACATACAACAAAGATTTCGAATTTATAATATAAAAATGTTTTTTTTATTTTCTTACCAGGAATAGTTCCCAGGAAAACTTCTTTATCTGGGCTCATTTTGCGTTATTTTTCCTTGACTATACGTTATTGCTTCTCTTTCTATTTATTTGTCCTTTTCTCAATATCTATTCTATTTTATTAAGTACATTTTTACCATATGTTTTCTCGGCACGTACTAGATACATTTGATCAATTTCAATAAACCATATTAATAAATATTCGTTTTAAATGCTGGAGTAGTGGAAAATATGGCATACACACTACTCTCACTTGATGTAGTCGTATAATGTACTATAATCATGCTGCTATGGGCAACGTCCAGCACGGAAATAACCCATTTTACGTACTGTGAGTAAAAAAGTCCATTTTTCTTTTTGAGTGTAGACAATATATTATAATATATTTAAGCTTTTCATGTTGTAACAAATTAAATATCATATATCTACGACAATAAAAACAATTAAGAGTCTTGCACAATAGGGTATTCTAGTGATTTTTATAAATATTTTATTGGAAACATCAACAGAAGTAGAAATTAGTAACAAATATTTGTATGTATTTATATGCGATATAAATTTTCGGAAATTTATTACAAATGAAACAGCCATAACTACGGCCTACAATAATTTAAAATGAATATTAAATCAAAATATATTTACTTTTTTATCTAATATACCAATCAGTTTTGGAATGATAAATAATATAGTAAAATGTACTTATAAAATAATATATTGTAACACAACAGTTATTTAAATATTTAATATCTAATTGAAATTAAAATATTAATAATCTAATAAGCTTTGTGATCGTCAATTAAATCCCCTACGTTGTATTATCTTGAATTTGAAGAACTACTTTTTCTAAGGATTCGTAATTTGAGGTCGTCGTTTAAGATGTGTTAAGGTTGTCATGATGTAAAATTACCAAACGAGTTTTAATTATTTATTAAAATAGTCAAAAATATCATAAACGAGCTGGTTTAACTCAGACGAACAGTCGGTCGCCAAAACACAGTGCACATCCATCATTTGCTCGCGGTACGCACAAATGTAATACGTATGCCGTCTCTGCTATTAGGTTAATGACAGGTGTGCTAGACCAGTGATTGGTGATGCTATTAGATAGCCGTAACTCGCCCTCACGTCTAAGGCTCTGAGCGGGACTATTTAACTACACCGGATCCTCAGCTGAGCGTCACCGGACCTCGGTTCCGAGCGGGACCATTGCGTCACCGGACATCGGTGCAGAACGATTTCAATTTAATAGTGTTAGGTTTGGGCTACGACGCTACGTTCACTTTCCCATATAGCCAGCTAGTGTGTAAGAACTGCAGAAGTTTTTGCAAACGTAATCCACTATCACGGCCCTCAAGCAAATCGCGAACACAACACTCGTGCTCAACAACCAACTCGTCGCAAGAATTAAACCAGCATTAAACAAAAGTAAATAATAATTAAATTAAAAGACATTACAATATAATGTGGCCTGGGTACAATTTTACGGCTTTACGGTGCGCTCGGACGGCCCGGTGGTCAGCGGCGGCTGGACCCAAGCTCGGTGCGATCGGTCACAGTTATCTGGAATCACAAGTTCCGGTCACAAGCGGCCGTCTTAGAAAAATGTTTGATATAAATAAATTAAGAACGATACAATACCACAGATTTTGATGTCCTCTCTTGCGCGGCAATGACGATTTTCACGGTAGAGAATTATCGGCGAGAATCCCAAGACACGCACACACATTAACTATTATAATACAGTTTCCAGCGCAAGTCAGGAATAGTTTATTTGTGTTTCCAACAAATTCATGATAATGAATGTTGGATTTAATATTACCGAAAATCGAAGTTCTCAATCACAACACTTTAGCTAGAATAATACAATTCTGATGTTAATCAGAAATAGCTTCTGTGTCACCAACGAACTCGAAATAATAAATTCGCTGGATTTTAATATAACAGTAATTGGCACTTGTTGTACAGGCTCTAACGGAGTCGGCGGGCGCCACCCCGGTCGCGAACACACGATACAACAAAATTACGTATACAATTACTTCTCCACAACAGCTCATACAATCAACTTCAGCACAAGACAAAAGACAGCTGATGATTTTCTTCTAATGTGGGTTTCCAACGGTGTCGGCATAGCCGATCGCGAACACACAATACAATTAGTCAGGAACCAATATTCGGCAGGTGTTCAGACTCAAAGTCAGAACGCAATATAAAATATCTGTGTGAACTCAACGGGGCCAGAGTTAACTAATCGCGAACACATACCCCAGGACGAAATGTTTGGAATCAAAGTTCTGCTAAAATTTCTAATAATACTAAAAGTAGGCTACTACCGGTATCAGACTAGCTAATCGCGAACACACACTTTTCGACAGAGCAAAGATAGCCAAACGGAACGAGATCGGAAATCAAGTTCCTCGATTTGAACTCAAACATGCATATTTAACTGTATTACCCCACCGATGTTCCTACCCTTTAAATTAAAACTACCACCTCTACTATAATTCACCCCGAATAAACATGAACAAATCGCGTATCTATACCTAAACCAAAAGTGTGACGCAGTTACGTCACAGCCACCCACATCGTTCTTTCTTGACCATGCTTAGCGAAGATTCGTCCGAAACCTCAGTATCAGTTAGAGTGAGAACACGCGAGCCTTCCTAACCTTAGCTAGACGGAAATAGACCATCAACCTTCACAATTTTGCTATAAGCTTGTTTGAACTGCAACCTTTCTTGTATAAATTATTAATTTAATTTAACTTGAATCTATTATACTCCTATAAACACTTGCGTATTTGAGGGATTTCACTCAGTAGACTTTGTGAAACATAGTTCGTTCATTTATGGTCTTTTCATCACCGTGAAATTCCTTTTATTACAGAAATCAATTAAGAATGGTACCGATCTATTGATCGATAAAACACACAAATTGTTACACTACTCGACCACGAGCATTTAGAAGAACAATGCAGACCATTTCATATTCTTTTCCTAGAACAATGTGTTTATTTTTCTATTTCCCTAGTTGACCTGTTCTGTTAGCATACCCTTGCGACGTGTTAAACAAAGATTCGTAATTTACAACCTTCTAGACGAAGAATTTGCTTACAATGATTGTCTTTCTGCAGATGGTAACGATAAATATCTCACTTGACAATTTTTGACAATCGGTGCACGACTCAATTGGTTGTTCTACAAAAACTCACCCTAAAATTTTATAAAATTAGCCGGCGGATGGTTTATTGTCTTTATTGGCAGATCCAGACTTCAATAAAGCTAACAAGATAGATATTTTATTAGGTACAGATGTATTTTGGACTATACTATGTCCAGGGTTAGAGAGATTACGACATAATTCAACGATCATTCAGAACAGTTATTTAGGGTGGATTGTAGGGGGTGAAGTAACTGCACTTAAACCAGAGATAACGTATAGTCATGTTAGCACAAACAATGATAACGGCTTGGGCACAAATGCTTTGGATGTATTATTAATTAAATTTTGGAAATTAGAGGAAGTCAATTATAGCAAGGAATTCTTTACAAAGGAAGAAGAATATTGTCAGACTTATTTTAATGAGACAACGGAGAGAAACGCGAAAGGTAGATTTGTTGTAAAAATACTTTTTAAAAATACCTTGAAGGAATTAGGTAACTCGTATCATTTGGCGTTGCATAGATTTGAATTATTAGAGCGTAGGTTAGAGAAAATTCCTCAAATGAAAGTTCAATATCAATCATTTATGGAGGAATATGAAATCCTTGGTCATATGGCTGAAATAAAAGGTAATATAGATACCGGGTCTGATACTTATTTTTTGCCACATCATGCAGTATTTAAAAGTGACAGTCTTACAACTAAATGTCGCGTAGTGTTTGATTGTTCGGCAAAAACGAATACAGGTGTTTCATTAAATGAAGTTATGTGCGTCGGTCCCAAGTTGCAACAAGATCTTTTTAATATTTTAACAAGATTTAGAAAACATGCTATTGTAATGACTGCTGACATCTCAAAAATGTACAGGCAAATATTAGTAAGCGATGTTGATACCAAATATCAAAGAATTATTTGGAGAACAGATCCAAAAAAGACGGTGCGTTTTTATGAATTGAAAACAGTAACGTACGGTACAGCGTCCGCACCATACTTAGCTGTTCGATGTTTAGTCCAGTTAGCTAATGACAATGAGAACAGGTATCCAAATACTAGTAAAATAATTAAAAATGATTTCTACATGGATGACCTTTTGGCAGGAGCTAATACACGGCAAGATGCGATAAAAATCTATAATGAAATATCTGAAATATTATTAAGCGCAGGGTTTCAACTACGAAAATGGATGTGTAATGATAAAACAGTATTGCAAAAATTTGAAATTAATGAGGAGTTAGAGGCAAGCGTGCTTCAGATCGGAGAATCTGAACAAAACAAACTTTTAGGTATTTTTTGGAATACAAGCGAGGATACAATAAGATACGTAATTAACAGTTATACAGATGTAGATAAGGTAACAAAGAGAAATGTTCTCTCAATAATTTGTCAGATTTTTGTTGATCCTTTGGGATTGTTGGGTCCGATAATAATAGTCGCCAAACTAATTATTCAAAAATTGTGGAAATTAAAAATAGATTGGGATACATGCATTCCAAATGAATTACAAGTAGAATGGATGACATTTTTGAAAGATCTGCAAATTATAAATGACTTTAAAATTGCTAGATATATTTTGAATGTAAATTGCAGTCGCGTTGAACTACATGGGTTCTCAGATAGTTCGGAAGTGGCGTATGGGGCGTGCGTTTATGTAAAATGGATTAGTGACACAGGGGTTACTAAATGCCATTTAGTAGGGAGTAAGTCACGCGTAGCACCGCTAAAAAAAGATTAGTTTACCAAGGTTAGAATTATGTGGGGCACTGTTATTAGCGAACTTAGTAAACAAAATAATTGAAGCATTAGAAATTTCCATTGAAAAATTATATTTATGGACAGATTCGGTAATTGTGTTATCGTGGATAAGAGCAGAGCCAGCTAGATGGAAAACATTTGTAGCCAATCGGGTTAGTGAGATTCAAACTTTAACAAGGATAAGCAATTGGAATCATGTGTTGTCTCAGGATAATCCTGCAGACTTATTATCGCGAGGTATAACGCCGAAAGCTCTTGAAAATAATAATTTTTGGTGGCACGGTCCAAAATTTCTTTTAAATGAAACTGATTTGTACGATAGTAAAGTTGATTACGCACTAGAATCAGACTTTCCGGAACTTAAACTTACTGCTATGGTGATTATCCCAGAAAGTAATATATTCGATTACTTGTTAGCAAGATATTCTAATATTAACAAATCGGTCAGGATAATAGTTTATATTCTTCGTTTCGTACAAAACGCAAGAGAAAAAAGAGAACTAAGAAAAACTAATACTTTAAGACCTGAAGAATTAGATAATGCATTATATTTATTATTAATGTCAGTACAAAGGAATTGTTTTAGGGATGAATATGAGATGTTAAAAAAGGGTAAGGAATTAAAAAGCACGAGTAAGATTCTAAAATTAAGACCATTTATTCATAAAAAATTTATTCGTGTAGGTGGACGTATCAAAAATGCTAAGTTAAGTTTTGATAAAATCCATCCAATCCTGTTGCCTAAAAAACATATACTTACTGAGCGATTAGTTAGAGAAGAACATGAACGATTGCTACACGCTGGTAGTAATCAAGTATTGAGTTCCTTGTGCTTGTGTTAAAGTAAGACCAGTAGTGTCACAGTACTTGATGGGTAATTTACCTGATGTTAGAGTAAATAATTACTTACCGTTTGTAAACACGGGCACCGATTTTTGTGGTCCGTTTCTTATAAAATCAAAAAAGGGTCGAGGTCCATATAAACCGTATAAGGTTTATGTATGTTTATTTATTTGCATGAGCACAAAGGCTGTGCATCTTGAACTGGTGTCAGAGTTGACGTCGGAGGCATTTTTAGCTACCTTAGATAGATTTGTTAGTCGGCGTGGAAAGCCTACAAATATCTATTCTGATAATGCTCTTAATTATGTTGGTGCAAACAATGAGTTATCACGGCTATATTCTTTTCTCCAGTCAACCTCAGACAAAATTGCGAATCATCTTGCCACAGAACGAATAAATTGGCATTTTATTCCGGCAAGATCACCTAGTTTTGGGGGAATATGGGAAGCTGGGATCAAAAGTACAAAGGTACACCTTAAACGGGTAGTCGGCAATGCAGTTTTAACATATGAGGAGTTAAATACAATAATAATTAGAATTGAAGCTATTCTAAATTCCCGACCACTATGTCCTTTATCCCATGATCCGACAGATATGTTAGCATTGACCCCAGCTTATTTCTTACTTGGAAGACCAGCTACCGCACATCCACAAAGAAATTTCTCGGAGATGGCAGAAAATCGACTATCGAGATGGCAACGACTTCAAGCTATTATTCAGCATTATTGGCGTCGATGGAGTAAAGAGTATCTATCGGAACTACAAACGCGTACCAAATGGCAAAAAAAGTACAACGAGATAGTGAAAGTGGGTGCATTAGTGCTAGTCAAGGACGACAACAGTGCACCGATGAACTGGCCACTCGGTCGAGTGACGAAATTGTATCCGGGAGAGGACAAAATAGTGAGGTTAATAGAGGTGAAAGTGAGAGATAACATACTGAAACGTGCACTCAATCGCATATGGGTTTTACCAATTGATGTAGACTAAATGATGTCAGAAAATTACATAAGTTACTGTGTTATATTATTGTTGCGAGAATTTGTATTGTTATATTGTTGTTGAAAGCCCAGAGACTTTCAAGAGGGGCGGCATGTTTAGGCTAGAAACATATTTGTTTAGTAAATGTTAAGTTTGAATATCCCGCCACTGGCGTACTTGTCTCCCGCGTGTTGTGAGCCAAGAAAAGAGAACAGTTGTTGAGTAATTCTCATGTAGTGAGGTTCTGTCTGTAAGAAAATTGTAATAAAATTGGTGTAAAACAGGGTACCCAGTGACCTGAAAAACCGGGAAAAGTCAGGGAATTTGCATAAGTCAGGGAAAAATCAGGGAGATTTCAAAAAATAAGAAATTATCAGGGAATTTTTAATTCTTTTCTGGAAAAAGATGCAAATTGTCTATTTATTAAAAAGTTTAGATTTTTTACTGATAATACATAGTTCATTTTGTCATACAAATACGTTGAAACTTTTTATTATTTGAGTTACACGATGAACGGCGGAATAAGCCGAACAGATATTTTCTTTATTGTTCTAAAGCTATGCGCCTGCGCTCAGTGTTCGTTGATTTGATAGCATAGAAGGTAAAGTCCCTAGATGTTGATGTGGTGTAGCGTCTTGGCGGCAGTGTTTTATGCGTAGTTTAACGTTGTTAAATGTTTTGTAAATATGAAAAAAAATAAAGGTAAGTGTGAATTTATAATTAATAAATAACTTGTTCTTAATGCATGTATTTAGGTTTAATTTTAAAATAATGGGTAGAAAAAAGTGTGCCTTCAACAATCACTGGATTAACGAAACAATTAACCCGGAATGGTCCAAAGTGTTCTGTAAAGTTCAAAATGACTCTTTCAGTGCATATTGCAAGTTATGCAGGAAGAGTATAGATTTAAGTAATATGGGAAAGCAAGCTTTGACGAGTCACGAAAAGAGTGCCAAACATGCAACTACCAAAAATCAAAAAATAAATTTGAAAAATGACGTTAATGAGAGCCCTCAGCGTGTAGATGAATCATTTTCTAAATGTGTAATTCAACAAAAGCAATCTACAGTCACATGATTTGTTTTCGATTCAAATGTAAGTGTACAATTTTATTCAAATTTGTATCTATTTATCGAAAATATTTCATACCGCAGGTAATAGATGCTGAGATATTGTGGTGCTTAACAATAGTTGCAACAAATATGAGCTATAATTCTTGCTGCACAGTAACCCCAACATTAAAGCTTATGTTTCCTGATAGCCAAATCGCCCAAAAAATGACATTAGGTTATACAAAGGCAGCTTATATAGTAAGCTATAGTTTAGCAGAATATTTTAAAGAATATTTAAATGATATACTTGCCACTTGTGGACATTACGTTATATGCTTTGATGAAGCTATGAACAAAGTTATCCAATCTGGACAAATGGACTTGCACGTAAGATTTTTCCACGAAGACAAAGTTGTAACAAGATTTCTTACTTCTGTGTTTATGAAGTACACGACATCAGAAGATATTCTGAAATATTTTTTGGAGGGTGTGAGTACATGTAATCTGAACCGAATTTTGCAAGTAAGTAAATAAAAATGAAAGGAATAATTTTCGTATTATCAATACTGCTATGTCATTGTAGATTAGTATGGATGGGCCACACGTGAATTGGAAATTCTTTTCACTTTTGAAAGAACATCAGACACAATCAACAGAGAAGCAAATTTAAGATATCGGGTCGTGCGGCCTACATATTGTCCACGGAGCACTACAAACAGGTCACAAAGCTTGCAAGTGGCAAGCGAATGTTTCTTAGGGGTATTTATTACCTTTTCAAAGACTCACCGAGAAGACGGAATGATTTTACAGGCCTCACAAAATGCGAATTATTTCCAAAAAAATTTGGTGTAACCCGGTGGGTGGAAAATGCAGAGGCAGCTAAAATTGCACTTAAATTATGGGATAATATAAAACTGTACGTCGAACATAAAAATACTAAATTACCGTCGAATATTTCAATAAAAAATGTTAAAATTGGTTTAAGTGATAAACTAATGAAAGTAAAATTGGCATTTTTTGAAATTATGGCGTCATTACTGGAACCGTTCTTAAGAAAATATCAAACTGATGAACCTATGGTACCATTTTTGTACAATGATCTAGAAGCACTAATTCGAAATTTGATTGAACGATTTATGAAACCTGAAGTGGCGAAAGACTGTTCGCTGAGCAAACTACTAAAATTAAACTTCAATGACAGAACGCTTCAAAAATCGACGAGTCATATTGATGTGGGATTCAGTATGAGAAAAATTCTATCTGACAAAATGATAAACGACAAAGACAAAATTCTATTTCTTAAAGATTGTCAAACATTTCTGCAAGCTTGCGTGGAAAAACTCATAGAAAGGTGTTGTCTAAAATATAGTTTGGTAAAATCTGCAGCAGCCCTAAATCCTAAAACTATGGTTCTCTCAGAAAAGAAAAGTTGTATCTTGTTTAATAGTTTATTACAGACTCTTTTTGAACATAATATTATCACTTCTTCTTGTGCTGAGCTTGCAAAAATTGAGTATTCAAAATTTTTGAAACAGTGTCAAGAACCTCTACAGAAGTATTCTCAAGAAAGATTGGATGCTTTCTATTTTAATATTCTAGAAGAGAATTTAGATTTCAAGAATATGTGGTCAGTGTTCAAGCTAATTTTAATATTGTCTCATGGTAATGCCTCAGTTGAAAGTGGCTTCTCTGTAAACAAATCATTACTTGTCGAAAACTTGCACGAAGAAACGCTTGTCAACCAGAGATTTGTTTATGATACTATTAAGGCAAATGGTGGTGTTAATAACATTATAATTACAGATAAACTCCGCAGATATGCAAAAGATGCTCATTCCAAATACAAAACATCCTTAGAAAATAAAAAAAATCAAATAAAGACTGAGAGTGAAATGGTCAAACTAAGGAGGCAAGCTAAACAAGAAATAATGAATTTGGAAATTAAAAAAAAGAAACTCTAATTGAACACAGAGAGAGAAACTTCACAGATAAATCGAGAAATTGAAGATCTAAGAAAATATATGTAGTAGGTTTGTCCAAATGGCGCTAATTTGTATTGCTCTATATTTATTTTTGTTTTTATTTATATTAATATATAAAAGGCATAATGTAAATTATTTTTTTATAATAAAATATAATTAATACAGTGTTTGGAATTTGTTTATAAGATCCTGGAAAACCTGGAGAAGTCAGGAAATTTTAAAACTCACGTTGGCTGGGTACCCTGTAAAAGTAAAGGAAATACAGTCCATTAAAGGGAAAGACAAGAAGAGTGTCTTTCAACCCAACAGTATCATAAGTAAAATTAATTTATTTACCCAAAAAAAATTAAATCTAATTCTGTCCCGTTACAATATCAACGACCAAAAATAATGTTTATTATATTCAATAAATATCCAATTTAGTTGGTGAAAATCGATATTGATTTTATTTAAAATAATATGAAATTAATTTTTGATTCTTGATATATTATTTTATAATTTTATTTATATAAGCCAAATATATATGACATTTAAAAAATACAGAAGAAGATAATCAATAGTAAATTAAATACATAGAATTATACAACCAATTACAGTAGATTCTTATGTTATTGTAGTATACCAGGGAATTTAATGAAATTGATTATTGCTACAATCAGTGACGAATTCAGTTGTACTGTAATATATATATTTTTTTAATAAAATACTTTTAATAGTTTTTAAAGCATGTTTAACTGATAAATCTTCTATTCTACTCTATATGAGTGGCCCCAGAATATAAATAATTCCGTATGAAACAATGCTGTAAAAGTAAGCAAAATGCATAGTTCTTGGAGTAGTTGCTCAGTAATTTTACTTAAAAATCTCATACAGCCCTGTTCAATTTAGGTACTACAGTCTCAATATCAACATATCATTTAAGATTTAAATCTAACTATATCCCTAGACTCTTTATAACATTTCTAACTTCCAAGTTGGAGTATGAAGATTTATTTATAAATAAATTTACAAAGTAAAGGTTTATGATTTTAGATTAGTCACGATTTAGTTTTAAACAATTTGACTGGCACCATGCTTCGAGATTTTGTATTACTAGTGATTTTTTTAACAATAGTTGATTTTTACAGACATCAGAAACTATAAAATATATATCATCAGCATACATCGTACAATTGGAGTAACATATTACGAAAATTTGAAAGGATGAATACATTTATTGAATAATATTTCATATGACCGACCTACTACATTATTTCAGCTTTTAACACAAATTCAATTTCTAAGCATAGTTGAGGAACGTCATATTTTAGAATGTGGGCAAGTAGTAAAAATCTGCCAGGTGTTGCCATAATTGGTACGTTTGACAGACTTATAAAATAATCTTGAAATTGATAAAAACCCTAAAATACAAAGTATTTTATTAATATTACAGTACGGTCTTTTTAATTTACATATACATATGTATGTATATATATACATACATTTTACATATTTTCTTATTTTCATGTTTTAATTAATTAATATCAGCTTATTGTTAGTTAAGTAATAATGGTAAAATAATATTTGTAACAAATAATTTTAGTTCAGTGCATACTATAGTTATAACATTTTTAAATATTGAACTGACAAAAATTTAAACATTTATTACATGTGCTTTTTATTCTAATTAACCGTTTTTGTGTAGTTAACGTGTTCCAAATCACCAATAAAATAAAAGTATGTAAATTACATTTTTATTTTCTACCTTCCATCCTTACTTATACAGATTGAAATTTCATTATTAATTGTAGAAAATATCGCACTTATAAACTGATGGCTGTTATATAATAGCAAATGGTGCAAAATACTCTCAAACTGCCACTTTTAAATTTCACTACAGATCTATTTAATGCTAGAAAACTTGCTAATACTTACACGTTTCACGGGACACCCACGGTTTGCTCTTGCCTCGTCTATTATTTCAGTCCAAGCTTTTCCGATCAGTAAGTATAAAGTATTACAAGCGTCATCCTTTTTATAGTTAAAAAAATTTCGTTTCCAGCCACCGTCACCCCAGATACGGAGTTCTACGTCAATCTAGAAAATTTTTTTGAATAAGAGTGTTATTTCAATAAGTACCTTCTGTAACAAAGTTAATGACGTGCATCTAGTATTAGACAATATTAAGAAGTTTTAATTAATATTAGCCTTCTCTCGACATCATTTCTTTTTACTTTCTTATACACAGTATAAGGAAGTATTGGAATCGTGAAAAAAATCGTTGACGAGATTTTCTCGAAAATACCTGTATTGAGGTCCACTGAATCCGTTTTGATCATTTTCTCAATGATGTCTGTGTGTGTGTGTGTGTGTGGATGGATGGATGGATGGATGTGTGTCCGAGTGTGCAATATCTCATGAACGAGATAAGATTTGTTAACGAAACTTGGTAATTATAAGTTTCATGAAACTACGAAGAGCTGAGTTGATTTTGAATGAAATTGAAAAACCGGAAGAGAAAATTTACTGGACACACAAAACAATAAAATCCATTTATTTAAAAAATGGAATCAGTTACGAAAAAAGTTTCAAATAAAAGATGTTAGCAAAAATATTTGGAATATAAAATGTTATTATCAATTTTCCTGTATATGCGTCTAATTTTGAGAAAAACTAATTTATATATTTAATAATATATTCCAATAATCATAGTAGCAGTAGAAACAAAAAACATAAACATGTTTAACATTTATATGTCAAATAATAATTGTCAAATGCAAGGAGCGAGTCATAAGTGTTCAATTCAGAGTATTTGATGCTATATCAATTTCATTGATTAAATAGTAAATAATTTTAAATCGACTAAAATTTTAATTTTCGCTTTATCTAGTTATCTATGCCTTTTTTCGGAAAAACAAATACATCATTAAAATGGTTAACTAATTTGGCAACGTTGGCTCAATTTAATCGACTTCGGATCTCACGGTTCTTGAAATACCAATGGTTAGGCTCGAAAAACGAACATGCTGTATATTGCCTCATCAGTAAAGTTAGACATAAAGTAGTCAACATTACTAAAAAATTATACGTAAACAAATTTGTTATTTTATATGTTTCAAACAGATAAATGCTGAATTACTGAAAAACTAAATTACATGTTTAATAATATTATATAACATTCATATATTCTAAATATTATATATGTTGTGTATAAGAAAGTCGTGTGGTGCCCACACCAGATTTTTTTAAATTGATTTGAAATGCATTTTTTTTAAATGCGCACAGAAATGATTGCCACACTTTTATTTACATTTTAACCACCTATAGATCAGAACTAGAGAAATTGTGCAGAATATATGACATGACATGTGGCTTGTCGTACTGTATCACACTATATATGTTTACAATCGGTGTCTTCCCCATTGATTCGATTTCTGAATGTTACTAAATTCGTATTCACTGTCGGGTTCTAGTTAACTACGGCCCAATATTTCACGTTCCGCCACTGACCTTATACATATTTTTATGCGGTCTTAGTGCTAAATGCCTCCATAAATTATAAACTATTCAAGCATATATGCAATATAAATATACCGTATATTTATTGTCAAAGTCTTCATTCAACGTGATGTTCATATTAACTCCAGTATGGGTACGGTTGAATTTATGAGTGTTTATATTTATTTTTAATTTGTTGTCTTCTTCTTTACCACATCGTTTGAAATAATTAATATTAGTTTCAATTCTTTCATTCTTTTTCTGCAAAACGTAACTAATTTATAATATTAAATTATAATTACCCCTGTGGCTCCTTCTCCAATAACATCTTTGGGGGCCGTGATTTGACGGCTGGTAACCGCACTTCACGTGCATAAATATATCACATACTGAGATCTGCCCCGACAGAGTGCCACATCCAGTAATGGGTAAAAGGCGTGAGGATATATTTATTTATTTATTTTTATTTATATAATATGAAAAATTTTAAAACTTACAAAAAATCCACATTCTACAATTACAAATATTGTTGATATAATGAGAAATGGATACCACCCAAACATATTTCTATCATAAAATAACACTAATCTAAAATTTGACTAACTTATATTTATAGAGATATTTAAGTGTCATGTTTATCATATTATTAAAAATAGATTTAGATTTTTAACTTAATGGATAATTTTTGAACAAAATATAATTTACCAGGGCCGGAATCGAAATTATCATGAAACGGACGAAGGGACTGCTCGATGCTGCAAGCCTTACTTTAATAGGCCCTCATTTATTACAACAAACATACAATACAAACACAAAAATTGTACCAAATAAGTTTCCTGCTCCTGTTACTTTAAAGTAGAGGAGCAAAATTCATTTTATTTACAGTATAAATAATAAATATCAAGTATTTTATATATCTGATTGCTATTCTTAGTCGGATCGTCAGAAACAATACATATTTTAACAAAAAAATTATTAATGCTTACGAAATGCATTTAACAAATTAAAATTTTGCCATTTTGTGATTTTTATCTTTATAAATATACTATATTTTTGCATATACACACATAACACCAAATAATTTATTAAGCAAAAAAAACACAATAATTATGACATGGTAATAATTAGCCATTATGACGATAACAATTCGTTTTTCAGACAATTTTTATTTCAAAAATATATGATCCAACTTTTTATTTTAAATGGCAACATATATTTTTCATTAGTTCATTCTATAGAGATTTTGTTTTATTTTAATGGTATCGTTTGACTTCTAATTTTATCTGTGTATTAAAAATATATTAGTATATGTCTCACTAAAATTTCATTTAATTCTCTTATATACTACACGAGAACTATTAACAACTATTTAATTTAGAATTCAAATAAAAAATATTAGTATG
Source organism: Pterostichus madidus (assembly GCA_911728475.2). Taxonomy (NCBI): domain Eukaryota; kingdom Metazoa; phylum Arthropoda; class Insecta; order Coleoptera; family Carabidae; genus Pterostichus; species Pterostichus madidus. Next base: position 22,465,796 of record OU452301.1, on the reverse strand, counting down.
CAAATAAATTGAATTTTTAAATATTTTATTTATGATTATTAAAATATTTAGAGTGGCACAGAACTTTTTCGATCCAGTCCTGCCTCTTTTCTGTAAGATTATCTGATATTCGTTTTTATGGGCTGACAATGATAAAAGAGTTTATATAAAAATTATGATACATATCTCTTGCATTTTGTTTACAATTTTTGTTGTAATTATTTTCTGATTTCGTATCTAACGTGTTTATAATATATCAGTAATCTGTAATCAGTAAGCGTTATTTTATATCAGGAAATGTGAATGTATACATGTGATTGATAACAAGTAAATAATAATAAAAATAATAATTACATAGCCCATCATAAATGACATTTACAAACATAAGTAAAGTATTGTATCTTACAAGAAATAATTTACGCAAATATAATATGTAAATGAAAATATTATTTTACTTACATTACACAATACAAAATTATCTTACTACCTAATATCTAAATATGTGAAAAAATATGGCAGATTAACTTTTTTTTCATAAAGAAAAGTACAAACGATGTTTAAAACTATCATTTCTAATTTCATTTTCCTTATTTGAAACGGTTTGATTAAAACTTGTTAGTTAGAAAAAAAATATTAATTTGGAAAAATCAGTTACAGTCGGACTAGTACCACGAGCATGTTATTAAAACACGTTTTTGGGTTATTGTAGTTAAAACCATGACGAAATGTAAATACGATTCTTAAAACTATGCTTGCCACGAGCATAGTTTATAGTATATTCCGAAAAGGAACCGCGATTCGCTCGCAGGTTGACCACGGTTACAATTTTACCGTTACTATGGTAAAAAAACGGAACATGCTGGTTTTTGGTAAATTTTGTTTGAGATCTGTCACTATCAAAAATTGTGTAAAATATCGATGCTTGATATTTTTTTAATTTATTTATTTTGACGAATAGCAGTTTTGAAGAAGCATAATTATTAAAACAATCAAACACCTTCGCAGATAATAAACAATCTAAACCTCATGTTTATAATATGATCTAAGTTCTCGGACCCTGGTTGACAAATGTTTGCCGTACTAATCATCATCTGAGCACGGTTTCCGTGGTAAACAAAAAGTACTACAAATTTCAGGAACCGCGTACCGAATTTTACCAATAAACTACAAATTTTACCACAGTAACCGTGGTCTATTTTCGAAATATACATTATTAAACGTTGTTTTAGTTAATACCGTGTAAACTAAAATATATACGAGAACGTTGCAAAGTACACAATACACATGCGTGTTTCTAGTGACGGATCTAGACTTTGTTGACTGCAGTGGCTCAGCATTCGACTAGGATGAAAAAAAAATGGTTAAGGTCAAATAGTTTAAATTGTAAGTTATTTTTTTTCTCTGATGAGATGCTGCATTTTTTTAATCCATTTTCATATAATTTGAACATGGAAGTTTTTGTTTTGAATTGTTTAATTAAAGTTTTTTATGGAAGTACACAACAGAGAAAAATAATATGAAGTGAAGCATAAATAAACATTAACACTAATTAATACTATTTGATATATACCCACTTGTATATTAAAAATTACATTTTTTCTGAGATGAGAAGCTGCAATTTTTTAATTCATTCCAGTATAATTTGAACATTGAAGTTTTTGATTTGAATTGTTTGATTAAAGTTTATGTCGAAAGTATACAGCATAGGAAATTAATATGAAATGAAGCATAAACAACATTAGTAATAATTAATACTATTATGTATACGAGTATACCTACTTGTAAACTTGTATATGCTGATTCCTCGATCCAACTGTTGACAATCAGTCAATCATAATTTTTAATTATTCTGCTCGAAACCTCTCTTCAAAACCTTTAATTCGATACTAAACACGATAGGTTTTTATCGACTTTTGAAAAAACAATTGACTATCAATCGAGTACATTTTTTACCCTTCTGCTCGAAATCACCAAACACGACATATTTCTAATGACTTTTATAAAAAAAAAAGTCGACGATCAGTTGATTACAATTTTAAATAATTCAGTTCAAAATATCTCTTCAAACCCTTTAGTTTGATATCAAACACGATAGATTTCTAGTGATTTTTAGGAAAAACGACTGACAATCCGGAGAACATAATGATTTTAAACTATTCTGTTCGAAATTTCCCTTCGAAACTTTTAATTTGATACCAAACATTGTACGTTTTTATAAGCTTTTTAAAAAATAACTGACAAATAGTTGAGCATAATTTAAAATTTTTCTTCAAATTCTTTCATTCAATATCAAACACAATAAGTTATTAATAACTTCTGTGAAAAACAATTGACAATCAATCTGTCACCATTTTCATCTATCTGCTCGACATCTTTATTCAAAACTACAATGTATTATTATTTAAACTCTTCCTACGGACAACTTCCACTTTCAAATTCTCAGCCAAGCTGATCGTTTAACATCAGTATAGACAACTTCTTGGTGCACTGTCAAAAATTTATTTTTTAAATACACATACGAGCCCTGTCTCACTTCAGTTGACCCGAATCTTATTTTTTGTTTAAAATTTAAACAATACTAAAAACGCACGTATCTGACATTTACAAAATTCTACAATGAATTTTTAACATTTTTAACTAAATTTAACATTAAACATACCTTAGACACAAAATGTATAGCATTGTAACTAGCAATTATTTTTTTTACAAAAAGCTATTTCTACATGCTAATGGACTATCATGGTTTTTATCTTGTAGGCAGCTTGAAAAATGAAATAAAAGTTACTTATTATTTAAAACAAACTTTATTATTATATAGTTTTTGAATAAAACGAAAAAGTTTTAGTTAATATAGAAATGTTTATTTCCTGTTCCAATGGCTGTCATTCCAAGATGTATGTATCGATTTACTTCAAATTTTATCTGTGTATTAACAACACACTAGTATATGTTTCATTAAAATTTCATTTAATTATCTTATATACTACACGAGAAATAAAACTGGAAAATAAAACATCAAACGAAAAAATCAGATTCGGGTTAACTGACGTGAGGCAGGGCTTGTATTTGAATTATATAATTATAATTAAAACGTCCTCTCATAATTGCAATTTACGTAAAATATTTCAAAACTAATCTCAAAATTTTAATATTCAATTATTAAACATGATATTATTCGAAATCCCTACGAAGAAAAATATACATTACTAGTTTTTGTATTTTTATAGTGATACATCAGGATGTGGATCAGATGATGATATAGAGAATTTGTTAAAACTTAAATAAAATGTAACTATTTCAAATGTATCCAAAGAACAAATGTTAAACAATATAGAAAGCATAATGGCGGCTTATAGTCGATAATCTAATATAATATCATTTTGGAAAAACGAAGGAATGAAAACCCGAATTATAGGCGTATTCCATTTGTCATTTGAATCAGATGTAACTTACATTTACTAATCTAGATCACTTATTTATTTCACTGGATTACTTCGCTGACTTTATTTTCAGTAGTAGAATTTCTTATTATAATTTACTTTGAAGTAATTCACCCCAATAAGTGCATAAGTTTGCTTAATTCAGTCCATTTAATCATGTTGTCTAATTTATCTGAACTGATTTAAGTGTACCAATTAGCAAATGGAATACAGTTAATATAAAATAAACAAAATTACTTTATCAGTATCGGAAACGCAAATGAGCGTTGAAAGCTTATTTTCGGGCCTGAAAATTTATATTGTCATCGTATAGAAGAAATTTAAGATTGTATTTTTTGATGATATTATACAGGCAAACAAGCTTTACAATGACGAAAGCAAAAAAAAATGTCAACTAAAATTTTTGCATAGTTTGTTTAAGTTTAAATAAAAAAACCATTTACGTCACATGATATCAAAGCTGTTAGCTAAAAAGCGAAAACTTATGTAATAGTCGTGTTATCTAGAAGTAATATATTATTTGTTTGATATCTACCTATTTTGAGAATTATACGAGGGCTGTTCTCTAAATTTTCCCCATTATAGTCTATACATTTTTGCATTCGAAGTGTTAGAGTCATATTTATTTAATCTCGTTAATTTTATTAGTTAGCCCGTCTTTGCTTATGTCATCTCCTTTTATTAACGCAACTAGGTATTTATGTAATGTTTGATTGAATATTTATTTACCGAATCGTCGGATTTCTTACGTTAGTTACAGTTCATCGTTTGACAAGTAAAGTAGTGATGAGATAGTTAGATATTGTGTTAGTGCTTGGTCGAGTTTCGAGGAATATTCAGGATAGGTTTAGAGGTGAGTCCTCCTTGCGTATGTGAGTTGAGTTGGATGATGGTATTGTTGAGTTAGCGCAAGTGTCAGCGCTTGTTACGGCTGTGGCCGGGTGTGGGTATATGGAGATCCGTGGTTGGCTCCCAACGTGCAGCGAGCAGCCGTGTGGGCTGTAGCGGAGCCGTGACTGGCCTCCAACGTGCAGCGAGCAGCTTAGGGCTGTAGCGGAGCCCTAGCCAGGCCGCCAACGGTGTAGCGAGCAGCCTTGTGTGCTGTAGTAACCCTAACCAGGTGTACCAACGAGATACGAAAGGATAGCGAATGTTATGTGACTTGGTCAGTTTGACCTGTGGAGTAATTGATGTGAATGATTGGAGGTGTGTTCTCACTGAGCTTTAATGCTTAATTAGTATATTCTTTCCAGATGCTAAACTGTGAATACGATAGGTATCTTAGGGCTTTCTTTGGACAGTTATTCTTCCAGTATAATGGGCTGCATTTTAAGTAAGTACGGTTATATAGATTAATTATAAATATCGCCGCTGCATTTCATTCGCTTGTAATCACCTACCGTAACAGAAGGAACCAATTTTCAAAACATTTTTTTCATGTTTCTGGAGGTATGCCATTTATCTCTCTTTTGAATGCATCGGCAGCCTCATTTGCCAAAGTAAAACGCATTCCTCGCAATTTATCTTTGACCTGTGGAGACCAACGAAGTCGTTGCGTTCCAAGTCTGGACTATATGGCGGATGACCCATCAATTCTATATTTTGCTAATTTAATTTCGAGCGGCTGTATGTGGAGGGGCGTTATCATGATGCAATATGACTCTGCCTCTTGGTCGATTATGACGGATCTTTTGAAGCACTGCAGGCAAACATACCGTAGTATACCATTCATATTTGACCGTAGTATAATCATCAAGCGCTATAGTTGCAACATGCACAGTAATACCAAAAAAAGTAGCGATCATCTTCTTGTTACGGCTTTTTTACGAACAATTTTTGTAGAAGCACACTCATTTAGAAAGACCCAAACAGTCGACTGCTGGTTTTTTTCTCAATCGTACGAATAGATCCAAGTTTCATCACCAGTCACAACGTTATAAATCAAGTGAGAGGACCCGTGAGCAAAGCGTACGATAGTGGCTTTATACCAATTGACGCGATCTGCCTTTTGAACTGATGTTAAATTATATGAAATCCAACGAGCACATAGCTTTCTTACACCTAAATGATTGTACAAGATGGTGTTGATTGCTTTCACGCTAATACCCAGGGTTGCTTGAATCGAACGAACAGTTTGATTATGTTCTTCCTTTATCATGTCGTGTACACGCGCAATGTTTTCGTTAATAACAGCAGTTTTTGGACGTCCTGTAGGAAGTTGATCCTTTAAAGATTCACAGCCAAATCTAAATTCATTGTACCAACGTTTTACGGTAGCTAATGAACATGATTCACAACCAAACACCTTCTTAAATTCATCAAATAATTTTAGGCGACTTAACCCACACTTGTAATTGTAGAAAATTACAGTTCGAAAATGCTAGTTGTTAAATTTAATGATTTTTCACAGAGGTGTTCACTTCATAAAACTGTATTTTCAAAACATCACAATATTTTTTCGATATGTTTATTTTCAATTAACATATAAAATTTATGTAAAAAAATCGCAGCCTTCTAGATAGGCTCAACATTTAAACAACAGCCCTCGTATTATTGAAAATTTAAAAATTATTTTAATTTTGAAATTTAAAATAATATGTGTCATAAAACGTTAAATTTAATTTAATAATATTTATAAAAGTTAGTAATTAATTCGAATTTATGTTATCTGTTCGTATTATATTAATTTATAATAAAGGTTTATGTACGGAGTTAGACCGATCTTACCCAGTAAACAGATTTCTTACGTTAGTTTTTATTCGTCGGTTGAGGAGTAAAGTTGTAGTTTAACAGTTGAGTTGGTAGTGATCAAGTCGCGGTGGATATTGTTTGGTTAGTGTTGAGATGATTACATTAGCGAGGTGAGTCAGTTAATCTAGAGCACGTATGAGAGCGTATGATTGAGTTGGGATGCATAGCACTGCTAGCAGTCTGTCCATCAAGGGGATGATGTGTTGAATAGCGGACTGTAGTGGCTACAGATAGGTCTGTACGCTGCCAACGATAGCAGCAGGGTACTGTAGTGATCACAGAGAGTTCTGTGGTCGCCTACTATAGCAGCGCTGAAGGCTGTAGTGACCTGGCGGCCTTCGGGCGTACGGGGTCACCGACGAGCAGTCCCGTGAACTGTAGTGGATACAGATAGTTCTGTAGCTGCCAACGGCAGCAGCTGGGTGCTGTAGTGACCACAGATGGTTCTGTGGTTGCCCACGGTAGCAGCGCTGAAGACTGTAGTGACCTGGCGACCTACGGGTATGAGGCCTCATGTATGAATGATGATTAGGTTTTGGTAGATTAAATCCTCATTGAGTGTGTTACTCACGGTTTGGTTCTTACAGGCAATAATTGGTTTACGCTCGCGTTAGGTGATACGCGGATTGTTCCATTCAGGTTTGCATAGTTTTGCGAGTGCATTTGCTGTCCTTGAGGTGAGTCTCGTTTATATTTGTTATTAAGACATTTGTGGGTACAAATGTAGTCTGGATTAATTATGCTAAACATCCATTGTATAAAAATACAAATGATTGATTATTTCTAATGGCAAGAATTGCCCGTCTAATTTTATCATCGTGACATATGTTTACATTGAACAGAACCCGGAAAAACCGATATCGAATAATATACCGAAACAGTAACGAAATCGAAATTTATAATTTAGAAAAACCGAAACGTTGAACCTATATAATATTTTCCTAAGAACCGTAACCAATAAACGAAATCAAAATTTTACTGGTATAAAAATCGTTAACCGTAACCGAATCCCAAAATTTTTCGATTCGTGTTATTACACATCATGAGAAAGAGAGTGCCAAATAATAACAATATTTAAAAATAAATTTTGCACAAAAAATACTAAAATTACAGGAAATATTCAAATAAGCCATTATTTTCAGTACGACTAACCAAATCTATAGGATGCGGGCACTCACGTGACACTGTGACGTTTTTTGACGTAAAAACAGCTGTTCGGGCAAAGATCACTGTGCCACCTAAAAAATGAACTATTTTTTTGGTAAAAATATCTGGTGATGAACTATCAAACATAATTTTATTAAATAATATAGAAATTCTGTTAATAGGCGAATTAGCGGCAGAGTTTATACTGGTAATAAGTACAGTAAACAAATCAAATAATCGTGTCGAATAAGAAGATACACGAAACGAGAACTGTCTGAGAACTGATGGTGTATCAATTACATTGTTGATTAATTTATAAAGAAACATAAAATCTGCTAAAACCCTTCGTTTTTCCAGAGATAATACATTAAGGTAGTACTAGTGTGACGGTGGCGCCATCGGTTGTCGAGAGGCGAAACTGACGCTCAAAAAAATATAAAAATTGAATAAAATAAGTGTTTTATACCTATTATGAATTGAATATCATGAATTGTTGACAGTCTAGTGAATTTTCAAATACCATACCACCGTGTGGTGTTGCCATTATAAATTGGGATTCTTGATCTTTTGTTAAAAACAAGGCTTTGCATGGCTATATATCCATTAGTAAACGATAAAAACTTTCTCCTTCTGATACAATATACATGGATAGTTCTAGAACATCATACTAGTTTTTCAAAATTTTAGAGGTACACAAACCAAGCCCCGTGTATAAGAACTCAGCTTTACAAGCAAATATATTTGTTCACAGACGATGAATGTGTTTCATATTTTAACAGGATGCGTATGACTATCCAATGTTTACGTGCGCCAAATTTCATTCAGATTTGCAAAAAAAAATTCACGCTAGTACTACCTTAAGACAATAGTTAGGGAATTTTGCATCAAAAAGTTCAGAAATTTGTTTTGAATTTTTTCAGTTATATTTATATAAAGATGATATGTAGGAAACCAAGTCACGGAAGAAAATTCAAGCAGACTTCGAACTAACGAGAAATATAGAGATAAAACTGTAAACGGATTTTTGAAGTTTCTTGCTGTTTGAATTAAGAACCCCAACATTTTGAATGCTTTTTTTGTAATATAATCTACATGAATGTCAAAAATCAATTTACCATCAAAAATCACACCCAAATATTTGACTTGATTAACAATGTTAAGGCCGCTCCGGAGTCAGTAAGAAAATCGTTTATTCGCCCGTTTCTTATACATTCAATCAATTCATACAAACATGCCGTGTTGCAAACTTACGAAAAAAATACGTCACTAGTTTAAAGCCATAAATCACATAGCTAAGTGGAACGGAGTAAAGGTCTGTTTATGACTGTTGTACGTACAATAATATGAGGATAGTGTAGGTAGAAGAATCGTGGATATGCAGTATTTTTTAAAAGAACTAAAATCTATCAAACACTGTGGTTTCGAATGTTTTTTTTTTGACGTTAATTTCAAATCGGAAAAACGTGTGGGTTTGATATAATGAATACGCACAAAGAAGTACGGCAACATATAAAATAGCTATTTACATGACTAGTGCGCGAATAGTGCAAATGGCGATTTCGCGCACGAGTTTTGTACAACGCTTTTTGTAACGAGCAAAAATATGATGGACAATGAGGAAATTTATTAAATTTGAAGCGTGAATTTATATTGACAGTTAAGTATGCCATGAATTGACATTTGTTATTTGAAAACAAATTGTAAATTTTTTCTCGCAAAGTTTGTTAAAAAAATATGTCTATTTGATGGCGTTATAAGCTAATGTCTCTACTTCTTTTATAAATTCCTTAAAATGTGTGTATATAAATAAGTACAAATAGCGTTTTAATAGTCAAAATTTAAAATCACTTAAAACGGTTTTTTTTTTCAATTACTTTGCGCACTAGTGCATAAAAACAAACTTTCCATCGGTTTCCAAGGTTATGTAAACATTATTTTGAATGCAGTGTGTACAAAAAGAATTTTAATTCGGTTTTATGAGAGTATAACAAAAGCAATCCTGTATAGAAAGAAGCAGAATATAACAAGACACGAAAAAATAATAGAACTAAGTAAGGATATTCTTATTGGAACTCGTCATAAATTTGGCGATCACCAAAATTGCAGCGAAAGAGGTTATTTTTGTAAAAGAACAGATACCGAACCAAAACGGATACCAACCATTCCAATACATATTTTTGCGAAAATATTACAGGCAGTTCAGAATGTAGCTAATAAATCTGATAGTTTCATAGAAAATATTACTAATAACGCTGCAGAATTATACAATTCAATAAGTGCAAAATTGAATTAGCAGGTATAATTATATCAGCGAACGTTTCTTTACGGTAAATGCTGACCTTCAAATTCTGGTTCAGATGTGTTGACGATATCCTTTGCTTATTTTCTGAATCTGATAAACAGTTAAATATTTATTTAACTCCAATCAACAATTTAAATCAACATATAAAATTTACAGTTGAAAAAGAGGCAAAGAAATCTATCAACTTTTTGGATATTACAATAAATACAATAAATAATAAATTTAAGTTCAACATTTACAATCAAGTAAAAAATATACTTTTCTAGTGAAACTAAACCGAGTGTTATTATTTTAATTAATTACATACTTACCTATTTATTATATTTCATCAGTAATGGGAATAGTAAGATCAAATCGTAAATACTGCAAATTTGGGTAATTCCACGTAAATCAGTGTTTCCCAACCGAGGTCCCGCGGAACTCTATTGTCCCGCGATTATCTTGCTGAGGAATTTTTAGAACCAAAAGATGGTAAAATTTGTTTAAAAAAAAATTATAATTACATGTATCAGGTACAAGGACAATTAAATATTTGTAATAAAAATGCATGCTATTTTATGGTGTACATGAACATTGATATTTTCATTGAAAAAATTAATAGATCCAATTCATTTTGGCAAGATAAAATTATACCAAAAGTAACAAATTTTTATCTCAACTTACTTTTACCAGGAATTATTAATTCGAGGTATAGTCGCGGCTTACCTATTAGAGAAATTTTTTAATAAATTATTAATTTATGCCACGATTATGTTTTTTTATGTTACTATTAATTATATTGATGTATGTTGAATGGTCTTTAAATGAATGAGCATTTATTTTGATTTTATGTGTTTTTATGTCTTGACGACTAGTTTGTGTATTATAAAACCTGAATAAATATTATTATTATTACCTATATAATTACAATTTTTTGCGTCTATCTGCCCTTATTTTAAAATAACATTAAAATCTTAATCAAATACTTACATAACAATATTTAATTTACTTTTTTTATATATAAATACATATACTAAATACTAAATTCAATATTAAATTTATCGTAAGTATCTATAACATTTTCATGTCGAAATATCAGAACAGTAGTTCCGTGCACGATATGTCATCAGTTCATCACTATCGTCAGTTTACAGAGAAGCCTACGCCTGTGGGCACAAAAGTTCAGAAATTAGTTTTTAATTTTTTCAATTCTATTTATATGAAGATGATATGTAGGAGACCAAGTCACGGAAGAATATCCAAGCAGACTTCGAACTAACGAGAAATATAGAGATAAAACTATAAACGAATTTTTGAAGTTTCTTGCCGTTCGAATTAAGAACTCCAACATTTTGAACGCTTTTTTGTAATATGATCTACATTTTATTTATTTATTTATTTATTTAATTAACTGCCCAACAGAAAAAAATCCAATTACAGGACAGGTACAATAATAATATACAGGAATGTACAGCCAGCAAATTAACAAAGAGAGAAAAAAAGATATAAACAAGAGTACAAAAACCAAAATTATAACAAATATTCCATAAATCAATCAATTAAATAAGGTACAAAAAAAAATAAAAATTCATATATATATATATACTTATAAATATAATAAATAAGGCATATTTCAATCAATTAAATAGATCAGGTTGATTATTTGACAAGTTGTAATTTAAACACATGCGGTGGATTGGAGATTTAGAGGCTATATTAGTGTGTGGTGTAGGAATAAAAAATAAAATGGAGTTTCTAGTATTAATGGGACATACTTTAAAATTAATTAAACTAAGAGTAACCGGGTCATCAATTGTATGATTAAGAATCTTCCTGAGAGTATTCAGTGAGGAAGTGATCCTACGATTAGATAATGTTTCAAATGAAAAAATTTTATTTAATGTATCGTATGAAAGTGAATGAGGTGGGAAATTTCCCATTAGTTTGTAGTAAATAAACTTTAAAAATTTCCTTTGTACATTTTCTAGTGCTTGAATTTGATTCTTATATATGGGGTTCCAAATCAAAGCACAATATTCAAGCTTTGAACGAATATAAGCATAATATAGTGCAAAAATGGGAGATAAATTAGTAAAGTTACGGGTATTACGCTTAATGAATCCCAGTAGCTTATTACAAGAAGATAATAAATTGTTTATGTGAAGGGAAAATGAGAGTTGAGGGTCAAAGACTACGCCTAAGTCAGTTATCTCGTAACACCTATCAACAGAAGACGTGTGGATAGTATAATTGTGAAGTAAATAATTTTTCTTTCTTGTGAAAGTCATTATTTTACATTTAGAAATATTTAAATGAAGTTTGTTACTAGAGCACCAGTTAGTGAGGTTATCTAAATCTGATTGCAAAGAAATACAGTCATTGATATTATCAATAGCATTAAATATTTTTAAATCATCTGCAAACAGAAGATTATTATTTGAGATCGATTCGGTAATGTCATTTATGAACATTAGAAAAAGGAGGGGCCCTAGGTTGGACCCCTGAGGTACACCTGACGTTACTGGTAATAACTCCGAAGAATGACCAAGAATTTGAACATAAAAAGTTCTGTTTTGAAAGTATGACGAAATTAACTGAATCAGGGGATCTGAGAGAGCGAAAGCAGAAAGCTTATGAATTATTATCCGGTGGTCAATTCGGTCAAATGCCTTGGCAAAATCGGTAAACACTACGTCGACCTGCCCATTTTTGTCAAGAACTTCTGAAGTGTAATGAGAGAAGGAACAGAGATTAGTGAAGGTGGATCTACGTTGGACAAAACCATGTTGGGAGAAAGAGATGAGATTATGAATATTATTGTAAATGGTAGAGTAGATTAACGATTCAAATATCTTACTAAAGGCAGACAGGACAGCAATAGGTCTATAGTTGGAAATTTCGGAAGAGTCACCAGTCTTTGGAATAGGAGTGATTTGAGCGGATTTCCATGCATCTGGAAAAATGTTTGTTTTTAAAGAGAGATTAAATATATGAGAGAGAGCAATGGAAAAAGGCACAGCACAGTCTTTTATAATTAGATTAGGAACAAGATCTGGACCGGAAACAAGGGTGGGTTTAATTTTATTTATGGCGGCAAAAACAATTTCAGGAGAAACCATGGTTAACGTTATCGAGTTGTTATTATACATATGAAGAGTAGGAAGGGGGTCATCGGAGGGGAGCGAATAGACGCTATGAAAATAAGATGCAAAACCGTTTGCAATTTCATGTGGGGTATCGTAAGTATTACCGTCCTTAAACATTTTGCTCGGAATCTCAGAGTGAGAACGTTTAGAACGGATGAACTGCCAAAATGTATTCGGGTCAACTGAGATAGAATCTTCGCATTTTTTTATATAAGACTCGTATGAAGCTTTAATATTTTATTTGGAATCGGAAAAGTTTAAATTGTTCATAATAAAACGGTACATTAGGATATTTTTTATGCATCTTTAAGAAGTAATTTTTCCGTTTAATGGAATAGCGAATTTCTGAAGTAATCCAGGGTGGAAAGGTAGATTTACTAGGAGTTGAGATAGGAACGCATTGTACAAACATATCAAATAAAGTATTATAAAAAAAAGTTACATTGATCATTGACATCATTAAATGAATTAAGTACGGACCAATCAAACTGATCTATTAGAGAATAAAGTAAGATGAAATTTGCCTTTTTGAAATTAAACTTATGTGACGAAATATTAGGTAAATATGACACAGTATTAGTAGAGATATTAATAAAAATATTAAGCGGATTGTGATGTACATATGTCTGACTGAATAATGAGTTATCCTTTGTAACTGAACAATGAAGGTTAGAAATTATCAAGTCTAATATTCTACCATTACTATTACATATTGAGTTATATTGCTGAGAATCAGTGATATCGAGAAAATTTTTCAGTGAACACATTATGTTTGAATTTGAATTATCTACATATTCTGTGATGTTAAAATCACCTGTAATTACAAAATTATGATTTGAAATGAATGCTAGAGAATCAATGTATTCAAATATGACATTGTAATGTTGAACATTTGTAGCAGGAGGTATATAAATATTAAATATGTAGAAGTAATTGAGTTGTAATAGAGTTTTCACACAGATAATGTCAATATTGGCAGGAACAAAGTCATATAAATCTAGAAGCGGAACCAGGGATGGACTGAGTGAGCTTTTGATCAGAAGCAGTACACCACCACCACGAGTTAGATTACACATCGCAAAATTGCGATCGGAACGGAACACAGAATATGACGAACCACTAATTATTTCGGAATCACAAACACTGTCACTTAGCCACGTTTCAGTTAGGGCGATGACGTCATAGTCGAGAGTTGGAAGGAGCGAGTGAAGTTGGTGAAGCTTCATGTTTAGGCCTTGAGCATTCTGATAAAAAACGTGAAGAGATTTTTCAAAACTAGTTGGAGCAGATTTCAAGTTGGAACTTAGTTTTTTGAACTATACAATATTGACCACTTTTGTACGCGATTCTGAGATTATTTTCACCGTTATTCTTCCTGGTGTTTAATTCCGATTGCAGCCGTTTGTAGTGTGCCTGTTCTAAGGGTGTACGATCTGGATTAATGTAAATATTATTTAAATCAGAAAAATTACGAGCATTTTTTGCATTTCTGATTAGTTTAAGAGCGTCTTCAGCATTTTTAAGGCAAACTTTGACAAGACGTGGACGATCAGAAGTATCGTTGGTTTTTCCAATTCTAAATGCTCGATCTATTAATAAATCTTGTCCGGAGGTAATTTTAGTGCAGACAGTTGAGACAAAGGTTGGTAAATCAATTGAATTATTTTCTGGGATGCCAGAAATTATGATATTATGCTCACGTCTACGTCTTTCATTAATTTCATGAATCACAGTATCAATGCAATCATTTATATTTTGGCCAGGAGAAATAGAAGCTTGTTGCAAAGTAGTTAATTGGGATTGTATATGAGTGAATTGACTTTGTAGAGAGGAAATTAGATTTTTAAGACCGCTCAAAGTGTTTCCTTCGTCGAGACAATTTTTACAATAAACTTTAATAGATTTGATGTTGGAGCGAGTAAAGCGAGCAATATCATCATGGGTTAAATTAACACAATTTAAATGGGTGAATTTATCACATCCATCACATTTCATTGCTTTCTGATTGTCGCAGACCACGTTCTTATTGCAGTTCGGGCAGTTGAACATGGCGATAAGCGAAGCCAGCCGATTATTCACGAAAGTGTATATTCTTGCTGATGGCTTGACTTACCCGTTGATGAGCAAGAGTTGACGAGTTTATTGGCACAAGTATTTAGACGATAAATAAAAATCAAAACAGATCAGTAAACTCGAGCAATCGGTAGTGTTACACAAAAAACTACAGCTCAAAACGTCACTGGAATAACTTATAACCAACTTGGCACTAACTTTGTAACATAGAATTATGTATTTCTGGTAGAAAATTGAAAAAAACATGGATAGATAAACAACGACTGTACACACCGAGCTGCGATATATGAAATGAATGTCAAAAATCGATTTACCATCAAGAATCACACCCAAATCTTTGTCTTGGTTAACAGCGTTAAGTGTATCGCTGTTAATAGAGTAGGAATATTCAATCTTATCTCTATTCCGCGTAAAACTAATAGCACAACATTTAGAAGCATTTATTGATAATTTATTTTGAGCGCTACTGCGCTTACTATCTACAAAATTATTTATATCCGATTGAAGATTCTTACAATCGTTAACAGATTGATTTGGGTGATAGATTTTCAAATCATCAGCGTACAATAAATAGTTAGTATGGAAAAATAATTTTGAGACATCATTGATAAATATATTAAAGAGTAAAGGCCCAAGATGGGATCCTTGTGGAACACCAGATGTAAAAATGATGTCACGTGAGATACAACGCATTGAGTTCTATCGGTTAGGTACGAACAAAACCAGTTCAGTAAGGAACCGTGAACACCAACTTCAGCTAATTTATGAAGTAAAACCTTGTGATTAATTTTATCAAATGCTTTGGAGAAATCAGTGTACACGGCATCCACCTGAATTGTTTCATCCGTATTCCTTAGAATAAATTCAGTATACTCTACTAAGTTTGTATCGAAAGTCCGATCTGGAAAAAAGCCGTGTTGTTGAGGTGTTATAAGTGGTTTAACTGTAGCCAAAAGTGAGGTGAAAATTAAAGATTAGAAAATTTTCTCAAAAACACATAGTTTCGAAATGGGTCGGTAATTTTCTATTAAATGTTTTTACCTCCTTCTCGTAAATATTTATTAAAAATAATACTGAAATAAAACTGAGAGATAGAGAACAATTGTTAATAAATACGCTAGGGATATTATCCGGTCCAGCACCTTTCTTGACATCAAGACGTGCTAAGATATCAGAAACAATGTTTTCATCAATATGAACCATTGACAGACAATTAGACGAGCAGTTCAGAGTACAATCAGGGTTAGTGTTTACTGAAGAATCAATATTATTTACAAATGCGGATTTAAAAAAAAATCAGAAACAAGATTACAAGTTTCCGAACCGGAGTTCGATATTGTGCCATTATATTGCATTTGTAAAGGAATATTGTATTTTTTCAAAGATGATACAAATGACCAAAATTTTTTACTGTCGTCAATAATTTCTCCTTCAATATTATTGATGTATAAGTTGTAACAATCTCTAATTGTATTCTTAACCTTTCTTCTAAGAATTGAAAAGTGTTGTAATTAAGTTGAGTTTTATAAATTTTATACTTTTTGTGAGCTTTGCCTTTTCGTTTTATAAGATTAATGAGTTCATACGAATACCAACACGGATAATTTCTGTTAGATAATATTTTGCTGGATATAAAGTTGTTTATTGCATACCAGATTTTATCATAAAACATTGTTAGGTACCATCTCTTCAGTGCTACAGTTACCTAACAATTCAGTTCAATCATTGCTCTGGAAATGTTCGTTAATTACATTATAGTCTACTGATCCAAATTTATAAATTTTTCTTGAATTATTAGGCAAACCGTTTGAATTATGAAAATTAATTCTAATTTCAACAGAAGGATGGTGCATTGAATCAATTTTACTCAATGGTAACGTACGGCTGACTAGCGATTGGTTGTTCATCCCTCTTCTGGCATAATATATTCTCACTAACTTACAATATACTTAAGTTTTAAAAGGAGGTAATCATGCGTAATAATAATAATAATAATGTGACATAATTTGAAAGTATGAAAGTTGATGTTTAAATTATATTATATACTTCATTCCCTGTATGAAAACTATTACGTCACATTCGGTATCCATGTGATTCAAGATTTTGTACTTAAAACGTTACATTGGTCTTGGATTGACATTTCTAAACCATAACCTAAAATTTTAAAGTTAAATAAAAACCAAATCTAAGTTTATCTTAATGCACGAAAAATATCACCTATATTATTAAAATATTTAATTTTATAAAATAAAACTCAAAAGAATATATATTATATATGTATTATTATTATATATTAATAAATAATATATGAAAATAAAAAATATAATGCATATTACCTCTTGTTAAAGTAGTTAAATTAATTAAAGATCCTCCATTCTTTAACTCCAGCGCAAAATAATCATGAAGATGACAAACGCATTTCTGCATTTGATTACCCAAAAATTTTCAATCCATTTCTTATTCTGTACTTATGTATGTATAAAAAATGACACAAACTGAAATGACAGGTAAGAAAATAATAAAATCCTGACCATAGGTCTCTATTTTTATTTTATAAACAAATGTGAACTAAGTAAATGTAAATTTTCATATTAGTAAGAATTATCATACGTTTTAATTAAAATAATAAATGTGATAGAATGTGAAAAAACATGAAACGTGTGTCCTTTCTTATTAAGACATACGATAATGCCATTCGCATAGGTACGAATAATATTAATAAAATAAGATAGCTTTATTTCATCGTATCTATGATAAACTCGTCCACATATGACGTAATCGTTTTCATACAGGGAATGAAGTTTAGGTTTCTTTTCATAGGTTTGCGTTATGACTTTTTTAAAGAAATGTAACCTTTATGTATTTTGCTATGTAAAACTAGAATTGTAAGAAACTCAAAGATAGGTCATTATAGTACCTGAAAAATATTCAAATAACAACCCAGATGAATATTTAAATTTTTAATAGATTATTTTTTTTTATTTATCTTGATTAATAATTATGATACTATATTTTACATATTTAATACTCAAATATTTGTCACAAGTTATCACATTGACGAGAAATTAGGATATCAACGCAAAAAGAAAAACATAGAAAATGCTCAAACCGATGTTGAATTGCGTTCGAAAGCAAAGAATAGAGCAAATAGCAAATATAAAAGAAAACGTACAATTCTGGAAATTCATGAACTCGTTTTATCGTAGAAACTCTATAAGTAATAAAATTTCACTGAATGAGTGCGAAACCTTTTTTTAGGAAAATACACTTTAATATATTCTAACTTCCACGATTGTACCCATCCTAATATGGAGTTAGAAATTAGTCTAGAAGAAATTACAGACTGTCTACAATATAAAATCCAGGAAAGCTTCGGGAAATGATCAAATAAGTAATGATTTTTTTCAAATATCTCACACCTAATTGGATACACTATCTGCATAACTTTTTAAATGAAAATTATTTGCGATATTTGTAGACTTCAAAGTAGCCTTTGAGTGTCTTGACTATAATTTTTTGTGGGAAAAGCTATTTTTAACGGGGTCAGTGCAAAAATTATTAGGATACTTCAAAATCAGTACTACAAAGCCAAAATTACTGTAATAAACAATAGTGACACTAGTGAACCTACTGACATTTTAACAGGAGTGTTACAAAGAGAAAGCCAAAGCCTGAGTCCTCTGCTATTTTCTATTTTGATTAACGACGAACTATTTCAGAAAAAAAAGAATTAGAGGCATTAATATTGCCGGTAAAAATGATGCGATACTATTGACATACGCGGATGATATTGTGATCATGGGACACTGAAATAGATACACAAAATAAATTGAATATGTTGTCCGAATACTGCGCTGCTAATAAACTAACTGTAAACATTAAGGCCGCTCCGTACTCAGTGTAAAACCGCTTGAAATTTGTATGCTTTTATTTCCGGTTCTAGATAAATAAATTTGTTCAAATTTTATTAGAATGAAGATAATAATAAAATATAAAAATAACTTAATAATAAGTTAGTTAAGTGCATATATATGTAAAGACATATACATGATTTTAACAGTTTAGAAAGTACTTGGGTATATAAATTAGATATGAAAATAAAACTTTCTTGATACGAATATTTTCATTAAAGTTTCGCATTTCTGAGTAAAGTATATATTTTTTTTCGATATTTCGTGTCACAATGTCTGCTCTGAATGATGCGGTGTCTGAAGGATTTCAGAGCAGGTACTTTTTATGACGGTTTCACAATAAACATCGCAAACTTTTGTGCCCACAAGCACAGGCTTCTCTGTAACGATAGTGATGAACTGACGACATATCGTGCACGGAACTACAGTTTGATATTTCGACATGAAAATGTTATAGATACTTACGAGAAATTTAATATTTAATTTAGTATTTAGTATAAGTATTTATATATAAAAAAAAATAAATTAAATATTGTCATGTAAGTATTTGATTAAGATTTTAATGTTATATTAAAATAAGGGCAGATAGACGCAAAAAATTGTAATTATATAGGTAATAATAATAATATTTATTCAGGTTTTATAATACACAAACTAGTCATCAAGACATAAAAACACATAAAATGAAAATAAATGCTCATTTATTTAAAGACCATTCAACATATATCAATATAATTAATAGTAACATAGAAAAACATAACCGTGGCATAAATTAGGAATTTATTAAAAAATTTCTCTAATAGATAAGCCGCGACTATACCTCGAATTAATAATTTCTGGTAAAAGTGAGTTGAGATAAAAAACGTGATCTTTCTCATCATTTTCCTCTTTATTATAGTGTTTCTTAGTGCATGTAAAACAATATTTATTTTTCACTCCTATGTACAAAACTTTTTGAGTGCGAACCCCAATTATACATGCAACACCGGACAAGGTGTTATAATTTGATCTCTATGATCTTTTGCTCCACGCTTCGTCTACGATTACTGATATTTCAGGCACTCCGTCGTTATCCACATTACCTTCGGTAACTGCCAGCTGATACTCTTCCTCACCAGCTTTTTTCATTTCTTCAAAAGCTAGATCCTTCACAGTTGTTGATACTGCTTCATGGTATCGCATGTATGTTCTATCTGTCATAGATGGTATATCTAAAACAGCGCATATTTCTTCTAACTGGCTGTATCCGCCGCCAGTCGATATCATAGCAGATACAGCTAATTTATTCACATTCGTCACTGATTCTGAATCTTCAGAATGGACAACATTTTCGATACCGCAGACATTACACTTGAATGTAAAAATACTTTTCAAACCCATCCGTTCTTCCGATTTGAAATTAACGTCAAAAAAAGAACAAACGAAGCCACTGTGTTTTATAGATTTTAGTTCTTTTAAAAAATATTGCATATCCACAATTCTTCTACCGCAAATTTCATTTTCTTCGTCATTTGTTGCAATGGACTCAGCTTCCATAACGAATTCCTCTGCTAAGCTAAAGGAAGGCTCATCTGTAAAATAAATCACTAAATGTTATTCAATAAATTCAAAACAAAATGTGTTTTTTATGTAATCACTGGAAGTTGGACCTCTACGGTTATTCGCTGGGATTCAAACCCAGCACTAGAACTACACGCGAGATCTTGAGGTTCTGAGTTCGAACCCAACAAATTCTCATGAATTTTTGAAAATTATTTCGTTATTAGAAAACAGACACTAAAGTAGACTTATTTTTTCTAGTAGATAATTTTTGACAATAAAACAAATATGTATAAAATAAAATAGGTTATATAACTTACGTGAATTTGCTTCGGTATCCTCCCCGTACGTGAAACTCGTATCCTCCAAAATAGAAATTTCTGAACTTGACGGAAGCGCAGAACTCGCCCTATTTCTAAAAAAACAACAAAAAAAGATAAGTTTCTGACAATATTGTGGACATAATTTGTGTCTATGTTGCACTCTCATTTGAATTATTGTGAAAATATGTCTTTTCAGATAGTCTTCACCAACTACAGGTAAATTTATAACTTGGTTTAGATAAATAAAAGCATGTTGAATATGACAGCAATCCCAATTATTCCATTTGTAATTTTGATTTCATTTTATTTATTTAAACAAGGTTAAAATGTAACTGTCGTTGGTGAAAACCACCCTCATTGTTTTAAAATTAGTAGTAGCTAAATAATAATGGTAACCATAGTTTCCTATGGTATCGAGTCGGCCTGTGGATCCTAAGAATCCTGGTTCGATCCCCACAGCAGACAAAATATTTCCACAAATTTAAAATTACCCCTATGGCTCCCTCACCACTAACATCTTTGGGGGCCGTGATTTAACGACTGGTAACCGCACTTCACGCGCAAAATATATCACTTACTGAGATCTGCTTCGGCAGGGTGCCACACCCAGTAATGGGTAGAAGGCGTGATGATATATTTATTTATTTTATTTATAGTTTCCATTATTATTTAAACATGATTAACATTAATCGGTGATTGACAAACTGGCCCTTAAAAAACTAAATCAACATTAGTTTTCAATGAGTGTACATATACATCATTGTATAGATAAAACGAGCCAAAATATTGTAAAAAAATTACTTACCGTGCTAACACTTCACGTCGATGTTTCAATAGTTGATATCTGGATATATGTACAGTTTGTCGCTTCATATTTCATTCAAATCCCGAACACACAAACACAATATTTAAAATATTGGTGAAAAACTATTACACGTTATACAAATATGACTTGTTTGAGTTGACACTGCAAAACAAAACTGAGAAGGAATTGAAATTATTATTCCAATACGTGATTGTAGTAGTAAGAGCATTACTTTGCAAGAGCTTATTGATAAACAATTGGTTGTGAAAGAAAATGTAGAAGCTCAATGTACAGAATGCTTGCATTCACATAAATTTAAAAAAACCTTATCGAACAGTTTTAAAAATATCGAGTCAAATAAAAAAAAAATTATTAAAAAACCCTTGGCGGGTCGAGAGAGATTTGCTTCGCCCTAGTGCCACACCCAATAATGGGTAAAAGGTGTGATATATTTCAATTTTGTTTATATTTTTATTTTTGCAAAATTAGGTATAACTTGTCGAGATTACAATACTGAACAATTTTTATCAATATAATTTTTGTCTAAATCGCATAGTAGAAATAGAAAATATAATTGAAAATTTTACATGGGAAATCGCTGTTGCGAACCGAACCAGACGGTATAACGACCACTTAGTACATATTATACTTCGATTAAAAATCTGAACTGTTCTTCAACAGTCGAACTTATTTTTTAGAAGACATCTCATAGTAAGACTGAGAATCTCAAACGAACAAAGATTTGCTGTTTCAATAGAACTTTCATGTTTAAGCAGTCATAAAAAGACCTTTATTTGATTTATGGCTTATCCCTGTCTAAAATTATTTTCTTCTTCTGCAACCCAGTATGCTTCTATGATTTTGGGAAATGTATACAAGTAAGGAGCAAACATGAAATATATTTTTAGTATAGAACGCCCTTAATAAAACAAAAATTCTAAGATTTCACAGAAGTAGACAAAAAAATTAACTAAGCTGTATAAATACAATAAGCAAATGATTGAAGTAGTTAAAAAATACGTTTATCTGGGAATTAAATATAGCAGTTCAGGAAAATTTTTAAAACATGCTAAACATTCGAACTTAAAGGCTAACATGACGATCCAAAAAGTAAATTCAATGCTGATCAAGAGTAAATCGATAAATTGGGATAAAAAAAAATTATACAATGCAATAATTTTAGCTACTGCTATATACGGAGCAAAAGTTTGAGGATTACGGTAATTGAATGAAATATAAAAAAAATTCAAGCAAAGTACTTAAGGTATTTGTTTTACAGCCAGAAATCAACTCCAGGATATCTACTTCGGATGGAAACTGGCACTAAACATATAGAATCTGTAGTTTTCAATAAATCTATGAAGTGGTGGTATAAACCAACTTCATTTGGTATGCGATCGACTTTTTTTCTTGAAAGTGTGCTGCGATCTACCGTTTCCTAAATTTAATTTTGTATGGTTAAAAATGTGAAGCAACGTATAATAAAAAATATTGTTTATTAATATTGAAATTAAAAGTTTTTTTTTGCATTTATATGAAATATAAATTTGAATCCATCTGAAGTTTGTGCCTTCATGTTATCTACCAAGTTTTTAAAATCGGGAACATACTGTCATAAAGCCAAGCGTAAAGAATATTTTGTATGCAAGTTAGTAAAAGTAGAACGATGTTTTGTTTTTATTTGTTTTAAATACGAAAAGGTCGATTCACACAGATATGTGGAACCGAAACAAAATTTAAAAGTTCGTTGTTTTCTTTTTACATTTGGATATTTCCTACAGTCTTTTTTTGGTGATCAGCCTTTTAAAAAGATATCATTTCGTATTATTTAATTTTCAAGTAATATCTTTGCCCGGTAAAAAATTTCATCGGTTTTACTTGCCATTTTCTTCGAATCTAAGTAGACATTAAATGGATTAGAAATGTATTAAACAATATCTTAATTTTTTTTTTAAATCCCTGAATCTAATCAATCAACAATCAATTTCAGAAACATATTTCGCACTATAAAATACAAAAACAGGATATTATTGCAAATGGTCTTGCAAATTTACAAAATGATCTAAGTTTTTTCTGAGCTGTATCACTAACGTCTGTAGATTCATACAGTTGCAAAAACAAAGGAAACAATTAGCGATATGAGCTTGTAACTGTTTGCTCACATTTATACTCTTTTTTTTCGATGAGTCGCATAACAGTATTTCGAGATAA
Source organism: Pterostichus madidus (assembly GCA_911728475.2). Taxonomy (NCBI): domain Eukaryota; kingdom Metazoa; phylum Arthropoda; class Insecta; order Coleoptera; family Carabidae; genus Pterostichus; species Pterostichus madidus. The sequence goes on along the minus strand of OU452301.1, from coordinate 22,442,191 downwards.
TTTCAAATCTTGAATAGCAATTATTTTTTTTTTTTATTGACTTATTTATTTACACCTGGCCTTAGTTAGGGCCAACAAGCAAATCTGATGTATTACAAAATATCATGCGTTAGGTGAGCAGCCATCGCTGCTTCCTAATTACTTAATACTGTTTGATTAGGGTTTATGAATAATTAGTTCATGTTGGGATCATAGTTTTTGAGGTCGGATGGTTTTATTCTTTTGAGGCGCCTCAGGCTGTCTTCTTTGTTGTGGAGGTTGGCGACTAGTTCGTTGGGATGACTGCTAAATTTATTTTTATGTGTTGACGCGAACTTACGGATTTGTTCGTGGACATATTTGATTTTTAGGTCCTTGTGAAGGGTATGGTTGTTGATGTACCATGGTGTATTTGCAATCATACGTAAGATTTTATTCTGACTTCTTTGAATGATATTGGTATTTGATTTTTAGCACATCCCCATAATTGGATCTCATATGTCCAAATTAGGATTATCATTGTTTTGTAAAGCAGTATTTTATTTCCTAGTGATAGTTGGGATTTTCTTCCTAGCAACCAGTACATCTTTTTAATTTTGATATCTATTTGCTTCTTTTTAGCTACTAGGTGATTTTTCCATAGTTGTCCTTTGTCGAGATGCATGCCTAGGTAGGTGACGCTATCTTTTGTGTCTATGGTTTTTCCCTAGATTGTGATTGGTGGGCAGGTTATTCTTCTATTTGTGAATACTACGTGCGTGGTTTTATTTTCATTAATTTTAATTCTCCACTTATCCGCCCATTTTTGTACTTCATCCAGTGACTCTTGTAGTAAGGAGGACGCGGTGACTGGATCTTTATGTGTTGCAAGAATTGCAGTGTCGTCTGCTTAGGTGGCCGTTAGTACTCTGTTTCCACAAGGAAGGTCAGTTGTGAACAGTTGGTATGGTACTGGTCCAAGTACACTTCCTTGTGGGACGCCTGCTTTAATTGATTGTGTACTGGAAAGGCTGTTTTCGTATCGTACCTAGAATTGGCGATCACTTAAGTACGATTTTAACAGAAGGAAGTACGGATGCGGTAGTTTTGTCTTAATTTTGTACAATAGCCCTTTGTGCCACACTCTGTCGAAGACCTGACTTATGTCTATAAATGCTCCGGAGCAGATGAGTTTATTTTGTAGACAACTGTCTATTTCGTTGGCAACCCTGTGCACTTGCTGGATGGTCGTGTGCTGCTTCCTGAATCCGAACTGGTGGGTTGGAATAAGTTTTTCGTCTTCGATGATTACATTTATTCTTTTCAGTAGGAGTTTCTCGAAGAGTTTTGAGAACAGCGGGAGCAGTGAGATGGGTCTGTAAGACTTGACTTCATGGGGTGGTTTTCCTGGTTTGTGTATTAGCAGTATTTGTGCAAATTTCCACTGGCTCGGAAAGTAGGAAATCCTAATAATTGCGTTGTATATATTTGTTATATGTATTAACGTCTTTTTTGGTAATTCTTTGGCTATTTTAGCGTTGATAAGATCATATCCTGGAGCTTTTTTGTTGTTTAGGTATATGATTTCGTTTTCTACTTCAGCCGGGGTGAAATGTTTGATGGGGAGTGCCATCTGGTGGGGAGAGTTTAGATAGTTTTCAATTTCATCTTCGTCGTGCTGTGGTGCTGCAGGTAAGAATTAAGTTATATCTCGCAGGGTTGTCACAACTATTGAATAGCAATTATGATTTCATTTTTATTTTTTTATTTTCAAATAGCGAATCTGTTATTTCTAAAAATGCGTCTTTGCTGAATTGGCCGTCAGAAAATGGTTTACATATTTTTGCAAGAAGGTAAAACATTTTAAATGATGCTACAGTTAATGTTTTAAATTGTAAATTAAGTTTTATGAATAAATCTTGCTGTGCAGATAATCTGGTTTTTAGTTCTTTTAATTTAATTTTTTGATGTCACTATTAGGTGGAAAATTTGTTTGATATTTACATACACTGTCTTGAAATGCTTTTCTAAATTTCCTTTTTTAGGTGTTGCGACAGAAGCATTGCAAATTAAACAGCAACATTATACAAACATAAAAAATAATCTAGGTTCCATTCTTGATGAAAATGACAAATTACTTATTTTATATCAAAGCACTGTCAATGTATTAACAATTGTTATTAATTATTGCAATGATATACAGAATAATTATTAGTGTCGATATTGATAATGAGATATTTTTATTAAAATTATTAATAGACTATTATTCCAAATATTTCGAAGTTCTTGATGATGAAAAATTTAGCAAGATTTCTGGAATACCGGAAGTTATACGTACAGATAATGGAAATTAGTTTATAGCTGAAGAATAAAATGAATTTAAAAAACAGTATGAATTCGAAATTGTGACTAACAGTCCAAAACATTCACAATTAATTGGACAGTCGGAAGCTGGGGTGAAAATTGCAAAGAATATTTTAAAGAAAAATTCAAATCCAAATTTAACACTTTTTCGGCCGGTTGCCTCAACATGACTTAAATTTGTAACCTGGGTTAAATTAACAAAAGCAAATTACATGTTATAAGATAGAATTAATATTACTGTCAAACACTCGATATGGTTTTATTTATTTAAAGCAAGCTTCAAATTTAAGTTTTGTTGGTGCAACTGGCCATTAGAATATGGATATACTCCGTATGTAAAAGGTTATAGTCTCGCAGAGTTAATGTTTTGAAGAAAATTATGAATACCACTTCCTAGACTACCGCATTTGCTGATACAAAAAATTATAAATTCTAAACAGTATTTTGAAATGGCAAATCAACGAAAACAAACTCAATATAAATATTTTAATAAAAGACATAATGCAGAAACACTTTTACATTAGGAAGATCTCTTGTTGATTACTGATTTAAAAGATGGAGTAAAGTAAAAAGAGAAAATATCATACCTCATTCCTATTTTATGAAAACCGATAAAAGATCCATATGTCGGACTCGCAAATACATTGTACCTTTAAATTAATAAAAATTGTTAATCAAAAATTAACTATCCATCAGAATATTCAAAAACTCTTCCGTCCTTTATATATCCGGAATCGAAAATATATCATACAGAAACACACCGAGGAAGGATTAATGTGGCAATAAATAACAAAACCAACAACTGAAGAAGAAACTAATATCAAGCTGTGCCCTATTACATTTTTATTAGCTTCTACTCTATATAAAGTAATTTAGTCAGCCTTTGTTGACATCTTTACAAATTCAAATACAACACAAACATCCATAACCTGGCGGGAATCGAACCGGCGTGTAATGCCAATGGCTTGCTATGACAGTCGCTCGACAACCGTGGTCGGTATTGTAATATTTGATATATTAGTTACTAAAATATGTTAGTAACTATATAGTTACTTTTGAGTTGTATATTGGCAACAATAATAAATAAATAATATAAAAGTGACAACATAACATTTTCCAATCGTCTAGTATAGGACGAAAAAAAAAACATGTTAAAATTATTTTTCAACATTTGTTTAATTTTAAAACGAATTAATATAATAGTTACTATATTACTACTATAAAAAAATAACACAAATATAGTCAGTGATATTTAATATATTAGGAACACTGTTAATTTGTTAACAATACTATAAAATTTATAAAAATATATTACAAACATTTTAAACATACATTTTTGGTAATAATTTCAATAAATACCTGTACAAATATTTTATACCCAGATACCCCTAATACCATTCAGGACCGTATTAAGTAATATTCCCCTTTGCAGACTAAAATGTATCCCTTTGAATCCCATTGAAAAATATTCTGAATATTATTTTGAATTTTACTGAAAATTATTTGTGTTAGGTCATATTTGTTTTGCAACCCTTGCCCTAAATACAGTCCCGGCACGTATATACCAAATGCTTGCCATGGTTCGACAACAGTAATAAAAATCAAAATTATAATTTTAACCAAGACGGTCTAAGAGGAATATTTTTTTAATATCTTTCTTAAAGACATAATCTTTATCAACATCAATGAATCTAACAAGTCTACTGCCATCATAGGGTACATCACTGCCAGGTGGGTACATGCGCATCTGCAAAAATAACATTTCTGATTAAATAATCTTTTACTGTAAAAGCTATTTGAGTGCATTCGAAATGTAAATGACAAAAATATTTGTTCATACAGAAATTAAGAAATATATATTTTTCTATAGGTATATTTGTGACGTAATACCAAAGCTAACATCATTTACTTTTTAATTAATCATTTCGGTGGAGCAAATTGTACATATGTATTTAAAAATGTACCGTAGGCAACAGCAACCATTGCTTAGCTGGTTACTTTACATCTGGAAAAGGTTTCAAATAAAGGTTGTTCTGCATTACAGTCAGTTTACATTATCAAAAATAATTTTACTAGCAGTGTTTTTCAGTCAGTGTACAGCCATTTTCTGTCAAGTGTGCCGTGAAAATTTGTGACATTTTTGAAAATTCAATATTGTCTTTGATGTGATAAACTCTGTGATAATGTGATTAATTAAAATAAATTGTCTTATAAAGAATTAATTGTTTTTGTTCAATATACAAGGAGCGTGTTACATGAAAAGCAGTTTATTTAATAACTGTTGAAACAAAATTTAAATGATACCAAAAATTCAGTTTTTATGGTAGATAAAAATAGAATAGCTTTTGAGCAAAATGTTGACGTTTTATCTGCCAATTAAAAATCAAAGTCAAACTATATAGGTATCATTTTCTTTAAAGTAACCAGGGAAGCAATGTAGCAAGAAGCTAATTTACTTACATGTATTTAGTTCATTCTAATTTTACTTTTTAAATATTAATTTATAGGGATATGCAATTCTAAAATATTCAGTAGCTTATAAATTTTATCGCATATTCGAGTATTTACTTTTTACCGTAGTTAAACAATTAACGTAGGTACTGAAGTGTGCACAGCATTAGAATCTCGAGAACTATAAAGCTGGATTTATAATAAAGTAACGTATAATGTAACGCAAATGGTATAGCTAACGTAAAAAGTTGAGCATGTGCTACAGCTAGTAATGATTTATAATGGTAAAATTAGTAGCAAGGTAAAAAACGCAAAACAAGATATAACTAACTTTTATCTTTCTGTTTTGCGTTACTTCAAAAAATGTGTCTGTAGCCAATCAGAAATTAAAATTTTTGCGTAATCTGGATGATGGTCATCTAATATTCTAGTAATCGGTGATCAATATTATCAATTGTTATCTGTCAGATCTGTGCTGGGACTACACGCAATCGACATTGACATTTACTTCACTATCATAATATAATGGGCCTTTCAAGACTTTTTTGAATTTTTTATATATTAATCTACGTAATAAAATAATTATACCCAAATTTTTTATTTATTAAAAAAACTTGTATTAAGCATGATAAAAATATTTAAACTTTCGAAACAAATTAATATGACGTAGTTGCATCTTAGCTTAAAGAGAGACAGATAAGACAGAGATAAATAACACGTAACTTGTCGTTGTCAGTAGAATCCTCAGACAAAACATAACTAGACGGATAACATCGGCGTTTGTTGTGATTCAGAAAGGGATAGAATAACTGGTTGGTGAGGCGGGTGCGCGACAAGGAGCAACTTGCATAACATCAAAGTGTACTCGCTCCTTGCCGCGCATCCGGCGGACCCAAAAGTTATTCCATTCCTCTCTGCTTCACAACACTGCATTGACTTGAATACGGCATAATTCGTCTAGTATTATACGTCATTGGTAGAATCATAGAATGCTGAATGCTTATTTCTTCTTCGTCTTCTTGAGCACCGACAAACGTTTCAGACAAAGCTCTGTGATTGGCTTAATGCAACTACGTCATTGCAATATGGCAGTGCGAACGTTTTAAATTATTCAACTTACACTTTCATATTTCAGCAATAAAGATATCATTTATGGTATGATTTTATATTGTATTAAATATGATGTACGGTCAAGAATTTATTTTAATAAATATATATTAAAAAGCTCTACCACTTGAATTGTGAGTAAGGAACCTAGGCAACGTTTATTATGTCAATATCGATTCCGTGTAGTTCCAGCACTGGGATGTTATTATGTAACTAATAATAACTACAAATTACCATTGAAAATACATTTGTAGTTGTTATTTTCTATTTATTCAGATATCATAATAAGTACAAATGATAGCATTCGAAGTTACGGAATCCCACCTCTTGAACGTGTACTTGTTTAAGCTTTGTGTTACATAAAAATGGATTGCAAAGTTATACAATTATTAGAAATTGATAATTCTCTGTGTGATAAATTGTCGAAATATTTTAAATATCCAATGTTATCCAATTTACATATAAGTTCCGAAATTTTAACAAGAGAAGTCGAAATTAAACGAAGGATGCCGAAATTCTATCATATCATCTGATTGGTTGATGATAATAAATTTTGCGTTTAGTATATTAATCAAATTCGCTTGCATTACTTTTTATTAAGGCTGTTATGATTTAAATCGATTTTTTAAAATAAATCATGTGATTTGAATGAAAAATTTAAATGTTATTAAAATTCATAAATTTGGTATAAATTAATTCTCGGTGATTATTTGTTAGACGCATTTTTTAAGATAGAAAATGGTAAAAATGATACTTAATTATGAGTTTGGGTTCAAATAAAGATGACTCACATTTTATGGTGCCAAATTACATGATCATCGTAAAAAAAAACATATTTGGCAATATCTTCAATTTCTAAAGTTAAGAAGGAACTAGCAAACGATACGACGAAACAACCGTTATTTATTCCTCTGCTGTTTATTTACAATTCTAGCGACTGATCAGTTCCTGAACTGTTCTCACAACCATTCCTCAAACATTATTTGGAATCTTTAGTTTGGAAACTAGAGTTTCTAGAGAAGTATACTGATTACTACACGCAGTTCATGCGTCGCATAACCTCTTCGTGCGAAATTCAAAACACTAAAATATACGAGTCCTCTACAGTGGACTATTAATAATGAAAAAAATCTAAAAGTTCGATATAAACAAAAAAATATTATTTAAATAAAACAAATCAGATTTTTGGATTTTTTTAAATCGTGTTTTTTAACATCTATACTTCTTATTTTACTCCAACGTACGTTACTTCATGATAAATCTAGATTAAATTCTAAGACTTCAGTTAAAATTTAGCATTAGTATTGTTTTTCCAAAAAAAATGTTCGGTCATTATATATAATTAGAGTTTTATTACGTACATTTCTTAAAACTGTCATAATATGTAAAGTATGTCGTAAAAATCATAAATCCAAATTGTACAAATTCCACCTAATTTGTAAGTCTATTTTTAAAAATTATCGTTTATAGAATTCACCGCAATATTCAATAGTTTTTTTTTTGTTTTGCTATATTCTTTAACATTATAAATAATAGATTTTTAAATTAATTTTTTAATAGATATCTTTGTAAGAGTAAGTATTTATTGTAATATTTGTACATCTGTTTCATTTCATTAAAAAGCTACACTTTTGAATTTAATTTGGCTTTTATATGATCAATGACTTTTTTAATTCGGTATGATAATATTTTTAAATAAAGGCTTTGCTTCACACCGATCATTAATATGCTGCGGAAACAGTAAATAAGAATTCAGATAATCCGTTTTTACCTCAAATTTAATATTCGGTTTCTAGTAAACGAAATTAATCAATTGTGCCAAATTAGTTGTTCATTAAATATTGGTTAGATTTTATAAATCTTTTATTTATCATCTATCACATTTGGTATAAAATATTGTAAAATTGTTCTAAAATGTGCATAAAAATTGTATGAAATTCCTAAATAAAATTTCAAATACTTGTCTAGAAACCCTGAAATAATAAAAATAGGTATAAATTTGAAAAGTCTTAATTTTTGCTTAAAAACATTTTTTTGTACGTTTTTCTATGAATAATTAGCAAGAGTACAACTTTTTTTATATCATTTTCGAATTATTAAAATTACATTTTAGTTTTTAAGTACAAAAATACAAATATAAATATTACTGTAAAATACCCCGGCAAACAAAAGTAGGTATATCGCTATTATGGTTTGTGCAATCTGGATTTAAAATATGGTTATATAAAATTTAGGTTTATTCAAATTAATATGCAACAAACTATAAACGTGCTACTTATCAAATAACTCAATAAATATAATTAGAACGTCAGTTATGCACTATTATTTATTACCGATTACCAAAAACGTAATTTTATTTATGAATATACAATTTAAATTCGTGATATCTGGAATTATCGCCATTCGTTTTAACTGAGTAGATGGAATCCATATTCCATTGTTAAAATTTATAATAGTGTATTTTGTTCTCTTCTCTATGCAGGTAATCATTATTGATTATTATTTATGCCACACTACATTTCAGTTCATTAAAAGAGTATTTCGAATTGCCAAATTTATTTATTACATTTTACAGTTGAAATTTGACCTTCGCAAATTGTAAAAGGTAAGAGGGTAGGTGTAACTGGTCTTCCTACCTACGCCACATATACTTTTGTGGATGATGAGTCAAGTAATATTAAAATTTTACAGTTTTAATGATACAAACTTTCCAACTAAAATGGCATTTTGAAAACATAAAATAAATCTTAATGTTATGGCAAAAATTAACAATATTAACTTACGTACCTAATATAATAGTCAAATGCCGTGTTGCTGTTTTTCTTTTGTTTCAAATAAAAATAGCCAATTAGAAAAGAATAGATATATTTTTTAAAAAGAAGCATTTGCAATACATATATAAAATTAAAATATTCCTTATAATAAGGACAATACTACATTAATAAAATATATTAATTTACCATTACTATATTAATACATATTATTTGTAAAATATACTTTTATAATTATTTGTCATTTTTATTATTGGTAACGTTTGAAGAAATAAAATAGTGAACACAAGATGTAATACCAAAATACGAAATTTGTAGTAGGACAGTTAGAAATTAAAATTAGAAGATAAGAAGGCTAACTAGGTACAAAATTGTATGAGAAATATTTGGCAGTGAGTACTAAGTTATACGTCGTTAATAGAAAAAATAGCAACTAGCAAGTTTTGTTAGAATTAAAATTAAATAGTTAGTGGATGTTAATAGAGCATGGTTTAAATTAGCGGCAACTTAATCCTTAGTTAGTTAACTCCATCCTTGGCTTTAGCGAATCGCTTCTGAAAATTAAAACAAAGCATTTTGCTTTAAACCACAATATTAATTAACATTTTACCAGTTATTAATTAAAACACATTTTCACTTGATATATTCTTACATCATTCGCTCATCATATCCTGAAATAACTTCTTTTTTCCTCTAATTTCACATTTAAATTTTAAAATGAACTAAAATTTGTTTATAAACTTGTATTCTTTAATAATATAAAATAAATTTTTGTTTTCTAATTTAATGAAAATTTTTCTCAAATCATTAGTTATTTGTAAATGTGTTACTCTCTGGTACAGCAGATCTCGATTATTGAAGTATTTTAGCGCGTTGCTGTTTGTTAAATCAGATATTTGAATCAAACCGCAAGACAAATAGATAGCTTTTTATGAATCATAAACCGGAATCAAAAGTGAATATGAAGTGAAAACCGAAAACGAACTGTTCATGATCATCGATTTGAATCAATTTTTAAGGAACCAAATATATAAATTATCCAGACGTAGTTAATACTAACGAAAATTTAAAAAAATATATATTTACTGGATACAGCTTTATGTGTTTTAAAATGATGACGTTTTGACCACGATGGTAGTGATTTTCAGGGCTAAAGTGTAATGGTGAAAGATAAACTAAATATTATTGTGCGGTTTAAGTTAATTCATGATTAGTTGAACAATTAAAAACATTTTAGTGAGATACGTTTTAAATTTTAACTTCAAAATTTAAAATTTAGGATTGATAAAATTTTTCAAGTTAAACTTTAAACTACAATTTATCGATATTATAAAGAAAATGCATATTACTAATTAAATAATTTTAATTCTAAACGAGAACGTGACCCGTTTATATGAACCAGTTACCAAACAGTATATTGTATGTTATATGAATGTATACTCGTATATATATATATATATATATATATTGTACAAATATGAACTAAACCGAAAACTGAAGTACTATCACTTTGGAATGGCGAACTGAAATCGGACGAAAATTGCTTGAGATTTGAGTTCCTGATTATAATTAAATCACGAATGGGCACTTTTGGAAGCACTTGAGTAAACAATTTCTAAAATGTTTAATTTATTAAAAGACACTTTTTTATATTATTATAAAATCGTTAACTATACGGTATATTATGATATACATTCATATAATGAAACAATCGTATCATCATTCACATCCTCTACATTCATCTCATATAAATTAATCTTTTTCACCGATCATTCATTGCTTATTAAATATAAGTAAATTTTACCCTATCATAAGTATAATTAAAAAGTTTCTTTACCATTATTCTGTATTTTTCTTTACAGGCGTATTCGGTTTCGTCAACGTCTTGGTAACAGTCGCTTTTGGCATCTTTCGGTATAGTGCGACCCTCAAATTCACAAAGCCGTTTTAGTGGCCTAGCCCTAAAATATATTTTGTTAATAACTCAATAAAAATAACTAAAGAAAGTACTTAATAGAGATACAACAAACTAATATACAATTTTTCAATGCCCATAGAGAATTCATGTTATGATCTTAATTTCAAAGTTTATTGTACATTAATAATTGTAATTTATATTAAAATAATATATATGAAACATACAGTGGACAGCTTACTTATATACTCGAACACATATTAGGTAAAACAGGTAATTAAGCACAACATATTGAAATCCAAACGTTGCATATAAAATCATAAACGATAAATATGAAAATTTTAAATACTACACAAACATTATAATTATTAAGTACTTACTTACTACTAAAATAATACTTTAAAAATTTCTGGTAAAGCTCGCTGCACTCGCAATTTAAAGTATGGTAATCCTAAACCGAAAAATTCTTGAAACCATTAAATTAGTTTTTAAGAAATGAATTTGAACAAAACAATTATAAAACTCCCTGTAGCATTTATTATGTGTAGCCTGTACACGAGTAAATAGTTAATAATCTTGTCCAAATATACGTTTAATTACTCGTATCTATATTTCACCATTTCACAGGTACTAAAAAACAGGAACCTCGCTATGTGCTCATAAATTTTAGATTTGATTTGAAAATAAAACATATTTAAGATAAATTAACTCAATATAAACGAACAATGACACATTGAAATAATAGTTTAAATTATAAAAATTCTATTAGCAGTAACTTTTTGATGCGCAATTTTTCATTTAGTAGATACTTAACTGATAAATTTACTTGGCACTTTACTAGGAGATTGAATTACCGGCCCTCGTAAATTATGATGAATAATTTCTTGAATGGATATATGAAGGAAATGAATGAAAAATTACAGGATTTCTATAAAATCATTAATTAATTTCAACTTCGACCACTATCAAAAGAAATACGAAACAGAGTTGAAATTAATAAATAATTGGCCTGATATCCAGCAATTTCTAATTCATTTTCCCATGAAAAATATTTAGGTATAAATTAATTACCAGTTTACATAACTGTATTATTAGAACATTTTTATTATCATTGCCATTATTTATCTGTTGAAACATATTGTCATTGAAATATTTAATTTTTAATTTTTTACAGCAGTTTAAGCGCAATATTATAAAAATAATTATTAACGTCATATTTGTCACACAATGTTAAGCATGTCTTTTTCTATTAAAATTAATTTTAATTGTTTCTAGATAAATTGTTATACTAGTAATAAACTTATTTCATGCTGAACTAAAACTATATTATAAAATAAAGCATCACTTACTTTACAATTAATTTGTCAAAGCCAGTTGGCTTGTGAATGGGACAATAGAACACATCAGGTGTATTTTTATCAAATACAATACTCTTCCTCATCATATCTTTTGCAAAAATTTGCAAAAAGCACACAAACAGTAGAAACAATACTGACTTCATCTTAGTAACTGCTGAAACAAAAGGCGAGAACAAAATAAAGTTGTACGCGCTGTAAAGTTGAATAATTGTGTAACAATTATTATTATTTTAATAATGTCCGTATAAGGTAATTCAGGAAATGTCATCATGTAGTAAGTAGGCTATGAACACAACTAACTGTTAACAAATGAAGATGCTTTTTTGTTCTTTTATTATCATGTATGTTAAAATTTATTTTAAATTACAATATAAAAATTTTAAAACACTATTTTAAGGTCAACATTACAAAAAAGCACTTTGTTTAAATCCTTTCACTTCTATTTATATAACTTCTTGAAATATGTAAATATTTTAAGATTTTCACTTTTAACAGTATTTACAATAAAATGTAATACCAAAATTATATAGGGTTGTTGTTTTAAATTTTTTATGCCGTGCAAAATAAGTTTTTTGTACCTGGAGTTTATTTTTCACAGCCAATCTGGACAGCTTCTTGAGACGAAATGTTAACTGTCTTATGGTAATATTAAAGTACTGTTGAGATTGAGAATCAAGAAAGTTAAGCTATAACTCTCAAGACATAAAATTATACTCCGAAAAATGAAATAAAATTTTTGATAATGCAATTCTAATAGTAGTACCTACATATATTACCAAGTATTATATATTTATAGATTTATAAATTTATTTTTAGACAATAATACAATTCTTAATATATCACAAGTATAGGTACAAAACGTTATTTTAACATTGGCATATTTTAAATGTATACATTTTATAATATTACATTATGTACAATAAATTCAAATATTTTGTATATTAAAATTGTTTTAGAAAATAATGAAAATATTTCAAGTATATCAAATATGTTTATTACATTATCACATTAGGACTCAAATAATATGCCAGGTGTAATAACCCAAATAAATTTCCGTAGTAAATATTATTCATTCGTATTCTACAGGTTTATACCTGAATATTTAGCTGGCCAACCTCTGTGCGAGGAGCACGTAATGCACAGGTAAAATTAAAGTCAGGGGCGTACGCACAATTTTAATTTTAATTTAGAATTTATATTCAAATTTATTATTGTCTATCGTTCAAAACAAATTCTTTTGAGTGAATTATTTTTAATAATATCGAAAATATTGAATATATTGAAATATGAGCTAAATTGTTTAATAGCAATATATCGGACTATATATTTGTATATTGAATTTCAACACATTAAAATTACCCCTGTGACTCCTCTACCACTGGGCGATGTCCAATGGGGGATTCAAGTGGTAGAGCTTTTTAATATATATTTATTAAAATAAATTCTTGACCATACATCATATTTAATAAAATATAAAATCATAGCATAAATGATATCTTTATTGCTGAAATATGAAAGTTAAAGTTGAATAATTTAAAACGTTCGCACTGCCATATTGCAATGATGTAGTTGCATTAAGCCAATCACAGAGCTTTGTCTGAAACGTTTGTCGGTGCTCAAGAAGACGAAGAAGAAATAAGCATTCAGCATTCTACGATTCTACCAATGACTTATAATACTAGACGAATTATGCCGTATTAAAGTCAATGCAGTGTTGTGAAGCAGAGAGGGATGGAATAACTTTATGGTCCGCCGGGTGCGCGGCAAGGAGCGAGTACACTTTGATGTTATGCAAGTTGCTCCTTGCCGCGCACCCGCCTCACCAATCAGTTATTTTATCCCTTTCTGCTTCTCAACAAACGCCGATGTTATCCGTCTAGTTATGTTTTGTCTGAAGATTCTACTGACAACGACAAGTTACGTGTTATTTATCTGTCTCTCTAAAAGCTAAGATGCAACTACGTCATATTCGTTTGTTTCGAAAGTTTAAATATTTTAATCATGCTTAATACAAGTTTTTTTTTTTTTAAATTTGTGTATAATTATTTTATTACGTAGATTAATATATAAAAAAATTCAAAAAAGTCTTGTAAGGCCCATTGCACCAGGGCAGGTATAAATTTGCTAATGATACCGGCTCTTTTTACGGATAGAAGAGATATATGCCAATTACACCGAAAAGATTTTCCAGATACCGTTGGTAAAACTTAAATTAGGACTATAGCATTGAATAATCAGTTGTTATTCTATTCTATTAGAAATCAGTAAAAAGTAAAAATGGATATAGTCTTGAATGAAAAAGGCAAAAGTCTGATAGTAGACAATAATTTAACATTTTAAAAATCCTCTGACTTGCAAAGTGATGAAATTAAGTGGCGATGTACGGTGAGAAAGTATATTTCTAAAATATGCCAAACAAGAAATCGTTGTGACAAAAGATGGTAAACATATTTTAGAGATGATAAAATAAATCATTCAGCTAAAAATAATTGTATCCGCAGTAAAACATAAAGTAGAAGATGATATTAATCAATGACCGACAAAAATATTTCATAATGCAATAAAAAAACTCATATTTCATGTGCTACCATTAAACTGTGAAATGCATTGTTAAAACATGTAAAATTTGACCAAAATAAATAGAAAAGCTTACGTTAAGGTTTGCTTGTTTAAAATGTGAGCGAAGCGAGCTGTGCCAAAAACTCATTCAATTTTTAAATAAATCTATAAAATGCAGAATAATTAGAACTAAAATCGAATATTATTTAAGAGTGAAAAATTTAATTATGGAACTGTTGCTTTAAATGTTTTTATTCTTATATGGGCGACCACAGACTTGTTTTCAACGTGGATCAAAATAGGTAAATATATACTATATAAAGAAAATATTTTGTAGTATTCTGAAATATATTAATAAATATAAACAATAAAAATACGTAAAACAAAATATAAAATAAAGACATTTTAGATTAATATATTCCTATTGTATATATAATGAAAAATATACAAATTTTTATTACTAACACAAAAATAAAAACAAAATGCACAGCATTAAAAAAAACTTATTTAATTAAGAATCAGATAAAAAATTAAGCTACAAGTATCAAAGACGGGTCCATTGATACTCTTATCAGCAATTTCAAAAACTGTTATTGTTTGAGCACCGTGTACGTGGTAAATATTATTTCATGATTGAAGTATGAGTTTTTTTTTTTTATTAATCTATATTTTAGGAGCACTTCGGCTGCTATGGCCACTAGTGCTCCGGTACAGTCATATACATAATGTTTACGTTAAATTATATTATGTTACATTACACCATATTATGCTATATTGTATTATATCATATTATGTTATATTACGCCATATTATATTATATTTCGTTTTTTATGTCTATGTCGTCGAGGAAGTTTAGTAGGTTTTTTGTCATTTCGGGGTCGTTATCTGTTAGTGCTGCTTTTAATGTGTCTGGTATTTTATGTATTAGTCTTTGTCTTCGGTATTTGTTACAGTCTGTTAGTATGTGTTTGATTGTTTGTTGGGTGTTGCAAGAGTTGCACATTATGAGGTCTGTTCTGTCTAATAAGTATTTGTGTGTGTATGCTGTGTGTCCTATTCGCAGTCTTGTTAGGATTATTTGTGTTCTTCGGTCGTCTTGTGCAGTCCATGGTCTAGTTGTCTCTTTGATTTGTCGGAGTTTATTATTCGTCGTCTGGTTCCAGTCGGAGTTCCATTTTTCTCTAGCTCTTGTTTTAACGTGGCTTTTGAAGTCTGCTGGGGTGGTTGCCATTGGAATTGGTGCTTGTTCTGTAGCATCTTTGGCTGCTGTGTCTGCTGTTTCATTCCCCAGGATTCCGACGTGCGACGGGATCCAGACGAAGTCGATTGTCTTGTTGTGGTCGACGGTAGCTCTATGTATTGCCTCTTGGAGGTTTTGGGTGCATGGATTTCTTGGGAATGTTTCTTGGAGTGATTGGAGAACGCTGAGGGAGTCGGTACAGATAGCGAAGGAGTTTGTTTGGAGCATGGATATGTATTCTATTGCTTTTTGTATGCTATACGATTCTGCAGTGAAGATGCTAGCTATTTCTGGGAGGCGGTATTTGTTTGTATTGTCCTCTTATTATGAATGCGGCTCCGGTTTTGTCTTCTGTTTTCGATCCATCAGTGTATATGAATTTGTGCTGTGTGTAATTGTTTTGTATTTCTTTAAAGGTTTTCCTGTATAGTTCCTTGGGTGTTTCATTTTTTGGTATTTGGTGAGTTGTAGGTTGGTGTTTGGTTTTTTCATTAGCCAGGGTGGCGTTTTGGTATAGGTTTTTTTGTAAATGGAGGGAAGTGTGATGTTTAGGGTTTGGATTGTTTTTATTAAGTTTTGTTGGAGTGGTGTGTAAAAAATAAATATAAATAAATATATCATCACGCCTTCTACCCATTACTGGGTGTGGCACTCTGCTAAAGCAGATCTCGGTAAGTGATATATTTTGCGCGTGAAGTGCGGTTACCAGTCGTCAAATCACGGCCCCCAAACATGTTAGTGGTGGAGGAGCCACAGGGATAGCTTTATCAAATTATGAAAATTTGTCGCCTGTGGGAATCGAACCAGGGACCTCAGGATCCACAGGCCGACTTCATACCACTGTGCTACTTTTATTATAGTTTCGTTGTCTAGGGTGAGGAGTAAATTGTTGTGGGCTGGTATGTCGGGTCGATGTGCGAGATTAGCTAGGTATGATAAGGCAAGTTGCATTCTGCGGTAAGATAGTGGTAATTCTCCGGCTTCACACAGTAAGCTGTCTATGGGGCTAGTTCGGAAGGCACCTGTTGCAATTCTTATTGCAGTGTTTTGTATTGTTGTTAGAATTTTTAGGTTGCTTCGTTTTGCGGTGGTGTAGACTATACATCCATAGTCTAGCTTAGAGCGTATTAGTGTTCTATATAGTGTTAAAAGTGTGTCGCGATGTGCTCCCCATTTGTGATGTGCTAGTGTTTTTAATAGGTTGATGCGATTGTTGCATTCTTGTTTTAAGTTCTCTAAATGTGCTCGCCATGTTAGTTTTTTATCGAGTGTAATTCCTAGGAATTTTACATTATGGACATAATTTATATTGTTGTTGTTTAGTCGGATTATTGGGTCATGGTGTTGTTTTCGTAAGTTACAGAAGTGTATTGCTTTGGTTTTCTCTGTTGAGAACTTGAATCCTGTGTTATTACTCCATTCCTTAAGTTTGTCGATGGTTATCTGGAGGTTCCTCTGTATAGTGGTGAGGTTTTTCCCTTTGGTGTATATCACTAAATCGTCTGCAAATAGAGATACTTTTGTGTGTTTCGGGATGTTTTTTGTTATGTTGTTCATTGCTAGGAGGAACAGAGTTACACTAAGTATTTCCCCTTGAGGCAGGCCGTTTATTTGGGTTCTCTCCTCTGAGAGACAGCCATTTGCTTTAACTTGGAATTTGCGGTTGTCGAGAAAGTTTTTAATAAAGTGGAGAATGTGACCGTCTAGTCCGCATTCTTTTGCTTCCTGTAAAATATGGTACTTCCATGTCGTGTCGTATGCCTTTTCGATGTCGAAGAGCACGGCGATTGTATGTTGTTTGTTTATTACTGCGTATTGTATTTCAGTAACTATACTAATTAGTTGGTCTTGTGTTGATCTACCATGTCGAAATCCACTTTGTATACTATTGAAGTGATTTTTTGATTCCAAGTGCCATAGTAGTCTTTTGTTCACCATTTTCTGTAGTATTTTACTCAGACAGTTAGATAGTGATATAGGCCTGTAGTGTTGCGGATCCGTTTTGTTTTTATTTGGTTTGTGGATTGGGATGATGAGGGATGATTTCCATTGGTTAGGGAAGGTATTATTTAGCCACATATGGTTATAGATTTTTAGGAGTAGATCTATTGTCTCTGATGGGAGGTGTTTTATTAGCATGTAGGTTATTCCGTCTGGTCCGGGGCTACTGTTATTTTTGAGGGATTTTATAGTTTGGATTAACTCAGGTAGTGTGAATGGGGTGTTTATGGGGTTACTATTATTGTCGTCTATTGTGATTTTTTGTTTTTCTGTTTCTGTTTTGTGGGTGCTGAATTGTTGACTGTAGTGTTTGTCACTAGAGTTTAATTGAAATGTGTCTGCAAATATTTCTGTTATTTCTTGTGGATTTGTGATGGTTTGTGTACCTTTAATGAGTGAGGAAGTTTCGTAACTTATTTTTGTGCCTTTTAATTTTTTTATTTTATTCCATATATTTTTTGTCGGTGTGTTGGGGTTAATGGTGGATACGTAGTTTTGCCAAGAGTGTTGTTTGCTTTTTTGTATAATGCGGCGTGCGATGGCCCTGGTTCTTTTTAGATTAATTAGGTTTTCCATTGTCATATTTCTTTTGTATGTATATAGTGCTTTCTTGTTTTCTTTTATTGCTTTGTAGCATTCTTGGTTCCACCATGGTGTCACTCTTCTGTTATTTCTATTTGTTTTTCGTCCGAATGTTTGCTCTGCTGCGTTTGTGATGGAATCCGTAATTTGTTTGACGGTTCCGTCAATGTTATGGAAGTCTAATGCGGTGTTGGTTTTAGTAAGCGTTGCAAATTTTTCCCAGTCTGGCTTGTCGAGGTTCCATTTGAAGTAGACGGTGTGTGAGTCTTGAGGATGTGTTGAGTCGGGGAATGAGATTTTGATGGGGAAGTGCTTGCTTCCGTGTAGGTATGGTATTACTTCCCATGTTAGATCGGGTGCTAGTGTGGCATCACAGAGTGTTAGGTCTATGTTGGAGAATTTGCCTGTTCTGGCACAGAAGTGGGTGGACTCGCCGTCATTTAGTAGTGTTGTGTCGTCGTCTATTATGTCTTCGATTAGTTTTCCTCGTCTGTCTGTATGTGTACTGCCCCATAATGAATTGTGGCAGTTGTAGTCGCCTGTTAGAATAAATGGTTGAGGTAATTGGGTTATGAGTTCGGAAATATCTTGTTTATTTATGATTTCGTTTGGTGGTAAGTATATGGAGCACAGGGTGAATTTTTTTGGTACTAAACAGCTGACTGCGATGGCTTCTAGATTTGTTTGAAGGTTGATTTCTTGTACATGATGTTTGTTCTTTGCTAGTATTGATACTCCTCCGCTGGCGATCCGATCGTCTGTTCGGTCTTTCCTGAATATAGAATATCTTGTGAGGTTTGCTTTTTGGTTGGGTTTTAGTCGGGTTTCTTGGAGGCACAGGTAATCTGGAGATATTTGATTTACGATATTTTGTAGTTCTCCCAGGTGGTAGTAGAAGCTATTACAATTCCAATTTAAAATAGTCATTTTTCTAGTTGTCTTGAGATGCGATAGATTCTTGGCTTGAGTAAATTTTATTTGGGCCGTGTTTAAGTTGACTGGTTATTCGATTTTTGATTCGGGTTAGTCTTGCTTTTATGAATCTTTGTTGCAGCAGGGGGTGAATATCAGATATCATTTTTAGAAGTTTTTCAGTGTCGTCTGTATAGTCTTTTGAGATTTGTAGTTGATCATGACTTCCGAACACATTTTCCAGGAATTCTTTGAATTGTTGGAAAGAGAGGATATATTTTTCTGGGTCTGATTCAATTGCTTCTTTTGCTGGTTTGAGTTGTTCTTCTATCGGTATATCTGGTAATGATGTTTCAGTTTTATGTTTTTTATTGCTTTGTCTTGTGTTGTTTAAGTTGCTTGAAGTATTGTTTGTATATGTTTGTATATCTTCTGTATTGTCTGGGATGTTTTGACTGTTGGCTGTGTCTGAGCTTGTTGATGCTGGTCTTTTTGGTCTCGGGGTTTGTTCAGGTTTGGTCGGTGCCGGGGGTGTAGGGGGTATACTTGGAGGTCCCATGTTGTTTTCACATTGGTTAGAAGTATGGCCGGCTTTTTTACAGACGAAGCAAGTGATTATGTCTTCCGACAGGAAAATTCTGTAATTTGTTTCGTCATATTCTATAGCTAGTGATTCAGGTAGTGGTGTATTTACATCTGGAGTTATTTATATTTGACGTCGGAAGCTTAGAATGTGAGAATATTCCTCTTCTTGTATTCCTGCTCTCAAGAAGCTTAGTGGTGACACTATTTTAAGTCCTTTGTTTTTTAGTTCGTTTTCTATTATTGGATGCGGGATTGTTGGGCAGACGTTTGATAGGATAATGCGTTTTGCCGGTGTGATTAAGCGTCGAATGCTTAATTGCTGGTCGTTTATTTTAACTTTGTTGTTTTGCATGACAGTTTCAACCAACTCTTTTCTCGATAAGTATATTCCTATACGGTTGTTTGACATACGGGAATTTTATACCATCGATTGCATTTATTATTATTGCCTGATCTTTTGCTGGGAATGTGTCCTGTATTGCTTTTCGGCTTTGTTTTGTTGCATTTGAGTATGTTGGTTGCGTGGGATACATACTTGTTGTTTGGGTTGCGTTTATTTCTGTTTGTTGTTTTGAAACTGTTTGGTTTTGTGTTGGAGGCATGTTGAGAGTTTCCGAGTACCCCTGTAGTCAGAAGTTCTCTGCAATTCCTTGCAGATTCCGGATTGTTTGATTTTTGCTAGTGTCCATTAGATGGAGCTAGCGTGGATGATTGATGTGGAGTTTGTGATTTTATTGTTTGATTGTGATAGTTGGGTTAAGGGGTTGTGGCTTGCGCCAGGGGGTGAAATAGTGATATCACGAAAAATTTTACCTTTTGATTTCTCTGTTTTGAGTACTATGGGTATATTACTCGTGATTGGCACTAACACTGTTTCAATAATTGACAGCTAACGCTACACGTTGCAATATCGTCACAGGCAATCAAAGGATTGGAAGTATGAGTTTTTAGAGAAGTAGAACTTTTTCATCAATCAAGAATAATTTTTTTTAATATGTTTACGATTTTTCAATCACTCTGTATTACAGATATACGAGTAGTACCGAGTGTCTACTCTTCTTTTAACTATAGAAAATATTACTATTAAAATTTTAATTTCGCTTTCAGTTTTTACCTATTAACTTTAGAGCAAAAAGTTAAATACAAAATATGGTCAGAATTAAAAACTAAATCCAACGAGCCCTTATATATTGATATAAAAGATTTTTTTTATGAAATAGACGTAAAATAAAATTTCTAATTAAGCTGTTTCAGAGTGCTATGAGAAATTAAACAAATTATTGTATTGTTTTCTATTCTTTGAGATTGACAGTTTCTGTTAATTGATATCGTGATTTTATTACTATTAAAAGTAATGGATTGAATTACAAATGAAAAGGTTCAGTGAATAAAGTGGTATTATAGTAGAAGTTCGGTAGCCCGAGTAAAAGATTTATTTAGCTATATTTATGAAAATCGTACAGTTTCGTCCATTGCGACCATTCATAAGTCTGATTTATACATTGCATAGAATAAAATAGAATAAGGAATGAAATGGAATAGAATATAAATTTGTAATAACAATTTATAGATTGCACAGAAAGGAACAGCAGTGAATAGAATGACGTCATTTTTACACTAAAATAGCTATGTTCGTACTGGTATTTTAGATTACTATTACAAACTTTATGGTGATGAAGCAACTTGAAAATTTGATCCGTTGAAAGTTGTAGTTTTAAAAAAATTAAAATTATCTTAGTATATAAATTGGGGTGTATAGCACATGCTATAGGGAGTTGTGTATATTACAAAATTCACAAACAAAACGAAGACGAAAACGGAGTAGTAGAATTCGGCAAATAAATAAAGAAAAAAATATATGTGGTTTTTCGAAAAATATTTTTTAAAATGATAAATGATAAAATAGTAAAGTGTTTCTCTAATAATTAATATTCTACTAACCGATAATTGTCAAATATGTTTTTTTTTTGTAAGTACAAAATATTTAAATAAATAACACTGCTTTAAAATACAAATGTCACATATGACAAAAGATGTCGCGTAAATTTCAACCGAAATAGAACGAAATGTGTCGGCATTACACGACCGATGTAGGAATGGAATAGAATAGAACACGAAATAAAATTTGATTATATCCTGTTCTGTGTTGTTCTATTCTATTCCATTCTATGCAACTATAAACGGTCGTATGCATTTTCATAGATTTATATTTCTATTCCCTGTTCTATTCCATTCTATTCTGTGCAATCTATAAATCAGGTTATAGGATAATTCGACAATTTAACGATACTGAAAATGACGCAAAATTATATAAAAAATGTAGATATATGAACACAGAAGATTAGAAAGATAATTTGAGCTATAATAGATTCAGCCAAAACAAATGGGGACTTATAATTTTGACGTCACATGCAGCAGATCACCCCTCCACATAATTTTATGTAAAACAACAAATTTGTAAAAAGAGTGAGGTGACATCATGGCAGAATCGACCAGCTGCTTTCTCCTTTCGGGACTTCTCCCTGCAGATCTCTATATTTGTTGTTCAGTCAACTGTTTGTTGTTTAACGTTTGGATCACGTGATAAACGTCAAATTGTAAAGCTACATAACAAATTATTAATGTTATGTATTGAGAGAGCTATGGTTACCTTGGGTAACATAATGACATTTGTTATATAATTTTAAAATATTACAACAAAAAAGATACGTACTACAGCAATACATAATATTTTGGCGCAGTCGGTTAAGTAATACGAAATACGTTCTAAATTTATTAAAATGGGGACGCATGGACGTATTGAAGAATTTCATGTAGGAAGAACGGCATGGATGAAATACAAGGAACGACTAGATTGTTTCTACCTTGCTAATGATATCGATAAGGTAGAAAATAAACGTGCAATATTTTTAAGTTCTTATGGATCAGAATGATATTCAATTGTAAGATCACTGGTCGCTCCTAAAACACCAATTCAAGTTGAATATAAATCAATTTTAGATAAGTTAAGTAGTAATTTTAATCAAAAACCATCATCTATAGTACAGAAATACTTATTTAATAAATGTGTACAAAAACAGGGACAGTGCGTTGCCGATTTCATTGCAGAATTAAGAAAATTATCTGAACATTGTTAATTTGGAACCGAATTAGAAAACATGCTAAGAGATCGTATAGTTTGTGGAGTACAAGATAGTGCATTGCAACAAGCTCTTTTAATAAAATCAAATCTAACATTCACAATGGCTAAAGATGATGCATTTGCAGCAGAAGCGGCACAAATAAATGTACGGGAGCTTCACGATCATACAGAAGTTCATGGTGAAATTAAAAAAGTATTGCAGAAAACGGTAAAGAAACGTCAACGTCAAAGAACCAAGAAAGGCAAATTGTATGTATCAGATGTGAAAGTTTACATATGCTAGATTCATGCTCCTATAAAAATACAGAATGTCGGTATTGTACAAAAAAGGCCATTTAGAACGAACGTGCTTAAAAAAGAAACGCGAGAAGAAATTCAATAATTGAAAAAATAAACGAGGTAATGCAAACAGTATTCATAATGACAGTAATTTTGAAAATATGCAAAGTACAATGTAAATAGTGTTTCAAATAATGACAGTACAAAAACAGTAATCAAAAGGCGCATTCCATTTCCCATTCGGATCAGATCTAACTTACATTTACTGAATCAAATCACTTATTTATTTCGCTGAATTACTTCACTGACTTTATTTCCAGTATTAGAATTACTCATTTTAATTTCTTTTGAAGTAATTCACCCTAATAAATGCATCATTTTGCTTAATTCAGTTCATTTCGTCATGTTGTCTAATTTATCTGAACTGATTTAAATGAACTAAGAGGCAAATGGAATACAGCTCAAATTGACGGTATTAAACATAGTTTTGAAGTAGATTCCGGTTCTGTATGGTACTATTGTGTCAAAAAGACAATTTATGACACATTGGCCAAATTCCGCTAAATACCTTAAATCGTGTGACAGAAAATTACGACTCATGATTTTTTAAATGTTGGTGGTAAAATATTAGTAAATGCTGAGTACAACAACAAAGCTAAAAAACTTCCACTAACCACAGTCGAATAAAATGGAACAAGTCGAAATTGGTTCGATGCGCTGGGGATTCGTTTAATCGGAGATCTAATATTATCTGTGGAGTTACGTAAAATACTTATAGAATTCGACGAAGTTTTCAACAATGAATTAGGACAATATAGAGGTCCAGAAGTCAAAATTGAACTAAATGAAAATGCATCACCGGTTTTCCTTAAAGCACGTAAGGTTCCATATGCTATTCAGGACGATGTAGCACAAGAAATATACAAACTTGTTGCTCGGGGTACTTTGTCACCTGTTTTACACTTCGAATGGGCTACACCAATAATCATTGAAATAACCAGTATCGTATTTGTGGAGATTACAGACCGATAGTAAATTTATATTGTAAGAAAGATACTTACCCGCTCCCCAGGCCGAAAGTCAATTAGAAATTAAGAAAATAGAATTAGAAAAAAATTTAAAATGATATGATTTAAATTAGATTGTTTTTTTTATTATTTAAATTCCCCTCAATAAATTATTTAAATTTTGATATATTTCATTATTTTGATGTACGAAAGAAATTTGAATTTGTGTTTTGACGAGTATGCAATGTGTGATTTTTGACTGTAAATAGCATAAAAATGTAAAGCAATCGTAAGAACAAGAACGAAGTTAACGAGCTAGATATAACAAATTCTCCAAACAATAATACAAACACCAATTTTCATAATTATTTTATACAACAAAATTTTACAAATAAGTTTAATAATGATGTCTCATTATTCATGGTGATGTGTACTGTAGCATCTTTGTATATATTTTGAAATATTTGCACTAATTTTCCACTTACGCCAGAATTGTATGTTTTCTGTCATAAGAGATCGTGTGGAACTGAGTCGAACGCCTTTCGGAAGTCGATAAATATTGCGTAGACATTATTTTTATTTTTTAGCAGTGTAGACTGCACAATTTAATTTAAGACGAATAGGTTATCGGTACATGATCTCTTTTTCCTAAACCCTGCTTGTGCTTCCGGTAGTTAATTATGGCTGTCTAACCAATTTTGAATTCTGTTATTTAGTATATAAGTAACCAATTTAATTATTGCATTTATCAATGCAAGTCCTCTATAGTTGTTCGGGTCTTTATGACTTCCTTTTTTATGTATAAGTGCGAGTTTTATGGTTTTTAGATTTGAAGGTAGATTTTCTTGTGTCAGAAAGTTGTGTAATAAACACAACAAGTAAGAGTTCCAGTCAGGTGGAAGATTTTTTAGTTGTTCGTAAACTATTCCATCAGCGCCCGGGCTTTTATTGTTTTTGAATTTTTTAGATGTGAGGTTTCATTCCTGAAGTGCAACTTGTTCATCTAGATATGGGTGAAAAACGTCGAAAAAGTTATCTTCGTTTACTAGGTAAGGGGTAAACCAAATTTAGAAGTGATTTACTCATTCTTTCAGCGTAATTGGATTTGTAGAGTAGTTTTCTTGGATTAGTAGCCTTAATAGTTTTCCAAAATTGTTGTTGATCTGCGACGTTTTCTAATTTTTCTTTTATTTCCAATTTATAATTTCTCTTTTGATCGTTGTTGTAGTATTTGTATATTTTTTTCGACTCGAGAAATAGATGGAGCTTATTTCTATCAGTTATATGGTTTTCCCAGGCCCTGTAATTTTTCCTCATTTTTCTTCTGAGGTTTAGGCACTCATTATTGAACCATGCTTTCCTTTTCAGATTATGTGCAGAGTCATATATTTTTATTGTGTTTATTATATTCAGTTCATTGCTCAATTTTTTCAATAAATACGTTATATTGTTCTTGTATGGTCATATCGTTTTCGTGATAGTTCCATTGATTTTGTAACTCATTTTTGAACAGTTCTATTTTAGTTACGTCCCATTTAGTTTTCTTAATTACAGCTGGTGGTTTTTGTATTCGTGTTTCTGTTATGTTTATGGTTTTTAATGTACATATCAAGCGATCAGAAACGAGAATATCGTCAATAATTATGAGGTCTGTTATTAGTTGTAATGCAGTTTCATCCGCCCATATTAGATTAATTGTACTCGATCCGTTTGGTCCAATATATGTGCATTTGGTAGGATTGTCGCTTTCTGATCTACCGTTCAGCACAATTAAATTTTCTCCTTCTAGTGATTGGACAAGATCTTTGCCTTTTTTATTTAATACTGGGTCGGTTACAGTTCTTGAGGCACTAAAATGCATGTTATTAAGGAGCGTATCTGATGGATTTAAATTTTCTATCCTCGCATTGTAGCCTCCACATAATATTATGGCATAATCAGGATATTGATTTATTACTTCTTGTACAGTATCAATATACGATTCTAAAAGTGTACAATATTCATATGATTGCGAGAAGTATGATACTCCGAGTATAAAATTTTATGTTTTATTATTAATTGTGACTATATTTTCTTATTATTACGTTTTTGAAATTTATAATGAAAACAGAGAAAATGTGAAATATCATAAATGTATCGCCTTTGATTTTTTTTTTGCCAAAATCGCATTCTATACTTTTTAAATAAAGAACCCGCTCGTATTTTACATATTTTGTAGAATAAAAGATAATATTGAATTAAGGTAGTTCTAGCGTGAAAAAACATTTTTATAGATCTGAATGAATCTCGGCGCATGTAAACATGGGATAGTCATACGCATCCTGTCAAAATATGAAATACATTTACCGTTTGTGAACAAATATATTTACTTGTAAAGTTGAGTTCTTATACACGGGGCTTATGGCGATCGTCATTCAGAATCACACATATTTGGTTCGTGTACCTTTAAAAATTTGCAGTTTCATTTGAAAAACTGAAATGATGTTCTAGAACTATTCACGTATATTGTATCAAAAGGAGAAAGTTTTTTACCGTTCAGTAATGGATATATAGTCTTGCAAAGTCTTGTTTTTAACGAAAAATTAGGAATGGCAACACCACACGGTGGCACGGTATTTAAAAATTCACTAGACCAACAACCTGTTAACAATTCATGATATTCAAATCGTAATAGGTTTAAAACACTTATTTTATCCTAGCTTTTTTTCTTTTCCCGAAGGTCAGTTTCACCACTCGACGACCGATATCGCCACCGTCACACTAGAACTACCTTAAAACTTTATACGTATTTGTAAAGCTTTTCATATATTTGCATTTCTTCAGTAGGTACCTACTAAGCTGGCCGAGGAAAAGTAAAGAAATACCGACAAATATCTGTTTTAATTGTAAAATAATTATAGTTTAACAAATATCGAAACGAAATTATTCACTTGATTCAATGAAAAATCATATAAATACAATACGTGTGTTCAAAATTATTGAATATTTTGTATTGTCACGAAACGAATTACAGACTCGTGCTTTTCTAAAATAATATGTTGAGTGGATCAATACAATATATTCTGATAATTTTGAACACACGTGTTGTATTCGATATACATATATAAAAAATGTGATCAGAAAAATCATTCCTTCATGAAACACGAATAACTTCAAAATTACAATTGAAATAAAAAAAATACGTTACTAATGACTTTAGTTTATGATATAAAAAACGTAATTTAATGACACGATTTTTTTATGTATTTGTGGACGTAAGATTTTATATTTTTCGTTTATTCTAGATCTTAGTTTTACATTTTTTGACAAATTTATATATATATATATATATATATATATATATATATATATATATATATATATATATATATATATATATATTTGTGTGCCCTAAATGAAGTCATAATTTAGGGCTTTAGCAATTAGATTTTAGGATTTGTAAGAGCCAACCCTATGCAACTTCGTATATAAGCGCAGTTAGTAAACGTCCAGCTTTATGTCATTCACGCGCATGACTTTGAAAGAGAGAGATACTTATAAAGAGGCTGGCATTTACTCAACGCCATATGAACGCAGGTTACTTTTATCAATCATTAGTGTTGTTTGGTGATAAATAGTTATAAACAATTAGTTTGGGTCGTAAGTGTTTTGTGCCCAAATGTACCAGCGGGTATGACTCAAATCATGACAAAATATCTTTGTTTCGTGCTCCAATAGAGCAGTTGGAAATTTGAAAGAAAGTAGTAATATGAGCAGATATATATATATATATATTATATATATATATTATATTGCTTGTAAACAAAAAAAAATGTATGTCACATAAAAGAAGCCGAATTAACAAATGTTAAAAGTCGTGTTTTTTTTAATCCACCCAAATATAAACATATTTAGATTATCCAAATATATTCAAGATTAATATTATATATAGATAAACCTCGTGTATATGAAGAAACAGTGTATTCTGTAATTGAAAATTATGCATTCTCTTTCTCTTGTAGAGATCACAAGAAAGAAATAATATCTGTTTTTGTCCATGCGCTTGAAGCAATATTTTAAACAGAATCAAAATAATGTCAAATCTCAGTGTAAGGAAGATCGAAAAATTTAAATTAAGAAAGAATTGAAATATTTAGTTCGATCTATTTTTATTATTATAAAATTATAAAATATCTTGTATTGTAAGTACAAAAATATTAATTAAGAAAAAATTTATATATTCGGTTCTATCTATTTTCTTTATTATTTTTTAAATAAAATGTCCTATTTACATTATATAAATTTTACCATTTTGTATTTTAAAATTAAAATATTTATGACAATTTTACATTTGTGTAACTTGTCATGGTGAAATTACATAGCAAAAATGTACTACAAGAAAAATGTGTTTAATATGGTTTTACATATTTATATTTGTCAAGCTAAACCTGATACAATTATAGAAAAATGTGTCTTTAATTTTAAATAATTGCAAATAACATTTTTTAAAGTAATTAGTTCTATAAAGTAAAAAAAAACATGAATAGACTCGTAAGCGCCATGCGTTCGCCAGACTCTTCTTTCTATCGCACTCACTTTTTTGTCGCTCTCTTTCTACTACATTTCTGTGGATGCTTTACCAGCAAGACTCGCCTGTCCTTCAGTACACTACGCCTTGAAGTTGGTAACCACTAAATGAGAAATCATGCTCGTTACGGTCAATCAAGAATAATTTTTTGACGTTTACTGGCTGTCAAATTTGCTGTAGCATTTTTGAAGAAAAAAATGGCTTCGTATTTTGTGAGTAAGTATAAAAAATATTACAAATATTATTATTAAGGTGAACCATACGGCCTGAAGTTAGTATCAAAACGTTGATTTGCCTTGATCTCTTTGAAACGAAATATTATTCTTATTATGAATGAAACTTATTAAGTATTGTATACAATTTTGAAGGCAAAACTTCAAAGTACTGTAATAAACTAGATACCATTAATGTTATGCACAAATATTGAAAGAAATTACACTCAAAATTTGAATTTATTTCTCAAAAATGCTAGGAACGATTTTATTAAAAAAATTATGTATTGTTAAGAATGTGATCCTCTACAACTCAGAAAATTTTTATCCAATTTGAATTTACAGTTCTGGAGAAAAAAAATAAAATATGCCAAAAATGGCTCAAAACAGGACTTTTTCGTGTATTTTTTGTTTTTTCTCCAAAACTGTAAATTCAAATAGGATAAAAAAAATTGAGTAATAGAGGACCATGCTCTTAAATATACAGAATTTTTTAAATAAAATCGTTCCTAGCATTTTTGAGAAAATTAGATCTAAAATTTTGATATTATGCTCCCCTACACTTAAATTTCAATTTATTTTTATTATAAAGATTAAGGTGAACCATACGGGCTGAAGTTAGTATCACAACGATGATTTGCCTTGATCTCTTTGTAACGTAATATTATTCTTATTATGAATGAAACTTATGATGTATTGTAGATAATTTTAAAGCCAATACTTCAAAGTATGGTAATAAATTAAATACCATTAATGTTATGTACGAATGTTAACAGAAATTACACTCAAAATTTGAATTTATTTCTCAAAAATGTGTCGAACAATTTTAATTAAAAAATTCTCTATATTTAAGTATTTGATCTTCTATAATAGAGTACGTTTTTATCCAATTT
Source organism: Pterostichus madidus (assembly GCA_911728475.2). Classification (NCBI taxonomy): domain Eukaryota; kingdom Metazoa; phylum Arthropoda; class Insecta; order Coleoptera; family Carabidae; genus Pterostichus; species Pterostichus madidus. The sequence goes on along the minus strand of OU452301.1, from coordinate 22,412,288 downwards.
GATCGTGGAAGTTTGGAGAAAAAAAATAAAATATGCGAAAAAACGCTCAAAACAGGACTTTTTCGTGTATTTTTTGTTTTGTCTCAAAAGTCCCACGATCAAATTGGATAAAAATTTACTATATTATAAAAGACCTGATTCTTAAATATAGAGAATTTTTTAATTAAAATTGATCATCACATTTTTGAGAAAATTAGATTTAAAATTTTGATATCATGATCTTTTACACTTCAATTCCAATTTATTTATATCATAAAGATTAAACATTCTTGTTCCAACACATATCAAAAAGCTGAATATTCAGAGATTATGTAGTACTACTTGTTTCTTCATTTGGATGAGATCAAATAAGTGAAATATTTTTTTGAAATTTGAATTTATTGTTGCTTCTTCGCGAAATTCTTATTTTCTACATGTGATGTGGGCTTCGACGTACACTCAACGTTAAAATGATCTGGAAGAATGACAGCTGTCATAATCATGTGTGTCAAGATGTACTTCATAGAGATATATATGAAAATATATAAGCATTTCATAATTTGAGGATTGAAATAAGTCTAGTGTTGTTTTTCGTGTTATATTATATTATAATATTCAAAGTTATGGGTACTTTTCTACAATAAAATATTTCATCAGTTTTAGATGAGCATACTAGTAGAACAGAATAATCTGAAGTACTGGAATGTATTATTTATCTTTCAATAAACGATATTTTCAACAAAAAAGGGTTTTAATTGTACGGTTATAGAAAGTAATTAATTTCTAACCTCAAACATTTTATCAAAATAAACAAGGTGAAAGGAATGTGTTTTCATTATTTGGGCACCTCAGAATATAGAAGTAGAAACAATTATAATTGATGAGGAGTTAGTTCAATGTATGCTTCCAATATTAAAGAAATTTTATGTTAAGGGAACTTGCTCCAGAAATAATTGATTCACGAAAAGAAAGAAGTATACCGATCAGGAATATGCTACAGAATCAATACATTTATAGTCTTTGCACAGAATCCATAGAAACAGTTAAAGTTTGATTTTTCTGTCAAATACTTTTTCTGACGCTCGTTAAAATCAAAGAATTTCTTTAGCGGAAAGATATTTTCTGCCGCTCACGTGAGTCAGAGAAATTATATGACATAATGGGTAAATATTCCGGCGTTTGAAGAAAAAATGGCATATTTTATGTGCAGTGAAAGTGACGTTTTGTGCTTCATCTGTAGTTAATGGACGAATGCACAAAAAGTATCACTTTAGCTCCTTGTAAAATAATATATTATTATATATGATTATGTAGAACTGAAATAAAAATGTAAGTATAGGTTTTTATTTTTATATTAAAATATCAAATAATATAATATGTTTTATTAAATTTTAGTTTTTATTGTGTTGACATATAGAAATATTTCCTGTGATTTAAAATAATTTTCTTGAAAATCTTCAAGTTTGTATAGTTTTCAAACGCGCGCCAATATTCTTTTCACTATTCTATACAGATCTACATTTTTGCCAGGACCGTAAGAAACCCTCCATACACGATAACAAATTGTTGGTTAACGAACTTCAGCCCGTATGTTTCACCTTAAATATTCTTGTTCATACACATAACAAAAAGCTGAATGTTTAGAGATTATGTAGTACTACTTGTTTGTTCATTTGGATGAGATTAAATATAAGAAATATTTTTTTGAAATTTGAATTTCTTGTTGCTTCTTCGCGAAATTCTTATTTTCTACATGTGATGTGGGCTTTAACGTACACTCAGCGTTATAATGATCTGGAATAATGACAGCTGTCATAATCATGTGTGTCAAAATGTACTACATAGAGATATATATGAAAATATATAAGCATTTCATAATTTGTGGTTTGAAATATATCTAGTTTTATTTTTCGTGTTATATTATATCATAATATTCAAAGTTATGGGTACTTTTTTATAATAAAATATTTTATGAGTTTTAGATGAGCATACTAGTGGAACAGGATAATTTGAAGTACTAGAATGTGTTATTTATCTCTCAACGATATTTTCAACATACAAGTTTTTAATTGTACGGTTATAGAAAGTAATTAATTTCTAACCGCAAACATTTTATCAAAATAAAATTCTTAACAGGATGAAAGAAATGTTATTTCATTATTTGGACACCTCAGAATATAGAAGTAGAAACAATAAAAATTAATGAGGAGTAAGTTCAATGGATGCTTCCAATATTAAAACAATTTTATGTAAAGGAACTTCCTCCAGAAATAATTGATTCACGAAAAGAAAGAAGTATGTCGATCAGGAATATGCCACAGAAACTTAGAAAATAAGTGATTTTAAAAGTGTTCAAACAACCTGATTAATTCATTGGGGCACAAAATAAGAGTTTCTGGTGCATTTATGGACAATGGTTAATATTTTTATGCATATAAATGAAACCTCTAATTTGTCATGACTGTAGAATATATTGATAAATAAGTGGCATAAACTGGCATAAATGGTGATAGCGAAAAGTTGTACCTATATAAAAAGTTATACCATATCAGAATCTATAGAAACAGTTATAGTTTGATTTTTCTGTCAAATACTATTCCTGACGCTAGTTAAAATCAAAGAATTTCTTTAGTTTACCTGCGGTCGAAAATGTGTTTCTGCCGCTCACGAGTGTCAGAGAAATTATATGACATGGGTAAATATTCCGACGGTTGAAGAAAAATAGCGTATATTATGTAGAGTGAAAATGACGTGCCTCATTTGTAGTTGACTGACGAGCGCACAAAAAGTGTCACTTCAGGTCCTCATAAAATAATATCCTATTATATATGATTATGTATAATTGAAATAAAATGTAAGTAAGGTTTTTTTATTTTTATATTAAAATATGAAATAAAATACTATATTTTATTAAATTTTAGTTTTTATTATGTTGACATCATATAGAAATATTCTTTGTGATTTAAAATAATTTTCTTGAAAATCTTCACGTTTATGTAGTTTTTAAACTCGTGCCAATACCTTTTCCACTTCTATACCGATCCACATTTTTGTAAGGACCACAAGAAACCCTACTTACACGATTACAAATTGTTGGTTAACGAACTTCAGCCCGTATGTTTAAAGCGGCACATATAGCGTCAAGACTCCGAGTCTGCTACAAACTGCTGAAAAACTGAGAGTCACGTCCAAAACGGGTGTCACATATAGAGTCGGTGTTTCTGACAGTCAGAAATAAATATTTGTTAATTTTAACGTGTTATTTGTTAATTTGTATTATTTAAAATATTTATCGACTATTAAGAAATATAAAAACTATAAACTACGAAATATAAAACAAAAAAATAAATTAAAAAAAAATTACATTAACTATAAATGAAATATAAAAACTTAAATGTATTATTTAAAATGTTTGTCGATTATTAAGAAATATAAAAACTATAAACTAGGATATATAAAACAAAAAAATAAATTTAAAAAAATGACTTGAATTATAAATGAAATATGAAAACTTAAAAGTTTCTAACTATGTATAAAGTAAATGAATTTAACTATAAAAATGTACAAAAATCAAACAAGAACATAAACAATAATAATTCATACGTCAAACAACAAAGGAAGATAGCGAAAAAACCAGCATCATTAATGAAGTTGGTTTTCGGCAGTCGTGACTGCTGAAAATAGAGGCGTTTCTATTTTTGGCAGTCAAATGGTAGACTCAGAGTCTTGACGCTATATGTGCCAGGGGCTTAAATACCTAAACGTGTAAACGTCAAACAATTCAACCTACAGACTGCAGATGTCGTTAGTAGTATACTATCGAAGTTGTACTTATGTGAATTCCTAATTTCTTGCCCCAATTCCTAAATCCTAAATATCAACAGGTTTATTCACACTGCCTTAGCAAGTGTTCATGTTCAACTGTTGGGAAAGGGTTTACAAGTTTTTCAGTTTTCAGTCTCTGTGTCTTGTTTTACTTAAACAACCTAATACCAATGTCAATCAAATAAGAAATGCTAGATCAGTGATTTGACAGATCAGAATGCAAAAATGCAAAAACATCGATGTTTTGTGTTCCATATTTTGTTTACATTGATGTCTTTTACCGATGTCAACATCGATGTATAACCGGGGCTAGGTAACTTAGATCACATATCCGATGACAACGGTTTACTTATGGACCACATTAAACATGGCAGCACATACATTAATATTAGTTATACCGTGGGGGATTGTGAGAAAACAAAATATTGTTGTTGTCATAACAACCATTTGACATGTTAAATATAACTGAAAATAATCATTTGTTATGTGCAATTACTGTTAATATACTTTGTTAACTACTTGTAATAGTGAAATATAACTCCAAATAAAAGGTAAGCAATATACATAATATATTAATTTTAAATATCAAAAATACAGTAAAATATAGTTGAAACGAAAAAATAAATTCCACAAAAAATATCAGCAAAAATTTAATAGCAATGAATACGTATAAATGCATAAAATAAACACATATTTAGATTCTTTGATTTACTGGCAAGACTTTCTACCTCTACTTTCTTTCAATAATGAAATATTTTCATTCCAACAATTGATTTTGATTTCAAGAATCATATAATATCCATATTACAGTAACTTCAAAAAGATAATATTTAAATCAATTTCACATTTTCTATTTATTTAAAAATTGTTTTATTTGTATTTTTTTTTTCTTTTCCATGTCCTATGTATTTGTGCCGAGTTGTGGAGAAAGTGAAAGACCGTTTAGATCCAAATGTTAAAACTGAATTTTATCGCCACGTTTTCTAGGTTCTAATACCCGTGGACTTTGACGTGATGCAAGTCCTGTATCACGAGATGATGCCATTACCGACAGATGAACATATCACGATGGCTGAACTTAATTAACTTATCGTCCAAGCAAGGTAATAACAAATATATTTAATAAAATATTGTTCTTTTAATGAATAATTGATTTTATTCAGACATTTCGAAGTAAATTCGCTTGCAGAGGACGTTTCAGTTGTTGATCGAGAAGGAAAAATGGCTAACGACAGAATTCTACATTATAATGTATAGTGACCAAGCAGACAGAGTAAAAGTGTTCACGAGTATTACTAGTAGAGTTACTACATAATGATTTTCCTTTTTCGGATTATGTTTGACTCAAAATACATCAAAAGAGAGGCATATTACTGAATTCGACGTAATATATTAATTTGTTGCTTGTAACTTGAATTCTAAAAAACACTAGATTATTTATGTAGATTTTTCTATCAGATCTAACCACTAGAATTTGATTATATTGTATATAAAATTAATGTGCAAGATTTCTAATATAATAAGTTTAAATTATGTAATTATTTTCAATTTAAAATCAAAATGAAATATTTACTAACATATTTTCAAAAGATATGTTTTATAACGTATAGTAATTTAAATTATACTAGAAATCTTTAAATTTATGTTTATTATGTTTTCCTCATGTTTTATGAACTTTATTTAATTAAATAAATGTACTAAAAATATATTTAGTTTTTGATTTAAAAAAAGTATAATAATTGAAATAAAATAAAAATAATCTAGTGTGCAACCTCAGACAAAACATAACTAGACCGATAACAACGGCGTCTATTGTGAAGCAGAAGGGGATAGACCAGGCAGCAGAAAGTTATATAGGTTACCATGGGACTGTGTTTATAGTTAGACTTCCACCTAAGGAATGGCGCTAATAGTCTTCATGTGAGGACATTCATTTTAGATAACTACCATATCGGCAATCATTGGTTAGTAGATTGTTCCTGTAGTTGTCATTTGTATATATTACAAATTTTTTAATATGTCAAAATAACCAATTAATTTTTATTTGTGAAATAATTTCATATAAATAATGTCTTCAACTAATATCAATTGTTGTGTAAAAAACTGCACTGCTACTGGTCAGTAAGTGATCATATAATAAATAATACTTAGATGAGGAAGTTATAATATATTTTCAAGTTCACAAGGATTGGATAAAATTGCGATTGAAACGGTTAAATTTTTAAATAAATTATATACAAGAGAATATTTTAATAAATGTTTATATTGTATTAATGAATTTTTATTTTATGTAGTTTAAATAAATATAAAATAATAATAAAAATTACAAGCTGCCTAAATATGCATATCGGGTTGCCTATATACACGACTTTAGTTAGACCTCCACTACTCACGTGGTGAATGGTGCAAAATACAGTCCCAGTGCGTAACATGGCAGTTTCTTATCTATAGTAGTATATTATGATCTGTGGGATAGACAAACTGAACGATGAGGTGGGTGTGCGGCAAGGAGCGAGTACAAATTTATGTTATGCAGGTTGCATTTATGTTGATGACAGTTATCAGGTGCGAACATTTTATTTATTTAAATACAAAAGTGCGTATACAAAACACTTGATATGTCAAAAACTAACCTTTACTTTGATGTATGAAAAGTATGTAACTGAATATAAAAATAACTACACAAATATTTGCAACTTGCATAACATCAAAGTGCACTCGCTCCTTGCCGCGCACCCGGCGGACCACCAAGTTCCTCCATCCCTTTCTGCTTCACAACACTGCATTGACTTGAATACGACATAATTCGTCTAGTATTATACGTCATTGTGTGCTACATATATCTATCCTTGTCTAATTATTTATGGACCACATACAAGAGTGCAGCACTGGCGCGCAATTTTCGTAACCTAGGAGATAGACATCTGAATAATAAGTAAATCTGTGTGTATAACATCGATATTTTTGATTCGATGTCCCATCCCTAACAAGCAAATATGGCTTTTTTATTGCATGACAATAATATGAATGAAGATAGTTGCATTATAGTAGTTACATATCTTGAGAGCATCGCGAACTATTTTAGAAATTTGTGTTCCAACTAAACGGTTTCTAACATAATAGAACTAAACTACTAGTAACTAGTTCGGAATCAGAATCAGTTTAGGATTTTAAGCTGGAATAAACCTATTATTTGATGTGTCATTTTTATAATAAATGCATATACGAGCCCGGTCCCACTTCAGTTGGCCCAAATTTTATTTTTTCGTTTTTTCTCATGTAGTATGCAAGAAAATGAAATGAAATTTTAATGAGACATATACTACAGGATGATCAAAAGGAATTGTTATAGTTGGCAATACAATTCCAGAGATCTTTTTTTTCTACAGTTGGCACAACGTCAGACAAAGGCGGAAATGCTATTTAACATTTCTAATAAATACAAATATGTTATGTCAGGAGTCTGACAGCTAATAGAATTTTGACTTTTTAAGTAATAGAATGAGGTGGCTAGCTTACTGGTATGAAGTCGGCCTGTGGATCCTGAGAACCCTGGTTCGATTCCCACAGACGACAAATAATTTTCATAATTTCAAAAGCTACCCCTGTGGTTCCTCCACCACTAATATCTTTGGGGGCCGTGATTTGACGACTGGTAACCGCACTTCACGCGCAAAATATATCACTTACCGAGATCTGCTTCGGCAGAGTGCCACATCCAGTAATGGGTAGAAGGCGTGATGATATATTTATTTTATTTATTTAAGTAATAGAAATACTTTAGAAATAAATGTAATAATAAATGTACTCAAATTTAAATTTTAAATGTCACTGTCAACAACAGGAAATGAATTTATGTATCAGGCTTACCAATTTCAAGTAGTTTTTTTATTGCCAACTGAAACAATTTCTTCTGATCACTCTGTAGTATGTTGTGAATACACAGATAAAATTTTAAGTCCATCGATACATACATCTAGAAATAACAGCCATTGAAAGAGGAAGTAAACATAAGTGTTTTAACTACAAAAAATTGTTTTATTAAAAAACATTTTGTGTTTAACGTATATTTAATGTTAAATTTAGTTAAAAATATTGAAAATTTATTGTAGAATTTAATAAATGTAAGATACCTGGGTTTTTTGTATTATTTAAATTTTTACCGAAAAAATTAGATTCGGGCCAACTGAAGTGGGAACGGGCTCGTAGATTGAGTTATAGGAATACTTTAGAATATTGCTCTGTGTGTAATGCTATGAAATAAAAGGATGTGGGTAAAGGAAACAATGATTTTTATTAATTTAAATTTTCAAATTTCACTTTCAACTACGAACTATTATACTGAAGGACAGGCGAGTCTTGCGGGTAAAGCATCCACAGAAATGAAGCAGAAAGAGAGCGACAATAAAGTGAGTGCGATAGGAACAAGAGTCTGGAAAATGCATGGTGCTTACGAGTCTATTCATATTTTTTTTACTTTTAGAACTAATTACTTTAAAAAATGTTATTTTCAATTATTTAAAATTAAAGACACATTTTTCTATAATTATATCAGGTTTAGCTTGACAAATATAAATATGTAAAACCATATATAAACACATTTTTCTTGTAGTACATTTTTGTTATTTAATTACACCATGACAAGTTACACAAATGTAAAATTGGCATAAATATTTAATTTTAAAATGGTAAACTTTATACAATGTAAAAAAAATAATAAAGAAAATAGATAGAACCGAATATTTAAATTTTTTCTTAATTAATATTTCTGTACATACATTTTATAATTTTATAATAAAAATAGATCGAACTGAATATTTCAATTCTTTTTACTTTCTTATACGTAGTATAAGGAAGTATTGGAATCGTGAAAAAAATCGTTGTTTGGTATCAAATAAAAGGTCTTTTTAAGGGCTTGCATAAAAAATTGGATTTTTTTCGACCGGCAATTGTTTTAGCGAAAGTGTTCCAAAACCTATCGTGTTTGGCATCAAAGGAAAGGTCTTTTTAAGGGCTTGCATGCAGAATTAGAATTTTTTCGGTCGGCAATTGTTTTAGCGAAGGTATTCCAAAACCTATCGTGTTTGGCATCAAATGAAAGGTCTTTTTAAGGACTTGCATGCAGAATTGAAATTTTTTCGATCGGTTATTGTTTGAGCGAAAGTGTTCCGAAACCTATCGTGTTTGGTATCAAATGAAAGATCTTTTGAAGGGCTCGCGTACAAAATTTAATACTTTTCGATTATCAATTGTTTTAGTGAAAGTACTCCAAAACCTATCGTATTTGGTATCAAATAAAAGATCTTTGGAAGGGCTGGCGTATAAAATTAATACTTTTCGATTGTTTTAATAAAAGGACATCAAAATCCATTGTTTTTGGTATCAATTGAAAGGTTTTTTTGAAGAGCTTTCTTGTAGAATTGGATTTTTATTGATCGGCAAATGTTTTAGTGATAGTGATTCAAAATATTTAGTATATATTAAAAGATTTTTAGATGGACAGCCGTGTAGAATTTAAAAGTCTTAGATTCGTAATAATTCAATTTATATTGTGTCTATTGTCTTACTGAAGTTAATTCTATTTCAGTGACCGCGGAGATTAGCGTGAGGCCGACCGCTAGTATTTATTATTATTCCAATACGTGATTGTAGTAAAAAAAGCATTACTATGCAAGAGCTTATTAATAAACAATTGGTTGTGAAAGAAAATGTAGAAGCTCAGTGTTCAGAATGCTTGCACTCACATAAATTACATAAAACCGAATTAGTTTCTTTTGGCACAGTACTAATTTTCCAAATTCTGTTATTTGAAAATGAAAATGGATATATTCGCAAACTAATTGATACACGTAATATTTAAAACGTTTCATTGGGAACTTATTTGATTCAAGGATATAAATACAAAGTGATCAGTGCTATATTTCACCATGGTATTTCAATGGCTGAGACACTACACAATATGATTAAAAAAGGAAAATCATGGATGCTTGCAAATGATTCTCACGTTGGAAAACAAACTTGGCCAAGAAACTCTAAACATGCTTATATATTTATTTTAGAACGAATTTAGATTTTTATAGAAAGATGTAATAACAATATACCAATACCAAATATCATTTATAATATAGGGTCAAACTATTGTATAAAAAAAAGTGATATCTCCCAAAAAAACAATTGCATTGTTAAAAGTAAGCCAAGATTGCGCAGATTCCTTCCCCAAAAATTGTAATATCTATGTATTACAGATTTAAAAAAAAATGATATCTAATTAAGCCAAGAAAAATATTCGAATTTAAAAAACCTTATCGACCAGTTTTAAAAATATCGGGTCAAATAAAAAAAAATTAATTAAAAAAAACCTTGGCGACCTCAGTGTTTAAAATGTTACCAGTTTAAGTAACATTTTAAACACGGGGTCGCCAAGGTTTTTTTTAATTATTATTTTTTTATATATAGAATTGCGTTCATATATATATATATATATATATATATATATATATATATATATATATATATATATATATATATATATATATATATATATATATATATATATAAATATATGTCGTTTCTTTCTAATTGCCACTTCTATCGAAAACACAACAATTATTAATGAAAAAAATTAAATACTACAGTAAAATATTAAAAATTTTAACGAAATTAGTTGATTAGGAAAATGTAACCTAAAATGAACTGTTCAAACTTCAATAAAAGTACCACTATTGTATATTATAGTAATTACTTGGCTTTACACTATGAAATAAACATATAAAATTGTTTTTAAACATTTATTTTCTATATATTAAATATATAAACACTATAAAATTGTAAAAGTATGCACTCGCGACACAATCTTCAAATTACGTTTCACTTGATAAAATAAATCACACACTTTGTCACGTATAAAATGATGCACATAATAGAAACTCGTCACTTTTGGAATTATATTCACATATATTTGTTAAAAATATATTCTATTTATACAGTCTAAATCGTACATTTAATACTGATGTGAGAGTTACTCGTTTGACAGTTACGGAGCACATCTAAAATCGTGACGTCACACGCCCGTGGTCTATTATGTCATTTATTTTGACAGATAAAACGACAAACTTTTGTTTTAGTTCCATGGCTATCAATAGTTTTCAGGCTATTTTCGTTATTTTCTAATCAAATTTGTGCCGTTACGATTCATGTGTTCCAAAACCTATCGTGTTTGGCATCAAATGAAAGGTCTTTTTAAGGACTTGCATGCAAAATTAAAATTTTATCGATTGGCAATTGTTTTAATGAATGTGTTTCAAAACCTATCGTGTTTGGCATCAATTGAAAGGTCTTTTTAAGGGCTTGCATGCAGAATTAGAATTTTTTCGGTCGACAATTGTTTTAGCGAAAGTATTCCAAAACCTATCGTGTTTGGCATCAAATGAAAGGCCTTTTTAAGGACTTGCATGCAGAATTGAAATTTTTTCGATCGGCTATTGTTTTAGCGAAAGTATTCCAAAACCTATCGTATTTGGTATCAAATGAAAGGTCTTTTTAAGGGCTTGCATGCAAAATTGGATTTATTTCGATCGGCAATTGTTTTAACGAAAGTATTCCAAAACCTATCGTGTTTGGTATCAAATGAAAGGTCTTTTTAAGGGCTTGCATGCAAAATTAAAATTTTATCGATTGGCAATTGTTTTAATGAAAGTTCTTCGAAACCTATCGTGTTTGGCATCAAATGAAAGGTCTTTTCAAGGGCTTGCATGCAGAATTAGAATGTTTTCGATCGGCTATTGTTTTTGCAAAAGTGTTCCAAAACCTATCGTGTTTGGTATCAAATGAAAGGTCTTTTCAAGGGCTTGCATGCAGAATTAGAATGTTTTCGATCGGCTATTGTTTTTGCAAAAGTGTTCCAAAACCTATCGTGTTTGGTATCAAATGAAAGGTCTTTTTAAGGGCTTGCATAAAAAATTGGATTTTTTTCGACCGGCAATTGTTTTAACGAATGTGTCCAAAACATATCGTGTTTGGTATCAAATGAAAGGTCTTTTTAAGGGCTTGCATAAAAAATTAGAATTTTTTCGGTCAGCAATTGTTTTAGCGAAAGTGTTCCAAAACCTATCGTGTTTGGCATCAAAGGAAAGGTCTTTTTAAGGGCTTGCATGCAGAATTAGAATTTTTTCGGTCGGCAATTGTTTTAGCGAAGGTGTTCCAAAACCTATCGTGTTTGGCATCAAATGAAAGGTCTTTTTAAGGACTTGCATGCAGAATTGAAATTTTTTCGATCGGTTATTGTTTGAGCGAAAGTGTTCCGAAACCTATCGTGTTTGGTATCAAATGAAAGATCTTTTGAAGGGCTCGTGTACCTAATTTAATACTTTTCGATTATCAATTGTTTTAGTGAAAGTACTCCAAAACCTATCGTATTTGGTATCAAATAAAAGATCTTTGGAAGGGCTCGCGTATAAAATTAATACTTTTCGATCGTCAATTGTTTTAATAAAAGGACATCAAAATCCATCGTTTTTGGTATCAATTGAAAGGTTTTTTTGAAGAGCTTTCTTGTAGAATTGGATTTTTATTGATCGGCAAATGTTTTAGTGATAGTGATTCAAAATATTTAGTATATATTAAAAGATTTTTAGATGGACAGCCGTGTAGAATTTAAAAGTCTTAGATTCGTAATAATTCAATTTATATTGTGTCTATTGTCTTACTGAAGTTAATTCTATTTCAGTGACCGCGGAGATTAGCGCGAGGCCGACCGCTAGTATTTATTATTATTCCAATACGTGATTGTAGTAAAAAAAGCATTACTATGCAAGAGCTTATTAATAAACAATTGGTTGTGAAAGAAAATGTAGAAGCTCAGTGTTCAGAATGCTTGCACTCACATAAATTACATAAAACCGAATTAGTTTCTTTTGGCACAGTACTAATTTTCCAAATTCTGTTATTTGAAAATGAAAATGGATATATTCGCAAACTAATTGATACACGTAATATTTAAAACGTTTCATTGGGAACTTATTTGATTCAAGGATATAAATACAAAGTGATCAGTGCTATATTTCACCATGGTACTTCAATGGCTGACACTACACAATATGATTAAAAAAGGAAAATCAAGGATGCTTGCAAATGATTCTCACGTTGGAAAACAAACTTGGCCAAGGAACTCTAAACATGCTTATATATTTATTTTAGAACGAATTTAGATTTTTATAAAAAGATGTAATAACAATATGGGATGGCTAGCTCGGTGGTATGAAGTCGGCCTGTGACAAATTTTCATAATTTGAAAAAGCTATCCCTGTGGCTCCTCCACCACTAACATGTTTGGGGGCCGTGATTTGACGACTGGTAACCGCACTTCACGCGCAAAAATATATCACTTACCGAGATCTGCTTCAGCAGAGTGCCACACCCAGTAATGGGTAGAAGGCGTGATGATATATTTATTTTATTTTATATGTAATAACAATATACCAATACCAAATATCATTTATAATATAGGGTCAAACTATTGTATAAAAAAAAGTGATATCTCCCAAAAAAACAATTGCATTGTTAAAAGTAAGCCAAGATTGCGCAGATTCCTTCCCCAAAAATTGTAATATCTATGTATTACAGATTTAAAGAAAAGTGATATCTAATTAAGCCAAGAATTCGAATTTAAAAAACCTTATCGACCAGTTTTAAAAATATCGGGTCAAATAAAAAAAAAATAATTAAAAAAAACCTTAATTAGATATCACTTTTTTTAAATCTGTAATACATAGATATTACAATTTTTGGGGAAGGAATCTGCGCAATCTTGGCGTACCTTTAACAATGTAATTGTTTTTTTTGGAAGATTTATCACCAAACAACACTAATGATTGAAAAAAGTAACCTGCGTTCATATGGCGTTGAGTAAATGCCAGCCTCTTTAAGCTATCTCTCTCTTTCAAAGTCATGCGCGTGAATGACATAAAGCTGGACGTTTACTACCTGCGCTTATATGCGAAGTTGCATAGGGCTGCTTTCAACAAAAGGAAATAAATTTATGTATCAGTCTTACCAATTTCAAGTATTTTTTTTATTGCCATCTGAAACACTCACTATTTTTGATCACCAGTATTTTTTTCTGCGAGTATAAGGAGCCAAAGGAATCAGTGTTTAAAGACATTAAAAGCTTATTTGTGAAGAATATTATTCTTAGGCAACATGTAAAATATCTATATTTACTATTCAGCATAATTTTAATTTACGTTGGTAATATAGTTTAACAAATATATTTAAGAAGTTATTTATTATATTGCATAAAATATAATGTAGGTTTATTCAAAATATTACTCTACTTTCAATAAACGAACCAAATAACCCCAACTTTTTTGAGAATAGCTGACAGTTGTTCAAATTTACCGCAAATCTGGTGGCTTCTGAACAGACTAAACTAAAGTCTATTTTAAACTTTTTCAGACAGTGGCGACACGCTTTCGGAGGCTATTTTAATTATTATGTTCAGATCAAATATTTTGCATACGCCCAAATGATTTGTCTTAGGATACGCCACTGTGTAATGTTCCTTTTGAACAGTTGGTAAACTAGTTCACCGATCGCGTAATGTAATGTTACCGACAATATGGTTGTTCAATATTCGTCAGTGTTTGCGTCAGTAAATAAAAAAAACAAGAAATATTACTTTTAACCTTCAAATGAAGATTTACGTCACAAATAATGGAAAATTCTACAAAATCTAATTTAGAAGAAGAAATTAAGAATTTAAGTCACGAAGATTTGTGTGAAATAACCTTAAGTACACTTCGTCGATTATTAGCTTCTGATAAATTATTATCGGATCTGCCTGCAGATGTTACAGCCGAGGAAGTAAATTCACAAATTGCAGTAACTCAAGGTCAATCGATTACAGTGCAAATTTTACGAAATTTGGAGACACCTTTGAATGTTGTGGTACGTATGTTTGAGGTTAAAATGCAAGATTTATTTCGTTTTTGTAGTTAATATTTACCTGTTTGGTAGGTTTTTATATTTTGTTGCTTATTAACGGTATATTCGTTCCAGTTTTGGTTGAAATTTGATTATAGTAAATTTCAATGTGCATATTGTGTAATAATGTGTAAACAATTAGTCATTGTTACAATTCGCGATAAGGTGTTATAAAGTGAGATGGTCGGAATTAGTGTTAGGTAAATATTGCACTTGTTTATTTTATTTCAATTCCAGTTTAATTTTTTATTATCTATTGTTCTGATTTCGTTTATTTAATTTACAGAATGACAAAATGTTACTGTATTACGGTGTTTTTAGTAAATTCAAAAAAATCTTTTGTAGTAAAATTTATAATTTAGATGAATACATGCTTACAAGTAAATATGTATAAGATGTTTGTAGAATTTTTATGATGATTATTCATCACAAATTTATCAAATTTTAATTTTATTGTTCATTTGTGGAATGGTAAATACAAAAACAAAGATCATATAAGCTAATATTAGACTGTAAAATGCAATTTTTAATTATATAGTTTTTCTCAAAAATAATCCTCTCTTGGCGTGTAGCTTATTGAAATTACCATAAGAAAAATCCAATTTATTATGGACCAATATATAATCTATATCAATCTAATCATTAACTATGCAAGTGCGTATATAAAAAAAATGCACTTAATCTTTGTGCTTACATTTAATTGACAGTCTGTATAATACGTTTCACAATTCAGTTTAAATTTGTTATACGCAGATGAGTTGCACGAAACTTTTATCGGTTCATTAGCAACTAACGGTTCAATAAGTTTCTGCAAATCCCTATTGATACTGTTACTAGATAAACAATTCTTTAACTAAATAATTCTTTATTTTTTCTGCAACCCAGTATTAGTCTTGTTATTTGTTGCAGCATCTAATATTTTATGTTTTAGTTAAGTTCGAGTAAAAATTTATGTCGAAAAACATTACACATTACTCAGATTAATTATTTCATTTAAGTACAACGTGATGGGCATGATGGCGTTATTATATAAAATCAGACACTCTTTAGGCATTAATTGAACAATCAATTTGCGACAACTTTTTCTATCCTAGCACATTAATTTTGTCATTCATAATTCCTCTCATACAAATACGTCCATTCCTCCTATTCGGAATTATTTATTTACGTAACAAAAAATAAATCTTAGTCACATTTTCATTCTTCCTAGAGTGGGTCATCTGAACAATCTCACGCTATAAATGTTAACGACTGTATCATTTCAGATTCCGCAACAAAACTGCACAGTTCGCGAACTAAAACGTGCCATCCAACGTTGTTTTGAACTGCGACAGCAGCGCTCGCGATCCCGCAGCAAGATTTCTTGGCGCTACGTCTGGCGCACGTACCATCTTCGCCATGAGGATTTCAACCCCAGCGAGGTAGACGCCGTGGGGCCCGTCATGACGAATGACCGCGCGCAAGTGTCCCTACACGGCGTAAGGAACAAAAGTCGCGTGACGTTTGTCAAGCGCCTGAGAAGCGAACGTGGTTACAGGAGCGGGGTGAACAGTGCTGCGAGATAGTATGGGGCTATGTGAGGTGCTAGCAAGGACGGTGGCAATTGTTGGGTGTGTACTGATTGGTAGGTATTTTATTTATTCAGAAAAAAAAAAAAAGTTGTACGTCCTATGTTTTGAAATTGTACAAAAATATATTATAAATACGAAATTAAAGATTATCCGAAATTAAGTACCATTTTATACTTAAAAATTATTCATAGTCAAGATTTATTGGCAGAAATATGTTTTTGAATCTAATTAAAAATGTTATCTGTTCTGTATTTACTAAATTAACAGAAATATATAATGAACTAGCAGTTTATATTCTCATTTTCTGGTTTTATATGTTCATAGAACATAATTTTTGCTATAATTATCCCACCCAATTAAAAACCTATTGTATTTCTAAGAAAACTTAATATAAACAAGATATAATCAAAAAGTATTTAAAAAAATAGAATAAAAATGTATATAAACAGTTTTCGTTGTGATTAGAATCAAATTATTGAAAAATTTACATTTTTATAGGTACGTATTCGAGTGCTGACTATCCATGGTATGAACAGATAGCTCGTCAAGATATAGTGACTTCGAATTGTGATGCCTTAGGTTTAAATACATCATTCTCGTCATCTCTCTTATCTCAACTTGATCACGTTTTAGTTGATCATAATCACAAACTTCTTTACTGCTATGTACCAAAAGTAAGAATAATTATTAATAATTAATAATATTTTCATTAAACAAAAGTGATCTTTTATTCAATCAGGTTACACTGAATTAAGATTTGAAGTCATGATAAAATTTAATAAATCAATTACTATTATAAATTTGAATCATGTTTGAAGAATAATGTCCCATCGTTCATGATTATTATTATTATATTATATTTTTTAAATAAATTCGCTTGCATTTTTTTAACCAATCAAAATGTAACATATCTAATTTGTCAACTAATACATATATTTTTTAGGTAGCCTGTACAAACTGGAAAAGAGTATTAATGGTTCTCTCAGGAAAATCTAACAGTGCGGATTTATCTCAAATATCTGCATCACTTGTGCATACAAACGGTTCTCTATTAAAATTAAATCAACTTGATTCAGATTTAGCTGAACGATGCTTAGGAGTTTCATCAGATAAACATAATGTCAGTGAATGTAACCGGACAAGCAATACGTACAATGATAAAAATGTGAAAAATGAAGAATATTATCGACTAATTGTTGTGCGACACCCTTTTGAGAGATTGCTATCAGCGTATAGAAATAAATTGGAAGACCATTTTCCTAGTGCCAAGTACTTTCAGGTATATTTAAATAATAATTTACAAATACAGAGTGTTTCACATAAGTGTTGCCTATTTCATTTTTTTATAAATCATTCAATTTTTCATTAATTTTGATTCTGTTTCTTTAAACAGAGCGCATTCATTAGAATTTTATGTTACAAGGTTTTATTGACGTTCGACAAAACGATTACATATTGTACATTTCAACGTGTTCACCACCATTTTCAAACAATTTTTCCAACCTAACGCGATACTTAAGTATAGTTCTTTGTCTCATTTCCACAGTTATTTCATCAAAAGCATGCATAATTCGTTTCTTCAGTTCCGGAATATCTCTTGGGACTGTTATGTAAACTTTTGACTTGATGAAACTTCAAAGAAAAAAGTGATAAGTTTGGAGAACTTGGTGGTCAGAGCATGTTTGTAGATCCACGACCCATCCAACGATCTGGGAATTTTTAACTTAACCAATCGCGTACATTCCTAGCCCAGTGTGCTACACAAAACTCAATTTTTAAAAATTTGATTAGTGAAAACGTACCTCTTTCAGTTTAAATTATGCAAATTTCGCTTACTGTAACCAATAGGGTTTAAACTTAGTGAAACAATTGCCTGATTTGTTAAAAAATGCAATAGGGAACACTTATGTGAAACTTCCTGTACATATATAACTTCCAGTACGCAAACCTTGATCTAATCAATATTTATTTATTACTAACCTAGAATAAATTTCTTACAAATATTACTATCATATTTTTCATATTCATTCCTCTTATACCGGGGATCTCTTCGAATTTACGTGGTTCCTGTGGGGACGATAGCCACACCGCTAAGCAACAATCTATCCACGTGGCTGTATAAATTAAAACGTTAGTTTAAACAGTTTAATTCATTGTAAACAGAAAGGCGACTTTCATGGTACCATGGAATTGATATTGGATACACAAAACAATTATTTTTTAAAAAATATGTTAAAATGTCTGAAGATACGGAATGATAGCGATATTTCAATTTCTCGTACTTCCTTCCGGTAGGCAGTTCTTATTTAACTATCATTTTGAAATTTCATCGTAATTTTTGTGTCGTAGTCATATTTTTAATTAATGTCGATAGCGCAAATCAGCAAATTAATTTTACAAGTTATATACAAATTATTTACTTACAATCATTAAGTATATTTCATTCGGAAATTTTTTCATATTTACTCTTGTAAATGTTTTTCATTTTTTTAGGATGATAAACTATATTTCGTTTTTTAAAAAACGCAATTAATTTTGTAAAGTCAGATATTTGAACATTTAGTCAAAATTACTAAGGTAAATTATGCTGTACTGACGGTACTAACAAAATTTTCTGCGAAAAATATCTTGCTGTTTGGTCACTATAGAAACAATAATCGCGTGCGCTCTGTTTAAATTCTGACAGATTAGAGTATATTGTAACACTAATATGGCTATGGCCGTTGCTACACGTATTTTACATACTATTTTTTCTACGGACGTTAATTTTTATTTCTTTGCATGGAACATTAGCGACGTTGATGTTCTGGACGTGACGGCCGTCGGCACCGTAAAATATTTCGAGGTTCACATGGAATGACAAAAAAAATCAGACTTTCATATGTAAAAATGAGCACATCACAATATTAATGTGTGTTCGGTTAGTACAATGAAAATTTGACGTATTGAAAACAAAAATTATGTTGGTGACGACCGTCAAGACCGTTAAATATTGAAATATTTCCACGTTGCTGTCAATGTTGCAACCGTTCGGACCGACAAGATTTAACTAATCACAATACAGAATGTCGTTAACACTGACAAATTTGTTGCTTTCAATGATCCATGTGAATCTAGCTTTAAAATCGATATTTGATATCTGTTATTTACTGTTATATTTCACATTAACTAAAAAAAAGTTTAACAATGGCTGTCTTGGGAATATCATAAACGGATTCTTGGCGCATTAATTTTAGTGTTGTTAAAAGATACTTTTTCCACGGTTGCTATGAAAAATTGACAATTACGCTCTCATTTGTCAACGTAAAGTTGACGTTTTTTGTGGAGCAATCGTAAAATATCTTTTTCTACGATCGAGCAGAAAGTAGACATTTCCAACTATCAGTTAAAAGCAGAAAGTTGACATTTGCCGCTTGTCGAGCGGCAGTAAGATTTTGCCGCTCGCTGTCACCCGAATTTCCAAACAGAAAAACTGTCAAAAATGATTATAAATTATTTTTCAAGCATTTCTAAATTGTCGTAGAAAAAATATTATGTGTGACTCTAGCAGAGCTGGTTGTTGTTCTCGGCCACGCCTCGATCAACAATCTCCATGCACGGGCGGCAAGAGACTATTTACTGTTCTAGGTATACAAATAATTATTTTCCACAGTCGATATACAAGGTCACGGAAAGTGAAACATATGCGTTTAACATTGGAAATCAGTTTTTCCGTGCGCATTGCTCCCCTAATTATTTTAGACAAAAAGTTTAAAATGGATGTTGTCAAGAAAAAATTTCTACATCCGTATTAATAAAAAAATAATAATTTTGACTACTTCATAACTGCAGAAATAAAATTTGAAAATTCACGGAATTACAATTTTATAGTATTAGCCTTGGAAAAGAGTAACGTTTTATACGTCAAATTA
The DNA here is from genome assembly GCA_911728475.2 of Pterostichus madidus. Classification (NCBI taxonomy): domain Eukaryota; kingdom Metazoa; phylum Arthropoda; class Insecta; order Coleoptera; family Carabidae; genus Pterostichus; species Pterostichus madidus. Next base: position 22,392,022 of record OU452301.1, on the reverse strand, counting down.
TTAGTATTTATTTGACAAATTGTGATAATAAATCGATAAAATTTAAGAATATTTTTAGTTTGTTGTTGTTTATGTTGAATTTAATTTGTTACATTAATTAATTGTTTGTGTTACTTTATTTTATTTCATAAATCTTAAACAATAAATTTAAACCTTTTGCTTTATTATTATTATTATTATTATAATTGTTAAATTTATATTTACAAAATTAATGTTTACTACGAAAAATTATTTATTTTGACAATCATTATTCTGATAATGACGTAATAAAACGTTACTCTTTTGTTCGCTTGCTATTCGAATTTTTAACTCTAAATCAAACTTTCATTAAACTTTATGATAATAACCAGTATCAGAAAATATACACTTTTTATGTTCTGTACGCGGATAACTTGTAAAATAAAATTCTTAAAATGTTAAATTTATTGTGACGACTGTAGAAAAAAATATTGTGTTGCGAACGCAAATGCATATTTCGATTTCGAGATAATGCCGTGCCTCTACGTTGCGTGTCAACAACCTCTTAATCAACAATGTACCATTTTGCGTGAAAAAGATATATGAGCTGTATTCCTTTGCCACTTAGTTCATTTAAATCATTTCAGATAAACTAAGCAACATAACTAAATGAAATGAATTAAGCAAACTGATTCATTTATTGAAGTGAATAACTTCAAAGTAAATTAGAATCAGTAATTCTAGTACTGGAAATGAAGTCAGCGAAGTAATCCAGCGAAATAAATAACTGATTTGATTCAGTAAATGTAAGTTTGATCAGATCTAAATGGTAAATGCAATACAGCTATGAAAAGATATTTCAATAGTTACCAGAGATACAAACAAAACAGAAACTTGTCATATTGACAGAACGAATTTATTTTCAGAACGTATACGTTTTTTAATAATCTAAGATGCATCGTACAAAAATTTGTATATCACGAGCGTAAAGTTTCTTTGTTCCTCTTGCACTATTGCAGCTTTCGCCTTCGGCTCCCACTACAATTACCGTACTCGAGTAACAAAGTATCACTACTTTCTTAATACACAAATAACTATTTAATTCACATTGATTTTGAATGTTGATATATTCACTTCTCAATACGACCATAGAAAGAAAATAAGTTAATAAATTTTAATTTTTAAATGTCGGTAGCGCGAAAGAAATTATAAAACACTCATTTGTAAGTGCTTGATATGTGTTATGAAGCACTTGCCATTCTTGTATTGTAATATTCTATGCTACATAAACAAAAATCAAAACACAAACAACAAAGACAACATTTATTTAGGAACTACTACACATTAATGCTATAATTTGAATTGTTACATTCATTCCGGACGAAGATGTTACCACAATTACAGTTTTCATGTAAATTAACATTAGAAGTAGCAAATAAAATAATTTTCGTCATATATATTTGTTAGAATAAAAATAAATATAAAAATATTTCACCACGCCTTTTACCCATTACTGGGTGAGGCACTCTACTAAAACAGATCTCGGTAAGTGATATAATTTTGCACGTGAAGTGCGGTTACCAGCCGTGAAATCACGGCCCCCAAAGATGTTACTGGAAGGGAAGCCACAGTTGTAGTATTAATGTGGTGAAAATGTTTGTCGGCAGTGGGAATCGAACCAGGGTTCTCAGGAAATAAATTTATTTATTCTCGTGTAAAATTTTGGACTTTTTAAGCCGATAAATGTACCAATTTCGAAAAGTTCTTTATGTCAATACCTTCTCTTACATTTCAGCATAGAACATATGCTCCATAAAGTTGAAAATTTTACAGTCATGAAATTTTTCATTAAATACATCAGCAAAATATTTTCACTTTATATTTTTATTTCTACACCATACACTAAACTCATCTACTGAAAAATAAAACGTGACATTTTTGTCAAAATCAGAAAGGCATAAAAATAATAAAAATAATAAAAAAAACGAAAAAATCACATTATGACAGTTCAGGTTAACAATTATAAGAAATTCCTGACTGTCAAAATGAGATTCTGATTAATTTGATTTTTATTTTCATGGCTACCTAATTTTTGTAGAAAATATCACATTTTATTTTTCAAATATCTAGTAATAACAAATTTAAACTTTTTAAACTTAAAATTTAATTTTAAACAATTTTTTATTCTTGTACTTTTACTCCTAAATGTACAGGAGAACCAATTTCCGAATATTTATATAATCCTGTGTTAAACTCCTTTGTTTTGCATTTCTGTGCATATCAATTATGAATTGTTAATACAATATGATATGTATAACAGTAAAAATGATGTTGGTACAGGTTGAACATTTTCTTTACTAAATACTAGTTGCCTGTATACAAAAATATTTTTTTGGTTAGTTTAACACCAACATGTTGTCTCTCGCAGTAGTCTCGAAAAAGCTGGGTCTCATCAATGTTATCACATAGATACTATCAATATTGTCAATACTATTAATATTATCGATAATATGCATAATTAGTCCAACTATTATTCGACAGAATGCAATTTCAAAAATACAAGCATATTTGTAATTTGTTTTAAGTAAATATAAACTGTATTACTATCTATATTATTTTTTACAGGCTCGTATTGGCCGTTACATAATAAAAAAATACCGTCCTAATGCGACTCATCAGGCTTTACAAACTGGAGCCGACGTCTCATTTCGTGAGTTCGTGCAGTACTTAATTGTTGAGGGAATGACAGCTGAAAATGTTAACGAGCACTGGCAACCAATTTACCAAATGTGCCATCCCTGTATACTTAACTACACATTTATAGCGAAATACGAACGGTTGATTGAAGATGCTGAAATCTTTCTTGATATGATTAACGCTTCGAGTATTCAATTTCCACAGTCAAAAGCTTCGAATACCAATAAAAAACTGAAGCAGTATTTTCAACAATTGTCACTTGATGAAATTGAAAAATTGTACAATTTGTATAAAATTGATTTTAAGCTGTTTGGATATGACTTACAGGATATTTTAGGATTTGATATTGCTTGATGTTGTGTTCAAGTTAGTTAATTTGTTCTTATTTGTAAAATTAGTAATTTTGAATTATGTAAATAACATTACATATTACAATACAAATAACTGTATATTTATATTTTTGTACATTAACAATAATACCTATCTTATTGTGAGACAACTGTAATTTTTGTACATTAATTTTATATTTTTATTCATTAAAATTAATTTTTAACTAATAAGAGTTATTTTTATTATGTCAAATATTAGAATACATGTTAGATATATACAGGTGTCCTATTTTCTTAATGTAATTAGTAAAATATGTACAATTTTTCCTTTTTGTGGCTGCACTGGATTTAAATGAAGAATTTATTTAACCTCGACCAACTTTATTTTTAATCAAATCTAAACCTAATACCTTGCTAGAACTTAAGAAAAAATATTTACTGCAATAACTCAAGTTTAATTGAGCCCTGATACGCCAACTAGCGTTAAAAAATTAACTTATGTATATGTTTGTATGGTAAAAATACGGGTTTTTATAACGTGACTTTTAATTTTTTTTATGTAAAACCGTTGATTGACTAATAATGTATAATCAAGGATAAAACTAAAAATCTAATACGAACTGTTGCGTGTACGGATGCATATCAGTCTAAACTCTTGCAACATATGATAAAAGAATAGTCCTTAGTTAACTCTGCGGCGGGCGCGCTTTTAAAAATCACATGAGAGGTCGCGCTGCGGCATTTTATGCCGCAAGTAAAAAAAGCTACAATTTAATGCAAAAAACAAAATTTATTTATAAAATAGTAAAGAAAAAACTAAATTAAATATATTTCTTATACAATAAATAATTAATATTTGTCCATGGGCGGGTTTAAGCATGTATTGCAGCATACTCTTTTGTTGCTGTGTCATTTGCAAGAATCACAAGTAACAGTTGTTTTGGTGTTTTTATGTGAGCTGCATATATGACACCTACCAGTATGTGTTTTTTTGTAACTGACGCCTCAGTTATTTGACAATATTTCGAAAGAAAATCTCATATGTCGTTCGGAAGTGACAGATTCTCAACAATTTCTTCTATTTCTCTTTCAGTGAGGTTCCTTCTTGAAATTTTCCTCTCCAAAAGTTATTATTTTTTTAATTAAAGTTATTTTACACTATATCGATGTTATAAGATCCATTAAAAAATTAGAAATCATTCAATAAAAAAGTAAAATTCTGAAACACATTACTTACATAACTAGTCGCGTTGCGGCACAGAGTGCCGCAATTTGGTAGTTTTGTTTTTTACGTCTTGAATACTACTGGACCTATGGTTGCAACTCACCGGTTTTGAGTATTATGCGTTGTTAAAATAGTCATTTGAGAATACCAAAACGGGCATAGTTATGAAAATAAAAATAAATGTGATATATGTAAAAAAGAAAAAGTGCGGCATAGAATGCCGCTGCGCGCCCGCCGGAGGGTTAATAATTTGGAATACATGCTCCGATATAAATTTTTTAACTCATATTTTAAACTACTAATTTCATATATTATTCAATTATCGTGATAGTGAGCAAAAAGTAATTTAAATTTAGATTTTAATTTGTCAGTTAAAACCTGTTCTTGTAGTTTTGCAGGGGCGGATCTAGACTTGATTTGGGGGAGGGGTCACGGATTTATTTTTGTGATCGGTAGAGGGGAATGCATAACTGAACAAAAGTTTTTATTTCCTGTTTTCAAACACCATGTCACAAGTTTTATTATATTTGTATATATTGTAACGAATATAAAGCTAGTCAGTCGATTGGGTTGTGGACTAGATGGGTTAGAGTGGTGAATAATTAGGAATATGTTACAAGTTCTTTTCCACCGCACCGGAATTGAAATTCTTGTCTGCAGCTTTGACCCCAAATGAAGAACAAAATTAGATCGCGCTGTGGATTCCCACTTCTTTAAGACCTCAGGATGCATCAAGGGTTCGGCTTGCAAATTTCGTCATAACTTCTCCGCAACCCGTCAACCACTGTTCCGAAACAGTTTTAAGGAGGGGGCAGAAGAACGAATATAAAGCTTATAGGTGCGTTCAACGTACTAAGCAAAACAAGCAAATCGGAAATAAGAATCATTGAACGGTTTTGCTAGGCTAACATTTGCTCGTTTTGCTCGCGAGCAAAACAAGCGAGAAATTTCTCGCTCGAATATTCAAATATTTTTGCGGGAATTTCAAATTGTAAGTTTATAACTCGAAAGATCAAAACTATTTTGATAGTTGACAAACAAAAATTAAATTAAATATATGAAGAATGGAAAATGAATATATTCAGCTTTTCATAGATGATGGGATTGATCTATATCAAGCTATTATTGGTAGGATTACTATTATTATTTTATTATCAAGGGCTATAAAATAGCCGTCATCAGTTTTAGTGAATGTGCCATCATGGTTCTTAAAAAATGTATATTTATTGAATTCCATATTCCAAACAATAGCCTAATATCACCAACACAAACTTGGCTGAAAATTTTTAGCGCAAATTTCAATCTGTCAAAACGTATAAAAAGTACATACAGGTACAACGTGCGCATTCATATTATCAAGACAGGCGGTAGTTGTCGACGCCAAGATCAAGCAGCCTACGGCCGGCGACACTGACTGTCTATATTACAGTAACGAAGACTTTGAGCCAATATTCGAAAATTGTAATTCCATTTATCTTTTTATTAGCCGATAAATTAGTCACGTTAAACATATGATAATTTACTACATAACACCCTTGTTTGTATTAGATACAATTTTTGTATTAATTATTACTTTACAAGCTATTATTTTCCTATATAAGATTTTTTTCTATCAATTTTTCGTTCCTCCCGACCCTAAATATTTTGTTTTGCTTTTCGCGACTTGTCCGACTAGCGGCAGCACCTTACGCTCACTTCGGCTCTCGAGCTCGCTTCGTTGTCGATCGGAAACTGATGCAAAACCAGAAGTACAAAACTAAAATTTATTGACTTTTGACATTGCGAGTTACCAAATTTGTGTAAAATATATGTTTAAAGTTCATATGCAAGTATTTCTGTATTCAAAAATATATAATCAAGACAGGCGTTAGTTGTCGTCGCCTTGATTAAGCAGAAAACGGCGACACTGACTGTCTATATTACAGTAATATAAACTTTGAGCCAATATTCGAAAATTGCAATTCCATTTAACGTTTTATTAGCTGATAATCGTCTTTGGTATCAATTAAAAGGTCTTTTGTAGTGCTCGCGTGAAAAATTTAATACTTTTCGATCGTCAATTGTGTTAGTGAAAGTGCCTCAAAACCCATCGTCTTTGGTATCAATCGAAAAGTCTTTTGTAGGGCTTACATGCAAAATTGGAATTTTATCTATTGGCAATTGTTTTAATGAAAGTACTTCAAAACCTACCGTGTTTGGCATCAAATGAAAGGTCTTTTTAAGGACTTGCATGCAGAATTGAAATTTTTTCGATCTGCTATTGTTTTAGCGAAAGTGTTCCAAACCCTATCGTGTTTGGTACCAAATGAAAGGTCTTTTGAAGGGCTCGCGAGCAAAATTTGATTCTTTTCGATTGTCAATTGTTTTAGTGAAGGTGCTTCAAAACCCATCGTCTTTGGTATCAATCGAAAGGTCTTTTGAAGGGCTTACATGCAAAATTGGAATTTTTTCGATCGGCAATTGTTTTACCGAAAGTATTCCAAAACCTATCGTGTTTGGTATCAAATTAAAGGTCTTTTTAAGGGCTTGCATGCAGAATTAGAATTTTTTCGATCGGCAATTGTTTTAGCGAAAGTATTCCAAAACCTATCGTGTTTGGCATCAAATGAAAGGTCTTTTTGAGGGCTTGCATGCAGAATTAGAATTTTTTCGATCGGCAATTGTTTTAATAAAAGTATTTCGAAACCTATCGTGTTTGGTATCAAATGAAAGGTCTTTTCAAGGGCTTGCAAGCAGAATTAGAATTTTTTCGATCGTAAATTGTTTTACCGAAAGTGTTCCAACACCTATCGTGTTTGGTATCAAATGAAAGGTCTTTAAGGGCTTGCATGCAGAATTAGAATTTTTTCGATCGGCAATTGTTTTAGCAAAAGTGTTCCAAAACTTATCGTGTTTGGTATCAAATGAAAGTTCTTTAAGGGCTTGCATACAGAATTAGAATTTTTTCGATCGGCAATTGTTTTAGCGAAAATATTCCAAAACCTATCGTGTTTGGTATCAAATGAAAGGTCTTTTTAAAGGCTTGCATGCAAAATTGGATTTTTTTCGATCGGCAATTGTTTTAACGAAAGTGTTCCAAAACCTATCGTGTTTGGTATCAAATGAAAGGTCTTTTTAAGGGCTTGCATGCAGAATTAGAATTTTTTCGATCGGCTATTGTTTTAGCGAAAGTGTTCCAAAACCTATCGTGTTTGGTATCAAATGAAAGGTCTTTTTAATGGCTTGTATGCAGAATTAGAATTTTTTCGATCGGCAATTGTTTCAGCGAAAGTGTTCCAAAACCTATCGTGTTTGGCATCAAATGAAAGGTCTTTTTGAGGGCTTGCATGCAGAATTTAAATTTTTTAGATCGGCTATTGTTTTAGCGAAAATTTCCCAAAACCTATCTTGTTTGGTATCAAATGAAAGGTCTTTTTAAGGGCTTGCATGCAAAATTGGATTTTTTTCGATCGGCAATTGTTTTAACGAAAGTGTTTCAAAACCTATCGTGTTTGGTATCAAATGAAAGATCTTTTGAAGGGCTCGCGAGCAAAATTTAATACTTTTCGATTGTCAATTGTTTTAGTGAAAGTGCTTCAAAACCCATCGTCTTTGGTATCAATCGAAAGGTCTTTTGAAGGGCTTACATGCAAAATTGGAATTTTATCGATTGGCATTTGTTTTAATGAAAGTGCTTCGAAACCTATCGTGTTTGGCATTAAATGAAAGGTCTTTTTGAGGGCTTGCATGCAAAATTAGAATTTTTTCGATCGGCAATTGTTTTAGCAAAAGTGTTCCAAAACTTATCGTGTTTGGTATCAAATGAAAGTTCTTTAAGGGCTTGCATACAGAATTAGAATTTTTTCGATCGGCAATTGTTTTAGCGAAAATATTCCAAAACCTATCGTGTTTGGTATCAAATGAAAGGTCTTTTTAAAGGCTTGCATGCAAAATTGGATTTTTTTCGATCGGCAATTGTTTTAACGAAAGTGTTCCAAAACCTATCGTGTTTGGTATCAAATGAAAGGTCTTTTTAAGGGCTTGCATGCAGAATTAGAATTTTTTCGATCGGCTATTGTTTTAGCGAAAGTGTTCCAAAACCTATCGTGTTTGGTATCAAATGAAAGGTCTTTTTAATGGCTTGTATGCAGAATTAGAATTTTTTCGATCGGCAATTGTTTCAGCGAAAGTGTTCCAAAACCTATCGTGTTTGGCATCAAATGAAAGGTCTTTTTGAGGGCTTGCATGCAGAATTTAAATTTTTTAGATCGGCTATTGTTTTAGCGAAAATTTCCCAAAACCTATCTTGTTTGGTATCAAATGAAAGGTCTTTTTAAGGGCTTGCATGCAAAATTGGATTTTTTTCGATCGGCAATTGTTTTAACGAAAGTGTTTCAAAACCTATCGTGTTTGGTATCAAATGAAAGATCTTTTGAAGGGCTCGCGAGCAAAATTTAATACTTTTCGATTGTCAATTGTTTTACTGAAAGTGCTTCAAAACCCATCGTCTTTGGTATCAATCGAAAGGTCTTTTGAAGGGCTTACATGCAAAATTGGAATTTTATCGATTGGCATTTGTTTGAATGAAAGTGCTTCGAAACCTATCGTGTTTGGCATTAAATGAAAGGTCTTTTTGAGGGCTTGCATGCAAAATTAGAATTTTTTCGATCGGCAATTGTTTTAGCGAACGTATTCCAAAACCTATCGTGTTTGGCATCAAATAAAAGGTCTTTTTAAGGACTTGCATGCAGATTTGAAATTTTTTCGATCGGCTATTGTTTTAGCGAAAGTGTTCCAAAACCTATCGTGTTTGGTATCAAATGAAAGATCTTTTGAAGGGCTCGCGAGCAAAATTTAATACTTTTCGATTGTCAATTGTTTTAGTGGAAGTGCTTCAAAACCCATCGTCTTTGGTATCAATCGAAAGGTCTTTTGAAGGGCTTACATGCAAAATTGGAATTTTATCGATTAGCAATTCTTTTAATGAAAGTGCTTGGAAACCTATCGTGTTTGGTATCAAATGAAAGGTCTTTTCAAGGGCTTGCATGCAGAATTAGAATTTTTTCGATCGGAAATTGTTTTACCGAAAGTGTTCCAAAACCTATCGTGTTTGGTAGCAAATGAAAGGTCTTTTTAAGGGCTTGCATGCAGAATTAGAATTTTTTCGATCGGCAATTGTTTCATCGAAAGTGTTCCAAAACCTATCGTGTTTGGCATAAAATGAAAGGTCTTTTTGACGGCTTGCATGCAGAATTTAAATTTATTCGATCAACTATTGTTTTAGCGAAAATTTCCCAAAACCTATCTTGTTTGGTATCAAATGAAAGGTCTTTTTAAGGGCTTGCATGCAAAATTGGATTTTTTTCGATCGGCAATTGTTTTAACGAAAGTGTTTCAAAACCTATCGTGTTTGGTATCAAATGAAAGATCTTTTGAAGGGCTCGCGAGCAAAATTTAATACTTTTCGATTGTCAATTGTTTTACTGAAAGTGCTTCAAAACCCATCGTCTTTGGTATCAATCGAAAGGTCTTTTGAAGGGCTTACATGCAAAATTGGAATTTTATCGATTGGCATTTGTTTGAATGAAAGTGCTTCGAAACCTATCGTGTTTGGCATTAAATGAAAGGTCTTTTTGAGGGCTTGCATGCAAAATTAGAAATTTTTCGATCGGCAATTGTTTTAGCGAACGTATTCCAAAACCTATCGTGTTTGGCATCAAATAAAAGGTCTTTTTAAGGACTTGCATGCAGATTTGAAATTTTTTCGATCGGCTATTGTTTTAGCGAAAGTGTTCCAAAACCTATCGTGTTTGGTATCAAATGAAAGATCTTTTGAAGGGCTCGCGAGCAAAATTTAATACTTTTCGATTGTCAATTGTTTTAGTGGAAGTGCTTCAAAACCCATCGTCTTTGGTATCAATCGAAAGGTCTTTTGAAGGGCTTACATGCAAAATTGGAATTTTATCGATTAGCAATTCTTTTAATGAAAGTGCTTGGAAACCTATCGTGTTTGGTATCAAATGAAAGGTCTTTTCAAGGGCTTGCATGCAGAATTAGAATTTTTTCGATCGGAAATTGTTTTACCGAAAGTGTTCCAAAACCTATCGTGTTTGGTAGCAAATGAAAGGTCTTTTTAAGGGCTTGCATGCAGAATTAGAATTTTTTCGATCGGCAATTGTTTCATCGAAAGTGTTCCAAAACCTATCGTGTTTGGCATAAAATGAAAGGTCTTTTTGACGGCTTGCATGCAGAATTTAAATTTATTCGATCAACTATTGTTTTAGCGAAAATTTTCCAAAACCTATCTTGTTTGGTATCAAATGAAAGGTCTTTTTAAGGGCTTGCATGCAAAATTGGATTTTTTTCGATTGGCAATTGTTTTAACGAAAGTGTTTCAAAACCTATCGTGTTTGGTATCAAATGAAAGATCTTTTGAAGGGCTCGCGAGCAAAATTTAATACTTTTCGATTGTCAATTGTTTTAGTGAAAGTGCTTCAAAACCCATCGTCTTTGGTATCAATCGAAAGGTCTTTTGAAGGGCTTACATGCAAAATTGGAATTTTATCGATTGGCATTTGTTTGAATGAAAGTGCTTCGAAACCTATCGTGTTTGGCATTAAATGAAAGGTCTTTTTGAGGGCTTGCATGCAAAATTAGAATTTTTTCGATCGGCAATTGTTTTAGCGAAAGTGTTCCAAAACCTATCGTGTTTGGCATCAAATGAAAGATCTTTTGAAGGGCTCGCGAGCAAAATTTAATACTTTTCGATTGTCAATTGTTTTAGTGAAAGTGCTATCGATTGGCATTTGTTTTAATGAAAGTGCTTCGAAACCTATCGTGTTTGGCATTAAATGAAAGGTCTTTTTGAGGGCTAACATGCAAAATTGGAATTTTTTCGATCGGCAATTGTTTTAGCGAAAGTGTTCCAAAACCTATCGTGTTTGGTATCAAATGAAAGTTCTTTAAGGGCTTGCATGCAGAATTAGAATTTTTTCGATCGGCAATTGTTTTAGCGAAAATGTTCCAAAACCTATCGTGTTTGGTTTCAAATGAAAGGTCTTTTTAAAGGCTTGCATGCAAAATTGGATTTTTTTCAATCGGAAATTGTTTTAACGAAAGTATTCCAAAACCTATCGTGTTTGGTATCAAATGAAAAATCGTTTGAAGGGCTCGCGAGCAAAATTTAATACTTTTCGATTGTCAATTGTTTTAGTGAAAGTGCTTCAAAACCCATCGTCTTTGGTATCAATCGAAAGGTCTTTTGTAGGGCTTACATGCAAAATTGGAATTTTATCGATTAGCAATTCTTTTAATGAAAGTGCTTGGAAACCTATCGTGTTTGGTATCAAATGAAAGGTCTTTTCAAGGGCTTGCATGCAGAATTAGATTTTTTTCGATCGGAAATTGTTTTACCGAAAGTGTTCCAAAACCTATCGTGTTTGGTATCAAATGAAAGATCTTTTGAAGAGCTCGCGTACAAAATTTAATACTTTTCGATTATCAATTGTTTTAGTGAAAGTACTCCAAAACCTATCGTATTTGATATCAAATAAAAGATCTTTGGAAGGGCTTGCGTATAAAATTCATACTTTTCGATCGTCTATTGTTGTAATGAAAGGACATCAAAATCCATCTTTTTGGTATCAATTGAAAGGTCTTTTGAAGAGCTTTCTTGCAGAATTGGATTTCTATTGATCGGCAATTGTTTTAGTGATAGTGATTCAAAACCTATCATATTTAGTATATATTAAAAGATTTTTAGATGGACAGCCGTGTAGAATTTAAAAGTCTTAGATTCGTAATAATTCAATTTATATTGTGTTTATTGTCTTACTGAAGTTAATTCTATATCAGTGTCCGCGGAGATTACCGTGAGTATTTATTATTATTCCAATACGTGATTGTAGTAATAAGAGCATTACTATACAAGAGCTTATTAATAAACAATTGGTTGTGAAAGAAAATGTAGAAGCTCAATGTTCAGAATGCTTGCACTCACATAAAATACATAAAACCGAATTAGTTTCTTTTGGCACAGTATTAATTTTCCAAATTCTGTTATTTGAAAATGAAAATGGATATATTCGGAAACTAACTGATACACGTAATATTTAAAACGTTTCAATGGGAACTTATTTGATTCAAAGATATAAATACAAAGTGCTATATTTCACCATGGTACTTCAATGGCTGAGGGACACTACACAATATGATTAAAAAAGGAAAATCAAGGATGCTTGCAAATGATTCTCACGTTGGAAAACAAACTTCGCCAAGAAACTCTAAACATGCTTATATATTTATTTTAGAACGAATTTAGATTTTTATAGAAAGATGTAATAACAATATACCAATACCAAATATCATTTATAATATAGGGTCAAACTATTGTATAAAAAAAAAGTGATATCTTCCAAAAAAACAATTACATTGTTAAAGGTACGCCAAGATTGCGCAGATTCCTTCCCCAAAAATTGTAATATCTATATATTACAGATTTAAAAAAAGTGGTATCTAATTAAGCCAAGAAAAATATTCGAATTTAAAAAACCTTAAACAATGTTACTTAAACTGGAAACATTTTAAACACTGGGGTCGCCAAGGTTTTTTTTTAATTAATTTTTTTTTTATTTGACCCGATATTTTTAAAACTGTTCGATAAGGTTTTTTAAATTCGAATATTTTTCTTGGCTTAATTAGATACCACTTTTTTTAAATCTGTAATATATAGATATTACAATTTTTGGGGAAGGAATCTGCGCAATCTTGGCGTACCTTTAACAATGTAATTGTTTTTTTGGAAGATTTATTATTAGCCGAACACATTTCACGATGTCTTGTCCGGTACCACTCGGTCTTGAAAATGTAGCGAAACGAGCAAACCGTTCAAGTGTTGTGCTAGAATTATTCTATACGGAATCATGAGAATTGTAAGTATTAAACAATTTTATCTACCTGTTGCATATTTGTTTACTTTGATCATATGATATGTAACCATATTTGTTAAGTTTTATCATATTATGATTATGATATGAGCATTAATTTTAAACAATAATTACATCTATTCCATATTGATGTTCAAATTAAATTCCAATTCGTTATCCGTAGTTATAAGTTGTAATTTACATTTAATTCTTCATTTTTTATAATGTTTAGCGATTAGCAATATATAATTTTGGATAATCCGCCTGTGAATGCCAATCCCTGTTGTGATGGGTTTAGTTCACCAATTTGGAGTCATTTTAATAACATTACTTCTAAATACTTTTCGATAATCCTTCTTTGAATGCCATTTCCTACTGTGATAAATTAAGCCCACCAATCAGGGCCCCCAAGCACGAGGTAGGGATGGGCCCTCTACTCTTTTATAGTTTACTATCATGATTATACTATAATTTCTGTTTATTTTATTAAGGGATTAGGGGGAGGGGTATTAATAATTAAGTATAATTAATATTTACGTTTTATTTATTTATTTATTGTATTGAACACATTTAAATTTAAATTACATTTAAAGTACATTTCAAATCAACTAATTAAAATGCAATCACATGATTTTTTTCTCTGCTCTTCACTGCTGAAAAGTGGTCGATGATCTCTTGGAACTCAAGAGACCGCAACTTATCATTGTCCATACTCGTAACGCTCAAGTCTGCTAACATTTCCTGGAACATAGTTGTTCGCAAGTAATTCTTTATTCTCTTTAGTTTACTGAATGACTGTTCTCCAGTACAGTTTGATATCATCAAACTTAAATATATACGTAAAGCCGTTTCGACGTTAGGAAATGCCAAAGAAATATTGTCCTCGAATATGATGTCGAACGACAGTCTGCGATACGTTGCTGCGTGTCGTTGGCTAACCTGACTGACTGAACGACACCTTGCGACACGCGTCGTTGTGTGTCGCTGGGCATAGTTAGCGCGCAATTCAGGTTGATTGGGGGCCACAAGCACGTGCTTGTTCCGCTTGCACGTAAATCCGGCCCTGCCTCCAATTTGGAGTGGTTTTAATAACTCTAGTTCAAAATAATATTTATGCTTCAATGTTTCTATTGCAGAGGTACAACCGGTAGATACAGTGACAATTCAAACTGCTATTGAATGCTTTGAATCTAGAGACCTTTCTGCCGCAGATATTTCTGGTACGTAACTTTATTCACATTTTTAAAACCAATGTTTATAAATTTTATTTTTAAATGTTAATTTTTATATCGTAGGTCCATCAACCAACACCTGTATCACTCCGTAACACATAGCAATCACAGAGACTGAAAATAAATCCGCATTGTCTTCCACTCCTCGCAAGCGCAAAGGTAATTCAACTTTATATGAATACTGGCAGGACCAATCAGGGATTAAAGAAAAAAAAGATTCAATTCTTACTTAATTAATTATTGACATTTGATACACAGTGACGACAATAAATATTTATAGAATAATGTATATTTTTTTAATTTATTTTTTCCATGCCTGTAGATTTAATTTTTCCTGATGATGGATTTCTTTCACTATTAATTTTTAAGTAATGAAATATTCTCAGTGGTATTGCGTCGAACTATGGATTTAATAATTCAGCCGTACCCAGTAATGGGTAAAAGACATGATAATATTTATTTTTAAATATATTGTTCGTTGAAACAGTATTGTAATTTTTTTTTTTTTTTTGTTTAACAGGTTCATCGGAACGCATTTATTTGCGTTTCGAAGACACAGGATTTAACGCCAAAAAGAAAAATTTGTATATGATGTTACAGAAAGCTGAAAGAAAACTAACTTTGAGTCAAAAACGGGGCAGAGTTCTGGCACAGAAATGCAAAGACAGGAAAGTAGATCTCCTTTCCTCCTCTACCCTAGAAAATATGGAAAATATTTACAATTTACCCCGTGTCCTACGAATCTTTGTTTTGTCCCTTCTCCGTAATTTCCAAAATAGCAAAATGCCCCGCCGTTATACTCTTGAAGAAAAATCCCTTTTCCTTTCCATTATGAAGCATGGTCCCCGGTGTTATCGGTATTTGGAGAAACTTTTACAATATGTACTCTAATGTTTGATGAAATGGAAATTTCTAAATATTTAAATTTATGTGTAACTAAGGAGTCTTGGCAGGTAGAGGGTTTTGTCAGAACTGGACAGGAACAATGTGTCAAACTTGCTGATCATGTATTGGTTTTCATGATTCGTGGCATTGCTAAAAAATGGAAGCAACCCGTTGCGTTTTATTTTACACACAGTACCGAGAATCAGTTTGTTTTAAAATGCTTGATCAAGCAAGTTGTTCGGGCCATTCATGAACAGACACATTTTAAAATTGTCGCATCTGTTTGCGACGGTGGCTCCTGGAACGTAGCCGCTTTGCGTTCTCTTTCGTTAGAATCGAAGAGAGGGAAAAACGAATTCGTCTACAACATTGATGGTAACAGAATTGTACATCTTTTTGACGCTCCTCACTTACTTAAGTGTATGAGGAACAATTTTATTACTAAAAATGTTGTATTCGAAGGGGAGACAGCCAAGTGGAGTGATATTGAAAAGCTCTACCAGTTGGATGGGGCTAGCGGTGCATTTAGAGCTACCAAGCTTACAAATAAGCACATAAACCCCACCAACAGGCAGAAAATGAGGGTAAAGTTAGCGGCCCAAGTTTTTAGTCAATCCACTGCTGCCTTTCTTCATGTTCTAACGAATGGAAATGTTTTGGATGCTGCAGGAACGGCAAATTTTGTCAGGTTCATGAATGACCTGTTTGATTCATTGAACTCAGCAAAACCTCTTGCCAGTAGAGTTACAGACGGGTCCCCTCATTTTTCATTTTGGGCTAGTGCTCTTCAAAGTTTACAACGGGTTGAGTTTGTTGGTGGACGCAACAAACCGCCGTGTCTCCAATTACTGATGAGCACAATTAGTAATGCACAGTATCTGTGGAATTCTCTAAAGGATAGTGGTTTTAAGTATCTCACTTTGAGATCTTTAAACCAAGATCCTTTGGAGAATTTATTCAGTGTTGCAAGAGGATTGTGTGGGGGTAACACCAGACCATCAACTTCACAATTTGTCGATGCCTATAAAACAGCCATTTTAAATAATACTGTTAAATGTGGCGTCGGTACAAATTGTGAAGATGATGGTGAAAAACTTCTCCTTTCATACCAAATCCTTCTTGCTGATTCCTCTGACTCCATTACTGAAGATCCTTCGAACCCTACTCCTACAACTTCTTTATTTTCCCATATATCTTTTGAACAGCCTTCTCTCATTGATAATGCTAATATAGACAAGGGCGGATCCACGGGGGGAGCATGGTGGCCATGCCCCTCCCCCTTGGGTCATTTTTTGTAGTCGGGATTTTCTATAAGTTTCATGATTATATTCGACAAACCTTGAACTGTAGGAAAAAATGTAAATAGTGATAAATTTATTATTCTGTCAGAACTGAGTGAAACTGAAATTCGATTGTAAAAATGAAATTATTTTATTTTGTTATCATTTTTATACACAATTTGCGCAAAATTTGGATCCAGAATTATTTCAAATTAAAACGCATAAAAACATAAAAACAGATAAAGACGATTAGAGGCACGATTTCCCCTACGTTATGTTTGTTTATTTCTACTGTTTACTTTTTGGTGTCCTTGTTGTAGAAAATCTGCATTCGCCACCGATAGGTTGATGTAAATTCTGATTTGTAAGAAACAAAAATTTGAATTACGCACATTGTCAGTGGATATAGTTTTAAAATGCCACGAAATATCTGTACGCGGTTGCCAACCCAAAGAAATTGAAAAAAACTAATACCGGAATAACGACGTCTTGTGTCTGTGAATGTGCCTTATGCCAATGGCACACTGGTCGAGGAGCAAAATGAGCATCGATGAGTTCCTCGATAACACAACAGAACGTACTCGTCAATCATGGTTTTCTGTTTCATCGATGACAAATACAAAGAATTTCTCTGACAAAAAAAAATTACGTTGGTAATAATATCAGTGAAATATTCCTATTCCGTCGGTCTTTAAATTGATATTTCCCTAGTTTATTGTTTTTGGAGGTTGTGTATCCAAAATAGTTTTTTTATTAAAAGAAATATTTTGTGATGATATGAGTTCGAGTGAGGATGAAAGAGATGCAGCAGTTCTTGCTGGGTGTTACTAATTATAAAACGAAAATGTACTAAATAAAATTAGGCAAAAATATAAAAAGAAAATGAAACACTAAATATCAAAAGAAAATTAAACACTAAATATAAAAAGAAAATTAAACACTAAATATCAAAAGAAAATTAAATACTAAATATAAAAAAAAAATTAAATACTAATATAAAAAGAAAATATGGTAAATAAAACTAAAATACTGATAAAAATAAGCAAACACAAAAGATTAGCACAAAGCAAAAACAAAATGACAACCCACGCTAACGTGAAATCAGACAAAAAGATACGTGTGAAATGAGACAATAATCGTTTCATCGAGGCTCCTCGATGGAAATAGCGGCGCCTCTATTTTTCATCGATGACGGGTGCGTTCTGTTGTGTTATCGAGGAACTCATCGATGCTCATTTTGCTCCTCGACCAGTGTGCCATTGGCATTAAAGCATAACCTAAGTCAATGGGCGCGAGAACGCCTGCAGTGACATTTATTTTCCAGACAACTTCTTGGTTGGCGCCATTTGATCAAGGTTTGTACATCAAATTTAGTTTTGCAATAAACTTTAAAATGAGTTTAAAATGTGCGACGCAGACATTTATCCGAATTGTAAACTGCTGTTACATATTTTCTTAAGTCTGCTAATTAGCGTGGCTTCAGCAGAACGTAGTTTTTCAGCCCTGCGTCGGCTGAAATCGTGGCTCAGGAGCCACATGACTCAAGACCGTCTCGTGGGACTCGCGTTGATGCATTTGCATACAGACATTCCGCTGAATCCTGAAATAATCTTAGATAGATTCGCGAAGTCCAAAACCCGACGTTGTACCCTAATTGTCTAAGTACGCAATGTGTAAATAAACGATACAAAGTTATGTATATATTTGTTTAACAAACGTTCATATGTACATGTCGTTGAATCCCGTTCGCATGCGACTTATTGTTTGATAAAAAAAAAAGTCAATGGCCCCCCTCTTGGACAATTCCTGGATCCGCCCTTGAATATAGATGTTAATAAATCCGCGTATGTAGCCGGTTATTTAATTAAAAAAGTGTTAAATTATGAATGTCAGTTTTGTGAGCAATTTTTTTGTGCCACAAAAATAACTGATGTTCATAATTTAGTACTTTTGCGTGATTACGGAGAAAGTAACAAATTATTAAAATATGGATCAGAAAATTTTATTAGCATCATCAATTTAGAGAAAGAAATTTTTTTTTCCAATATTCCCAACATCATTCATCTGCCTAATCTTCTCTCCAATATTCCTTCCCTGTCTGTGCCAGATTTCTGTGCAGAACATGGCCAAAATTCTATTGATAAAGTCGCCCGTTTACTAACTTTAGTGTTACTAAATCATTTCGTCAAATTAGTAAACAAAAAACTAAACAAAATTGACATAAATGAGAATAAAATCATCAATGATTTTGTAACTATGTATTCGTAATTTAATTTTTTTGTATATATTATTTATATATTTAATAAATAAATTTTTGTATATACTATTTTTTGTATTTTATTAATTCTTTTATTATTACAAAATAAAATCAAATGTTTTCAGGGTACGCGCGCATAAATGTTAGTATGCAACTGGCACGTCTTTTCTTGTATGGTCTGTGGTTGAGAGTAGATAAATGTTGTGAAATAAATAACAGCTCTAGTGTACGTAATATAAATAGTAGTTTAGTGAACGTTAGTTAAATAATATTAGTGTTTGAATATTTATTAGTCGTGTTTAAGTTTTATTGTAGTGTTAATTAATTTTTAATAAGTTTCTTTTATTTTTTATTTTCATCTCATTAAATAAATACTTTTATTTTCGTTTAACATAAATACTTGTGAGATATTTTTGTGCCTTAAACATTCTACACACTTCCAGAAAGACGAAAAACGTTACAATATTATATTTATTACCCGACAACAAAGATTGTATCAATCGAAAGATATTATTTTTCTGAATTCAACAATGTAAAATACATTTAAATCTGGTAGTAATTTGACCCAGTAAATTAATTTTTAATTTTTTTAAATTTACCAATTTATTCAATTTTTATCGAAAATAAATATCGTTACCTATGACTGTTTTGTTTTAATTAAAACGATTTTTTTGACGTTCGAAAGAAACCAAAACAAAACAGCCATAGGTAATGATATTTATATTCGATAAAAATTTAATAAATCGGTTAATTTTCAAAACTTAAGAATTAATTTACGGTATCAAATTATTACTAAATTGAAATGCATGGTGTCACCTCGCTCTTTCTACAAATTTGTTGTTTCCCATAAAATTGTGTGGAGGGGGATCTACTTCGGGTCTGGATGCATGTGACGTCAAAATTGTAAGTCCCTATTTAGGTAAATAATGTCGCCATCTTGTCTACGTAGTTAAAACTTTTGAAGAAGTAAATATTACTGAATTATTGGTGCCAACGGTTAGTATTTTAGTGTGTAGTTCATATAATAACTAATATACAATGGTTGGGCTTGTTTTTAAGGTTTATGGCTAGATTTGTGTAAAGTATTTGACATAAGGCCGACTAAAAACTTTATTTAGAGAGACTGACGTACCCCGATTACACCAGTATTTATGGTTATACGATTAGTAAAGAAAAGGGAGCAGAATAATGAAGCAACAAGTGTACTTTCTGTTGAGATATTTTTCAGATTATCTGTTGTTTTATTTCGAACAAATGTTGTTGCTATAGTGATTAAAAATATATTATGTATTTCCATATTTAATAAATTGATGAGATAAATATATATATATATATATATATATCAAAGTTCACATCGGACTCTTAGAGAGTAAAACTAACTAGAATACTTGCAAATATAAGGCTAATAAGGGTCGGCATTTTTGAAAATTTTGAAATCCGATCCAATTCTAAATGATTCAAGGTCCGATCCGGTCCGACTCAATCCGAGATACGATCCAAGCCGAAATCCGATCCGAGATTCGATCCGAAATTTGATCCGAGATCCGATCCGAAATACGATACAAGAGCCGATCCTAAATACGACACAAGATCCGATCCTAAATCTGATCCAAGATCCGATCCGATCTGAAATCCGACTAGACGTATCATTAGATCCGTACAGTTTTTCCTATTTATATTTAACCAATTGTAATATTGCATATTCGAAAGAAAAATAACCGTTATAATTGAAACTTAATCTATAATTTTGTTATGAAAAACTAAAGAGACATATTTTGTCTTAACGTTATTCAATCATTTTTTATCATAAAACATAAATGTTTATAAATTTTACGTAGCGTTACATTTCTTTACAATGGAACTGGAATTTATGTTTTTACTCCGAGTGGATACCTAAAAGCTGTGTACATATCCAACTTTCAGATTGGATATTTTATTCGATTTTAGAATCGGATATTTTATCCGATTTTAGGATTGGATAGTTTATCAGACTTTCGGATCGGACGTTTAATCCGACATTTGGATCGGATATTTTATCCGATTTTCGGATCGGATATTTTATCCGAAGTTTGGATCAGATCCGATCCGAATCCAATCCGAGATAGTTCTAATCCGATCCGAGAGAGTTCTAATCTGTTCTGACTCGAAATCCGACTTTGGATCGGATTCGGATATCGGATATTTCTGCCGACCTCTACAGCCTAGTATATGTTTGAGAGGAACTCCAGACGTCATGGATGTAATTCAAGGTCGTTTGAAACATACAGCTTTTGGTGAATCTGTTACGGCTGAATAAGTTACATACAAAATAAACCTAGAATATTTTTACATAGATAGTAGTGCTCTGATAGTTTTAACCACAAACATAACTGATGAAACATTGCAAAAGATCATGCGTTTTACAATAACTCATGAAGTGTGGAAGTATTTACATATACTTTTTGATGGATCGTCTGATGATACGTCTCACGATTTATGTCTTCAATTCTTTAACCTCAAGCATATTTTTGATAATGACATGGCTACTCACACAGCAAAATTGAAGAATATATGGAATGAGCTGACTAACGAAATGAAGAAAGATCCGAATATAAAGTCAGAATTACCAGAACTATTCCTGATTTGTAAAATCTTAGGAACTCTACCGGATGAATATTTTTCGTTTAAGTCGAGTTGAATGTTAATGCCAAAGAATGATAGTACTATTGATAATTTAACCAATCAAATGTGTGCTCATGAAAGAGCCCTTATAAAGAAAGAAATTGAGCATGTACCACAAGAAGCTTTGGTAAATACTCGTACTACATTTAATATTTCAGATGGAAAGCGAAAGAAACTTTTCTGCAAATATTATTAAAAAATGTCACAAAGTCAAACAATACTACAAATGGAATACATATGGTGGACCACCAAAGCCAAATTCGTTAGAAAACACGAAGAATGCAACTATAATGATATTATCTATAGTTCCATCACAAATATTTTCTATCTACGTGACTGCAATAGTTTGTACATTGATAATGGGGCTACAAATCAACAAAGATTTTTCACAACGCAAACGATTAGACTACAATCAAACATTTAGTCCTGTTGCAAGAATGGCTAAAGTTAGAAGTCTACTTAGTATTGCATTCAACGAAGGTATGATTCTTGCGTTTCCACAGCATTTCTATATAGTGATTTGAGTGAAATCATAAGAGGATAAGGTGAAAAGTTCTCGGCCTGATAATGAAAGACTGCAATTTTCAGTTAAAAATGATTTTATTTTACTACATACTCTCCCTTGATTTCAAAACACTTGATCTAGCGTTTCTTCAGCATCAATATTCCTTCCCGGAAGTGAGAGTATGAAAGGCTTTGAAATTATTCATCTACGGCCCTCTCAACTCCTTCATTGGACGCGAAGCGCTTCCCAGAAACAAATTTTTTCAAGTTTGGGAACAGATAGAAGTCTGAGGGTGCCAAATCAGGAGAATATGTGGGATGGCCGAGCAAATCGTATCCGCAGTTTTACCATCGCCAACGCACCCTTGTGTGCAGGTGCGTTGTCCAGGTGAAAGATGATTTTTTTTCTTCTACAAGCCAGGCCTCTTGCGAATTTTCAAGGTAATCAATTAACAGGATCCCTTTCGCATCACAAAACACGTTGGACATGACCATTCCGGAAGATGCGATCGACTTCGCTAACTAATGACACGTGTACCCAGGCAGGAAACGCAAATTTTTGCTGATTGGAACGCCATCTCTGTGTGAGGCCGAAAACTTTTCACCTTACCCTCGTAAAAAGGAATATCGTTCTGTTGAAACCTTCTACTATTAAAACACCCTGTCACAGAACACGACATTAAACAGATTAAAGTTTATAGTACCTAATGTTTCTCGAGATAGCCATAGCGCTCCTTGAAAATTGGATGCGCACTCGTCCAAGAGTCTTCTCCCACTACTCTATTTCTCTGAGTATCACTGACTAATTTTTAAAAATGTAATTTTAGGTTGATAAAATATTGTGAATTTCAAAACTCCCTAAAAATTACTAAATAAACCATTGTTTCTAAACTGTTATTTACTTTCATCAGGAAATAAAAAAATAATTCTTTCTAATCTAATCAAACCTTATCTCAGTTTTTGTCATTTTGATACATTTATGACATTTATACTCCTTTGCGACGAGCTTAAAATTTCTGTAAAAGTAAGAATCACTGATAAGAAAATATTACTAGAGTGGTGGGGGAAATTTTAAAAATTGGTCAGTTATACTGCTAGCCTCTGTGAGTTGTTTCTTTAATAAATTTTATCAATTTCAGAGTTATTTAATATTAATCACAAAATTGTACATTTGTCAAAATATGAGTTGGAATCTGCAGGAAAGCAATGCAGTAGATTCAAGAGCCCGGTTTTGCTGTTCGGAGAATAATACATAATGCGATAGATAAAGCTCGGATTATTGGCAAACATTTTACGTAAAATATGCGCAAATATGTGCAGGATTTTAAACAAAATATGCAGCAATATATCTAAAATAGTTTTAATTCGACATTTATGAAATAAAATTATTATTATAATATTATATAGGGCTGTGTTTATTTTCATATTTCTATCTGTTTAATCCTAGCATAACCCTATACTATTTACATACTGTAAGGAGCGTCTAAAATTCAAACCGTTATATATTTGTGTCTAAATAATAAATGGTTTAAACGAATGGAACCAGAAATTTGTAATTTTACCCCCGATACAACAACACCGAAACTCAGTAGGAATTTCCAACTTAGTTCTTAAAATAAGAAAAGATACAAAATTTCAGCCGGCAGCTACAAAATTCGGCGAAAACCCTAATTGAATGGTGATGAGATCCAGAACCTGCACGCCCGTTTTAGAAAGTTTAAACTTTATTAAATACAACGAATTACCTACCAATATAGTCAAATTAGCAAAATATGCCGAGAATTCAACAAATAGGCACGTTGCTTTGAAATACGCAAAAGTGACAAAAAAAGGATGAAATATGTAAAATATGAAAAAATATGCATTTTGCCTAAAATTCGAGCCTTAGTGATAGATATGAATTTTATTTTTAGCGAATATTAATTTACTGTGATAAACTTGAAAATTCATATAATTCGATCAATTAAGATCCTCGGAGCTAGATTTAATTTTCACCCTATTCAGGGGGTATTTTTTTGGCTCTAATTAATTTTTTTAGGGTGACGAATTTTTTAATCTCGGATTCGGATTCAGAGTCAAAAAGTACATGGAAATATGATGGTGTGGTTCGCTGTTTTTAATTTTTTTCATGGGGTTGTGTATTTAATAATCTATTTTACTCAACCTATAATTTCACAGTTGATAGTATTTATTTAAAACAAACACAATAAAAAATATCATATAATACTACTGAGCAGTGCATGCTTTGCATTTCTTGTAAATGGCGGCATCCCCCATCACTTGCCTCACTTGTACGCATAAGTTAACTATTCAGTGTTTATACAGACTGTACAAAAAGTTCCGGGACGGTCAAATATGTCGAGAAAAACACATCGAGTCGAAAAACAAATAAAAAAATACCTGTTTAATACTTATCAAAAATCTATCTAGTGACACCAAACACGGGTGAGGGTGGGGCGGGAGGCAACTTTGCAATCTTAAATTGAAACTCCAAATTTTTATTGTATTTCGGAAAAAGTTAAGCAGTTTTTGTCTGAAACTTTTTTTCGATTTGCGACAGATGGCGCTGTAATTCGAAAAATAAGTTTTATCCTGATTCCGGAAGACCTTATTTTTTCGATTACAACTCTATTTGTTGCAAATCGCAGAAAAGTTTTACAGAAACTCTACTTAATTTTAGCCGTACAATCCGAATCTACAATAAAAATTGTAGGTTCTCATTTAAAATTACAAAGTTGCCCCCTCCCCACCTCCAAGGGGTGATTGTGGAGGGGTCGTATTTGATGTCATTGGATAGATTTTTGAAAAGTATTAAATATGTGTTTTTTGTTTTGTTTTTAGATTCTATGTGTACACAGGCGGACTTTGGCGTAGGCTAAAGGGGCAATAGCCTAGGGCCCAAAAATTTTAGGGTTCGGATTCAAACTTTTAGTTTATGCTTGTTTTGACTATTTATTTTTATGATTTTATGTTATATTTTATATTAGTTGTAGTGAATTTTATTTCATTTAAATTGGCATCCCAGCAATCTGTCATTTCTGTTAGCAAGCGTCTTTCAAGTAATTATATTACATATAAATAATAGAAATAAATAATTTTATGCCTTTATAATGTATATATATATATATATATATATATATATATATATATATATATATATATATATATATATATATATATATATATTTAAAGGGCCCGAAATAAATATTTTCCCTAGGGCCTGAAATATTTTAAATCCGCTTCTGTATGTGTATTTCTCGACATATTAGACCGTTTCCATACTTTTCTTCCGAAATCAGAATAAAACTTATTTTTCCGATTACAACGCTACTTGTCGCAAATCTAAAAAATGTTTCAGACAAACCCTATTTAATTTTAGCCGTAGGTACAATCCGAATCTACAATAAAAATTGGAAGTTCCCATTTAAGATTTCAAAGTTACCCTCCGCACCTCCCTTCGGGGCGGGCATTGGGGCCGTGTTTGATGTCACTTGATAGATTTTTGAAAAGTATTAAACACGTGTTTTTTGTTTTTTGATTTGATGTGAATTTTTCGGGATATTTGACCGTCTCGGAACTTTTTGTACAGCCTGTATAAAATCCATGGTTTGCCTGTATATTCTTTTGTACTCTAGAATTGTGTGAAATTATAGCAATTATATACTTATTTTGTAAAGTAAGATATCTGCTACTTCATGTAATTTATATCTATCTATTTGCAAGGATGACATTACAGTTTAAGAAAATTAAAGAATGACGATGAATAAAACTGATGACTACGCAAATATTTGTTGTGTAAAGTAAATATTATTGTTGACATGAATATATAATATAAACAGCATTCTTATTTAAGATAAAAAATTTACTAAATAATTAATTAATTGTATGATACAAAGAAGAAAATGAAATGATGAAATCGGTGACTATCTGGCGAAGATTGACATGAACTGGAACAGACTATGAGTACTGGCAAGAGATAGAAAAGAATAGAGGTATAAGATAACAGAAGAAATCAAATAATACATATAACTCAACACTGGCAAAGGCCGATAACCAAATACTGGTTTAAGAGGTTATATTACCCAAGCGCACTGAAAAGTGAACCTTTTTTGGGAATTTTTTTCTCGATTACTAATCAATGGATTAAAATGAAATTTTGGGACTTTATTATACATGTACGAGTATTAAGACATAGAAAAATATTTTTTATTTATATTTACGAAACAAAATGACGTCATGGTACTAGGTAACTTGAACAAATGTTTTTTTTAGTAGAAAATCGGCATGCACTGTATCAATCTCCGTACATCACTTAGAGCAAAAATATAATTTTTTTCTTAATCTACATTAGTTTTTCTTTGAAAGTACCTAAAATTATAATTTTTTTTCTGATGATTCTATGCTGAGCGGCCGTTTCAGAGCGCTTTAAGGCGTCTCAAAAAATAAGCTATAAAAATTGTTTTTCATAGCTTGTCTCCCAAAATAGTTTTTGAATATCATTTTCAAATAGTTTATGCATCAAATAAGGCAATAAAAAAAATGGTGAAACAAAATTTGCTGGGTAATATAACCTCTAAAGTAAATATGATACTTTTGTGAAAATTTAATTTATTTTAGATTCTTATAATGTGTACTTAATTTATAAGTGTCGCAATATAATATAATATTCATGGATTCCTCCAAGTTCATTTACTTATCATACTCGAAATCATCATCATGCAACAAACTTTCAATCACATCCAAAAAGTTTAGGAGTATATATTGATGAATTCTTAAATTTCAGAAAGCATTTGTCTGTTAAATTAACGGCTGCCAGATTAAAATTGCGTCATCTTTATAAATTTCGTAATGAACTTTCAGCATTAGTCAAATTGCATCTAGTAAAATCACTGGTCCTGCCAATATTAGACTATTGTTCTGTGGTATATGTTCCAAATTTATCTGAAATTGATAAACATAAAATAATACTCATGCAGAATTCCTGTCTAAGGTTCGTATTGTATAATGTTCGTAAATATGACCATATTTCGAAATACCGAGACCTTGCTGGTTTGGATGATATTGTTATTCAAGTTAAAAAAATCGTATCTTTGTCTCATTCATAAGATCAGACTTATAGTATATTCCAAAAATGAACCACGGTGTGGTTCAATTTTACCACGGGTACGGTTAGAATGACGTCATTTTGTATGTAAAACGGAACACTTTAACGATGACATTTGTCACTTGACAGATGAGTTTCGAAATGTGAAATTTATTTAATATGGAAAAATATTTATATTATAAAAATATTGTATTCTGCATCACACCTACTTTAACTTAAATATAGGGATATAAAAATAAATATGAGCTTCAGAACAAGTAATAAATTCATCTAATATGAATATATACTGTTAAATAATAAAAATATATTTTGTATCACATGTTTATTTGTCAGTCATCATAAAAATATAGTTTTATAAGACAAAAATCCACAAACACTGCAAAAGCCGCCAAACACGTTTCAAACTTATCAACAACAGCTGTGAAGTAACCACAATTTTCAAAAACCGTGTTCCGTAATGAAACCGGTACTGAAAAAACTAACCATGGTTAGTGTGGTTAATTTTTGGAATACACTATTACTGCTACTCCCTCATATTTATCTGGCAAAACTTATAATTACACGCTACGTGGAAAAGATTTATATGCTGTACCTACTTTCAATAAGTCGAAATTTAAAAGTTCTTTTTCAAATCTGGCTCCATCACTTTACAATGAAATTCCAAACTGTTTGAAATCTTTGTCATTAAATTCTTTTAAAACTCATATCAAAAATATACTTTAAGATTAGAATATAATGTAAACTATATTTACCTAATTGCACTAACATTACTATGACTATGTAGTTAAGGATCATTTGACTAGTATTTAGATTTTGTATATTAACATATTATTTTATTACACACTCTGTATTATTTTTCTTATTTTGTATGGTTAGGTGGAGAACAGCTTTTAGCTGAACCTCGCCATTGACTGATTGTCAATAAAGTTATATTATTATTATTATCATCCATGCAATCACATCTATTCACTTTTCATTCATCTTTCTTTGTCGTACATTATTTATGCGCAAAACATCACAAATTACTCACGCTTACTCATCTAATAACGAAACTGCAAAGATTAGTGTGCACTTCTATTTGAAAGAATATTTCACAAAATGCAGGAGTAGTGCAACACTCCCTTCTTTATTATCTTTAATTTATTTTCAGTTCTTACATAGAGTGTTTAACTGCAATTGTGTGGAATTCACTTTCAAAAACATGCGCAGGGCGACACTCCCTTCCTTTCGTATCTTTTTGTTTCATTTTCAGTTACTGCATTGTGTAGACTTTTCTTTTATAGACAAGCGCAGGCTGTTGCTTTCATCTTTTCTAATCTTTGTAGATTCGTTATTAGATTCGTTGTTAGGAGTAAGCATGAGCAATTTAAGATGTTTCGTGCATATGTTATGTACGTCGAAGAAAGAAAATGAATGATAAGTAAATAGGCGTGATTGAGTAGATGTGATTGGAGGTTTGTTGTGTGTTAAATGATGTCGAGTGTAATAAATAAATGAGTTTATATGAAGTGATCTATGAATGTGGTTAAAGTGAGGGTGATGTATTTGGATGAGGATTTTTGACGAGGCCTGATTATTTGATGAATGTAATGAGTGAATGTTTTGTAAGTGATTTTAGGATTCGTGCTACCCCTACGATTCTTTAATTCATAATCTTCTAATCTTCCCCTTATTCTTTCACTCACATTAGTATTCCATATCCTTATCGAAGTATTTCTCACTTTGCACGGCAGTAATATGACGATTACTCAAAATGCACATGACAATAAATTTGTGATCATTTCCTGTTGTAGACCTTTTACGTCCAGAACCAGATCTCTTTGTGTACCTACTAATCTCACGAAATCGTTGTACTACTCTAAGTATATTGGAACGTAAAATCTCCAAATGTTTTGCGGAAAAAACCCATATCATCTCAAGGGCGGAAATAATGAAAAAATTCTACATTTTTTTATAAATCTTTTATTTATTGATTCTATAAAAGGCAAATAAATCAACAGAACAAAAAAAAATACGTAGAATTAAAGAAATAGATGGTTCGTTAACGCACCACTGATATTTATGATGAAAAAAATAATTAAAATAAAACATACAATCGATTACCTAGGTAAGCAGAAGGAAAAAAAAACACTTAGAACTACTTTATAATTATTATTAATAAACTTTTTAACAATTCAGAACTACAAAATAAATTAAAATGTAAAAATTTAATTGGTGCATCAACGTAACAAAATTAATTATTTTTTGTGGTATTGAGCAAAACAATCCACATGCATCTTTAACAAATATATATTGTGTGAATATGACACACCCTGCACCTTTTTCTTGTACTTTTTCTTCATTGCTAATTATTGTATGACCGATTTTGTCAAATCTAATTTCTTAAGGGGTTGGCGGAACGTGTCTTATAACGGGTAAAGGTTTTGATTTGATCAAGCTTAACGCTATGTAGGACTTGAATTCAAGTAGAGATATGTTTTTTATCATTAACATTATTGAATTATTTTCAACTGTTGAAAACACAATTCAAGTGGTAGAGCTTTTTAATATATATTTATTAAAATAAATTCTTGACCGTACATCATATTTAATACAATATAAAATCATATCATAAATGATATCTATATTGCTGAAATATGAAAGTGTAAGTTGAATAATTTAAAACGTTCGCACTGCCATATTGCAATGACGTAGTTGCATTAAGCCAATCACAGAGCTTTGTCTGAAACGTTTGTCGGTGCTCAAGAAGATGAAGAAGAAATACGCATTCAGCATTCTACGATTCTACCAATGACGTATAATCCTAGACGAATTATGCCGTATTCAAGTCAATGCAGTGTTGTGAAGCAGAGAGGAATGGAATAACTTTTGGGTCCGCCGGATGCGTGGCAAGGAGCGAGTACACTTTGATGTTATGCAAGTTGCTCCTTGCCGCGCACCCACCTCACCAACCAATTATTCTATCCCTTTCTGACTCACAACAAACGCCGATGTTATCCATCTAGTTATGTTTTGTCTGAGGATTCTACTGACAACGACAAGTTACGTGTTATTTATCTCTGTCTTATCTGTCTCTCTTTAAGCTAAGATGCAACTACGTCATATTAATTTGTTTCGAAAGTTTAAATATTTTTATCATGCTTAATACAAGTTTTTTTAAAAAATAAAAAAATTGGGTATAATTATTTTATTACGTAGATTAATACATAAAAAATTCAAAAAAGTCTTGAAAGGCCCATTGTCCAGGGAGTTACGAAATATCGGCCAGAACAATTTTTTTCTCATAATGTTGTACCTACAGTTTGCTATACTATTATCATGGAGCTCGACACCACCCATAAATTTGTTATATAGGGTAATGGCGAATGCTTGATCAGCATAGATATCGTTCTTCTCTTTTCTGTTGTACCGCTTCCCGTTTTTTATTGGTTGTACATTGAAAATGTTGTTATAAACGGTTACGATTGCATTGTCATTCCAACGAGTTAGATAGATTTTAAACTTTGTATCATATTTCGATTCTATTGCGCTCCTCTTACGAATTTTAAAGTATTTAGTGCCTTCAAGCGGATATTTGCCAGTACTATTTTCCTTTATAGTTCCAGTTGCGAAAAAAAAACCCTTATTTTTGAGATGAGTCATTAGTCTATAAGAAGTGAAAAAATTGTCGAAAAAAATTTGATGAAAAGAGGGTTCATCTAAGACAAATAGTAAACTAATGACTTCTACTATCAGAGTCAATTTCATTTAGAGTTTCCTCTAATGCACTCTCCAATTATACCTGTGTCAAATACCTTTTAAAAGACATTTTTTTAATACACAAAATAATACATCTAACTTACGAAACTAATAACTTAGGATTAACGAATTTAGGTGTCTCCGACAGCCAACGAACACCTATCGAAACTTGTCTATAACTTACAAATGTTCACAGATCTTACCAGTGGTGCATATACGAACAAGCGATTTTTCTGTGACAATTGCGCAATATATGTATGGACTAATCGGAAAAACACAGATATTTTCATAAAGAATAACTTCATGACACTCTTATAAATGATAAAACTTTGCTGAAAAAAAATACTAATTATTATTTTTTAGAGCCAACTAAAGTGGAATTTTAACTTTTAAAAAGATACGTATTTTTCATGAAGTGTAAAGTACACAAAAATACAAATATTCTAAGGCAATATTTGTTTTGGTATTGCTCCTTACCTGTAAAGTACGCCTAAATATCAAATGACTGAAAATTATTTTATTTACACAACAACAAATATAATTTGAACTGGTGCGCTAACGCACCATTGGGAGGATATGGGTTAAGTATAGGGTTGCCACCTGTCCGGGTTTGACCCGGAGACTCCGGGTTTCAGTGAGTCATCTCCGGGCTCCGGGTTTAATTATTATTTCTCCGGGAGGTGTAAATAAAATTGGATATGTACAAAATTATATGCAGACTATCGCGTGTAACTCGTGTACCTTGTACAGAATAGCTAGTGCGATGGTCGGTGGCCTATCTGTAACAAGTCAAACTCAGTACATTCCTAATGAATACAATTAAGTAAATTAGAGTATGTTGTAATGAGGTCAGTTATTCAAAATAATATTGTTATAAGTATTCTTTTAGTAGACATTCATTAAGTCAACATGAGACATTTATTCAGCAGATCGGCAGTAAGAATGCAGTAAATTCAGTTCATCCAATAGACTCAAGTAAGTGCGATTCACTCAGTAGATTTAATTGACGGGACAGGCATTAGATATGAAGTACATTTGCCGTGTAAAGTGTGTTCATTTTACAAATGATGGCAGTGGGTTGCGGATTTTTGCGAAACAACACGAACTAAAGGTTTAGTAATTTGAGAAGCATGGATTCAACAACAACAGGCAAGTAAGTGTGTCAAAAAAGATGGATGGCCAAAAAAGATCGAATTACAACGAGAGAATACGCTCTGTAAAATGTTACATTTGCAATGGCAACCACTATGCCAGGTAGTGCCAGCAACAGCATCAGCGTCAACAGCCGAATTACTATCCAAGGGTTGAAAATTACAATTACCAGAGGGAAGAAAATTACAATTACCAGAGGGAAGAACATTATAATTATCAGAGGAAAGAAAATTAAAATTATCAGAGAGAAGAAAATTACAACTATCAAAAGGAAGAAAACTGCAATTATCAGAGAGATAATTACTACAACTATTAGAAAAATGATGATGACACTGATTATAGAAGAAACCATAGAAATCAAAGATATAAAAATAAAGGTAAATGTTACCATTGCAGTGGCAACCATTATGCCAGGCATTAACAGCGTGAGCGTGTTGCTAAGATTCTATCGATCTAGAAGTATATACTTGGAACGAATTTTTTCGATTATGAGAAATACTTGAACGGACAACCGTAACATGATGCGCGTTGAGCTGGTAAAAGCAGAATTATGCATAAAACTTAATTTTGAGATGAGCTGTCGAGAATTTTATGAATTCATAAAAAAAAAAACAGAAAATGCCGATCTTGTAAAGCTGTGATGTCAAACAAGAAATTTATATGGAAAAATCTACACAAATAAATTATTTATTATACTCAGTTTTTCAATCACCGGTTAATGTTAATCATGATTAAATAATAATGGAAACTATGGTTACCATGATTATTTAATCATGATTAACGTTAATAGAGTGTAAACTGGTGATTGAAAAATTGGCCCTTACACTATTTT
Source organism: Pterostichus madidus (assembly GCA_911728475.2). Classification (NCBI taxonomy): domain Eukaryota; kingdom Metazoa; phylum Arthropoda; class Insecta; order Coleoptera; family Carabidae; genus Pterostichus; species Pterostichus madidus. The sequence continues at coordinate 22,359,265 of OU452301.1, read as the reverse complement.
GTATATTGCATATTTTTCTTCTAATTTACCTGTTTTTATTTTATACGTAAATTGTTAAGTTTGTTTTTTATTAGTTATATGCATAATAACTACCCTGTTATCATTAGAATTTTATTTTATTTGTAGGAATGTGAGTTTTGAATTTGTTAATTTATATAAATAAAAAAATTGCATATATATGTATGTGACTTTGTTTTTGTTGGTTTTTTAGTCATCGTCTCCGGGCGAAACTTAGTTCAGAGGTGGCAACTCTAGTTAAGTATAGTAAAACCATTATCAAATAGTGCTACGGGCATCGCAGCTTCTTCATTATTTAAGGGCATATTGCTTACAAAAATCAACGAATAATCAATTAAATGTATTGTTATTTGACAGTGAATAAAAAACAAATACAAATAAATAACCTAATTTGTATTTATTTATTGATAATTGAAAAATATAAAACTTTGAGTATTAATGCAAACTCTTCGGAAACAATTAAATCAAACATAATAAATTACATTGAGATTCCAGAGTAAAAATGGATCATGCGAAATGATAAACAATGTTACATCTTGTCGACAAATATTGCAAATAAAGCATATTGTACATAATAATGATTATATTACCGATATTTAAAATATTTTTTGTAGATATATATATATATATATATATATATATATATATATAATTTTTTCTATGTTATAGAACTATTAGCTGCTCTTTTTTTTTACTTTTTTATAAGGAAGTATTGTAATCGTGAAAAAAATTGTTGACGAGATTTTCGCGGAAATACGACTTTTGAGGTTCACTGAATCCGTTTTGATCATTTTCTCAATGATGTCTGTGTGTGTATGTGTGTGTGTGTATGGATGGATGAATGGATGTGTGTCCGAGTGTGCAATATCTCATGAACGAGATAAGATTTGTTAACGAAACTTGGTAATTATAAGTTTCATGAAAATACGAAGAGCTGAGTTGATTTTGAATGAAATTGAAAAACCGGAAAAGGAAGTTTAATGGACACACAAAGCAATAAATCAGTTACGAAAAAAAGTTTCAAATAAAAGATTTGGAACATAAAATGTTATTTGCAATTCTTCTGTATATGCATCTAATTTTGAGAAAATCTAATTTTTATGTTTAATAATATATTTCAATAATCATAGTAGCAATAGAAACAAAAAACATAAATTTTAATTTTTGCTTTATCTAGTTATTTATGTCTTTTTTCTGAAAAACAAATACATCATTAAAATGGTCAACTAATTTGGCAACTTTGCCTCAATTTAATCGACTTTGTATCTCAGGGTTCATGAGATACCAAGGGTTATGCTCGAAAAACGGACAACCTGTATATGTCTCATCAGTAAAGTTCGACAAGAAGTAGTCAACATTACCTACTAAAAAATTATACGTAAACAAATTTGATATTTTATATGTTTTAAACAGATAAATGCTGAATTACTGAAAAACTAAATTTCATGTTTAATAATATTATATAACATTCATATATTCTAAATATTAAATATGCTGTGTATAAGAAAGTCGTGTGGTGCCCACACCAGATTTTTTTAATTTTAAATATATTTTGTCACGCTGACTATAAACCTAAAGGTAAATTCGAAACTGACTATTCCCTATATGTCTTACAGCTTTCCTTATATTTAATTCCTAAAGCAAAATTATTATTATTATTATAGTAGTATTGTTTGTTCTGTAGTAATGCTACGCATTTGGTAAATTTGCCTATTTTTACTTTTGCAAAATAATGTCAACAGATTTATCTACTTATAAATATAAAATAAGAGGTTGCTTTGTTACTGTTATGTTATAAAAAATGAGATATAAATATAAATTTTATATAAATATTTATTATTTAACAAAACATATATATAAAAAAAAATTATAGCTATCATTACATTAAAAAATTCTTTATACGTTTTCTCACTTTATGCTTGGTGAAACATTTAGTTGCATGAACCTATTAGTGAATTTCAAGAAATGACGCGTAAATATTGACAGTGAAATGGAAATAGTCAGAAAGAGAGTCACATATTAATGAAATGCTTTCCTAGAATACTCTAATCGCGACTCATAAGTTATCATTATAGGCGGATAAGTATTGTAATAATTATGCAATCGTAAAAATAATAAATTAGTTTGCAGAAGCATATACAAATGATTAGATAGGCAGATATACATCAAATGGTCACTAGTATACTTTTATAAATAGTATTGTATAAATCACAAGTTAGTCAATCACTTCTTGGAATTACGAGTAAAATACCTGAAGAACAAAGTTCTTTTATGTAATCTTTTTAAATTTAATCATAAAAAATTAATCACATTTATAAAATAAAATTCTTATAAAATAAATTCATAGAAATGAAAATTAATCATAGTCAAATTTAAGATTACTATCTTTAATCTGTCTTTTCTGCTAAATATCTATAGAATAATACGAAGTGTGGCTATTAAATAACGGTACTGACGCTACTACAGACGAAGTACGCATGCACCAGACACCAGCTTTTTAACGTGAAGCTTTCTCTTTTGAATGCAGTACCTCTTGCTTCTGTAAACAAATCTGTATAGCCGTAGCATTCGTTTTAATTAGAGTTGTTTTTTTTTGTTTCACCGAAAAAATGTTAAGTGCTACAATAGAGTAACGAATTGTTATGAAATTTCACATGAAACTTGGCAAAACTGCTATTGAAACTTATAATTTATTGAAAAAAGTACCCGATTTGTGATAAGACAAGTCATGGTTTCTCCATGAAATTAATGCGCTGGCTCATTTCGCAATGTCTGTTAGCAGATTTCTAGCCAAGTACAGCATTCCAGTGTTGGACCATCCGCCTTATTCGCCGGATTTTGCACCGTGCAACTTCTATCTGTTTCCTAAAGTGAAATTTGTCAACAAGATTTGAGCTTTGAAAGAGAAATCGGCACGCGTTCTGAAGGAGCTGACAGAAAAAGACTTCCAGTATTGTTTCGAACAATGGGAGATTCGCATGGAGTGTTGTTAGGATAGAAGACTAGTATATATTGAAAGTGATAATAAGTAAATAGGTATGGAATCAAAATAAAATGTTAAAACTGCACCAGTCTCGTTACTTAATAGCCACACCTCGTATAAGATAATTTTGAATACCTACCTAAATTTCAAATTATTTCATGATACGAATATACAATCGTTTATAACTGTGTTTTGCAAACTTTTTTCAACCGCGACCCCAAAATGACTAAAAAATTCTCGCGACCTCTAAAGCTTCCAACTCTGTCTTGCTAAATGTAAAATTTTAGTTTTTTATTTATTAATTAAATAATGAAGGTAAGTTTTTCCACGCGCAGTGATAGTGAAATATTTCTCGATTATTACGAAGAAATGAGACGGGTGATGACAATAACCGACAGCGCGATCTTTGTATTTAAAAATCGATCTCTGATCATGAAATTAAATCGTTTTATCAGAATTGATAAATTTGATAGATAATATTAATTTATTGCAAATTTAAAAAACGAATGCGAGTAAAAAGATAAAAATTAAAAATTAAATCAATTTTGTTAAATACCCGATTTTAATTAAAAAATATGATTAAGAGATCGATTTTTCAATATAAAATCGAAACACAAAAGAAAAATATATTTTATTTAATTATTTTGATTGAAAACATATAATAAGTGTCATATTAAAATGTAAACTACATTTGTATCACACCAATCAGGTTCAGGTTATTAATAGATCATTTTCAGACTATGATCACACACACACAACGCGTATCATGTCGTAATTTCATTAGTTAGTTGCGTTTTAAAATCAATTATAACAACATTTTAAATAATATAATTTTTTTTTAAATCGATAATTCAAATTTTTTGATCATTCGATATTTTCAATCAATCGATTTAAAAAAATCTATTTTATCGATCATTCAATCTTTTAGAAAATTAAAATCAACAATCGCTTAAATAGATCAAACGATTTTTTTTTGCTCACCCCTATTTGCACACCCACACTTTGAAAAACACTGATTTATAAGATCAGTATACATGTTATAACTGTACGTAAAATTGTTCAAATTTGGTTTATGGGTAGGATAGATAACCAATCAAATCGCCAAACAACAAATAATAAGATATTATGGTACACGTAACATTTAAACTTGCATTTATAAAAACAAAAAAACATTTTCCTAAAACAGTGCGATTTCTTTGTAATTACGTAACTACAGAGTGATCAAAAGGAATTGATACAGTTGGCAATAAAAAAAACTACTTGAAATTGGTAAGCTTGATACATAAATTCATTTCCTGTTGTTGGCAGTGACATTTAGAATTTAAATTTGAGTACATTTATTATTACATTTATTTCTAAAGTATTTCTATTACTTAAAAAGTCAAAATCCTATTAGCTGTCAGACTCCTGACATAAGCTATTTGTATTTATTAGAAATGTCAAATAGCATATCCGCCTTTATCTCACGTTGTGCCAACTGTGGAATAAAAAGATCTCTGGAATTATATTGCCAACTATAACAATTTCTTTTGATCATCCTGTATTATTGCCTTGGTTAGGTACAGAAAGTAGACAAATGTAGACCAAGTGCGTTTCTGTAAGCAACGAAACACAATTTGTACTTTACACAATTGTCAAAAGAAAATATAAGTAAGAACGATTTAAAATTCGCGCCAAACACGAAATTTCATATTTTAGGCACATATGCTTATGGAAGAAGAAGAAATATGCAGTGATATATTTTGACGTTTATAAACATAACCTTAAACTGCCGTATATCTAATCTGTACACATCTCATTGTGCACATAAGAACTCAAGTATATCATTATTAAATATGATAATGAATAAAAATAACCGAACAAAGTAAAATAAACCGAAAAACGGTTTGATTTAAAGAGTAAGTGAAATATATAATATTGATTGAATAACACGTTGTTACAGTTGCTTATATTGACATAATTTGGAATGGAAACTGTTATACTATCTAAAGCAACATTGATTTCTTCCGTACCTGTTCATATTATTAACAGTAATATTATTGACAATTTCGGTGGTTTTAGAAGTAGGTACCACCAGCAGATTGAGTGTCATTGTCGAAAATAGATCCAACATGATCTGAGGCATCAATTTATCTTTGAAGGTGTTTATGATAAAGAAGAATCACTCAATATAGTATTCCAATTGAGACGATTTTGAAGAAATTATCTTGAAATTAGTGAAATACTAGCGGTCGGCCTGACTTCACCAGGCCTCACGCTAGGCTCCGCGGACACTGAAGTAAGGTTCACTTCTGTATGACAATTGACAAAATATAAACTGAATTAATTCCAATCTAAAACTTTTCAATTCTATACGTTTATTCATGCAAAGACCTATTAATTGATGCCAAACACAACAGGTTTTAAATCTGTATCACTAAAACAATTGCCGCTCAAAAAAAATCAATTTAATTCGCGTGCCCTTTAAAAGACATTTCATTTTATACCAAAAACGATAAGTTTTAAAATACTTTCACGAAAACAATTGAAGATCTGAAAGTATTTAATTTTGTACGCGAGCTTTTCAAAAGACCTTTCATTTTATATCAAACATGATTGGTTTTAAAGCACTTTCTCTAAAACAATTCTCGGTCGAAAAAAATACCAATTTTATATTCGAGCCCTTCAAAGACCTGTTATTTAATATCAAATATGACAGGTTTTGAAACATCTTTACTAAAACAATGGACGATAAAAAAAAATAATTAATTTAACACCCGTGCTCTTTAAAAGACCTTTCATTTGAAAACAAACACGATAGGTTTTGAAACACTTTCACTAAAAAAATTGACGATCGAAAAGTATTAAATTTTGTAAGCGAGTCCTTCAAAAGACCTTTCATTTGATACCAAACACGATAGGTTTTGAAGCACTTTCACTAAAACAATTGCCGATCTAAAAGTATTTAATTTTGTACGTGAGCTCTTCAAAAGACCTTTCATTTTATATCAAACATGACTGGTTTTGAAGCACTTTCACTAAAACAATTCTCGGTCGAAAAAAATACCAATTTTATATTTGAACCCTTCAAAAAGCCTGTCATTTAATATCAAATATGATAGCTTTTGATCACCTTTACTAAAACAATAGACGATCAAAAGATAATAATTAATTTAACACGTGTGCCCAATAAAATACATTCCATTTGAAACCAAACACGATAGGATTTGAAATACTTTTGCTAAAACAATTGACGATTTAAATGTATTAAGTTTTTACGCAAGCCCTGCAAAAGACTTTTCATTTGATAGCAAATACGATAAGTTTTGGAGTACTTTCATTAAAACAATTGTCGATCGAATAAAATTTAATGCTGCACGGGAATCCTTCAGAAGACCTTCCATTTGATATCAAACACGATAGGTTTTGATGGACTTTCACTAAAACAATTGATAAACGAAAATATTTCAATTTTTCATGCAAGCCCGTTAAGAGACCTTTCATTTCATACCAAACAGTATGTTTTGAAGCACTTTCACTAAAACAATTGCGTATCGAAAAAGTCAATTTTGCATGCAAGCCCTTGAAAAGTAATTTTATTTGATACCAAACTCGATATGATTCGGGAAACTATAAATTTAAAAGAATTGACACCGTATATTTTTTTTATTTCATATAAAAGTTATTCCAAAACTCTTTCATATGACATTAAACACGGCATTATTCCGAATACTTAAAATTTGAAACAATTGACGGTCGCAATGTTTAAATTTTCTTGTTTCATATGAAAGTTCTTTTAACGCCCTTTCATATGATATCAAACACGATATGATTCGGAACACTTTAAGTTTAAAACAATTGACTGTCGTTAAATTTCAATAAAATATATGCTTTATTTCCGAAAACATTTTGCTAAACTAACTTTTGTTTATTTCATCTGAAAGTTCTTCTAAAGCCCTTTCACATGACAGCAAAGAAGGCATGATTCGGAATATTTATGTTTGAAACAATTGAGGATCGCAAAATTTACCTTTTTTTATTTCATCGGAAAGTTCTTCTACAGCCCTTTCATATGACACTTTACACAGTATGATTCAGAATACTTTATGTTAGAAACAATTAACTATTTTAAAATTTCAATTCTTTTTATTTCATCTGAAAGTTTTTCTAAAGCCATTTCATATGACACCAAATATGTTAATTTTCGGAATACTTTAAGTTTGAAACAAATGCCTATTGTAAAATTTTAACTTTTTTATTCCATCTGAAAGTTATTTTAACGCCCTTCAATATGACACCAAAGACGGTATGATTCGTAATAATTTATGTTTGAAACAATTGAGTATCGTAAAATTTCAACTTTTTTTATTTTATCTGAAAGATCTTCTAAATCCCATTCATATAGCACTAAACACGGTATGATTCGGAATACTTTATATTTAAAATAATTGACGGTCGTAAAATATATATTTTTTATTTCATCTGAAAGTTCTTTTAAAGACCTTACAAATAAGACCAAACAAGTTATGATTTGGAATAGTTTAAATTTGAAACAATTGCCTATCGTAAAATTTCAACTTTTTTAATTTCATCTGAAACTTATTCAAAGCCCTTTCAAATGACACCTACCATGTTTTATTTCCGAATGCATTTTGTTATATATTAAAAATCCTTCGGACGTCATTTCTGATGACATTCCACATTTATATTTTATATATACATGAAATCAATTGTAAATTTTCTTTAACTTTTTTGAAAAACTGTTGGAAATCACTGGAATATTATTTCTGACATAGTCTTTTCGAGTTACCTTTGTTTGCATTGTAGAATACTGCGGTAAATTTTTTTTTACTGTATATTATTACTGCGGACAAATTATGCTTTGTTTCACTATATTCTTTTAAAAATTAACTGACATTTTGTCTTCAAATTTTTATATGAGCTTGAAATCAGTTGAAAACTGTTTAAAACATGTATTTTCAATCATTTAATGCCTAAATTAATTTTAAAAATTTCTCTATCTTGTCTAAAAATTGAAATAATTCCATACGTACCAAACAGAATTAGTTTTGATGCACTTTCACTAAAACAATTATCTGTCGAAAAAAAAAACTATTTTTTACGCGAGCCTTCAGAAGACCTTTCATTTGATACTAAACACAATATGTTTTGAAACACTTTCAATAAAACAACTGACGATCGAAAAGAATCAATTTTTCACGCGAGCCCTTCAAAAACCCTTTCATTTAACACCAAACACGATATTTTTTTAGCTCTTTCACTAAAACAATTTGCGATCGAAAATTATTAAATTTTGTACGCAAGCCCTTCAAAAGACCTTTTATATGATACCAAACACGATAAGTTTAGAAGCACTTTCTCTAAAACAATTGACGATCTAAAAGTGATAAATTTTATACGCGAGCCCTTTGAAAGACCTTTAATTTGATACCAAATATGATAGGTTTTGAATTATTTTCACTAAAACAATTGCCGAACGAAAAGATTCTAATTCTGCACGTGAGCCCTGCAAAAGACCTTTTATATGATACCAAACACGATGAGTTTTGATGCACTCTCACTAAAACAGTTACCGATGGAAAGAAAATTAATTTTATATTCGAGCCCTTTAAATAACCTTTCATTTGATATCAAACACGACAGGCCTTAAAGTACTTTCACTAAAATTATTGGCGATCGAAAATATTTTAGTTTTGCACACGTACCCTTTAAAAGAACTTTCGTAATATACCAAATATGACTGGTTTTGAAGCACTTTCAATTAAACAATTATCGATAGAAAATTTAGGAGTGCCCAAATGATTCTAATTCGAGTTATCTGGTTTTTCTAAAATGAACTTTACCGTAGAAAAAATTTGCTTGGTTGTACTGTATATTATTATCGAGAACAAATTTGGTTGAGTTCACCTGTATAAATTATAAAACTTGTCAATTAGACGTTTTGTTTCGAAACCAAATTCATTGTGGACCGTTAAAAATTTACTTTTTAAAAACACGTATTTTAAATGTGTAATTATAATAAAAAAGTCCCCTCATTTCCACAATATGCGTAAAGTATTTCAAAACTACTCACAAAAATTTAACATTTAAGTAACTTATAGTTAAAAATGCGACATGTCCACTGACAAATGTCAAAATGACAGTAGATGTTCTTAAAAATTTCAAAGCCTCCATATTCTTTATAGACCACGGGCGTGTGACGTCATGATTTTAGATGTGCTCCGTAACTGTCAAACGAGTGACTCTCACATCAGTATTAAATGTACGATTTAGACTGTATAAATAGAATATATTTTTAACAAGTATATGTGAATATAATTCCAAAAGTGACGAGTTTCTATTCTGTGCATCATTTTATACGTTACAAAGTGTGTGAGTTATTTTATCAAGTGAAACGTAATTTGAAGATTGTATTGCGAGTGCATACTATTACAATTTTATAGTGTTTATATATTTAATATATAGAAAATAAATGTTTAAAAACAATTTTATATGTTTACTTCATAGTGTAAAGCGAAGTAATTACTATAATATACAATAGTGTTACTTTTATTGAAGTTTGAACAGTTCATTTTAGGTTAACATTTTCCAAATCAACTAATTTCGTAAATTTTTTAAATATTTTACTGTAGTATTTAATTTTTTTCATTAATAATTGTTGTGTTTTCGATTGAAGTGGAAATTAGAAAGAAACGACAAAACGAATGTTTAAGTTACTATCAGAAATGAATCAAAATGGAAAAGGACTCTTTGGCTCTGAAATAGCAATAACAACATAAAAAAGGTAATATAAAATATTGTCATAATCACAATATTACAAGACCTAGGGCAAGAACGGAAGGAACGTCGATTTGTTTGATTACAACAATGTGTTAATGCAACAAAACATTGGTTACAACAACGTGTTTTAATATAACATGATTCGCATTTATAACAGTAACCGTCAAAACCTAAAGAAAATTACATATAAATGTTTTGAATTACTGTTTCTATTTTTTATATTGTAATATTCAACATATCTTGAGCCATAAACTTCGACCTACCTTCCTTTTCTCTTTTAGTTCAATTCAGATAGTATCATAAACATTCGTTTTATCGATTCTTTGAAATTTCCACTACGATCGAAAACACAATAACAATTATAAATGAAAAAAATTAAATACTACAGTAAAATATAAAAAATTCTAACAAAATTAGTTGATTTGGAAAATGTAACCTTAAATGAACTGTTCAAACTTCAATAAAAGTAACACTATTGTATATTATAGTAAATACTTGGCTTTACACTATGAAGTAAACATATCAAATTGTTTTAAAACATTTATTTTCTATATATTAAATATATAAACACTATAAAATTGTAAAAGTATGCACTCGCGACACAATCTTCAAATTACGTTTCACTTGATAAAATAAATCACCCACAAAATGATGCACAGAATAGAAACTCGTCACTTTTGGAATTATATTCACATATAGTGGCTAAAAATATATTCTATTTATACAGTCTAAATCGTACATTTAATACTGATGTGAGAGTCAGTCGTTTGACAGATACGGAGCATATCTAAAATCGTGACGTCACACGCCCGTGGTCTATACTTTATAAAACTTGTCAATTTGACGTTTTGCTTTAAAACCAACTTCATACTGGAGTGTAAAAAATTTACTTTTGAAATACATATATTTGAAATGTATAATTATAATAAAAACGTCGCCTCATTTCCACAATATGCGTAAAGTATTTTAAAACTACTCACAAAAGTTTCATTTTTAAGTAATTTATAATTAAAAATGCGACATGTCTACTGACAAATGTCAAAATGACGTTTGATGTTCTTCTTAAAAATTTCAAAGCCACCACACTCTTAGTTGATTTTTCCCCAAAAACGCATGTTTTTTCAAGTTTTCTCGCACATCATGTGCACGAAAAATCTGAGAATATCAAAAGGCACACCTCATGATTATCAAATGCGTACATTTTGGCGAGATCAGATATTTGTTCACAGTGTAGGTGACAGCATTTAAAAAAAAATGGTATACTATAATTTTTTTATCCTATTCTCTGAATAAATATATCAAAAATATATACTACTAGCTATTACCCGCGACTTCGTTCGCGTGGTCTACAATTTAATGCGAGTATCCCGCATGCGTTTCATTGCAACTCAAAGAAAGTGTTTGTGTTCAGCTGTCCATGTGAGAAGCATGGATTTTCGAAGTTTAGTCCACACACTTGTAGCGACTGTCCCAGTGCTTTGTTGACGGTCATTGCAAATGCGAGTCGTACCGGAAACTGCAAACGTCTGAATTCGAATGGCATAGGACTGAAGCTTTATTATACCAATATGTTAAGATTGGTTCCCGTCTATGTCTATACCAAATGTGAATCCAATCAGTGCAGTAGTTTTCAGAATAGCTAGCAGCCATTTTGTTTCAAGACGGCGGATTGAAGCTTTATTATACCTATATGTTAAGATTGGTTCCCGTCTATGCTTACACCAAATTTGAATCGAATCAGTAAAGTACTTTTCAGGATAGCTAGTGGCCCATTTTGTTTTAAGATGGCGGACTGAAGTTTTATTATACTTATATATTAAGATTGGTTCCTGTCTATGTCTGTACAAAATAAGAATCGAATCAGTACAGTACTTTTTAGGATAGCTAGCAGCCATTTTGTTTTAAGATGGCGGACTGAAGTTATATTATACCTATATATTAAGATTGATTCCCGTCTATGTCCGTACAAAATAAGAATCGAATCAGTGCAGTACTTTTCAAGATAGCTAGCGGCCATTTTTTTAAAGATGGCGAAATTAAGCTTTATTATACCAATATGTTAAGATTGGTTTCATTCTATGTCTATACCAAATTTGAATCGACTCAGTGCAGTACTTTTCAGGATAGCTAGCGGCCATATTGTTTCAAGATGGCGGACTGAAGCTTTATTATACCAATATGTTAAGATTGGTTCCCGTCTATGTCTATACCAAATTTGAATCCAATCAGTGCAGTAGTTTTCAGAATAGCTAGCGGCCATTTTGTTTCAAGATGGTAGACTGAAGCTTTATTATACCAATATGTTAAGATTGGTTCCCGTCTATGTCTATACCAAATTTGAATTCAATCAGTGCAGTAGTTTTCAAAATAGCTAGCGGCCATTTTGTTTCAAGATGGTAGACTGAAGCTTTATTATACCAATATGTTAAGATTGGTTCCCGTCTATGTCTATACCAAATTTGAATCCAATCAATGCAGTAGTTTTCAGAATAGCTAGCGGCCATTTTGTTTCAAGATGGTAGACTAAAGCTTTATTATACCAATATGTTAAGATTGGTTCCCGTCTATGTCTATACCAAATGTGAATCCAATCAGTGCAGTAGTTTTCAGAATAGCTAGCAGCCATTTTGTTTCAAGACGGCGGACTAAAGTTTTATTAGACCTATATGTTAAGATTGGTTCCCGTCTATGTCTATACTAAATTTGAATCGAATCAGTGTAGTACTTTTCAGGATAGCAAGCGGCCATTTTGTTTCAAGATGGCGGACTGAATCTTCATTATACCTATATATTAAGATTGGTTCTCGTCTATGTCTATACCAAATTTGAATCGAATCAGTGCAGTACTTTTCAAGATAGCTAGCCGCCATTTTGTTTCAAGAGGGCGGATTGAACGTGTGCTAAGTTAGAAACCTTCGCGGGCGTGCACTCAACAACTTAGCAAAATTTCATCGCAATCGGATGAATGGTATAAGAACGCATAAGGGACAAACAAACAAACAGACAAACATTAATTTTTATATATATAGATAGATTTTATTTGAAAACAAAAATCTTGTTAAATAAATGCAATTTTACTGATTTGGACTTACTCAACACGATTTTTTAAAATGATTATTGCTTTTTGATATGTTTGTATCCTCGAAACAATTTATATTTTTTAGATTAAATGATTATTTCAGGAGATAATATCAATATTCCTTACTTATATTATAATATATTCGGTAAAGTAAGAATCAAACATATAAGAATAAACGAGTATTGGAATGTTGAATTCTGTATTTTCTAAATAAAGGTTTCTTAAATTTCTTTATTAATCGTGGGTTTTCTTTACCATAAACTGTATCTTTTATTTATAAGGGGTTATCGTTTTCCTTATAGCGTTTTTGTTTCTCGGTTTTATTTTGTCATTAATAATTTCAAATAATTTTTCTTATACTCTTTGATATTCTTGCATTATTGCCTCATTGATGACTGAGATAGTTTTAAAAGGAATTAAATTGATGCACTTTCACTAAAAAAATTATCTGTCGAAAAAAAAAACCATTTTTCACGCGGGCCTTTGAGAAGACCTTTCATTTGATACCAAACACAATATGTTTTGAAACACTTTCAATAAAACAACTGACGATCGAAAAGAATAAATTTTTCACGGGAGCCCTTCAAGAACCTTTCATTTTATACCAAACACGATATTTTTTATGCTCTTTCACTAAAACAATTAACGATCTAAAAGTAATAAATTTTATACGCGAGCCCTTTCATCATTTTCGCTAAAACAATTGCCGAACGAAAAGATTCCAATTCTGCACGTGAGCCCTTCAAAAGACCTTTTATATGATACCAAACACGATGGGTTTTGATGCACTCTCACTAAAACAGTTACCGATGGAAAAAAAATAAATTTTGTACTCGAGCCCTTTAAATAACTTTTCATTTGATACCAAACACAATAGACCTTAAAGTACTCTCACTAAAACTATTGCCGATCGTAAATATTTTAGTTTTGCACACGTACCCTTTAAAAGAACTTTCATAATATACCAAATACGACTGGTTTTGAAGTACTTTCAATGAAACAATTATCGATAGAAAATTTAGGAGTGCCCAAATGATTCTAATTCGAGTTACCTGGTTTTTCTAAATTGAACTTTGCCGTAGACAAAATTTGCTTGGTTTTACTGTATATTATTATCGAGATCAAATTTGGTTGAGTTCACCTGTATAAATGATAAAACTTGTCAATTTGACGTTTTGCTTTAAAACCAACTTCATAGTGGAGTGTAAAAAATTTACTTTTTAAATACACATATTTGAAATATATAATTATAATAAAAACGTCCCCTCATTTCCACAATATGCGTAAAGTATTTTAAAACTACTCACAAAAGTTTCATTTTTAAGTAATTTATAATTAAAAATGCGACATGTCTACTGACAAATGTCAAAATGACGTTTGATGTTCTTCTTAAAAATTTCAAAGCCTCCACACTCTTACTTGATTTTGCCCCAAAAACGCATGTTTTTTCAAGTTTTCTCGCACATCATGTGCACGAAAAATCTGAGACTATCAAAAGACACTCTCCTAGACTAGCGGTCGACCTGGCTTTGCCAGGCCTCACGCTAGGCTCCACGGACACTGAAGTAAGGTTCACTTCTGTATGACAATTGACACAATATAAACTGAATTATTTTCAATCTAAAACTTTTCAATTCTGTACGTTTATTCATTGAAAGACCAATTTTACTGATTTGGACTTACTCAACACGATTTTTTTAAATTATTATTACTTTTTGATATGTTTGTATCCTCGAAACAATTTATATTTTTTAGATTAAATGATTATTTCAGGAGATAATATCAATATTCCTTACTTATATTATAATATATTCGGTAAAGTAAGAATCAAACATATAAGAATAAACGAGTATTGGAATGTTGAATTCTGTATTTTCTAATTAAAGGTTTCTTAAATTTTTTTATTAATCGTGGGTTTTCTTTACCATAAACCGTATCTTTTATTTATAAGGGGTTATCGTTTTCCTTATAGCGTTTTTGTTTCTCGGTTTTATTTTGTCATTAATAATTTCGAATAATTTTTCTTATACTCTTTGATATTCTTGCATTATTGCCTCATTGATGACTGAGATAGTTTTAAAAGGAATTAAGTTATTTTTGCCAAACAGTATTTTCATTTGGAGTTAATTTCGTTACAGTATGTTTAGTATTATTGTAGGCTAAAATTGCTAAATCACGTTTTTCTAAGAATGTTTTGTTCTTATTATTTTCGAGGAGTCTAAGATGTTCTATAAGTGTTGAATGAAATATTTCAACTGCGTTTCTTTTGGGATTATTTATGTAAATTACATGACTCTCTATATATCTGATTTTATGTAGTTCTTGTAAAACCTTACCTTTAAATTCAGGGACGCGACCGCTTCCTGATTTTAATAATAAAATAATTATATTAATACTAGCTAGATATTTAATGTTAATATGTAATTACAAAACTAAATAAAAGTTAAATTGGATATATTATTTATATTAATAAGTACATATTATATTATACAAGATGTTCAATTTAAGTTTGCCATCATTGCTATCTCGAAAACTATATGAGTTATAAGTTGGTTAAATTAGCAACGTAATACCATTTTGCAAGACTATTACAAAATAATTAATAAAATTTATTTCGACCAGTGGTTCCCAAAATACGGGGTGCACATTATTATTTTAAATGGGAATCTATTTTTTTTTATTTTCTTATTCGATTCAGCATTATTTTTTAAATTCAACAACTACAAAGTTCAATAGCCTCACATTACAATTTTTTTTACAAAAATGCATATTAAATCAACTTTAATTTTATTAAAATTGTATAGGAATAACATTTTTACCTAGTACACAATCGTAAAGCTAAGAAAAGAAATCTGGTATAAGAACTTGGCTTTAAATTTTAATTTCATTTAATTTGATGATCTTAAAGTGTTGTAGGGCGTTCTTGTTATTATAATTTATTTATTTATAACGGTCGCATTTTAGTTTTGGTCGCCTTTAAATTTTAGCCGCCTTTAAATTTTAGCTGCCATTGTTCGAGGCACAACTCGCACACCCTGACTACGTTCATAATTATTTTATTTGGTATAGTATAGATTTGAAAATATTGAATTAGTTTCTGTAATATATTTGAACTTTTATATTCTAACGGACAAATTTGACCATGTTTAGAGAATTGATTTGTGTTTTTTTTTTCATTGAAATGTCTAATTTTATAATCTTTTACAATATTTATCAAACATTTTCACATTTTCTTGGTTACAACACATCAAATTTATATTATTTTGGATTTTTTCCTTTCAATTTACTTAAATAAATCAATAATTATTGTATTATTCTTTTTTGACAGTTGTAGAAAAAAATGTTTGTATTTCGTGGGCGAAATTCTTGGTTTTTGGCGCGTTTGAATGACTTTTTTGTCTCGACCTGATGGTCTTGATATAAAGTGACATTCGTACGCGCAACAAAAAAAAAACATTCATTTCGCACACTTAATACAAAAATAAATATTGTTTAAGCAAAGTACGTCGATATTTATTATATAAAATGGTTTTAGATCTATTGCTGGAATTGGTTTTCTATTGTATTTATTTAATTTACAAAATGCGGTGTCGAAGATTGAAAGATATGATGTTAAAATGCAAATAAAAACACAATATTATCAGTGAACCGTTGAAGGTCTAATGGTTACTCACTGATTATGGTGCCGAATTGACACAGCGAGAATCGAGAAATACAAAAACGGGGTTTTTGATAAATCAAAGCTGAACGTTGAAACACCGATGTGACTCAAATGGAGTTGTAGTTGCTTGTCGAATTGTACGTGAATGGTCGGGACGTCGTGTTGATTGTTGTGGAGACGTGGTGCCGGATTTCGGTGAGCAGGAGTGCTGAAATTGACGAGCGGGGTATTCAGAATGACGAACAGATCTATGGCAAAGGTCGGCGAGTAGGTACGTATAATGCGACTTCGCGGCTTTTGGTCAGTATGACCCAAATAGGGTTATAGCTGCGTGTCGAAGTTGCGGTCCGATAAGTATTTAGCCTCACCGCCAGATAGCACCACTATCGCAAGAGCAATTTTGTATCGATTAGAACATTCTCGTAGACAGCTACTGTTAAATTTTCAACCGAATCGGACGCGTAGTTTTAATTTGGTTATCTTACACAAGTAAAAAAACGAAGGTAACACGGGACCTCGAGGAAGTACACGGTACGGTAGATAAACTGGAATGCATTTTGTTTCCTGGAGGTGGAGGTCGGAGAGAGTAAACTCTGATAACAGAATAATGATCGGTGTCGGTGATATGCGGTAGTCACTGTAAACGGTTAACTGTCCCATGGTGGCTGAGAACCCGGTTTTTATACTATTTTGGTGATTAATCCTATTTTAGGTTGTCGTTGCGCTATATGTTACCATATGGGACGGTTTGTTAAGAAATGAATACTAAATATGATGTATCCGGATTTGGTTCAATGATACGAAAACGGGTGCGTTTGAGATTCCTGTGTTCGCGATATATTAATTGTTTGTTTGATTTATAATATATCTTATCCAAAAAAAATCAAAATATACTCCTATCTTCAGCATAAATTGCAATGTTTAGGCTTCTAAGTACAGATTTAATATTATTAGCAAAAATACTGTTTGGCCACGAATAGAGCTTCGCGGAATACCCATTTTTGTTATTATGTTATTTGATTGAATGTTATTTATTTCTATTAATTGTTGGCGGTTCATCAATTATGATTGTTACCAGTTATATCATACACCCCTAATACTGAGCACTGTGAACAATTTCTCTAGCAGAGTATTATGATCTACAAAATAAAATGGTTTTAGCAGACCTAAAAATATTTCAGTAGCACAATAATTTTTATCTAAACTTACATTGGAATGGTTTTTAATTAAACCATTTTGTTCATCAATAAATATGGTATGTTTATGAAGACAAGCATTTAATCTTGAAAACATTGTTTTTTCATGGATTTTATGAAATATTGAAATTAAAGCAATGGGAGATTTTCGCGGAAATACGTGTTTTGAGGTCCACTGAATCCGTTTTTATCATTTTCTCAATGATGTCTTTGTTTGTGTGGATGGATGAATGTATGGATATGTGACCGAGTGTGCAATATCTCATGAACGAGATACGATTTGTTAACGAAACATGGTAATTATAAGTTTCATAAAAATACGAAGAGCTGAGTTAATTTTGAATGGAGTTGAAAACCCGGAAGAATAACACTAGTATTCATAGTCGTTCGCCAGCGGTTCGCCAGCGGTTCGCCAGCGTTTCGCCAAGCGAATAGCTTATGGGCGCTTTCTCAGCGTGTCGCTGGGCGAACGACTATGAATACCAGTGTAAGTTTACTGGACACACAAACCAATAAATTCCATTTATTTCAAAAATGGAATCAGTTACGAAAAAAGTTTCAAATAAAATATGTTAGCAAAAATATTTGGAACATAAAATGTTATTTGCAATTTTCCTGTATATGCGTCTAATTTTGGGAAAATCTAATTTATATATTTAATAATATATTTCAATAATCATAGTAGCAACAGAAACAAAAAACATAAACATGTTTAACCCAGTAATGGGTAGAAGGCGTGATGATATATTTATTTTGTTATTTTATTTTTATTTTTCCTTAGATACATTATTTAACAAAATAGATTTGTCATAGTTGTTATTTAATTCTATATTAGCACCATTAGACGAAGTTTGAGCATTATTTCTGGTTATAATTTGACTTACAAATGTACTACGCATATTTACAAAAACGTCATTAAATCAATTTGCGATTTTTGATGGGTTTATCATTAAATTTTAGTTTTGTTAACTTCAGAACTTTGCGATATGTTATTTTATAATTTTTCTAATAATCATTACTGACTATGTTATTCCAACAGAGAATACCTATATACGAATAATTCGAGACGCAATATATAAATGTGCTTAAATTATGTGACGAATCAAAATTTGTTGAGGTATGTAATTTGGTCGTCGGTAAGAAGTACAAAGAGAAGGAGGAGGAGAATTAAATTGCAGACATTTTTTGTTGTTTCTGAAATTGGGATGTTTTAATTCTGTTTTATAATTATCTGTTTTCAATGTTTATACGTATAATTAAAGTATCGTGTCGTATGTAATCAAAACAAATTAATAAAGAAATAGTTTTAAAATTTCTAATAAAAATTACCTAGATATTGTTTCATTAATACGTTTCAGGGAAAATAAAAATAGTATATTACGTTCCATGAACTGTAAGTGACAATTCTTAGGTCAAGAAAGTAGTATGGAAAATCGCGACAAAAAAAAAATCACTTACATTTCGAAGTTAGTAAGCTATTTTTTACAATACTTGCACAAATAGAAGGAAAAGAAAAATGGGTTTCAAAATTGACAGCTGTTAAATTGTTGTCAAGATAAACAGGACCTTGATATGTAATATTTACTTACTGTTCACGGTGGACAGTAAGTAAATATTAAAGTCCTGATATAACCATGGAAACCACTGTGCAATCAAAGTTGTAATTACTGTAGCTGTATTCCATTTGCCACTTGGTTCATTTAAATCAGTTCAGATAAATTAGACAACATGACTAAGTGAACTGAATTAAGCATTCTGATGCACTTATTGGGGTGAATTACTTCAAAGTAAATTAGAATCAGTAATTCTAGCACTGAAAATAAAGTCAGCCAAGTAATCTAGCGAAATAAATATGTGATCTGATTCAGTAAATGTAAGTTAGATCTGATCCAAATGCCAACTGGAATGCGCCTTGTGTTTAAATTTTGTAATTGATAGGTAACTTACAGTACATAGCTACCTGTAAATAAGACAGTTACCAGATAGATTTGACAACGCAGCATACCCGGCTGATAGTAGTATTGTACAATATAACCGATTTGAAAATAAATTTATTACAGTAAATATGCAAATGTAAGTAATTATTTTGATACGTATGAAAATAAACTGTTTTTCCTGTAAATATGTACAAAACTATATGTGTGTGACACAATTTTAAGGTTACAAAAGTGTTGTTTTATTTTAAGATGACATATAAATGTTGCAAACATAATTATAGAATTGTTATCACAGTTATTAAATTTTTCAAACCAAATAAAAAATGTTCTCGGCATTTACTCTGCTAAGTACGGGAATATTAAGTTTTGTGCAGACATTAGATTACATTGATAATGATTTAGATAATAATTTGAACAATAATGTAAGCATTGATAACTTTTTCTATGATGCCCTTAAATCACGATTCATTGGAATTGAAAACTAATCTTATTGATAAATCGGCTGTTCATTATATTTGTAATTACCTGTGTTCCAAAATTTTTTTAAGTTTATCTTGTTCTGATTGCTCAAATCAGTATCTTTTTAAATGATTAAAGAGATGTATCTATTACTACAAATATTTTAATTCTTGTGCCTTTGGAGTAAACATGCAATCAGTGTAATTCACAATTTAATAAGTAATAATTGCCTTTGCGCCAGTAGTAATTAACAAATATTATATATGTATATACCTATATAATATTTGTGAATTACTACTGGCACAAAGGCAATTATTATTTATTAAATTGTGAATTACACTGATATATATATATATATATATATATATATATATATATATATATATATATATATATATATATATAATAAAATAAATATATCATCACGCCTTCTACCCATTGCTGGGTGTGGCACTCTGCTAAAGCAGATCTCGGTAAGTGATATATTTTTGCGCGTGAAGTGCGGTTACCAGTCGTCAAATCACGGCCCCCAAACATGTTAGTGGTGGAGGAGCCACAGGGATAGCTTTTTGGGTAGAAGGCGTGATGATTTATTTTTTTTATTTTTTTTTATATATATATATGTACAGGATGTTTAATTTAGTTGTGTCACCTTTACTATCTCGAGAACTATAAGAGCTACAAGATTGGTTAAATTAGCAAAAAAATACCATTTTGTAAGTCTATTACAAACAAACATTTTTAATAGTGGTTCTGAAAATAGTTGGTGCAAGTTCCTTATTTTAAATGGGAACCAAATTTTTTTATTTGCTTGTTCGATTCAGTATTTTATTCTGAATTCAACGACTACAAATTTATGTACCCTCACAAATTTTTGACGGGTTCGATTCCCAGAGTCGACAAACATTTTCACCAAATTAAAATTACCCCTGTAGCTCCTCCACCACTAGCATCTTTGGGGGCCGTGATTTGATGGTTGGTAACCACACTTCACGAACAAAAAATATATCACTTACCCAGATCTGCTTCGGCAGAGTGCCACACTCAGTAATGGGTAAAAGGCGTAATGATATATATATATATATATATATATATATATATATATATATATATATATATATATATATAAATTAGGCTTTCAATGTAAAGGTACTTTCGTCGGTTCTTATGCAATTTCTATCCGCATTTGCTGTCTCCATAATACGAAACTTCGCAAACGGTCGCCTGAGTTTCCAATACTGTCGAAAGCTTGTTTAAAGTCGACGAACAGTAAATATAGTGGGGTGCGCCAATCCATCTATTGTTCTACCATCAGTCTTAATGCGTTTACCTGGTCGGTACAGAATCATCCTCTTCGGAAGCCAGCCTGCTCTTGCCTTAGGTGCGGATCAATTGTTTTACATATTCGCGTATGTGTAATCCGAGCAATTATTTTATTTAAACTATTTAGGGGTGTAATTCCACGCCAGTTCTTACACTCCCTTGGATCTCCTTTCTTTGGCCTTCATTCATATTGACTATAATTTCGTCGGAGTTTCATATGTCACTTATAATAATAGGGTATAAAAGTTCTGCTGATAATTTGTATCAACTTTTAAAATTTCCACTTGAATTCCATCTGGCCCTGGCGATTTATGATTTTTAAGACTTTTAATCCCGTTGATTATCTCTGTTTTTAGTGGTTGTCTTGTATCAATTCGTAATCGAATTTGTTGTTCTACATTATCGTGATTTTGTTCTTCCTCGTTCATATTTTGCTGAGTCATTAAATCATTAAAGTGCTCTTCCCATCTACTCAGTTGATCCTGTTTCGTAGTTAAAAGCTGACCATCTTTAGCTTTCAAAGGTTGGGTCCTAATATTTGTTTTATTGGCAAGTTGTTTCGTTATGGAGTATAATTCTGTTGTGTTTCTTGTTTCAGCGGCTATCTGGGCTTTTGTAGCTAGATCCTCGATCCATTTCCGTTTGTCTGCTCTTGCACTCCTTTTTGCAGCTTTATTTAGTTCATTGTATTCTCTTGTTATTTGAGTTCTCTCTTCTATATTTCTAGCAATGTTTAGTTTAGCTTTGGTTTCTTTTGTTTGTAATATTATGTTCCACATAGTGTCTGTAATCCACTCTTTCAGTCTTCTTTCTTTGTAACCTATTACTTCTTTTGCTGTTCTGTAGAGCGTTTCTGCTATCTTTTCTCAACTAAAGTTTTCAGAATTTTGTTCTTCTATAGCGCTAGAGAGTTCGTCTTTTAGTTTCTTTTTAAATTTTTCTTCAGATATTCATAAATTTCTAAAATATATTTTTTTTTTACATAACATAAATATAAAAAATAAACACACACAACAAATAGATAAAAAATATTTAAATTTGTGAAATAAATTACTAGTCTTCATCGTCTGGGTTGAATTGAAGAGGAAGGACAATTTTCTAATAACTGACACCATTTCTTCAATAAATTCCGATTTAGCAGTTTTACAGTTTTTATTTTCTAATACTTTGTGTCTGTGTATACTTAATAAACTTAGATTACTCAATCGTTACAATAGGAAACATGTCGCTAGCTGGTCATAAGAATACTGCTGGAAATTCAGTTTCAGCTTGAATTTATTATCATTAAACTTATAATTGGATTTTTATGCTCTAAAACATTTATTTCAAGCTTTTTTGCTTAATTTTATACCCAATACGATAGATTTCTCACGACTTTTATGAACACAAAATTCAATTATTGAAATTTTGTATAATTTGCTTTTTTATATTCATGGCTATCTGATTTTTGACAAAAATATCACATTTTATTTTTTAATTATCTAGTGTTACAGAAATACTAGTATAATAAATTTAAACTTTTTAATCGTAACATTTACAGTACAAGAGAGGCAATATCCCAACATTTTCTAAGAATAATAGGTAATTATTACTGGTCAGATGATGAGTTAAAATATAGGACCCAGTTAAATAGTCGATGATGCCAGTCCAAAGGTTAATTGAAAATGTTTTTGATGTCGATGATTAAATGAAGAATGGGGATTTTCGTCATTCCAAACATGAAAATTAAGGGTTTTGTACATTTCATCCCTGGAAAAAGTTGAAGAATTGTTTTCAAAACTAACAGTATACACTATTGTTCTACGAACCACATCTTGTATCTCAAAGACGACGATCAATGGAAGCAAAAGTTGAATGACTTGGACATGTTCCTTGGGTGAACCGTTTTTTTGTAAATTGTTGCAGTTACTCCACATAAATGTAATAGAGAATTAAATTATTAAGTTAGCCGATTTTAAATGTCAAAAAAAGTTCATTGTTTTCACTTTAGTAACAAATATTCTTATTACAAAGCGTTGCCATAGTGTGCGATTTTTAGCTAGATTCTTTATTTCGTTCCATGTTTTCTCTTGCTTCTCGACTTACTTTAATATTGACCTTCTCCAAGTTATTTTTGGTCTTCCCCTCCTGCGAGATCCTTGTGGATTCTATTCTAGTGCAAATCTTGTTACGTAGTTTGGTGGTTTACGAAGAGAGTGGCCAATCCATTTCCACTTCCGCATTGCGATTTCATGTTTAACTTCTTTTTGGTTTGTTCTCCCCCATAGTTCTTCATTTGACACCCTGTTTTGCCATCTGATTTGTGTTAAATGTCTCAGGCACCTATTGACAAAGACTTGCAGTTGCTGGGTGATTTCATTATTTATCAACCATGTTTCACAACCGTATAACAGATTTTACATTGGTGTTAAATAGGCGTTGTTTCGTTTTTCTACTAATATTTGAGGACCGCCATATGTTCTGCAGAAGTTCGAAGACTTGGTGTGCCTTTCTTATTTTGAAAGCTATATCTTCCTCCGTGCCACCAGTTTCCGTGATGGTGCATCCCAAGTAACAAAATTTTTGGACCTTTTCTATTTCTTGTTCTTCGATGAATAGGCTGTTGTCATGGGCGTCCGCAGGGGAGGCAAGGAGGGGCGCGCGCCCCTCACTGGATATTAACTAGGGTGGTGACTACGACTCTCGAACATAGGACTTAACATGTAAAACTATAATTTTTTCTTAAAAGTCATTAAAAACATATTATGTTTCATATCAAATGAGATATATTTTGAAGAGCTCACGTGCAGAATTATTTTTTTCAATCGACTTGGTGAAACATATCGTGTTTGATATCAAATAAAAGGTCTTGGAAGAATTCCTGTGCAGAATAGAAAATGTTTGTCAGCAATTGTTTTAGTAAAGTGCTTTATAACCCATTGTGTTTGGTATACGCTGAAAGATCTTTTGAAATACTCACATGCGGAATTGCACAAATAATATGTTATTTTATAAACTTGAAAATTTAAGTAATTTTGTCACTGTTTTATTTTTATTTTTCTCTTTAGATACATACAAGTATATGTTTTAATTTTTATTTGTTCATTTATTTATAATAAAATATAACATTTAATTTAACCTGTTGTAATTTACAAATTAAATTAATGAAAAGGAGAACAAAGACATTAATACATTCATAAAATCCAAAATTAATTAAATATCTTTACACTTAATATTAAATTGGATAAAGTATTTTATTTAAATATCGATTGGAAGATAGGTACTTAAAAATTATGAATTACGAGAATATTTATTTGCCAAAATATTTTGAGCCTCTCTTAAGAAAAAGACGTTCCGCTGCCCTTCTGCACAATATCTAACAAATATGCTTTCCGCTCTCTAGCAATGATATTCAAATTTTCAAAGTAAATTTAGTAATTTAGAGTAAGATAACACTGTATGTATGTGTCGAAAAAAAGAATATAATTTTTATATTCTTCCGTCTCATCATGACGAGATAATTTTTTTATTTACATCATGTTCGGTCAATAATTCCTTATCTTAATTGTTGAGCTGAACTGTAAGAATAAGACTTTGTTTTTTTGTTTTTTTCTTTGAAGTTTTCATAGATTCCTACTTTTTGACAAAAATGTCACGATTTATTTTTAAAATACTTATGCTGGGTTGCAAGAAAAAATAAAGAGCTCTTTAGTTAAAGAATTGTTTATTTAGCAACAGTACCAATAGCGATTTTCTGAAATTTATTGAACCGTTAGTTGCTAATGAACCGATAAAACTTTCATGAAACCCAGCACAAGTATTACAGATTTTAAAATTTTTTGCACACACTATTTACAAAAGACTGATTTATCAGCGTGCTATTATAAATACAAATGACTAATAAAATTATTTTTTTTCTTTTCACAAAATAGTTATATGAACATAAACAAAAATATTATGATTTGTTCATTTGTTTCGGTCATAGCATGCTGATTTCTATACGGTTTTAATTAAATTAATGTCAATTTAATATGCATTTTTGTGAAAAATTTTGTAGTTGAATTCAGAAAAAATACTGAATCGAATAAGCAAGTAAAATAAATAGGTTCCCATTTAAAATAAGTTTTGTAACAGGCTTACAAAATAGCATTTCTTTTCTTCTGTGTTTTTATATACTTTTTCGGAATGCATATAAAATTATCTTTACAACGTTATCGAAATATCATAGTTGTACTTCAAGCATTTAAAAATGGCGACCATTTATTTCGAAAATCTCTATTAACTGTGAGGACATTTTGTAACTATGGAATATTTAATATAACATTTTAATTTAATACATAACGAAGTAGAAACATTAATAAGTATGACAACTAAAAACGCTGAATATAATCAGCATCATTTTCAACACATTTTCTTATACGTAATAAAAACCTTGAATTAAATTTTACAGGATGTCAGTCAGTTATCATTTGTGTATAGGATTTGAGCCGTCCTCGCGTCAACCACATTCAAGCTAATTTACTCATCACTCTCGACATCATCCATCACACAACAAACCTTCAATCATATCAATCCAATTACTTCTGTTCACTTTTCATTCATCTTTCTTCGACATACTTTACATATGCGCAAAATATCTTAAATTACTCACGCTTACTCCTCAACAACAAAACTACAAAGATTAGAAAAGAAGAGAGCGATAGCCTGCTGAAAATTCCACACAATTTAGTCACTCTAACCGAAAGGGCATGATTTATTTTATCATTATTACTTTCAGTTTGATTTTATAGTTCGACGAAAAAGGTTGGTTTTACTATTTTGTACATTGTGATTCTATAATGGTGAGTTATCCGTGATTATTTATTGATGAGGTTTTACTATAGTTGGAGAATGAGATTGTTGTGAGAATGATTGAGAATATTGGTGGGGGATTAATCAAGGTATCCATCCATCGAAGTACAACCGGACTAGCATCGTATCACCGGTGCTCTTTTCACTATCTATAATGTTTAATTCCGGAGGAGCTCATCGTTTCGCTTGCATCTTTGAGTGCTGATGGTGGTCGAGATCGTGGTTTAGCCCTTTCTCAAAGATTTATAGATCCACTCTGTTGAAGGTGACAAATTCGCAGTTAGCGAATTTCTTCTCTTCCACGCTTCATAAGTACGTTTATTGAGATATTCTGATTGTGCGATTATACTGCTGATGTGTGTGAATGATCAATTGTCACTGAACTTTACTAAATATGATATTTGCTGTTAATTGTTAATTCTACATAGATTTATTTCTTTACTGTCCGTTGATTGACGCAATTAATACGACCCGGCTAGCATTAAGCATTAAGCATTCATAAAATTCTAAATTAATTAAATATCTTTCTACTTAATATTAAATTGGATACAGTATTTTATTTAAATAAAGATTGGACTGTAGATACTTAAAAATTATGAATTACAAATATATTTAATTGGCAAAATATATTGAGCCTCTCCTAACAAAAAAAAAAACATTCCGCAGCCTTTCTGCACAATACTTACCAAATATGCTCTCCGCAATGATATTCCAATTTTTAAAGAATATTTAGTAATTTAGAGTAAGTTAACACTGCATATATGTGTCGCAAAGACGTATACAATTTTAATTTTTTGCGTCTCATCGTGACAAGATAATTTTGTTATTTACATTATGCGTTTCGGTGTAGTGATAATCTATCTTTCCAACTTCAACGCTCGGCTTTCATTTATAAGAAGCGTTGGTTAATGATCGGTCAGTATCACATTTACCGTCATTGAGACAAGTTGGCCGTGACCGTGAAAGAAGTTTGTTCCTGTGGCTAGTTGCTTCTTGCTGTACATACGTTACTAGCATATTAGTGCAATTTAAAAGGTGAGACTTTTGGTAATTCCTAATTTGTTTTTTGTTTATTTGTGTACGTTAATTCAGTATATGTGAATTATTTTTTGGAAGTTAAAACTAATTATTGTTTAGCTATACTAATTTATTTATTTATAAATCAGTTTTTCCGTTGGCAATAGTATCCCTTTAATTTTAAATAAAAATGCTGTAAATAAAACTTTTAAGATATTAAATTATGTGATAGCATCTGAGTCAAAATACATGAACGTATATTATACCTCCATATTTATTTTTTTAAATGTTGATTTTTTTTTTTAATAAGTAGATTAATAGTTATTTATTGTACTACTGTGGAATGCGATATGTTAGTCACGAAAGTTTAGTCACGCTCGAAGGGCTAGTGGCTACTTATCTTGAGAGACTAGTATGCATTCTGTACGAGTTCAATACAACGTTTTATCCAACACCTCTCTTGAAACGTCTCAAGTCGGTTTTATATTTTCGTTTCTTGTTTGACACTGACAAGACATTATTCGATATGATATTAGGCGCATTCCATTTGCAGTTTGGATTAGATCTAGCTAACATTTATTGAATCAGATCACTTATTCATTTTGCTGGATTACTTCGCTGGATTATTTCCAGTACTAGAATTAATTATTCTATTTTACTTTGATCTATTCACCCTAGTAAGTGCATCATTTTGCTTAATTCAGTTTATTTAGTCATGTTGTCTAATTTATCTGAACTGATTTAAGTAAACCAAGTAGCAAATGGAATACAGCTATTAATAAAACATAGAAATTACCAAGTACCCGTGGAATGGTTGTTATGGTACTGTGACTTCTCTATTCTCTCACTAAGTGACATTATTTATTTCAAATAACTATAGTAACAGGCTTATTATAAGCATATTCCATTTGCCATTTGGATCAGATCTATCTTACACTTACTGAACCAGATCACTTATTTATGTGATTGGATTGCTTCGCTCACTTTATTTTCAGTACTAAATTTACTGAAATGGCTTGAAGTAATTCACACTCATGAATGCATCAGTTTGCTTAGTTCAGTTATTTTGTCATATTGTCAATTTATTTGAACTGATTTTAGTGAACCAAGTGAATACTGCTGTTGATTCGGTGTTGGATATACAAAATTAAATACATCAATATAATTTAGAAACCGGGCCGTTCTTTTTCAAAAATTCTTTGAATCGTCAATACGCCCCGGTACATAAGTATTTATAGGTCTAATTATTACTGCAGTATTTTTAGAAATTATTTTAAAAAGTAAATAAAACAAAAATGTTAAAGATATAGATAACCATTTTCTTAACATTTAAATCCTGTAATTGGGAAGATTCTGTTGTACGGTGTAGCATAAATAAATTAATAAATCAATATTTATCTTTTCTATATAATTATTTTACCTTATATTGAAATCATTATTGTGACAAAAGAGTTAAGATATTTTTAAAGATTTTGAACCCAATATTATATTTGTAAAACTGATTTCCGTTATTTATCTACGACCTGCTTTTTAATTATACCTTTACCATATACCACTGTTATTCTGTGGAGGGGTGGAGACCTGAAAATTTACATGTTATAAGTTATAATATATAAATTAAAAACTTCCAATAAAATTTAATATTAATATTATACATAAACTGCCTACTTTCCAGACCAATTTTAGTATGGAAAGTAGATTTTTACAAAAACAGTTAAGTAAAGCACTTATCCAAGACTACAACAAAAATAACAGTATGGTAAAGTACAAAACAGTCCGGTAAAGATTATCCTTTTTTTCGTTATAACCTTAGATAGGTAGACTGATGTCAATACAATACAAATCAAAAAAATTAACATTTTTAATTATTTATGATAAATTATTCATTAAATTAAACGGCTTCAGAAAAAATCTTAAACATAATGCGGCAGGAAAGTATTTTTACTTGACTCAGCGGATTAAAATACTCGTCCTACGGCCTCGTATTTCGAACAACCGCTTTGTCAAGTAAAACATCACTTTCCTGACTTATTATGTAATATGCTATTATTATAAAATTATTTGTGTAGTATACTTATATATTTGTATATGTTCTTTTTTTTTTAGACTAAGATGGGGATGTACTTTGAGTCCTTCCTTACAGAATTCCTTTTCGCATCTATCATCTTTATTGCAATCTTCATCGTATATATAAAATATGTGTATCAATTCTGGACAAGAAGTAACATAGGTCAGCTTAAACCTTCATTTCCATTTGGAGATACGAAGACAATTTTATTAAAACAAGAATCCATAGGAATATGTTTCTCAAATATCTATAATAAATTCAAAAGTATGAACGTTCCTTTCGGAGGTTACTACTTCACTTTACGCCCAGAACTGATGATTATGGATCCGGATATAATAAAACAAATGATGGTGAAAGATTTTCAACATTTTACTGATCGTGGGACATTCAGCAATGAGAAAACTGATCCTTTGACAGGACATTTATTTTCACTTGATGGACAAAAATGGAAACGGCTACGTGTTAAACTTACACCAACTTTTACTTCAGGAAAAATGAGAATGATGTTCAGTACTTTGGTTGCCTGTTCTGATGAGTTAAATAACATTTTGCATGAAAGTTCTCAAAAATCAGACCCGATGGAAATAAGAGATATTTTAGCAAGATTCACAACTGACGTAATTGGTAGCTGTGCTTTCGGATTAGATTGTAACTCTTTAAAGAACCCAGATGCTGACTTCAGAAAGTATGGACAACAAACTTTTGAACCAATTAAATTTATTGATAAATTCCGAGGTATAGGGGCATTTTTACTGCCTAATGTTTATAAATTTTTTAAAATTAAAGCGATCAATCCAGATGTTAGTAATTTCTTTTTGGGAGTTGTGAAACAAACTGTTCAATATAGAGAAGAAAATAACATAAGTAGAAAAGATTTCTTGCAACTTTTAATTCAACTGAAGAATGGAGAACAGGTAATATTATTTTAATATTCACCGTAATTTTCATTTCATTACCTTAGTTTTTATTTTTTTAGTTATGTAGAATTTATTAATTTTTATCTTGTAGTAATTTAGTTATATTTTTTTTAGTGTTGTATGCGAGTGATACTAAGATAAAAGGCTATAGTGAAGAAGAGGTGGATGGAATGTTTTGTTTGTGATTGGGTATTGGTGAGAATAAACGTGTGGGTGTGTTTGTTAGTGAAAGAATAAAAACGATTGTGAAGGATTATGGTTGTACTTCATCGATAATTCTTTTGCTGAGATTAAAGGTAGGTTTTCATAGAATCTTTGTTGTATCAGTTTATGGCTCAACTGAATCCGAAAATGATCTTGACAAAATAGATTTTGAAATTTGTTAGATAGCGTTATTGATTTGTGTGATCCAAGTAAGAAAGTTATCGTATGTGGTGATTTGAATGGCTGGGTGTTGGGATTGATAATGTGAGAGTGAATGAAAGTAGTATAAAGATAGTATCTTTCTATTTGGAGCGGGATCTCTTTGTTTCCAACTATGTCTTTAAGCATAGCACATTTGTATACATGGGAGAATGTGAGTGAGAATGGAATAAATGTTAGGAATAGATGGTGTAAGTACTTTAGGGTGTTATATGGTAGCGTAAATGGACCTAATGGTTGTAGAGAAAATGCTAGAGGTGATGAATGGGATATAGATGGGAGTGATGTTAGTTTTCCATTGATTCGTCTGAAGAATGGTAAGGCTCTCGGTTTGGATGGTATATCGAATGAGAAGTTGAAGTATGGAGACGAGGGATTATTTGACTGGCTAGTTTATTTGTATAGATTTTGTTTAAAACGGTGTATGTCTCCTGATGATTGGAAACGTGCTATTATTTGTCCTCTATATAAGAGCAAAGATAGTTCGAGTAAATGTACTAATTTTTGTGCGATAAGTTTGCTGAGTGTGGTAGAGAAGTTGTACGGGAAGAATTTTATTCATATGTTACGAACCTTAACATTTTCCAAAAGCGATATGCAAGGTGTTTATTTGCCTGAGAGAGAATGTGTTTTCTCTTCGTATGATTGGTAAGAAAAAGGTGTTCCGTGGCTTTATCGATCTTAAACAAGCATATGATAACGTTCATCGCGAGACTTTGTGGAATGTACTACTACAGTACGGTATAAATGGTAAATTGTTGGGGAACATTCGTGCACTGTATGAAGGTAGCGAGGCTGCGGTGAGAGTTAATGATGGATTGGGTGATTGTTGGCGTAAAACAAGGTTGTGGGAAGTCTCCGTGACTGTTTAATTTGTATATGGTTGCGGTATTACGAGAAGCGCTGAATGTGATGGATGGTGTACGTATTAGTGCTTGTGTAATGCATGCGTTAGCTTATGCGGATGTTGTTATGGGTGAATCTGAAGAGCAATTGAGAAGAACGGTTTTAAGTACAAATGAAGTAGGAAAAGGTTTAAATCTGTTATTGAATGTAGATAAATATAAAGTGTTCGTGTTTGAGAAAAGCAATTATGTGACTGTCTGCAATGTTTCGGTGAATGGTGCGAGACTGGGTAAAGTGAATGAGTTTGTGTACTTGGGTAGTATGTTGTCGAGGGATGGACGTATTGACCGTGAGATAGAAAGAAGAGAATCTGCGGGATGCAAGGTATTGAGTGCTCTTTGCTCGAAATATGAATGTATCCAGAGATGCTCGATTAAGTGTTTATAAGAAAGATGACTGAAAGTGATGGAAGGTGTGATATGTGATGAATGATTTCAAGTGTGATAAGTAAATGAGCTTGTATGCAGGGATCTATGAATGTGGTGGTTGAAGCGAGGGTGGTGTGTTAAGATGAGAATGTTTAACGACAAGTAAGTTTATTTTTGTAATAAATTATGCAGAAGATGGGAGATAACGTTTTCATATAATTTTTGTCATACAAGTGTGACCTCTAGTTTTTCATCGTATTTTCAGACTTTCATCGTACATCATACAGAACTATATAGCTGTGATATAAGATTTATATACCAATATTTATTAATTATCTGGAACTATAATAAATTTTCTTTTTATTTTGTTAAATGAACTAAAATTTTAATTTAATTTGATAATTTGAACCATAATATTGGGTATTAAATTTAGCTGTACTAACTATTAATATTCCATCCTAGAGCACCGTGATATAAGCATTTGTCAATGTAGAGATAGTAGCGCACTTTTACAAATATGAAAAATTTAAAGTCATAATTTATACAACTTAGAGACACGATTTCTTCACTACAAATAATTTGAACTTCTAATATTTTACTTATATAATTTTACAAATTTCTCAACGGTACGAGTTTTTACATCAGCCTACTTCTTTCATTTCAAACATACCGCAGAACATAAATAAATATATAAATAATTTATTGTTAGCAATATAGTATTTTATTTAGTACACTAGTATGCTGGATGGTATCGGTTATTTTTATGCAAAACATGATATCTATACGCATTCTAGTTTACTATAAATTCGAAAATAAATATACATTTTAAAAACAGTGAAAATTACATCTTTGAGGTATTTCGCATTCGTATAATACAATACTCTTAAGGAAATCGATGAAGTACAAAATTTTACGGCGATTAACAATTTTGAGGAGTTGAGAGTTCGGACTATTGAGTGAAATTGGAACGGAGATCAACATCAGTCAGTGAGCCACGAATCAGTTCTTTTTAATTTGACGAGTCGAATCACTTCGTTCGCAGTACAATTGAACGAATCATTTGCGAATGATACATCTCTAAGTGGTATAATTGTAGTTTAGTGGTTGGTTAAATTGGTAGTAAATTGGTTCATAAAGAGTATTAGAAAATTTAAATCGAACTACACCAAATTTTCACATATTTGCATCATATTATTTCCAGATATTGACAGACGACGAATCCATCAGTGTTGGTAATGGGACAACAAATGAAAAGAAAGGTTTAACAATTGAACAAATTGCTGCCCAGTGTTTTGTTTTCTTCCTTGCTGGATTTGAAACTTCTTCCACTACGATGACCTTCTGTTTGTACGAGCTCGCCAAAAATTCTGATATACAGGAGAAACTAAGAGAAGAAATTAAAACCGTTCTCAAAAAACATAATGACATATTATCTTATGATGCTATAATGGACATGAACTACATGGAAAAAACTATAAACGGTAAATAATACAATATTGAGAATGACAATTTCTTGGTAAACTATAATTTTCATATGAATCTGTATTTACTTATAAATAACTTTTTACTCATTAACATGTTTATGGTTTACAATATTAAATGATTACCTTTAAAATAGTACATATATTTTTTAACTTTACTTTATTTTTTAAGAAACACTTCGGAAGTACCCTCCTCTGGCATTCTTAAATCGAAAATGCACCAAAGATTATCCGCTACCAAAATCAAACCACATCATCCGTAAAGGTGATATAATTCGTATGTCCATTCTGGGTCTCCAACGGGATCCCGAGTACTACCCAAACCCTGAGAAATTTGATCCGGAACGATTTAGCGAGGAAGAAAAAGTGAAGAGGCATCCATTCACTTTTATGCCCTTTGGTGAAGGACCTAGAATTTGCATAGGTATATAAATAAATATACTATTATTATACTATAATTTTACTTTATATTTTTATTATTTGTTTAGGACTGAGATTTGGTATGATGCAAACCAAAGTAGGATTGACAGTATTATTGAAGAATTATAGATTTACTCTAAATAAGAAGACTCCTGATCCCCTTGTCATGGATCCTAATAATTTCATTATGGCATCAAAAGGAGGCATTTGGTTAGATGCTCATAAAATTGCTGCTTGAATTCTGAACTGTAATTGTTTAACAATAAATTATATTTATTTTATTTATAATAAATGGTTTCGGTTTTACTTTCCCAATTATATAATAGGGAAGTATTGTGATGGTGAGTTTTTTTCGATATCCAGATTATGATGAATAGTCACGTTTAAGACTTTCGTGAATTCAATAAACAGTCTCAAAAAAGTCGGTCTGTTATCGAAGAAAGGAGGTTAAGTTTGTGAATTGGTTATATACATCCAATGGTATTGATAGGTCTTTTAAAGATTTTATATTTACTTCATAAACGGTAGTGTTTATAACAAAGTACGTAATAAGGGAAATGGATTTGATTTAAAACAACTTTTGCTTGATATGTTTTTCGAAATTATTTTCGGTTCATTCGTTATAAGTTGTAACATTGTAATAATATTCGCAATCGTTGTTGTTTTATAACTTGTGAAGAACAAAAATTATTATAATCACAATATATAATTTACAGGCAATCGTAGCTCAGGGGATAAAAGCGAGATAAAACTTGCGTTTCTTAATTAGCAAGCAAGAGGTCGTGCGTTCAAATCTCGCTGACTTCTACTTATATAAAAAAAATGCGATTGTGTCTGAATGGTTCGGATTCCACTATAAGCTGTAGGCCCCCTGTACTGTAATTGGGATTTACTTCCTGTTGTGAAGAGTGACAAAATAAACAAAATAAATAAATAAATCATTAGAATTTTTTTTAAATATGTCGATAAAATTAAAACTCTCAGACATCAAATTCTAGTAAAAAAATCGAAAATAATATTCAAGCAATTCTCAATTGTTTTTCTCCACCCGATCCAATGGATACCCAATCTGACTCGATTCAATGAATATCAATTCCGATTCGATTCAATGAATATTCAATCCAATCCGCCAAGCCGCCATAAAACATTTTACCGCCTGGGGCTAACTTTTAAAAACCGCCATTCTTTACAAAGAAAAAATCGTTTTTCCAACATCAAACTGTTATATAATATAAAGGAAATATAAAGTCCACTAAGAAAAAAAACTGAATCATCATTCTAATAAAATTTTATCAAAATCATAATTGATAAGATACAGCAAAAAGAAAAACAAAACAAAATAAAAAATCTTTTTAAAAAATAAAGTTTCCTGCCTAATGACAATAAATTAAGTCAATTTTTGTTTCTGGGCTTTTAATTCCGAGAATTTTTTAATTTCGACGTCATTTAATAATTTCTTCTAATTTGGGACTTAAATTTCCAGTAGTAACTAAAAAACATTAAATACAAAATTATAAATTTATAAAATCTCAAAATTGAGATTTTGTTTTATTAAGCCGTAAATTTTTATAATTAAATTCATTTTTAATTAATAATTTGGTAAAAAAATCAAAATATACTACTCAAATGTTAGGATAACTTTATACGGTCCTTTAACTCCTAGTTTTCGCCATTCTTCTCTATTCTGGGCGATATTCTTGATTTGACTCCAGGTTTTTCCCGAATTTTTTATTTCCTGCAAGATGGTGCGTTTCCATGTCGTTACGGGTCGTCCTTTTCTTCTACTTCCTTGGGGATTCCAGTCTAGAGCTCTCTTTGCTATATTATTCCCGTCTCGCCTGAGAGTATGACCGATCCACCTCCATTTTCTTCGCAATATTTCTGTTTGTATTTTTTCTTGTTTTGTTGCTGCTAGAAGCTCTTCATTCGTAACAAAGTTTGACCACTGTACTCGTATGATGCGCCGTAGACATTTGTTCGCAAATACCTGTAGTTTTTCTCAGTTTGTTTTGTGGTTTTCCACGTCTGACAGCAGTATAATAGCACGGATTTAACGTTTGTATTAAAAATTCTTAGTTTTGTTCGTTTTGAGTAACATGATGATTTCCAAACTGAGTTAAGCATTCCGAAAGCTTGGCTTGCTTTTTTGATTCTACTGTTTATATCTTCTTCTGTTCCAGATGTTGTTATTATGCTGCCTAGATAGCAGAATTCTGTCACCTCTTGCACTGTTTTATTATCAGTAGCAAGTGGTGTATTGTTATTTATGCCTATGCGCATTGCTTTGGTTTTGTCGATATTTATATTGAGTCCTACTGTTCTTGCCTCTGTCACCAAATTGTTCAGTTTCGTTTGCATATCATTTTGTGTAAGCGCTAGAAGGCAGATATCATCTGCGTAGTCTATATCTTCAAGTCGTGTTTGCAGGTCCCACTGTATCCCGTGTTGTTGTCTATTTGCGTTCTTCATTACCCAGTCTAGTGTCATGTTAAATAATAGTGGGGAGAGGAGGCAGCCTTGTTTTACTCCATTTTTAATAGATATTTTTTCTGTGACACTGCCCTTGTGTGAAACGTGACAGGTAGCTTCATTGTATAGTGCGGCAGTCAGTCGACAGAGTTTTTCCGGGATTCCCTTTAATGACATAATTTTCCAGATTGCTCTTTAGTTTAGGCTGTCGAAAGCACGCTTAAAATCAATAAACAATAGGTAGAGTGGTGACCGCCACTCCACAAACTGTTCTATGATTAACCTTAGGGAATTAATATGATCGATGCATGAACGGTTTGGGCGGAAGCCTGCTTGTTCTGTCCGCAGTTTGCGTTCTAGTTGGTCTGATATTCGGTCGAAAATTATATACGACAAAATCTTGTTTATTGTGTTCAACAGTGTGATGCCTCTCCAGTTATCGCATATGCTTAAATTTCCTTTCTTTGACAGCCTTATAATAACGCCCTCTTTCCATTCATTCGGTATGCATTCTGTCTCTCAAGCTTTTTTTATAGTGGGATATAAAACTTCATCAAAAAATTTGCTGTTATATTTTAGAATTTCCGCCGGTATATTATCAGAACCAGCTGCTTTGTGATTGTTTAGGTTAAGGATCGCTGTTTGAATATCACCTATTGATGGTGTGCTGGTATTCATGCGGATAGTACGCGTTGGGGAACCTTGGATTTCTTCTTGGTTTTCTTGATTTTCTAGGAGTGTTGCAAAATGTTCTTTCCATCGGGAGAGTTCATCATTTTCATTTGTCAGAGAGTTTCCACTTTTATCTTTTAATGGTAAGTTGTTTGTGTAATTTTTCTTGGATAAAGTTTTAGTTCTCTAGAATTATGTGAGAGTCCAGCAAGCTCTGCCTGGGTGGCAAGTTCATCTGCCCATTTTCTATTATCTCTTCTAGCCCCACGTTTGACTTGTAAGTTTGCGATTTTGTATTTTTCCCCTGCGAGCCGTTTCTTGTTTCGCGTTGTTGCTGTCAGAAGTTCTTGTTTGATTTCCTTCCTTTTCTTTATTTTATCCCAGGTATCATCGGATATCCAGTCCTTCTGGGATCGTTGCTTGACGCCTATAATATCCTCTGCAGCCTCATTTATGTTTTCCCTGATATACTCCCACCTGCTCGCATTATTCGTTGAGGTATCTTCCTGAAATAGTTTCAGCTTTTCAACAACTCTTTTATGGAGCTGTTTGGCTACGTGCGGGTATTGTAGTTTCTTAATATTGAGTTTTTTCCGTTTTGTTACGGTGCTATTTTTCTTTGGTCTGTTTGAGCTTATTTTGAGTCAGTAGATGATGGTCGCAGGCTGCATCCGCCCCTCGTCGATTTCTGGCATCAAGGAGTGATCTTTGCCACTTCTTATCGATGGTGATGTGATCAATTTGGTTTTGAGTGACTCCGTCTGGGGATACCCAGGTGACTTTGTGTATTGTCTTGTGTATGAATATGGATCCACCTATTACTAAGTTATTTCTTTGGCAGAAGTCGACAAAGCGTTCTCCATTGTTATTTTGCGTACCAACACCATGTTTTCCCATAATTTGTTCGCAGTTAGTCTTGTCGCAGCCAATCTTTGCATTTATGTCACCTAATACTATCTTTATATCGCCTCTAGCGATATTATTATTCAGCACTTGATCCAGTTCGTTATAGAATGCGTCTGTCGTCATCTGAAGGGTCCGTGGGAGCATAAAATTGTACCAGTGATACGTTTCTAACTCTTGTTTTGAATCGTGCAAGTATGATACGATCCGAGATAGACTGTCAGCTAATTAAGCTCTTTTTGGCATTACTTGAGAGCAGAATTCCAACTCCGCTTTCTTTTGGCTCATCTTGTTTCTTTCCGGAGAATAGTAGGGTTGTGCCGTCGTGTATTGTATGTTCCCCGCTTTCCGGCCATCTTACTTCACTAAGTCCAAGAATTTGGATGTTATAGTTTTCCATTTCTTTCGCTGTCTAATTTCGAAGATTCAAGTAGAGTTCTAACATTCCATGTTCCAATTCGACTTTTTCTCTTGGAGGTTTCAGGAATCGCTTGGTTTAAGAAGAGTAGGTGATTGTCCCGCCGCTTTCGAGGTCGATGGTAGGGCTGCTACCTTTTGGCCTTCGACCCGGCCTGACTAGGGTGTTCGTCTTTCGTAACTTGGCTTTGTATAATTAAAAGTTTACAAACGCACGATGAGTGACGACGTTTCGAGACTTTGGGTTTGTCTCATTCTCAAGTCAAAAAAAAATTAAATAAAACAGTTTACAACAATAGTAACAAAACTTTTCAAGAAGAATCGAAAGTCAAAAAATAAAATATTTACTCTTAACAAGAACATGTTAAAAAAGTTAGGCGATGACGACACCAGAGTCAAAAAACAATTCAATTTCTGGCAAAAGCCAATCTTGCAATTCGATGCCGTCGTTGAAATGGTAGACCTGTAGCCATCCTTCTACAAGATAATCCAGCAGCATGGAGCCTTCTCCTAACCATATACTAACATTTATATGTCTAACTTTTTGGAGTTGATTTCGTACCAAAACCGCAGAAGTTGTTCAATTCCACACACCTGCGGTTACCAAAAAACGGTCATCTCTTTGGTTGGTGAATTATTTTTTGCCTGAATCTTGTCCTTCTGAATATCAGGCCAGTCTTTTCATAGCGCTGATACATCTTTTGTACAGCACAAAGGCTCTTATCAACAATTCTTGCAGTTTCACGTTGTCCTCAGCCTTTTTTTATCAACGATACAATTATTGCAATAACAATAGGATATACAGGTATTATTTCCTGTTAAATAAGCACTAAAAACAGTACACTGTGCAATTGATAGATTTTACAGAGAAAAAGCAATGCAAAACAAAAAAACAAAACACCGAAATGTGAATTTTCAGTTAGTGCAAATGCATGCAATTTCATTAAAGTCATAAACAAATGACATAACAGAAAAAAACAGTTGATATTTCCCGGAAAATAAATTATTAAGTGCTTACTATGATTTACAGTTTACAAATATAAGTTTAAAACAGAAAATTCTGAAAATACATCACAATTTCAAATTGACCTAAATTTTTTGCTGGTCAGTGTATATATAAATATAAATTTTATTTAAGAACGTGCTTGGTGTCCCTTAAAGTATCTACCGCGGGGGCTATAGACCCCAAAATCTCCCTCGTTAAACTGGCACTTCGCAGTTTGGCGTATTTCTAATATTGTAGCAAGACAAAACAATTCAGAATTTGGGTTTGTTTATATTATGATATTTCACTTTCAAATCAGCTTCGAAAGATACAGACTAATTAAGTGTTATCTTAAGTATCTTTCTAAATTTGACTTGCCAGAGTCTATTTTATATTTCAAAATTTAGTACTGCCTATGTTATAATAACTTTAGTATTCCTTAGATCATTATTTAACGAGTTTATGGCTTTTCTGAATTGACGCGTCTGGTTATACGGGATGTGATGGCATATCTAGGTAAATTATTAGCTATGTATTGGTCTGGGATAGATTAACCTTTGTAACTCACCCCGTCTGGGTTTTTTATGTAAACTCATGCATGAGAACGTTAGCTCGACCAACGCAACGATACCACCCTCTTACTCCTTGTCAGCACATCCCATGGAATACAACAACAATTAGTTAGTGGTAGATTGGCTTTTGTCGAGATAACTTGTCTCTTGTCTTCACTTGCAAAATGTAGTCTTACCGTGTTGTTTAGTAACTTTAACTAATAGTTTATTCATATGTTGTTATACTTATTACCATGTAGAGTCTTTTGTTTAATTTGAATATTATTTATAACTTCTGTAAATATTGCTATTTCATTTTTATATTTTGATAAGTATATATTTTTACAAGAAGTTCGTCTTTTTTAATTTGTATTTAATCTTGTATTTAAATCGCGTTATTTAAAGTTTTACATTGCAAGTGTCATAAAAGTATATGCTAAAAATTTGCTTGTTTTCTAATTATTAAAGTTACATTTTGTTACTGTATTACTCATATATTGTTCAAAATAATTTAAAATAAATAAATAAATATATCATCACGCCTTCTACCCATTGCTGGGTGTGGCACTCTGCTAAAGCAGATCTCGGTAAGTGATATATTTTTGCGCGTGAAGTGCGGTTACCAGTCGTCAAATCACGGCCCCCAAACATGTTAGTGGTGGAGGAGCCACAGGGATAGCTTTTTCAAATTATGAAAATTTGTCGCCTGTGGGAATCGAACCAGGGACCTCAGGATCCACAGGCCGACTTCATACCACTGTGCTAGCCATCCCATAAATAATAATAATAATTTAATTTGAATAAATAACATATTTTTTTTTCTGGCTTCTTTGGCGAACCAACTACCAAGGTCATATGCCGCCATTACACCCTGATCTGCGTTTTAGGTGTTATGGTCAACAGCAACGCGAGTTTTCTCTGGACGGTCACCCATCCAAATACTACCCGCGCGCAACGTTACTTAACTCGCGTTATCGTTTAGATCAGTACCAACGAGCGCAGCCATGGCCGTTGACAAAAATATTATTATTATTATTAGTATTATTTAGTATTTAAAAAAATAAACTGTGTTTTGTGTGTTATAATAACCTCACTGACAACTATAAACATGACAAGTAGATGTAAACAATATTGTTCTGTAC
The DNA here is from genome assembly GCA_911728475.2 of Pterostichus madidus. Taxonomy (NCBI): domain Eukaryota; kingdom Metazoa; phylum Arthropoda; class Insecta; order Coleoptera; family Carabidae; genus Pterostichus; species Pterostichus madidus. The sequence goes on along the minus strand of OU452301.1, from coordinate 22,318,260 downwards.
ACCAGTGCAGTAATTATAAATCAAATACAACTACTATGCATAAGTTTTCGCTGTTATATGTTTGCATTTTCCTCCTAAACTACATAACTTTAAATGAACAGGTGGCATTCCAATCACTCACTTTTTCTCTCAATTTTATGAGGTGGTCCATTTAAATTGTTCGTTTGTAAGCAAAATCCAACAATTTTACAATAGTGTGCTTGTTTTATTCCACATAAAGTTATGTGCCCAGCATTGTAAACAATTTCGCCTTATTTTATCGGTCTACTTAAACTTCCTATATTTTACAAAGACAAAACGTCAATTGCGAAGTGGAACTCTTTCTTAAGAAAAATAAAGGAAAAAATTATTTCCTAACACTAGTCAAAGTTCCACAAAATTTACAGTCTCTGAATCAACTTATTAGGACATCATCAGCGGCTGGTCAGTTTAGCTCTTAACCATAGACGCGTTCCGTTCTTTTGGAGCTCATCAGTATGGTGCTACCAACTATTCAGCAAGACTAATTACAGACTAACAAACAGCGGTATCGTCGAGACTAAACTGACGATGTTAAAAACAGTATAAGTAACACGATAGGTTCTACGATTTATGCAGTGCCATCTACCGGGAAAAAACGGAAGCTGCTTGACAGCGAGAAAAAAAATTACAAAGACAAAATGTTAATTACAAACTGGCACTGGTTCTTAAAGTAAGAAAAATAAGATTGACGACACGCGTTAGAAAAAGAAAAATGAAGCGTGTACAATCTATTTGTCCATTTATTCACACAAAGGATGTGATATTCTTTTTAGGTATTCGTATTTCTTAAATAATATTTCATTGAAAATTATAGACCAAAGCTGTCACTTTTGACGTTACGCATGGAATTTTTTGATCGAATTATTTCAAATTCTAGAAAAGTTAGAGAATTTTTATAAAGTGATTTAGGTATTAGATTGAAGATATATGTTTTGAACTGTTTTCATTGATTTCATGTTCATATAAAAGTTTTAAGACAAATATTTTTTAAAAGTACGAGGTCTGTTATAAAAGTATTCGACATTTTTTTTTCCATGCCTCTCTATCGTAGACGTCGTCGTCATTAAGGTTTGCTTCTCCATTGCTTCCTTGACTTCATCGTACCATCTTCTCCTGAGTCTGCCTCTCTTTCTCCTCTTGTTCGGCTCCCATTCCCATATTCTCAGCGGAAGTCTTTCTTGGTTCATTCTCCTCATGTGACCGTACCATATTAGCTGCTTTTCCTGTATGGTTTCTGTTCTATTCTGGTGTATTTCCATTGATATAATTATGTCCTCGTTTCTTTTATGGTCCAATAGTGTAAAGCCGCAATATCTCCGCCAAAAGGCCATTTCAGCTGATTGTAGTCTTTGTTTAGTTTTTTTGTTTGTTATCCATCCTTCTGCTCCATATAGTGTACAACTTTCAAAAATTGATTTGTATATTTGATTTTTGTGTTAACCGAAATCTGCCTGCTCCTTTGTAATATATCTTTCTCATCCGTACCGTCCTCTGTTAAGAGTACTCCAAGATACTTGTATTGGTTGGTTTTTTTAATTATTCCTCTTTGGGTGATGATGTCATGTGTCGCAGAATTGTTCCCGATAACCATGTATTGCGTTTTATTAAAGTTAATTTCTAGTCCCCACTCCTCGTATTCGTCAATTAGCTTTCTGATCATATATTCAGCGTCATCTTCATCTTCTGCTATTATTACTTGGTCAGCTCAGGGAGTATACATGGTCATTGTCTGTCTGCACGCCCATTGGTTTACATTTTCTCTGCCAGCGGGCCAAGACCGAGTATAGATATATTTTGAAAAGAGTCGGTGATAAGCAGCAACCTTGTCTAAGGCCTTTATTGACTACGAATGGATCCGACAGGCCTGATTTTCTTTCTATACAACTTCTTGTACCGTTATATAAATTTTTAATTGCATTAATATATATTTTTTGTACGCCGCTATTTTCCATTGTAGTCCATAGTATGTTCAGTGGTACGCTGTCATATACCTTCTTAAGGTCTATGAAGATTAGGTGTAGCTCTTTTGCATACCCTATTATTTTCTCTGCAAAATACATTGTCAGTACAGGATCTCCCTGTCCTAAATCCACTTTGTTCTTCCCTGTCTATTAGTTCTTCTTCTATTCTATTCCTTAATATTCGCCCTTACAGCTTACCTATAGAGCACAAGACACACTTATTCCTCGATAATTTGTGCTATCCATTCTGATCCCCTTTTTGTATATGGAGGTAATGTGTGCGAGTTTCCATTCACTCGGTACTTCTTCCCCTTTCAGGCACTTATCGAACAAGATCGCCAGTATTTCGATCACTTCGCTTAGTGCTTGTTTAACTAGCTCTATAGGTACTCCTCCTGGGCCACCGGATTTATTGTTCTTCATTGCCTGTAAAGCTTGTATGACTTCCTCTACTGTTATTTCTCTTGCATCGTCCGCTGTTTCTGTTTCATAATTTACTTTTCCGTACACCGGTCTATTTTCGGTTGGCAATTCTCCGTAGTATTTTTCCCATTCTTCTAAACTTATACTATCAATTGCATACTTTTCTATCCTATTTGTTCTTAAAGTTTTCATTATTTTCCATGCGTGACTTAATTTCGACCCTCCTAGTTGTCCGTCAATTTCATTTATAATTGTTATTATGTTTATGACTATAGCGGAAATTCCAAGGAATCGATAAGATAAATGTTTAAGATACTATCTGAAATGAATCAAAAGAGAAAATGACTCATTGGCTCCTAAATAGCTATATGTTTTATATCAATATAAAAAAAGTACATAATATAAAATATTGTCATAATCATTCAGAAAAGCAACTATTTTCGCTAAAATTATTAATATTTTACTGTAATTGTGCGAATCAGGAATGTTTTGTTGTAATCAACATATTAAAATACTTTATTGTAACCAATGTTTTGTTGCACCAATTGTGACGAGTTCTTCACTAACTCGGCGACAAATGTTGGCGCTGGTTGCTCGGGCGCCAACGGTAAAGCGGGATTTATAATGAAGTAAAGTAACGTAAAACGTGACGCAATCGAAGACGCAACGCAAAGTAAACATTTTGTGTGATTTATAATGAAGTAAGCATGGTTACATGTAGCCAATCACAGAGCGTTTTGTACGTGGCGCTTCGACAGCTGTCAGTTTAAATTTGACGTTTATGTCATACATAGCATTTTAGGTTACATTAAGTATTTTAGTGACTTGGGAGTGTAATAAAAAGTTAGTTTACAATGGACAGTGAGGATGAAATGGCTGCTTTATTACTAATTTTATTAAAAATGAAAAAATATTTAATCCCAAATTCTGCTTTTCAACTTGATGTTTTTAAACTCTTTTTCTGTTTTATTATACATAAATGGATATTTTTATACTAACTGAATCAGCAATTTATCATCCATGATAATAAGCACATAACACAGCAATAATAATAAAGAAATGCAAAATAAAAGACACAAATTACTCAAAATGGTTAACTAAAGCGTTCACAAAGACAGAAGACAGATTGAACCAAACAAATATATCGGATCGGTAATATAGCTTTCTGCAATGAAGTTTGAAATAATGCTTCCTGATTGGTCAGAGGTACAAGAAGTAACGCAAGAAGTTGAAAGTTGGCGAACTCCTTGCCTTACGTTACATCTGTCTTGCGTTACTGCTGCGTGTTACGTCTGATTATAAAGCAGTATATGCTGTTACGTATGTTCATGTCTTGCGTTACTTTACTGCACTTGCGTTACCTCTTACTTTACTTCATTATAAATCAGCCTTAACGGATAGCAGGTTTGAAGAATTAGGTTTAGGTGCGAAGAACAAAATAAAACAAACAATAATGGTAAACAAACATTTGCTGGTGCGTTTTATTTGATGAAAACACTGGCTGGTACAATGGAGGACGGTTCTGACGGTGGTTGTGTCGGAGGTGGCGATAGATGCCACAACGAGGGTTGGCAAACCCGGAAGAATCGATTCCACCTGGTTTTCGTGATCGACGCTAATATGACCGGGGGAGTGGTCGTAATCGTACGCCTGGGTGTCCGCGAGTAAGTAGAGTACAAAATCGCGGTTTTTTGAAAAACTGACACCGGGCGTCGCTACGGTGGGGTCCACTAAACAGCGGCTGGTTAGTAGTGTCGGATGGCGAGGAGTGGTTTTCCAACTTTTTTGGAAACCGTTGCCTGGCGTCGCGACGCTGGGTGCTCGAAGATGACGGACGGTGTGCTGATGATCGATGTGAAAACCGTTTTGCAGATTTCGGCGGGGTACCCGAGTTATGGCTGATAACGTGCGGAATACCGCGGCTGTGCGAGTACCCAAAAATGTTGGTAACAGGTGCCAGACGCGGTTGACTTCGGTGAATGCGCGACGGTAACCGCGGCGGGCGTCTTGGATTTCTCGCTCGGACGCCGTCGGAGTATGATCTGGTGATTTCGCGCAGTTACTCCAAAATGAAGGTGGCACGAGATGGATGGTGGTATCTCGGGAGAAAACGCAAGTGTTAAGACCGCAGACGCCTTGGATTGCTCTCTCGGGCGTGGCGGAAGTAATCTTGGCTGCTTTCGCACAAGTACCAAGAACGGAGGGTGACACGGAACGGACGCTGGTAACCCGTCGAAAAACACAAACGTGACGACTGAGACGCCTAGGATTTCTCGCTTGGGCGTGACAGAAGTAATATTTTAGGCTTTTAAACACGTACCAGAAAAGAGGGAGGACACGGGACGGACGCTGGTAGCCCGAAGAAAAACACAAACGTTAGAACTGGGACGCCTAGGATTGCTCGCTTGGGCGTGACAGAAGTAATATTTTATGCTTTTAAACAAGTACCAGAAAAGAGGGGTGACACGGGACGGACGCTGGTAGCCCGAAGAAAAACACAAACGTTACAACTGGGACGCCTAGGATTGCTCGCTTGAGCGTGGCAGAAGTAATATTTTATGCCTTTCAACATGTACCAGAAAAGAGGGGGGAGACACGGGACGGACGCTGGTAGCCCGAAGAAAAACACAATCGTTACAACTGGGACGTCTAGGATTGCTCGCTTGGGCGTGGCAGAAGTAATATTTTATGCCTTTCAACAAGTACCTGAAAACGGAGGTAACACAGGACAGGTTGGGCGGAACTTGGGGAAAACGCGACGTTCACCTCGGCGGGTGTCTTGGATTGCTCGCTCGGACACCGTCGAAGTGAGACCTGGTGAACTTACCAAGTTCCCCAAAACGGAAGTAACAAAAACAAAACCTCTAGGAAGCGCACGACACGGTACGGAAAAACAAACGGAGTACGGTTGCTTACCTAGTGGACGGAGAAGACGACTTCTTTGACGGACGGTGAATGCTCAGGTGACTCGCAAACTCTCAGGTTTGCACTCTCAGAGACGGATGATCTGACTGTCTTTCTGATGGCTGAGGACTCGGTTTATATACTATTTTGTTAATGATTCCTGTCCCAGGATGTTGTCGGCGGCTCGCCCAATGCTAAAGGAGAGGATGTTTTGGTTAAATTTGGAAACTGGATCACGGGAGTTTGGATTTGGTTTAAAAGTAGGAAATCGGGTGAGATGGATAGCATTGTGTCCGCGGTGAACACGGCGCGCGAGTACGGGCCTGCGTTCGCGAGTTACTCGCGATTCTACGATTCGCGCATTCAATCCGCGGATTCGGAGCCCAAAAACCATTGTGACGAGTACGCTTCGTCACACAATATATTGTTGTAATCAAAATATTGTTATAATTAGAATATTATAAGACCCAAGGCCTTGCGCCTTGATGCCGCCGTCAATGTGAATAAATTCAAGTCAGGATACTATCTTTGAACTCTGTTGGGCGTTCATTGACAAAATGGAAACTGCAAACTCTTGAAGCTCTTGTATCAGAATCTTTGCAACCGATTGTTCCGAAGCGAAGAAACCCAGTGTGCCTTTCGTTCTTGGGTTAGATCTTGTAATATTGTAATTATGACGATATTTTATATTACCTTTTTATATTATTACAAGTTATAAACAACATTTTAGGGCCAAATAGTCCTTTTCTCTTTTGATTCATTTCAGATAGTACATTTGTCTTTTCGATTCTTCGAAATTTCCACTATAGTCAGAAACAATAATTATAAATAAAAAAATTAAATACTACAGTAAAATATTACAAATTTTAGCGTAGTACTTGCTTTCGAAAATACTAACCTAAACTAAACTTTTCAAACTTCAATAAAAGTAAAATTACTGAATACTATAACAATTACTTGGCTTTACACTATGAACAGCAAACATAAAATTATTTCGTAATATTTATTTTCTATCTATTAAATATATAAACACTACAAAATTGTAGAAATATGCATTCGCAACACAATCTTCTAATTACATTTCACTTCTTCTTTAATGGCGTTATAGCCCGAATCGGGCCTGGGCCTACCGGGCACATCAAGCCGCAGTTTTTACAGTGCCGTACTGCTGAACCTAATAAAATTTGTCTTCAATAATGATATACAGTCAGGCCAAGTAAATTTATCCACGGAAAAGTACAATTTAAAAAAATCAGATAACGTATTTGGTATAATATGAAAGTTCTTTTAAAGACACGCGTGCAAAATTAAAATATTCTTGATCGGCAACTGTTTTAGTGTAGGTACTTCTAAACCTATACACGCCTATTCAAAAACAAAAATGTAAATAGTGTTTAAGGTAAACACTGTTTAAAATAATCAACGTTGATTAAATTTTGGTTTATTTAGAAATATGGTTACTACGTATTTAAACACGGTTTAAAATAAACACTGTTTAAAGAAAAGAGGCTGAAAAAATACGAATTGGGACACAAAAACAATTATTACAGCTGTCATAATTGAATAGATACAGATTAAAATTTAATAGGTATTTGACATTTAATAAAAAAATATATATTTGAATCTAACTAGAAAGCAAAAACACCATGATTCTAAATTCTATGATTGCGCTGAAGAGTCGAGAGTGCGAAAAAAAAATATGTAAATAAATTAAGCATAATTTTTATTTTAATAAATGTATAATAGAATGAAGTATAATAACTCTTAAAACTTTAAATAGCAACATTTATTTTAAATATATTGACAGTAATTAAAGTTAAAATTAATATACTGTGTTCTAAAAATATCACCTCTTTGATTTGGGTATTGGGGAGGATTTTTAATACAAATTACTTCTAAGTATTCCTCATCAATCCAGTTGTTTTCTTCATTCAATAATTAAGCTACATTGTGTAAAACTGTCATTGCAACAAATTAAATTTTAGAAATATCGTTCATTCAATTAAATCGTAAACTTTCTATTTGACCAAATATTTGTTCTATTACATTTCTCGTGCATACAAGTACCGTGTTATACCTCTGCTGATGAGGTCTACAAGACCGGCGTCAATAATCAATGTGTGCATATGTAAACACTATCGCCTTTTTATAATTTTGAATAATATTACATTTAAAATTAACCCTCATTTTTTAAAACCAGTTTTTATCTCTGAAGTCTTCATCACTATATTTTCCAATAGATTTTTTTGAATTTAAATAAAATCTAAATTCGTTTATATTCGTTCAGCTCCCTAATTTTTTTAATATTTTCTGAAATTTCGTCAATATAACTCATTTTGATAAATATAAACTACCCCAACACCTTGTTTAAAATTTAAATTGATATTTAGTTACAAGGACTACGATAAAAAAGTGTCTCTGAATGAGAAAAATGCGTTAAAACAAGATTACTAAGCATAAACACTGACTAAAGTTGAACAGTGGTTAAATATTTTAAAAAAATAGTCTCTGAATAGAAAAATGAACGAAATGTCAAAATTAAACGGTGTTTAGCTTAAACATTATTTTTGTTTCTGAATAATGTTTGATATCAAAGGGCTCACATGCAGAATTTATTTTTTTTCAATCGGCAATTGTTTTAATATAAGTACTTCAAAACCTATCGTGTTTGGTATCAAATGAAAGGTCTTTGGTAAGGCTTGCGTGCAAAATTTAAATATTTTCGATCGAAATTTTTTTTAGTGAAAGTGCTTCAAAACCTTTCATGATTGGTATCAAATGAAAGTTCTTTTGAAGGGCTCGCTCACAAAATTTATTATTCGATCGGCAATTGTTATCTGTGAAAGTAGAACATTTCCGTTAGGCGGTAACGTAGGACAAAAAGTTTACTTGTAGGACATGTCCTCCCAAAGTAGGACGGGTGGTCATCCTAAATGAAAGTTCTTTTAAAGGGTTCGAGAGCAAAATTGGTTTGCTTTCAATCGGAAATTGTTTGAGTCAAAGTACTTCAAAACCTATCGTGTTTGATATCAAATGAAAGGTCTTTTGAAGGGCTCGCGTGCAAAATTAATTTTTTTTATCGGCAATTGTTTTAGTGAAAGTGCATAAAAACCTATCGTGTTTGGTATCAAATGAAAAATCTTTCTAGTGACAGAGCTGTGAAATCTATCGTGTTTTATATCAGTTAAAAGATCTTTAGGACAGACGTGCAGAATTGAATAGATTTAGATCGACGATAATTCAATTTATATTACTTTATTTACTTTGGCTTAATACGTTCTTACACCGTGGATGCAACTATTGTGTTCAAAATATTACAAATAATTAAATCGAAATCCATAAGACGATATACCTATCTATAAGTCAGTCGCATATACTTGAACTATTATTATTATATCGAGTAGGTAGTACGAAAGAACATCAATAATTTTAATTATAAAATCTATTTCGTACTACATTGTAATAAAGAGTAATAAATGGCCGTATGAGATTAAATTATATATTTCTTTATTAATTACACACTACATGTTATCGTTTTTAAAATTGGTGCTTTATTTTTAAATATTAGCTGCTCCTGTTGGTCGGCTGCCCGCTTGCGGGAACATGAATTCGTCCTTCACCAGAACCGGCTCTGCTGATGGCGCTATTTAGGGCTATAAGTTTAACTCTATAAATCCACAGTCACTGATTAGTTGCTAAATTTAATGTTCTTTATAAACCCGAAAATAATCGTGACTAATTTTATTAACAAAAAAAAAGTACAAATCCTTTAAAAATCGCTTAAATTAAATACAACTTCACATATAAACTTCTAAATGTCATAGCTATTTTATAATTTTTTTTTTGGCATCATTGTTTTTTTATTTCATTACTAGATAGACAACATAAAAATACGCTCTCGTACTTACATTCCTTGTTGCTTAAATAACTATTAAATAAGAACTACCTATCGGAAGGGTACTGTTATGAATCTGAAGTGTACTGTTATGAACCGGAAGGGTATCGTGAATCGGAACAGTCCTGGGTCTACACACAATCGACATTGAGTTGATATCCTTTTATTACCATGATTTTGTATTTTGATTGTAATATTGATAAAAGTAGATTTTTACCGAAACAGTCTGCTGTCAATACAATTCATATCAAGAAATTTAAACATTTTGAATTATTTATGATTAATTATTTATTAAATTAAACGGTTTCAGAAAAAATACTATACATGATACGTCAGAAAAGTGTTTTTACCTTCCTGACTTATTATGTACTATACTGTAACGTATTTCGTGTTCTCTGAAAGCGTGTAGATTTTACAATACAAAAAAAAAACTCACAACTATTTATGTTAAACGAAAATAAAAATATATTTCATTAATAAATGAAAACTAATAACCAAGAAAACTTATTGAAACTAATTAACACTGTAACACAACTTAACACTAATTATTAATAAACGTAGACTAAAATTATTTATAACAAGTTCATAAGAACTACTATTTATGTAACCGCGTCTGAAATCAACTGTCAACTCTCCTCTCAAGCAGTCCATCGCCTGCTTTTATACCGAAATCCGACATCTCGATCTTTCCAGAACATCCCAGAATCCTCCCGCAATTGTACAGCCGGACCAGCGCGCTATCACTCTATGCGTCCGGCCAGCCTCGCTGCAACGCAACACTCTAGAAGATTCCGGAAAATTCCCGAATACATGACTCATCCCTGGAGAATATTCTTTACACTGCCCCCTCCTAAAAACTGTTTTGTCTCGGAACAGATTTTGACGGGTTACAGATAAGTTATGACAAAATTTACAAGTCGGACCCTTGATGCATCCTGATGTCCTGAAAAAGTGACAATTCACAGTTCGATCTAATTTTATTCTTCCTTTGAGGTCAAAGCTGCATACAAGAATTTCAATTCCTGTGCGGTCGAAAATAATTTTCAACATATTCCAAATTATCCTTCACTCCAATCCATCTAGTCCACAACCCAATTTTGAAACTGCCAGTTTCATAATATCGTTATTTTATAGATGTTCTGGCAAATCGGTCAGTATCTCCCTTAATATGCGGTAGATAGGCTTCTGAGATGATTTTGACTTGGTGATTATGTAGTAAATGTACCTTTATGTTCCGAAGTATCTCACAGTTGTAGTGTTTTTCCAACAAATAGAAGTTGCTTGACCAGTTCTTGTAGTCGTCCAAATTTCTTCTTAAAAACTGTAGCAATTCCTCGAGATATGTTTAAATCTTTTGCTACACAGCTGGCAATAGAATACTCCAAAGGCACCATGAATCGAACATCATTAACTTCATGGTTATAGCAAAAGATTCTAGTCGATTAAAGTGGACTACTCTCGGCTTCCCATTTGATGTCTCCCTAAAACGGTAGATAACGTCGTTTATCCTCTTCATCACCTCATAGGGTCCCTCCCAGCATGTTTGTAACTTCGACGATAGACCACGATACTTCTGTGGATTATATAATCATACCGACTCTCCAGGTTCATATCCTCACTTTTTTGCCCTGATGAACTTTGAACGTTTGAACGAACCTGCTCGTGAATGTCGGTCATTCTACTTCGTAGAACAGTGACGTAATCTTCCCAGCTAGGTCTTTTCTGGGTTTACAAACGAATTTCAAACCAGTAACCGCAACTCGCGTCCGAATACAATGCTTTCGGGTGTTTGTCCTGTTATATCGTGCACAGATGAACGATATGCCATCAAAAACATATACAGATGACGATCTTAGTCTCTTTGATGGTTAGAGATAACTTTTGACAGATATCTGTTGATCTTTCTATTCACTCGTTCAACCATGCCATCAGACTGCGGATGTAATGCGGTTCTTCTTGTCTTATGGATGCCCAATGTTTTGCAGATGTTTTGGAACAGGATAGACTAGAAGTTTCTTTCTTGATCTGAGTGTATTTTGCGCGGTATTTCAAATCGACATATACATTCCTTCACCAATACTTAAGCGACGGTGATTGCTTCCTGGTTGGGCAGAGAATAAGCTTCAACCACTTGCTGAAGTAACTCATGACAACTACTGTATAGTTTTTGTTGTCTTCAGTTTCTAGAAATGGTACAACCACGTTAATTGCAATTCATTCGAATGGGCACCAATGCGTCAGTACAACGTGCCTACGTTATACTGACGCATTGGTGCTCTTAGTTTCCTATGTGGTTCATTACTTGCAGCACAAATTGCGCATATCTTGCATCACTCTTTCACATCTTCTTTGCAATTAGGCAGTAAAATCATTCTCGTAACTTTTCAGACGTCTTGTTGACTCCAAGGTGTCCTCCAATGGATTCGTAGTGGATCTCTTTCAATACTTCAGGTAACCTGTTTCTAGGAATTAGTAACTGAGTTCTCTGCTGAGTACCATCTTCATTCTCCAAGATACATTTCAAGCGACCCTCTTCCATCACTAAAGAATCCCATTGCGATCAGTACGATTTTATATTCTGAGAATATGGTGCAACATCTTGTCAAATCAGTTTATCCCAGTTTTTCTTCATTCCATTATAATTTTCAAATCCGGGTCGTTTTCTTGATCTATACGCAACTCTTCCTGTTGCCATTTATCATCGACTACTGTTGTTTTTAAGACAGCAACTGGTTTTCTTCTACTCAGCAATAATGCTTGCATTTCTCAGACCACGGTCTTCTGGACAATGCGTCAGCGTTAGCATGGATAGTTCCCGCTCGATGTTCGATAATAAAATCATAATCTTGCAATCTTTCGATCCATCTGGATACCTGACCTTCTGGATTCTTGAATTGTAGTAGCCATTTCAAGGCAGCATGGTCAGTTTCTATCAGGAATTTTCTGCTGTATAAATATTTGTATAGCGGGTTTCACAACTGCCAATAGCTCTTTTCTGATAACGCAATAGTTTCTTTCCGGTTTCGACAGGGTTTTACTGATGTGGGCGATAACCTTTTCAAGACCATTTTGTACTTGAGAAAGGACACCGCCAATCTCAACATTGGTGGCATCTGTATCCAGTATGAATCTCACTTCTGGAAGAGGATAACTTAAAACTGGCGTGGTCGTCAAAGAATGCTTCAATTGTTCAAATACTGTCTGACAGTCCTTTTCCCAAACAAATCTTTTACTTTCTTCAGTACGTTGTGTCAATGGTTTGGCAATGTTGGCAAATCCTTGTACGTATCGTTGATAGTAGGTGCATAAACCAAAGAAACTTCTTACTTCATGTTTGTCGTTTGATACTGGCCAGTGTTTTACCGCTTTTATTTTCTCTCCATCTACTGCAATTCCTTTACCAGAAACCACAAGCCCGAGATAACGCACCTCTTTCTGGAACAGATGACACTTCTTCGGCCTGAGCTTGAGATTTGCCTATTTCAATCTGTGAAAAACTTCATCCAAATTCTTCATGTGATCCTTGAACGTTTTCCCAACAACAATAATATCATCGAGGTACACCAAACAGGTTTTACATGACAGCCCAGCTAACACGGTTTCCATAAGTCGTTCAAATGTTGCAGGAGCATTGCAAAGTCCAAATGGCATAACAGTGAATTGCTAAAGTCCTATTCTGATGGTAAAAGCTGTCTTTTCACGGTCTTTTGGGTCCAAGTCAACTTGCCAGTATATTTTCGATCCAGCCAACGTGTCCAGTGTATCGTCTATTCGGGGAAGTGGATAACTATCCTTTTTCGTCACGTTGTTAAGTTGACGGTAATCTACACAGAATCGGGTGGATCCATCCTTCTTCTTCACTAATACCACTGGTGAAGCCCATGGACTACTTGAAGGTTCAGTCACGCCTTCTTTCTTCATTTCTTCTATTATCCTTTCAGCTTCTTCTCGCTTTGCCAGTGGTAATCGTCTTGCAAAGTCCAAATGGCATAACAGTGAATTGCCAAAGTCCTATTCTGATGGTAAAAGCTGTCTTTTCACGGTCTTTCGGGTCCAAGTCAACTTGCCAGAATATTTTCGATCCAGCCAACGTGTCCAGTGTATCGTCTATTCGGGGAAGTGGATAACTATCCTTTTTCGTCACGTTGTTAAGTTGACGGTAATCTACACAGAATCGGGTGGATCCATCCTTCTTCTTCACTAATACCACTGGTGAAGCCCATGGACTACTTGAAGGTTCAATCACGCCTTCTTTCTTCATTTCTTCTATTATCCTTTCAGCTTCTTCTCGCTTTGCCAGTGGTAATCGTCTTGCTCCTTGGCGGATGGGTCTTGCATCTCCAGTGTAGATTTTATGCCGGACAACGTTCGTTCGGCCCTTGGGTTTCTTGTCATATTCGAAGACATCTTGATACTTATGAATAAAATTCTTCGCTTTGACTTTCTCGTCAGATGTCAGTCCGTGAAAAGATGTTGATATTTGACTGAGCAGTGTATCCGGAATCGTGCTAGTTGGAGTTTTCTGAGTTACCATTGTTCTAATGATCGAAGATACGGATGAACATTCCCCTACTATAGTGCCTTGTTTAATTTTAACCGGATACTTATTTATGTTCATCATTCGAACTGGTATTATCTTGTTGGCCTTTACCAGTGATTTTCCAACTATCACTCCACGACCAGTTTCTTCATCATTATTTCGAGGTTCCAACATGGTAACATTTCCTGCACAAAATTTTCCGTCAAGTCGTGCTTCTACAATTGTCTCACTTCGCTCCGGAAGTACTACGTCTTCTGTTACCAAAGCAAGTGCAACTTCGTCCTCTCGTGGATGTAGTACAAGTTCTTCATCATTTACCACTATTACGCCGTGCTTGAGGTCCAGTTTAAAACCATATTTTTCCATGACGTCCATTCCAAGAATAAAGTCATCTTCGATTTCAGCTACCAACACACGATGTTTGAGGGAGGTGTTCCCGATGTTCATGGTCACATCTAACTCTCCTGACGATGTAGCTAGTTCTCCAGTTGCTGTACGTAATCGCCACTTCGTCGGATATAATTGTGTTGGTGCAAACTTCTTAGACAAGTCGGATCTTATTATTGTTTTTGTCGCACCCGTATCCAGCAACATTTTGACTGGTCTTCCGTCAACAAGACCATCCAGGAAAATGCTGTTGACTTGATGATGAAGAGAGGCAACATATCCGGTGGAATGTGGGGCTACCAGAATACGGTCGACGACTGCCCCCTCGCATCAACCCGACTTAGTTTTCCGACTCTGCATCTGTTTTCTTTTTAAGCGGATTCCCACAAAGTCTTCGCGGGTGTCCTAATTCACCGCAACGTATTCTCTTCTTGCCTCCAAGTATTTCCGTAGCGATTCGTCGTAACTTCTCTTCTATATCTTCATTATCTTCGGTCTTAAAGTCGCTGTTTATTGATCTTACTTTAGATTGGCTACGCGAAGCTAGTTTTGCAGCCTCTTGTTCTAAAGCAAGAGACAGTACATCGGTTAATGTTTTTGGTCGAGACAATCTTAATGCTTGCTGAATTTCGCCATCTCGGATACCATAAATAAACGTTTGGATAGCTAAGCACTCTAGTACGCTGTCCGGGGCTGTAGGATGTGCGAGGCGAACCAAGTGAGCAACGTCAGCTTCAAATTCTTGGAGAGTTTCATTCGACCTCTGGTATCGATTTCTTAATTGCGTTTGATACACTTGTTCTAGGTGCGCATTTCCATATCGCATATCTAAATGCTTAACCAGCTGGTCGTAGTCTTCTTATTCTTCTTGCTTCAGTATCTGCAATATATCGACGGCATTTCCACGCAACGCTACTGTCAATGAAATTGATTTCTCTCTCGGTGACCATCCGTTAGCTTTTGCAGCAGCTTCAAATTGCCTCAAGTAATTCGGCCACGATGTTTTTCCATCAAATTCCGGTGTTTTTATACGAATTGTTGATGCAGTCTCACCTGTTGCTATTTTCCTTTCATTTGCTGCTTCTGTTTCAGCCACACCAGGACATAAACTCGATGCTGCAGTTGCAGTGAGGAATTTATTTTCTAACTGTTCTATTTTCTTTTCATATTCGTTTTTTAGTTCATTTAAATCCTCTTCTAACTTTTGTTCTAAAATTCTAGAACGTTCTTCTAATTTTCTGCCAAATCTTCTTTTAGAATTCTGGAACTTTCTTCTAATTTTTGTTCCAAAGTTCTAGAATTTTCTGCCAATTCTTCTTTTAAAATTCTAGAACATTCTTCAGATTTTCTGGAATTCTCTTCTAACTGTTGTTGCACAGATCCTGTTAATTCTTCTTTTAGAATTCTAGAACTTTCTTCTAATTTCTGTTCAAAAGTTCTAGAACGTTCCTCAGATTTTCTGGAATTCTCTTCTAATTGATGTTGCACGGATCCGGTTAATTCTTCTTTTAGAGTTCTAGAACTTTCTGTTACTTCTTCTTTTAAAGTTCTAGAACTTTCTTCCAACTTCTGTTCCAAAGTTCTAGAATTTTCTGCTAATTCTTCTTTTAGGATTCTGGAATTTTCTTCTTTGCAAAGTCCTGGAATTTTCTTCTAATTTCTCCAACATTTTACGATTGTCATTCGAACCAATTTCAAAAATATATTCCTCAGGATCCAGATTCGCCGCCACTAAAGCTTCTCGCAGACGTTGTTGTAATGTTGATTTTAACCCGGATGAGTCCAAATCTCGCTCCTCTAACTCTCTCTTGAGATCCACAACTTTTAACTCACTTAGTTTTAAACCGAACGACGCCATTTTATTTATTTTTAGTACACACTTCACTATTTAATAACCCCACACCTGACACCAATTGTAACGTTTTTCGTCTTTCTGGAAGTGTGTAGAATGTTTAAGGCACAGAAATGACTCACAACTATTTATGTTAAACGAAAATAAAAGTATTTATTTAATAAATGAATATAAAAATAACAGAAACCTATTTAAAACTAATTAACACTACAATAAATCTTAAACACTACTGATAAATATTTAAACACTAATATTATTTATATAACGGTCACTAACACTATTATTTATATTACGTACACTTGAGCTGTTATTTATTTCACCACATTTATATTACACGTTCGAAGTCTACTGTCAACTGTCAACTGTCAACTGTTCCCTCAGCCACTCGACCTCGGCTTATATACTCCCGTGCGTAGAACAGTTCTCGAATATTCCAGAATGTCCTAGAATATTCCGTCAAACCACACGCTCAGACATGCGAGCGAACTCAAGTGAGGTCACGCTGCTACGCACTTGTGTCTCGAGAAGGTTTCTGGAATATTCTCGACTTGTCTGGCTTTAAATTCGTTACACTAGTAATATTTTGTTCACAGTATGTGCCCTCAAGTTGTGCTTCCACAATGATTTCACTTCGCTGCGAAAAAATTATATCTTCGATTACCAATGCACGTACGACTTCGTTCTCTCGTGAATGTAATATGAGTTCTTCCTCATTCACCATTATTACTCATAATGTCGATTCCAAAATTGAAGTCATTTTGGATTTCAATTACCAGCACACGATGATTGAGGGGGATGTTCCCGATATTGATGATCACATCTAATTCTCCTGATGATATAGCTAGTTTTCCAGTAGATTTTCTGTAACTCTCCCTTATACAAAGGATAATTAACAAATAATTTTAATGGGTTCTTGTCAGACTAGAGGAAGGACAAATACTAGGGTTTGTAAAATAAATTAGTACTAACAGTTTTGGCATAACAATAACAATTTATTTAAATATCACTAATCACTATTACAGATGCTCTATCTTTCTACGTCAACTTGAACTGTCTAACTAACTTGAACTCTTCCGAACTAACTTGAACTCGAAAGAGAGATCAGTTGTAAGCAACTGATCTCTCTTACTTGAACTCTTGAGACTAACTTGAACTTCCCCTGCACTGTCCTGCAAATAGTTAATTACTTACGTAAAACACTATGAATTTGCATACTTAATATTTATACAACATATCCTAATTTACTCAATCGTATTCACTAAAAATGTGCTGACTTTGACTTGTTATATTCCTCCCATCTTTGAGGAACACTTAATGTCTCTACATGACCGCATTTAACTTCACAACATTGTCTGAATTGAGGCATACCAACGTATTACTAGTACTATTTTTCTTCTCCCTGGTGTCACCTTCCTTCTTTGAAACTGATGTCTGACACGTCACGCTGTTCTCCTTACACTCTGCATCTGGAACTCACGTTGCTGACTTTGTTTCTCCATCGCTTCTCTTCTGGGGGTAGTGACTTCTCGGGTTGTGGTAGGTTGCATCCTCACTACTTGTTGCGCTGGCTGGTGGTCTTTCCTAACTAATGTAAACCAAACAAACAAAACAAAATATTTTCTCATTCTAATCTAGCTATCTCTCCTGCTGTGGTTCCCTGACTGTTTGCTTATTTTCATTTGTCCTGGTTATCTACGGGGCGCACTAGGTGTTACAACCTCAGGATTTCCCTTATCTTCATCGTGATTTATCGTAATTGATTCTAGCTCATGTTCTTGTTCCTGGTTACTTTGACGTTTTTTGCGGTGGTGATTATTCAGAACGAGATGTGTCAACTCGTTCCAGAGACAAGCAACCATACTAAATGTGCATCCCATTGTATTGTATAAATTAAAACCATTAACCATTGCATCCAAAATGTATTTAAAAATTTTGTTAATTGCTTAAACCCCAATAAAACCTAACATAAACATACCTATACTGGAGAACCAGTCTCACATTTGTTTTGCAGTAGATTTCGCCAAGTTTCTGAGATCGCCCTTGGAAAACAAGTCGAGAGTTGTCAGACCGTGGTCTGTAGTGTCCCATCCTAATGCCCTCCTGGTTATTATGTTGGATAAGGCTTGTCACTCTAGTCCGAAGATCAACGCATCTTGAGCTGACTTGATCTCTTTCTTTGAGTATATATCAGCGTTTCCAATATCGTACAGTAGTTTGAACTTGAATTCTGGTTCCCGCTGTACCTCCAGTACTTCCAGCTCGACACTTTGCGTTATATGCAGACTGTAGCCTAACCATTTATTGTCCATGTTGTACAGGGCCGCCGCCAGGTGGCTGCAATCTATCTGCTCGGCTTTGTCTTGGAGAATATTAGTAATTGAAGTCAAGAACAATTCTTCCTCATCTGCAAGAACTGGTAGCTCGTTGTAGCGTTCTTCA
This sequence comes from Pterostichus madidus, assembly GCA_911728475.2. Classification (NCBI taxonomy): domain Eukaryota; kingdom Metazoa; phylum Arthropoda; class Insecta; order Coleoptera; family Carabidae; genus Pterostichus; species Pterostichus madidus. Next base: position 22,299,838 of record OU452301.1, on the reverse strand, counting down.
TCCCTTTGTATCTTCACTACCCTCAGTGTGCATTGCATGATGTGAATGACTTCGCCATGACTCATCCTAAATACCCTAATTTATTTTATCTGCTCGGCTTTGTCTTGGAGAATATTATTATTATCATTATTAAATTTAGAAAGAGCCGAGGATGAAAATCCTATAAGCTCTAATACATAAAAAAGTGGAAGAATACGAGTACATTACATTGTGCGTACAAAATAATATAACAATAGAAACAATATAAAAATAACTGAACAATAAAATATAGTGACTTTTGTTTCGACTGTGTGGTAATATAATGAAAGCAGCAGAGCATGAACAAAACAAACTTAATTAACAAGTAAAGATGGCGACAACTGAAGAGCGTGAAGAGTGTAAATAAAAGACTCGTCACAATTTGCACTTGTAAATACAGGCCATAAACAAACACTACACTGAATCACTGTGAGAACAAAAACCAATATGGAGAACAACACACTTGCTAACATTTAGATGGAGTAGCCAGTCATTACACCACTGTTCGATGTTGTTTAGGTCGGATTGGAGTTTATTGCTATCACGACGAGTTGAGGCGAAGAGCTTGACGTCATATGCGTAAAAAGAGCATTGTGAATGGATGTGGTATCGAAGTTCGGATACGTAGACGAGGACAAGGAGCGGCCCTAAGACGGATCCTTGGATGACATCGCTGGCGACGACTTCAACAAGGGAATGAGTATTCCCAACTCGGACAGAGAATGTTCTATTGGAGAGGAAAGCTTCAATCCACTTGAGTAAACGACCTCTAATACCGCAATGTTCAAGCTTATGTAACAATCTTTGGTGAGGTACAGTGTCGAAAGCTTTGCTGAAATCTAAATATATAACGTCCATAGATTCTCCAGAGTCGACAGCATTCGTTCAAGAGTCAAGGCATTGTAGCAGGTTTGTGACTACTGATCTACCAGGTATGAACCCGTGTTGCTCGTTCTTGAGGAGAGGAGAAATGGTCTCATTTGTGACACGATAATGGTCTCCATAGTTTTAAACACGACGGAAGTCAGACTGATGGGGCGGTAATTGCCAGCGTCTAGTTTATCACCTTTTTTAAAAATTGGTGTGACGGATGCTGTTAACCAGGACGAAGGCAGGCTGGACGTGGCAAATGAAGACGACATAAGTTGGCTGAGAGGTTCACTGAGTTCGGAAGCACATAATTTTAATAACATGGGACTGATGTTATCTGGACCTGAAGATGATGTAGAGGAAAGTTTTCGCAGTTGATGGTAGACTGTTTCTGTAGTAAAGTCGATATCAGTGAGTAAGTCATTGTTTCTGGGGAGGCCAAGAACTTCAGGTATGGAGCCAGGGGGTTCGTGAATGAAAGAGGCGGAGAAGGATTGCGCAAAAAGTTCAGCCACTTCGGAGTTGTTTGCGCAGTTATTTGTTGCAGATTTGCGCAGTAGAGGTACGTGGACTTTGGTGTTACTATTAGCACGAATGTATTTAAAAAGTTTTTTGGAGTTTCCGTTGTTGTCTAATTAGATTTCATATATCCGCCGACAACTTGTGATATCTGTTGATAGCTGATTAGAGTAAGTTCTGTGGATAGAGTAGTCCTCTATCAGTTTTCTACGGGTGTATCGCTGCCATAGTTTGCATTTATGTGACAGTTTCTTACGCAGATCTTTTGTGATCCATGGCTTAGCGGGATTTCGATAAATTGTGTGAACGCATGTGTTGTTTGCGATTGCATCCTTAAGATTGCATGTAAAATTGTTCCAAGATTTGTGTACGTTATCAGGGGTGAGATCGTAATTTGTGCGTGCTAGTTATTCGGCTAAACTGATGTAGTCAGTTTTGGTAATGCTGACTAGGTTTGAACTTTGCACATTATTGCTATTTTGGAGCTGGATGGTGAACGTCAGGACTACATGGTCAGATTTTCCGATAGGGGGAAGTGTGTTAGGAGTGGATGTCAAAGAAGGATCAGATACAAGGATGAGATCAAGTAGCGACGGCTGGTTGCCATGCGTGTTTGTTGATCGACCATCTGATAAACGTGGTTAGACAGTTACATTTCGAGAAATAAATAATCTGAATTAATGGTGGGTGGAAGAACAGGATCTGGCCAATCGATGGTGGGTAGGTTGAAGTCGCCGCATATGATAGAATTTTTGTGAGATTTAATAATGTTAGTTAATGTGTTGTAGAGGATAACATCACTATCTGGAGGACTTGATGGTGGCCGGTATAGACATAAAAAGGTGAGCGATAGACCGGAGTTACTGAGCTTGATGCATATGGATTCGATTCCGGGAGTTGGAAGTTTAAAGAGTTCGATGTTGAAATGTTGGAACGTGCAATTACGCAAATACACGCAAACTCCATCCCCTTTATGAGAAATACGGTCAGATCTGTACAAGGTGTACCCAGATATGGAGACAGTGGAGTCAGGGACCTCATTGTTTAACCAAGTTTCAGTCAGTAGGAGACATCCGGGGTTGTGAACATTAACAAACAGTGAGAGTTTATCGTACTTGGCACGTATGGAGGCAATATTTGTATATATTACTGGACATAAGAACAGACGATCAGTGATTACTTTTTGTGAGACATCTCCTAGTAATGTGATGGTAGGTATGTTGTTGATGTACTTGATCGTCAGAGATTTCTCACTTGCCTCTACACGGCGGCGTAGATCCTCCCGTAGATGTGCCAAGTATTCCAGTTGCTTTGGAGTCTTATCATCATTGATGCGAATAGCTGAGAAGTGCGAATTCGTCAATTTGTTTTTGTTACGGAGGATTCGCGTAGCTGTTGACATGTTATCAAAACAAACTTTGACTGGTCTAGTTTTACCAGGGGCAGCTTTTCCGAGACGCCAGATTTTTGTTGGTATAGGGAGTTGGGATGTAGTACTAGAGGGAGCTGGGGAAGTGTCCTCGAAAACAGTAAGTATTTCATTAACTGCCTGGGAATCAGTTAGTTTGAGGTGTTCAAAGTCACCGGAGGGTTCTGAGAGCCCGATCAGTATAACATTTTTCTTCCTTTCCATACGCTCTAACGTCTCCTGGATGAGCTCCTCTGCGGGGGTTTGATTTACGGGTATGTTTGCTATATTGAACTTGTTTGTCATGGCGTCGTATTGATTATAAACAACTTGGAATAAAAAATCTATGTCTAAGAAGTGGACGAAATAATCATCTATTTCAAAATTCTCGTACAAAATTATCCAGTATGAAATGTGCATCTTGTAATCAAACTGGACATGTATCAAAGATATGCATTAAAACGCTCCTGAAAAATAAACGACAAAATAAAATACCAACAAATCAAATTACTGATATTTTTAATCAACCCATGTCCAAAACAACTCTTGACGCATTTACATTACATTTACATTAAAATTGAAAATAAGTATCAGAAATTTTGAGATTGACACTGGAGCCAGCTATACATTAATTCCTGAAAGTCAATTCAAGAAATTAAAAATTAAAAACCAGTTGCACCAAATAAACAATGCTTTCCGTTCATACACTGGGAACATTTTTTATCCTGTAGGGAAAGTTCAAGTCAAAGTTGAATACAAAGGCCGCGTATCACATGAAGAAATGTTTGTAATTCCAGATGGATATGATTCTCTCCTTGGAAGATAATGGGTTCAACATCTGAAAATCAATTTAGAAGAAATAGATCAAGAAGATTCAGATAAAGTTAATACAAATCAAATTTTATCAATCAACGATGCACGTGACATTGAAAAAACAATTCCAGAAATTTTTGTACAAAAAGTTGGTTGTGTACCAGACTTTTTCATCAAATTACAACTTCGAGAAGGAGCTAAACCAAGCTATACACCGGAGAGGAATGTACCTTATGCTCTACGAGAAAAAGTAGAAAAAGAACTAGACAATCTTGAAGAAGCTGGAATTATAACAATTGCGACGACTAGTGATTGGGGATCACCCTTGGTAGTAATTCCAAAAGGCGATGGAACGGTTCGGCTTTGTGTGGATTACAATAAAGAAAATTGATGAAGTACTACATAGCTTACGAAATTCAAGATATTTTTACCATCTAGATTTATTCAAGGCATATTTACATTTAAGAACCGATGAAGAAAGCAGTATCATTCGAACCACATCTACGCATCGGGGAACCTATCGAATGAATAGGCTTAGTTTTGGGATCAAGACAGCACCAGCGGAATTCAATCGAGTAATTGACCAAATTTTACGAGGGTTACCAAGTACAATTGCTTATTTCGATGACATTATTCTACATGGAAAGTCAAACGAAGAATGTCAAAGGAATTTGTTTCTCTGTCTTAAAAAATTACGAGAATATGATTTACATTTGAACCAAAAGAAGTGTACATAAATATTTTAAAACGAAAATTGAATATCTTGGTCATATAGTAGAATACAACAAAATATCTAAATCACCATTAAAAGTTAAAGCTATTATCAACATGTCTCCTCCAACAAATGTATCCGAACTACGTCGATTTTTAGGTATGCTAACTTATTATTCTCGATTTTTACACAATGGATCAAGTATCACTTATCCACTACGTAAGTTGCTAAGGAATTTTATTGGTCAGTTGAATGTGAAAAATCTTTTAAAAAACTAAAAAATTAAATAGCAAGTAATCGAGTCATGGTACTTTTTGATCCAGTTCTACCAGTTACACTGACAACAGATGCAAGTCCAACTGGGATTGCAGCAGTGTTATCACACATCATCGAAGAAGTTGAAAAACCTATTGCATTTTCCTCACGTTCTTTAACTCAAGCAGAACAAAATTATTCACAATTAGATCGTGAAGCCCTGACAATTGTTTTTGGCAGGGCCGGATATACGTGCAAGTGGAACAAGCACGTGCTTGTGGCCCCCAACCCAAGGGGGCCCCCAATCAACCTGAATTGCGCGCTAACTATGCCCAGCGACACACAACGACGCGTGTCGCAAGGTGTCGTTCAGTCAGTCAGGTTAGCCAACGACACGCAACAACGTACCGCACACTGTCGTTCGACTTTTTTTATACCATTTGTTTTCTATCTGACAGATATGAACAGATTAATTTTAAGGTAATGCCTCTAATACCATAGTACTCAAGTTTTTCGACAAGAATATTATGCGATACACAGTCAAAAGCTTTGGATAGATCGCAGAAGGTTGCTGAAACACAGTTGTGCTTTTCAAAATTTTCTACCATGTAAGACATGAAGCTAATGGCGGCTTTAGTAGTTGACATTTTTTATCTGTATCCGAATTGATTTGGTGAAAAAAAATGACATTTTTCGAAAAAAGAAGTTACTCTATTTTTAATAGCTTTTTCAAAATTTTTAGAAATTATTGATAAAATAGAGATAGGTCGAAAATTTGAAGGGTCTTTATGATCACCCTTTTTATATATCGGTATTACCTTTGCTATCTTTAGACAGTTGGGAAAACAGGCGGCTTCAAAACAACTGTTAATAATGTGTACTATGTGAGGAGCAATTATATCAGCAGAGAGTTTAATTAATTTCGAATTCAAATAGTATATATCATAATTGTTTGTATTATTTAATGAAAATATGATTTGTAATATTTCAGGTAAAGTTACTGGTTCTAGAAAAAAAGTATTTGAATTTGCATTTTGAAAGGAATAGAGGTAATTTCTATAATGTAACCTCGGATGCAAATTATTAATAATTTGATGCGCGATATTCGAGAAATAAGTATTGAAATCTGTTGATGTTAAGTTTGTGTTGTTACTTACGTTATTTTTTTGCTTACCCTGTTCGTCATGTATTATTTTCCACATAGTTTTTTGTTTATTATTCTCACATCATTAAACTGTTTCTTCGCATTTCTAATGGCCAATTTGTATTTGAGCTTAAAATTTTTGTATTTAATTTTAAAATTTTCATCTAACTGTGACAGATCCCATAGAAAATTTAAAAACTACTGCCAGATGAACGGTTTTAAACAAAAGTTTATTGCACCAGGACATCCAGCGACAAACGGACAAGCTGAAAGAAATGTTCAAACACTGAAACATCGACTTAAAACAATGATTAATAAAAACAAGTCAATTCATCAGAAAAACCAAAAAATTCTTCTGCGTCATCGAGCAACACCATTAGCATATGGAAAATCACCATCTGAAATGTATTTACATCGACAAATTCGAATTACACTGGACGCAATGCATCCATATTACGAAAGTAAATCTCCTCAAATAATTCGACCACGCACACGCTCTTTTCAAGTGGGGGAGAGAGTACAAGCATCTTTCATTATCAACAATAAACTTTCATGGATATTTGGAAGAATTATTCGTAAACTAGGAAAACTTCATTATATTGTTGAATTTGACAATGAAAGAACAATAAAACGTCATATCAACCAACTACGAAAATCAAAAATTCAGAAGACTCAGATCATAAATCTACATTTGAGTGGGACCCTCTAGAACATGAAGTTGTATTTCCAAATCGACACCAACTGAACTAAATGAACAGGAACGAATGGAAGAAGAAAACAGACCCCTAATACCTGGACAGCACCTTAGAAGATCCACAATATCTTCAAGATTATATATAAAATAGGAGAAATTATTAATCTGTATTTATTTTTAATTGAGTTATATGTAATTTGTCAAAGTGGGAGAGAATTGTAGTATTCATATTTTTCAAATAGTAGACTTTGGAAAACAAACAAAAAATATAATATAAATGATTATTGTAAGATATGTCAAAATATATGCTTTATTAACTGGTCTTCTATTTTCACTTATAAATACGGTCACAACAATGTTTAACATTTATATGACAAATAATAATTGTCAAACACAAGGAGCAAGTCATAAGTATTTAATTCAGCGTTTTTGATGCTATATCAATTTCATTGATCAAATAGTAAGTAATTTTAAATCGACTAAAATTTTAATTTTCGTTTTATCTAGTTATCTATGTTTTTTTTTCTCGGAAAAACAAATACATCAATAAAATGGTAAACTAATTTGGCAACTTTGCCTCAATTTAATCGATTTCGTATCTCACGGTTCTTGAGATACCAATGGTTAGGCTCGAAAAACAAACATCCTGTTTACGTCTCATTAGTAAAGTTAGACATAAAGTAGTCAACATTATTAAAAAATTATACGTAAACAAATTTGATATTTTATATGTTTCAAACAGATAAATGCTGAATTACTGAAAAACTAAATTACATGTTACTTCACTCGCAAAATATATCACATACCGCGGTCTACTTCGGCAGAGTGCCACACCTAGTAATTGGTAGAAGGCGTGATGATATATTTATTTTATTTATTTATAATACTATATAACATTTATATATTCTAAATATTAAATATGCTGTGTATAAGAAAGTCGTGTGGTGACCACACACCTTGTTTAATTTTCTTAACCTTTGTGCCAATCCTTGTACATTTTCGTTCATTTTCTGCGTGCAATCTGATAAGTCCTGATAGATCTGTCCTCGGATTCGTTTTTTTGTGAAACGTCCTAAGAATGTTTGTGCGAATTCATTCAATTCTAGTGAAGTCCTGTGTAATCCTTTATTTTGCATGTATAATTCGAAAGCTTCGCCCGTCAGTCGTAATCTTATTAGGTCCACTGTCTCTGACTCTGTCCATCCTTCAATATTTTTCCGAATTCTAGCTTTAGCAAAAAATTCTTCTGGGTTTTCCCGCAAAATGTCTCCAGTACATTCGCAGCATAACTAAATTGACATTTCTGGCGTTAAACCTACTTTCCAGCTCTCCTATTACAGACTTTCCATCTGACTTTCTCGCCATTTTTATTTAGCAAAATAAACATTTAAAATTCCTATTACTTGCTTTTCCGCGAGTGAACCAAAAACGATTGACCTCTCTGATTTGACAAAATTTCCCTAACCGCTGCCACCAATTTATAACCCTTCCTTATTCAAAAGAGAATTAACAAATAATTTTAATGGGTTTTTGTCAGACTGGAGAAAGGACATGTACTAGGGTTTGTAAAATAAATGAGTACTTACAGTTTTGGTATAACAATAACAATTTATTTAAATATCACTAATCACTATTATAGATGCTCTATCTTTCTATGTCAACTTGAACTCTCTAACTTGAACTATTCTGAACTAACTTGAACTCGAACTCTTACAACTGACCTCTCTTACTTGCACTCTTGAGATTAACTTCAACTGCCCTTGCACTGTCCTGCATACCTCCTAAACTAGCCTATTTATTACATTGCTCCAAAGTACTAAGACAGCAAATAGTTAGCTACTTATGTCAAACACTATGAATTTGCATACGTAATATTATTACAGCATATCCTATTTACTCAATCGTATTCACTAAGAATGTGCTGACTTTGACTTGTTACATTACGCCACTTAGTTGGATATAGTTGTATCGGTTTTTAAGTCGGATCTTATTATTGTTTTCGTCGAGCCGGTGTCAAGAAACATTTTGAGTGGCCTTCCGTCAACGAGACCATCCACGAAAATGCTGTTGACTTAATAATGGAGATAGGCGACATATTTGATGGAATGTGGGGCTACCAGGGTACAGGTCGAGGTAATAACCCGACGAAGTTTTTCCGATTCAGCTTCTGTCATCTTCTTCAGCGGTTTCCCGCAAAGCCTTCGCAGGTATCCTAGTTCACCGCAGTTCCAGCAACGTATTTTCTTCTTACCTCCTAGTATTTCCGTAGCGATTCGTCATAGCTTCTCTTCGATATCTTCATTATCTTCGTTCTTCATGTCGATTTTTATTGATCGTACTCTAGATTGACCACGCGAAGCTAGTTTTGCAGTTTATTGTTCAAAAGCATGAAACAGTACATCGGCTAATATTTTAGGTCAAGCCAATCTTAGTGCTTGCTGAATTTCGCCATCTCGGATTCCATAAATAAACGTTTGGATAGCTAAGCACTCAAATACGTTGTCCGGAGCTGTAGGATGTGCGTGGAGAACCAAGTAAACAACGTCAGCTTCAAATTCTTGGACATTTTCATTTGACCTCTGATATCGGTTCCTTACTTGTGTTTAGTACACTTGTTCTAGGTGCGTATTTCCATATCGCATGTCTAAATGCTTAACTAGCTGGTCATAGTCTTCTTGTTCTTCTTGCTTTATTATTTGCAAGATATGGACGGCATTTCCACGCAACGCTACTGTCAACGAGATTGCCTTCTCTCTCGGTGACCATCCGTTAGCTTTTGCAGCAGCTTCAAATTGTTGTTGTTCTTTGCCAACTCGGCGACAAATATTGACGTTGATTGCTCGGGCGCCAACGGTACCGGATAGCAGGTTTGGAGAATTAGGATCGGGTGCGAAGAAATAAAAATAAAACAATCAAGAATGGTACAAATTGCTGGTGCGTTTTATTTGATAAAAACTGGCTGGTACACTGGAGGACAGTTTTGACGGTGGTTGTGTCGGAGGTGGTAATAGATGCCACAACGAGGGTTGGTAAACCCGTGAAAATCGATTCCACCCGGTTTTCGTGATCGACGCTGGGCGTCGCGACGCTGATATGACCGGGAGAATGGTCGTAATCATCTGCCTGGGTGTCTGCGAGTCCGTAGAGCGCGTGGTTTGTTGAAAAACCGACGCCGGGCGTCGCGACGGTGGGGTCCACTAAACAGCGGCTGGTTAATAGTGTCGGATGGTGAGAAGTGGTTTTTCAGCTTTTTTGGAAACCGACGCCTGGCGTCGCGACGCTGGGTGCTCGGAGATGACGGACGATGTGTTGATGATCGACGTGAAATCCACTTTGAAGATTTTGGCGAGGTACCTGAGTTATGGCGGATAACGTGCGGAGTATCGCGACTGAATGAGTACCCAAAAATGATGCTAACAGGTGTCGGACGCGGTTGACTTCGGTAAATGCGCAACGGTCACCACGGCGGACGTCTTGGATTTCTCGCTAAGACGCCGTCGGAGTGAGATCTAGTGATTTCGCGCAAGTACCCAAAAATGAAGGTAACAGGCACCGTACGCGGTTGACTTCGGTGAATGCGCAACGGTTACCGCGGCGGACGTCTTGCATTTCTCGCTCGGACGCCGTCGGAGTAAGATCTGGTGATTTCGCGCAAATACCCAAAATGAAGGTGGCACGAGACGGATGGTGGTATCTCGGGAGAAAACACAAGTGTTACGACCGCAGACGCCTTGGATTGCTCTCTCGGACGTGGCGGAAGTAATCTTGGTTGCTTTCGCACAAGTATCAAGAACGGCGGGTAACACGGGACGGACGCTGGTAACCCGTAGAAAAACACAAACGTTACGACTGAGACGCCTAGGATTTCTCGCTTGGGCGTGACAGAAGTAATATTTTGGGTCTTTAAACAAGTACCAGAAAAAGGAGGTAACACAGGACGGACGCTGGTAGCCCGGAGAGAAACACAAACGTTACGATTGGGACGCCTAGGATTGCTCGCTTGGGCGTGCAGAAGTAATATTTTGTGCCTCTAAACAAGTACCAGAAAAGAGGGGTGACACGGGATGGCCGCTGGTAGCCCGAAGAAAAACGCAAACGTTACGACTGGGACGCCTAGGATTGCTCGCTTGGGCGTGGCAGAAGTAATATTTGATGCCTTTAAACAAGTACCAGAAAAGAAGGGTGACACGGGACAGACGCTGGTAGCCCGAAGAAAAACGCAAACGTTACGACTGGGACGCCTAGGATTGCTCGCTTGGGCGTGGCAGAAGTAATATTTTGTGCCTTTCAACAAGTACCAGAAAAAGGAAGTAACACAGGACAGGTTGGGTGGAACTTGGGGAAAACGCGACGGTCACCTCGGCGGGTGTCTTGGATTGCTCGCTCGGACACCGGCGAAGTGAGACCTGGTGAACTTACCAAGTTTCAATGGAAGTAACAAAACAAAACGTCTAGGAAGCGCACGACACGGTACGGAAAAACAACAGGGGTGCGGTTGCTTACCTAGTGGACGGAGAAGACGACTTCTTCTCGACGGACGGTAGAAACATTCAGGTGACTCGCAATCTCTCAGGTTTGCACGCTCAGAGACGGATGATCTGACTGTGCTCATGATGGCTGAGGGCCCGGTTTATATACTATTTTCTTAATCATTCCTGTCCCGGGATGTTGTCGGCGGCTCGCACAATGCTAAAGGATAGGATGTTTTGGTAGAATTTGGAAACTGGATCACGGGAATTTGGATTTGGTTCAAAAATAGGAAATTCTGGAACTTTTTTCTAATTTTTGTTCCAAAGGTCTAGAACATCATGTTAATTTCTCCTCTATTTTCTCCAATATTTTGCAATTGTCACTAGAACTAATTTCAAATACAAATTCCTCAGAATCCTGGTTAGCCGCCTCTAAGGCCTCTCGTAGACTCTGTTGTAATGTTTCTTTTAATCCTGATGAGTCCAAATCTTGCTCCTCCAACTATTTCTTAAGATCCACAACTTTTAATTCACTTAGTTTAAATAGAACGACGTCATTTTATTTATTTTTACTACATACTTCACTATTTAGTAACCCCACACATGACAACAAATTATTTAATACCTTATTAACGTATTTCTAATAAATACTTTCAGTTTTGAATGAAAAGTAATATAATAAAGTTTAATAAGTGTTGCAACAGCTCTAAAACTCCACCCCTTGACATTTTATTAACATATTTTGAATATGTTTTGTGACATATATTTATATATAATATTTTTATTTATAAGTAACTACCTAGTAAATTAATTTGATATAATAAGTGTTGTTGCGCAATCTTGGACTATAAAGGAAGCAGAATGTGGGATTAAAGTGGTAGAGCTTTTTAATATATACTCGTATTTATTAAAATAAATTCTTGACCGTACATCATATTTAATACAATATAAAACCATACCATAAATGATATCTTTATTGCTGAAATATGAAAGTTAAAGTCGAATAATTTAAAACGCTCATTTAAATTTCGCACTGCCATATTGCAATTACGTAGTTGCATTAAGCCAATCACAGAGCTTTGTCTGAAACGTTTGTCGGTGCTCAATTTTACTGAGAAGAAGACGAAGAAGAAATAAGCATTCAGCATTCTATGATTCTACCAATGACGTATAATACTAGACGAATTATGCCGTATTCAAGTCAATGCAGTGTTGTGAAGCAGAAAGGAATGAAATAACTCTTTAACCCAAGATGCAACTACGTCATATTCGTTTGTTTCGAAAGTTCAAATATTTTTATCATGCTTAATACAAGTTTTAAAAAAATAAAAATTTTGGGTATAATAATTTTATTACGTAGAGTAATATATAAAAATATCAAAAAAGTCTTGAAACGCTTATTGAATAATATTATCAAAAATCATCTTAATATTTAGGTAGTACGAGTACGAACCCTTATTGTAAAAGCATCTATAAATATAACTGCGGAGAGAGTCGGTTTACCTGTAGTCAAAGTATTTCAGGGATGTTTTATTTGATTAAAATATAGCTGTAAACGACGAATACGGTAGTAATGGCCGTGTTATTTTGAAGGATTTAAAGACTATAATTTACCCGGACTGGATCTGTTATATTATAACAACCACTATAATGTTATTAAAAGTTTAACTCCAACTTTTTCGTCCACATACTTTTATGTCTTTTGTTCAATAGTATCGTTCGATTTGCAAACAATCTCACCTCAGTTCATTTCAACTGAGTTGAGATTCTCTGAAATGAGATGATATTTTTTCAATCACAAATCGAACGGGTTTTGACAGGTCTGAACTGAGTCGGTTACGTGACGAACGTTGTAGTATCATTTCGCGGACAACACATGATTTTCTTGATGTTTTTGTTGGAAGTGAGCTGTGGGACATGATTTATAATAACATATACAATTTTAAAAAAATGTAAAATAACTTCCAAATATTCGAACTACAAACAAAACATAACGAATTCTACCCCCACTCTTAACTGAGTAAAAAATCTCAGTACGCACCAGTGAAATAGGTAGTGCAGCATCGGCAAGGGGGGAGGTGAGTGTCTCACTTGATCTCAGTTATGTCAGTGCAAATAGAACAGCACAAAAAAGCTGTCAAACTGAGGTGAGGTGAGATGAACTGAGATTTGGTGCAAATCGAACGCTACTAATATGTGTGCAGGCCACGACCAGTATTTGCAAAAGTAATAGACCATTTAAAAATTCATTGCGCATGTGTAGACGTTAGACGGAGATAAAAAAGTTAGTGCCGTATACTCATCTTTGTCTATGATTTGACAAGTGACAGTTCGATTATTTTTGTTGCTTAGTATTTGTTTCTTCATTGAAAAGTAATTAATAATAGCAATTATTACGGATACTATATGCTGGTTACAGGGTTGTAATAATAATTCAAAAAAAAAACAAGAAACATTTCATTTCACTCTTTTCCTCAAAACGTGAACAGAAGAAAAGAATGGATATATTATTATACGAAATCTATCATATTAACATAATTTATAAATAACTGATGAATATACTTAATTTATTTTGATACTACAATAAGTTTTCATTTTCAATATAAACATTTTACTTACTTTGTACTTAAATTCATTTTGAAATATCAAGTTCGCCGCCACTTGGCGGCACTAAGTTGTTAGTTAAAAAAATAAACACCTAGGGGTCATTTTTAAAATGGTCTATATGTATTGCGCATAACTCAAAAGTTTCGACGCACAATTTATTCTAAAATATTTAGCTGAAACATTAATGTTAAAACCTAAATTAATTTTAAACGGTACAAAAATTTTATTAATAGAAATTAATTACAAAATTCGATTTATTGATTCAATTAACTATTTACCAGTGGCTCTGTCAAGTTTACCTAAAGTAATGGTTCTGTCTGATACTTTTAAAAAAGGATACATTCCACATTTATTTAATACGTTAATCCAAAGTTGTAAAATGGAAAAAATAAACTAAGTTCTTAAGCGTTATCATAATTTCATTTTGAAAATTCATTTCTGGTCAATGTCTCTGCAAAAGCTACAGTTTTAATCATTCCCTTGCCTTAAGAAGATTGTTGAAGACATTACATTCAATCAGTCGGTAGAAGTTAACGCTTACATTCCATGCATGATAGAAGGCTTGCAGAATTTAAAAGAGCACTTTCCAAAAGAAACGCCAGTTGACAACGGGAAATGTTGGATACTAAATCCATTCCTAGCGCAATGGAACTGGCTGATCTCAATACGGCTATGAAAGAAAAACTTTTAGAGCTTGCGGCTGACAGGATGCTTAAATTAGAATTTCTTTCAAAGAACGTTGGCACATTCTGGATTCAAAGAAAGATGGAGACTTTGCAAGACAAGCTCTAGAAATATTAATACCATTCGCTACATTTTATTTATCTGAGTTAACATTCTCTACAATGGTGGATAAAAAAACAAAAAAGCGAAATAGACTGCAATTAGAAAATGATCTGATTGTTTTTGTGTCACATCTAGAACAACGATTGAAAAATTAATAAAAGAAAAGCAAGCACACACTTCTCACTGATTTAACTGTATTGTAATTGAAATTATATTTTTTGTTAAAATAAATATCTAACTAATTTCTTCAGGAGTTTCTATTTCCTATTTTTAGTTTGTAGATTCCAACACTGAAGCACTCGCGACCCCTCTTGGACTGCTTCGCGACCCCTCGGTGGGTCGAGACCCATACATTGAAAAACACTGGTCTAAAAGAATTCCTCATCACAATTAGGATTTCAATACAGGAAAATGTGTACACCGAAAAAAAATCCTAATTGAAAAATATGACATTATTGCCTGAAGAGCAATTATTTAAGAATAAAAAGAGATTATACGAAGTTGGAGAAGAAACAAAAACCGATCATACACCTAAATGAGACATATACTCGTACATCCGAATTATGGAGCGTAGAAATGTTAACAATCAGAAGAAGAATCAGGTGTATTTCATACAAATCATATAGGTCAGAAATACATTATTATCCATGCTGGTGAATCATATGAATTTGTAAGCAACACATTTCTGATTTTCAAATCAAAATCAAAATTCGGAAATTACTACGACGACACGAATCATGAGAGCTTTATTCACTAGCACTAGAATAACTTTTTCCCAATTTAGATGCACACAGTAGAGATGCGCATTTTCTGTAAAAATGAAACCCGGCCCGAACGGTAACCATCAATGAACCAACCCAACCCGACCCGACCCGACCCGAACCCGACTAGACCCGACCGATATCTGTTCCGAACCGACCCGAACCCGACCCGAACCCGACCCGACACGAAATGAACAAGTCTGACCCGAACGGTACATGGCCCGAACTGAACCAGCCCGAACTGAACCAACCCGACTTGAACGGTACCGACCCGACATGAACCAACCCGACCTGAACGGTTCCAACCCGAAATGAACCAACCCGACTTGAACGGTACCGACCCGAAATGAACTGTCTCGACCCGAACCTGACCCGAAGTGAAAAAATTTTTGTTTACCTAAACAAAAACTAATATCAATTTTAAATGGCACGAGAAATACACCTATGTCTATAGTCTTACCACGCCAGAAATGATTACTTACGTGTTGACGTCTGGTAAACACCCGCACGGTAACTTATCATTAGTTTTTAAATTATAACTACGTATTTTAATGAACCTGTTTCAGTAAATATTATAATACAATAACTGTTTTTAACATTTTGCCTTCTATCAGTAAAAATGAGTTTAAAGGGTAAATATACGGTCAACCTCGCAAGAAATTAAAGCAGGGACGTGTTTCAAGTATAGCAATTAAGCTTGAAGCCAAATCAGCATTACCATTTAAAATTTTATTTATTTGTATAATTCTTTTTAAATCCAGCGTTATTTTTATTGCTCTATTACATACTTTCTTATCTGTTTTTCACACAAACGAACTATACTTCGCTTCAAAATGGGCTGGAATTATAAATCAGTCCGTCAAACATAGTATTCCAGTGGCGCGTCAATAAATTTTTGTTTGTTGATGATTCTCAAAAGAACTGAATTCGATAGAGATCGACCGTTTCAGCTCCCAATTATTTTTTAGAGATCAGCTGAAGTCACTTTATATTAAAATAAATATAAATTTTGCAAATTTGCAGATAATGTAAAACATAAGCAAATCTCCATGAAAACTTCTCTCTACGGCTATGCAAGTCTTCAAAAGGGATTATTGAAAGTTTTAGTGAGGTCTTTCTATTGTTAGATATAGCTAGAGAAGTAAATTTTGTTCAGATACAAAGTGGGTGGTGCCGTAGTAAAGTTATATCTAATATTTTTAGTGAGTATACTTGCCGCATCCCTGATAAAAATCCAATAAAATTATTACAAATTTTGATATATTATACCAGCTCATTTCGAAACGAAGTACAATGAGAAGTTATACAAAATTCAAATCAAAGACAGAGATAAAAATTACCTTTGATTGGGTAAATTATATAATAAAAATGGAAAATATCGAGTAAAGTAAATAGGTCTGAATTTCAAACTCAACCGACTATAATTATTTCTTCGATAGCCAATGAAATATTTTGAATAAACATTCAATAAATATATATTCCTTATAATTTTAAATCGATATTCTTTTTCAAAGAACTCTTGATTTTACTTTTTCATTTTAGAGAGGTTTTGAAATTGAATGAACATCTGGTTGTCGTTTATTATTCCGTTATAGCCATTGTTATTATTTCAAATATAATTCGCAATTCCGGCAATATACCTGGGAATGGGAAAATTCTTTGATAGAACATAGAAGGATACCTGGTACCAAAATTAGAAATTACACTTCCACCGTATTTGGTCATCTGAATGACATAAAATTTTATAATAATCTCTTCTTGCATGAATTGTGTCATATGAACTGCCGTCCGCACGATTATAGAAATGAACAGAGATGAACCAATCCGACCAGACAGGAACCCGATCCGAACCCGAGCAGAACCCGGTGTCATGGAGCCAGCCCCATAACCATTACTTTTATTTAAATATCAATTAATCAAATATTAGTTAATCAACTTTTAGTCTATAAGCATATTATTTTTCATTATTATTTTTAGTATTCTTAATCATAGTTATTTTATGTATACTGTATCAATCAATTATTAATTATTTCTTTTAGTTTATAAGTATATTATCTCATATTCATAATGTTTTTAGACATAGTTAGATTCATTTCATATATCCGGTAGTTTTAAGTACATCCATAAATTGCTTGTGACATTTTTTTTGACTTTTGTAAAGCTTCTTGTTACATTTTCTTTGCAATTCGTCACAGACCATTAGAACCTTAAATTTTAACTTTTATGTCGCATTTCTTTGATTTTTGTAAAGATGTCTTTGTTCAAAATTTCTAAAACAACTTCCTGTGATGCAGTCCTTCCTACTCTTTGAACCTCTTCGCCGACGTCCCTTGTTCTCAGAAATCCTTGACATTTAACTTAAAATTATTACACTTGTGACTCCAACTAGTTCGTTCCCTTTCCAAAATTTCCAACCACCAATGTCAGTCTCTCAAGTGGGTGCTAGTACACCCAATTGGTTCTCTTTGACAACCCCTCCTTTTTAAGGGTTGGTCAATAAGTCTTCTTGTAAGACAAAAATCAAAAAGACAAACAGATCATCTCAAACTCAAAATCTTAACGACAGATCATCCAAAATTCTCAAACTCTCAAGATCATCTTAAACTCTTAACAACATCACTAAATCAAAAACTCAAATTCAACTTCAGTACCATTTTATCGTTTTAAATTCTATTTTTGTATATTTGTATATTTTTTGTAGTATAAGTGCCAATACACTAAGAATTTCGATTGGTTTACGTCTTGGCGCGCCAATCTGCGAGTCGCATCATTGTCATTGTGGAGCCGAAGTGGATAGCTTAGGTTATCATGGGCTTTCTTGTAGACAAAGCAAAGGTCGTTTAAGTCGTCATGCCTCCCTTAATTCTACAATTCATAGGGCATTAAGTTCAGCTGCAGTTCCTTCCATTTTAGAACCCCCTGGTTTAGCAAGGGATGATGGAAAACGTCCAGATGGGATGTCTCTCATCCCATGGGCATCTGGGAAAGCTTTGGTTTGGGATGTAACTTGTGTGGATACAATGGCCAATTCATATATTTCTGGCACGAGTCAGCGAAGTGGTTATGCAGCTTTACAAGCAGAGGATAGAAAGATCAGAAAATACTCTGCACTTCAGGATTTGTACCACTTCATCCCTTTTGGTGTTGAAACCTTTGGTTCGCTTGGACCAGCTGCAGAATTGTTTTTGACCAAGTTGGGAAAATTAATTCTTTCTCAAACTTTAGAAAAACGTTCGTCAGAGTACCTGAGACAACGAATAAGTATTGATTTGCAACGGGGAAATGCCGCATCAGTAATGGGTACTCTGCCAAATCAGAAGGCTTTGGATGAAATTTTTTATATTTTGGGAAGAGATCATTCATCCAACCTTACTTAATTTATTTGTTCTTCTATTTTTTATTATTATTATTATTGTTATTTAGTTTGTTATTTATACTCATATTTTATGTATATTAAACGTTATAATAAATATAGTACTATTAGTGTTAATAAATATATATATAGTGAAACAAATTAAGAGTAAAAGTTACTTCGCAACGATTACCGTAGTAGCGGAAGCACACGGGGTAATTTCCCATAACAAAAATTTGGTGTCAGAAGTGGGATTTCTGAAGACTGGCAACAGCACAAGTGGGATTTCTGAAGACTTGGGCAGCAGCACGAGTTTGATTTTTGAAGACTTGGGCGACGGCACGAGTTGAGTTCCAACTCTTAACTTCAGAAGAAATCCGAAGATCTCCAATCCAACGTTGTACCAGTCGGCTGATCAACAGGACAAAGGAGATTATTTACATGTTTCCTGCACGCTACGGTTTACTGTGAGTACATACTTTTAATTGTGTTATTCGTTATATACAGCATCCAAATTCTCATTCAAAATCCTAACAATCCCAAAAATTTCAAAGTCAACAAAATATAAATCCAAATCATCAAAATCCAAAAATCAAATCTAAATCGCAACGAAATCGAAACTAAATACAAATCCTCAATTAAAATCTTAATCAATCCAAAATCTAAACCAAAATCGCAACGAAATCTAAAAGAAATCCAATTTCCTAAATCATAAACAAACAAACAAAAAATTCCAAACTCTATACTAACTCTAAATCAAAAATCCAGCTCTTATTCAAAATCAAAAACGAAATCTTAAACAAAATCAAAAACAAAGCCAAATTCTAAATCTACATATATTTTCTTGTATCCAAATTCTAAATCAAAATCAAATTTTACAACTATTAATATTGTAGCCAAATACTAAATCTAAATCGAAATCAACAAATAATAATATTATATAAAATTCTAAATTAATAATCTCTTACCAAAATCGAAATCTACGAGTAATAATATCGTATCAAATTCTAAAATAACAATTTTTTTTTCAAAATCTAATACGAAATCCAAAATTTATATCCAAATCTTATTTCAAAATTCAAAATTTGCATCAAAATCCTAGCATAACCTAGATCCTAAACCTAGTTCAAAATTTTAAATCGAAATCAAATTCTACGTTTAATTCAAAATTCAATATTAAAATTTATACTTTCAGAAAGATTCTAAATTTCATTTCAAAAATTAAAATACAAATTCTGCTATACATAAAATTACATATTGTCATAAAATCTATACTAAAATAAAATTCCAAAAGTTCTAAACCAATTATAAATATAAAAATTTATTAAAATATAAATTAAAATTATTTATCTAATTTTCTAAAATTATCTAATACAAATTATTTCAATTGTCAATGTCAATTTTTGCTCCACCTAAATTCAACACTATACTAAATTAAAAAAAATTATATTAATTCAACAAATCTAAACTTAACTAAAATAAAGTAAATTAAAAGAAAATTAAATTCATTTACGATGGCAAAAACTTTCGATTATTTATTCTCTTTTATTGAGATAGAAGAAAATAATTTATGTGCGTTCCTAAACAAATGTGACTATGCCATGAATTTAGCAACAACGGATCAAGCACCAGCACTTTTTGCATATATCCGATGTCAGTTAGACTACAGTGAAGAATTCGACGGTCAAGAACTTAATTTCGAAAATTATGAGGAAGTAAAGAAATTTCTTCAATTTTGTATTTAAAAAAATAGCACTTCATTTTATTCTTTTAAAAATCATCAAAAATTAGAACAAGAAATTAATCAAAATAAAAATTCAAATAAAGAAAACAATTCTAATTCTAGTAACAACAAACTTAATCATCAAAATTTAAATTCACCATTAACTTCAGTTGATATTTCGAACTCAATCGAAATAGTTCCACAAAACTTCGAAAATACAATAATTCCACCTGTTATTCCTTTTCAAACTCAAATATATTCTCCAAAATTAGAACAAGAATCTAACAAAATTATAAATTTACATATTGACCATAATTCTAATTCTAACAGCAACGAACCTATAATTCAAAATTTAAACTTATCAAGTAATATAAAATTATCTAAAGTCGATCAAATAAAACAAAAATCTAAATCTAACGCTTCTCTAACTCCATCAAAACATATACCTAAACCAAATTTGCAAAATTTCGTATCCAAAAATTTATCAAGTAATATAAAATTATTTAAAGTCGATCAAACAAAACAAAAATCAAAATCTAACGCTACTCTAACTCCATCAAAACCTATACCTAAACCAAATTTGCAAAATTACGCATTCAAAAATGTATCAAGTAATATAAAATTATCTAAATGCAATCAAACTAAACAAAAATCTAAATCTAAATCTAACGCTACTCTAACTCCATCAAAACCTATATTTAAACCAAATTTGCCAAAATACGTATCCAAAAATTCATCAAGTAATATAAAAATATCAGAAGTCGATCAAACTAAACAAAAATCTAAATCTAACGCAATTCTAACTCAATCGAAAATTAAACCTAAACCATCTTTGCAAGATAACGCATCAAAAATTTTACCAAACAATATAAACAAGTCCAAAGACAATAAAATTAATAAAAAATCTAAATTTCGCTCAATTCTAACTCCATCAACAATTAAACCTAAACCATCTTTGCAAGATATAGCATCCAAAAAATTATTAAACAATATAAACAAGTCCAAAGACAATAAAATTAATAAAAATTCAAAATTACGCTCAATTCTAACTCCATCAAAAATTAAACTTAAACCATCTTTGCAAGATATCGCATCTAAAAAATTCTTAACCAATATGAACAAGTCCAAAGACAATAAAATTAATAAAAAATCTAAATTTCGCTCAATTCTAATTCCAGCAAAATATAAATCTAAACTATCTTTATTAAATTACGCATCTGAAAGAAAAAGTCTTCCTAATCTTAAAAGGGAAAAATTAAACGAAGAATTAAATCATAAAATAAATCCTCCAAGAAATGAAATACAAATATTTAAACATAAAAGAACTAAACAAAATTTCTCAACAAAATTAAAATCTAAATCTCTACAAAATTCATATAATTACAAAATGTTTACAAATAAATCTAAACAAAATTTTAAAATCGATAATAATAAAGCCAAAATTTATTTATATACTCATCCAAACAAATTTTATAAAATTATTTCTTTACAAAAACTCTATCAAACGAAATTTGAAAATAACAAAAATTTACATACCATTTATAAACATCTGAAAATTCTAAAAGAAAATCGAAAAACTATAAGTCACAAATTTTTCATCCAAAGTAAACAAATCAATTCCACAACCGCAAAATCCAATTTCGTATTTTAAATAAACAAAAATATCTATTATTTTAATTTTATATTATATATTTTAATACATATACTCGTATATCCTAATTTTAGTTGTAAACATAACTCGTATATCTCAATTTTATTATTATTATTATTTTAATCGCATATCCTAATTCTAATTTTAAATATCTCATATGTCTTATTTTTATTATAACAATTTGTTGATCGAATTAGATGAAACTATTGACGCAATTTTATTTGCTAAACGATCTATCTTACACCCTTCAGTAATTTCCCCTAGCGACGTATTCCTAGAACTCCAGAAAGAATTACGAGCCTTTCCTAACGGTAAAGAATTTCCGTTACCTGTGTCCCTCGAAAATATCCATTCTATTATTGACCTTGCTACCATTGATGTGTTTTTTATTAATAATAAACTTATTTACAAAATTAATTTTCCAATTGTCACTAATAATTTGTTTATAATTTACCATATTATACCCTTGCCAATTCCACACCCCGATTCCAACTCTTTTGCATTCATTCAACCCACTATTTCCTACTTAGCTGTCTCGACTAACCGATTATTGTATGTGCCATTTAATAATTTAGATAATTGTAAACCACTAAGCAAAGAACATTATATATGCAACAACCATATTCAATATTCTGCTCTACAAAACCCCATTTGTGAGAGTCTTCTTCTTACCAGTGTAATTAGTACGATACCAAAGTCATGCAATACTAAATTAGTTCACGGAACATTAGAACTCTGGCAAGAATTAAAAAATAACAAATGGATCTACATTTATTCTAATTCTGTAAAGCTGATTGTTGATTGTAAGAATAAAGAATTAGAAGACGGAGAACTATCAAAAACTGGAATACTACATTTAAATGAGAACTGCAAAGCATATGCAGGTCTTGTCCAGCTTGTTGCAACGACCGAGTATATTTCAAATTACTCTACACCAACTCAAACCCTGAATATCGTTTTGGATGATTGCTGTCTGGCAAATAAATTTAACAAATCTGAAGAAATACATCTATCTCATATACATCTCACTAATATGCGCCTTGATGACCTCAAATTAGCTTCGCACAAATTGGATCAATTCAACGATGAAATCGACAAGATGCAAGCTAAGCCTTATATTGTGCGATATCCATCAACTTTCCAGAACATACTTGGAGGCTTGTCTTGTTTGTGTGTAATTTACGTTTTGTACGTAATTGTTCGAGTGTGTTATAGGAAGTATTCGAGATCATCATCAGGGTTATGCATCCGCATATTTAATCAGTGCAATACCAGATCACAGCGTACCAATCGCTTCACTAGCGGTGTACGTATGCACACCTACACCGATGCCATCGAGAACGCCGACCCAGAACCAGAAGCGGTAGAAATCGCTCTTCCACCACTTCCGGCGCCACCAGCCAGACCGACCAGTCGCCGGTCTACCCGTGAAGGCACCCCTCGCATCAATACCCAGAACTAAGGAAAGCCCTAGTACCTGCGTGCTTTCTTCTAAGGGGGAAGGTGTCATGGAGCCAGCCCCATAACCATTACTTTTATTTAAATATCAATTAATCAAATATTAGTTAATCAACTTTTAGTCTATAAGCATATTATTTTTCATTATTATTTTTAGTATTCTTAATCATAGTTATTTTATGTATACTGTATCAATCAATTATTAATTATTTCTTTTAGTTTATAAGTATATTATCTCATATTCATAATGTTTTTAGACATAGTTAGATTCATTTCATATATCCGGTAGTTTTAAGTACATCCATAAATTGCTTGTGACATTTTTTTTGACTTTTGTAAAGCTTCTTGTTACATTTTCTTTGCAATTCGTCACAGACCATTCAAACCTTAAATTTTAACTTTTATGTCGCATTTCTTTGATTTTTGTAAAGATGTCTTTGTTCAAAATTTCTAAAACAACTTCCTGTGATGCAGTCCTTCCTACTCTTTGAACCTCTTCGCCGACGTCCCTTGTTCTCAGAAATCCTTGACATTTAACTTAAAATTATTACACTTGTGACTCCAACTAGTTCGTTCCCTTTCCAAAATTTCCAACCACCAATGTCAGTCTCTCAAGTGGGTGCTAGTACACCCAATTGGTTCTCTTTGACAACCCCTCCTTTTTAAGGGTTGGTCAATAAGTCTTCTTGTAAGACAAAAATCAAAAAGACAAACAGATCATCTCAAACTCTCAAAATCTTAACGACAGATCATCCAAAATTCTCAAACTCTCAAGATCATCTTAAACTCTCAACAACATCACTAAATCAAAAACTCAAATTCAACTTCAGTACCATTTTATCGTTTTAAATTCTATTTTTGTCTATTTGTATATTTTTTGTAGTATAAGTGTTAATAAATATATATATATATAGTGAAACAAATTAAGAGTAAAAGTTACTTCGCAACGATTACCGTAGTAGCGGAAGCACACGGGGTAATTTCCCATAACACCGGAGCTGAGAGAACTCGTACTGAACCAGCCCGACTCGACCGGAACCAACCCGACGTGAACGGTACCTGACCCGAACCCGACCCGACCCGAATTTGAACCAATCCGACGTGAACGGTACCTGACCCGAACTGAACCAACCCGGCTCGAAATGAACCAACCCGAGCTGAACGGTACCTGAACTGTACCGACCCGAACCCGACCCGACCCGAACTTATCCAGCCCGACCCGAACTGAACCAACCCGACGTGAACGGTACCTGACCCGAACCCGACCCGAACTTTATATTTGGATATAAAATCGACCCGAAACCCGACGGTGGTTCGGGTCGGGTCGGGTCGGGTTTCGGGTTCGGGTTGAAATGCGCATCTCTAGCACACAGTACTTCGCCTTCCAACATACGTATCATGGTGAACTAAATTCTAAAGAACCAGAAAACATGCTTATCATTTATAAGGTTCTTGAGTTACTCATAATTCTCCTAATTTAATACAACATTCCAATCGGATTATTTTTATAAATGATTCTTATTTTCCATTATTGTTACTGTTGCTGTTAATATTTTTACCCCGTGGTTTCTGTTCGTCGAAGAATTTATTTAACATTATTAATTATATTTCGCACTTTTTGAATATTTTTTATTTATTTAATATCATTTTTTATTTTTTTAATAAATAAAACTTATTATTGATATATTAATTTATTATTAATCCATCATAATTAGTATACATTCTACACACCATTTTTATAAATGCAAAAAATTTCAATCTCAAATTCAAATAAACCACCAACGATAGTAGCGATCTTCGAATACACAATGACGTATAATAGTACATGAATTATGCCGTATTCAAGTCAATGCAGTATTGTGAAGCAGAAAGGGATGGAATTACTTATAGGTCCGCCGGGTACGCTGCAAGGAGCGAGTACACTTTGATGTTATGCAAGTTGCAAACATTTGTATAGTTATTTTTATATTCAATTACTTACTTTTGACATATTAAGTGTTTTGTATACGCACTTTTGTATTTAAATAAATAAAATGTTCGCGCCAAGTGACATCAGCATAAATGCAACCTGCATAACATCAACTTGTACTCGCTCCTTGCCGCGCACTCACCTCACCCGCCAGTTATTCTATCCCTTTCTGCTTCACAACAAACGCCGTTGTTATCCGTCTAGTTATGTTTTGTCTGAGATTCAAACTGTAGGAGGTTTCTGGTTAGATGCTCATAAAGTTGCTGCTTGAATTCTACACTAAATACTTACTATTAAGTTATATATATATATTTTATTTATAAGGAATGGTTTCATTTTTAGATACGTAATTATATGATTAGATTTTAAATAATAATAATTTCATTTATTTCTTTCCTAATCTGTACACGATATTCCACAACCACCACGCCACCTGTGTTGAAGTTTGTAATTAAAAATAACAGGTGTACATAAACAAATTTATTATTTTATTCTTAAAGCACAAAATTCGTGTTTATCATGTATAGTTTTTTAGCAAGAATGTGTTTTCTGTGTTTAGATAAAGACAGTAATCTAGAGAGTACTTTTAACAAAGATAAAAATAAGATATCCATTCAAGAAAAGCTTGAATACTGTGTTTCTGAAATGGTAAATATTTGCAGGTTATTATGTCCATTGTTATTTCATTATTCTTTCATTTATTTTATAATATTTATCTGTATTATTATAGGCAACACCTGGATTGGAATTACCCACGCTTATTTGTCACAATTGTCATAATCATGTGAATGCATTTTACACATTCAAAAAAATGTGTTTAGGTAGTAAAAAGCGATTAGATGATTACCTAAATCAAATTAAACAAAATCCATCAAGTAGTACAACCCCTAATTTTGAAACTAGAGCAAAGAAAAATCTGGTTAATTTCAGTAGTAAAAAGATACCAAAAAGCACAGAACCTGATGATGACGAAAATACTAATGAAACTATGTCCGATGATGATTCAAATTCATTTTCCGGAGATCAAGATGTTCTTGAAACTGAGCCCGATATAATGGAATTTAAAAATGAACCTGTTGACTTACCAGATACTACAGAAAATAATTCGAATACTAATGAATCTTTCCCAGAAGGTAGATCTGAACCAATTAAAGTCTACAAATGTACAACATGTAATAGAGAATTTAGAACTAAACATGGTTTACAAAAACATACCCAAATGCACACAAATCCGGAAAAGTTTAAATGCTCAGTTTGCCAAGAGGAATTCACTTCACAAATTGAGCTGAAGCATCACTGGGCCGTTCATGCTACTGAATATCCATTCCAGGTAAAATTTAGGTGATATAAAGTATTATTTCTAAATTGTAAGTTGTTATTTATTTGAATTAAATAATTAATAAATTTTATAATAATTTATTTTGAACTGATTTTACTAACACAATTTCTGATTAAATAATTGCAAACTATTCATAAATTTATAATCAATTAAAATTTAGCATATGTTCAATGCGTATATATGCTTTTCAGTGTAAATTTTGTTCCAAAAAATTCACCGATGAAATATCTTTATCAGCCCATTTGGATACTCATACCGGAGACAAGCCATATGAATGTTCACTTTGCCCAAAAACATTCAAAGATCGCAGTGGTTTGACCAAACATATGTACATTCACTCGGAAGACAGACCATACTTGTGTACAATTTGTGGCAAAGGATTCCGACAGAAAGCAATCTTAACTGAACACATAAACAGACATTCTGGCCTCAAACCATTTGAGTGTGAGATTTGTCAAAAGAGATTCAAAGATAAAAAGCAGCT
Source organism: Pterostichus madidus (assembly GCA_911728475.2). Classification (NCBI taxonomy): domain Eukaryota; kingdom Metazoa; phylum Arthropoda; class Insecta; order Coleoptera; family Carabidae; genus Pterostichus; species Pterostichus madidus. The sequence goes on along the minus strand of OU452301.1, from coordinate 22,272,806 downwards.
AAAAAGACATTTAAACAGACATGTTGATATTCAACCTTTCTTGTGTACTGTCTGCGGTAAACGGTACAAACATAAAATTAGCTTAGTTAATCATATTAAGGAACACAATGATGAAAAAAATTATGAATGTAGAGTATGTCAAAAGAAATTTGTGAGAAAAAATAGTTTTAGAGTGCATGAGAGAAGCCATGAAGTTAAGTAATCAGTTATCATAAGAAACATTCAACACAATTTCAATTTGCAATTTGGAAATTTATTTCTAAGAACAGTTGATTCATAAATGAATAGTGATTTCATTTTTGTATGATTTAGTGCCTATATTTTACTTTCGAATAAAGGGCCGGATAACTTATTGTCGATAAATGAAAAATTTCGCATCGAAAATTATTAATAGTCAATATAATTTGTACAATATATTGCTATAAATAAAAATCAACAATATTGAAAAATGATCTGTATATTTTACAATCAGTCTACTGTGCTTGGTTTTGCATCATATCAAGACGAAGATATAATTTGATAGGTAAAATAAAAGTTACTATGTTTTTATTGTTAATATATACATTACGTTTTTTAGGGGTAATTTTGAATGAGACGACAGTATTATTGGTTTTATTACTCAAATATTTCATTTCAAAATGATTTTATTATACTTTTGTATATAGGACGTAAAATTATGTTTTGTAAAAAATTGTAACATAAAGTCATATATCATTTAAATGTATTTTACGTTTACAAAAACAAATATCGTGTATTATTATTTCCAAAATAAATTTTAAGATATTCTAGGAGTTTACCATTATTTATTTCCTGCTCTGTACGTTTAAACAGCTGCCGCCATCTATGATTAAATTTCTAAAATCGTGCACTGACATATTGGGAAAACAATTTTGTTTATTCCTTGTTTATGTTGATTGCGGCGGGTAAAATTGACAAGTGACAATCATGTACGGTTTTCTATCAAGAATGTGTTTTGTTTGTCATAGCAAAGATAGAAACCTAGAAAGTATGTTTAATAAAGATAGAAGTAAAGTCTCAATTCAAGAAAAGCTTCAATTTTGTGTATCTGAAATGGTAAGCCATTGATTTTACATTTAAAGGTTATATTTAGTATTGGCATTTTAAATACATATTTTTAAATATGTGCTTATTAAAAATAATCATTGTTTTTTTTAGACTAGCCCTGAACCTGACTTACCTCTACTTATATGTACTGCCTGTCACAATCATGTAAATGCATTTTACTCATTCAAGAAGCTTTGTTTAGATAGTAAGAAAAAATTAAATGAATTTATTAATCAAACAAAACCAAATAAATCTTCAACTAGCAATGTAAAAGCCGACTTCGAAGTTACTACAATAAAAAATGATCTATCTGATTCTCAAAAAACAAAATCTGCAGATCTTACTCCTAATACTAATGAAGATGCTTCAGATGAAAGTGACGATTCAAATTCATTTTCCGGAGATCAAGATCAGGATATATTTGGAAATAATCCAGAAATAATTGAAATGAAAAGTGAACCACTTGAATTAAACGATAATTCAAATACAAACGAATCATTTCCTAATATAGAAAACAAAAGTGAATCAATTAAACTTTATAAATGCCCAATTTGTGAAAAACAGTTCAAGCTAAAGAATCATTTGACAATGCATAGTCAAGTTCATAAAGACATAAAAGGTATTAAATGTTCAGTTTGCCAAGAAAAATTTTCCTCTCCAGTCGAATTACGCGAACACTGGCCTGTGCATGCTAGTGAATATCCCTCCGAATGCAAATTTTGTGAAAGAAAATTCACAGATGATATCGCCTTAACAGCACACATGGATACTCATTCTGCTGAGAAACCATACGAATGTACAGTGTGTTCAAAAACGTTTAAGGACAAAGGTGGTGTAAAAAAACATATGCCTATACATTCAGAAGAAAGACCTCATATGTGTACAATATGTGGAAAACGGTTTCGTCACCGAGCGATTCTTACTGATCACATAAACACGCACTCGGGCTTAAAACCTTTTGAATGTGAGACATGTCAAAAGAAATTCGCAGACAAAAAGCATTTAAAGAAACATATGAAAACACATTTAGATCTCAGACCGTTTTTATGCACAATGTGCGGTAAACGGTACAAACATAAAATCAGTTTGATAAATCACATCAAGGAGCATAATGATGAAAAACAATTCGAGTGTAGAGTGTGTCAAAAGAAATTTGTGCGTTTAGGTAGTTTAAAATATCATGAGAAGAGTCATGAAGTAAAATAAGTGTCAGATTAATTTATATTTTTAATTTTACTTGATATATAAACTTTACTTGATATACTTCAAAAATATATTAAGAAAATATGTCTATTGTCTCAAAAATGAGTAATTTGAACGAGTTTCATATAATAGTATTTTATGAAAAAATCAATAATTTTTTTTTTTTACAATTTAATTTATTTAAATATATTACATATACGTATAGTATATATTAAGTGTGCATAAACAAAAAATTACAACATTATAATTTTCTTATTTATTAGTGTGGCACTTTTTAGGTATGCAAGATTTTTTCTGTAGAAAAATCATTGGTGAGGTCTCAAGTATTGTAAGAACTAAGTAGCCTTGTTAAGGTAGGACATTGGGCTCGAAGTTTGGTAAACAACCAATTATAGTGTAAGTATCGTGATTTTGTGATCCCAACAAAGTTGTAACAATCACATGTACAGAAACAAGGAACATAGGATTTTTATAATGGTCAGAAATTAGTACTCCTGTCCATTTTAGAGAAAAAGAATAAGAACAAAATTGTTCAGAAAAATTAAATTTTATGTTTAAAAAGTTTAAATTTGTTATATTCGCATGTTTGTAGTACCATATTCTTGAAAAATAAAATGTTACATTTTTGTTAAAATCAGATAGCTTCGAAAATAAATAAACAAATTAAACAAAATATAATTTTGATATCTGTCAAGAATGCCTTATCATAATTGTTGAGCTGAGCTATTAGAATGAGATATTGTTTTTCATTTTCTTGGCTATTTAATTGTTTACTAAAATATTATATTTTATTCTTTAAGTATCTAGTACAAAGAAACAATTTCCGAACATTTTTAAAATCCTGTGTTAATACAAAGATAGTTGTTCTATTGTTTCTTATGTACGAGTTATAAGCAAAAGAAAATACATGATTTAAAGCTATGAGAAATAAAAAATAATTATTTGTTGTTTCTGACATATTTGCTAGATTTGACATTTCTTTTGATTTTTTTTTAAATATTATAATCTGACTAGAAATAGGGCAACATTTAATTACTCTTGAAAATAATCAGTTTTTGAAATGAGAAATAAAAAAGAATGTCACATCAACGATAACAAACAAATAATTATTGTTTTATTCTCATGCCACCCTGATAATTTTCTTAAATCGTGTATTTTCTTTTGCTTATAACTCGTACATAAGAAACAATAACTATCTTTGTAGTCAAAAGATTTAGTTTTTTATTATCAACATATATCTCCATTACACTTCTGCTCTAAAATTAATAATAAAGAGATATCGCCTAACATTGAATTTTGTATGTTCGAAAATAATAATAAATTTTCATTTACATTACAGAAAATTAAAATTTATATAGAATGTTCAAAAAGTACCGGGATGACCAAGTATCTAGAGAAATACAATTTGAATCGTAAAACAAAACAAAAACACGTGTTTAATACTTTTCAAAAATCTATCCAATGATATCAAACATGACCCCTCCCCATAATCACTCCTTGGGGTTGGGGATGGGGCAACTTTGAAATCTTAAATGAAAACCCCTAATTTTTTATTGTAGATTCGGATGTACTGCTGAAATTAAGTAGAGTTTTTTTGAAACTTTTTTTCGATTTACGACAAATAGCGCTGTAATCGGAAATATAAGTTCTTCCGGAATCAGGATAAAACTTATTTTTCCAATTATAGCGTCATGTGAAAAAAAAGTTTCAGACAAACCTTGCTTAATTTTAGCAGGAAAATCCGAATCTACAATAAAAATTCACTTCACAGATTTTTGACAAGTTTAAACTTATGTTGTTTGTTTTTCGGTTTGATGTGTATTTCTCGAGATATTTGACCGCCCCGGAACTTTTTATACATCCTGTATAATTATTATAAAACTTTTAACTTTTGACTAGAAAAATATGTCCAATAAATATTCAGATTCATTTAGGTGGATGATTCTCGTTAATAGGTATAGTGCTGTGATATATGCCGAAACAAATATAATTATAAAACTAATATGGTTTTTAAATTCTAAAATAACATTTTTAATTTTGGAAGACAAAATTTTAGTTTTATGGTTTATAAATTAATTATAATAATAGTTATTACTTTAATTAGGCGGAGCGGTAGCCTAAACTGTAAAAGTTCATTTTTATAGTGTAGGCTGTAAAAGTATACTTTTATGTAACCTAGCAGTTCATTCAGTCATTTAATGTCAGTCGACAAATGATATATATTTTTTAATGAAAAAGTCTTTTGACTAATTTTAATATGAATGTTCTTTTAATTTACCATAGTAACTGTCAACAATCATTGTAAAGTATATTATCTTTATTAGTATCAGAAAGTTGGTTTGTTTTATTTGTTTTTGGAGTGTACTATATTTTTAGCTTTCAGATTAAAGTAATTCAAGAGTTCGATAATGTAAGTTATAGATTATTTAGCACGATTGTAAAGCAAATTTGACGTACTTTTCAAATATATAAAAAAAAAAATATTTGCCATTTGAAATTTAATAATTGATGTCACTTACTCGGAAATCGAAAGTGATATCAAAGATTTACATCCGGTTTCGTTTACTATACATATTGTAATATAAATCATGATAAATAAATAAATATATCATCGCACCTTTTACCCAATACTGGGTGTGGTACTCTGCCGTGGTAGATCTCGGTAAGTGATATATTTATACGCGTGAAGTGCGGTTACCAGTCGTCTAATCACGGCCCCCAAAGATGTTCTTGGAGGATAACTTTTATGTGGTGAAAATTGTTTGTCGGTTCTGGAAATCGAACCAAGATTGTCAAATTCACAGGCCGACTCGATTCCACTGAGCCATCTACTCCATTATAAAATAAATTATGTAATGTGACTATAATCGTTAAATTAATAAATAAGTGAGAAATTCAAATAAAATTAGATACCCTGTTCTTAAACAGTAAAAATCATATACATACCGAGTGTAACATAAAAACCTGACAATAAGTTGTAGAAAATTAAGTTCTGCATCTATATCAGTATGCACATTTTATTATAAGAATTGTTTTCTATAGTGACATGTCAATATATTTGCTAATGCTTTCGGTTGTAAATTAAATGTTATATTCAAGTCGTGTGCAAAGTATCTTTTATGATCTCGTCGATTCATATTATTCGCTTAAGCTCATAATATAAACTTTAAACTCGTTCAAAATCGTAATAATACACTACACAAATAACTATTTTATACAACTATCAATTTTTATTCACTTTTTTCACTAATATCAATATAAGAAGTAGGTACATTTTGACAGTTGTATAGTTATTTATACAACATGTGTGTAAAGCGTTACGTTTTTAAAGTCAAAAATCTACATTATGAGCGAAAGCGAGTAACGTAGGTATATCGACGAATACGAATTCGTAAGACACTTTACACTGGAATTGTATATTATATTTTATCTACTATCGAAAACAGCAAAATTTTCCAAATTATTTGTTTATATATATAAATAAATAAATAAATAATAGTACTAAGCATAGATCGTATAGTTTGCCTACAAGATCTATGATACTAAGCAAATGTCCTAGTCACGGAGCAAACAAAGCAATTTTTTATGTACTCCTAAAAAGAACTACTTTAGCTCCGATTTTTTTCGATCAATCAGAGCGCTGCCGGCTTGCGGCTCGCTGGCGTCTATTTCCAAATAACCTAAGTGTATAAAATTTTTATATAATTCTGCGATCAAATAATATTTTATTATATTATCATTTTGTTTTCATTATTAAGAAATTTTTTTTATTACATTTATATATTGACGCCAACACACCGCCGCCGATAAAAATAATGGATTGTACACCACCGCCACCAGTATTTTTTCGGACATACGCCGCCGCCGACACAAATACACTCAGCGCACAGGTCTGCTACAAGTTTGGTTAAATTAACAAATAAATACCATTTACAACTCTTACAAAAATTCTCTTATTTTAAATGAAAACAGTTTTATTTAATTTTTTTGGGGGAAAAATACATATTGAATTGACATTAATTAAATTCAAATTGCAGAGGAATCAATGTGCTATGATAGAATATCAAAATTTATTTACTAGACTTTTCACGAAATACTCGTATTGGAACGCTGATTCCTATGCGATTTGTATTAAATGTAATATGATTTTTTCTCAAAACAAAAAATAATAAAATGGACCTATAGCGGTGAAAGTTATAGAAAAATTATTTCTTATATTTACTATATATAAGAAGATAAGGAAAGGAAAAATAAATATAAATAAACTTAAAGAAAATAGTTTTTGCCAATAACTTAACGATAGGTATATAATTTATAAATTTAATTTTAACAAAAAAGAAAACGGAGCAAAATGAAATGTGTAAACTTATATTAAATGCAGAATTTAGTAGTCTCTACAACTTTTATTTTAAAACTTATAAAGTATCAAGAAAACATATATTACGCCAATTTATCCGTTATATGAAGTACTCGACCCAAGTAAGGAACATGTTTTTTAATATGAAGTGAGGTTTTCTTCCTCATGTTAATTACATTTGGTACAGTGAGTCATTAAAAACATCTTTTTTTAGTTATAGATCTATATTCCATACGACTTCCATATGTGTAAGAAATATTACAGATAAATTCAAATACATTTGTTATTTATTTCATTTTAGAAATATACTTTCAGTTCTTGGCTTTTATTGTTCTATACATTTTTTAACAAATCTAAATAAATTACAATAAACAATATATTTTATTTTTGTATAATTTAATATTCGTAGCTCTTATAATACTCGAGACCTTACTATTACAGGAAACATGTTGTGTACGTACATACACGTTTACAAAGAGAAGTAAAACCCTGTGATATATGGCTAAAGAGATTATTAGAAATAGTACCGATAGTACATTCCAAGTCTGCAGTACAAAATTATGAATGATTTAATTGAGATAATGAGATTGCTTAATTTTTTATGTTTTTATGAAAAATGTACTAATATATTTTTTTAGTGTTTCAATGTGCTATATACTGAAATATTTTTCGAATATTGCCGAAATCATGAAGTTATAATTGAATATGCTATCAAGTACGCCTTTGTAAAAGTACTTATTCTCCGGTAATTAAGTACTCTTCAGCATTTACGTCTTTACACTGCCACCCCATGTTATTTGAAATATTAATTTAATTTTTGTTATATTTCGTGATTATTCACAACTATATTAATTATAAATTATATTCTACAAAACTAATCATTATGTTTATAAAAAAAAAATTATTGTGATACGTAGAAAATTCTTAAATTTTAATTTCTGTCCATTTCACAAGGACAGTAATTTTAATGAATGATAATTTTTCTTTTATAATAAATCAATTCTTGATAAATAAATATTTCATCACTTTTTTACCCGTTCGTAGATGTAGCAAATCGCGATAAAATATATTTTTTCGCATTAACTATGAAATATGTATTTGACATGGTTCTTGTTTCAATTCATATGATATCTACAGTATTAAATCAACCTACATTATGTTATAAAGCTACGAAATTAATCTGATTAATTTAATTTGTAACATTTTTCTTTTAAAATACTGATTATTTATGGTGTGCATTGCCTGCATTTTAATTGAAAAATTGAACATAATTACGTTTAAGAAAGATTGCCGACTTAATTTTGTCGGGGTTTCACTTCTCTTTTGTAGATTGCAATAATATTATTTTAATTAGAACATAATGTAAATAATAATTTTATTTTTATAAAATATAGTATTAATTTTATCAGCATATTTATAATTAAGTACCGAATAAAATATAATAAAGTAATTTTGGTATTATTCATTCCCTACATCTGCGATTATTTTTTAATGAAAAGAAAAAACAAAGCAATCTTTTAATAAAATATGTGCATATTGCTTAAGAATATGTTATCAATGCTAATATATTATTGGAAGCATAAATAACTAGAATAGACATAATATCTCTAACAGAAATCTTGGAAATACGAAAATTGTAAATTGTTTTCATTAATATTAATATTTATTTCATCTATAAATACACTCTGACTATTAATTAAAATTGATAACCAAGTAACTTTTTGTTTATTGTTTCCAATATTTCAAAAACAAATTGCAGTAATAATGAAGACAATGTAAGTGAAATTTGCCAAAAATATTCAATGTTACAATAGTCTATAAAGGAGTAAAATATGTAGTATTTAATACAGATCTAACATTTTTTTAAATTTAATATTCGATCCGATCGAACTAAGCCCTAGATCCGGTGCGCTGTTCATGTCGCTAAAAGACATCCAAAATAAGTTTCATGGACTTCCTATCTATCTATTTCTCATTCGCTTCTCGAGTCTCTCTCTCTCTCTCTTTCTCTCTCTTATTTCTGTCCATGCGCTAGTACGAGAGCAGTGGGCAGAACCAGGGCAGGTCAGTCTAATTATTTTTATATTTCATCTTGACTGCCAGCGGAGGTATTTAGGTAGATTTATTATTTTGTGCGGGTTACGGTTCAATATGGCGTCCTGTAGTTTTGTCTAGCTGCAAGAATTCTATGGGGGTGAAGAAAAAATTGTTCATTTAAATAAAGTTTGAAGGTAGCTAATTTAAAAACAAGGAATTTTCAATTCATAATCGTGACTTTTTTTTTGGAAAACATCGACATGAAAGAAAAATACATTCATCCATAACATCATGCTATATCCCATGAAATAAAGTAGGATCAACTCTAGAATCATTGAAAAAACGTTCACTCATCGAACTCATCAAATAATCAGTCCTCGTCAAACATTCTCATCCACACCATCCTCGCTTCAACTACATTCGTAGTTCTCTCCACAGTTCAATCGTTACATAACAAACCTTCAATCACATTCATCCAATAACTCCTATACACTTTTCATTTATCTTTCTTTGACCTACGTTTCATATGCTTTAAACATCTCAAATTACTCACGCTTATTTGCATAAATGCATATTAAAATGAGATTAATTTAAATAAAAACGCATAGGAATCAGCGTGCTATGACAGAAACAAATGAACAAATCATAATATTTTTGTTTGCTTGATTTACTATTATACGTCAATACAACTATTTTGTGAAAAAATAAATAAATAAATTTTATTATTTAATGTAAGGGTACTAAACTTTACAGTCGTTGCAAATAAAAAACAATAGGTTCCCATTTAAAATAAGAAAGTTGGACCCCGTATTTTAAGAACCACTGGTCAAAGAAATATATTTTTTTACTCATTGCAATAGTCTTTCTTGTAAAATGGTGGTTTTTGCTAATTTAACCAATCTCGTAGCTCTTATAGTTCTCGAGATAGCAATGGTGGCACACTTAAATGAAACACCCTGTATAAGAAAAGAAAGAGAGTGTCGCTCTACGCTTGTTTTTGAAAGTGAATTCCACACAATTGCACATTATGTAAGAACTAAAACGAAACAAAAGATAAAAAGAATTTATCTTTTTAATAATAATTATAATGTCAATATTAATATTATATATTAGTTATTTATGTATTAAGGCCGAAATAAATTGTCTTTCGCTTGAAGTGCAAAAAAGCTTCAAATAAAAGTTTTAGGCCATACAATTCTGTATCTATATCATTTCACCAAATTAATTTTGCATGCTTTGTAACGGCACAAAATAGATTTGAAACTGACGAAAATTGTTTCAAAACTATCGATAGCCATGAAATTTAAACAAAATTAAACAAATTTTTGATGTTTTATCTGTCAAAACTGTCAAAATAATTTTTAAATGTTATTTCTCTGTTTCGGCATTAGAATAACATTTGAGACTATACAATTTTCTGCAGTTCTGACGTCGTACTGAATACTGCAAATTGTTTTTATTAAATTAATTAATGTAAAGTTTTATTTTTTTAGAAATTTTTTGTTCTAAACAGTTACAATGGGGGGGTTCAATTGGTAGAGCTTTTTAATATATATTTATTACAATAAATTCTTGACCGAACATCATATTTAATACAATATAAAACTACAGCATAAATGATATATTTATTGCTGAAATATGACAGTAAAAGTTTAATTATTCAAAACGCTCATTTAAATTTCGCACTGCCATATTGCAATTACGTATTTGCATTAAGCCAATCACAGAGCTTTGTCTGAAACGTTTGTCGTTGCTTAACTTTACTGAGAAGAAGACGAAGAAGAAACAAGCATACAGCATTCAATGATTCTACTGGCACCGACACATGTTACGTGAAGTTACCATATACATAATAGAATATCTATTATTACGTAGATTAATATATAAAAATTTCAAAAAAGTCTTGAAGGGCCTATTAGCTATTCTTAACCATTATTAAAAAAAAAATATAACTTTTTTGTGATCGACCCCTTTGTTGTTATTACGATAAATTACGATAAATAAATATATAATAATTATGCATTTACCAGCTGGTGTTGTATAAAACACTTCACATGTGGGCTAAGAGGAATTACCTCCCAGGAAACATTATTTCTTACATATGTATTTTATAAAAAAGAATATAATGACAGGTCATTGATAGTTTCATCAAAAGTTTGGTAATAGTTATTTATTATACAAGTGTTTTATTAGGTATATAAAACACGCAAGAAAAGTTTAAACACGAGACCGATGGTCGAGTGTTTAATATTCTTAAGTTTTTTATATACCAATAAAACACAAGTGTAATAAAAAAAATTATCCACAACTCATAATTATAGGCATCCAAGAAGATTGGTCGTAACGTTTAACGTTGATTCAGTTATATCGTTGATTGACAAATAATGACTAAATTGTATAATCAAGTGTTTATATAGTTTCTCAAAATACGGTAGATCACGAGGTGGTTGCTAAGTAGCAAGTTGTTTACAGTGTTTTATGGAATATAACACTAGTGTTTTATGAGCCATATAATTCGACTGAAATCAGTATAATAATGTCTTTATTATGTATGAGTTGTGGATAAAATATTTTTGATGCTGGAAGCTTCGCAGAAGAGCAAAATGTATGAAAGGAAAATAGAAATAACAGAATAAATGAATTTGTTAACAAAACGAAGAATGGTGATAATCTAAAGAGTAATCATGAAAAATAAGGATTATCATTAAATTATAGATCAATAAGAGATAATGATTGAGTTACAGACTAGGAGGAATTATTTTATCATTTCGTATCATAGTAATATATACATACATATACCTGTACATACATATCTTCACGTTATATCCCAACAAATGGGGTAGCACGAACCCTAAAATCAGCCCTCGTCAAACTTTTTCATCCAAACAAAATATATAAGTGCTTATGAATACATAATGTTATTTCTACAGCCTTGAATTGGAATTTATATATTTGTTACTAATTTAAAGCTCAAAGCGGACATTTGATCCAAACTTCTGCCCGGATATTTTATACGAACCCTATTCGGATTTGATCCGAAAGTTCTAATCCGATTCAAAATACAACCAGATTGGATATTGATATTTTTTCCGATCTCTAGTATTTTGAGTACCTAGTTTATTCAGGTACTCTTGTCGTATTAGCCCCATTATATACAACAAGCAATCTATAGATGTATTGTAGGTTACATATAACAGCAAGTAATTTTGTAACAATATTTGTTTCCTAAACTGTACCTATGCTTATTTGCCGCCATCTTTGACAGTTTTGAAGTCAAGGTTATTTTACTAGAAAGTGTTTGTTATTATTTATTATATTTATATGAAGAAAAGCTAATTTTTGTTATTCGTGTAACATCATGTACAGTTTCTTGACAAGAATGTGTTATTTATGTCTAAATAAAAATAGAAATTTGGAAAGTATGTTTAATAAAGATAGAAACAAAATTTCAATACAAGAGAAACTTGATTATTGTTTATCTGAAATTGTAAGTTGATATTAAGTAAATATGAATATTATTGACTACTTTATACTTTTATAATAAATTTTATTGTTTTAGGCTATTTCAGAATTAGAAGAATTTCCAACACTTATTTGTACAACTTGTTACGGTCATCTAAATGCATTTTATTCGTTTAAAAAGATGTGCATAGAAAGTAAAAAACGATTAAATGAATATGTTAAACAGGCAAAAGATAATCCATCTTCAACCAACAGCACTACTTTTGAATCTGTGTTAGTAAAGGATGAAATACCTGAATTCAAGAACAGCAAAAAAACAAAACACACAGAGGTTGATTTGAATACAAATGAATCGGAATCAGACGATAGTGCCGATTCTAATTCTTATTCAGGTGATCAAGATAGCTTTGAAAATAATATTGATGTAGCAGAATATAAAAATGAACCTCTTGATGACAACCTAGGAAATAATTCAAATATTGGCGAAGCTTCAGAAAGTAAAGGAGGAAGAACAAAAATATTTAGGTGCACAGATTGCGACAAAGAATTTACAAGTAAAAGTGGATTAACAAATCATGTGCAAATACACGCTAATCCGAAAGGTTTTAAATGTGCAGTATGTCAACAAAGATTTGCTACACAAGACGAATTAAAAGAACATTGGTCAGTTCACGCAAGTGAATATCCTTTTGAGTGTAAAATTTGTGATAAAAAATTCACAGATGAAATTACATTATCTGTACATATGGGTTTACATTCTGGAGATAGGCCCTATGAGTGTTCAGTATGCCCTAAAACTTTTAAAGATAAAAGAACTTTAACAGGTCATATGGCAATTCATTCAGAGGACAGACCTTATATGTGTACAATTTGTGGAAAACGATTTCGACAGAAAACTATTCTTCATGGACATATAAATACTCATTCTGGTTTGAAACCTTTCGAATGCGGCACTTGTCAAAAACGGTTCGTAGATAAAAGACAGCTAAAAAAACATATGAAAACACATTTAGATATTAAGCCATTCTTATGCACGATGTGCGATAAACGATTTAAACACAAAATTAGTTTAGTGAATCATATTAAGGAACACAATGATGAAAAACAGTATGAATGTAGAGTATGTCAAAAAAGATTTGTAAGGAAAATGACTTTACATCGACATGAAAAGACACATGAAGTGAGATAATCAGTTGTAAATTTTAATGTTATATATGATTTATATTTATAGTAGGGCTGCAAACCGCTAAAAAATCATATTTCGTCGGTTTAAATTAATTAAATTTTGGGACTGCTCGGTTCAGTTATTTTTATTAAATATTTTTATACATATTTACGATGTTGCTAATAGTTTATAATTTTAATTTTGTAAATACCTAAGTAAATATTTTAAAAATATAAAATTCAGTTTCATTTTATATTAGATAGTAGAAAAAGAAACATGCTTATTAAATATACATGCTTAATATTACCGGTTCGAAATAGTTCATATCGGTTCACGTGTTTGGTTTTGTTCAATTAACCGGTTCTTTATGAATGGTTCGGTTGTGGTACGCGATTCAAGAAAGTTAGCCGGTTTGCAGCCCTGATTTATAGTAAGCATTATAAATGAATTATAATTATACCGGGTGTTTACTTTATTAATGGTAGATACAAAATAAAATATTAAAATTTTACACAAGTAGATTCCCGGTATATTAATTCAATAATACAAATGTTAAACATTTTTATCGCTTTTGATATAGTTGAAAATTTTACACCAATCATATTTTTTAAATAAAATGATCTCAAGTACTATTTCTTCGCAAATTTAAAGTACTGTGAATGGAACAATGTGATTTATTTTATTATATATTTTTACTTATAATTTTTATTTTATTATGATGTAAAACCTCGTATCGTATTGCTGAAATATATGATTTATACAGAATTGTTATATATTCATAATGTTAATAAAATTTAAATTAATATAATCATAATAACATGTTGTGCATTTTTAATTTACTTGCAGTACAAAACTTTTAAACCAAATACATATTTGTAAGTCGCGAAGCAATATTATAAAAATGAAATACAACTATCTAACTAAAATAGTATGATATATTCATTTAGCTAGGTAGTCAGTTACCGTATAGATTGGCTACTGTAATGAACGGCTAGTCCGGAGCCAGTTGCTTGGCATTGCACACCGTAGGTCATGGGTTCGAATTCCGCCCACGGTATGTATGTTTGCAATGTATTTGTAAGGGTTAGGTGGAAGAACAATCTTCGACTGAAATTCTGACCCTAAGTCAAAAACTTAAAAAATAAAGTTAATAAATCGCATCGAAAAAAACTAAACGCACTAAACGGAACATGCATTAAATTATTTTATTTTTAAATGATAAATCTATATATAATAAAGTACGTAAATAATTGAACAAACACTGTTAAGTTCAATGTTTTTATTTGATGACGTATAGGTCCATACATTGTATAATTTATTTCCTATATTGTACCAATCATTGACTTCTTTACCGCCATCTTACGCTATGAAGTCAAGGTTAAAGAATAGGTGTATGGAGTTTGTTTTTGTTACCTGATTTTGTTTGTAGCAGGTAATATTTTTGTATTGTTAGTTATTATTGTTTATAATGTACAGTTTATTGACAAGAGTGTGTTCTTTATGTTTAAATAAAGATAGAAATCTGGAAAGTATGTTTAATAAAGACCGAAATAAAATTTCTATTCAAGAAAAACTCTATTTTTGTGTGTCAGAAATGGTAAGTTAGAAATATGAATTTGTAGGTTATATTTTATTAGTTATTGTAAATAAATTGAAATGATATTAGCGACAGATATCAGAAATGCATAATAACTGTCGCTAAACTGTTTAGGATAGTAATACTTTAGACAATAGTTTTAATTGAGCAACATAAACAGTAAATTAAATTATGTTCACTTAAAAATATAATAATTGCTACACTTATGTTCTAGCCTAGCATATATAAACAGCAACAGATATTGTAGAATATTTATACGTTTGAAGATATATTTTACTACAGTGTAACCATATTTCATTTTCTAATTTGTTTTAGGCATCTGCAGAACAGGAACTGCCCACACTTATATGTACCATTTGCCATGGTCATCTAAATGCATATTACTCATTTAAAAAAATGTGCTTAGAAAGTAAAAAGAAATTAAATGACCTTATTAATGAAGAAAAACTAAATCCATCTTCTACGACTAGTACAAACTCTAATTTCGAAACTGTGTTTTTAAAAAATGTGATATCTGAGAATACGCCTGATTTAAATCGTAATAATAAAATTAAAAATACTGATACTACACTGAACGACGATTTAAATACAAACGATTCAATATCAAACAACAGTGATGATTCCAATTCATATTTTGGTGAACAAGATACCTTTGGAAATATTCCAGACATAATCGAATTGAAAAATGAACCTCTCGATGATAATGTGGGAAACAATTCAAACAATGAGGAATCTTTTCAAAATTTAGAAAATAAAGATGAAGCTAAGAAACTATACAAATGCACAGACTGTGACAAAGAATTTACTAGTAAACAAGGTTTGGGAAGCCATGCACAAATACACTCCAGTCGAACAGGTTTTAAATGTACTGTTTGCTTTAAAAGATTTTCTACTCAAAGTGAACTAAAACAACATTGGGCCAGTCATGCTAGTGAATATCCATTTCAATGTAAAATTTGTGACAAAAAATTTACTGATGATATGACATTATCAGTTCATATGGGGTTTCATGCAGTGGATAAACCATACGAATGTAAATTTTGCCCAAAAACTTTTAAAGATAAATGGCATTTGAACGTGCATGTTTCAGTTCATTCGGAAGATAGACCACATATGTGTACAATTTGTGGAAAACGATTCCGACAGAGAGGTAATCTTATCGAACATATAAATACTCATTCTGGCCTGAAACCTTTCGAATGTGATACTTGCCAAAAAAGATTTCCGGACAAGAAACAACTAAGAAGACACATGAAAACGCATTTAGATATTAAACCATTTTTATGCACAATATGCGATAAACGGTTTAAGCATAAAATTAGTTTAGTGCATCATATTAAGGAACACAATGATGAGAAACAATATGAGTGTAGAGTGTGTCAAAAAAGGTTTGTACGGAAAATGACTTTAAATCGACATGAAAAAGCGCATGAAGTATAAAAATCACAAATTTATTCATTTTATATGTTACATCTCTTGATATAAAGTATTAAATGGGCCATACACGTAACTATTAATCGTACAAGACAATAGCATCGGTGGCCAATTTGTAATTTTTTTTTTTTTTGTTAAAAAGAATCGTGTTTTAAATATGGCATAATGTGACTAATAATACACATCACTCTATCAGAAAAGTATGTCACTTCCAGCGCGCTGAAAGCTGTAAAAAAGATAACTTCTCTTGTTGGGACTGTTTCATTTATTGTGTATGTTTTGTATGGTAAAAGTACGTGTTTTTATAACGTTAATTTTAATTTTTTTCTATGAAAAATTTAAATAAAAGAAAATTAATACGAACTGTTCCTTATACGGATGCAAATCGGTGTAAACTATTGCAACATATGATAAAAGAATCGTCTTAAGGTGGTACTATCATGGAAGCATTTAACCCGGATTATAATGAATTGTAAATATGTTATTTTTCATGTATTTCTACACTAGTATGCAAATTTTTTAAAAAGTTTACCGTTGTTGAGCTGAGTAATGTAAAGTTGAAATCGACCAAAGTCGATCAAAAATGCATTGGCGTTATAGGAACTGTACCTCGCGAGGCAGCTTACTGCAAAATAAATTCATATATTGTAGTTATTTTTTAACAAAAAACTAACACACAGTACATCATGTAAAGATAAAGGTATGAGAATTAAAAAATCCATGCCTTACCGGATTAGTTTAAAAGACATTGGCGATGAAAGTTGAATATTCTATGATTTTCAATGAAACTGTCAGAAATGCTTGGCAACGTTGCGCAGGTAGACAGAAATGGTCGGACGCGTAAACAGAGTTAGTCGCAGGCGTAGACAGAGATAGTCGCACGAATAACAAAGCAAGAACTATGAAAGTTATTATTTCGATCAGTAAAATATATTAATTTTAATACAAAAAAAAATATTACAGCATTTTATATTTATTTGTTGTTACAGTTGATAATAATTGCTTTGGTGCATTTTTCTCATTTTTCTTATGAACTGTCAACAGGATGTACCGATAATACAGTTACGTTTTGTACCGACTGGTAATATCATGCCGCTTGTGGTTCTAACCTTGTTGTCTTACACTGCTATTGGTTGGCATGAAACATTTACTTTCAAAAATTTTGGTATGTTACTGTATTTCATAAACTAGTTAAATAGTTTTATTTAATATATTCAATGTTATTATTAATTATACGATATTTGCAGCGAAATATTAATTTTGTTAATAATCTATACCATACAAAAATGTAATAATTATTTTTATAAACTTTTTAGGTTACCTATACTTTTGTATGAGACTGTCATGATAGAACCACCTTAAGTTAATAATTTATAATTCATGTTCCGGCAGCAATTTTTTAACTCGAACATTACATTACTAATTCCCTATATTAATAAATTATCGTGGCAGTGGTCAATAAATATTTAAATTTAGATTTTAATTCGTAAGTTAAATCATATTCTTGTAGTTCTTGTATGCTGGCCTGTAGAAAATAATTAAAATTCGGAATCTTAAGGCCATGTAATTAATACATTTTGTATATCATTGTCTCTTGCAACATATTCATAGGCAAGATCAGCAAATCTGGTTTGGACCTACATGAGAAATTTAGAATTGATATAAGAGCACATTTTGTTACCAATGCTGATGTTTTAGAGTCTACAGGCATTTAAAGTCCGTTGGAGAAATAAGCACTAACTGCTCTACATCCATTCTAAACACAACATATTTTGAAGTAAATATTCGGCAGCAAAAAAAAAAACATTAAAAATCTTCACATGCAATATTTTCACAACAGAAATTTCACTCATACATTTGGTTTTTTTTTTGGTATATGTGTAGTTCTATTGAGTAAATATTTGATGTTCTAAACATGAATTTTTTTGTTGAATGCGTATTCAAATATTTAGTATATGTTTTGTAGCCACAAATCATATCTATGCGAAAATAATATTGAAGTAAAGAGTAAATGATCATTAAAAAAATCTGCTTTTTTCTCTAATATGCGAGTTGCATGTTTTACTCAGAATAAAAAAATATACAATTTTGCTACGAAGGTTTAGATGCATTTAGGAATTAAAACAATTGCACAAAATTTAATCGTCAAAATTGACGAAACGAGCTCTACATGACATATGTATTCTAATGTAAATAAACCATTTATCCGACGAAAGCTAGGCGAACGCAACGCCTCTATTGATTTGAGTGTTCCGTAACAAAATTATCAACAAAAGTACATTTTTATTTTAAGTACAAGATAAATATAAGATTATATGAAACTGTTATTATTACTCAGAGCTGGGCAAAATCACGAACAAAAGGAATTAAATCGCAAATCAAACAATTATTTTTTTGTGACAATTCACAATTCCACTTCATTTTCAAAGTGAATTAATTCAGAAATCAAAGTGATTTGTGCTTCATTTATGTGAATTATAAATTACAAGTCTTTTTGTGAATTGGGGCTTGAGGCTTGGAGCTTGGGGCTTAAATCACATTTACAAGTACTAAATATTATCAATTTATTTAATATTTATTTTAGAAAAATACAAGGTGCATTGTAATATGCCAAATATATGTGCACAACCGAATGAAAACAGATTTAAGTAGATTGAATTACATTATCCAAAAATGTAATTCAATGAATGACATGTGTTGGCATGTTTACATTAAATCTGTACCTGGTTTTACATTGTATTGCATTGTAACAGTTTAGGTTTTAAAACTACTGTAGACTAAGAGTCTTCAAAAATACGAATTTTCTTTGTAAAAATATACAAAATGGCTAGTAATTTGAAACAAATGTTTAATGTAACACAATTAGGAATCAATTCACAAATCATCGACAGCTACAGCCAGAAATGTAACATTTAAAGGTACACCAGCAACGCCAATATCTATAACAAAAATAATGTACTGTTATATAATCAAAAAAATAAAGAAACCGTTAAAAATGAAAAAATATTATTTATAACGCACGATAACTTTGTGTCCTTTTAATTGAATTAAGTCATTTCAATTGAATTAAGCCCTTTCAATTGAATTAAGCTTTCAATTGATTTAAGCCCAGAAAAATAATTTAAGCCTTTTTTCAGTTCTAGAACAATTCACAAGCCCAAATCAATTTCTTAAAGATCTTAAGTCGCAAGCCTGATTTGCGAATTTTAAAAAAAGGCTTAATTCACTTGATTTAAATCAAGAAATATGATTTAAATCAATTTATAATTCCTTTTGATTTAAATCATGCCCAGCTCTGTTATTACTATGAGAAGACATAATAATTAATTTTCTTATTTTCTGATATGTTTCTTTAAATTCGGCTTTGGTGTTTTTTCAACTATTTTCTAACATACGTTTTTACAACACCTTGAAACTTTTAAAGTTTTAGTTATCTGACAACAGTATTATATGGACATGATAGAAAATTATATCCTTTACGAGGGGCCACCATTGGGATCTCGAACACTACAAGAGATACGACTTAAAAAATGCATAGATCACTAGATTGAAAAATAGCGATTTTTTCAAATAAAAGTTGTACATATATATATATATATATATGTACGAGGGTGGTCCGATAAGTACTTAGCCTACAAAAGTATAACAGACATTTTGGAAAAGTGGCGATTTATTTTTCAACATAATCTCCTTTGAGTTCGATACACTTGATCCAGCGATGCTCCAACTTCTTTAACCCGTCTGAAAAATACGTTTTCTGGAGGTCTGCAAAGTAGGCCTCCGTGGCGGCGATAACTGCCTCATTCGACTCAAATTTCTGCCCGGCGAGACACTTTTTCAAATTTGGAAACAAAAAAAAGTCGTCCGGAGAATACGGTGGATGGGGCAGCAGTTCGTAGCCTAATTCTATCAATTTGGCCGTGGTGACGGCGGAGGTGTGTGCCGAAGCATTGTCATGGCCAAATGGGGCCGTTTTTTCTGCAATTCGGCGTCGAATCGGCCCAATAATTCGGCATAGTAGAGCCCTATGATCATTTTGCCCTTCTCCATGTAGTCGATGTAGATCACACCTTTTGAACCCCAGAAAACGGTGGCCATCACCTTTCCGGCCGATAGGACAGTCTTCGCACGTTCGCCGGATGAAGTCCACTGTTTCGATTGTTCCTTGGTCTCTGGTGTGTACCAGTGTACCCATGTTTCGTCGACGGTCACGAAACGACGCAGAAACTCCTTCGGATTGCGCCTAAACATCGTCAAACTCTGCTCTGAAGTAATCTCACGGATGCGCTTGTTGTCCGGAGTGAGCAAACGCGGCACCCATCGCGCCGACAGTTTTCTCATGCCCAATAATTCGTGCAGGATATGACGCACGCGGTGTTTTGAGATGCCTACTGTCTCAGCTATCTCGCGCACCTTCAATCGGCGGTCTGCCAATACGAGATCGTGGATTTTTGTTACGTTATCCTCCGTGGTAGCCGTTTTCGGGGTACCTGGGCGTGGCTCATCAAAACCCGACGTGCGACCACGTTGAAACTCGTTAAACCAATTTTTGACGGTCGCCATCGAAGGAGAAGAGTCCCCGTACACAGCATCCAAGCGTTCTTTGATTTCGCTGCGCGATTTCCCTTCCAAAAACAAGAATCGAATCACCGACCGATATTGTTCTTTTTCCATTTTTCTCAAATCTGCAGACACGCTCGCTTCCTCACGCGATCAAAACAAAACTACGCGTCCGATTCGGCTGAAAATTTAACAGTAGCTGTCTACGAGAATGTTCTAATCGATACAAAATTGCTCTTGCGATAGTGGTGCTATCTGGCGGTGAGACTAAGTACTTATCGGACCGCCCTCGTATGTATATATATATATATATATATATATATATATATATATATATATATATATATATATATATATATATATATATATATATATATATATATATATATATAATGCAATGATATTTCAATAACATTCATATTAACGAATTACGACTTTCTGTTCAGTTCTAACATCACCGTATAAAAACAACATATGTAAATATAACCTCCATAACTGATTCATCAGATCCATGAACTCTCAAACATGATGGACCCGTAAAATTTATATTTATTCATTGTTTTTTAAGCGTGGAATAAACGACGCATTGAAGAATTTATGCTTCACGCGCATGAACGAATAAAAGAACTCGTTTAATAGTTTAAAATTACATATTTAAAAAGCTTATTTTGTTTCCCTTTTTAATGATACCAAATTTGCTTAATTTAATTAACATGATGAAGTGGTATCAAGTCGGCCTGTGGAACCTAAGAACCTTGGTTCGGATCCCACAGCCGACAAAACATTTTCACCAATTTAAAATTAACCCTGTGGCTCCCCCATTACTAACATCTTTGGGGGCCGTGATTTTACAGCTGGTAACCACACTTCACGCGCATAAATATATCACTTACCGAGATCTGCTTCGGCAGAGTGCCACACTCGGTAAGGGGTAAAAGTCGTGATGATATATTTATTTTTAAATTAACATGATCAATAGCCTATGAATTCGATCTTCCTTTGCTCAAGTAAATGTATGATGAATTAATATATCGTAGAAATAATCAGGCTGATTGTTATTATTTCATTAATTTTTATCAAAATTTATTGAATACTATTGAACATATTACTATGAATTCAAAGTGAAAAAGGCAAGTCTAACATCGCTGAAAAGAGAAAAAAATATGCTATTTCGATATGTAATTTTCAATTATCTGTTCCATTTAGAAAAATGTAACTTTATGTCATATTCAAAAAATCTGGTGTGGTCACCACACGACTTTCTTATACACAACATATTTAATATTTAGAATATATGAATGTTATATAATATTATTTAGTTTTTCACTAATTCAGCATTTATCTGTTTGAAACATATAAAATATCAAATTTGTTTACGCATATTTTTTTTGTAATGTTGACTACTCTATGTCTAACTTTACTGATGAGGCATATACAGAATGTCCGTTTTTCGAACCTAACCCTTGGAATCTCAAGAACCGTGAGATACGAAGTCGTTTAAATTGAGGCAAAATTACCAAATTAGTTGACCATTTTAATGATGTATTTGTTTTTCCGAAAAAAGAAATAAATAACTAGATAAACCGAAAATTAAAATTTATGTTTTTGTTTCTAATGCTACTATGATTATTGAAATATATTATTAAATATAAAAATTAGTTTTTTTCAAAATCAGACGCATATACAGGAAAATTGTAAATAACATTTCATGTTCCAAATATTTTTGCTAACATCTTTTATTAGAAACTTTTTTCGTAACTGATTCCATTTTTGAAATAAATTGAATTTATTGTTTTGTGTATCCAGTACACTTCCTCTTCCGGTTTTTCAATCTCATTCAAAATCAACTCAGCTCTTCGTATTTTCATGAAACTTATAATTACCAAGTTTCGTTAACAAATCTTATTTCGTTCATGAGATATTGCATACTCGGACACACATCCACACACACACAGACATCATTGAGAAAATGATCAAAACGGATTCAGTGGACCTCAAAACACGTATTTCCGCGAAAATCTCGTCAACGATTTTTTCACGATTACAATACTTCCTTATACTCTGTATAAGAAAGTAAAAATGAGCAGCAGAATTTTTTTTAAAGCTTTCTTGCATTGAGGGCTTTAGTATGTAGAATCTTTATTTGAAGCATTTCTTTTTATCTACAATTATTTAAGAATTAAAATTATTTGAAAAAATTCGCTATTCCCTAATTTTTTTTCTGGCTTTTTTTAAATTCAAATACATCATTACATTGTCTTGCTAAAGTGTTTAATTTAACCGAAGTCGTAGTTCTGATAGTTCTCGAGATGGCAATGATGATTCTCGTACTGGAGACAGCGTATATATCTGGTGGTATGGCATACATGCGAGATTTACCGTGCGCATTATTCCCTAAATTATTTTAGAGATAAATGTTTCAAATAATAATTATTTAAATCAATACATGATATTAATTTCGCATACTTTATAAACTGCAGAAATTGGATTTGAAGATTTTCAATATTACAATTTAATAGTACTATAATTATAGCCCTGAAATTAAAATAAAAGATAAATGAATTTAAATTGATAATAGTTCACGTAGAGATTAATTCCCAGTTTTATAAAGGACAATAAATATTCTATCATAGTAAATTTAATTTAATCAATTATTAATTATTTACGGTATAAGTTTCGATAAGGGCATTATTAAGATACGCGTGTGAAATTTACACAACGAGGTGACGGCCGAGTTTACTTAATCATACAAGTATCTTAAATATGCATAATCACACGTATATCATATAAAATTATATCTACGACCACGAAATAAAATTAAAACAAAAATAATTTTAAATTGACAGTTCTTATAATTATTTGACATTCAAAAATTTAATTGAAACGATTATAATTTTCATTTTGAGTGCAATAAGTATTTTATTAAAGCACATGTGCGTTAATATTTCAAAAAACGCACTAGGACTTATTTCACTCGAAATTAATGCGATAAAGGTACGGTTTCCTAGACGCGAGAAGTCGCAGCGATCGCTAGTCACAGAGAATTACTGTTTTCCTAGACGCGATAACTGCAGTGTCTTGGCGTGCATATTTCGAAATAAAGTGGATTATATTAAATAACAATTACATTTTACAAATGTTATTACAAGAAGAGGAAGAAAAGGATGACATTTCCTAGTTAATTAGGTAAACCACAGATATGTTGTTTGAATGTCGAGGAGCAGAAAGATATTTGGCCTTACTAATAAATAGGCATTTGCTCTAATTTCTTCAATTAATTTCTCGTCATCTGCGATTAAAAATGTAGACTTTGTCATCCTGTCGCAGAGTATTCCTCACTATACCAGTCATTCATTTGTTGCCGCGGCAGACGATCTGTCGCGGTTGTGTCGAGGAAACCACTTCTTAATAATTTGCCTTAGGTAGTTCTAGCGTAAAAACATTTTTACAGATCCGAATGAAACTCAGCGTACGTAAACATGGGATAGTTGTACGCATCCTGTTAAAATATGAAACACATTCACCGTCTGTGAAAAAATATATTCGCATATAAAGTTGAGTTCTTTTACACGGGGCTTATGGCGATTGTCATCCAGAATCGCACATATTTTGTTCGTATACCTCTAAAAATTTGCAGTTTCATATGAAAGATTAATATGATATTCTAGAACTATCCACGTATATTGTATCAAAAGGAGAAAGTTTTTTGCCATTGAGTAATGGATATATAGCCATGCAAATTCTTGTTTTTAACGAAAAATTAAGGATTCCAATTTATAATAGCAACACCACAAGGTGGCACGGTATTTGAAAATTCACTAGACCAACAACCTGTTAACAATTTAAAACATAATAGGTATAAAACACTTATTTTATTCTAATTCTTAGTTTCTTTAAGCGTCAGTTTCGCCACTGGACGACAGATGTCGCCACCGTCACACTAGAACATGGCCAACTTCATTGAATTGCACTACGCACGTTTGTGTGTATATATATATATATATATATATATATATATATATATATATATATATATATATATATATATATATATAACCACAAAAGATAGGGTATATCTTGACAGAGAATCATGAAGCCCTGGAAAATGTTTTGCTAGTAACACTTGTACAACCTAGATTAAAAATATAGTTATATAAAATACAAATGATTTAAATTAAAACACAACAAGAAATAATTACGTATGCATATTTTTACTAAATTATATAATTAAATAATGCTGCAAATATATTTAGAACGTCAATAATGATTGGGTGACCAAAGTGTTACTTTTCTGCTGAGGACTCATATCCCTTTGTCAATGTATCGTATATCGGTAAAATTAGACAATATTATTAGTAGACATTTTAGCCATGTTTTTGTATTTTTGAGAAAAATGTATATATGCATATGTCTTCCGAGCGTTACTGTCTGTTTTTGTTATATTTTTTTATTAAATGTTATTAAACCATTATTTGTTTTTAAAATGTTAAAACTGTGAAAAACTATTATATATTCAATTACAAAAGTTCTCACGTATTTGTTTTACAACTACATAAAATAGATGATTCAAGTTGAAGTAAAATGTCAAGTTAGTTGATATAGGCAATTTTTATTATTATTTTGTATGGAGAATTACCAGATGTAATAAAAAAAACTCGTGTTGCTTTTAATTGGCAAATTAAAATAAAAATTTAAATTACTTATTAACCGATTTGCATTCATGAAAGCAACAATTCGTAATAGATTTTGTTTTTTTAAAGTTTATCATAGAAAAAATTTAAAATTAACTCTATAAAACACGTACTTTTACCCAAGGACGTTGAAAGAAGTGGATATGGCATGACGATACTGTAGCATTGTTTGAAGTGAGGCTTGGGCAAGGGAAAGAGACAACAATAGTTTTTCTGCACCGTGCTTAGCCAAATCTCTTCTTTCAAATATTTTGAATTTTTATGTAAGAAAAGTGACGTTTAGACGTTGTCAGGGAGCGTTGTTTTATGTAAACATAACCACGAAGTGTCATTTGTGTTTAAATTTTTGTGTTGTATGGAATTGGACAATTTTTGTGGATAAAATGGTAACAAATTGTTTCTAATTTCAGTTTCCTTGTAAAAATTTATAATGTTTTAGAGAGAGTAATTCTGTTCTGTCTATTTAAATTTCAAATCTCTTTATGACACATGTCAATCAATAGCAAGCTAAGCATGGTACAGAAAATAATACTTTTGTCTCTGTCAATCCGCCGAGCCTCACAGTCTTGACTTGAATGCCATATCCCCTGCTTTCAACGTCCTTGCTTTTACCATACAAACAGGCACAATAAATGAAACAGTCACACCACGAAGAGTTAATTTTTTAACCGCTAGTTGGCGTATCAGAACGCTGGGGTTGTCAATAATGTCAAATTTTCAAAGCCTAGAACTATTAACTTATGTCAGTTTTCAGTATCAATATATTCCAAGAGCTTTAGTTAATACAAAATAATTTTATCACAACCCAGAGGCACGTTGCTTGGCAACCACCCGACGCCAGGATATATAGCGAAGTTATAACTTAATATTCATACACCCCTCGGTCGCACTATGTAACAATATAACAAAATATATCGCTATTCCAATAATACGTGTATAGTTCATTTTAAAAATATTATTGTAAATAATTATCACTTTTGTTGTAATATTATAAATGAGTTTATAATTAGGATTTATAAGTATTCTGAATGTAAATGCTATTTAATGCTATATTAAAAATGTTTTTAATAAATTATGTATGATTTTGATTTTCCCTAATACATTTTCTCATAACTATAAAATTTCATTAGATTATGTTTTATGCACGCCCATTGAAATGGAAGAAAAGAGTTAGATAATCTGTTTTGTTTTACTATTTTAAATTCGACTTTAATAAGATAAAAGTACGTTGTTTTAGGACTCAAAAATAGTATATTGGTAAAACATTCAGTCAATGTCAACAAAATAATCACGATTTATTTTTAAATTTTATTACAGGAGTAAATAATTAATTGTCACTCTCCTCCTGGGTTGCATGTAGGCTTGCCACCTCTCCGGGTTTGACCCGGAGACTCCGGGTTTCAGTGAGTGATCTCCGGGCTCCGGGTTGTGAACGTAAAATTAAATATATACAAAATTATATGCAGACTGTCGCGTGTATCTCGTGTACCGTGTACGGAATAGTTAGCGAAATGGTTGGTGACCGAACATCTACAACTGGCGCAGGCGCAGTGCTGGCTGCGTGCAGCGTGCTATGTAGTTGTCCGGGACAAATACTGTCTCACTTTCGGAATCTTCTACGGCGATAATTATTAAATTCTTTTCTTTGATGATCTTGTACATCTTTCTGTTATCTAGTTTTATTTCTGTTCTCCAATTTCTTGATTCTGTCCTCATGACTATTTAGGGAAGAAATTATACAATAAATTTCGGTTCTATTAGTTAAAATATCGTCTTGTATCAGATCAAATTCCTAAAGACTAAATTACAATTATTACGTTATTTATTATTATATAAAACTCGCAATAGGATGCGGGTTGACCTGGTAAAAGCAGAATTATGCATAAAACTAAATGAGCTAGAGAATTTTATGAATTCATAAAAAAAAAACAGATAATGCTGATCTTGCGAAGGCTGCGATGTCAAACAGAAAAATCTACATAAAAATAAATTATTTATTATACTTATACTATATTGCATATTGCACATTTTTCTTCTTATTTAACTGTTTAACTTAAATTGTTTTTTTATTTGTTATATGCATAGTAATTACTCTGTGATTATTAGAATTGTATTTAATTTGTAAGAATGTGAGTTTTGAATTTGTTAATTTATATAAATAAAACAATGGGCCTTTCAAGACTTTTTTGAATTTTTTATATATTAATCTACGTAATAAAATAATTATACCCAAATTTTTTATTTTTTAAAATAACTTGTATTAAGCATGATAAAAATATTTAAACTTTCGAAACAAATTAATATGACGTTGTTGCATCTTAGCTTAAAGAGAGACAGATAAGACAGAGATAAATAACACGTAACTTGTCGTTGTCAGTAGAATCCTCAGACAAAACATAACTAGACGGATAACATCGGCGTTTGTTGTGAGTCAGAAAGGCATAGAATAACTGATGGGTGAGGCGGGTGCGCGGCAAGGAGCAACTTGCATAACATTAAAGTGTACTCGCTCCTTGCCGCGCATCCGGCGGACCCTCAAGTTATTCCATTCCTCTCTGCTTCACAACACTGCATTGACTTGAACACGGCATAATTCGTCTAGTATTATACGTCATTGGTAGAATCGTAGAATGCTGAATGCTTATTTCTTCTTCGTCTTCTTGAGCACCGACAAACGTTTCAGACAAAGCTCTGTGATTGGCTTAATGCAACTACGTCATTGCAATATGGCAGTGCGAACGTTTTAAATGATTCAACTTACACTTTCATATTTCAGCAATAAAGATATCATTTATGGTATGATTTTATATTGTATTAAATATGATGTACGGTCAAGAATTTATCTTAATAAATATATATTAAAAAGCTCTACCTCTTGAATCCCCCATTGCATATGTATGCTGTTTTTTTTTGGTTTGTTTTAGTTATCGTCTTAGTTCTGAGGTGGTAACCCTAGTTGCATGACATCAGGCTTGTTTTAAGATAAACATTGGAGTGTGGACTATTTATATGTAAAAAAATTATCGAGGCATCTGGAATGTTAAGGGTTGAAAAGAATTTTTATATGAGAGAAAGTATTAAATTTATATATAAATACATTAAAAAATTAATTTCCACCCACCTTGACATCGGATTAGTTTTTAAATGTGTATAGGAGTGTAGACTATTTGAATTTAAATTTATTTTTAAAAATATTTCATGTCTATTTAAATGTAAAAAAGACCGAAGCACATCGAATAGTTGAGGTTGAAACGAATTTTTATATCAGAGAACATATTAAAATTACATATAAATAAATTAAAAAAAAAACAATTTTCACCATTTTAAAACTACCCCTGTGGCTCCTCCACCACTAATATCTATGGGGGCCGTGATTTGACGGCTGGTAACCGCACTTAACGCGCAAAATATATCGCTTACCGAGATCTGCTTCAGCAGAGTGCCACATCCAGTAATGGGTAGAAGGCACTCTGTCGAAGCAGATCTCGGTAAGTGATATATTTATCCGCGTGTTCGATTACCAGACGTCAAATCACGGCCCCCAAAGATGTTAATGATGGGGGGGGCACAGGGATAATTTTTAATTTGGTGAAAATTGTTTGTTGGCTGTGGGAATCGAACCGGGGTTTTCAGGATCCACAGGCCGACTTGATACCACTGAGCCATTTGTTTGTTTTAAAGATGAAAAGGCCGATTCACACAGATGTGAAACAGAAACAAGAATTTAATTTTTTTTTAGAAAGATATCATTTCGCAATGTTTCGCAAAATTTCATTTTCAAGTAATATAATTTCAATGTGAAAAATTTCAGCGATTTTACTTGCGATTTGATTCAAATCTAAGTTGACATTAAATGGATAAGAAATGTATTGAACAAAATCTTCAAATTTTTAAAAATCACTATAACTATTTTCAGAACTATCCACAACATTCTCAATTTTAGAATCATATTTCGCGCTATCTAATACAAAAACAGGAATTTTTGCAAATAGTCTTACAAATTTACAAAATGATCTATTTTTTTTTCTTTCAGCTCCTCAGCCATTGTCAAAAATTTGTATTTCAATGCGGAAATACTAATACCCATGTCACCTACATTTTAATTTTTTCCTTGTAATTCCAAATTCACATAATTTAATTTATCAGTAAAAACTAACCAAAAAGTCAAATCACACAACCACTTTGGATATTGTAGCTGTTGACAATAATTTCCATTTCATTTTGTTCAATAATTTATAGCTAGACTAGTTTATAGCACCCGAGTGTGATTAATACGTGTAACTGTATTTTATATTTTACGAAAAATCACACTTTGTCGACAGGCGAATTCGCACTGATAAACTTTGATTCGGGTGACGTCACAGTATGTTAAGAGATGTCTTAACACGCTCGGCCACCGCGTCTGAATTGTGTATTTATGGACTTATTAGAACACCGAAATAGAAAAACATTTTTATACAATTATTTCAATTTCTAGATAAGTTAGAGAAATTTTGTAAATGTAATGTAACCAAAATAAATTTGACGGCAGCATTCTACATTATAAAAAAAATCTGGTATGGGCACCACACGACTTTCTTATACACAGCATATTTAATATTTTTTCTTTTTAATTTTCATTACAGATAATCAACTTCCTAACTAAATTTTATATAAATAAACTTATATTAATAGAAATAGAAATATAAAATTACTTATTATTTCATCAATGAAATTGATATAGCATCAAAAACGCTGAATTGAAAACTTATGACTTGCTCCTTGCGTTTGACAATTATTATTTGACATATAAATGTAAAACATGTTTATGTTTTTTGTTTCTATTGCTACTATGATTATTGGAATATGTAATTAAATATATAAATTAGTTTTTCTCAAAATTAGACGCATATAAGTTAAAATAACATTTTATGTTCCAAATATTTTTGTTAACATCTTTTATTTGAAATATTTTTTCGTAACTGATTCCATTTTTGAAATAAATGGAATTTATTGTTTTGTTTGTCCAGTAAACTTTCTTTTCCGATTTTTCAATTTCATTCAAAATCAACTCAGCTCTTCGTATTTTCATGAAACTTATAATTACCAAGTTTCGTTAACAAATCTTATCTTGTTCATGAGATATAGCACACTCGGACACACATCCATCCATCCACACACACACACACACAGACATCATTGAAAAAATGATCGAAACGGATTCAGTGGACCTCAAAATACGTATTTCCGGGCAAATCGCGTCAACGATTTTTTTCACGATTCCATTACTTCCTTATACTGTGTATAAGAAAGTAAAAAGTAACTCGAATAAAAGATAAATAATATCCCAGCGATTTCCAACAGTTTTTCAAAAAGTTTTCAGAAACAAAACATGTATTTTTGAAGCCCTATAGAGTCTAAGATAGGGCGGTGCGAAATATAGTCCAATTAATTATTGAGCGTTGGGTCCCCGACCTTATACAACATAGATAATAGTATTTTTCTCTGTGATATAAATTTATTATACAGGAGTCAAGTAAAAACACTTTCCTAACGTATTATGTATACTATATTTTCTGAAACCGTGTAATCTCAGTGGCGGATTAACTCCTTCGAAGGCCCGGGGCGGCCTCTAATACCGGGCCCCTTATATTGAATAGGAAAAGAAAACAATGGAAAAAAAATACAAAGTCCATTGGAATCTATATTAAATTACATCATGTATAATAGCGGGGTAGCTAGCTCAGTGGTATGAAGTCGGCCTGTGGATCCTGAGAACCCTGATTCAATTCTCACAGACGACAACAATTTTCATAATTTCAAAAGCTACCCCTGTGGCTCCTCCACCACTAACATCTTTTTAGGCCGTGATTTGACGACTGGTAACCGCACTTCACGCGCAAAATATATCACTTACCGAGATCTGCTTCGGCAGAGTGCCACACTCAGTAATGAGTAGAAGGCGTGATGATATATTTTATGTATAAGTAGTTTTATAAAACATATTTTCTAGCCTTAATTTTACTGAACTTATCTATAATGTCATCAAAATTCTCTGGTACAAACAGTCGGCAACAAAAACAATACAATTTAATTTCTCATGGTGAATAAACCATCCACTTTCGAAGGTATTTAGTATCATCAGCAAATCAGTCGGGGAATCCCCTGGACATGAGCGGTATATTTATTGCGCTACCACTCAGTGTGGCCAACTATGTTGAAAGAAAAAATCCTAACTGTGAATAAAAAATCACCAAATAAATCATGATTGCATTTTTATTTAGTTACAATTTTTTTTAACCTGGAAACGGCGGCCCCTCTGGCTCGTAGGGCCCGGGGCGGACCGCCCCTGTCGCCCCCCCCCTTAGTCCGCCAGTGTGTAATCTAACCAATAATTCATTATAAATAATTCAAAATGTTTAAATTTTTGATAAGAATCACATTGACAGCAGACTATATATCTAAGGTTACAAAAAAAAGGATGGTAACGTACAAAACAGTCAGGTAAAGTCTTTACAAGACTATTTGTACTTTTTCTGACTGTTTTGGTAAAAATCTACTTTCCATACTAAATTTGGTCTGGGAAGTAGACACTTTCTTGCCGGTTTCAGGAAAAGTATTTTTTCTAGAACTTTGCGATTTATTTGTTATTATGTAACTATTATTGCCATGATTACAGATGAAAAGGAGACAAATGCAGACCAAGTGTGTTTCGTTTACGCAACTGACAAAATCAAATTTAAATGTACCATTTTTATGTAAAGTGGAGCCCACCATAATGGGAAGAATCTTTCTAATTTAAAATTTTATCAAGTCGTATCAGGTGTGACGTCATATGAAAAAGCGTTACATGAAATTTCAGATTAAATTAAATGAAAGAAAAAAAGTGTGCGTCTTGGGGCACCCACCAGAAGTAATAACTTTCTCCCGATTATTTTAAGTTAGAAGAGAGCGAGAGAGAGAGAGAGAGCGAGAGAGAGAATGAAAAGTTATCACTTCAAAAAGAAATTAATGTTAAAGTTATTGAGACTCAATAAAGGTACAATGTCTCGTAAACGGTGCGAAATATTGAGAAAGTAAATCGAAAAATACCCCCGAGCCTCACCCCCTGTCAATTTATAAATAGAATAATCTTGTAACAAAGTTTCAAATTGCTAATGCCCTTGCTACACATTTCATTTCTGTAATTTTATAGGTATGAGAGTAGCGTGCGCAGTGACAGCTTGGGTGCTAAAGAGGCCATAAAAAATTGAAACTTTACAATTCTCAATTGTTTCAAACATAAAGTATACGGTCTCATATGAAATGGATTGAGAACTTTTGAACGATTTTTTTATTAATTGAAATTTTACATCCGTCAATTGTTTCAAACTTAAAGTATTCGAAATCATGCCGTGTTTAATGTCATGTGAAAAAGTTTTGAAAGAAATTTCAGATGAAATAATAACAAATGAAATTTTACGACTGCCAATTGTTACAAACTTAAAGTACGAGGCAAATAAAAAAAATCTTTCTCTTTGAATATGAATTGGCAAGAGGATTTCTCGTATTCTGAATCACGCCTAGTGTGGTGTCATATTTAAGGTTTTAGAAGAACTTTCTGATGAAATAAGAAAAAGTTGATATTTTACAATTGGAAATTGTTACAGCCTTACAGTCAATTTCTCCAAAAAGTTCTAGCTAATCCTGAATTTTGGATTAGCTAATCTTATGCTAGTCCGATTTAAAAAAGTTAATGAAACTCAATTTCCGAAAACTATATGGTAACAAGATTATACTAAAATTTGTTTAAACTTTTTTAAAATATGGTATAGCTTAATTTGACAAATCCAAAATTCAGGATTAGCTAAATTCTTGCTACAACTCTTTTGAGAATTGGGCTGATAAAGTATTCAGAATCTTTCAAATTTAAAATTTTAACCGAATCATATCGTGTTTGATGTCATATAAAATGGCTTCAGAAGAATTTTCAGATGAAAGAAAATAAAAATTTACATTGTACGATCGGCAAAAAAAAATAATACGAACGGCAATATTTTCAAATATAAAGTATGCTGAATTATAACTTTTAGATAGAAATAAAAATTTAAATTTTACGCACCAAAAAGTACTCCGTATCATATCGTGTTTGATATCATTTGAAAGGGCTTTAGAGCTGGCGTGCAGAATATTTATTATTTTCTATCGGCAATTGTTTTAATTTAATATACTCCAATACCTATCTTGTTTGGTATCAAATGAAAAGTTGTTCGAAGGGCTTGCGTGCAGAATTGCATAATTTTTGATCGGCAATTGTTTTCGTGCTTGATATTATCTTACAGAAGTGAATTCTACTTCAGCGTCTGCGGAGCCGAATATAAAGGCCTGGAGTAACCAAACTTTATTAAAGGCTACAGCTTGAACGGTTGTTAATATTATTATTTTTTTCTAAGATTTAAAGAATGTTTGGGACAAATGCCTTTCGAGTATTTCAGATTATTTTGAAGTATATATCGTATGAAATTCATTAAAAACTTTGGAAACTTTCAAGAATTATAGGTTGCACGCGTTGCTATACATTTGAAATTAACAGTAAAAAAAAATTACGTTCGAAGCTGTCACTTTTGACGTTACGAGATAAACTTTTTATATAATTATTTAAATACTTGGACATGTTACAGAGATTTTTCGAAAACTGATTTAGGTATTAGAGGATTAAGGATTTATGCTTTGAAGTTTTATAATTGATTTCATGTTCATATACGAGTTTTACGACAAAACTTCAACTTGACAAATAGTTTTTTAAAGTATACAATAAAAAACAAAAATTATCTTTGGGAATTTTACCGCAGATATTTACAATATAAAAAAAAAATAACTCGAATAAAATATGTCAAGCGGAACTATCAGTAATAATGTTCCAAGCATTTTTAATAGATCAGCAAAATATTTTCGGAAATAAAACACGTATTTGATTGAAATTTTACGACTGTCAATTATTTCAAACTTAGTGTTCCGAAGTATGCCATGTATGGTGTAAACTTGTAAACCCTTTCCCAACAGTTGAACATGAACACTTGCTTTTTGTATGCAACTTTCAATAAACGAATCAACATGAACGTGTGTGTACTCGTACTGCGTAGTGCAGTTTATTATTTTTCTCTGTTGCGTAGGCAAAATGGTGTGTGAATGTGAACGTGAAGTTGACAATAACACCAAGGCCATGGCGCTGTGTGTTTACAAGACAAACCAACGACAACTGTTGAATAAATAAAATCCCCAACTCTAATTATATATTATTTATTATTCAAAAACATCGATGATTTATTGTAACATCGATGTTTAAAAAGGATCACTATCGATTATTATTGGTTTAGTTGCCAATAGAAATAAAACCTCGAAGCCATTCAACATTAATTTAACATATTATTTATTATATATATTCAAAATATTAATTTTACTTTCAATAAATAAAATATAAGTCGAATAAGCCAACTTTTTTGAGAATGACAGATGTTCAAATTTAATCTATTATCACCTTTTCCAGATCGTGACAACAAGCTTTCGGAATATATTTCAGTGATTACTAAACTAATTTAAAAATTAATACACACACACCCCTCCACTTTTATCTATCTCTTGCTTTTCGTGTCCAATTTCGGATTTTTAATTCTCTTAGGTCTTCTAGGATATTTTCTTCTCATTTAACAAAAATAATGAACTCAAAATAGCCCATAAATTCATTTAAATGTACGTGGACCACAAATACAGAAAAAAAACATGCATACCAGCTGCTTTTTCATATAACAGCACAAGCTACTCTACTAGATTGTGGTAAATTATATATTTTTGCGTGTGAAGTCTAGTTATCAGCTGGCACACTATAGTCCCCAAAGATATTAATGGATGGACATTGAAAGATGAAAATCATTTGTCAGCTGTGGAATTTGAACACATTTCCACATACCCAATACCTACAAATTATTTAATAAAATTTATCAGAATGTTTTCTTTTTATGAAAAACCGTAACAGCGAGGCAATTCTTTAAAATTTATTTATTTAACAGTCACACTATCTTTTTAAATAAATATATTCAAAAAATCGTTCTAATATTAACTTCGTTCAAATGTGACATTTATATTTCTACATGTTCATTTGTCCTCGATATTTCATAAAATGTCAAACATTTTTTTGTTTCAACATTTCAAGCATGTCTTTTAAACGGTTAACACGACGCTCTAATCGTCTATGTTTCTGTTGGGCCGCTTTTAATTTCTTTTTTATAGAATTAACAGCATGTCGTACAGCTAATTTGCCATATCTGGCAGGTGTAAAACTAAAATATAATCACAACTGTGAATTAGTACAAGTAATATTCATAAGATAATAGCTAATAAATACCTGTAATCATGAAATTCTTCTATTATTTTCTTTTGAATTTCTCTCGATTCAGACTTTTCACTATTTGAAGATTCAACTACGATTTGTTCTTTCTGTAAATTTTCGTCATAATTATGGATTTCTCTTATGATTTTTTTTTGTATTTCTATAGAATCCTCTGATTTTTCATTATCTGAGTATTCTTTTAAGGTCCGTTCTTTCTGCAAATCTTCATCACCTAAAGGGTCCTTTTCCTTTTGAGTGCTAGAATATAAATTTATATCTCACAATATAGTTTTCATTATACCGGCGTTTTCTAATAATGGCTAAATTACAAGTTAAGGCCCACTTTTTTTTAAATATGCATTACGTGTTCATTCGTTCATTCTTTAATCCAACACAATACACAATAATAAAGTCGCAAAAAACAAAGCAATATTTTAGATATAAGATTTTAAAGTTGGGAATAAAACAGCTAATTAAAAAGAATGTTTGAAAACGCGTGTGGCCGCAGCCCAACGATATTTTAAATTTATGCTTTCTGAATTATTTAAGATAAGAACAATATATAGTTAAATATTACTTACCAAAAGTCATACATTAAATCATATGCTGAAACTGCTTCATTAGTTTGTGCTATTAATTTTAAAGAATCGGGAGATAGCGATGAATTGGTGTTTGTTGATAAGATATAAGTTACAGTTTCAGGTGTTGATAGCCTAAAATAATGAATAATAGTGCATAAAAATATGATTTACATTTTCAAAGTTCCATCTTACGTTGATTCCTGAAGTGTTGATACATCAGAAAAACTAGTATCATCGTGAGTTACAGATTCATCATTCGAAGTATCCAAATTATTACTGCAGATTTCTCCCAAATTTATGGAAGGAACTGCCCCTTGCTTCAAATATATATGTTTTCCGCCTTTAAAATCTTCATTTTTAAAATGCTGCGAGCAAACAACATTGCGATGAGAAATGATTTCATTTGATTTTCTGTCTAGGGCATGAAGCCATTCTTTGGCATAATATCTAGGAATCCTAAAAGAAATAATGGTTAAGTTAAAATAATTCTGAAATACAAAAAAATATATATAAAACCTAACTGATGATAGGTTATTCCAGGTATTTTTCCTCGATTTTTACAAGACTTAACCATACAATTAACCATTTTTATAATATAATAATGTATAATAATTAATACAACAAAAAGTTTAATCAAATATATATCTATTACATTGTTTACATGAAGCTATACAGTTGTCAAATTCTGTTTGCGCACAGAATTCCAAAGTTGACAAGCAATATCGCCAACATTAGAACTTATAGTCGCTCAATGTAGCCAACTAAACGAAAACAAAAAGTAGGGGTCGCTACAATCGTCGTCAAAAGTTGTGTTTAAAATTGGCTGTTTATTTGAATTTATGAAATAATGAAACGGCGTGCAATTCTTCCCTTTTACAAAAATAGCAAGTCAAAAGAATAATAATTATGATATTACATAATATATCATTAATAAATTTGCATAAATGTGCATATCGTATATGGTACAGCGGCCAAGTGTCTTCACTGAGGCTGCATATTTCACTTTCGCGCCAAAGTAGAACCACGCCATACATTGAATAGTGGAGTTTAAAGTGCATTTCAGCCACGGTTTTACTATAGTTTGTTGAGCCCTGTACCGATTTAGTATCTATCAATGCCTTTACGTGGTACCTAACTTGTTTGATTCAAAGAGTGCAAATAATATATGAATTATTATTATTATTATCTCACTATGTCGAAAATCACATTTTTTAGTAGTTGAAAGCCCAAGAAAACGGAATTAAATTATTAAAATAAATATACAACAAGTATTGAGGTTTTAATTTTCAAATATAAAACATGGATAACATTGTTGTTTTTCATTTTCAGTTCGATAATGAGCTCGAGTAGTTCAGATGATTTATATTAATTTGAGTTATTTTATTT
The DNA here is from genome assembly GCA_911728475.2 of Pterostichus madidus. Taxonomy (NCBI): domain Eukaryota; kingdom Metazoa; phylum Arthropoda; class Insecta; order Coleoptera; family Carabidae; genus Pterostichus; species Pterostichus madidus. The sequence continues at coordinate 22,234,923 of OU452301.1, read as the reverse complement.
TAAGTAATAAAATAATTAATATAAATAAATTATTTAATAATAATTTATTGTTTGTGTTGATAAAAATTTAATTTGATTAAAATATTAAATTTCAAATTATGTACTAGAAATATTTTAATAAAATTATACACCGTCTATTTGGTGTCATCGTGAGCGTCATGCCAACAAACTACACCACACAAATATTTGATAGATTAGTTAAGGAGACGAATTTATTTTTATTAGATCGAGTATTAAAACTAGTTATTTACATAACAAGTGCGTGAATGGTACAAATGACGTCTTCGTGTTCGAGTTTTGTACAATGCTTTTTGCAACGAGCGAAAATTATATAACCAATAGTGAGAAAAATTATTAAATTTTTTATAATGACAATTTAGAATGCCATGAATTGAAATTCGTTATTTAAAAATAAATTGTTTATTATTGATTATTGATGGCGTTATAAGCTAATGTCTTTACTTCTTTTATAAATTCCTTAAAATGTGTGTATAAAGTACAATTAATGTTTACTAGTCAATATTTAGAACCATAAAAATGAGTGTTTTTTTCAATTATTTTGAAGCACTAGTGTGCAAAATCAAACTTTACTTCAGTTTCCAGGGTAATGTAAACCTTGTTTTGAATGATACGAGTATTAAAATATGATTTTTCTAATATAATATGCATTTTTCGTTATTACATAAACCTAACTATAAAAAAAAAGAAACACAGAACAAAAAATTCATAATAAATAACACATAAATGTTTATATTGTGGTAAATACTTTAAATTTTGAATCAAGTTAATAATGTCTTGGCATTCCATAAAGCTTTGCTGTGTAAATAAAACTAATTTATAATTGAATTCATTTATAATAGTTATTTATGTATCAAGGGTGAAAACAGGCGATTCTGGCACGTAGCATGATTATGAAAAGGGTAACGTAGCTAGGTAAAAATAAATAAAATAAATATATCATCACGCCTTCTACCCAGATCTCGGTAAGTGATATATTTTGCGCGTGAAGTGCGGTTACCAGTACATTTTATATTTATTATAGAATTTTCTTAAAATATGTATACATTTTAAGTGGCGCACCATTTCTATCCCGAGAAGTATAGGAGCTTCGAAATCTGTGAAATTAGCAAACAATTTAAATTTTATAAGACTACTTTAATAAGCGACATAAGTAGTTTTTTTCAACCAGTTGTTCTCAAAATACAGGGTGCATCTTTCTTATTTTCAATGGGAATCATTTTTATTCCTACTTGTTTACTTGATTCAGTATTTTTTTTTATCTCAACAAATACAATCCTTTTATTTAATTTAAATCGCATATAAATTCTACGTGTTATGAAACAAATTAATATTAAAATGTATTTTATAGTCGTATTGATATTTAATAATTAACCATACAAACAAAATATTATGATTTGTTCATTTGTTTCTCTCATAACACGTTGAATCGTGTGCGATTTAAATTAAATTAATATCAATTTAATATGCATTTTTCTCAAAAAGAATTGTAATGTAAGGGTAGTAAACTTTGTATTCGCTGAATTTAGAAAAAAATGCTAAATCGAACAAGCAAATAAAAAAATATATTCCCATATAAAATTTAAAAATTCCATCAAGTATTTTGAGAACTACTGAATTAAAAAAATTCTTGTAGTGTAAAATAGTAATTGTTTGTTAATTTAACAGGCTTCGTAACTCGTACACTTCTCGAGATAGTATTGATGCGCCACTGTATATCTTATGGATTGAATAATAAAGTTGATATTTTGTTAAAATTTTAAATTAATAACACGAAATTGATTGTTTTCGCCATCCTGCCAAAAAGAAAAATTTTCTTATTTGAATTGAGAAATAAAAGTCATATTTTTTGTACCCTAGGGAACCATACTGATAGCAACTGGAAAACAACGATATTGTGATCAAGACAGGCGTTAGTTGTCGACGCCAAGATCAAGCAGACTACGGCGACACTGACTGTCTATATTACAGTAATATAAACTTTGAGCCAATATTCGAAAATTGCAATTCCATTTATCTTTTTATTAGCCGATAAATTAGTCACGTTAAACTTAGTATAATTTACTACATAACACCCTCGTTTGTATTAGATACAATTTTTGCATTAATTATTACTTTACAAGCTATATTTCTCTATATAAGATTTTTTTCAATAAATTTTTCGTTCCTTCCGATTTTGGTTTTTCGCGACTTGTCCGACTGGTGGCAGCACCTTACGCTCAGTTCGACAACTTCGGCTCTCGAGCTCGCTTCATTGTTGATCGGAAACTGATGCAAAACCAGAAGTATAATACTAAAATTTATTGACTTTTGACATTGAGAGTTATCAAATTTGTGTAAAATATATGTTTAAAGTTCATATGGAAGTATTTCTGTATTCAAAAGTATATAATCAAGACAGGCGTTAGTTATCGATGCCAAGATTAAGCAGAAAACGGCGACACTGACTGTCTATATTACAGTAATATAAACTTTGAGCCAATATTCGAAAATTGCAATTCCATTTATCTTTTTATTAGCCGATAATCGTCTTTGGTATCAATTGAAAGATCTTTTGAAGGGCTCGCGTGCAAAATTTAATACTTTTCGATCGTCAATTGTTTTAGTGAAAATGCTTCAAAACCTATCGTGTTTGGCATCAAATGAAAGGTCTTTTTAAGGGCTTGCATGCAGAATTGGAATTTTTTCGATCAGCAATTGTTTTAGCGAAAGTGTTCCAAAACCTATCGTGTTTGGTATCAAATGAAAGGTCTTTTTAAGGGCTTGCAAGCAGAATTGGTTTTTTTTCGATCGACAATTGTTTTAGCGAAAGTGTTCCAAAACCAATTGTGTTTGGTATCAAATGAAAGATCTTTTGAAGGACTCGCGTGCAAAATTTAGTACTTTTCCGCCTTAATCTGGGTGGCCGTCCAATTATTTAAATAATATTATAATACATACCGAGGTGGAAAGAGTTTAATTACAGCCGAGATTTAGCAATAGTAGCGTTCGATTTGCAAACAATCTCACCTCAGTTCATTTCAACTGAGTTGAGATTGTCTGAAATGAGATGATATTTTTTCGATGACAAATCAAACGGGTTTTGACAGGTCTGAACTGAGTCGGTTACGTGAGGAACGTTGTAGTATCATTTCGCGGACAACACATGATTTGCTTGATGTTTTTGTTGGCAGGTAGCTGCGAGACATGATTTATAATAACATGTACAATTTAAAAAAAATATTAAATAACTTCCAAATATTCAAACTACAAACAAAACATAACGAATTCTACCCCCACTCTAACTGAGTAGAAAATCTCAGTACGCACCAGTGAAATAGGTAGTGCAGCATCGGCAAGGGGGGGAAGTGAGTGTCTCACTTGATCTCAGTTATGTCAGTGCAAATAGAACAGCACAAAAAAGCTGTCAAACGGAGATGAGGTGAGATTAATTAATTAATTTGGTGCAAATCGAATGCTACTCATAACTCGAGGTGTAATGAAAGCATGGTATGAGTGTGTTTGTTTTTGAAAGTGAATTTCACACAATTGCAGGGAAAAACTTTAGTAAAATTACAAAACTAAAATTAAAAATCCTGTTCTCTTCTTAAATCATCAGATTCATCCCGCAATTAATCTTCGCCAAATATTTCTATCCTGAAACACCACTTTAGCTTCATTCACATTCATAATTCATACAAGCACGTTTGTTCCCCATACTCGGAAACTTTCGTTCACGCAATAATCCTTCAATCATATTAATCCATTTATTCATAGGTCGCCCACGCAATTTTTCACTCTCCATTTCACCAACATATACCTGTTTTACCAATCTCTCATTTCACATACGTTCTACATGCCCAAACCATCTCAACTGACTTATATCTACTTTTCTAACTACATTCTTCTCAATTTCACACTCATCATACACCAATATATTCCGGACACGATCTCTTTTAGTATAACCACACACGCCCCGCAAATACCTTATTTCCACAACAGTTATACGACGTTCATATTTCTTCATCCACACCCAACATTCACTACCATACATCAATGTAGGCACTAAAACACCATTATACACACTCAATCGAGCATCTCTGGATACATTCACATTTCAAGTAATGGTTCCCTTGGGTGCCAATACCTTGCAACCCGCAGATACTCTTCTTTCAATCTCACAATCAATTCGTCCATCCCTTGAAAACATACTACCCAAATATAAAAAAAATTATTCACTTGACCCAATATCACACCATTCACCGAAACATTGCAGTCAGTCACCAAATCACTCTTTTCAAACAATAACACTTTACATTTATCAACATAACAGATTTAAATCTTTTCCCACTTCTTAGAATCATTCTTCTCAATTGCTCTTCAGGAGTCACATACTGTTTTAAACAAAATCTAACCAAAAAAACTAACCAGTGAAATAACTTCTCACCTCCATATTACAACATCTTATTCGATATACCATTCAAACCGGGAACTTCACCATTCTTCAGACGCATCAATGCTAAACTAACATCACTCTCATCTATATCCCATTCATTATCACTAACATTTTCTCTAACATTCGGTCTATTAATGCTACCACATAAAGCCCTAAAGTACTCACACCATCTATTCCTAACATCGGATTCATTCCACAATAATTCACCATCCGCACTCTTAATCACTTACACTGTCCTTATATTGCCACCTTTCTTAACTCTCAACCAAAACATTCTTTTTATTCATACTAAAATCATTAGTCAATCTTTCACTCATCAAATCATCAAACCGCACCTTGATTCCTCTCACTACTCTCTTAATACATTTATTTAACTTCTTGTATTCCAGTAAGCAATCATCAAGTAACCTTCCATGTACATCTTTCACATGTAGAAATAGCAAATATGCTCTCTTTTTCACCTGAATCGCTTCCTTTACTTCTTCATTCCAACATGCATTCTTTGGACAAGAGCCTGAACTACATTCACATTTAAGAACTGTACCCCTAAATTTCAACCAAACATCATTTATGCAGCATGCAAAATTAAGCTCACATACAGGCAAAGATTCATTTATTTTCCCAACAAACAAATCTCTAACATCCTCATTTTGCAGTGCAAATATTTTTTCGGTATTTTTCAACCTCATTCGCCAACATTTATCTAGACGTATTGTATACACGACACCACTAAATAATGGTCATTCGTACCCAATCCAGCACCACGTTTCACACGCGTATCTACAACAAAACTTCTCAATTGTTCATCATCTATCTTCTATATATATAAAAATTTATGTTTGTTTGTCTGTTTGTTTGTTTGTTTGTTTGTTTGTCCCTTATGCGTTCTTATACCATTCATCCGATTGCGATGAAATTTTGCTAAGTTGTTGAGCGCACGCCCGCGAAGGTTTATAACATAGCACACGTCCAATCCGCCATCTTGAAACAAAATGGCGGCTAGCTATCTTGAAAAGTACTGCACTGATTCGATTCAAATTTGGTATAGACATAGACGAGAACCAATCTTAATATATAGGTATAATAAAGATTCAGTCCGCCATCTTGAAACAAAATGGCCGCTTGCTATCCTGAAAAGTACTACACTGATTCGATTCAAATTTAGTATAGACATAGACGGGAACCAATCTTAACATATAGGTCTAATAAAACTTCAGTCCGCCATCTTGAAACAAAATGGCTGCTAGCTATTCTGAAAACTACTGCACTGATTGGATTCACATTTGGTATAGACATAGACGGGAACCAATCTTAACATACTGGTATAATAAAGCTTTAGTCTACCATCTTGAAACAAAATGGCCGCTAGCTATTCTGAAAACTACTGCACTGATTGGATTCAAATTTGGTATAGACATAGACGGGAACCAATCTTAACATATTGGTATAATAAAGCTTCAGTCTACCATCTTGAAACAAAATGGCCGCTAGCTATTCTGAAAACTACTGCACTGATTGGATTCAAATTTGGTATAGACATAGACGGGAACCAATCTTAACATATTAGTATAATAAAGCTTCAGTCTACCATCTTGAAACAAAATGGCCGCTAGCTATTCTGAAAACTACTGCACTGATTGGATTCAAATTTGGTATAGACATAGACGGGAACCAATCTTAACATATTGGTATAATAAAGCTTCAGTCTACAATCTTGAAACAATATGGCCGCTAGCTATTCTGAAAACTACTGCACTGATTGGATTCAAATTTGGTATAGACATAGACGGGAACCAATGTTAACATATTGGTATAATAAAGCTTCAGTCTACAATATTGAAACAAAATGGCCGCTAGCTATTCTGAAAACTACTGCACTGATTGGATTCAAATTTGGTATAGACATAGACGGGAACCAATCTTAACATATTGGTATAATAAAGCTTCAGTCCGCCATCTTGAAACAATATGGCTGCTAGCTATCCTGAAAAGTACTGCACTGATTCGATTCAAATTTGGTATAGACATAGAACGAAACCAATCTTAACATATTGGTATAATAAAGCTTAACTTCGCCATCTTTAAACAAAATGGCCGCTAGCTATCTTGAAAAGTACTGCACTTATTCGATTCTTATTTTGTACAGACATAGACGGGAACCAATCTTAATATATAGGTATAATATAACTTCAGTCCGCCATCTTAAAACAAAATGGCTGCTAGCTATCCTAAAAAGTACTGTACTGATTCGATTCTTATTTTGTACAGACATAGACAGGAACCAATCTTAATATATAGGTATAATAAAACTTCAGTCCGCTATCTTAAAACAAAATGGGCCACTAGCTATCCTGAAAAGTACTATACTGATTCGATTCAAATTTGGTGTAAGCATAGACGGGAACCAATCTTAACATATAGTTATAATAAAGCTTCAGTCCTATGTCATTCGGATTCAGACGTTTGCAGTTTCCGGTACGACTCGCATTTGCAATGACCGTCAACAAAGCACTGGGACAGTCGCTACAAGTGTGTGGACTAAACTTGGAAAATCCATGCTTCTCACATGGGCAGCTGAACACAAACACTTTCTTTGAGTTGCAATGAAACGCATGCGGGGTACTCGCATTAAATTGTAGACCACGCGAACGAAGTCGCGGGTAATAGCTAGTACAAAATAAAATCAATCAGACTCCGCCTATTCTCACTCACATTCTCCCATGTACACAAATGAGCTAGTTTATGTTTAAAGGCAGAGTTGGAAATAAAGAGATCACGGTCAACACAGAAAGAAACTATTTTCTTACCGTTTTCATTCCCTCTCGCATCACCAAACTTACCCAATACATTCCCAGACATGTATCTCTTAACACCCACACAACCATTTAAATCACCACATACAATAACTTTCTCACCTGAATCATATGAATCAATAACACTATCTAACAAATTTCAAAGTCTATCTTTTTCAAGATCATTTTCGGATTCAGTTGGGCCATAAACTGACAACGACGATTCTATGAAAGCCTACCTTTAATATCAGCCAAATAATTATCGATGGAGTACAATCATAATCCTTCACAAACGGTTTCATTATTTCACTAACAAGCACACTCATACCATGCTTCACGTGTTCACTCTTAGCAACACCCGACAACAAGCAAAACATTCCATCCACCTTTTTCTTACTACATCCGATGCTTTTAGTCTCACTGACACACCAAACATCAACATTATATACACGCATTACATTCATCAATTCATTTTCTTTACCACCACGTACTAAACTTACATTAATCAAATTTCACCCATTTATTCTTCATTCAACCAAAAGAAATAAAAGAAGGGTTCTTTCGGTAGAAGAGTAGCAGTTAAGGTAGCTTACCAGGTTTATACTTAACTATAAATGATAGTAGAAATCAGTACATTCATTCAACTGTCAAACGTCAATCACACCTAAAAACTAAACATAACTCAGCATTTCTATGCACGTAACCAATATAAAAAAATAACGATATGAAAAAAAAAATACTATAAAAAAAGGTAAACTAATATGAAAATGAATACTTAGTAAAACGATATTCAAAAGATCCGGTGACAACTCAAAAAACCCAGTCACCTATTTCTCACTTGACGGGCGAGTACTGTTTATTCTGTTATCTAGGAAATATGATTATAATTAATTAATTTAATCAATACTAATGCTGGGTTGCATGAAAACTGTTCAATAAATTATTTATTGACTCTATAGTTACTGGTCCTACAAAGTTAATGAATCGCTAAAATTCAAACAGTTGCATGAAAAAAAATATTGAGATCTTTAGTTATTGAAATGTTTGTCTAGCAACAGTATCACTATAACTGGCATTGTCACTGACTTGTCGATAAATGTAAATACGAATCAATTAAAAATGGGTAAAAGAAGTAGAAGCCGAAATTATACGAAAAAAAAAAGACAAATTTAATTGGAAATAATTCAAAACTATATAAATATAATTGAAAACAAAAAAAAAACCGACGGTACGACAAATAAATTGAAAGCTTGGGAACAGATACGAATGAAATCTCTACTCAAGGCAGCAATGCTCCTAGTGACTTGTCTAATAATCCGGCAAACAGTCGATTATGTATATTTATTTATATGATCGCCCAATGTAGTTTGAAACACTCCAGTTGCATAAAAATATAGAGTTATTAATAATTGCGTGCTTGCTGATAGAGGTATACTACACTGCTTTTTTTCGAAATCTGGTCCTACTGTATGAATTATTAGCATGAAAATATTTTTATTAAATCTAAATATTTGCTTAAACTCTATTTATCAAAAATTTCTAATGGATATGATCTGTCACACAACATTCGGGGTCTTGGAAGAAGTTTTATAAAAATAATTTCTTCGTCCGAGCACGATGATAACGAAGACATTGTTGGTTCGGGCGTGTCGTGCTGCGCCCGATTACCAAGTTGTTGAAGCAGTGGGATAAGATGTTTTCTGAATGATACAGCTGAAACAATTTCAATGTTCGTTATTCACACATTAAGATTACATAAAATTTGTTGAGTGTTTGAAGCACGGATTCAATGTTCACAGCATGTAGCTAGCCGATGCGACGGCTTGAGATGTCTTGTAGCTAGACCGGGTCGTCCTCAGTGGCTACTTGGTGCACGGAATGTCAGGCGTGGACGGTGTGCTCCGGGACATCTTGGGCGTTATCAGCAGTGGTGATACTGTCCGTACGGGGCGTTCTGTATGATGGGCGAGCCGTACCAGTGTGCGCAGCAAGGATTCTTCGTGGTCACAGTCGTGAGGAGTTTCTTGAAGCCTACCCAGTTGCCCTGTGATCGCACCACCGCCTTCGGCCTATTCGGCTGTCTAGCGTGCGTGTTTGTTGCGTCGGGTTTAACTCGAGGGAGTCGTAAACACTAGGCCTGATCGGCTGTCGTGCGTGCGTATCGTCGTGTCGTAAACACTAGGTCTGTTCGGCTGTTGTATGGAGCTGAGTCAGTATACTAGGCCTTTTCGACTGTCGTAGATTGACTAATTCTATTGCTCGCGCGGTCCTGTTTTATACTGAGCGCTGCGTCTGGTGGGGATTATGCTCCGCGCTCATTGGCCGGCTCGCGCTGCGTCTGATGGGGGTTATGCTCAGCGCTCATTGGCCGGCTCGCGCTGCGTCTGGTGGGGGCTATGCTCAGCGCTCATTGGCTGGCTTGCGCTGAGTTCTTATTGGCTTAAGCATAGGGTGACGTAATGATATGCAAAGTGCGCCGCTACAACATAATTCTAGTAAAATATGTATATTTGAATTATCTCCTAGTACAATATATGTAGGTTTAATTACTTACGCTTTAATAACTAGTTATTTAATTAAAAATTAAAAATTTACTTCAATTATAAAATAACAAGGATATTTTTTCATTCATTCAACTTTGACATTAAACGTCAAACTGGATTTATTGAACCGTTAAATATTTATAGGTCTGAAAACAGTCCTATAAGTTTTAGGACCGTTTATCAATTCATTAAAATTATATGACGTTCATTCAACGATTTTTTGAAACTTAGGGAACCGTTAGTTGCTATTGAACCGATAAATACTTTCATGCAACCCAGCATTAAACTAACATAATCTGAGACTTTTCTAAGTCCTAACTAACATGCACATAATTTAAAAAAATCATTGTGTCGCGGGAAGGTTCAGCAGGTATAGCTTTGGTACTTCTGGTTGTTGGTTTTGTCGTCATGTCCGCAGGAGGTCTAAGAAAAGGGATATGGGGTCACTGACAGTGTACCGAAGTTACACTTGCTGTCGCACTTTTACTTCATGGGCACAACACGGTCAACAAAGTATTATCATATAGAATGGAATGCGGGGAAGGTTCTTCAGCATGGAACGGATGCTAGCTGGATACCTTGAAGTGATGACGGGTCCATCTACATCGTTGGCTAGCAGGCCTGTCGTTCCAAGATGTAGATGTAGTTTCTTGGAATCGTTGTCACAGGTCTTTCCGTTTCAGTAACACATTGCTGTTCTACCAGATGTTTTCTGCCATTTTAGGTACACACCGAAACTGACTTTTTATGCCTTCGATGGTGTTACGTTTTACAAAAGGTTCAACTGCATATTTTTCACTAAAAACATTTGGACAGAGCTTCGCATTTAGTTCAAAAAGCTGTAGATCTGCAATTACCATTTTTTATATATCTTCTTCCTTAACCGGTTCATCGTATTTTTCAGCAATCTCTTCGGAGTTGTTCACCTGTATCCTGCTGCTTTCTTTACTGTTGGTAACAACAAATTCAGCGATTACCGTTTCTGTAGGACGCGGGATGTCCACAAACACTCGTTTCTCGGCATGAAGCGACGACTCAATTTCACGCTACGCTAATAGTTGCTACAGGCAGCACTTAAACTCCAGTTTGGACAACAGATCCGTAGCTTGGTTCCACGTACGACGAGCTACGGTCCCTATTCTGTTCATGCAAAAACGGCGGGTTCAACGGTACTTGCTGCACTAGCGGCGGCGGCTGGACATACAACGCCATTCACGTTGCTGTTAACGCTATCTTCAGCTGGATGTCGGGACAAAATCGACACGGTGAACCTTCTAGTGTATACCGTATGAGCTGTGACGCTCCTGGGATTGAGCTATCGGACTCGTATTAATATTACGGGTATATGGATGCGGCGGAACTCCTATGTACTGACTCTACGAATAGAACGGTGGCGGAAGATACGGAGGCTCTTATGAGAGTAAGGTGAAAAGTTCTCGGCCTGACAATGAAAGACTGCGATTTTCAGTTAAAAATGATTTTATTTTCCTGCATACTCTCCCTTGACTTCAACAAACTTGGTCCAGCGTTTCTCCAACATCAATATTCATTCCCGGAAGGTAGAGTCTGGAAGGCTGTGAAAATATTCATCTACGGCCCTCTCAACTGCCTCATTGGAAGTGAAGCGCTTCCAAGAAACAAATTTTTTCAAATTTGGGAACAGATAGAAGTCTGAGGGTGCCAAATCAGGAGAATATGGGGGGATGGTCGAGTAAATCGTACCCCAAATCCCGCAGTTTTCCCATCGCCAACGCATCCCTGTGTACAGGTGCGTTGTCCTGGTGAAAGATGATTTTTTCTTCTGCAAGCCAAGCTTCTTCTCGCGAATTTTAGCATTCAGCTGGTCTAGAAGGTTGGAATAATATTCGCCTGTAATTTTCCTGCATTTTTCAATGCAATCAATTAACAGGATCCCTTTCGCATCACAAAACATGCTGGCTATGACCTTTCCGGCAGATGCGATCGACTTCGCTTTCTTTGGCGCTGAACCACCGGTTTCCACCTACTGCTTGGACTGCTGTTTCGTTTCTGGCGTGTAGTGGTGGACCCAAATCGCCGCACAAAATCGGTACGACCACGTCTAAATTCAGCTGCCCACTTTTTAACGGTTGACATGGAAAGAGCAGAGTCCCCGTAAACTTTTGTCAACTTCGGATGAGTTTCCGTAGGGGTTAATCCATCCAAAACGATGAATTTTATGACCGCACGTTATTCAAGTTTATTCATTTTAACGAAAAACACGCAAGACGTCTATTCAAAAATTCGTGTAAACAAACTACTTGAGAGAACAAGTTGAAACTTGTCATATGAACTAATGACACGTGCACCCAGGCAGGAAACACAAATTTTTGCTGATTGGACACCATCTCTGTGTGAGGCCGATAACTTTTCATCTTACCCTCGTACTTATATGAATACATTTCGTTGCACAACACTTTATTTAAATTCCTGGTTGAGGTTAAGAACAATCTAATTTACTTTTGTACGGTGGACACTAACATTACTCGAATTAATCAATCCAACGTGAAACAAAATTTAAAATAAAACGTACCGCGAAAGTAAAATATTAAAATCAAATCTATAACACACTCACGGTGCACAACACACTTAAATTTAATTATAGTCATTTAACAAAGTAATTCACTCATTCAATAAGTGATCACTTGCAGCAGTTAGATATATACCCTAATTCTGTAAAAATAGAACAGATTTTTTTCTGACTATCGTATCTAACTGAAATTTTAATGGCTAAATTGAATAATTGGTGGTTACTATTGTTTTCTTAAATAATAACACACCATAAGACACAACTTCATTTAACTTAATGGATGATAATAAATTAAAATGAGAACAAAATAAAACTAAAAACGTATATGAATAATTAAATGATAACTAAATGCGCGCAATTTCCCTTCCGTTGTGGCTTTATACGTTATCAATCTCTCCTCGATTGATAATGCCATTGGTGTGAGCCGAGCTAGCGTTTCCACCATCTTAGTGGAAATTATTCTATAGCCCTTGCATATCCCTATTGCAAATCTTTGATTGGCCTGGTTTAGTAGCGTCTGGCAATACTGCAGTGTTAATGCCGTAGTCCCATATGGGAGCAGGGTATAGTATTACGCTCTGCGCTACTGTCATTGCCATAAAGAATGCCAAAGGGGTAAGGGAGATTAATCCACTCAATAGTGTTGTAACACAATAAACCATCAGTGCCGGTTTTATAAATTTGGAGGCCTAAGGCGGAAGGAAATTAGAGGCCAGTGGTGGATTATACGCCCTTTAAAGTTATCCAGAAGAAAAAAAAATAGTACATAAATGTAAATATAATGTATATATATATATATTTAAAAAATTATCAAATACAAATAGTCACGTAACGAAAAATTACAAAAAAATTGCAACTACACAGGATTAAAAAAAAGTATTATTATTCAGTCAGTACCTACATGTAGCTAAAACCACAGTCTCATACTATAATAACAAAATTAAAAATTAATTATAAAATGCGAAATTTACATTAATGCAATTTCTTTTTTCTTGATTTTTCTTCAGCGAACTTTGAAATTACATCATTACAATCAATGGATTTCAAAATCTCTGCCTCTATATTTAATATGGCTAGCGATTGCAATCGTTCTTGGGACATGGTCGAGCGTAGATAATTTTTTACTCTTTTCAAGCATGAAAAAGATCGTTCAGCGGACGCATTTGATAAAGGATGCGTTAAATATATTTGTAGAAGAGTCATTATATTAGCAAATGTTGCTTGTTATCTATTTTTAATAATCAATATATATTCTTCTTGAAAGTCGCTGGTAGTGTAGCCCTGTACAAATTTCATTTTGCTTCAATTATGTGCTGCGCTTATCGCAGTTTGCAATAGAAGTGGGGATACAATGGTACAGCTGTACTCTTGACAGAACGTTATTGTGAAATTGTATTCATTGCACTGGTCTATTATAGTTAGTATTGTTCAGCAGAGTGGTTCATGTATTGAATTGGACTATGTATATTGATAATAAAAATTGTGTTACGATAGGTGATTACAAGCGAATGAAATGTAGCGGCGATATTCATACTTAATCTATATAACCGTACTTACATAAAATGCAGCCCAATATACTGAGAGAATACCTGTCCTAAGAAAGCCCTAAGATATCTATTCACGGTTTAGCATCTAGAAAGAATATACTAATTAAGCATTAAAGCTCAGTGAGAACACACCTCCAATCATTCATATCAAATACTCCACATCAAGTACTCCACATAAAGTACTCCACATCAAGTAATCCACAGGTCGAACTGACCAGGTCACATAACATTCACATTAGAGATGGGAATTCTAGTTCATTTGAGTGAACTAGTTCATTCGTTCTCGTTCACCAAAAAGATTAGTTCATTGAACTAGTTCATTAGTTCACTTTCGTTCACGAAATTTTTAAGACTATGATGAACGGAAATCGTATTGTATTGTGATTCACGAGCGAGAACAAGTGAACTTTTAGGATCTGGTTCTAGTATAATTTGACAGCAGACAACAGAAGCAGGGCGGTGATCATAGCAACGACCACGAACGAATGAAGTATGAGTCTCGTTCGCTCTTTCACTCGTTCAGTTGTTCCTTTCGTATGTCGTTGGTAAACCGGGTTAGGGTTACTACAGCACACATGGCTGCTCGCTGTACGTTGGCGGCCTGACTAGGGTTCCGCTACAGCCCAAAGCTGCTCGCTGACGTTGAGAGCCAACCACGGATCTCCATAATGACCACACCCGGCCACAGCCGTAACAAGCGCCCACACTTGCGCTAACTCAACAATACCATTAACCATCGCAACTCGCATACGCAAGGAGGACTCACCTCTAAACCTGTCCTGAATATTCCTCGAAACTGTATCAAGCACTAACACAATATCAAACTACCTCATTACTACTTTACTTGTCAAACGATGAACTGTAACTAACGTAAGAAATCCAACGACTCTGTAAATAAATATTCAATCAAACATTACATAAATACCTAGTTGCGTTAATAAAAGGAGATGACATAAGCAAAGACGGGTTAACTAATAAAATTAATGAGATGAAATAAATATGACTCTAACAATTGTCACAAGTTATTAATTCTAGGCTTTGTAAATTTGGCAATATTGACAATTCTAGCGCTCGGATACGCCAACGAGCGGTAAAAAATTAACTTCTCGTGGTGGGACAGTTTCATATTGTGCATATTTGTATGATAAAAGTACGTGTTTTTATATAGTAAATTTTAAATTTTTCTATGATAAACTATAAAAAAAGAAAATCTAATATGAACTGTTGCTTTCGCGAATGCAAATCGGTCAATAAGTAATTTAAATTTAGGTTTTAATTCAACACTTAAATCATATTCTTGTAGTTTTATATGCCGGCCTGTAGAAAATAATTGTTATTTGAAATCGTCAGAATATGCATTTAATAAATTTTGTGTATCATATCAGTACAGTCTAGTTTAGAAACACATGAAAATTTAAAATTGTTATAGACGCATATTTTGTTTTCCAACTACTCTCTTTCTGCCCATCAGCAAGAGAGCCTCTGTTTTTCCAGAACTACTTTCAGGCCATTATCTTCGATCCTCTTTTGGATCATCTTAAGCGTTATGTCTCTCAGACTGTCATTCTTTTTGTCTATATAACAATTATTGCTAAGTCCCACAAATCTTACGCTCCTAGGCATCTGTAAGTCCAGAATCTCACTGTAGAAGATATTTCCGAAGACCAGCCCCAGTATGGAATCCTGCGGAACCTTGTAAATCATTTGGTATTTATCCTAGTAGTAGTTGCTTCTTTCGCTGAGGTAGGACTTCACTGTGTTGTTCGAATATGTCGGGAAGTCCATCCTCTGCATTGCTTGTTATTACTGACATTTTTTCGTAAATATATCTAACATTCAGTTACAAATTCAATCAGATACAAATAACCAGTTTGTTGTATATAAAATTATTATCTACACTTTCCTTACGATTCTGTTTGTATACTTATTTACGGATATGAAGACAAATACAAACTGTTTATTTGTAATACTTTTAACAATAAATAGAAATCCAATCATAACTACATCAATACAACGCAGTTCATATTAGTCATATTACAGGATTATAATAACCTAGAGTATTATGAAGATGTTTATGCCCTTCGTAGGCGATGCTTAAAGGGCGGAGGGCACCTGGCCGAAGGGTTTGCTATTCGCCCGAGAGGTATAAACATCAAGTAATGCCCGTGATGCATCCAATATCTTATGTCTTACTAGTATTTTTGTATAACCTAAAAAACAGTAAATAAAAGAAATGTCAGTTTTTTAGAGAATTACCGTAGTAACGTCACTCTTAATGCCCTATTGCCTATTAAAATCATATAATAATATGAACTATAATGAATTGCAATATAAGATCGGGAAGTGCTTTATAACGGAACGGAAAAAATTTAGAGAAACGAGTCTCGTAGGATCGAGATTTTATAATTTTCGAGTCCTATTATCAAGCACTTAACTATTGATTGTTTTATACAAATTTTTGCGCTACCGACAGTACTTAAAAAAAATATTTTATTTTATTATTTTAATCTGTCAGAATTTTGACAGAGCTCATGCGATTATTGTTCCTATAGTGACCCAACAACAAAATGATAAATAAATAAGAAGTGCCTACGGGAAGGATACTGTTGCGAACCGGAAGGGTACTGTTATGAACCATAACAAGTGCGGAAAACAAGCCAAAACACGTATAGTAGCGCAAAAATAATGTATCTTGAATCCATTGTATTAATAAACTGTAATGAACTACGAATACATAATAGTTATTTATGCTACAAGGGATGTAGGCATTATATACTTAGTTGAAAATGTTTGCGCTCGAGCGAAAGCTGGTAAAAAAATTCGAGACTGGTCAAAGATACCTACATCCTGAATTGCATATAATATTTTTTTCCACTCCCATATTTAAAATAAAAATAAAATAAGGCACTGTATTAATAAATGACGTTTGTTTCATTTGCATTTTACATTAATTTGTTAAAATTATAAACTTAGTAATCTATTATTGTTGTCAAGGGATCAGTTGTTTACAAATAACGTCGAAATAACGAAAAAAATAAAATAGACGCGAGATTTTGAGTCGTCAATAATTAATCAATCGGAAGATAATTTGAGTACGAAATGGAAATTGAAGAGGCAGCAAGTGTTGTCTGTTCGACTTTCCTTCCCGTAATCAAAAGGACGTTATGAAACTGCATAATAAAATTATTTTAATACTGTTCAAGCAATGATTTAACATTAAATTTAAATAAATACTTTGTGATAAGTTTTACTTAATCCTGTACTTTTTAATTATGCAATTAATAACAGTATAATTACAAGAAAATTTGAGATTTGTGATTTAAGAGTTATATATGATTCAAAATTACTTCTTCACAATCATATTGATCATATTGCTCACAAAGCTTACAAACTTATGGGATTTATATTGCGCTCCTCAAATACCTTTCCTAACAGAAAAGCCATAGTGCTATTGTATAAATCGCTAGTTCTCTCACAATTAAAATATGTAACACCCATTTGAAATCCTATGTATCACAAACACATGAATATAATTGAGGCCATACAGAAAATATTCTTATTAATTTTATGTAAAAAAAATCAAATAATGTACACTAATTATAATAATATTTTGCACATATGCAACTTAATCTCACTACAACAGAGAAGAAAATGCTATACAAAACAATGATCTAACTCTCACACAATTATTTATTTAAAATATTAATTTCAATATTTCTCAAAAATTTACTACAACAAATTATAATCTTTTATATGCCAAAATGCAACACGAACAATTACAAAAATGCACCTTTGTAACACTGGAGTGTTTACGGGAAGGAAGGATTCGATGTTCGATTCGAAATAAGCACACGCCAAATAAACTGATATGAATAAAATAACAACACGACAAATACAACAAACAAATATAACAAGAAAATATAAAGCAAAATGTTGCGTTTGCGGTGAGGATGCGCGGTTGACCATCTTCCCTTCTCGATCCAGAGAAGGTGCTGGCCAGTCGCGTCCGAGATAAGCGCGAACATACGATTCGCTACACCTTTAGTTAGAATTGTGTCCTTGTTTAATAGTTCATTTCGGTACATGAATTTCTTTCACTTAAGTCTGAATCAAGTAAAAAATATTTTGAACGATATTATTATTTAAATTTATATAAGTTTTTAATAATTTATTTTGTTACTGTTACTTTTAAGTATATTATATTAATTTCACAAATTTTATATATTTGTGAAAGTTTTTAATTGGGAAACCGTTTGCTTTCCTTGTACTATTTAAATAAATAAATAAATATAAATGCTTCAAACTTTGGTGCCAAAGGAAGAAAACAACCATAGTATTGGAAACAACATTGTTGGCGTATTTCATGGAAAAAACTAAAGTACTAAAATTTCTTGCTAGTTTGTGATGCGATTATATCATGTTAAAATCTACATTGTTAATTGAAGCAAACGAAGATATTTCGAAATTTCCAAAACTACTTTTTATAAGAACAAATTATGGATATAATATTGGAATATTCAACATCGTCGTATCGCCTATGAAATATTGTTTTTAATAAATATTTATATTTGATGTAGTAACTGTCAATAGAAAAAATATTCCAAGTGTATAATTCTATTATTAATAAAATATTATTCCTTGTGTTCGAATACCTTTGTTTTAGTCTCTCTGTTTCTAGTACATCAAAAATTGTTCATTCTTGTAATTCATTTAACATGCAATTTTGGCTAAAAGATTTGGTCATTTAAATGAGAAAGATCTACAAAATTAATGAATGATAAATCTGTATTCGATTTTAATTGTACCAGTCACTTATACGCCTTAAATAATGTAACATCGATAGGAGAACCGGCAGTACGGCAATGTAAAAACTGCGACTCGGTGTGCTCGGTAGGCCCAGATCCGAAAAATTCAAGAAAATGCTGTGCAGGATACAAGTAAAAGAAAGATAAGAAACAAATTAAATGAAAACAGAGAAAACTCAAGAAAAGTCTGTAATACTAGATCTACAAGTAAAATAACAGAAGATAATACTAAAGAGTTACCTATGAAAGAAAATATTGACGAAACTCAAGGTGAAGAAATAATTGAATCAGTAAATATGGTCAACGATGGTGTTCTCTCTGTCGATGAAGCTTTCCACGGTTCAGCTTCATCAGAATAAACTGCACTCGTCCGTCAAGTGAGAAATTTATTTGGGTTTTTAACTGGGTTTTTTGAGTTGGATTAAAATATACTATTTGTCACCGGACTTTTTAAATATCGTTTTAGTAAGATACGTGTTATCTTTCATTTTTATATTAGTTTAGTTTTATTATAGTATATTTTCTTTCATATCGTTATTTGTTTATGTTGGTTACGTGCATAGAAACGCTGAGTTATGATTTGTTTTTAGGTGTGATTGATGTTTAGTCAGCTATCTTAACTACTCTTCTACCGAGAGGACCCTTCTTTTATATCTTTTGGGCAAATGAAGAATAAATGGGCGACATTTAATGAATGCAAATTTGGTACGTAGAATGTTAGGGGTATAACTAGTTGATGAATGTAATGCGTGTGTATGATGTTTTGTGTGTCAGTGAAAGTAAAAGGAAGAAGTGGATGGATTTTTTTGGTTGTGGTTGGGTGTTGCTGAGAAAGAACATGCGAAGCATGATGTGGGTGTGCTTGTTAGTGAAAGAATGAAACCGTTTGTGAGGGATTATGGTTGTACTTCATCGAGAATTCTTTGGCTGAGATTAAAGGTAGGCTTTCATAAAATCTTCGTTGTGTCTGTTTATTTTGTTTGTTGTTATACTGTTTTGTTATACTGTTATTGAATCATGTAATTCAGGTGAGAAAGTTATTGTGTGCGGTGATTTAAATGGCTGGGTGGGAGTTAAGAGAAGCATACCTGGGAATGTATTGGGTAAGTTTGGTGATGCGAGAGTGAATGAATACGGTAGGAAAATAGTTTCTCTCTGTTTGGAGCGAAATCTCTTTGTTTCCAACTCTGCCTTTAAACATAAATTAGCTCATTTGCATAGATGGGAGAATGTGAGTGGGAATAGACGGAGTATGATTGATTTTATTTTGTATGATGAACGATTGAGAAATTTAGTTGTAGATACGCGTGTGAAGCGTGGTGCTGAATTGGGTACGAATGACCATTATTTGGTGGTATCGCGTTTACGTTTAGATAAATGTTGGAGAATGAGGGTGAAAAATACTGAAAAAATGTTTCGTGTGAAATCCAGTGTGCTGCAGTTAAGAATGTTAGAGATTTGGTTGTTGAGAACATAAATGAACCTTTGCCTGTATGTGAGCTTAATTTTGAATGCAGCATAAATTATGTTTGGTTGAAATACAGTTCTTAAATGTGCAAAAAGTTTGTGGTGTATGTAGTTTAAGCTCTTGTCCAAAGAATGCATGCTGGAATCAGTGGCGGATTTACCACTAGGCCCGGTAGGCCCGGGCCTAGGGCGGCAAATTTCGGGGGCGGAAAATTTCGGGGACGGAAAATTTCAGGGGCGGAAAATTTTCAGATTTTTTTTTAATCCTAATTACGAAAGAAATAGTAAAGCGTCGCAGCACGCCTCTCTGGTCTGCAGCTTGACTACGCATCAATATTTTTGTATGTTCCTCGACTCGAACACCGGCACCGGAATGTTGGCTTTGCGAAATTGCGAAGCCAAGCTGCTTGGAGCGTTAAAGAAGTCAAAATCGTAGTTTAGTTCAGTATTACACCCAGAAAAATATTTATTTGGTTCAAAGATAATTTATCAAGATAAAATAAACACTTCTTATAATGAAATAATAGTACATTACGAGTATCGTACAAAATTTTATATCACGACGTGTGAAAATGCGGATTTACGAACGCGAAGCGTTCGTAAAACCGCATTTTACACACGGAGTGATATAAAAATTTATTTGTCCCGAATCAATATTGTTTGTTGTTTGAACCAAATAAATATTTTTGAAGGTGTACTTTCTTTATTATTATGGTAAAGTGTTCGCCAACTACATTCGACTATTTCTTAATTTTTGACCTCTCTTTTTCAAGAGTGAACTTCATCACTAAAATTTATTTCTATAAGAATATTAAGTGCAGAACATCACCGATAAGATCATTACTGGTACAATTAATAACATATCGTGAAGAATTCAAAGTAATAGAGTTGAACTCACAGTCGGTTACGCAAGCAAACTTAAATAGCAAATTATAATCGCAAAGGCAAATTTATTGTTATTTCGCAAATATAATTGTTATAAAAATCGTAAGAAAATCGGCATAAATAAGTTTATTAAAACGTTAATCCAGAACGATGAACGGACACGTTTGAATTATATGCGATTTAAATGTATCTACGGTTTCCAAGAGTTATCCGATATTGTTTTTCTTTTTGACTACAATGTATGCAACGACCAACTGGAGCGCGCTCGAGCCTGCAGATTCTTGCAAAGGTTGTATCCTGCTTTAAGCCATAAACAATCAGTGCGAGTTGTACGACGGCAGAGCGATCACATCGTGAACAGTTCGTATCACTCGGGAATTCAGAAATAATTATACATTTTTCAGCTAACAAGTATGGTGGTTTATTATTTTGATTATATTATTTAAAATAGTGAGTGTTTGCATTTAATATTTCTCTTTCAACATGAGTGATGGAAGAGCTCGCCTAAGTGGTGCGGAATACCGAAAAAGGGCCAAAGCAAAGGCAGCAAAAGAAGCGGAATTAACAAAAAAAACTAATAAATTAGACGCGTTCTTCAAACAGCCTCAAAAAAGTGCGAACAGTCTCGAAAGTCGGAGTTCGGGGAATGACATTGTTGCGTGTATTCCAACTACTAGTGCCGTCAGTGCCGAGCTTGTCGAATCAATCCATATTACGACTCCTTCGAGTGTTTATGAGGTGCCGGAATCATTAGCGATCCAACAGCAACAGATTCTCGTCAGTCGAAACCCAGATCCAGCTACTTGGACGATAGACGAGTCTACACGGGACTATATAGCGGCGAACGGCATTCAGCAAAATGTCGACGCAGATTTTAACAAAAGTAAGCGCGTATACGACGATAAAATACGCTACTTATCGAGATCATTATTTGAAAGACAACTGTTGAATGGAGAGAAGAGTCTCCGCAACTGGTTAATTTACTCTGAAAGCACCGGACATATTTATTGCGGACCGTGTCTCCTCTTCGAAGGAGGGACACAGTTTGGTAGTAAGGAAGGGTTTAATGATTGGAAAAACGCCTCTGGTCGAGCTTCATCTCACGAAAACTCGTCCACTCATAAGTTGGCAGTTTTGAGCATGAAAAAAAGAGGGAATTTGCTCGGTCGTATCGATTGTACTCTAGCTACGCAGCTTGAGGAGGAAATCGTGTATTGGAGGCACGTATTAAAAAGAGTAGATGCCACGGTAAAAGCACTTGCATCGCGCGGATTACCTTTCAGGGGTCACGATGAGAAATTTGGATCGCAGCACAATGGAAATTATCTGATGTCGTTAGAACTCATCGCCGAGTTCGATCCGTTTTTGGCTGATCATATTTCTCGATATGGTAATCCAGGCAGTGGACACACGAGCTATCTTTCTTCGACAATTTGCGAGGAATTTATTGCGTCGATGGCAAAGAAAGTGACGACCATTATTCTATCGGAGATCAAATCGGCCAAATACTTTTCACTTATCGTGGATTCGACGTCCGACATTTCGCATGTCGATCAGTTGACCTTGGTTATCCGTTATGTACAACCGAATGGTGTACCCATCGAGCGCTTCCTGAAATGTATTCCCAATGCCGGTCACAAAGCGCAGGAAATGACGGATGCTATTACCGCATCTTTGAGAGAATTCGAAATCGATGTCGTCAACTGCCGTGGACAGTCTTACGACAATGCCGCTAACATGTCCGGTACGTACAACGGTCTCCAAGCGCAAATTAAAAAGCTTTCTCCGGAAGCCGACTATGTTCCGTGCGCGGCCCACTCGCTTAATTTGGTAGGCGAGACTGCTGCAGAAAGCTGTAAAGAGGCTTGCAGGTTTTTCGCACTTCTGCAAGAACTCTATAACTTCTTCACGGCATCGACACACCGCTGGGATGTTCTCCAGGCTCAAAAATCCGAATCAGATGCACAAAACGTCACCTTGAAAAGCCTGTCTGCGACTCGCTGGTCTGCTCGCGCGGATGCATGCCAAAGCTTGTATCAATCCCGAGACAAAATCATCGCTGCGCTGCTTTCTATCGAGAATGACAAACAACAAAAGGCGACTACAAGAAGCGAAGCTAAAGGTATTCGACTCAACCTTGAGCGGCTGGAAACGACTTTCATGTCTTGTTTTTGGGGCTTTTTACTAAATCGATTGAATACGACGAACAAGAAATTACAGTCGGTCGATATCGACATATTCACTGTCGTACAACTCTACGATTCGCTAATCGTTCTAGTTTCCGATACGCGCGAACAATTCGACGATTTCGAAAAGAAGGCCCTTAAGTTATCCGAAGAACAGGAATACCAGAAGGATACCAGAAGGACAAAAAAGCGCAAGATTCGGGCAGGCGAGTCTGCTGCAGGAGAAGTGGAATTAGTGGAAATGACCGGCCGGGAACACTTGAGAATAGGAACGTTTTTGGTCGTCATCGACAGTTTACTCTGCGAGCTCCGTAAGCGCCGTGAAGCCTATCAAAGCTTTTATGAAAAGTTTTCTTTTCTTACTGATCTACGTGCCATGAGCCCAGCTGACGTTAGATCGAAAGCGGAGAATTTGCAGACTCTCTATAGTTCGGATCTCGAAGAAAGCTTTGCCGATGAATGCCTTCATTTCCGAGCACACTGTTCGTCAAACACGGAAAAACGGATGACTGCATCATCGTTATTGAAATCTCTTCGAGAAGACGACCTTCAAACTGTGTATCCCAACATCGATATCGCATTGCGCATATGTGTCTGCACTCCTGTAACGAACTGCTCTGGAGAACGGAGCTTTTCGTGGTTAAGGCGAGTTAAGAATTATCTGCGCTCGAGAATGACGGAAGATAGGCTCAACGCTCTCGCTATTCTCAGCATTGAGTCTGACTTACTACGATCTCTTGACTACGATGACTTGATCAACACGTTCGCGACCCAGAAGGCAAGACGTCGGGCGATATAAACCAAAAATTATCTCGCGTATGACTTGATGCGATTATTTCTTTCACAAATGATAATGTAATTAAAAATTTGTAATTGAAATAATTAATCATTTGATAAAATCGCTGATTGGCGTTTTTTTCTAATTCTCAGTGGTTTTACTGGTTCTTTATTTATTTTTTACTTTTTACCTGTGACAAAAAATACCTGTCCTTATTCGCTTTTCCGACGAAAGGGGCGGCAATTTTTCTGAGGCCTAGGGCGGCAACAAAGTTAAATCCGCCTCTGGCTGGAATGAAGAAGTAAAGGAAGCGATTGAGGTAAAAAAGAGAGCATATTCGCGATTTCTAAATGTGAACGATGTGCCTGGAAGTTTACGTGATTAATGCTTACTGGAATACAAAATGTTAAATAAATGTGTTAAAAGAGTAGTGAGAGAAAGCAAGGCGCGTTTTGATGATTTGATGAGTGAAAGATTGACTAATGATTTTAGTATGAATAAAAGAATGTTTTGGTTAAGAGTGAAGAAATTGTGAGATGGCAATGTAAGGTCAGTGAAATCGATTAAGAGTGCGGATGGTGAGTTATTGTGGAATGAATCAGATATTAGGAACAGATGGTGTGAATACTTTAGGGCTTTATATGGTAGCATTAATAAATGTTAGAGAAAATGTGAGTGATGATGAATAGGATATAGATGAGAGTGACGTTATTTTTGCATTGACGCGTCTGAAGAATGGTAAAGCTCCCGGTTTGGATGGTACCTATATCGAATGAGATGTTGAAGCATGAAGGCGAGAGGTTATTTGACTTGTTTGTTTATTTGTTTAGATTTAGTTGACGGGGTTATACTACCCAGCAATTTTTTTTTATTGGCTTAAATAATGCATAAACTATTTGAAAATTATATTAAAAAACTATTTTAGGAGACAAGCTATGTAAAACAATTTTTATAGCTTATTTTTTGAGACGCATTTAAGAGCTCTGATATGTTTGAAAAGGCCGCTCTGCTGCGTGCAGCATTTTAAAGCCGCAAACCGCTTAGCATCTAATCATTGGAAAAGCGCTCGGGAGGACCTCACGTCGTTTATAAAAGAGGCTGAAGAGCGAAATGCTTGCTTGGAAGGGTAGTACGAGGGCAGGGTGAAAAGTCCCTGAAAAATGAAACAAGAAATAATTTATTTGGTCAAAACATATTTTATTTCTCAACATAATCTCCTTGTAGTTCGATACAATTCGTCCAACGTTTTTCTAATTTTTCGATCCCTTCCAAATAATACGATTTTGACAATCCTTCAATATAGGCGTTTGTCTCAGCGATGACCTCAGCGTTGGAGCCAAATCTCTTTCCGCCGAGCCATTTCTTCAAGTTTGGAAATAGATAAAAATCACAGGTGGATGACGAACCAATTCGTAGCGCAATTCATGCAATTTTGCTATTGCGACTGCGGACCTGTGTGCCGGTGCGTTTCCACAATGCGGCACCCATCTGGCAGATAGCTTTCTCGTATCCAAAAATTTATGCAAAATGTTCCGTACCCGTTCGGTTGAGATGTTCATAGCCTCAGCTATCTCGTGCACTTTAACTCGCCGATCGTCCAATATCATAAACTTTAAATTTATCAAACTTCAAAATCATTCATATGACTTAAACTCTTGAAATAATACCATGGATTTTATCTATGATTTCTGGCGTTGTAACCTCAATTGGACGACCAGAACGTTCGGCGTCCTTTGTGGTCGTACTACCACAACGAAAATCAGTAACCCACTTGTGAATCGTTCCAATCGATGGTGAGGAATCCCCATAATGTTTAACAAGCGATGCTTTGGTTTGCGAAATGTTTTTTCCATGCAAGAAATAATGTTTAATCAAGACGCGAAATTCTCTTTTTTCCATGTTTTCAAAAATCTTCAAGGTTGGGTGTCAAAACAGAACTGAATGACATATCAGTCTGAAAATTTTAATGCGTTTTAGTTAAAGATGGTACATCACAAATGTCACATGAGATTTGCGACTGTGGCGCGATCTGTTTTATTTTTCAGGGACTTTTCACCCTGCCCTCGTATGGTGATGGGATAGCAGAGTAAAGGTAAAAAAAAACATGCTTATATTTTGAATATTTCATAGTAAACGCGTTTTTCTCGAAATTACGTTTTTCAAATGGCATGCATCGAAGCACGCTCAATTTTTATCGGATTTACTTGAAATTTTAACTGTAGCTTCTTAGCTAGAGTATCATTTGAAGTACACATGATTTTTAAGAATGGTAGATAATTACATTTGCAATAAACAATTTAATTTCGATTTTTTGCCAAAAAATTAGAGAGAAAATAAAAATTGATGCCAGTAAGTGAATTTCCAAAAAGAAATTATAATTTTTGATACTTCAAAAGAAAAACTATTGTAGATTAAGGAAAAATTTATTTTTTTGCTCAAGGTGGTGTATGGAGACTGATACAGTGCACGCCGATGTCCTCGTCCTAAAAAAAAACAACATTTATTTAAGTTACCCAGTGCCAAGACACCATTTTATATCATAAATTTGTATCAAAAATATTTTTATATACCTTAATACATGTGTAATAATGTCTCAAAATTTCATTTTAATCCATTGATTAGTAATCAAGAAAAAATTTCCCAAAATAAGGTTCACTTTTCAGTGCTCCTGGGTAGTATAATACCTTAAAACGGTATATGGCTCCTGACGATTGGAAACGTCCTATCATTTGTCCTTTATCTAAAGGTAAAGATAGTTCGAGTGAATGTACTAATTTTCGTGCGTTAAGTTTGCTGAGTGTGGTAGGAATTTTATACGGGAAGATTCCTATTCATAAGGTACGAAGCTTAACAATCTCCAAGTTAAGTGATATGCAAGGTGTTTTTTTAGCCTGAGGAACGGTGTGTGGATCAATTGTTTTCTCTTCGTATGATTGTTGAAAAGTCACTTATGTACTTCTACAGTACGGTATAAATAGTAATTTGTTGCGGGCAATTCGTGCGCTGTATGAAGGTAGTGAGGCTGCGGTGAGAGTTAATGGTAGATTGAGTGATTGGTTTTGTATAGATTTCGGTGTGAAATAAGGTTGTGGGATGTCTCCGTGGCTCTTTAATTTGTATGTAACCCTCCCTTATTCCAAGGAGAATTAACAAATAATTTTAATGGGTTCTTGTCAGACCGGAGAAAGGACAAGAACTAGGGTTTGTTTTTACAGTTTTGGTATAAAAATAACAATTTATTTAAATATCACTAATCACTATTACAGATGCTCTATCTTTCTACGTCAACTTGAACTGTCTAACTATCTTGAACTCTTCTGAACTAATTTGAACTAACCTCTTTTGAACTATCTGGACTGACCTGAACTACCCTCTTAACTAACTTCAACTGTCTTCAACTCCTACAATTAACCCCAATTGTCTTGCTTACTTCCTAAACTAGCATATTTATTACATTGCTCCCAAAGTACTAAGTCAGCAAATAGTTAGCTACTTACGTCAAACGCTATGAATTTGTATACTTAATATTATCAGTGGCGGATTTACCACTAGGCCCGGTAGGCCCGGGCCTAGGGCGGCAAATTTCGGGGACGGAAAATTTCGGGGACGGAAAATTTCAGGGGCGGAAAATTTTCAGATTTTTTTTTAATCCTAATTACGAAAGAAATAGTAAAGCGTCGCAGCACGCCTCTCTGGTCTGCAGCTTGACTACGCATCAATATTTTTGTATGTTCCTCGACTCGAACACCGGCACCGGAATGTTGGCTTTGCGAAATTGCGAAGCCAAGCTGCTTGGAGCGTTAAAGAAGTCAAAATCGTAGTTTAGTTCAGTATTACACCCAGAAAAATATTTATTTGGTTCAAAGATAATTTATCAAGATAAAATAAACACTTCTTATAATGAAATAATAGTACATTACGAGTATCGTACAAAATTTTATATCACGACGTGTGAAAATGCGGATTTACGAACGCGAAGAAAGCTTTGCCGATGAATGCCTTCATTTCCGAGCACACTGTTCGTCAAACACGGAAAAACGGATGACTGCATCATCGTTATTGAAATCTCTTCGAGAAGACGACCTTCAAACTGTGTATCCCAACATCGATATCGCATTGCGCATATGTGTCTGCACTCCTGTAACGAACTGCTCTGGAGAACGGAGCTTTTCGTGGTTAAGGCGAGTTAAGAATTATCTGCGATCGAGAATGACGGAAGATAGGCTCAACGCTCTCGCTATTCTCAGCATTGAGTCTGACTTACTACGATCTCTTGACTACGATGACTTGATCAACACGTTCGCGACCCAGAAGGCAAGACGTCGGGCGATATAAACCAAAAATTATCTCGCGTATGATTTGTTGCGATTATTTCTTTCACAAATGATAATGTAATTAAAAATTTGTAATTGAAATAATTAATCATTTGATAAAATCGCTGATTGGCGTTTTTTTCTAATTCTCAGTGGTTTTACTGGTTCTTTATTTATTTTTTACTTTTTACCTGTGATAAAAAATACCTGTCCTTATTCGCTTTTCCGACGAAAGGGGCGGCAATTTTTCTGAGGCCTAGGGCGGCAACAAAGTTAAATCCGCCTCTGAATATTATTACAACATATCCTAATTTACTCAATCGTATTCACTAAGAATGTGCTGACTTTGACTTGTTACAGTCCTCTCTTCTTTGAGGAATTTGCTTCCTGGAAAGGAGCACAATTCCCAGTAGCATCATTCTTACTCTACACACTTAATGTCTCTACATGACCACATTTAACTTCATAACATTGTCTGAATTGAGGCATACCAACGTATTGTTAGTACTATTTTTCTTCTCCCTGGTATCACCTCCCTTCTTTGAAAGTGATGGACTGATACGTCAAGTTGCTCTCCTCGCACTCTGCATCTGGAGCTCACGTTGCTGACATTGTTTCTCCATCGCTTCTCTTATGGAAGTGGTGACTTCTCGGGGTGTGGTTGATTGCATCCTCACTACTTGTTGCGCTGGCTGGTGGTCTTTCCTAACTAATGTAAACTAAACAAATAAATCAAAATATTTTCTTATTCTAATCTAGCTATCTCTGCTTTGATTCCACAACTGCTTGCTTATTTTCATTTGTTCTGGTTCTCTAGGGGGCGCGCTAGGTGTTACAACCCCAGGATTTCCCATATCTTTATCGTGATTTATTGCAATTGTTTCTAGCTCATGTTCTTATTATTCAGAACGAGATGTGTCAACGCGTTCCAGAGACAAGCAGCCATACTAAATGTGCATCCCATTGTATTGTACAAATTAAAACCATTAACCAATGCATCCAAAATGTATTTAAAAAATTTGATAATTGCGTAAACCTCAATAAAGCATTACATAAACATACCTATACTGGAGAACCAGCCCCACATTTACTTCGCAGTAGATTTCGCTACGTTTTTGAGGTCGCCCTTGGTAAATAGGTCGAGAGTCGTCAGACTCTGGTCTGCAGTGTCCCGTCCTACTACTCTCCTGGTTATTATGTTGGCTATGGCTTGCCGCTCTAGTCCGAAGATCAACGCATCTTGGGACGATGTGATCTCTTTTTCAAGTAGATACCGACGTTTCCAGTATCGTATAGTGGTTTGAACTTGAACTCTGGTTCTCGCTATACCTCTAGTACTATAGACTATAGCCTAACCAATTATTGTCCATGTAGTACAGGGCCGGCGCTAGGTGGCTGCAATCTATCTGCTATCGTGCCAAAGATTTTACATACTTCTTTGAAAACTTGAGATGTGAAATTCGCTCCAAGATCTGATAATAATTGTCTGGGTGCTCCGTGTCTGGATATTATTTCTTGAGCCAAAATTCTTGTAATTGTACTTGCTTTTTGATCTTTTATCGCAAATGCTTCTGGATATTTTGTGAAGTGATCTTGTAACGTCAGTATGTATTAATTACCTTTCATACTAGTTGTTAACGGTCCTACAACATCCATTGATACTGGTACTATGAGTTTATGGTTTCTTTCGGACGGATTTATATATATATATATATATATATATATATATATATATATATATATATATATATATATATATATAAGTTATGTTTCTTGATTTAGAAACGTAAATAAAAATAAATTTTTATTTGTTATCTTGAAGTACAAAGTTTTATTCAGATTTAGATGTGATCAGTACAAGAGACAGTTCTTAACTAACTATGTTCAATGTTAAAGTTTACAAGTTCAGTATTAAGGTAGTTTAATATTACAATGTGGGAAATGAAATAATATAGCTTAAATAATAATATGATACTGCGGCGTCAGCGTCTGGGTGGAAGCGCGTGGCCTTTTAGTGTATTTGGCAGGAATGGTGGATTCTAACTCCTCCCTCCTTAAATTTGGGCTTCATCGGGTAGTTTCGGGGTGGACTGCTCGACTGAAGACCTTGGTTGTGGGCCTTGGTTGGACTTAGACTTTCGGATCTTTTTCTGCAAATAAACTACGAACAGGCTAATACTAGTAATGATTAGCAAAACATATAAAATAATAATAGGGTAGTTTATGTTGCTGGTAACTTCGTCTTGAGTGATGTCTTCATATTTGTTGATTGGTAGTTTCAATTCTTGGATTGTATTTAAATCGATTGTTATTTTTGGTAAGTGTGACATGTTGAGCTGAATATCATAGTTTTCGAGGATGATCGGCTTGCCATAAGTTTCGTTGTTGAATGTTAATTTTTGATTTTGAAATTCTAATTTGCAATCGTCTTCTTGAATGAGGAATATTCCTTGTAAATGTTTAACTTCATCGCCTTGTTTACAATACGCGTTGATGGTTCCGGATGTCGGGAATACGGCTACGAATTGGTTTGCTTCTTCTAAAACTTCAATATGATTTCTTTTTATGTTAATTTTAATATATTGACAGTTTTTGTTGTCGTTTTTCAAAATAATGTTTCTTTCGCAAGAGTCATCTGGTACTTCATTGATATTATTGGGACACTGATAATTGTTGTTCCCTTTTGTACATAAGTCGTTCAGAGATTTTATATGACCGTTTTCTGATTTTAAGAAATAGTTTTTATTTGGAATTATTGTTACAAATTCAGATTGAAATTTTGTGGGGATAGGTAAAATATAAAATAAATTAAATTCTGTTTCGTAGTTAATAGGAATTTCGATAAAATAATTGATTTTATCTGATTCGATTTTACAGTTTACGGTTATCATTTTCTCTAATTCGGGCATATTTTTAGGAATTGGTTCAAGGGGTAGTTCATTGTTATAAAATTTATAAATTTTGTTTAACTCTACAAAAAGATCGTGAGTTTTAATTATACTAGGGTGCATAACGTGGAGTTTGCAAAAAGTTAGTGAATTTTCTATATCTTGTAACACATTTAAAGTCATCGTAAATAGCGTGTTGAATTGAGTATAAATACTGACAACGATATGCAATAGTTGCTCGATTTTTGATTTGAGAATGTTTTCATTTTGTTTAATTGTCTCTAGGGTTTTGTTAAACTGCTCTGTCAACTTTTGATTGACTGAATATTGTTGCTTTAATTGGTTGTTTATTTTTTGTTGATTATTAATGTAAATGATCTAGAATTTTTTTGAATAACGTTTTTCGTCTTCAGCATCTAAGTTACCGGTTACTGCTTTTATTATAGATCCTAGTCCGTTTACTAAACCTCGTTTGTAACGTGAGTTTTCGGGGTTAAGAATTAAGTGATTGATTTTGTCATCGATTGAATTTTGGATAAATTTTATAATTTTATCGTTGTTTTCGAACTCATTCTTTGTGTCATTTGTGATTGTTTGTTTAAGTTGATTGTACTGTGTATTCAAACTATGGTATTGGTTGAAAAGTATTTTTAAATCATAATAATGAAGGAATGTGTGTTTAGTCTTTTGTAATTTGGCTGGTCCCAAATTGAGTGTCAGTAGTCCAGGGTTGTGTGTAATGTCTTTTATGTTTAGTCCGACGGTGGACGTGACGTAGAAGGACCTGGAAAATTAGGGTCTTTATTTATTTTTCTTGGTCTCTTTATATTAGATAAGTGTATTTTGGGTTGCTTTTTATCTTTGGAATCGGTTACAATTTTTGCAGTTTTTAGATCTTTATTAATTGTTTTAATGTGTTCTTTTTTATATTTAACGTTTTTTGTTTTATTAACTTTTTGTTTATTTTCGATATTAGGTACGTCGTTATCAGGCGGTTTATTAGTGAGGTTTGGTGAATTTTGAAAAGAATTTTCAGTGGATGGTGGAATGCGACTTAAGGCATCTGCGTTAGTATTCATTTTACCTTTTTTATAAACGATCTCGTAATCGTATTCTTCTAATCTCAAGCGCCAACAAATTAATTTTGAATTTGGTTCCTTAAGTGAAAATAACCATTGTAGTGGTTTATGGTCTGTTATAACTTTAAACTTTCTACCAAATAGGTAAGGCCTGAAATATTTAGTTGCCCAAACTATAGCAAGTAATTCCTTTTCGATAGTCGAATAATTTTGTTCTGATTCGTTAAGAGTTCTACTGGCATATGAGATAGGCAAATCTGAGCCGATAGGTCCTTGTGATAACACAGCACCGATGGCATAATTACTAGCATCCGTCGTAAGGTTAAAGAGTTTAGTGAAATCTGGGTATTGGATGATTGGTTCATTAACAAGTAGATTTTTGCAAGTGTTGAAACATGCAACATATTCGGGGTCTTTAATATTTATTTCGGCTCCTTTTTTGAGACATTTAGTGAGGGGTTTAGTGATTTTGGCGAAATTTTGAATAAATTTTCGGTAATAGCCTAACAAACCAAGGAAACCTTTAATTTGTTTTGTAGTTCTGGGTATCGGGTAATTTTTTATTGCCATAATTTTGTCTGGGTTAGGCTTGACGCCTTCAGGGGTGACTACGTGACCTAAGTACGCTACTTCCTTGCACAGGAATTCTGACTTGTCAACTTGAATCTTTAAGTTAGCCTTTCTGAGTCTATCAAATACTGCTCGCAAGCTTTCAAGGTGTTCTTGCAGGCTCGTACTAAAGATAATTACGTCGTCGAGATAAACGAGACAGATGTTATTTAATAAATTTCTTAACACGTTATCCATCACACGTTGGAAGGTGGCGGGCGCGTTTTTTAATCCAAACGGCATTCGTAGGTATTCATAATGTCCGTTTTCGGTGGAAAAGGCAGTTTTTTGTACGTCATCGTTATGCATTTCAATCTGGTGGAAACCAGAGGCCAACTCTAAAGTCGTAAAATATTGGCATTTACCGAGTTTGTCTAAAAGTGTAGTTATATTGGGAATAGGGTACTTATCGTCAACGGTTTTTTCGTTGAGCTTGCGATAGTCAATGACCATTCGCCATTTTTTCTTCCCGGACGCGTCTAGTTTTTTGGGAATGATCCACATGGGGGAGGACCAGGGTGAATGTGAAGGTCTTATAATATTCTGTTTTAACATTTTGTCTATTTGTTCTTTTACCTCTTGTCTGTGTATTTCGGGGTATCTGTATGTTTTAGTATAAATGGGTAGTTCGTCCTTAGTCCGTATGTGGTGTTTAACGTTGTTAGTGAATGATGAAGAATCGTTTTCAGTGTGAAATAAGTCAGCATGTTCTTTTATTAATTTAGTGATGGCAGATTTCTCTTCCGAGTTCATATGTTCGGTTCTGATTAGTGATATGTCAAAAGGAATTTTTAAATTTTGATTACTAAAATTTAAATTATTAATTTCGAAATGTTCTAATGGTTCGATTAGAATATTATTATTTTCTCGGATTGCGGTTCTACGCTCACGTAGTGTGGACGCGGCTTTAGCTGATGGTAGTGAATTCTTATCTCGCATGCTGGGGTCGTTATCTTATCGTTTACTAGGTCAATGTTTGCTTCTATTGTTTTAAGATTGTCAAGTCCTAATAAAATGTCAAATTGATCGTGAAAGTTGAACAGGTGATATTTAAGCATTATATTTTGTTTTTCGAATAATTTTGAACAGGGTAGAATTAAACTAAAATTTTCGGTAGATGTACCATGTGCGGTACTGATTTTAAAAGGATCATTTTTAATTTTGTTCTTAAAGAATTTATATGCGATATTAGGTTGAATAAAAGATCGTGTACTGCCTGTATCAAGCAAAACTTTCAAATTGTATTCAGGGTAAATAATATACGGTAATTCGCTTAGGTTGTTAGTTAAGTTCATTAGTTCAAATTCATTTCCGGGGCTGGTAATTCTAAAAAATGATTCGAGACCGGTTCTTGTTCAATTTCGTGATTGTCATAATCTAAGTCGGGTTCGTAAATAAAAGAATTATTTTCATCGTCATGTGACTCGTTGTATTCTGTAATTTCTGTATTATGCAATTCTTCGTTCGGTCTTGTTTGTGTCTGTTGAAATGGTCGTGTGTATTGTTGTGTTCTAGGTTGATTGTTGTAATTTGATTGACTTGGTCTAGGCATGAATGACTGTCTAGTACTAGTGCTCATTGGGGTAGGTTTTGGGAACCGTGCGTGAGGATTTGGTTTAAAGACATTTTGTGTAGGTGTCTGAGTTTGAATAAAAGGTTTATTTATTGGATTGTGAAAATATTGATTAGGTCTATAGGTTGATTGCGGTGTGGGTGTGTATCTGAGTTGTGGTTGTTGGTGTCTGTTTATATGTGGTGGAATGAATTGTTTATGTTTTTGTGGAAAATTTGATTGTTTTTGGTTAATAGTGTCAATCTGGAAGTCATTAGTGAGCATGTTAAGTGCGCTATTTAAATCTAGTGGTTGTTTTGTCCGCATTAAAGTTCCAATAGGTTCTTTTAATCCGCGTAATAAATTTCTAAGAGCTTGATTTTTAAAGAATTGATTTAAAACTATCGCTTCATTTTCGTTATCAGCAGCAGTGTGATTTATTATGTACGATGTTATAAAATTGAGTACGTCCTGTACTCTGTTATAAAAGTCGAAGGCAGATTCATTCTGACTTTGCTTTAGTTCTGTTAACTCAATGTTTAGGGTATATAAATCCCTTTTGTCTGAATAAGTGTTGAGCAGAGCGGCTTTAACGTCTGCCCATGTATTTACAGTGCAACTAGCAATATTAGTTGCTGCTTCGCCTTTAATTTTAGACATTATACTCGACATCAAATATTCGTTTTGAAAATCATTCGTGTCGGTTGTATTGTAAAATTTGGTTACTAACTTTTCACATACTTGCACGAAGCGGGGCAAGAGTTTGTTATCACCATAAAATTCTGGGATCATGTCCAGATATTCTCGTTTTAAAACGGGAGTAGTCATTTTAATTCAGTTTAATTGACTGATTTGATTTATAAGAGTTAAATCTATAGGATCACTATTTATAATATAATTTAATTGTGAGTCAGAGGAACTATCTGAATCTGTATCTGATTCGGTATCTAAATTTATTGAATAATTATCTCTGAATGACATAGGTACTTACAAGAACATGAAGATCAGTTGGTCCATCGGTCGATCTGCGGCGATTCGCTGATGATGGAGTGGACGGCAATTGCAGAGCTCTGTATTCAGCAGGGCCTGGACAATAGAGTACGATGTTCGCTCGGCCTCTAGTTGTCTTCTTACACGTTCACTGGTTGATGATGGAGCACAAATCTTCTATGTTGTTCGTTGTTTAATAAATCGTTAAAACGAACCGAAATTACTAATATTTCGTTTAAACAATCCTACCATTGACTGCGCCAGTTATGTTTCTTGATTTAGAAACGTAAATAAAAATAAATTTTTATTTGTTATCTTGAAGTACAAAGTTTTATTCAGATTTAGATGTGATCAGTACAAGAGACAGTTCTTAACTAACTATGTTCAATGTTAAAGTTTACAAGTTCAGTATTAAGGTAGTTTAATATTACAATGTGGGAAATGAAATAATATAGCTTAAATAATAATATGATACTGCGGCGTCAGCGTCTGGGTGGAAGCGCGTGGCCTTTTAGTGTATTTGGCAGGAATGGTGGATTCTAACTTATATATATATATATATATATATATATATATATATATATATATATATATATATATATATATATATATATATAAATTAATGTTTGTTTGTTTGTCTCTTATGCGTTCCTATACCATTCATCCGATTGCGATGAAACTTTGCTAAGTTGTTGTGCGCACGCCCGCGAATGTTTCTGACTTAACAAAAGTCCAATCCGCCATCTCAAAACAAAATGGCCGCTAGCTATCTTCAAAAGTACTCCACTGATTCGATTCAAATTTGGTACAGACATAGACGGGAACCAATCTTAACATATAGGTATAATAAAGTTTCAGTCCGCCATCTTGAAACAAAATGGCCGCTAGCTATCTTGAAAAGTACTGCACTGATTCGATTCAAATTTGGTATAGACATAGACGGGAACCAATCTTAACATATAGGTATAATAAAGCTTCAGTCCGCCATCTTGAAACAAAATTGCCGCTAACTATTCTGAAAAGTACTGCACTGATTCGATTCAAATTTGGTATAGGTACAGATGAGAACCAAACTTAACATATAGATATAATAAAGCTACAGCCCGCCGTCTTGAAACAAAATGCCTGCTAGCTATCTTAAAAAGTACTGCACTGATTCGATTCAAATTTGGTATAAGTATAGACGGGAACCAATCTTAACATATAGGTATAATAAATCTTCAGTCCGCCATCTTGAAACAAAATGGCCGCTAACTATCTTGAAAAGTACTGCACTGATTCGATTCAAATTTGGTATAAGCATGGACGGGAACCAATCTTAATATATAGGTATAATAAACCTTCAGTTTGCCGTCTTGAAACAAAATGGCCGCTAGCTATCTTGAAAAGTACTGCACTGATACGATTTAAATTTGGTACAGACATAGACAGGAACCAATCTTAACATATGGGTATAATAAAGCCTCAGTTCGCCATCTTGAAACAAAATGGCCGCTAGCTATCTTGAAAAGTACTGCACTGATTCGATTCAAATTTGGTATAGACATAGACGGGAACCAATCTTATCATATAGGCATAACAAAGCTTCAGTCTGCCATCTTGAAACAAAATGGCCGCTAGCTATCTTGAAAAGTACTGCACTGATTCAATTTAAATTTGGTACAGACATAGAGGGGAATCAATCTTAACATATAGGTATAATAAAGCTTCAGTCCGCCATCTTGAAACAAAATGGCAGCTAGCTATCTTGAAAAGTGCTGCATTGATTCGATTCAAATTTGGTATAGACGTAGACGGGAACCAATCTTAACATATAAGTATTATAAAACTATAGTCCGCCATCTTGAAACAAAATGGCCGCTAGCTATCTTGAAAAGTACTGCACTGATTCGATTCAAATTTGGTATAAGCATAGACGAGAACCAATCTTAACATATAGGTATAATAAAGCTATAGTCCGCCCGTTTAAAACAAAATGGTCGCTAACTATCCTGAAAAGTACTGCACTGATTCGATTTAAATTTGGTATAGGTACAGACGAGAACCAATCTTAACATATAGGTATAATAAAGCTTCAGTCCTATGCCATTCGAATTCAGATGTTTGCAGTTTCTGGTACGACTCGCATTTGCAATGACCATCAACAAAGAACAGGAACATTCGCTACAATTGTGTGGACTAAATTTGGAAAATCCATGCTTCTCACTTGGACAGCTGTATGTGGCATGCTCACTCGTCGGAAAACCTTTTATTGATTTATTCATGTATGTCTCAAAGAGAAAAACAAAAAATATTGAGTATCCAAAAGCACTTCAATAAACAGAATTAAATACAAACACTTTCTTTCTTTGAGGGGTACTCGCATTAACTTGTAGACCACGCGAATATATATATATATATATATATATATATATATATATATATATATATATATATATATATATATATATATATATATATATATATATATATATATTACATATCGGGTAGCACAGCACGAACCCAAAAACTTTCGTAAAACGTTAATTCATGAAATACATCAAATAATCAGTCCTCGTCAAACATTCTCATTCTTATACATCACCCTCATTTCAATCCTACTCATAATTACATATAATTATAATTATATTTCATTTATATTTATATGGGGTAGATAGCTCAGTGGTAAAAAGTCGGCCTGTGGATCTTGATAACCCTGGTTCGATTCCCACAGGCGACAAATAATTTTCACCATTTTAAAAAGCTACCCCTGTGGCTCCCCCACCACTAACATCTATGAGGGCCGTGATTTGACGACTGGTAACCACACTTCACGCGCAAAATATGTCACTTACCGAGATCAGCTTCGGCAGAGTGCCACACCCAGTAATGGGTAGAAGGCGTGATAATATATTTATATTTTATATTTATTTATTTATATTTACTTAATTTAATATTATTTATTAAAATTATAAATTTAATTTATATTCTAAATTTACTCATTTTTAAATAAGCAACTATTCGGAGTGTTCGAATATTCGAGATTCATATATGAATTCGAGAAATTTGATATTTGCCCACATTTAATTACCCAAAATGTCATATTATATTACGTGAGTAAAGTGAAAATAACAGATTCATAATTATATTACTTGGATAACTATT
The DNA here is from genome assembly GCA_911728475.2 of Pterostichus madidus. Lineage (NCBI taxonomy): Eukaryota > Metazoa > Arthropoda > Insecta > Coleoptera > Carabidae > Pterostichus > Pterostichus madidus. The sequence goes on along the minus strand of OU452301.1, from coordinate 22,196,344 downwards.
TGCATTTATTCATTGATGACAATAAGAAATATGCATTGTTCTAATGTTTAAAGTGTGTAATCTAAAGTATTTATTAAGAACTTTCGGCAATTCGAACTATTCGTTAATTATTATTGACTATTCCGATATTCGAACTATTCATATAATCGGATATTCAGATATTCGGCTATACGGATATTCGGATATTCGGATATTCGGCTCTTCGAATATTCGGATATTCAAATATTCGGGTATTAGGATATTCGAATATTCGGCTATTCGGATATTCAAATATTCGGATATTCGAACTATTCGGATAACCAAAACCGAATATTCATAATATAAATATTCGAATATTCGAATATCCGGATATAATCAACATCCCTAGAGAATACCTATATACAAATAATTCGAGATGCAATATATAAATGTGATTAAATTATGTGACGAATCAAAGTTTGTTGACGTATGTAATTTGGTCGTCGGTAAGAAGTAAGAGGAAGACGGAGAAGGAGAATTAAATTGCAGTCTTTTTTTTTGTTTCTGAAATTGGGATGTTTTGATTCTGTTTTATAATTATCTGTTTTTAATATATATACGTATAATTAAAGTATCCTGTTGTATGTAATCAAAACAAATTAATAAAGAAAAAGTTTTAAAATTTCTAATAAAAATTACCTAGATATTGTTTCATTAATACATTTCAGGGAAAATAAAAAATAGTATATTACGTTCCATGAACTGTAAGTCATAATCAACCACTTCAATGGTTTATGATCTGTTATGACGGAGAATATACGACCATATAAATAGTAATGATAATGTTTTATTCCCCAGCATACGGCTAAACATTCCCATTCTGATGTGATATAGTTCATCTCGGCTTTCTGTAATTGTCGGCTAGCGAATGATATCGGTCTCTCGTATCCTCCAATTTTTTTACTTAGAATAGCGCTGATTGCCTTTCCACTGGCATCCGTTGATAAAATAAATTCTTTTGAAAAATCTGGATGTGCTAAAACTAATTCAAAACATAGTGCATTTTTTAATAAATTCAAAGAATTTTGACATTCTTCTGTCCAGACAAAATCTGTATCTTTTTTCGTTAGTTCTATTAGAGGCTTTGCGAATCCAGCAAAGTTACGAACAAAACGTCTGTGAAAGCCCACAAGCCTAGTAAAAGCTCTAATTTGTTTTACATTTTTAGGTTTTGGATAATTTAGACATTTTATCGTCGTCTGGTATTAATCCATCCCCCGTTATAATGTGACCTAAATATTTAGTTTCTGATTTTAAAAATTTACATTTACATTTATGAGGTAATGGCTCAGTGGTATCAAGTCAGCCTGTGAATCCAAAGAACCCTGGTTCGATCCCCACAGTCGATAAAACATTTTCACTAATTTAAAATTACCCCTGTGGCTCCCCACCACTAAAATCTTTGGGGGCCGTCATTTGACGACTGGTAACCGCATGCGATCTGCTACGGCAGAGTGCCACATCCAGTAATGGGTAAAAGGCGTGAAGATATATTTATTTATTTACTTTTTCAATTTGCTTACCTGTAATTTTAAATTTGCTTGTCTCAAGCTGTCAAAAACTTCTCTCAATCGCTTCAAATGCTCTTGTACTCCTCTCCCGTTAAAAATAATAACATCATCCAAATGTACAAGACATTTCTCACCCCGCAATCCTGCTAACATACCTCTGGAATGTACTAGGTGCGTTCATTAGATCAAATGCCATTTTAGTGAACTGATAATGTCCTCCATCTGTCGTACATGCTGTTTTCTCTTTATCCTGTTCCTCTAACTGAACTTGATAATATCCTGATACTAAATCTAGTGTTGTGAATAGATTTTCATCCCCTAACTGATCCAAAGTTTCTTGCATATTAGCAACAGGGAAATAGTCCCTTTTTATTACTGAATTTAAGCCTCGCAAGTCTATGCAAACTCTGATTTTCTTTTCTCCGTTTTCTGATCTCTTAGGTACCATGACAACTGGCGCTGACCATGGCAAATTACCCCCAAATCAAGCATTTTCTTGATTTCTTTCTTTAAGGGTTCCTTCTGACTGAACGGCACCCTGTACGGTGCTTTCGCTATTGGCTGCACATCCCCTGTAATTATTTTGTGTTTTACCTTGTGTGTGCACCCGAATTTGGTATCCTCCCAGAAAAACACATCCTCGTATTCTCTCAGTAGTACCAACAATTCCTGTTTCATCCCGTGAGACAGATAATTTAACTGCAATTGCTCTTAAATTCTTCTTTTGCCCTGTTCTCTCTGAACTACCTTTATTTAAACCTCATTTGACTTTTTTCCTTTAGTCCTTCCAGTTCCTCGTAATATATTTAAGCTTTTCCTGGGATTGTATTTTTACTTACAATTATTTCTTTGTTGGTAATGTTGATCAACTTCACGGGAATCTCCTTTTCTGATTTTGTGAGTACTTTTGTACCATTAACCCGTGGATTTTTACTTCTTCAGGCTCTACCAAGATATCGTGTCCAGGGTTCATGACGTCCTGAACGACTGTAAACAAATTCACAATTTGGCAAAATCCTTTCTGTACTCTTCAGTCTAACCAATCCACTGGCTGTAACAGGTTTTTCTTGCTTCAGCGTACGGACTTCCATCTTGCGAATTTCTGCATCCATGTTTGATAACTTGCTATCAGCATTTTCTTCGCTACGCTGTCCGCCATCATTCTGATGCTTGTATTACGTAACACCACTTCCTCTGTGCAATAATTTATACTTGCTTCAAAAAAATTGGAAAAATCGCGACCCAAACTACGGTTTGCTTCTAATTTTAAATTATCAGAACAAATAACACAATTGAAGTTAATTTTTAACTCTTTAAAATAAAATTTTACGTCAATTACTCCAAAATAAATTAATTCGCAACCCGAAATTGAAGTTAACGTACCGACGTTTTCCGACTCTATTTCTTGCCACTCAACTATATTTCTATTTATTATTTATTTAACCGAAGCCGTATCTACTAAAAGTTTTATTGATTTGTTATTTATAAAAGCTAAAATAAAATTTGGAATATCTGCAATTTCTGACTTTTTACTGATTTGAGTGATTACTGTTGGTTTATTTTGATTTACTAATACCTCCCGCGGTGGGGCGCATGCGAGAGGGATCACTAGTTTAAATGCTGTGTGTTACGTGAATCTTGCGTATATTTGTTTTGATTTTCAAATCGGTTGTTTCTGTGGTATCCATTTCCTTGATATGATGGTGAGTTTCTATATCTGCCTGTGTTGTAACTTTTTGATTTCCATTACCTTGGTTTGACGGTGAACTTCTATATCTATCTGGATTTGTGTTGTAATTTCTGTAGTTACTTGTTCTCTCTCGGCATCCGACAGCGATGTGGCCTGGTTTTCCACACTTCCTGCATGTTTCTCTTTGTTTGCAGTCTTTTTTAAAATGGTCAGTGGCTCCACAAACAAAACATTTTCTTACTTCTCTTAGCTTTACCGATCTTCTGTCACCGCGCCAATTTCTAAATTACACATCTTTTGTCGTAGTACTTCTATTTCTTCTCTTTCTGCCATCGATACGGCATCTTCAAATGACAAATCTTCCTGTGCGTCCATTATTACTCTTATAAATTTCTTTATTTCTAATTTCAAACCATTTTTAAATTGGTATAAACATAACTTGTTTGCAAAATCTTCTTGTACTCCTTTTTCTTTTAATAATTCCCTTTTTAATTTTCTTAGCCTTTGTGCGAACTCTTGTACATTTTCGTTTATTTTCTGCGTGCAATCTGATAAGTCGTGATAGATCTGTCCTGGGATTAGATTTTTTGTGAAACGTTCTAAAAATGGTTGTGCGAATTTATTCAGTTCTAGAGAAGCCCTGTGTAGTCCTTTATTTTGCATGTATAATTCGAAAGCTTCGCCCGTCAGTCGTAATCTTATTAGGTCCACTGTATCTTTCCGTATTCTAGCTTTAGAAAAAAATTCTTCCAGGTTTTTCCCGCAAAATGTCTCCAGTACATTCGCAGCAAAACTAAATTGACACTTATTCACGTTAAACCTACTTTCCAGCTCTCTTATGACAGGCTTTCCATATTTATTTAGCAAAAATAAAATTTATAAAATCCTAATGCTTGCTTTTCCGCGAGTGAACCAAAAACGATTGGCCACTTTGATCTGACAAAATTTCCCTATTCGCTGCCACCAATTTGTAACCCCTTCAAAGGAGAATTAACAAATAATTTTAATGGGTTTTTGTCAGACCGAAGAAAGAACAAGTATTAGGTTTTGTAAAATAAATGAGTACTTACAATTTTAGTATAACAATAACAATTTATTTAAATACCACTAATCACTATTACAGATGCTCTATCTTTCTACGTCAACTTGAACTGTCTAACTATCTTGAACTCTTCTGAACTAACTTGAACTAACCTCTCTTGAACTATCTGGATTGACCTGAACTGCCCTCTTAACTATCTTCAACTGTCTTCAACTGTGTCACAACTGTCTTCAACTTTTCCAACTGACCCCTCTTACTTTCTAAACTAGCCTATTTATTACATTGCTCCAAAGTACTCAGTCAGCAAATAGTTAGTTATTTTCGTCAAACACTATGAATTTGCATACTTAACATATCCTAATTTACTCAATCGTATTCACTATGAATGTGCTGACTTTGACTTATTACATGTATATGGATGTGTTGTTACGAACAGCGTTGAATGGGATGGATGGTGTACATATTTTGTATAAAAGATTTAAATCTGTTATTAAATGTTGACAAATGTATTAGTGTTTAAAAAGAGCGATTTGGTGATTGACTGCAATGTTTCGGTGAATGGTGTAAGATTGGGTCAAGTGAATGAGTTTTTATATTTAGATAGTATGTTTTCGAGGGATGGACGTATGGATTGTGAGATTGAAATGTAAATATATCTAGAGATGCTCGATTGAGTGTATATAATGGTGTTTTAGTACATACATTAATGTATGGTAGTGAATGTTAGGTGTGGATGAAGAAACATAAACGTTGTATAACTGCTGTGGAAATGAGGTATTTTCGGGGTGTGTGCGTTGTTATACTAGAAGAAAACGTGCCCGGAATACAATGGTGTATGATATTAGAGATAGAAATTGAAAAAAATTTAGTTAAAAAAAGTAGGTATAAGTCAGTTGAGATGGTTTGGACATGTAGAACGTATGTCGAATAAGACATTGGTAAAGCAGGTATATGTTAGTGAAATTGAAGGTGAAAGATTGCTTGGACGACCTATGAATAATTGGATGAATATGATTAAAGGATTGTTGCGTGAACGAAAGTTTCCGAGTATGAGGAACAAACGTGCTTATATGAAAGATTATGAATGTGGGTGAAGCTAAAGTGGTGTATCAGGATAGGAACATTTGGCGAAGATTAATTGCGGGATGAATTCGATGATTTTAAGAAAAGTGCAGGATTTTTGATTTTATTTTTGTTGTTTAGTCATTTCATTAGAGTGTTTACCTGCAGTTGTATGAAATTCATTTTCAAAAACAAGCGCAAGAACGACACCCCCTTCGTTTCTTATCTTTCTTATTCGTTTTCTGATCTTACATTGAGTGTTTAATTGCAATTGTGTGGAATTCACTTTCAAAAATAAGCGTAGAGCGACACTCTCTTCTTGAAAAACCGAAAGAGGAAGTTTACTGGACTCACAGAACAATAAATTTCATTTATTTCAAAAATGGAATTAGTTACGAAGAAAAGTTTCAAATAAAAGATGTTAGCAAAAATATTTGAAACATAAAATGTTATTTGAAATTTTCCTGTATATGCGTCTAATTTTGAGAAAAACTAATTTTTATATTTAATTATATATTTCAATAATCATAGTAGCAAATTTTCGCTTTATCTAGTTAAATATGTTTTTTTTTTTCGGAAAAACAAATACATCATTAAAATGGTCAAATAATTTGGCAACTTTGCCTCAATTTAATCGACTCAGTATCTCACGGTTCTTGAGATACCAAAGGTTAGGCTCGAAAAACGGACAGCCTGTATATGCCTTATCAGTAAAGTTAGACAAACAGATAAATGCTGAATTACTGAAAAATTAAATTACATGTTTAATAATATTGTATAACATTCATATATTCTAAATATTAAAGATGCTGTATATAAGAAAGTCGTGTGGCGACCACACCAGATTTTCTAGATTAGTTATTAGATTCGTTGTTAGGAGTAAGCGTTAGTAATTTGAGATATTTTATGCATAAGTTATGTACGTCGAAGAAAGAAGATGAATCATAAGTGATTAGGAGTGATTACATTGATGTGATTGAAGGTTTGTTGTGTGATAAATGATTTCGAGTGTAATAAATAAATGAGTTTATATGGAATAATCTATGAATGTGGTTAAAGTGAGGGTGATGTGTTTGAATAAGAATGTTTAACGAGGACTGATTAATTCATGAATTTAATGAGTGAATATTTTATGAATGATATTAGGGGTGGTCGTGCTACCCCATTTGATGAGATATAGCGTGATGATATATATGTATGTATGCATAATTATCTTGTAACTAAGAAAATAAAGTAAGAAAAATTCAAGAAAGTACTGTAAGAAACAAAATAAATAAGAACAGAGAAAACCCAAGAAAAGTGTACAATACTAGATCTATAAGTAAAATAACAGAAGATAATACTAAAGAGTTACCTATGAAAGAAAATGTTGACGAAACTCAAGGTGATGAAATAATTGAATCAGTAAATATGGCTAACGATGGTGTTATCTCTCTCAATGAAGCTCTCCACAGTTCAGCTCCATCAGAATGAAAGGAAACTATCAAAAGCGAGTTTATTTCTCCCATTCGAAATAAAACTTGGACTATTTGTGATCCACCATCTGATAGTAAAGTTATAGATTTTCGATTGATCATAAGAAATAAATACAAACAAAATAGTGATCTAGATCGTAGAAAGGTACGATTAGTAGTCAAAGAATTGTCACCGTATCCGGGAATAAACTTCAACGAGACACATGCCTCTGTAATAGGATCCAGATGTCTATAATTCTTTGTCTAGGAATAAAGTTTTCATTATTATAAACTATATATTTATTCTCTTTACCAATTAATAATTTTTCATCAGATAAACTGGAAAAATATTATGTAACATCAATAAATGAAAATGTGAAAATTATGAACCAATATTTGTAAAGTAAATATATAAATAAGATTTCAATTTCCATTTGGCGATATCAATTTGTAGAATAAAAAAAAATCAAGTAGGAAAAGTATTCAGAATCAAATTCTACATTCAAAGAACCCAAACTTGTCTTTATTATCTTTCTATTTTGTGACCCCTTCACTCAACAACCCTCGCGGAAGTCCCGGCTACCACAAATTCTGTTTCAATATTGATGTAACTAATTTTGTTTAAACTTTAAACACATGTAGTTTGTTTATTTATTAACTGATTATAAATTTTCAGAAACATTTGTATTTAAAAAAATTAATGCCACAACACTGTATTGCAATTTTTTTCGAAAAAAAATAATTTAATTTTTTATTTATTATTGTAATTTCTTTATTACAAAAAGGGTTATGTAGTGCAATCAGAAATATAATAAAACGTTCTGTAATTTAGTTTGGTAAAATTCCGATAAAATATAAAGAAATGTCACGCGAAAGAAGATTTTACGGGTGATAACTCAGCCTTAATGTTTGGCAAAGATCCCAGTTCATCACTCGAGAACTAAATATATCGACCAGATACCATTTTATCCGCCAAGCTCTTAAAACAGATACAGTATCGACTGATTATTTGACCACAGAGAAGATGCTCGTTGATATGTTCACGAAAGCGCTTCCGAAGAACAAACATCAGTTTTGATGCAGAGGAATTGGTCTCTCAAACTGCGATTGGCTCTACGACTTCGTTTGAGAGTGTGTGTTGGAATATTCAACATCATCGTATATTTATATTTGATGTAGTAACTCTAAAAACAGAAAAGATTTCAACTGTATAATTCTATTATTAGTAACATCTTATTCCTTATACCTTATTCCTTATGTTCGAATACCTTTGTTTTAGTGCCTCTGTTTAACATATAAACTCAAAAAAATCAAATGTTTTCAACCGAGAAGAAATAAATAGATTCTTAGCAGAGGCTGACGACATTAATTTCCTTATTATGAAAATAATTTTGATAATGAGGATTTCAGGGGCATGCGGTTCTCAAGAATTGTGTGACATAATGATAGATAATATAAAATAAGTGAAAACCGTGGTTATTGTGACTATAACAGATTCAAGAAATGCTAACTGTATTTAAATATAAATAAAATTTAAATTTAAACGTTTTATCCTTCTAAAATTTGTGTACTTTCCTGGAGATACTTACATCCCGTTGTTAATAGCAACCCATATCTACTTCAGTAAAATCAATTTACATCTTCAAAAATAATGTCATAATTCTGTACTTACATGACAGGAAGTGGAAAAAATATTCAGGCATAGGAAACTTAAAAGTTGACTTTTCTTAAATTAAATCTATATTATGATTTGACAAAATAAAAATTAACCAAGGTATAGTTTATTGAAGATTCTGTGATGACGTTATCTCGGCAGCTCGCATTGTGGCAGTATACTTTTTCCATGTGTTTAGCGCTTCATGTATCGCGCACAATATCAAATATTTATATTTTTCTCATCAACTATGGTAACACCCTATATTTATGAACCAGAGATGAACGAAGAAGATATAAATGAAGAAAGTAATTATGAGACGAATAATGAAGCTCGCGATTTTGATAATGAGATAAGTTGGTGTATTGTGAAAAAAATGTCAAGTAGAAAATGTCATTGCTGTACACAATTACAGTCAAGAAACGAATTATGTGGTGATCGTGATTGTATCCCAAATCATGAATTTTTTAATTGATTGTGCTGGAAATAATTTTCTTGGAAATGGCAAAATATATGTCGGCGAGTGAATACAACAATAAAAAGAAATGTTGCAAGCTGAAAATAATATTACTATTTGGTGATATGTAGCTCATACCCAATTCGTGTACTTTAATTAGAATGGAACCGGTCAAATATATGTATGACACATTATTTTACAATTAATACCAACTTAGGAAATGTCAATTTTTTTAAAATAAATATGTAACGTTAAAATCTGACTCTAAAAAATATACACTGCATACAAGAGAATGTTGATAATTTTAAAATAATGTTAACTGATACAAATTGTACGACAGTCTAATAAAATTCTTATACCACGTAAATACACTAAGGTAAGTAAAATTGCGGACACCAAGGCGCGTCGAATTATCATTTTATCAGACTTTTTTTTCCACATTTGATATCCAAGACATGATTTCTTATTCAAAATGTATTAGTAATAAAATAAACAATATTCTCATACATATATAAAAAATAGATATTTTTGTATTAAGTGTGAAAAATGAGTGTTTTCTTGTTGCGCGTGAAAAAGTTTCTTTTAGTGGAAACCTGGAGGTCAAGACAAAAATGTCGTTCGAATGCGCAAAAAAACACAAATTTCGCTCACGAAATACAAACAACATTTTTTCTACAACTGTCAAAAAAGAATAATACAATAATTATTGATACATTTAAGTAAATTGCAAGAAAAATCACAAAAATAATACGAATTTGATGTGTTGTAACAAAGGGAGCCTGAAAATGTTTGATAAATAAATTTTAAAATAGTGTTCAGTGGTATTTATTTTATTTATTTACTTTTGTTACTCTGTACAACAGGAATTGATTCCCAATTACAGTACATGGTCCAGACTCACCGAGCCGCAGAGTGGTTGTTATTATAATTTCTAGCTTGAGTGGGAATCGAACTCGGGATCTCCGGATTCGAATTCCGTAACGCTACCCACGCCACCGTACTGCCGGATTAAGTGAGCCTGTGGATCCAAAGAACCCTGGTTCAATCCCCACAGCCGACAAAACATTTTCACCAATTTAAAATTACTCCTGTGGCTCCCCCACCACTAACATCTTTGGGAGCCGTGATTTAACGGCTGGTAACCGCACTTCATGCGCATAAATATATCACTTATCGAAATATGCTTCGGCACAGTGCCACACCCAGTAATGGGTAAAAGGCGTGATGATATATTTATTTATTTGTTAATGATTTTTTAATGAAAAAAAATGTTACTTTTTGATGTCTGAAAAAAATAATTATTTTTTTACAGGAAAAAACCACAAATTTTTGACAGATGTAGAAAATAAATTATATCATCACTCTTTTTAACCTTACAGGGTGTCGTAGCAGATCTCGGTAAGTAATATATTTATGGGCGTGAAGTGCGGTTACCAGTTGTCAAATCACGGCCCCTAAAGATATTAGTAGAGGAGGAGCTACATGGGTAATTATAATAAGGTGAAAATTATTTGTCGACTGTGAGAATCGAACGCGGATTTTCAAATCCTCAGGCTGATTTGATACCACTAAGCCACCTACTAAAACTGGACAGGCGAGAAAAATTATTGGTGATCACGCTAACTCATGAAAAAAAACATTTTTTTCACTTCCGTTCACTCATGTCGAATCACTCACAACGGGTCACGATGGGTCACGACATTGATTTAAGAAGTAAAACTGCTAATTTTCCATTTTAAAAGTTTTAATATTTATATTATGTATAAATTAAAATAATATTACGCCAGTTTATTATTTATTTGACGCTTCTGATTTAAATATTTATTATTCGTATATACGGTGTTTCTATAACTGAGTAATTTATTTTATTTTACAAATAAAAAAACTGAAATTTACAAAAAGATGTTCAATTTACTAAAAATTCACATTTTTTTTAATAATGACAACGTAATTAAAATTACATTATGTAATTGAGAATACATATATACGATCACGGCCCTTGCCTACCTCTACCACTTATCTCATCATATATGTTATGGTGAAATATTGAATTCATTACATTTCCTCTAAATAATCGTGAAATACAACCTTATTTATTCGTATTTTCAAGATTTAAAAAAAATAATTTTTAAGTATCGTAACAATTTAAAAAGTAGATTGTTAAGTTACAATAATAAATTGTAACTAAAAATTATCAGTAGTGTTTTGAAAATATAAAAAAGTTGTAAAAGTAAAATATCGTAGTTAGGTCCTACCGAGATTTGAACTCGGATCGCTGGATTCAGAGTCCAGAGTGCTAACCATTACACCATAGAACCGTATTATAAATATGTTTGTAATACCTGTTAACACAATACATAGTAGAAATTTTTATAAACTTTATATATTTTAATGCAAATTGATATTATTACAAATTAAAAAAAATAATGCAATAAATTATTATATTCTTACCAATTAAAAAATTATTTGGTAAATCCATTATCTATATTATAAACATAATAAAAATATACATTTTCAAATTCAAAGTTAAGTAATACTTTATTTTAATTTTTAAATGTTTTGCTGCCGAACAATAATATTTAGCTATCTATATAATCTGCTTTTTCAGTCATATTGTTTAAATATTTAATAGCAGGAAAAAATGTGAAAAGGTTACATAATAATAAAATAAATAAAGGTAAAACGGAAATAAAATAATAGAAAAATTTAAATATGGCATTTTAATTTGTATTAAATAACATTATGGAGGAAGTACTGTCTTGAATATCAAGAAATCATTATTTACAAAAAATTATAATTAAATATTTATTTTGTACAATTATGATTCCCATATTTTCAATATAAAAAACCGTTTGTTTTGTTAAGAAACAATAGAAATAAAAAAATGAAATAGCTATCTGTTTTCAAAATAAAACAAATATTTCGTCTTATCTTAATGTCCTTTATATAAGTCATTGTTCAATTTTTGTATAAATATCGAAACCAGTATATTATAAACTTAAAAATTAATAATATTTGTCCATCTCATAAAGAGATAACTTCCAGTTCTTGATCAAGGCGCTGTCTCAGTTATCTCTCTCTTGCATGTGAGTACTGTATATTTCTCTCTATTACCATCCTAACCAGTTTTGCCTAACCAAAGTTCGTTGCTTGCCGTCAGTTTATGTCTGGCGCTGAAGGAGGAAAGTAATGTTGAGTGTCGGTTAAAAATCTGTGTTTTCTGTTACAAGAAGTGTTTTACAACAATCAGTGCCAAAGTGTGATGAATGTAGAAGGATATTTCATTGTTGCTGAATCAAAATATGTAAGTGCTTACGTGAATATTCTAAAAATCAATGGTATTATAGTTCTTGCAACCTGTTTAACTTCTTACATTGAATTTTAGGTTAGTTCGAATTTGTTTGAAAGTTTTTGAAGGGTTCACTTTGGTTAAATATAGATTAAATTAGTTATAAATATTTTATTATTATAGGTAAATTAAAAAGAAAAAAAATATTGTAAGTAGAACAATTAAATAAAATATTTACGATTTCATAATTCTGTAGAATTGTGAATTTAATAATATACTTATTTACTGTTATTTATGGCATAAAAAGATATAAATATAACAATACAAGTGTATACATGGTAGTAAAATTATTGACAGGCAATTAACATTTAAAAATTAGTAATAGCTCATAGTCCAGAATAATTGTTATATTGGTATTCTCTATTTACTTTTTTTTTGTCGTGTATTTACAATAACAAATATGTTTTCTTCGTGTTGGATTAAGTAAATTTTGGGTCTAGGAAAAGTTCTCAATCCTGATACTTCCAGTCCCTTTTCCCTTTAGAATTAGAATATTATTTATTACTCGGATACAGTTTGCATAGATTTCGGAGTATCACTGCTGCTGTTGTACATTTTAAATTATAATAAGAGTTTTGAGATTGATTAAATGAAATTTCTGTTTCATTTGTGTGAAAACGTTAATCTGTGCAGCCTTCCTCAAAAACTCTAATTCTACGAACTTATTTGAGAAATAGTGATTCTGAAAATCTTGTGACACTATCTTGATTCCTTTTATACATATAAAATAAAGAACATCAATATTATATAATAGTTTAAGGGGTCTCTGACATTTCCTAGCCCTATGCAATACCTATTTTGCTTTTTGGTAAATCTAAGTCTATGTTTCATGCAATTCATAAAAAAAATTAATACATCATTTTTTTATTTATTTTTATTCTAATTTATTTGCATCTATATATAATTAGGTGTTAGAATCTCATTGCCTATATACTTCTTTTGCGCTTCATATGTGCGTTTTTTAAAAAATTATTTTGGTTAAGTATTAGGTAGGTGGACCTGGGTTGTATAAACAGAGATATAAACCATCTCGTGTAGATTAACTTCATAGAAACCTCACAAGAGTCAAAGGCCATGGGGTGAGAAAGAACGACTCCGGTGGTGTATAATTTATTAAAATTACGCTTACAGTTCTCTAACACAGTCACTTAGTTAATCCTATATATCGCAGATATAGTCCGTACATTCACTGAATACAGTCCGTACAGTTTTGTACAGTTCTTCGCAAAGTCTACAGTCTCATGAATCAGCTTCATACTGATGTGTTCTCAGTCGAGAGCCAATACTTAAACCAGTCTTCTTACAATATGTAAAGTCAGTATACAATCTGTATAATCATGCACAATTCTTTTTAAGTTTCTTTTGTATAACATACCGAGTGTCCATTGGATTTTTTTGTAGGAAGTTTAGAGAACTAAATTATACATTTAATAATCTACTGTGTCCATCACAGGACGTCAACCACAATAATATAAGAGCTATACCACAATCGTTATACTTTGTACATTGAAATACTAAAAATTGTTCCGTCTTCAAAATAGTTATTTGTTTTACTAGATTGTAAATCTGCATTTTTACCATGTTGATCACAACTGTTTCACGAAATGTTTAAAATTAATATTAATTTTGTGATTATTTTCAGTAATAATATAACAAGAGAGTGAGAATAAATTGAAAATAATTTGACAGATCTTTCGAAAACTTGTTGCCAGGCAATAGTCACGAAATCCCGTAGGGCTTGAAAGGTTATTGCCAAATGGCAACAACTTTGAGAAAGATACTGGAGAATAATTTTCTAAGTTATTGAACTCTCGAGTTATATTTAATTAGATTATTTTTTGGCTTAGCTGTTGAGGTCGATTAATCCAACTTAAAAGATTTTGAACTGGATCAATATCGATTGATTACTTATTAATGTATTCTTGGAAGTTATTTTCAAAATTTGTTGGTGTATTTCTGTATCTGAAATGGAACTAAATCGATTTTTTTCACACATTTTACTTGACGCGTTGACAGTTTTAAATAATTATTTGAAAACTGCATATCATTTATCAACAAAAGCAAAAGCTACAGAGATTATTCCCGGGAATAATCACAAGAGCTTTATTCTCAATATAATAATGACATGATTGGTTAAGACGCAGACACGTGACCTACAATGAATCATTTTATTGGTTTTGAGAAACGTCAAAAATTATCAATATGTTTAATGTTATCGGAATTATCTTAGTCATTATATTGCTACGCATTTGTTATAGAAGCGTATGTTATGGAAAAACAAATTTGACATTTATAATGTCAGTTTCAATATTGCCAATAAGTATATACTAATTAAATTTACTTATAATGAAAAGTGACGATTGAATGTCATCCCCCGACCCCCGAGAATAAAGAGGCATTAAATTAAATCATGAAAGTAGGTTGTAAATGTAGTACTGTACAGCCTGTCATTTGTGAACAAAAGCCCACTTTTAATGACAATCGGCAAAAAAATATTTTACAATAAATGAATTTATAATACTTTGAAATCTTTTAAGTAAAACTTATTATGAATTAAATAATGCTTTATTTTAGTTATTACAGATTTTGTGGTAAACCCAACCATTTAAGAAATAAAAGAAAATACATAAAAAGTTCTGTCATTATAGTTATTTTACTACTTGTGGAATGTAGTCCATTATCTTAACCTCACTTTTTCGGTTATAAGTTAAAGGAAAATTTAATTACAAAACTTTAACCCGTGCAAAAAACTGACAGACATAAACAGTCCAACTTTTTTTTAAATCATTTTTTTAGTTTTACTAGTGATTAAAACGTAAAGATTTACCAAAATCTTTAAATATTTTAAACTCACCAATACAGTACTCATATTTCCTCTTTTATATAAGTACGGAAAATAAAAAGAATTTCGTATTAAAAACTAGGTCAAACGGGTATAAGATCCTTTATCGAACATATATCATGCGCGAAATGAAAGCAAAATAAAATTGACAATTTGAGGCTAATTACATATTACAGATTACTATAAGAAATAAAACAAATAATTAGACAAATCTACCAACGCCAACAGAAAAAGTTCAAGTTATTGTTTTATTTTAGATGACAACAGGTAAATAACGTCAAATAGTCAATATTATTCTCGATTCATTTCGTGAGTGAAACATATTTGTTAAAAAATGTACTTATTGTATTTCTTAACACTGATTTTTAAAAATATTTTTGTCTTAAAATTAATTGAATAGAAAATACTGGTATATTCATATTTGTATTTCCTATATAACATAAAATACGTAAGACACCTATATAATTGAAATAACACTTAGGTTATTAAAAAGAAAACATTAAAAAATATGGGTTCATATATCTGTAGGTACATCAGTTTACTCAATTCTGGATTTCTGAATGCTACAACTCTGTAACAATAATTATTGTAAATTTTGGATCATGTATCTTACCGTCAAGTGCAGTTAACAGCTGTCAAATCCTTTCTCCCTCTCGGACTCCCTTGTGTTAAAATAAAAATAAATAAATATATCATCACGCCTTCTACCCATTACTGGGCGAGGCACTCTGCCGAAGCAGATCTCGGTAAGTGATATATTTTGCGCGTGAAGTGCGGTTACCAGTCGTCAAATCACGGCCTCCAAAGATGTTAGTGGTGGAGGAGCCACAGGGGTAGCTTTTGAAATTATGAAAATTGTTTGTCGTCTGTGGGAATCGAACCAGGGTTCTCAGGATCCTCAGGCCGACTTCATACCACTGAGCTAGCCACCCCTTGTGTTAAAGATTAAAATAAAAGATTACAAGTCAGTAGATTTGCATGTTGAATTCATACAAATATTATTGGGATGTTAAAAAAAATACTGAAAAATGTAATCCAATAATATCTTAGATTGAGGCATTTAGGCATATACTGTAATTCACTCAGTTAATTTTAAACCCCCGTTAATTTTTTTATCCAATGACAATAAACGATACTAATCAAGAAAAATAAATTACATTTGCTGAGTAAGTATCCATTGGTCAAAAATTATTATTATTCTTTTTTATACATTTTAGTCATACAGTATACTCTTTTTCATCTGATATACATATTAATATTATATAAGTGATTGGTGCATATTTACTTTTCACTCGCAATCATTATCATTTAATAAATTAATTTCTTCACATAATTATGTTTTAAATCTAAAATGAATTGATTTCGTAATGTTGCAAGCAGAAAATATATTATAAATGAAGAAAACGTCTTCCGAGAATATGGTTTGTGACTGTTAGTAATGACTTTTGTCTGGAATTTCAACGCATCTGACTTCGATATATGGCGAGGGGTTCGTGCCACGCGGGGTGCAAAAGAGGAATGCAACATCTGCTTTTAAGACTCGCCGTCTGTTTAACAGAACCGAACTTAAGCATTTTCAGTAGAACGCAATTTATTCTTATGTACGTTTTTGTTTCCAGCCAGTACTCGACTGTATTCGTACTGTTCACTCTTAGAATGTAATCTGCCTGAATTTGGTAGGCAGTATTTTCTTCAAGAGAAAAATCTATTTGACGGGACCCGTGATCACAGTTTAGTCTCACGTTTCATTTAGGTATAGTTTTCTTTCCCTATCTATTTGTTTGCCTAAAAGTTATATTTTTTACGATAAAATTCAACAGTTACAGCGGAGAAGACTACTGAAGTGGAAGAGAAAGTGATACATATTAATTCATTATCATAAATAAATGATAAAAATAAACTTTATTCATTTTTATTTATATTTTTGTATTGATTTTCGCAAAGACTTTTTATTCATTGTTTAGTTAATAAAAATATTTATATATATTTTTATGTAATGTGAAATATTTTTTTGTGATCTCAAATACCCCCTAGGTTTATCATTTCTATTCAATAAATTTTTATTAATGAATGGATACATACCTGGATATTAACCCCGAATATTTATTTCGAAAATTAAGTAACTGAATATTTTATATTACTAGTCGATCTCTGACTTTAGTGAAATTAAGTTAACAATAATAAAGGCCCCATTAAAAAAGTTGGTTGTATGTCTTGCCGAAATTTTTATGGATCTTACTACTGGCTAAATTATTTCATAAATGTTACATCGAAGCACCGAGCTCAAGTATATTACGAGTACAACAATTTGTCCGGCATTTGTTGGTACCTATTCCTTATGAGAATGTTTTTATACTTTGGGGAAAAAGTAAGACTATATTTATAATGTACAGATCATAAAATACAATTTTGTTTTTTAAATTTGAAAAATTAAGTATTGTTTGTTTTACGTTAACAATTTTAGTACCACTGAGTTGATAGTTATTTCTAATATATAATTTACGAGCAATTCTTGTATCCAGCTGTATGTGTCAATGATCGACTCTAACGGTTTTGATGAACATTGCATTGTATTGTTTTTTTTTTATTATTATTATTTAGTACGTCATTTTGAAAGATATGTTGGGAGAAAATTCATGAAAATTTAGTTATTCAGAATATAGGCTTGTGAGTACATTAGGGTAATGTAATTTGTTTCAAAAAATTTATTGCAACCAAAATTAACTCGATATAACCAACTGTTTTCGAGATATGAACGAAAATTTGAAAGAAAAGTTTTTTTTTATCTATTTCTAGTTTCTTATTTTTCATTTTAAACTTCCCATTTCTCGCTATTTTCCGAGAGACGCCCGGTCTTCTAGATATTCTTTATTTATGTAACAATTCACATGATTAGGGGGCGTATTTTTTGACAGATAATGTTTATTTTTACAGCGTGTACAAATTTTAAACAGTATTAGTACGTGTATTATTTTCAACTCAAGTGTAATTTAATTCAGTGCTTATTAATATCTTTGGTTAAATATTTGTTATATAATGTATAATTCTTATCGTAGGATCTATATAAAATAGTCTATCTATATAAAATAGTCTATCAAAGCCCAGTAAATAAAATCTCGAGAAAAATGCGTCTCAAACAAGAAATCGTGCGTTCAAATCTCACTGATTTCAACTTACGAGTATGTACGAGTATATACATAAAATCATATGATTGTGCCTAAGTAATTCGCATTTCACTATATGCTCACTGTGAATTGTAATTGAGATTAAATTCCTGTTGTGCAGAATAACATATAAATAAATAAATACATATACAATGTAGATTCACTCGACATCAACGCAAAAATAGAAGAAATAATAGGTATAATCCAAAGTATTATTAAATAATTACTATTTTTTTCTATAAACTACCAAAAGTTCCAATTTATAATTTTGTGTTCGTAACATAGGGTTGTTAGTTACAAATAAAAGTTTTTTTTTTTTTTTTGTTTCGCTTTAAATATTTGTATTCTACACAAATCTCTGTTTAAGTTGAACTGAAAAACAACCGACTATGGATAGCATAAGTTATACGCCATAATAGTTATTTGTACATCAAGGGTTGAAAGTAGCTGTCGCTACGCTCTTTCAACAATCTCTAGTCTCGGTCTGCAAATATACTTTCAACCAGAGGTGTGTACAACATTTTTTCTACGATCCGAAATTATGATTTTTAATTGAAATTAATTACATTTTGGATTGTAGATAACTAGGAAAACAATACAAACAAAATAAAAATGTAAAACAATTTTGAGATTTGTGGTTTGCAAAAAGTTTCGTTGCAAACAGAAACGGTCTGCAAAAAAATCCCGGTCCGTAAAGAACCTTGATGTGTAATAATTAACTTTCTGCCACCATATGAGGTTCAAAAAGCCTATTTTTTTATTGATCGTAGAAATGTATAAGCGGCTTAGAAATTAATTGTAGCTCTACGCATGTGTATTACGGTTTTACGTGTTCCTGATTTCTCGAAGGTATTTTTCGGCTAATAAAAAAATTTTTATTTTCTGTTTGCTAGAAAAAAATATTTTCATCTTATTTTTTTCATTGAAGACAAAACGAATATTATGATACCTAATTACCTAAAGTCCTAAAGATAAGTGAAATGAAAGCTCGTTATTATTATAAAATTATTAGAAATAATTATTTAGAGTTTAAGTAGATATATTATAATATCGATCTATTGTCTTAATATACATTCGTATCGTGAAGAGAATTTAGAATAGTTTTTTTAATCAATATCTAATATAATCTATATTTCTTTTTGCTTATCTACTCTGCCACTTAATTTTTATTGTCTAGAAATAAATGAATTTTATTTATTATAAATAGTAGACTCAGTTTCAACAAGAGTTTTTTGTTATTCTCTTTGAAAAACAATTGAAACATCGTGGGCTAGCGTAAAATATACATCTAATTAGGCTCATTCTTTTCTTAATTCTCATTAATATAATATATCGTGAGAATCGTCAATTTCTATGCGCTAAATAACTTTTTTTGCATACAAAAAAAATATTATTATTTATTATTCATTGGTGTATTTACATAAGTATAAACATATCTTCGCGGTAGATATAGTTTCTAACAAATATGGCTCAGAAAATTAATAAGATATTTTTCAAATTTTGTTATTTATTGGCTGTAAGTCCTAGTGAGCGAGTTTTTAACACACGATGTTTTTAAATATAATTTCAGTACTTGTAGTATTTAAAATCTAGATATATATATTTATAAATGAATTTTCTAGTAAGAAATTTTTGAATATTGCAGTAAAGAAAATTTGAAAATGTAAAACTACTTTCATAATTTTGGTAATAAACTTACCAGGTTGTGAATTGCGTGACGTCATTTATTCATACACATACAATAATACTTTTCACTCATACATTTACAAGTGCTGTGCTTGAAACGTCAAAGAGCGTTCTAACCCGAAATTTCGAAATTTTTGTATCAAGGTATGTACAAATATGAATTAAATAGGTTCAGTAAATTTATTTCTGTAAAAGGAATGCTATACAAACACATGTTATAGCTACATTTATTTAAAAAGTAAGTAAATTTTGTTCGTTAAATATAATTTGTAAGCTACTTTTTATCGTAGTTATAATGAAAAAGAAAAAAGCCTAAAACGCATGCCATCTGCCAACCGAAAGAAAATGTAGAAGTTTAGAGATCATTTATCATGTCGGTACCATGAGTGTCCGTATAATAAAAGATTTCACAGGTAGCTCAGTGGTATTGAGTCGGCCTGTGGATTTGACGAGGGATTTGAGAACCCGGGTTCGATTCCCACAGCCGACAAACACAGTGCCACACCCAGTAATGGGTAAAAGGTGTGATAATATATTTATTTATTTTATTTTGCAATGTGTTAAATATTGACATTAGAAATTTTCACATTAAATAGTAGAGTGACTACCCATAAAAATGTAAACACAAATTATTTATTTATTTGACAAGGAATATTGCTGCAAATTGATCCTGATTTTGAACGTTTAATCAGTCGATCTCATTTTTACTTCGTCTCCTTGAACATGTCGTTGTTTATTTATTATTTTTTATAAAAAACGCAATGTCAAATCAAAGTATAACGTTTTACAATTGTAATACTTACAATAAAAACTAAGATATCCGAAGGTTGCGTCGTATAAATATCTTAGAGCCTCACCTACTTACACGCAATAATTTTAATTTTTAATTTCGATTCAAAAGGAAGGGACGCCCCCAAGAATTGCTGCATAAATTAGAAATTAAAAAAAGTTTTAATGTCAACAGTGAAGAAATAGGAGTGTACATTTGCATGTACATCATCGGGGTCTGGGGTTTACTAGCAGTTTATACTCGTAAATAAAAGAGAAGTTTGGCACTGAAATTATATTTTTTAATTGTGCTTCATAAAATTAAAGTACCCATAAGATGAGTTATAGTCTCAGTTGCTGTACTGATGATATAACTAAAGATACGTTTTCGTTATATTTAAACATTTGAAGCATTATTTTTATAAATATATGATCACATTGTTTCATTCTAAATAATTTTTATTAATCGTAATGGGAAGATCAAGTAGTGTCCAATTAAATATTTTGATTTGAAAGTAAAATATATTACTTTCCACGCAAGTAACATATAATATATGTAGAAAGGGATGTTTTGTAATCGAGGCAGAAACTCAATTTCTTCTTGAATGAAATTCTGTGTTTTGTTTTAAGCGTACATGTAGATATAAATAAAATTTCATTTGGATTACTTAAGAAATCTTCTTTTAAGGGTCATAAGTAGGTAAATTATAGATCGATAGATTTATCCCTATTAATTTTAGAAAAAAAAAAATACCAATGTTGTTCAGAATTAAAAACTGCATTAATTTAATACGTTCCTATCATAACATAAACGTAAAATAAAATTTCTGTTCTTAGGCTTTTTTCACAGTGCCATGCAAAATAAAAAAAAATATTTTAATTTGTAAACAGCTTAAAGATGTCTATTTCGCGACGGAAACGTACTATATTAATAAATTTGGACACATTGCATGCCGTTTTTAATTCTGAAAAATCTATCGCCAATAGAAAATTATACTCAAATTTTTTTATTCCATTGGAAAGAGAATTTTTCTATTAATTTTACACTATTCATTTATTTTATTTGAACAATAATATCCTATTAAAGTAATATGAATGTCCTGTCAAAACAAATAAATTAAATGGTTATGAACAAAAAAAGACAACAAACAATTAAAAATTAAATTATTATTAAGGTTATTTATAATAATAACACCAGAATAAATCACGAAAGAACTAAAACATGTAATTTTAATTAGTAACAAAATATGAAACAAATTTAAATCATTTACATAAAATATTCAAATCACTCTTGTTATATTTTTTGAAAAAAAAAAAATAAATAAATAAACTACACCAAGTGTTTGATTAATGTATATGTATTTTAAAATGTTACACCAAGTGCCTACGGCTCAAACCATCGATTCTATTAGAATATCTTTTATGTCATTAGTTGAAAATTAGGTTTTCTTACGCGTTTTGAAAAGTTGCGTAACCCAGGATTCAGAGCTGGGCAGTAGCTAGCTACTTTTGTAGCTTAGCTACTAGCTTAGCGACATTTACCTTAGCTGTAGCTGTAGCTTAGCTAACTGTGAAAAAATATAGCTGTAGCTTGTAGTTAGCTACTTTTTTTTCTATTAGCTTAAAATAACAATTGAATCTACTTTTAAAGCTACTTTTTGTAGCTTAAAGCTACTTTTTATAGCTTAAAGCTACTTTTTAAGCAGAAGGTCAACAATGTACGCATGCGTACAAGCTAAACCCACACAAAATAATTATTTCTTGCCGGTTCTAATACGCAAAAATACACAGTAGGTGCCAGATGGTATTTGCTATTTTTGATATTTATGTACATAATAGTAAATTAAGTCATTATAACAAAAGACTGATCATATGACCATGACAAATTTAATTATTTCACAATAATTTAAAAAAGTAGCTTTAAAATTTAACAGCTACTTTAACGAAAGCTTTTAGCTGTAGCTTAGCTATATTTTACAAAATATAGCTTATAGCTGTAGCTTAGCTACTTTTTTAAAGAATAGCTGTAGCTGTAGCTTAGCTACTTTTTTTAAGTAGCTTGCCCAGCTCTGCCAAGATTTGGTGGTGAATGTGCCATAATGGTATTTATACCATGCTAAAAAATATCTCGTAAAAATATACTTAAAAAACTATATAATCGACACTCTGTAGTGTGTTGGTCAAGTAAATACCGTCAATTGGGGTTATATCGAGCAATTAATTCCAAATATGAATTGCTGACTGTAATTTTCAAGTTGATAGGTTCAAGTTATTGATAAAAATTTGTTACATTTAGAGAGTATTTGTCAAAATTGTTGGAAGAAATTCAAGTGATAAGTTCTCTTAAAAAAAAATCTT
This sequence comes from Pterostichus madidus, assembly GCA_911728475.2. Classification (NCBI taxonomy): domain Eukaryota; kingdom Metazoa; phylum Arthropoda; class Insecta; order Coleoptera; family Carabidae; genus Pterostichus; species Pterostichus madidus. Next base: position 22,173,289 of record OU452301.1, on the reverse strand, counting down.
ATCATTAATTTCGAAACAACTCAAGTTTTGTATATTTGAAAAAAACCTCCGTGTATCTAGCTAATCATTTACTTTGTGAAAGAAATAGTAAAACATAACCTTACAAACATGTTATGACAGAAATTTGCAATATTTCCTGGTATTTATCATTGGAAAATTTATATATTTTTATATATTTACATAAATAATAAAGCTGCTAATCTTGTAAATACATGTGTTTCATTATATGGAATATATCTGAAAATTTTCCTATGAAAATATAAGATTTAAAATATCTCTACGCACAAAGCAATGCGTCTAATACAACCCCAACAGCAATTATTGATGAAATCAAATTGGATTATAAAGAAGTTCATAGGTCCCAGTTCAAATTCTGACAGTATCGTAATTTTCTTTGTATAATTCAATTTGAATATATAGTTGACTAACATTACGTTTTAGTTTTAATTCTGAATTATTTAAAAAAAAAATTATGTTGTCTACATGTCGCAAGCTAATAAAGTCGAATGTGTACAAACAAGCACAGTTGAACATGAACAAGTACTAATATACAAACGAACACGAATATATGTGTACGTACGAATATTCCCAATAATTTTTATAGTATTCATTTCGTACATGTTTTTCAATAATCCAACTATTTATGTAAAAGACATAACTGTTTTGTTCGACCGCTCCATTCCTTCAAGAATCAATTTCATTAGTACCGTCACATCGAACTAACACGAATGATCAAGTTTCTTTGATATACTCGTACCTCCAATGGGCAAGTTTTAACATTTTGAATTTTTATATTTTTATTATACTTACCGATCGTTATTTTTTGTTTCTACAATAGTTAATGACTTCGTAGGTACTTATTGTTTTCATAATGCCATAAAACTATTTTTCTTTTTAATACTATGAAATGATATTATAATAAGATTATTAACTTTTTTAACAATTTTTAAACAAATAAGTATAACATCACACCTTTTACCCATTAGTGGGTGTAGCACTCTACAGTGCAGATCTCGAGAAGTGATATATTTTTGCACGAGAAGTGCGGTTATCAGTTGTCAAATCACGCCTTAGTTTAATATTGTGAGAAGCAGTTATTAGATGTAGGAATTAATCAACACAGTTTCTATTTCGATAGTTAGCAAATTTTTTAACTTGGACCAAAAGTACCTGAAATACCATTGCGCATTAAAATACTATAAATCATTTTATCTAATAAAATATGGACTGAATTTAATCATTAAACCTTTAAATATTTAACACTTCAATTTATACAAGCCGTCAAATCATGGCCCCTAAAGATGTTAATGGAGGAGGAGTCACAAGGATAATTTGAATGTGGTGAAAATTGTTTGTCGGTGATATAAGAGATATTTTCATATTTACAACATGACGAGCAAATATATAAAAACATTAGTGACCAGATCTTCCAAATTTCCGAGGACGAAACTGAGAAAAATAAAACTTCGTCAAATTTGTTTGATAAATCAGTTTTCTTTTTTTCTATATAATATATTGATTTCATTTAACTCGGTATAATTGTACACTTTCAAAATGATAATCTTAAAATCTTTAAATAAATATCTGTTATTTTTAGAAACCCATATGTTACAAAAGTGTTTTAAAAAGATTATCTCTTGTAATTTTAACTTGAAACTTTTTCTGTTTCTAAAGAAATAGCAGCGTAAAGAAAAATTTAAAATTTTTACTGCCTTTTTGAATAAGTACTTAAATTATTTAAGTGATTAAATAGTCATATAATATAAGTATCATACTTCTAGAAAACAAGTAGGTGTACTCAAGTGTAATATTTTGTCATAGTCCTTGAAAAGGAGGACGTCTGGTCACCTTAATTACACATAATTTAATAAATTATTTTCCTTGAAATAGACATATTTTTTAATTACAGTGACCAACGATTCTATTGATATTTTTATCGCGATTTTTGATTCAGTAAAAAAATTCACTAAGACGAAAACATTAAATAATGATGTACAAAGTTTTTTTATATTTACACTATTGCACATTATCATCACTATACAGTTTTCAAAAATAATTGTTTAATAACGAGAAAATAAGAATGCCTATCGATTTTTTCAATCATAACTAGTTAGTTTTATTTAAGAGTTTATTGCGTGACATAAATTTATTAAATTTTAAGAACTTAGTCATATGAATGTCTTTAAATTTATAAATTTATTAATTATAATATTATTATAAGCGAAAATATGATTCCAGCAGTTGATTTACATTCAGTAATCACTATATTTGACTAGAATTCAAATATTTAGAATTGGTAAATCCTATGAGATACTCAACTACTAATCACAAAGTACCGAATAGAATCACAGAAAACTGAAATAAAAAATATTTCGGAATTATATATTTTTTGTTTAGAAATGTTAATAGCTACAATTCAGCGCAGATGATAGATGAGGCGGCGCTAATGATAATCACTTTCAGAAAATGTTTAAACTTATTTTTTTTTCGTAGTCTTTACTATGGTAGTATAAAGTCCATTTCATTTCGAATAACAGTTACGTTCGAAAAACTAATTATAATATAAATGAGATAATTTCGATGTAATTGTTCATTAAAATGAAATTGGTTTTCTCATTGGTCTAAAAATGTATAATTTTAATTATACAAATTATGTTAAGATAGTAAATGAAAGTGATATAATTGTACTATAACCATATTATTAACTAATCTTTAGTGTGTCAAATTCGTAACACTTGAACTGAAAAAATATATTTTTCTTGAAGTCTAAAAGATGCATAATGCATCCCTGCAGTTTAATATTACTTTCTTAATATCAAACTTTTTCTCCTTTTACAGGTGGAAGTCTTATTAGAATTGAGCATTTATGTTCTTGAGGGTTTCATCCATTGTACCCTCTATAATTTTTGTCCTTTTTTTAGGTTTCTTATGTCAGTCCACTTTATTCTTCGTTGTTCTGCCGCTTTTTCCATGTTTTATTTGGTCGTCTTTTTTTTCTATTGGTTTTGCTATGTAGACTCTCTTTACTAGTCTGTCTGCTACCATTCTGTGTATATGTCCTAGCCATCTGAGTTAATGTTCTTGTGTTCTACTGTTTTTTTTTCAGTTTTTTTCTGTAAGTTTCATTTTTGGTTTGATCTTTCCTTGTCTTTTCTTCCCTTTTTTAATAATCAAATTTCTAAATTATCTTACATCTGATATTTTTTGTTGCTGTCCAGGTTTCGTTTGCATATTTTAAAATTCAACTTTTACTTCTTGGAGATATCTTTCTTGCCTAGAAAAGTTGATCTTAATACATTAAACAATCTTGCTATTTTTCCAGTTCTTACTCGGATTTCGTCTTTTACTTTTCCGGTACTGCTTCTCATTGTTCTAATTTTTAATTTTCTATTGTTATGTTATGTGTTCCGTCTTCGCCATTTAGGAGCATTGTTTTTGGGTTTGCTTGTTTGTTGTTGTTTTTCTTTTTTTTAGTTCTTCGTTGTTCGATGTTAATGTTGTATTGTAAGTTCGCTTTGCTTTCTCATATTCTTATTTCTTAAATTTTCCGGTATCCCGCCTTGCATGTTTTTACTTTTCCTTTACAATTCTTTGCTATATCGTCTAGAACTAGCGAGAAAAGGGGTTATTACACAGCCTTGCCTCAAATTGATTTTGAACGTTTGTTGTTTTAATCCCTTAGTTACTTTGTATAGGCTTCTTATATGCTGAAAAGTGGCTTAATTTACGTTTTGGTTTTCCAAGCTCTTCCAAGCATCTTCATTTTATCAAAGGTTTTTTCTAGGTATTGTTTTGCTTTTTCGTATAGTTGTCTCAGTAAGAATACATGATCTTGGACTCTTCTATTTGCTCGAAAGCCGCTTTGCCTGTCTTCTTGTGTTTGTTTCACTTTTACTCTTACTCTTATGTATTAATTCTAGGTTTCTTGTAAATAGCTTTCCTGCTACACTTATAACGTTATGTCTCGGTAGTTTTCACAATCTTTGCTATCTGAATTTTTAAATATCGGGAACTTGCCAGTTCTCCGGTGCTACTTTTGTCTTCCTTACCTCGTTCATGATTTCTCTTAATCTCTCGTGACTTGTATTTCCTGAATATTTTATCATTTCTTGTGTTATATTATCATATCCTGCCGCTTTTCAGATTATCATTCTTAGTATGGTTTGTACAAGTTCTGTTTCACTTATCTCTTCTTTTAATTTGTGGGTTAGTTGCTTCTACGCTTCGTAGAAAAACTTTTCATTTTCCAAATTGTGTTCATTTCTACTCACTTCTCTTTTTTTCTTTTTTATTTTCGCTTTTATCTCTTCTATCAACTAAGGTGTTTTCTTAAAATACGTATTTGCTATTTTTGCTATTCCACATGCTGTCCTCTTGCATTTAATATAGTTATTATGTAATAGTTCCTCTTATTTATTTTTATTTTCCAGATATAGGTATTCTTGTAAGATTTCTTCAACTGCTTTTTGGAATCTATCTCTTGTTTCTTTGTTGCTCAGCATGTGACTCTTTTCTCATGTATTATTACCTCCTTTTGTTTTTCTTTGTGTTGTCTCTGGTCTGTCAACATCATTTTTACAAAGTAGTGATCGCTTCTAATTTCTAGTTTTTTACTTACTATGAAATAATCTACGAATATAATGGATTTTTGTTCTTACTTGGTTTTTCTCTATTGTAGTTATGTATGTCCTTGTGGCTGAATCATTATTTCTAGATCGTTTTCTGTGCTTGGATTAATAATTCTTTTATTGTTGTTTTTCGTCTTTTTTCTATCTTTTCTTAGATATCTGTTTATGCCCTTATCCTCTTTTCCTATTCATCCATTAATGTTTTCTATTTCATTCTATGTCTCATCTCTTTTATAACTCTTCAAAGAATATTTCCTTTATATCTTTGTTTTCATTATAATTGGGTATATATCTATCTTCTATATATATAAAAATTAATGTTTGTTTGTCTGTTTGTTTGTTTGTCCCTTATGCGTTCTTATACCATTCATCCGATTGCGATGAAATTTTGCTAAGTTGTTGAGTGCACGCCCGCGAAGGTTTCTAACTTAGCACACGTCCAATCCGCCATCTTGAAACAAAATGGCGGCTAGCTATCTTGAAAAGTACTGCACTGATTCGATTCAAATTTGGTATAGACATAGACGAGAACCAATCTTAATATATAGGTATAATAAAGATTCAGTCCGCCATCTTGAAACAAAATGGCGGCTAGCTATCTTGAAAAGTACTGCACTGATTCGATTCAAATTTGGTATAGACATAGACGAGAACCAATCTTAATATATAGGTATAATAAAGATTCAGTCCGCCATCTTGAAACAAAATGGCCGCTTGCTATCCTGAAAAGTACTACACTGATTCGATTCAAATTTAGTATAGACATAGACGGGAACCAATCTTAACATATAGGTCTAATAAAACTTTAGTCCGCCATCTTGAAACAAAATGGCCGCTAGCTATTCTGAAAACTACTGCACTGATTGGATTCAAATTTGGTATAGACATAGACGGGAACCAATCTTAACATATTGGTATAATAAAGCTTCAGTCCGCCATCTTGAAACAATATGGCCGCTAGCTATCCTGAAAAGTACTGCACTGATTCGATTCAAATTTGGTATAGACATTGAACGAAACCAATCTTAACATATTGGTATAATAAAGCTTAATTTCGCCATCTTTAAACAAAATGGCCGCTAGCTATCTTGAAAAGTACTGCACTGATTCTTCTTATTTTGTACGGACATAGACGGGAACCAATCTTAATATATAGGTATAATATAACTTCAGTCCGCCATCTTAAAACAAAATGGCTGCTAGCTATCCTAAAAAGTACTGTACTGATTAGATTCTTATTTTGTACAGACATAGACAGGAACCAATCTTAATATATAGGTATAATAAAACTTCAGTCCGCCATCTTAAAACAAAATGGGCCATTAGCTATCCTGAAAAATACTATACTGATTCGATTCAAATTTGGTGTAAGCATAGACGGGAACCAATCTTAACATATATGTATAATAAAGCTTCAATCCGCCGTCTTGAAACAAAATGGCCGCTAGCTATCGTAAAAAGTACTGCACTGATTCGATTTAAATTTGGTATAGGTACAGACGAGAACTAATCTTAACATATAGGTATAATAAAGCTTCAGTCCTATGCCATTCGAATTCAGACGTTTGCAGTTTCCGGTACGACTCGCATTTGCAATGACCGTCAACAAAGCACTGGGACAATCGCTACAAGTGTGTGGACTAAACTTGGAAAATCCATGCTTCTCACATGGACAGCTGAACACAAACACTTTCTTTGAGTTGCAATGAAACGCATGCGGGGTACTCGCATTAAATTGTAGACCACGCGAACGAAGTCGCGGGTAATAGCTAGTAATTTCTATAAAAATTTTCTGTCCCAATTTGTTACATAGATTCTACGCCGGACCAGATTACCCAGTAATTCTGTACTATTTGTACATGTTTCCTTTCTTCTTTGTTTCTGTAATTCCTATTATGTCCAGTTTTTTTTTATTTATTTATTTTTCCCATTTGTTCCTGTTATTTGTAGATAATCCTTCTTACATTTCATGTTCCCAATGCAACTAGTATTTATTGTGAATTCATTATTCTATTTGTCCTTTCTGTTCCCTTTAGGCTACATTCATCCTCATTATCCTTATTCATTGCTGATATCATCTTCCGTGTATTTGATTTTGTGTTTATTAGCTTTTTCATTTTCATCCCACTCAAAAGTTTCGCCATTTATTATAAGTTTTTTTTGTAGCCTACTTTAACAATTTCTCCTTTTTCGTTTCTCGCAATTTGCCGTATCTCCGCTTATATTCTCTTTTTATCAAGTATTAAATAATTTTCAATGTATATTTTTCTTCCTTTCAACTTGTTTTTGCTCTGCATTATATTTTTTTTGTTTTCACAGATCTAGATGCAGTTTTTTTACCACATCTCTTAGTGATATTTTCCTTGAATTGTCTTTTTACAGCCAAGATCTTTGATTATTATTTTGTATTTTCTGTCTTGTTCTTCTATTTTATTTTTTTTAAATATATTATGGAATTAATTTTTGTACTCACAATTTACATTCGATATATAAGATGTGTGTATCATAATTAAGCTTGTTCTCACAAGTATCTTGCACAAATAAACTGCGTGCATTACAATACACGTGATATACTTTTACTTTCCTTTGAAAATAATATTCAGGTTCTGACTGTACGTTCTATACCAACAGCTGTAGTTACGCTGCTGCTTTGCTGCCGTTTTCAAATACTATTCAAACGAACGCGTTTGCGAATGTGAGGTGGTAGACGGTAGTAGCTGTTACGCAAAAATAATATGCACCTTTCAACTATTATTACTCTTGCAGTGTGGAATATTCTACTTCTGGTATAGTAGTCAATTTACCAAAGAGATCGTCTTCAATTAAATAAATTATTTATGAAGATTTTAATCATCTCGTTAAATACTACTAGTGTGAAACATTACTCAACAGAATTAACGGAATTCAGTGATTTTTATCTTTTATGCAATTGTGTATTAAAGGTTTAATAAATTTATTTTTATTGTTGGTAGTTTTTATTTACATAGCATAGAATTTTCAAAAGATGTAAACACTTCCAGTATTCAGTGTTTCATATTGTCCATTATCAAACATTTATAAATTTATTTTATAGAAAAATACATTTTTTGCCGACATTAAAAGTGTAAAATGGTCAATATGGAAAAGCAACAAATTGGACATTTATTATTTAATTTAATAACTATAATTATAACCACATATCGTTTCTTTACTCTCGAGTGGGGTTAACATTTCTTCGTAACTTTCCATTATATATTTAAAATTTTGTAAATATACATATAAGTAGTGATTGATTGAAATTATAAACGTCAAATTGTTTTTCCATAACCAGCTCTTAATAAATGCATAGCAACGAAGATGACAATAGCGTTAAAAATATTGAAAGTAATCACAAAATTAATATTAATTTTAAACCAGCTGCAAAAGAATTATGTGTTCAAAACTGCAAAAAAACATGTTTACTGTAAGGCTGGATTCATAGCCTAGGTTTCACCTGTGCTATGAAACTCTAGTCGCGGCAGTAAATCTGATACTTTTTTGCGTAGTTAAACAAATAACTATAAATTTAAAAAAAGAAATTCAGTACTTATAAAAATATGTAAGTTTAAATATATTATCACGTCTTTTCTCCATTACTGTGTATAGTACTCGGCAGTAGCAGATCTTGACATAGTTTTGTGCTTCAAATACAGTTAACAGCTGTCAAATAACGTGCCCAAAGATATTATTGGAGATGGAATCACAGTGGTAATTTTAATGTGAAAAACAGTTAGCGTCTATGGGAATCTAATTCGGATTCTTAAATTCACAATCCAACACGTTATCAGTGAGCTGTCTACATACCAAACATTTATATGGATTTTGTCAAATAACATTTCAAACAAAAGTTTCAAACAAACCATGAAAATGTTGTCAACAAAACACGTTACTTTTGTACATATTTGTTTATTTTTTAAAACATTGTTTTGGACAAAAAATCGTAATGTAAACGTACCTTAGGAATTTAATTAAAATTTGTATTTAAATTATACTTGAAGTAGATAGCAAAGATAATTAATTAAATAAAAACAATCTGCAATTAATTTAATTTATATTTTTCTTTATGATATCAGTATGACTTGTCTATCTTAGCACAATTTGAAGTAGTCTTAAAATAAAAAAAGGATAATATATGTAAGACAAAATATTATTATTTTATATAGATATTTAATTTTTTAATCATTATTACAATTATAATTACTTTCGCTCTTAATTGATCTTGATGTAAAATTTTCATGACTTGCCTAATCTACCTTAAATTACTGATTAAATAAAAAAGTTTGAATTCTCTAAATACTTCTAGATTTTAGCAAAATTTTCTCTTCGAGTGCTTTAATTTATTATAACATTTGGTACATCATGAACAACTTTTGGAAAAAATTATTAACATTCGTACAAATCGCATTTTTCAATAAGATTAACCAAAGTTTGTTCTCTAAAAATCTATTGAGCCGATCCGCAGAGAAGTGTTAGAAACCAATGTTTTATAGCATTTATTTTCAAATATTTCTTTCTATACAACTATAAAAAATAACATTTTGTACACTTTACCGCCCGTTGTCAATAGCGACGTACAAAAAAATAGTTTTAACATCGGCTAAAACTCCTAAAATAACAAATATTTGTGGGAAATAAAAGTCAATAAATTTTACCATCTTCTTGATTACAAAATCTTATTTATAGGTATGAAACGGTATTTCCAGTTCTTAAAAATTATGAATGAAGAATTTACTAAATTATTGAGGACAGACATATATTTTTCAATGATACCTTATTAAAAATATATTACTTATCATGAGTTTCCCACCATATTTTTATTGTTTTACTAAAATTTATAATCAGTGTTATAAAATGTATCTAAATACATCTCTGAACTCGATTAATCCCATAATCTTTCTACATCAAGCATTCTCATAAAACAAAGCGTGGTCTCGAGATAATTTAATAAAAAATTCTAAATGACATAATGTCTTTAATGACCGGTGCATAACAATGTATACCTACACTCTCCTAGATTATAACTCAAAAAAGTTGACAAGGCTTGGAGTTGAGTATAGTTTGATTCTAAAAAGCGGTCGCTGTAACTGTTAAAGAATTTTATTTAAAAATATTTCAGTGGCATTATTATTATGCGAATCGTATCATGTACTGTTAAACAGAAAAGTGTACTTACTTCATAGTATCATATGTTTATATAATATATCTCACTCATTGTTTTACTCATTGAATTTCAAGATTAGTGTAATTCCCGGTGTACTGTAGGTACGAGTAGATAAAGTATATCTATATGACAAGGACATTAAAGTAAGTTTTTAATAATATAAATGCGGTACCGAATTTTATAAGGGGTATGGCTCATTCTTGAATTTATCGACCTGTGTTTCTGTGAAAATGAGAACCGAAATTCGATTCCTACTACCGACAGATTTTTACTATATTAAAGTTATCTCTATGAATTACACTAATGTCTTTAGGACGCGTGATGTAACTGTACTAACCCCTACAGTAATATATAAATTGGTGTTATGTCATATTTATGTACCTATTTATTTATGTTATAAAATTTATAGTCCGCTCCTGTTTTTACTGGAATATTTAGCATTAAATTGGCATTCCTTTACTGAAATATTTACGACTTATCAAGAAATATAAGTAAAAATTCTACATTTATTTTTAGAGCTTGCGTCAATGGCTTTGAAATCTTTAACTTCAAGAAGACGGAACTGTATTTCTTAAAAAAAAGTATTAACAATAGGATTCTAAATTATATAAATTTCACAAGCCAAAATATTTAATTTTGTTTTAGCTCTAACTATTTGAAGAAAATAAACGCTTATTGTGACAAGTGACACCTCATCCCAAGATATCTTTGTTTATTTGATAGTACAGGGAATCTACAGCGTATAGTGGAATCCGAACCACTCAGATACAGTTTGAGGTTTGAAATTCGACTACGCAAATTCTTGCTTTGAACATAGTTGGCAGATGCACGTTCTATGTACTGGGCATATACATATAGCGTGTATGCGCTCATTGGTTTGTATTCTGATTAGTTATATTTTGTTCTACGACCATTAAGATATCTGTTCATTGTGTTAAACACATTTTCATATCTCGCGGTAACCATAGCAAAATAAAGAGTTTTTGACAGAACTGTAAGATATGAATTCATAACATTTTCGGAAAATGATGTTTCGCCAATCCATAAACAATTTATATACTACCTCATTTTTTTTTAAATGTCCGGTATTTAGAGACTTTATTTTCGCAGCTTTTTTAATATTTGGGAGTGTTAAATTAACATTTTTTCAGTTATGAAAAGAATAATATTTAATTTTTATTTTGTTACTAGTTCTTAAGATTTTGTAATGTCATACAGGAGTAGTAAAATCGGGAGAATTTTATTATTAAAATATAAATTAATAAGGTTACAATATTGTGGTCTTAGAAAAAGTATAGTGTACAACTTGCATGGAATGAATAATCCTTTCATATGTATTGTACAACTGTTTTGCATTTCCGAGACTAAAGTGCTACTTTATTCGTCCTTTAAAAATAAATAAATATATCATCACGCCTTTTACCCATTACTGAGTATGGCACACCGGTGCAGTAGATCTCGGTAAGTAGTATTGTTTATACGTGTGAAGTGCAGTTATCAGTTGTCAAATCACGCCCCCAATAATGTTAGTGGCGGGGAAACCACAGCGGTAATTTTAATGTGGTGAAAATTGTTTGTCGTCTGTGGGATCGAATCGATGTTCTCAAATCCACAGGCCGACTCGATACCACTGTGCCTCCTACTCCCACTCTTTTCGGTGACAGTGCCATTTTAGTTTTAAGACATTGCATATAAAGAAAAATCCCAAGGGACTAAAATAACAAGATGTCATTAAAACAGTCACATATTAAAAAAAAAATGACCGATTTGCTTATATATTGATGTAGTTTGTTTAGCTCCACGGCGCCGTAATAGTTGCAGTGGCGCTAATTTTCGTTAGTATTAATGTGACCAATATGGTCAACAAAGTGCCAGTTTGAATTTCAGAGTACTTGTGTTTGTTTTTACGCATCAAAAAGTTATTTGCAGTCCTCAATTTTTGTTTGTTATACGAAAATCAACAGCGCAAACCATGTCAACAATTACAGTAAATGTCAAATAATAGATTTTATTGGAAACTAATGGCCAGTTTTTCAATCGCCGATTAATGTTAATTATGATTAAATAATAATGGAAACTATGGTTACCATTATTATTTAATCATGATTAACGTTAATCGAGAGTAAATCGATGTTTGAAAAACTGGCCCTTAATGTATTTATTATTTATATTAACATTGGTAAAAAACGATTATCATCTGAAAGTAGATTTGTTTATGAGGAAGTTGACGTAGATGAGGTCGATACATCATTTTCATGTATAATAAATGTATCTTATATATTTGATAATTTTATAAAACAGCATTTCCATTATGAATTAAACAATATTCTTTATGAAGTTTGTATTGTCAAAAATTTCCAAAAATGTCATCTTTTAGACTAATGGTCGGTTTTATAAATGACAAATTAATTTACGTACAAAGTAAATAAAGTTGATTTATTCAAATGACAATCGAATTTTTGACAATAATATTATATCGTATACGCCATAAAATAAATAAATTTATTAATTTAAACTATGGAAGTAAATTTATGTTGTTTTTATAAAACCAAGCTTGAGTATTATGGTAGGGAAGAAAAAATAACGTATAACGACTAATGCACATGTCCCTTCGCATATAATATACTATTATAATATGTGACATCAGCATTAAAAACTTTAATTGTTCTCAAAAGGATAGTTAAACTATACTGGTATCGTTTTCTGTGTGGTTAGGGGCAGACATGCATGTGCACTGTGGGTGGCTAAAGAGGTCATTCTCTGGGCTTCGGGCGTATTCACTGTCACAGACAGCGACTGTCACAGCCTCTCTCTTTCTCTAATAACTTTCATTGCTTTATGCCGCCGACACACGACACACTCCACTCTACTCCTAGTCTTAACCGTGTATTAGATGTGTTTATATGTGTTTTTTTAGTTAGTTTTTACACTTTGTGTTGTGAAATATGTAGAGAAAAAGTTGGTGTTTGTGGTACGCCTCTGTCTAAATGAAAAAATTAATAGGTAAAAACATTTTCAAATATTTCTAAATATGTTTACTAAACGGATATTTGTTTGTACGTTTTTGTTTTTTTTATGAACTAGATACTCTCTGAAACAGTCATGTTGCATATAATGTGTATCTTTATATTTGCTACACTGCGAAACTGATTATTAATCTTAATTACATAAAGATAAACAATACACTACACAATATAGTGAATTTGGATGTAGTTGTATTTTTGGTTATAACTTGAAGATACACTGTGTGAGGATTGAAGCCGTAAACTCTCTCTCTCTTTCGTAGTTTAGTGACAGCACAGCCATCAGTGTTGTAATAAAAACCATTGAACGAAATTAATTAATGTGAAAAAAATTCAGTGATTAAATGGAAAGAAACTTAAAACACATGCAGCCATAGAACTAAAAGTTATATAAGATTATCTCTATACTTAACACCCTGCATGCTTCAAGATTCAAAGACTACGTAAGCATAAAATAATTAATCTCTAGCTGTTTACTGTACCTTACTTAACATATGAGCGAATACATCCTTTCCCACGATAACATTATAAATAAACGTAACAAGTTCCTAACAATATGCGCTTCAAACTGTAAATAAATTAATCTTCATCAAAATACCATTTTCATATTATCAACGTTTCTTTGATATAAAAAGTACACTCAAGTACAAGAAATAAAAAAAATTATATGCTGTTACTGCGAGAGCGTAACAGTTCTGTTTACTCATGCTCAACTGTATTGTACTGTAAGATATTGAATTATAATGTTTTTTATATATATATATATATATATATATATATATATATATATATATATATATATATATATATATATATTTATTTATTTGTTTACATTTACATTTACATTCGATACAGTTATTCAGTGTGAAGTACATTAACCATTAAAGTACCTAGTTAGGTATATAGACTATCCCCCCTATACACTGTAACTACATCATTATCTGTAATCGATCGATAAGCTAATGATAACTGATTACTTTATAAGTGATTGTAATTTCGGAATTCTATGATCATAATAAATTTTTGTGTCATTTTTATGTAATTTTCATGCATTTTGCGTATGCATATATTTAGATGTTGTTATAAAAACGAGTATAATGATAGCTTATTAATAGATTCGTAAAGAGTTTAGTTAAAAATAATGTTTATTATACAGGCGGCAATAAAATATATAAAAGTAAAATAGAAATAACAGAATAAATAATTTTAGTCAAAGAATGCCGAAATGGTGATTACCTATAGAGTAATCATGAAAAATAAGGGTTGTTATTAATTTATCGATCAAGGAATATCTTGAACTCTAAAGAGACGATTTGTTTTAATTAATGTTAAGTTACTACTTATTATATAATCATCTTGCACGCTAAAGGGACGACTTGTATCGATCAAAACCAAAGAACTAATGACAGGCACAATCGAATGAATTTGACTATTGAATAATTAGTTACTGAATAGTTTGAACTATATGTAGAAAATAACAGTCTTACAAGTAGAGTAATTAGAAAATTTTCTGATATCGTGTTTATTTTTATTTTTCAGATCTTTAGTCCTCTAGCAACGAGCAAAATAAACTATAAAAACTTTCAAATAAATAAAGCGTATATTTGTGCTTTTATTTTATTCATTCATTTGCATATAAGTTTATTCAAACATTCGAATAAGAAAATTAATTGAAAAAATATATATATATATTCATTTATTCGATTAACTTTTTAGATATCGAATTATTCGAATACCTGTCAACTATCAAATTTTATGGCAAATTAACATGTTAAAATTCAACATTGTTTAATATAAAAAAAAGACCATGTATATTAGTTTTGTTGTGTCGTAAATATGTATTATGTTAATGTTCTCAATTTCTGGCCCTTTCCAGTTCTGGGATGCATCCTACATTTTTTGCCTAGAGTCGACTCTGCGTTGAATATTATACCTTTAATTAAATTTATTATTATTGGCTATTGGTAAAGGAAGTCATGTGACACATCAAGTTAATTATTAATGATTAGATATTACAAGATTGTTTTTTATATTCTTATTTTATAAGTACATGAACAGTTTATGTAGTGCTTTCGAATTATAATCTTTAAAAAATAGAAATTGTAAATTGTAGTGCACAAACTAAATGATCAATAGGTTCTAAGTATAAATTTCGTAATATTTTGCAGATAATAAAAGCTTATGACAAGGATTGATACCTTTAAATAGCTTCCTTGATATTATGTAACAGTCTTATGTCTGGTGTCGAAAAGGTCAAAGGACAACAAAATAATACTGCGTCAATAAAATTTCTGTTTCTTTATACCAACTCGAACGATAGAATGTATCAAATGTCATTGACATATTGACAATAACTATCATCAAATTGTTAAATTGTCTTTCTATTTCAATAACAATACATCATTTAAATGTTAATGTATATACCGCAGAGCATCGAATGGTATCGCAGAACTTTGAACTTTATATTGAAAAATATGAAGTCTGTCTGAGATGATTAAAAAAGAGATAAGAACTTTTATATTTCTATATACATTCTGCTATTAAACTGAAGACTCAATTTAATACATACAATTTTAAGAAATGAATGTAGGGATTGTTACTAGATTTCTTTTTCATTGCAATCATGTGATGAGTTATAGTAGAAGAGCTAAGTGACAAGCTACTTCTAAGAAATGAGCATATAATAACTATAATTTTTCTTAAATTTTATTTAATAAGGTAGATTCAATTAAAAAAATCAAACTATTTTTAAATATACCTATCTATTAGGCAGAAGAGTAATTTCTAATGATTCGCCATGTTAATTGTCAGTATACATATGTCTGCGCCAGTTTAAAATTTAAAAATAAATATATTAAAAGGAAAAAAATACCGATAATTATTACATAATTAGTAAAAAATATAAATAAATATATCATCTCGCCTTCTACCCATTACTGGGTGTGGCACTCTGCCGAAGCAGACCTCGGTAAGTGATATATTTTGCGCGTGAAGCGCGGTTACCAGTCGTCAAATTACGGCCCCCAAAGATGTTAGTGGTGGAGGAGCCACAGGGGTAGCTTTTGAAATTATGAAAATTGTTTGTCGCCTTTGGGAATCGAACCAGGGTTCTCAGGATCCACAGGCCGACTTCATACCGCTGAGCTAGCCACCCCATATACATAATTAGTGATCTGATAAAACAAATTAATATCAAAATTTAATATTTTTTAAACAAAATAGTTGTATTAACATTTTATAATTAATCAAACAAACAAAAATATTATGATTTGTTCGTTTCTTTCTTTCATGCACACTGATTCCTATGCGTTTTGAATAACAACTATAACAATTTGAGTTTAATAAAAACATGTTAAAATTGATGTTATCAACACCAATTAAACTTAAATTGTTTTAGTTCTTCTTCAACATAGTTTTAATATTTATTATTTTTGCTATCTTACCTACTATCATCATGGCTTAACACAAAATTATCAAATCTTCGGATTTTTATTCAACAAAGATTTTATTTATTGTACGCCCATTAATTTCAGTATTCTTTAACACAATAAAAAGTTCACAGCACAATTAACGATTAATATTTAAACAATGACTAGTGAAGAGTTTTAAAGCGCAATCGCTCTGCTCAATTTGCTAAACTTTTATTTGAATCCTTTTCTTGTAAATGTAGTGGGAAACTCATGTTCCATGTTAATTATCTATGGAACAGTGTTCGTAGTACAACTTGTATATTTAATCTGGATATTATTTTACTCTGTCGAAATCTCATTTCATATATTGACATGACATAAGTTTTTGAATCTTCTTTTACTAGTATATCATTGATACTGTATTTATAATTGATGGATCATGCCGTGCATCAAGTGAATGTGAGTATCGCCGAGGAATAATGTCAAAATTGGAAAGTTCAAGGTCATTTAAAGATACTTTCGTCCGTGCTGCAGCACACGGCACTCGGACTCGCACTCGCACTCGCACTCGGAATGCCGCAGATTTCTATTGCTCTTAAATTATTGAAGCGATAAGCGATGCGATACGATGCGATGGCGACCTGAGACGTGCACATAAATATCAAGCGAAAGTAAAGTTATAATTATACGCCCCATCCTCCATGCCTGATACTGAAGTTGGTGCTGATTGTTGCTTGCTGGAGATTGTGGAATCATTTACTGAAGATGTCAGATTGTATTGGTACACTTGTCACTGAATAACCACCTTAGGGAGTTATGGTTCTAAATATAAGTTATAATTAATTATATCAAGATTCGTTGTTTGCTTGATTCGCTCTCTATTTATATTTTGTTGTGTATTCACTTTATGTTATTTTAGTGGATTAATCATTAGTATTTCTATTAATTTGATTGTTCGTATGAAGAGTAGTACTATGTCAATCTGGGTAAAAATAAATTTTTCATACAACTGTGCGATTTCTTTGTTATTAAGTAACTATGATTGCCTTGGTTACGGGTGGAAAGGAGACAAATGCGGACCAAGTGCTTTTCTGTAAGCGAAGGAACACTAGTACCGGAAGTACTTTACGCAATTTTCAGTAGAAAATTTAACTGAGAGCGATTTAAATTTCGCGCCAAGCACGGAATTTCATATTTTAGACACATACGCTTATGGAAGAAGAAGAAATATACAATGATATATTTTGAAGTACTTGTAGGTGTATTATTATTAAATATGATAATTAACAAAAAGAAAAATGATTTTATTTAGAGAGTAAGTGAAGTACATAATATTTAATGTTTGTGTATATTAATAACAGTTGTTACAATTGCATATATTGACGTAATGTGAAGTGCAAACTTTTATACTGTCTAAAGAAACATTGATTTCTTCCGTACCTATTCATATTATCAACAGAACTATTATTGACATCAATTTCGTAGGTTTTGGAAGTACCAGCAGTAGGTAGAATCACTCAGTAGAATCACTCATTGTATACAAATATAGACTATTTTGAAGAAATTATTGTTAAATCAGTGAAATATTTCTAAATAAGTAGAAAAATGAAGTAATCAACAAGCAAACCATAGTAACGCTGTAAACCATCGGTCTCGTGTAATATCTCTAAAATTTTATAAATTCTGATAATATTTTAGTGATTTTCTAAATCCCACAGTTGTGCAAAAATGTTGTTTATAACACGTGTCGAAAAAGATAACGTGCTTGTTATAAAAATAACTATTGATTATGAATATGCCTAACAAACAAATATGTTTGTAGTGAAGTAACAGAATATGCTGTATTTTTTTTCACATTTCTGACTATTTAAAAACTGATTCTGGTAAGATACTCGTATATACTTGATTTAACATTTAATATATTGTATTTTTTTAATTTTTATTTTTTTAATTGTTGTATTGCAGTACTCGAAGTGAAAATTGATTGTGATGTATCCCGTACTTATTTATCTTAACAGTAAACTAACAATTCAGGAACTGGATGTTCTGTTTAGGATCTGTGCCCAGTGGTAAAATTCAGCCTGTACGGTTAAAATTTCCAAATTTTTTCGTACCGATTGATAGTGATGTTATATAGTTTTAACACAATTCAACTAGATACAAATTAATTTAATAAGAAAAAACTATTTGTGTTATTACCTAGATTATTAACATTTTCTACTGTTAGGAATATCAAATTTGGCTAAACCGGCCTAATACCGGCTCCAGTCGGATACCAGTTTTAGTCGAATTACGGTTTCTTCTGGTTTATTTCTACAAAAAAATCCATTGACAGCCCTACTAAAAACGGCCTTCTCGAACTCGTATTGTTGATGAAACTATTTAACGGCGCTTCGCATGTTCAATCCTGGTTGAGACAAGGACATACCTGCAAGTGTACTAGCATAAAGCAATAAATCCTCATTATACCTTATTAAAATCAAAAGTTGCTATGGAATTATTATAATAGATTTTTAATTTGAACATATAAATAAATGAATGTCTGCAACAGGTTTCTTTTATCGGTGAGGGTAAATAATTTGAATATCACTGCTATCTCTGCCTACATATTAAACGAAAGGAAGTGTCTTCTAAGACGTTTTGATCGAGTGCTAATTCCTATTTAAACGTATATTATGTGCAAACAAAAAAACACATCTATTGAAATAAGAAAATCTTTAAAATATGATAACATTAAGAGGCAGTAGTATAACATATCATTTACTACTTTTTTTGCTGTATAACTGATTTAAAAGCATTAAAACACATGTTTCCACAATTCAAACGATGTTTTATGTAGTTCATTTCCCGTTGGTTGCCTTATAGATGTTGTACATTGAATATCTTTACATTTTATTGATGAATCTATGATCCGAAAATTTAATTAAAGTAACATAAAATAAGCGTAATTGAATCATTTCTCTAAAATAAAATATTACCACAATATCAGATTTTTATAACCAATAACATACAGCTCGATATGAAATATGTTGAAAAAGGAACTAAGAGCAATATTTAATTGTCAAATAATGTATATCGATGGAATATCATGGGTTTGTGTCAATAATATCATACGATTAAACCTGATTTTGAAAATTAGCTATATAACAAGTCTCAATGAAAGTTTATTAAGTGGAAAAGTACTACTTGCCTTTTTGATCGTGAGTTATAAAGTGAAAAATAATTTTATAATATATGAATCAGATTAAACCAGAAATCTGAAACTTTAGTGACTAAAGCTTTAGTCTAAACGTCATAAATTCTAGTGAAATTCAATAAAATACGGTTCTTGAATTAAGTTATATATTTTTGTATCGATAACATTTCAAATTTTCCAAATAATAAATTTTGATTTAATGAACTTGAAACTACTTTATTCTTAATACTTTTAGAAAGTTTTCAGAATTCATATTTAATAATAATTTAAAAAATATTTTCATTACGTTATTATTATAACAACTTAATTATATTTCAATGGATTATTTACTTTTTTTTGGTATTTGTAAATCAAATAGTATACTCATGAGAAATTAGCGTAGTTGTTAAAATTTAAACTGTATAACTACTTTTTTTTTTTTTTTTTTTTTTTCTGGCTTCTTTGGCGGACCAACTACTCAGGTCATATGCCGCCATTACGCCCTGATCTGCGTTTTAGTTGTTATTGTCAACAGCAACGCGAGTTTTCTCCGGACGGTCACCCATCCAAATACTACCCGCGCGCAACGTTGCTTAACTCGCGTTATCGCTTAGATCAGTACCAACGAGCGCAGCCATGGCCGTTGACAAAATAACTACTTATAACTATAGTTATACAGTTAGTAACAAAAGCTGATTTAAAATTTAGAATACGGGTCATAAAACTGTTATCGACATTTATTTATTTCATAATTTGGAAAATTTATTGAAATACGCTATCTGATTCACATATTTGAAAAATCTATTTAAATACGAAATGTAATGGGAAAACACGTTAATATGACTGATTACAGAATTATAATAACCAAACCAAACATTATTTCACAGTCTGTGCAAATAAGTTTCCCGTACACCATTTACGTCATTTTTAATGTATACACATTCTTGATCACATGGCTTTAATAGTATCTCACATTACTTTATACATTTTACATGCACAAACATACTCGTATATTGCATATGCAACTATATTTCGTATAGTATTAATCCAGTCACCAGTTCTAACACTCAAGTAATTCGTAATCATAGACTGCAATAAGTATCAAATTACTCGGGGTTTCAAGTTAATGAGATGCTGGCCGCTTTTATTACTCATATGTAGAAATAAAATACACCATCATGTCCTTTACCCAATACTGTGAAGTTACTATGATAAATAAGCGAAACACTAATTATCAGGTAATTAATGGATGATATCCCATATTTAAAAAAAAAAATAAAAAATCAGGAACTACATTTCGAAATCTGTTTTTCTATAGTGTTGAAATAAATAAAATAAATAAATATATTATCACGCCTTTTACCCATTACTGGGTGTGGCACTCTGCCGAAGCAGATCTCGGTAAGTGATATATTTATGCGCGTGAAGTGCGGTTATCAGCCGTCAAATCACGGCTCCCAAAGATGTTAGTGGTGGAGGAGCCACAGGGGTAATTTTTAAATTGGTGAAAATGTTTGTAGGCTGTGGGGATCGAACCAGGATTCTTGGGATCCGTAGGCCGACTTGATTCCACTGAGTCATTAAAAATAGTAATACTAATACTAAAATTTGGCGATGATTAAGCCGAAATTGTATTTTAATAAAGGAACATAAAAGTATTTGGTGCAGGATCGTTATTTGAAAAATCCTGGACAAAATTTGTTTTTCCTTTATTACGCTATAAATACGGTATTCCAATAAGGTTTCTAATGATTCAAAAATTATGTAGGTTGATTTATGATACGTTATACTTCATAATTCCGAATATAAACGCACATTAAAATTTGTAATTAAAATATTTCATGGCGCCATATGATAGCACGGCCTACTATAAATTTCTGCAAACATCGTTTGGTTATTTGATGACATATTTTTTATTTATATCGTGCACGACACATACTTCATGAAATGCGGTTACTGACCCTAAAATTATGGTAGTCACAGATGTTACAGAAGAAATAGAAGATGAATCAGGGTATATTTCAACGCGCATAGTTGTTAAACAATGAAAATAAGTTCGTAGAGTAGGATAAATAGTTTAAAGAACTTCGAACTGTTATGTTTTTGAGCCTTTAATTAAAAGTTTTTTTTTCATGTTTAATAAAAAATTATTTGGGAAAATTAGTAAGCCATAGTTTGAAAATCAGAGTGGTATTCCATTAACATATTTTTAAACTTATTTGATAATTTTTTGTTTAATTCGAGGTTGATAATTAAATTTGTTAAAGTTAATTGAGACTGCACTGTCTGGCCTTACTGTTACATAGGTAAACGAGGAATGCATTTCACTTTCAAAAATTAAGCGTGTACATTTTTTGTATTTATTAACTTTAGTGCTTTATTATTGAAATGGCGAATGAAACGAATATAAATAGTTTAAATAATGTGTCTGGTTAATTTATATATTTAGGAGTTCTTTGTTGACAATATTCACTTCCTTTTTTCTTTTGATGCTGTCGCTCTTTATGATTGACACATGGACGATGCTATCGTTTTGATTTTGAAAGGAAAACTGGCTGAATATTGGTGGCTCGAGCTGCTCTACAGAGCTGGGCAAGCTACTTCAAAAAAGTAGCTAAGCTACAGCTACAGCTATTCTTTAAAAAAGTAGCTAAGCTACAGCTATAAGCTAAATTTTGTAAAATATAGCTAAGCTACAGCTAAAAGCTTTCGTTAAAGTAGCTGTTAAATTTTAAAGCTACTTTTTTAGTCTTTTGTTATAATGACTGTTAATTTACTATTATGTACATAAATATCAAAAATAGCAAATACCATCTGGCACCTACTGTGTATTTTTGCGTATTAGAGCCAGTTAGAACCGGCAACAAATAATTATTTTGTGTGGATTTAGCTTGTACGTATGCGTACTTTGTTGACATTCTGCTTAAAAAGTAGCTTTAAGCTACAAAAAGTAGCTTTAAAAGTAGCTTTAGTTGTTATTTTTAAGCTAATAGAAAAAAAAGTAGCTAGCTACAAGCTACAGCTATATTTTTTCACAGTTAGCTAAGCTACAGCTAAGGTAAATGTAGCTAAGCTACAAAAGTAGCTAGCTACTGCCCAGCTCTGCTGCTCTAAACTGTGCGCTTTCCATTATTGACTAATATTTTTACTGTAAAATATGACAATAACAAAAAATTTATAAAACACATGATTTACCAACCAGTAATTTTTGTACAGGTGAAAGCAGAAATATAACAATATTTAGTACCAAATTTTATCATATTACAATGTGTCAATGCAAATTTGGAATGCTTGGAAATTCAATTCAATGCTACTATAAATTTACATTCACTTAAACATGAATTCCACATTAAATTAATTTTATGATTATAATATAAATAAGTAAAACTTGAATATGCGAAATTTAAAGAACAACAATGTTTATCTATTATAATACTTTCTTATAAATATGACAGTTGACAAAACAAAAAACCTAAACTTAAAATGCAAATTCACAATTTATGGTATACATAATGCATTCCTTTCCAGTAATTTCGCGTTCAAGAAAGTGATATTGTACATAAATCGTTATATACAAACACACCTACACGCACATTTCAACACCGATACAAAGAGCGTTGTCCAACCACTAGAGCCAGAGCTAGACACGGTAGGGGAAATTCCTATGAGATTAATCGCCGCTGCGGCTGCGAAGTGAACCGTTGGCGATCAAGGCACAAGGCTCGATCGCGCGACCTCGCTCTCGATCCAAGTACATCCGGTTTGCTGTTGCTTATACCTGTGTAGATAGAAGTAGTCACATATCAGCAGTTCTCCCCGAGCTCCGCGGGATACGCCTCAAGATAACACCGGTGTAATTATATGTGGTTTGCTAATCGGTCCCGCCAGGAAATCTTATAAATAAATATTTAATGAGTTTGTGATTAACAGAATCGTTGTTAAATATTCTGCAGTTATTTAAGTGGATTTCAGTCATTTGAACAATGTAAATTTCTGATAGAATGGTAATTGTGGGAAATTTTGTATGTAGTTCCATGAAAATGCTCCATATGCAATTAACTTGGGAAATGATTTTTCGCGACCATTGCATTCCTAATTATGATCATAAGAAAATAGATATAATGAAAGTTCATTTTAAATATTTTTATTTTATAACGTAAAAAGTAAGTAAAAGATTAATTTTAAAATTATTGTTACTGTCACACAAATATTTATAATTTAATTGATTAGTTTAATTTATGTTTCTTTAACATTCACTTAGTAGTCGACGGATAAAACTGGAGATAATTAAACTTGATTTAACAGGATGATAATTATTAAATGTACATAATGGTCAATGAAAAAATTGAAGTAAACATTTTTTTAATATGACATTATTTATTCAAAATGACCTCTTCAACATACCTACTGTATTTTTTTTATATTACTCTTGTATAATTTGCATTTTATAAAATCTCCAGGAACGAATAAATTTATAACTTATTTTCTGAATATTTAAAATATTAAAAGCACGTATCACACTACAATGTAAATTTGAATTGTAGTTATCGTTATCAGACAGTTTTAATTTACTGAAATTAACAATTTCTACTGACGTTAGGGGCCATTATTTAACGACTAGTAATCGCACTTCACGCGCATAATTATATCACTTACCAAAATCTGCTACGACAGATTGCCACACTCAGTAATGGGTATATATATATAGGTATAATTATAATTATATCCGTAATATGTTTTAAATTCTAATTGGAATGAAACAAGCGATGTGTCCGACAACAATTTATAATTATAATTTTTATTATATAAGTATCTATTTATTTTCTATCGCATATTTTGTTTTAAAAAACAACAAAGAATTTTATTATCGTAGAGCTTTTGTGTTCATTTACAATTCAGAATAGTTATAAATGTAAACTTTCATTTAAAATTTTGCATGCATTTTTGAGATGTCGTAAAACTATTATTCTTCAAATCCTTATTTGCTGGGATATAAAACTTAAATGTTTTTAAATCCAAAATTTAATTAAATCACCTTAATAATGTCCTTTACATTTAAGATGAAATTAAATAATTTTGATTAACAATGTTAACTAATTGAGGTAATTTAATACAAGTTTTATTTTACATTTTATACTGGAATGTTCGAATAATGAATTTTAGGTCAAATGTTACCGAATTTATAAACATATTTATTTTTAGTTTGTAGATTAGTTCGTGACTTTCCTTATAAATTTCCTCAAAATTATTTGATAAATTTATCCACTATGACTAACTTTAATTTAATAATGGTCATAATAATAGTTTCATTCTTGTTATTGTTAATTTACAATTTATAAAATTATGAATGAATCAAATAAAATTTTTAGTACCTATTGTATATTTTAGATTATAATATCATAAAATAAATCGGTGTATCAAGAATTCTCTTGCTCATTTCCACGGTTTTCATAAAAATAAGTTGACACAAAATATGTATAAAGTATCTAATATAATAGTGACAATAATACCCTCAATAAGAATAATAATCTAAAAAATATCAAACAGTATGCAAATAACAATAGATTGTAATTGATTTGACATTAAGCAGCATACAAAAATATTTATAATGTGTCCAAAGTTTATTGAAGTCTTAATAGGTAGGCTGAAATTATTGAAATGTATACATACTAGCTGGATCTAGCATACGAGTATATATCACAAAAATGTAGACCGATTTAATGTCTACGGTACATTTCGTGGCTGGAATTCGGCGCGATTCAGACATTACTATAAATAAAAGTTTTGTGATAAATTTTATACGTTTAAAATATTATAACAAAAATTTGTTTATAACAGTCAGCAATGAAATTCAAAACAAACGTGCGTCAAACACAATATAAATATACAAACTGACAAAATACATCGTAGATGTTATATGACTATTTCGAAAATGATATAAGTAGATATTTTTTTAATTAGAATTTTAATATTTATTCTTATAGTAACAATACATATCCCGGAAATATAAATTCAATATCAGAATGATGTGAAAAAAAGTACTTTTTATTTAAATTTCTATGTAAATGGAATACTACAATGCAGAGTACTAGTATTTTATTTATATCAGAATACGTCCCTTGTTCTTTTAAATATTTTGTACCTATGAAACCTTTACTAATAAGATGCTCTATACAAAGTGATTATAAGAGGACGTAAGTAAACATGTAATTATTTCTATTGTTTGGATGATGTTTGAGATGTCGTATGTAATTATGATTATTTTAATTGTGCTATAGGCTAGTATAACAATAACTGGTCATAGCACACCATAGGTCGGCGGATCGAATTCCGCCCAGGGTATGAATTTGTATTTATAAAGATATCAACAAAATCTGGCTAAATTATTCTATATAGAGTAGAAGCCAATAAATATGTAAATAAAATTGTGCTATAAGATTATTTAAAAATTTAATTGTATACGTGACTACAACAACAAAAGATGGTAGTTATAGCTTATAAGAAAATAAATAAATATATCATCACGCTTTTTACCCATTACTGGGTGTGGCACTCTGCCGAAGCAAATTTCGCTAAGTGTTATATGTATGTGCGTGAAGTGCGGTTACCAGCCGTCAAATCACGGCCCTTAAAGATGTTATTGGTGGGGGAGCCACAGGAGTAATTCTAATTTGGTGAAAATTATTTGTCGGCTGTGGGGATGGAACCGAGGTTCTCAGGATCCACAGGCCAACTCGTCACCACTGAGCCATTACCCTACATACTAATAAAATAATACGGTAAAAACTACCAAATCAATGATTAATTTGATGATGATTTGATGTTTTACTTATATATAGTAATGATTATGTTTCCCAGCAAGAATAACTTTGTAGGTAGAAGATTAAAAGTTTAGCTCAATGCTTCTCAAAGTGGGCGACATTTCCCTTGAGAGGAGTACCTTTTAATTATACAAGGGGGCGCTAGATATGAAGCTAGGCCACAGAAGAGCATTAGACATGACAGGGAAACAAAGGGGCGTCACAACAAACTTTAGAATATTAAATATTTTTATTAATATTATGACTTAATCGATAATTAATAGCTATAATATTTATGACATAATTTATGCAAATAGTAGTTACAACAATAGGTTAATTTACCTACGTCGTTGTATTGTTTTTGCGAAAGATTTTACTTTTTTTTATAAACACACATGCGTGAAATTGGTCCGTGAAATTATTAATATTATTATTGGGGCTCCTGAAAACATTAATATTTCTTCGTTGCGATACATTCAGAAAACATAATACGGTATTTAAAAAAATGTATTATTTTGATTTGAAAACAAGTCGACAAAAATTAAGAACTATTTAAAACAAATTATTGAAATGAACATCGCACTGAAACGAATTTTCTTGGTTATGTTGATCTGTTGAATTATTTATTTATTTTAGTTGAAAGTAAATTCTCAAGTATTATTTGAACAAATTTTAGTTGACAGTTTTTCGTAATTACATTCAATATTTATTATTTTATATTCATGACAACAACATCTAAATATCATTATATAAAATCAAGTAAGCAGATATATTACATAGATTAAAATTAATATTCTCAACATGATATTTTTACATTTTTTAATCACATCAAAAAAATAATTGGCGTGACTATTTTATTTCAAGCCCTGATTGATGACCTAAACACGGTACTTTTTCTAGTGAGACTTCTTCATATACGAAACAGGGAGCATTAATACTAATTAATGCTAAAAACTTCAAAAAATGGGATGGAAAGAGAGGAGGTGATGATCCAAAAAGTTTGAGAAGCAAATCCCGAAAAATGTAGACGTCTGGTCTCCGTACTCATTTAAACAATAACGTAAAAAATCATATTAGTAATTGAAAGTCATTGTATTTCTTAAATGCAATTTTACTCATTTTTACCGGAAATAAATTTGATTTGCCATACATAATTCTGATGAAATATGAAAAGAATATATTAAAGAAGTTCATACACGTCCACAAAATATTATCACTTTTTGTGAATGTCAGTTAAGTATAGAATAATGCTAGTATCTCCTTAAATAATAATTTAAACAAAACAAATGCAATAAATTTTTGGATGACAGATAAATTATAAATATTTGAACAAGAATGATAGTTGCTATCGATAGTCATTATTCACAGTGAATTCCTTTGCACTGTATAAATTAGTGAAAATATGCGATCACGCCAGTGTTCAATGTTCCCAAATTGTTTATGTTACAAAATTTAAAAGAACGAAGAAGTATTTTTGTTAATTGGCATTAGGCAATAACATATTTAACGACTATTGTAATGACGCTAGACGAAAAACTATTAAACTTTGAAAGCCTTCGCCATATTAAACTAAAAACAACTTTATTTGCTCTAAAGATGTTAAATTTCTGTTTGAAGTTGAAGTATTATCATTTTATTTTCTTTGCAGCCAGAAATTGTAACGGGAAGCAGATTTAAAATTTTGAAAGAATAATTGCAGAATCTCTTTAGAGCTTATGATACACGTTTGTACAGAATGTATATCATATGAAGTTCACCATTGCTAACTTTTTTGATTGAAAAGATACAGAGACTGTTAAATAGACAAAGTAGTACCATTTATCTAACAAACATAATGGTGTAAAGGTATAAAATTCCAAACCATTGAAGTACAAATAAACGAGTTATAATCATAACATTTTTTTTATTATGGAACACAATATTTCATAAAATACCATCCGATTAGCTTAGAAAAAAAATCATCTACAATTGTTATGAATTTTACACCATTAAATTTGTTTAAAAAAGTGGCACTATTTAATTGCCTTCCTCGATCTCTTCAAATAAAAATGTTAACAATAGTGGACTGCTAACTTCACTTTGATAGGTGTACCGGGAATATAAATAGTATCTAGATTAGAAATAAAACGCAGGTAATATAAATCGTAAAATAAATTTTTGGTTAAGTTCAGTTTAATTTGAAATATAGCATATACTCGTAGAAAAGCATACAGGATATTCATTTTTAGTGGCTCACCAATACTATCTCGAGAAATATAGGAGCTACGAAATCGGTTAAATTGGCAAACTTTTTTTTTTTATTTATTTATTTGATGGTACTATTTTCTGAATTTAACTAATACAAAAATCAGGACAACATTTTTCAGGAAAATGTATATTAAATTGATATTTTAATTCAAATCGTAAAGGAATCAGCGCGCTATGAAACAAACAAATGACTAACAAAATACTCGTATATTTATTTATTTTTCCTATATCATACTTATAAAGCGAATTTTGTGCATCTGTTTTTGGGGATATTTTTTGTGATGTAAAAATTTCAAATGCTCGTATAAATCTGTCATTTTAACTATCATTGTTCAGTTTATGCAAAATTATAACATTTTTTATAAATATAATAAAATAATTACATTATACTGAAAAAGACTTTTTTTTATTAAAAATTTAGTATATTTTGTTTTATAATATAACCCAGACCTAGATAATTATGAATTTTAACTCTAACCTAAGTAATAAATGTCAAAATATATTACATTTCAAATGTTTATTGAATTGTCAGTAACCACTTTGAAATTTTATTATTTCGGTTTCAATAAATTTTTAAAATATAAAATAAATGAACGCGATACAGGAAAAATATTATGAAAAATACATGTTACAATAACCAATTGTAGCACTTCAATACACTATTTTCACAAAATAGTCGTATTAACATTTAATAATTTGAATCAAATAAGTAAATATAAAAAATAGAAATTGTTTCCTAATTTAACCGACTTCGTAACTCCTATAGTCCTATACATTCGAGATAGTAATGGTGCGTCACTTAAAATGAACATCCTGTATATTTTAAATAAAGCTAAACTTAAATTAAAAGTGTATTTTAATTTTAAACCGCTAAAGATTTTTCTCTATAATATGAATTATAATTAAATTTTATTTTTTATTTATTTATAGATAAAGCTATATTGTTCTATTGTTTATTCTCAATGGGGTAGGGTAGAAGAGGGGGGTTTGAATACCGTATCCTCCCTTGTATACACGCCTGAGATTATGGCATAATATCACTATAAAGAAACATATTTACTAGTATCTTATGGATAACATTCGTCATTTATTTAGAATCCAAATGTTTTGAACGATGAATGTAATGTTTTTTTATCCAAGATTATAAAGAGGTCATATTGAACTGATACCCTAATCATGTATGGATAATATTGTGCGAGGTATGTATGCAATATGATTATATTAAATTACAAAACTGTATTTCTCAAACTGTACATGTAAGTTTTTATATTATCAAGGATATACATAATCAGGATAAAACTGAATTGGGTCGGTAAGTGACTTATAGTGAAAATGAAACTATTTCAATTTCAGTCAATGTTAGAAATTCGATGTTATTCGAAGGTATAAATGTCATCTAAAACAAGTTACCCATCCGTCTACTATCCGTCATAGAGCTCGAGAAACCAAAATAAAACCGTGGCTTGAATGCGCTTTAACTCCACCCATTCAAGGTGACTTTTCAAATTTCGTGGGCTACGTATATTAGATTCTCGATTTTTGTTTGTTTGTTACGTTGGTACATATGTTCCCAACATATGTTGACATCTCAGACCAACCATAAGTAGACGGAGAACAACGGCGTTTGTTGTGAAGTAGAAAGGGTTAAAATAACTGGTTGATGAGGCGGGTGCGCGGCAAAGAGCTAGTACCACTTGGTGTTATGCGGGTTGCATTTTTGTTGATGACAGTTATCAAACGCGAGCATTTTATTTATTTAAATACAAAAGTGCGTATACAAAACACTTAATATGTCAAAAACTAACCTTTACTTTGATGTATGAAAAGTAAGTAATTGAATATAAAAATAACTACACAAATGTTTGCAACTCGCATAACATCAAAGGGGTCTCGCTCCTTGCCGCGCACCCGCCTCACCTACAAGTTACTCTAACTCTTTCTACTTCACAACACTGCATTGACTTGTATGCGGCAGAATTTGTCTACTTATATTTGGTCTGAGGTTGACATGATCAGCCATTTTGCATTTGTAGTTTGTTTTTGACAGATATAAAGGTTAGACGTATTTTGGTGTTTCGCAATCGAAAAAAATGGATAAAAACATCCGTATTAAATTTTGTGTAAAAAATAAATTTAAGTGTTCCAACACACTTGAAATGTTGACTGTGGCATTTGGCGAGTCTACTTTGAGAAAAAAAACTGTTTATAAGTGGTACAAGCTCTTCACAGAAGGCGGAGAAGATGTTAATAACGAAGACCACCCTGGACACCCCAGCATATCAACAACCATTGAAAACGTTGAAAACGTTGAAGCGGTGAAGAAAATTGTTATGTAGCATCGTCGAATTACTATTAGAGAAGTTGCTGAGGATGTTGGTATATCGGTTGTTTCAAGCTATGCAAAAGGCCCGGATTTGTGGCAAAACAATTCATGACTTTTGCATGACGATAATGCACCTGTTCACACATCGTTGCTTGTTCGTGATTTTTTGGCCAAAAACAACACTGTAATCACGCCTCAGCCACCGTATCCCCCGGACTTGGCATCCTGCGAGTTTTTCCTGTTCCCAAAACTGAAAAGACCCATGAAAGGACGGCGTTTTGCCACTATTGAGGAAATAAAGATCGCATCGGAAGAGTTTAATGTCATACCAAAAAGTGCATATCAGAATTGCTTCCAGGATTAGAAAAAGCGCTGGCACAAGTGTATTATAGCTGAGGGGGATTACTTTAAAGAAGACAAAATAGATATTGATGAATAAATAAATATTTTTCGAGAAAAATAAAAAGTCACCTTCTTTTAACAAACCTCGTATATAACTAATGACGTGGCTCTACTTTGGCATGACAGTGAAATATACAGTCTGAGTGAAAACACAATTTATGAATGATTCATTTATTTATTTTAATCCATCTTATTATTTCATAAATTCAAATAAACCGCAATTTTTGTAAATACAACTTTTGACTCTGAATGTGCCGACGATAGTTGCGACCTCCAAAGACACTCCTCTCAGGGTTTTACTTTAGTTCGTCGAGCTCTATCCTTGCGCAGTGGTTCCTAACTAGCGTTATCGAGTCAATCAGAACAAAGGCACCCTGTTATGGCCAGTGCTAATAATAGCACAATCGATCATTTATGTCATTTGCCCAATAAATTAGATAATCTGTTCGCTGACCTTATCAAAATGATAATAAAGGGAAAAATTGAGATACTGCCAGAATTTAAACTTGAGACCTATGAAGTCCGGTCATATGTAACCAACTAAGCTATAATATAATTTTATTTTACTCGTTATTTTGTTATGATTCATACGCAATCCCGATTCCATGATTCTGAAAAACTTGACAATACTTACCAATTTAATTTTAATTAGTATTACTTAACAATTGATGAAATCGAATTGAATTATAAGGAGTAAAATTGGCATACCGTCAAGTTTTGAACCTAGGACCTATGAACGCCGGTCATATGCTTCAACTAACTAAGCTACTATTTCCCATGTAATTAAAATCTGATTTTATTCTAATATTTTTCCCTATTTTGTTATGTGCTATAGGCGGTCTCGATCGCACGATTCTTTTATATACTAAAAGACTTGACAACATTTACCAACAGAAATTTAATTAATATTTTAAATAAATACTTAACAATTGCTGAAATAAAATTGAATTATAAAGAGAAAAATTAATACATCGCTTGGATTTAAACTTTGAATTTTCGGTCATATGCTTCAACTATTAAAACCAACTAACTCTACGGTCGCCATATTATTCAAATAGGAATTTATACAATATATATTTTCGGTTGCCATCTAGTGAGTAAAATAGGATTTAATCATTTATTATGTAGCGGACATGGTATAGCTTTAAAGTTTGACGTTTATCACGTGATCACAACAACTATTCATTTGAATGTCAAACAAAATATGCAAATACTCGTATGTCTCTGAGACTGAACACGTAAGAATAGAAATATCTTGTGTTAAATTCATTTCTATACTTAAAAAAGACGATATAAAAAATATGATATATTCATTAACCAAACGTCAAACATCAAAACATGAACAACAACAATTTATCGACTTGGCCATGGTCGATCACCACGCTCTTTCTACAAATAAGTCCCCATTGAATATATTCAATTGTTTATCTCCATTTTGCTATTTGCCAAACGTAGCCACGATCCTATGACTCTTTCATATACTAATTATTTAAATCGACATACATAAATGATTAATATGAAATTGTAATTGCATTAATATTTGTAAGTAAATACTTAATAATTTATTTGAACCAGAGACCTTTGAACTCTCGTCAAGTGTTTATAAACTAAATTTTGTCTTATGTATAATGTAAAATACAAATCTGATGATATCCCAACTTTTTTTTCTATTTATGTTATGTATCAAAGACAGCCTCGAACCTATAACTCCATATACTGAAACATTTTACCTCGGGTTGACATAATGTTCCTCTGCAGCGACACTGTTATTTAAGGAGAATATTACCAACTGAAATTTAATCCTATTCATACATACATACATACATATCTTCACGCTATATCCCATCAAATGGGGTAGCACGAACCCTAAAATCACTCATAAAACATTCACTCATAACATTCATCAAATAATCAGCCCCCGTCAAACATTATCATCCAAACACACTACCCTCACTATTCATGTCTTTCAGTATATGAAGAAGAAATATGTAAAATGAAATTAAGTTGATTGTACATTGTACATTACATAGAACCTGAAATTTTGAGAGCGTTTGGAGGCAAATTATACCAATATCTGGATATAATAACAGTGAATAATTACAACAACTTACAGGAATAGTATATTACATAATAAGTCAGGAAAGTGATATTTTACTTGACAAAGCGGTTCTTTGAAATACGAGGCCACAGGCCGAGTATTTTAATCCGCTGAGTCAAGTAAAAAGACTTTCCTGACGTATTATGTATACTATTTTTTCTGAATTATTTAATCAATATTTAATCATAAATAATTCAAAATGTTTAAATTTTTTTATATGAAATGTACTGACAGCAGACTAGGTATCCAAGGTTACAACAAAAATAACAGTCAGGTAAAATCTTTACCAGACTGTTTTGTACTTTACCAGACTGTTATATTTGTTGTAGCCTTGGATACGTACTTTTCTTGGCTGTTTTTGTAAAAACCTACTTTCCATACTAAAATTGGTCAGGAAAGCAGTCACTTTCTTGCCGTTTTCAGAAAAAAGATTTTGTTGTAACTGTTTAACTTATTTACCCGTGCCTCAAATGATTGATTTTACTGTAGACTTATTGATGTAAGTTACTAGTGCCTCAACAGAGAAAGAGCAAATGGCTATTTCCGTATTGGTTAAGTGATGCTATAAAGTGAGATGATGGCTCATAATGGAGCTGTTCCAAAGAAAATATGAATTTCATAAAAGAGCTATTAAAACTGAAATGTTCCGAAGTTACGTAAGGCAATTGTTCTCTTAAATTTCTCTAAATCTAGTTAGCTGTGCGATTCACTTTCAGGTTCAGACAGAGAAAGAACATTAATTAAAAGTAGAATAATTAAATCTGACAATAAAATTCACACATTATTAAAATAAAAGTAGTTTAATTTAACATTACACAATGAGCTTCTATGATATACGACACAGTAAATAAGTTCGTGTTTTTATATTTTCGTGTGGTCTTGTTTTTTTATTTAATTTTACAAGAAAAGTAAAACTGGTAGTGAAATTCTGATTTCTCTAATGAATTTAGAACATTTTACTTCCCAATTAAAGAAATTTTTAGATAATTAATTTAAAATTTGATATTATTTCTATAATGTATAGGTTTTGTAAAGTTTATATTAGTGTATTTTGTACTTAATTTTTTAGTAAAAGTTTAAGAAAGTTGTTTACATTTTTAGTAGGTAGTTTTTTCCAAAAAATTATAATTGATATATAGTTACATGAATATTCAGTAAAATAAAAATTTGATGCTACATTACCTAAATACAGGGTTGTGACTAGGTACTGTTCTCGGTCATAGAACGTTAGCATGTAAAATTATACTTTAATAGAAAATAAACAAATGTTTGACATTTTATCTGTCATAATAATTTCAAATTTTCATTGAAATTATTTTTATTACTAGTATTATTGCTTTAACTTACATGTCAACATAAATGATTTTTTATTGATAAAAACAAACACCGGTCCTTACAACGATCCTTTACAGATCTATAAATATTGATTTAACATTAAAATATATTTTCCGTTGATCGTTCATTAATGTATACAAAATCGTTCATTAATGCCTCCTTTTAATGCATGATTTTTTTATAAGTGAACGATTTTTTTGGATGCGTACAATATACGTAGTATAACATATATTGTCTAGCGCGAACTTGTAGCAAAGTGCAAAACAGAATAATTTTGACACTTTGAGCTACATAATATTCACGTAATATTCATTTAAAATGAATATAAAAACCTAAACATTATTCTAAAACCGAAAAAACCCTAGAGCTCGCTAACGTTAAGTGAACTGAACGTATCTACTGTTGTCAAAATATTTGTGACAGGTACGTTCCTAACCTAACATATTACAAACGTTACTAACCTAACAAATGTGTCACGGAATCAAATTAGATTTTCTCCAAATTAAAAGGTACAATCAACGAAAATGTCGAAAAATATTTCAAAAATAGTGATAGTTATAGAATAAAATATTTCTTTAACTAACTCATGTGTTAATCGGCGATTAATAATTTTTACAATTAACGCGAAAGCGTTAAAATGTCTTGATTGTTAACACACATTAACACACTAGTTAGTTAAAGAACTATTTTATTCCATGACTATCACTGTTTTTGTAATAATTTTCGACATTTTTATATCTGTATTGAACTTAAAAATGAAAGTATGATAAAAGTTCTAGGACCGAGAGCCGTAGTCTCCAGCCTGTACCATATAGTCTAATACTCATACGAGCCATTCTTGTATGTATGTCTGTATGTATCAATGATGGCGGAATCGACTCTAACGATTTTGATGAAACTTGGTATTCTAAAGTTTTTAGGTCTCAGAAAACAATCTGGTTAGATATTATCTTGCGGAAAAACTAATTTAGTACGCCACTGTGATAGAATATTGGGGAAAAATTGATACAAATTTCATTCTTTAAAGTGCGATTGTAAATCGATTGAGACCAAAATCAACTCGATATCACAAACTATATTCGAGTTATGAGCGAAAATTCATGGGAAAATTAAAGAGAAATGTTTCTTTTATCTATATCTCGGTTTCTTATTTTCAGTTTAAACTTCCCATCTCCCGTTATTTTCCGAATGAATCTCATATTTCCAGATTTACAATTTAAGTGATGATACAATGTATTGTAAATTGCAATACTCGTCGTATAGTAATGTGTATTGTTAAATAATTATGTATTGACACGTAAACGAAATTGTTTGAAAATAGTTTAATATATTTTTTTAAAATTTTTCCTCTGTGGAAGATTTTTCGATCTGGTTTTACAGATAAAGATGATTTTCAATTGTCTTCTTCAAATGAAGATGTTGAAATCTAAAATAATTCAAGTGAAATTCCTGTTTATTTATCAATTCTAGATTGTTTTTCCTTAATTTCCTATTTATTTTCTTTACCTCTAATTATGTGTACCTTTTGTACGCTAGGGATTTGCAAGAATTTGCAAAGCAATTTTATTTAAGACCTTTAAATCTACTTAGAACCTAGATCACAAAATTCCTGGGGCTAGCATCTTTCGTATCTGCTATTTGCATTTAGAACACTACAGTTCAGTTCCTATTTATATAAGACAATGTTCTCTACATTTCTGTAAATACAATCCTTGAACTAAATTTAATTTTAAAAAAAATCCATGAGTTTAATTATTGTTATTTATATTTGCTGTTAAACTTTCAATGCATTGTTGTCAGTTTAGAAGATACTTCAAATTTAAGTTTTGTTGATGCAAGTGGCTATGGTAATAAATATTAAATTCAATCAAGAACATGTAAAATCAGTGAAGAAATTACTTCTGAAACTCATTTAGTTAAAATACATTTATTCTAAATATTTATATTCTTTTTATTTTTCAAGTCCGAAGATTTGATATTTTTTTATTAAGCCGTAAAAATAGTTCAATGAGGTAGTAGGAGTAGGTTGAAAATAATACTATCAGTTGCTTGGATAACTTGGCTTATTATGATATAATATTATTTGTTTGCGCTAACATCAGTAGAATACACAAAAGAATATCGTATCGCATCGAAATCTTAGCATAGCAGTTATCCGGAAGTTTATCCGAAAGTAGAAAATCCGGTCCTAAGTTTGTATTTGTATTAAAATTTTATAATGGAGAATTTTGACATCACATGCAGCACAATTCCTTCCATACGATTGTGTGTGAAACAACAAATTTATAGAAAGAGCGAGGTGATAGACCATGGCCGAGTCGATCAAATGCTTTCACCTTCAGCACTTTTTCCCGCAGATATCAACATTTGTTATTCATTAATATATAGTTTAGCAGTCAACACATGTTTGTATGTTTGATGTTTGACGTTTAGTTAATCAATATATCTTATCTTTTTTATAGTTTATTTTAAGTATATAAATGAATTTAGCACAATATATTTCTATTCATACGTGTTCAGTCTCAGAAATGTTTGCATATTTTGTTTGACATTTAAATGAGCAGTTGTGATCTTGTGATAAATGTCAAACTGTAAAGTTGTACCATGTTCGCTACATAACAAATTATTAAATCTTTCTTCCTCTACTTTACTCACTAGATGTCAACCGAAAAATTTTAATTGTATAAGTCCCCATTGAAACATTTTATCATTTATTTTAGGAAAGTACATCTCAAATTTGTTATTTAGATATAATTTTTGATTTTTTAAAATATATTTAAACCATGTTTAAACTGTCAGTTTTGTTGGTGCAGTTAGCTATGTATTGCATTAATGCATATAATATTGTTTTATTGGGATTTTGACCCTCCATCTTAAAGTGTCTGAAATCAAAATAGTAATAATACAGGTAAAAAACATTTATCTTAGGGAGATGTGTGATCAAATTTTATTAGTCGCCTTTATGAAGAATAGAACATAAGCACTGCACATGTGTGGTCTAGATATAACTTACAAAAACATATCACGAATCTAGAATTACATTACGTTAATATGAAGCAAATTACATGAGTGTCGCTTTGTTGAAATGATGTTATGTTACAGACTTGAAAATGAAAGTGAAGAGACTGCATGTAAACATCTAGATTTATATTTTGTAACAATTATTTATAATGATCCAAATGCACATTTAGTAGCCACATATTTAATTATACAACCACTTGACATTTTAAAACAACAATTTGTTTAACCCATAACTGGAAACATCATGTTTTCGAGGGTATCAAGGTTTACCAGCTACATTTTAATTTACGAGAACGTGATTGCTGGTTAAAATTCAAAGCAACCCAGTTTGAATGACGCAAATTCAAATTTGGATTGCGATAATAAAAATCTCGAGTTCTATTTATTGAGATAATTTACCGCATATAGTATTTGATTAATATTACATTTATATTCGCCGTTTTCAAGGGTAATTAACATAAATAAAAGTGTTTCCACAAATAATGCTCTTCAATGTTTATTCGATGACAAACTAACAAAATTGATGTTTTCATATGGAATTTTTATACATGAGGTGAATTATCAGCAATAAATTTTGTGTCAATACTAAAGTATTCCATTAATCACGTATGTCCATTAGTCATAACGATACTGATAAGATAGTAGAGAAGTAGTATGTTTATGAGCTAGAGTTTAACGTTTAACTGCTTAACTCGATAAGCATCTTATGTATCTTGATAGAATCGCAAGTTGAAGTCTCACATTTGACGGCTTGAGTCGTCACCGGAAGTCGCTCATAACTGCACGTAACACCGGAAACACGGCTGAGGATTGTGTCGTGCGTCGCGTCTTCAATCACTACCTACACATTGATATCAACATATATGTACATTCTTACATCTACAACCGTGTTCGTCTTTATTTAAACCTTCAATACACACAATTATATTTACCAAGTTCAAATGCAGATTTGAAACCGTTTTCAAATAATTTTAATATTTGAAGCTGACATGTATAGTGTCAAAACGGTTTGAAGTTAACTCAAATCAAAATCAAATATCATATGATGAACTTGAAAACTAATTTCATATCTTATGAAGTAAACATGGAAATATCAATTTTAAGATAGCGTATGCGTACTTTGTATTATTATCTAAATAAGAAGAATGAATGAGAAAAACATAAAATATATATTAAATTATGTCTATTAGCGAAAAAATTAGTTAAAATAATGTTTTATTTCAGAGATATAAGCAATTAAAAATATTGTGACATCACAAGTACTGAATTTTTCTCATTGACTATTTTTTTTAGTGCAGTAAATAAGAGAAATGTGCGCAGTAGAACGTACCTAACTTCATTTAATTGTCACTGGAAGA
The DNA here is from genome assembly GCA_911728475.2 of Pterostichus madidus. Classification (NCBI taxonomy): domain Eukaryota; kingdom Metazoa; phylum Arthropoda; class Insecta; order Coleoptera; family Carabidae; genus Pterostichus; species Pterostichus madidus. The sequence goes on along the minus strand of OU452301.1, from coordinate 22,134,290 downwards.
ATATAAATAATCCCAGTACATTAAGAAAAACCTTCTCTGCGGCAAATGGATTCATATACCTATTTTCAAAAATTTATTTTTATGAAACTTCATGTTAAACTATGACGATCAGTGAAAACTCAGGTTTTAAAATTCCTTATATTAACAAGAGATGTTTTTTTGAAGTTTTTGTATTATGGTTGTGACGTCACAAGTTTGTTTCAGTTGTATGTAACTTGTTTCATTCAAGGAGTGCAAATACATAATATACAATTGAAGTCTTGAAAAATAATATGAATATATAGAAAATAATATTTTTTGGCAATTGAACGTCAAAGGAGAGGAAATTAAATAATTTTAATAAATATACATATAACAAACAGATTACAATGACGTTAGACAAAAATATGGAAAGGAACAGTCAAACATTTACATCTTTTTTCATATTTGTCTTTTCTTCTCTTATCTATGATATTTTATTTGCCTCAGAAAAGGTATCTTTTTGTTGTAGTGTAATTATTATTTTTTGGTAAGTAAGTAAAATAACATCTAACCAAAGTAAACAAATATAACATCCCACTGATAATTCAATGAAGCCCATCAAACCCTAAATATCATAGATATCGTTATCTCAAACTGTTTGTCGTGTGCATATATTGTACATTTATTAAAATAATTAAATACCCTTTTTTTTTACTCTTTACTATGAAATATAAAATACATATTCAGATTATTTTTCAAGAATTAAATCGTATATTATTTGCAATCTTTGAATGAAACAAGTTAAGTATCACTGAAATGTACTTGTGACGTCACAACCCCGATAATAAATAACTAAATAAATTTAAAAATTGTTATCTTATCATTCGTTGTATATTATTTTACAATTTTTCTATCTATAAATAATTGTATCTAATAAAGAATAGATAAGATTAAAAAATTGTACATTAAAGAATCGAATAACATGTACAAGTAAATTACAATTATTGTCTGACGGTAGCAAATATAATGATTTGATTATTAAGTAAAAACTGGATATGTTTACAAATAAATAAATAACTAATTTAATTTGAACATATTATGTATAAATATTTTCTTTGAGTTCGTATTGCCTGTACATATACAAATATATGTAGAGAATAATCAATTTCTAATTTCCAGGAAAATTGTTAGTTGTGATAGCTGAAATGATTACTTGTGATTGAAGGTAAACAAGCTGGTTTAGGCGGAATCGCTTGACGGTTGATAACGCATTTCCGGTCATTGATTTAGGTAGAAACTTGAATAATAATGCGTCACTTTAAACAAAGATTCTCAAAATGTTTCTCTGAACTTTTAAGCAAATTTAATTAAAAGTAGGGACGATATGCATTATTTTATGTGAAATATGGAACTAACACTCAGTATTTGAGCTAGCTGTGTAATGTAAACCGATGTAAATGAAATAATACGAGAAAGGAAATAAGGTTATTTTGATTTATCTCTTAATCTGTACAAGGTTAACATTTTTGCCAAATAAGAAATATATTTTACATTCAAGTACATGTTTGAAATAAACATTTCGTTTTATCAACTAAAGATAATTAAGTATGCACACTTGATCTCAATATAGCACTGATGTCACAGAAATTTACTCTAGTTTTGTATTGTAAAAAATAGTAGGTACTATTTAAATTAATATAATAAAATATATCTCTTGCCGTTTTATACTTTACTAGATGTGGTGTTCTGCTGTATCAACTCTGTAAGTGAAACAAACACAGACAGTGTGAGCACACCAGTTAATATGTACATTATGATTCGAATTTTTATATACAAATAATTAAAAAATAATAATATGTACGAAAAAGAAGGCACCAACTATGCAAAATCGAATTACAGTATCCACAGACTGAAATTGGTGTTTCATTAGTTAATATATCTACGGAAGATTTTAAAAAATCGGCTATGGATTTATCATTAAAATTTTAATTGAAATAAAAAAAAAAACATTTTAAATGTTCTATTTTCGAGATATAATTTTTCAAAAACAGCAATAAATTGTTTCAAATATTCCTCGTTTGACGGTAGCGCTACCTCATTTATACACGGCCAATAGCAGTAATGTCACTCCAGCGAGCAAATATGAAACTCTGTTTTTGATGTCGCTGCTGAATACGAATAAAAACTTTATTTTTATTATTGTACTAATTATTTGTACATCCAGGTAAGCGCAATATTTAACAACCATTTCACCTAAAATATATTTTATAATGTAGATGTTAGTATTTATTTTATATTTGTATATACCTTGATACAAAAATTAGAACGTTAGCGTTTGGCGTTTCAGGCACAGCACTTGTGAATGTGTGAGTGAAAAATATCATTGTATGTCTATGAATAAATGACGTCTCGAATTCGTAGCCGCGAAAGTTTATTACTGAAAATATGAATGAAAAGTTTTATATTTTCAAGTTTTCTTTATTGAAATATTCAAAAATAGAACCAATTTAAAAAAAAAATTAAAATGATCTCATTACCGTAACCAAATCTAGGTATTTGACATATTTATGCGCGTGAGATACGGTCCCAGCCCTCAAATTACGGCCTCCAAAGATGTTAGTGAAGGAGAAGTTATAGGTGTAATTTTAATGTGTTGAAAATTATTTGTCTGTTGTGGTAATCGAACTCGGGTTCTCAAATTCGCAGTCCGACTTGATACCACTGAGCCATTTACCCCATAAATATTTGAGATCTACCATGGCACAAGATAGGTTATTAAATTTAGCCATTATTTCAATTGAACATGAGGGCACAACAAAATTTAATTATGATTAAGTAGGTAATCAATAAATTTGCCACATTAAAAGCCTGTACAGTTATCAAATAATTAGGCAAGAAAGTAATTGTGAATATGAAAACAATTTTTTTGCTGATTGTTTAAAATTAATATTAATTTCGTGATTATTTTCAATATTTTTAATATTATCAGTATGACTGTAGTCATCATGTTGTTATGCATTTATTAAACGGTTGCAATATAAAAACAAATTTGACGTTTATAATTTTATAAATGTCGTTCTGGTTTATCTGAGTATTGTCAATCACTATATATTAATTAAATTTACAATATGTAAGGAAAGCGACGAAAGAATGTTAATCCCACCCGAGATTAAAGGAGCAGCATTCGTTGGTAATTATATTTATTATATTAAATCATAAATATTAAATTGTTTGTTTTTCTATAGCAACACTTTTACAGCCTAGGATGTAAAAGTCGCACTTTACAGCCTGTCAATTGTAAACAATATCTCACTTTTAATGTCAATCGGCAAGAAAATGATTTACCCAACGAGTAAAAAATAGCTGCGTATACCATAATTTGGCGACTAAGCGCCATTTTGGGTTTTCGCACTAAGTGACGCTGTTATACGAAATTCAGTTACCAGTAGTCAAGTCTCAATGATACTAAAGCTAGAGGGTTAATTTTAAAGTGAAAAAAAAAGTTTAGTTGTTCGATGTGGGCGTCGAACATACTGTTGTATAAATAATGGAAGATTTAAATTCTTCACATGAATTCGATTACATTTTACAGTTTCTATGTTGAATTGCAATTTTTGTGCGTATGTCACGAATAGGGCGTGAATACGATCCGTATTCTCTGCTGTCAATAATGTTGTATAAATTATATAATATTTTCCTTTTTAACATTTATTTATGTTTCTCTTTGTAGCAAACAATAAAATGCAGAAGTTTTCTCGCGAACATATCGGGACGCGGGTAAAGAAAACGTGTGATCATATACCCCATCAATATGTTATTAGATAAATGAATTCTCTCTTTAAAGTGACACTGACTAGAAACGATGATTTAGTTTAGTTGATAAATTTTATTTATTAACATACAAACACATACCAAAAATTCTGTAATAAAATATACAGCCACTATTAAAATACGAGAAAGGCATGATTAATATTTACTTTTCAAATTCCTGACCCGTGAATAAACAAAATAAAATTAAACTATCACTTTTAACAATGCACTAAAGTTTGTGAACCTATTTCCATTATATTATTTGAAGTGAGTGGGAGGTTGCATGAATACAGATTCATTCTCGTCTCGAGTAAGGAAATGTCAAGAAGACATTGGTGTGCTACGTGGTTATGGAATAGAAAGTAAAGTCACTGCTGAGAAGAATACACAGTCAAGTCACACATTCCATAAAGCACAGCACACAACCACGAGCACATAGACCCGGAGACTGGCGAGACCAAACCTAGAAACAAGCGTTATTTATTATTTGCTGCTGTTGATCATTTGCTTAGCAACCACTTTGTTTCGTTTGTTTGTTTATGTAGTTCATGTTCATGTCAGATAACATGATAACAATGCATTTTATACAAAGTGAAGGTGTATAGTGTACACTAAATGTCGAGGTAATATAAACCCGGTTTTAATTAAAATTACTAGCGATGTTAAAAAAACACAGAGGAGATACGGAAATTATAGTAATTTGTTGAAAAGCAGTATTAAAATCAATCAACCATTTAAACCAAATACAAGGGCGAATCCACTTAGGAGGCCATGGGGGCCATGCTCCCCCCTTGGGCTTATTAATTAATTTATTTTTTTAGTTTTTTATAAGTGTTATTTTTATTCGAGTTTGTAACCCTTATAGAAATAAAATTATTGAAAAACGTTTTAGTACTCTGAAACAACTCTGAAAAGCTTTCAAAATTTGGATTATCAGACATTTTCCGAGTTTTTCAGACTGCTTAAAATTTAAAAACTAAGAACAGAATACAAAATTCATACAAATATATATTCCACACAAAAATTACGGAATTGTTTGGCAGAATTATGTTTTCCTTAAAAAAACCTTAAAAAAACTGGCCCCTCCTCTTGAAAATTTTCTAGATCCGCCCTTGATCTAATAGCGACTAGAATACAGGAGACCGATTCTAATTCGTAACAATCAGTTGTAGCGACTGGCTTGACGTCATTTATTGTTGCTACCGATAGTGAAGCCATCTTGCGGGATAAAATGTAACTTACGTGTGACGTCATTTTTGGCGACTAGATATTTTCTAGCGACTTACTGCTAGCAACTGCTTTGAACCAGTCACTAACTCAGTCGCTCCGTCCTGTTCGTATGTTTTGCAGTGCCGTGTTTTGAAAAGTTTGGTTATTTTAATAAATAATACTAAATATAGAAACATAGTTATGATTTCAATTAACAAAGTGAACTTGTTAACAATAAACAATCACAAAGAGCGGCAACAAGTTTTTCAGAAATACCACATCAAAATATATAGTCTGATCTTTATAACCAACAGTAGAAAATATATTCCCTAGAAATTTATCTAAGTCGCCTGACGTCATCAAAAATACGTCATTCAACTAAATATTTGGTTGCTATGAATTAGAATCGGTCTCCAGATTCAAGCTGGGTTGAAGAAAAAAATAAAGAGCTCTTTAGTTAAAGAATTGTTTATCTAGCAACAGTATCAATAGCGATTTTCTGAAATTTATTGAACCGTTAGTTATATAGTATAGTAAAAATAGAATAAAACTAAACTAAAATGAAGTAGTAGGGTGGTCAAGTCCATATGAATACAATATTCACATTAAGAACTGAATAAAAATTGTTGCCGCATGTTTAAGAAACAAGTACATACTTATACACTATATGGACGTACGGTGATGTGGTTAGCGTTACGACATTCGAATCCGGAGAACTTGAGTTCAATTTCCACTCAAGCTAAAAATACATGAACTACCACACTGCGGCTCGGTGAGTTCGAACCCTGTTTTGTAATTAGGATTAAGTTCTTGTTTTACAGAGTAGCATAAATAAATAAATAAATATATTTTTATTCAATATTCTGCCATATTAATGCGCATCCAATCACTTTGTTTAATCTTGATGAAGAAACTTTTCTAATTATGTATCGAATAAGGTATATGTAACAGTATATTTTCTTAAGTTTACACTAAGCTTGTAAATGATAGAAGATATATAGGTAATGTATTTAACGGTTCAGTATTTTTGATTAAACTAATAAATAATTATTTAGTAAAATATTAGTGTTTGTTCGAATTTTTATATATGTTCAGGATTATTCGTTTAATATAGAAATATGTAATTTTTCTTCAGTATTTTTCAAAATATTCGGTATTTTATTTATTTTTGTTTGGTATCGTTCGTTGTACTGAAATTGGTAATTTCGTATTGTGTAATAAATTGTAAATATATATTTTCTTCTGTATTACATATTTATTTATTATATCGGTACCTAAATTAAAATAATAATTGATTATAACTTTAAACAAGTATAAATTTATAATATATCAAGACAGGCGGTAGTTGTCGACGCCAAGATCAAGCAGCCTACGGCCGGCGACACTGACTGTCTATATTACAGTAACGAAGACTTTGAGCCAATATTCGAAAATTGTAATTCCATTTATCTTTTTATTAGCCGATAAATTAGTCACGTTAAATATATGATAATTTACTACATACCACCCTTGTTTGTATTAGATACAATTTTTGTATTAATTATTACTTTACAAGCTATTATTTCCCTATATAAGATTTTTTTCAATCAATTTTTCGTTCCTCTCGACGCATTTTGTTTGGCTTTTCGCGACTTGTCCGACTAGCGGCAGCACCTTACGCTCAGTTCGACAACTTCGGCTCTCGAGCTCGCTTCGTTGTCGAACGGAAACTGATGCAAAACCAGAAGTACAAAACTAAAATTTATTGACTTTTGACATTGCGAGTTACCAAATTTGTGTAAAATATATGTTTAAAGTTCATATGCAAGTATTTCTGTATTCAAAAATATATAATCAAGACAGGCGTTAGTTGTCGTCGCCAAGATTAAGCAGAAAACGGCGACACTGACTGTCTATATTACAGTAATATAAACTTTGAGCCAATATTCGAAAATTGCAATTCCATTTAATGTTTTATTAGCCGATAATCGTCTTTGGTATCAATTAAAAGGTCTTTTGAAGTGCTCGCGTGCAAAACTTAATACTTTTCGATCGTCAATTGTTATAGTGAAAGTGCTTCAAAACCCATCGTCTTTGGTATCAATCGAAAGGTCTTTTGAAGGGCTTACATGCAAAATTGGAATTTTATCGATTAGCAATTGTTTTAATGAAAGTACTTGGAAACCTATCGTGTTTGGTATCAAATGAAAGGTTTTTTCAAGGGCTTGCATGCAGAATTAGAATGTTTTCGATCAGCAATTGTTTTAGCGAAAGTGTTCCAAAACCTATCGTGTTTGGTATCAAATGAAAGGTCTTTTTAAAGGCTTGCATGCAAAATTGGATTTTTTTCGATCGGCAATTGTTCTAACGAAAGTATTCCAAAACCTATCGTGTTTGGCATCAAATGAAAGGTCTTTTCAAGGGCTTGCATGCAGAATTAGAATTTTTTCGATCGGCAATTGTTTCAGCGAAAGTATTCCAAAACCTATCGTGTTTGGCATCAAATGAAAGGTCTTTTTGAGGGCTTGCATGCAGAATTTAAATTTTTTCGATCGGCTATTGTTTTAGCGAAAATTTTCCAAAACCTATCTTGTTTGGTATCAAATGAAAGGGCTTTTTAAGGGCTTGCACGCAAAATTTAATATTTTTCGATTGTCAATTGTTTTAGTGAAAGTATTTCAAAACCCATCGTCTTTGGTATCAATCGAAAGGTCTTTTGAAGGGCTTACATGCAAAATTGGAATTTTTTCGATCGGCAATTGTTTTAGCGAAAGTGTTCCAAAACCTATCGAGTTTGGTATCAAATGAAAGGTCTTTTCAAGGGCTTGCATGCAGAATTAGATTTTTTTCGATCAGCAATTGTTTTACCGAAAGTGTTCCAAAACCTATCGTGTTTGGTATCAAATGAAAGGTCTTTTTAAGGGCTTGCATGCAGAATTAGAATTTTTTCGATCGGAAATTGTTTCAGCGAAAGTGTTCCAAAACCTATCTTGTTTGGCATCAAATGAAAGGTCTTTTTGAGGGCTTGCATGCAGAATTTAAATTTTTTCGATTGGCATTTGTTTTAATGAAAGTGCTTCGAAACCTATCGTGTTTGGCATTAAATGAAAGGTCTTTTTAAGGACTTGTATGCAGAATTAGAATTTTTTCGATCGGCAATTGTTTTAGCGAAAGTGTTCCAAAACCTATCGTGTTTGGTATCAAATGAAAGATCTTTTGAAGGGCTCGCGAGCAAAATTTAATATTTTTCGATTGTCAATTGTTTTAGTGAAAGTGCTTCAAAACCCATCGTCTTTGGTATCAATCGAAAGGTCTTTTGAAGGGCTTACATGCAAAATTGGAATTTTTTCGATCGGCAATTGTTTTAGCGAAAGTGTTCCAAAACCTATCTTGTTTGGTATCAAATGAAAGGTCTTTTGAAGGGCTTGCATGCAAAATTGGATTGTTTTCGATCGGCAATTGTTTTAACGAAAGTGTTTCAAAACCTATCGTGTTTGGTATCAAATGAAAGATCTTTTGAAGGGCTCGCGAGCAAAATTTAATATTTTTCGATTGTCAATTGTTTTAGTGAAAGTGCTTCAAAACCCATCGTCTTTGGTATCAATCGAAAGGTCTTTTGAAGGGCTTACATGCAAAATTGGAATTTTTTCGATCGGCAATTGTTTTAGCGAAAGTATTCCAAAACCTATCGAGTTTGGTATCAAATGAAAGGTCTTTTCAAGGGCTTGCATGCAGAATTAGAATTTTTTCGATCAGCAATTGTTTTACCGAAAGTATTCCAAAACCTATCGTGTTTGGTATCAAATGAAAGGTCTTTTTAAGGGCTTGCATGCAGAATTAGAATTATTTCGATCGGAAATTGTTTCAGCGAAAGTGTTCCAAAACCTATCGTGTTTGGCATCAAATGAAAGGTCTTTTTGAGGGCTTGCATGCAGAATTAGAATTTTTTCGATCAGCAATTGTTTTAGCGAAAGTATTCCAAAACCTATCGTGTTTGGTATCAAATGAAAGGTCTTTTTAAAGGCTTGCATGCAAAATTGGATTTTTTTCGATCGGCAATTGTTCTAACGAAAGTATTCCAAAACCTATCGTGTTTGGTATCAAATGAAAGATCTTTTTGAGGGCTCGCGAGCAAAATATAATACTTTTCGATTGTCAATTGTTTTAGTGAAAGTAATTCAAAACCCATCGTCTTTGGTATCAATCGAAAGGTCTTTTGTAGGGCTTACATGCAAAATTGGAAATTTATCGATTAGCAATTGTTTTAATGAAAGTACTTGGAAACCTATCGTGTTTGGTATCAAATGAAAGGTCTTTTCAAGGGCTTGCATGCAGAATTAGAATTTTTTCGATCGGCAATTGTTTCAGCGAAAGTATTCCAAAACCTATCGTGTTTGGCATCAAATGAAAGGTCTTTTTGAGGGCTTGCATGCAGAATTTAAATTTTTTCGATTGGCATTTGTTTTAGCGAAAATTTTCCAAAACCTATCTTGTTTGGTATCAAATGAAAGGTCTTTTTAAGGGCTTGCACGCAAAATTGGTTTTTTTTCGATCGGCAATTGTTTTAACGAAAGTGTTTAAAACCTATCGTGTTTGGTATCAAATGAAAGATCTTTTGAAGGGCTCGCGAGCAAAATTTAATATTTTTCGATTGTCAATTGTTTTAGTGAAAGTGCTTCAAAACCCATCGTCTTTGGTATCAATCGAAATGTCTTTTGAAGGGCTTACATGCAAAATTGGAATTTTTTCGATCGGCAATTGTTTTAGCGAAAGTATTCCAAAACCTATCGTGTTTGGTATCAAATGAAAGGTCTTTTCAAGGGCTTGCATGCAGAATTAGAATTTTTTCGATCAGCAATTGTTTTACCGAAATTGTTCCAAAACCTATCGTGTTTGGTATCAAATGAAAGGTCTTTTTAAGGGCTTGCATGCAGAATTAGAATTTTTTCGATCGGAAATTGTTTCAGCGAAAGTGTTCCAAAACCTATCTTGTTTGGCTTCAAATGAAAGGTCTTTTTGAGGGCTTGCATGCAGAATTTAAATTTTTTCGATTGGCATTTGTTTTAATGAAAGTGCTTCGAAACCTATCGTGTTTGGCATTAAATGAAAGGTCTTTTTAAGGACTTGTATGCAGAATTAGAATTTTTTCGATCGGCAATTGTTTTAGCGAAAGTGTTCCAAAACCTGTCGTGTTTGGTATCAAATGAAAGATCTTTTGAAGGGCTCGCGAGCAAAATTTAATATTTTTCGATTGTCAATTGTTTTAGTGAAAGTGCTTCAAAACCCATCGGCTTTGGTATCAATCGAAATGTCTTTTGAAGGGCTTACATGCAAAATTGGAATTTTTTCGATCGGCAATTGTTTTAGCGAAAGTGTTCCAAAACCTATCTTGTTTGGTATCAAATGAAAGGTCTTTTTAAGGGCTTGTATGCAAAATTGGATTTTTTTCGATCGGCAATTGTTTTAACGAAAGTGTTTCAAAACCTATCGTGTTTGTTATCAAATGAAAGATCTTTTGAAGGGCTCGCGAGCAAAATTTAATATTTTTCGATTGTCAATTGTTTTAGTGAAAGTGCTTCAAAACCCATCGTCTTTGGTATCAATCGAAATGTCTTTTGAAGGGCTTACATGCAAAATTGGAATTTTTTCGATCGGCAATTGTTTTAGCGAAATTGTTCCAAAACCTATCGTGTTTGGTATCAAATGAAAGGTCTTTTTAAGGGCTTGCATGCAGAATTAGAATTTTTTCGATCGGAAATTGTTTCAGCGAAAGTGTTCCAAAACCTATCTTGTTTGGCTTCAAATGAAAGGTCTTTTTGAGGGCTTGCATGCAGAATTTAAATTTTTTCGATTGGCATTTGTTTTAATGAAAGTGCTTCGAAACCTATCGTGTTTGGCATTAAATGAAAGGTCTTTTTAAGGACTTGTATGCAGAATTAGAATTTTTTCGATCGGCAATTGTTTTAGCGAAAGTGTTCCAAAACCTATCGTGTTTGGTATCAAATGAAAGATCTTTTGAAGGGCTCGCGAGCAAAATTTAATATTTTTCGATTGTCAATTGTTTTAGTGAAAGTGCTTCAAAACCCATCGTCTTTGGTATCAATCGAAAGGTCTTTTGAAGGGCTTACATGCAAAATTGGAATTTTTTCGATCGGCAATTGTTTTAGCGAAAGTGTTCCAAAACCTATCTTGTTTGTTATCAAATGAAAGATCTTTTGAAGGGCTCGCGAGCAAAATTTAATACTTTTCGATTGTCAATTGTTTTAGTGAAAGTGCTTCAAAACCCATCGGCTTTGGTATCAATCGAAAGGTCTTTTGAAGGGCTTACATGCAAAATTGGAATTTTATCGATTGGCATTTGTTTTAATGAAAGTGCTTCAAAACCTATCGTGTTTGGCATTAAATGAAAGGTCTTTTTAAGGGCTTGCATGCAAAATTGGATTTTTTTCGATCGGCAATTGTTTTAACGAAAGTGTTTCAAAACCTATCGTGTTTGTTATCAAATGAAAGATCTTTTGAAGGGCTCGCGAGCAAAATTTAATACTTTTCGATTGTCAATTGTTTTAGTGAAAGTGCTTCAAAACCCATCGGCTTTGGTATCAATCGAAAGGTCTTTTGAAGGGCTTACATGCAAAATTGGAATTTTATCGATTGGCATTTGTTTTAATGAAAGTGCTTCAAAACCTATCGTGTTTGGCATTAAATGAAAGGTCTTTTTAAGGACTTGTATGCAGAATTAGAATTTTTCGATCGGCAATTGTTTTAGCGAAAGTGTTCCAAAACCTATCGTGTTTGGCATCAAATAAATGGTCCTTTTAAGGACTTGCATGCAGAATTGAAATTTTTTCGATCGGCAATTGTTTCAGCGAAAGTATTCCAAAACCTATCGTGTTTGGCATCAAATGAAAGGTCTTTTTGAGGGCTTGCATGCAGAATTTAAATTTTTTCGATCGGCTATTGTTTTAGCGAAAATTTTCCGAAACCTATCTTGTTTGGTATCAAATGAAAGGTCTTTTTAAGGGCTTGCATGCAAAATTGGATTTTTTTCGATCGGCAATTGTTTTAATGAAAGTGTTTCAAAACCTATCGTGTTTGGTGTCAAATGAAAGATCTTTTGAAGGGCTCGCGAGCAAAATTTAATACTTTTCGATTGTCAATTGTTTTAGTGAAAGTGCTTCAAAACCCATCGTCTTTGGTATCAATCGAAAGGTCTTTTGAAGGGCTTACATGCAAAATTGAAATTTTATCGATTGGCATTTGTTTTAATGAAAGTGCTTCGGAACCTATCGTGTTTGGCATTAAATGAAAGGTCTTTTTAAGGACTTGTATGCAGAATTAGAATTTTTCGATCGGCAATTGTTTTAGCCAAAATCTATCGTGTTTGGCATCAAATAAAAGATCTTTTTAAGGACTTGCATGCAGAATTGAAATTTTTTCGATCGGCTATTGTTTTAGCGAAAGTGTTCCAAAACCTATCGTGTTTGGCATCAAATGAAAGGTCTTTTTGAGGGCTTGCATACAAAATTGGATTTTTTTCGATCGGCAATTGTTTTAACGAAAGTGTTCGAAAACCTATCGTGTTTGGTATCAAATGAAAGATCCTTTGAAGGGCCTGCGAGCAAAATTTAATACTTTTCGATTGTCAATTGTTTTAGTGAAAGTACTCCAAAACCTATCGTATTTGGTATCAAATAAAAGATCTTTGGAAGGGCTCGCGTATAAAATTCATACTTTTCGATCGTCTATTGTTTTAATGAGAGGACATCAAAATCCATCATTTTTGTATCAATTGAAAGGTCTTTTGAAGAGCTTTCTTGCAGAATTGGATTTCTATTGATCGGCAATTGTTTTAGTGATAGTGATTCAAAACCTATCATATTTAGTATATATTAAAAGATTTTTAGATGGACAGCCGTGTAGAATTTAAAAGTCTTAGATTCGTAATAATTCAATTTATATTGTGTCTATTGTCTTACTGAAGTTAATTCTATATCAGTGTCCGAGGAGATTAGCGTGAGGCCTGGCAAAGCCAGGCCGACCGCTAGTATTTATTATTATTCCAATACGTGATTGTAGTAATAAGAGCATTACTATACAAGAGCTTATTAATAAACAATTGGTTGTGAAAGAAAATGTAGAAGCTCAATGTTCAGAATGCATGTACTCACATAAATTACATAAAACCGAATTAGTTTCTTTTGGCACAGTATTAATTTTCCAAATTCTGTTCTTTGAAAATGAAAATGGATATATTCGGAAACTAACTGATACACGTAATATTTAAAACGTTTCAATGGGAACTTATTTGATTCAAGGATATAAATAAAAAGTGCTATATTTCACCATGGTACTTCAATGGCTGAGGGACACTACACAATATGATTAAAAAAGGAAAATCAAGGATGCTTGCAAATGATTCTCACGTTGGAAAACAAACTTCGCCAAGAAACTCTAAACATGCTTATATATTTATTTTAGAACGAATTTCGATTTTTATAGAAAGATGTAATAACAATATACCAATACCAAATATCATTTATAATATAGGGTCAAACTATTGTATCAAAAAAAAGTGATATCTTCCAAAAAAACAATTACATTGTTAAAGGTACGCCAAGATTGCGCAGATTCCTTCCCCAAAAATTGTAATATCTATATATTACAGATTTAAAAAAAAGTTACCAGTTTAAGTAACATTTTAAACACTGGGGTCGCCAAGGTTTTTTTTAATTAATTTTTTTTTTATTTGACCCGATATTTTTAAAACTGTTCGATAAGGTTTTTTAAATTCGAATATTTTTCTTGGCTTAATTAGATATCACTTTTTTTTAAATCTGTAATATATAGATATTACAATTTTTGTGGAAGGAATCTGCGCAATCTTGGCGTACCTTTAACAATGTAATTGTTTTTTTGGAAGATAACATTATACAGGTCGAATCATAAAACATAATCAGCTAATACCATTTTATTATTAATTATAAAGCAACGAAAATATCTCAAAAATACTATTATAATAACGCTGGAAGAACGAGCGACAATTTTGACTTTAACGGCATTCTTATAATTTGTTAATAATTTTAATATCAAATTGGAATTGTAAAGAGAAAAATTGGGATACTAACAGAATTTGAACCTTCAATCTATGAACTCCGGTCATATACTTTAACCAACTAAGCTGCGATCGCCATATAATTGAAATGACGATTTAATATATGTAGTGAAAGACTTGACACGAAAGTCATCTGCAGTGTCACTATTATTTAAGGAAAATATTTACCAGTTGAAATTTAATTGCTATTTTAAGTAAATTCTTAAGAATTATTGTGAAATCAAATATCATTAAAAAAAAGGCATACCATCAGGATTCGAGCAGTATCACTGCAGATGACTCTCGTGTCAAGTATTTCAGTACATGTTCTTGTTTTAATTTATGCCTATAGACAATTGTATTAGTAATGAATAATGAAATATGGATACTACGTAATATTTACTACATTCATCTAGAAAATATTGTTTCTTTTCATCTTTTATTGTATTTACCTATGTTTTATATGTATAATCTATACAAGAATCTATATTGTACCTATATATATATAAATTAAATCATATTTTTCTTTGTTGCAGGTAAGTCGTCATTTCCACTTAATAGTCCTCATAGTGATTACGTGAGTATTAACTATCAAGTTAAATTTTTATGTAGGTGTCGTGTATGTGGGTATGCAAATAAAAATACAATTATTAATTGAGATATTTTCACCAAACACTGATAATTTCAAACAAAGATAAGAAACAAAAAAACTATATTAAAAAATAATAAACCGACAATGTAGTTTAAAACCCATAAAATTACTTTAATATTGTGTAGGCATTGAAATTTATTGCCAATTTTTTTCCACATTATAGGATATAATAGTCACAATATTGAAATTTAATTAATATATAGTATAGAGCTGTGTGACGATAAATGTTTATAAACAACACAATATTCTTTTCTTCACAAGGGAAGTTTTACTATACTAAATTATGTACTACTGACGATGACTGCATGGCAGTCGAAATGCACATTTAGTATAATAAAACTTCCCTAGTGAAGAACAGAATATTGTGTTGTTTATACTGAAATTTAAGTTTAGAACATAGCTCAGCTGTTTTTAACTAATGACACGTTTACATTATTTACTCCCACTGTACATACACTCACGAATGTTGAGCCTCTTGACATTAAAGCGATAATTTATATCTTCAAATGTCATCTCTCAAGATGTGTTGTAGTTGCTGTTGTTGTGCTAATGCCACTCAAATAATTGTGAGAAAACAGCGCGCATCTCGCCTCACGGGATGTCTCGCTTTAATATGCACGCTTCTGCCTTTGTCACCAGTGTGCGTGAGTGTGTGTGTAAGTGTGGCTTTGTGAATGTAATAGGGGAAATAACCTTCCGTATCTAAAAATTAAATAAATACCATTTGTCTTTGTCAAGTCAAATGACGGTATTAACTATGGTATTTTCTTAAGTTCGTGAAAAAGTAACCTGTTTCTAAATAATTCTTCAAACATGTAAGTTAGAAATTTTAACCACGTTAGACTAGTAATAGTAATACCTCTTTCAGTATTTGATTAGTTTGTTTATAATTTATTATTTTTGTATGTTTTTGCATTTTCAACTTGATACATAATTTTAATTTCATACCGTGAGACGAGAACACTATTTTTAAGTTTTCGTACATTTGTTGACAATACATTCCTCGTATGTAAAATTTTTGGCAATTTAGCGTAGTAATGGCTACGTTTAATAATTTAGTATGGTTTTTTTTACAGCCATACGATGACTGTCTAAAAATTGGTTTAAAATTGTTTTCTACGTTATGAATATTCTCACTTCAAAGACTCAAACGAAGAGAATATATGCCTGACGCCAATTGATGAAACGAACAAACCTATTTTAATTAAATTTTTTAAGATACGATAATACTACAACTAAAAAAAAAAACGCGATTTTTTTTTTACACAAAATTTATGTTTTTTTTTCACATGTGAAAAAAAGTCCAAATGTACTCATTTTGCGCACTAAATACAAAAATAACTATTTAACACATATGATATAGTAAAGTTTATATTACAGGTATTCGAGAAATTACTTGTTAAAATTTGATAGTAAATAAATCACGACTCAATTTTCTTTATTTTAATATGTTTAGTTAATTTTTATATGCTATCTGACTTTCGGTCTATTTTGCATTCAATCTTTAATTTTTTTTTCTAATATTATTACTATATATATATATATATAAAATTTTTAATGATTCGTAATGTTAATTCGCAGTATTTAGCTGCTAGTGTTAAGTTAAAATTCGCAGATAAAACATCGATTATTTGTTTGTCTTTTTGTTTCAGTAAATGATATTCGCTATTTTTGAGCTAATTTTCGTCATTTTCAAATCTCATTTCTGCCGTTATACTCGTAAAGCATGTAAAATTAATTTTGATCCAATGTGACATTCGAACTCAGGTTCTTATTTTCACAGTCCAATATTTTGTTATGACATCACTGCTTTTAACCAATTTCTCCAAAAGTGATGTGTTTTTATTTATTTCAACATCTAGATCAAAAATTGCATGTATACATATCTGCATAACTAATAATTAAGTAGCAATTATTTGTTATTATGTCAACTATGAAAACATAATTACTTAAATATGTTTTTACTTTCGATTTTTCAAATTGTGAACAATGAAACTACATATCAAAAAAGAATTATTACAGAAACTGTCTTTGTATAAGCAAAATTAAATTATAGTTCAATAACCATAAATAATACAATCTAGCTGTAATTTGGATTCAAATTATAATTTGTACATTCATTACATGGTTTATATCAAAGAAATAACTGTGCCTTTGATTTGAATAACACAATAAAGTTTCTTACGTTCTGTCAAAGAACTAATATTACTTCTACATTATAATAAATTACAGTTTTCATTGTTCTTCATGTCAGTTTTTATATATACATTCAAATATAAATGAGTCAAATTAAAAATACATCATCTGGCATATTTCTGTATATAAAAATATTTATTAATTACTGTATACATGTCGAATACACATTTATTATTTTTTTATTTACAACAGTGACGCCATAATTTTGTAAAAAAAAAATTAAAAATATATCATCACGCCTTCTACCCATTACTGAGTGTGGCACTCTGCCGAAGCAGATCTCGGTAAGTGATATATTTTGCGCGTTAAGTGCGGTTACCAGTCGTCAAAACACGGCCCCCAAAGATGTTAGTGGTGGAGGAGCCACAGGGGAGTTTTTGAAATTATGAAAATTGTTTATCGCCTGTGGGAATCGAACCAGGGTTCTCAGGATCCACAGGTCATATATATATATATATATACATATATATATATATATATATATATATATATATATATATATATATATATATATATATATATATATGTAAAAATTATATTTTATTTATTTAATTGTACAAAATAAAACTAATGTAATATAGAACAATATTTTAACTGTCTTTATTTTTCAAATATTTATTAACAACCGTTGTCATAATAATAATAATTGTGTATCCAATAAATTATTTTCTTTCCACGACCTGCTTAATAAATATTAATACATTACATATATATATATATATATATATATATATCTCAGGTGTCTACTACAGGAAATAATTCAATGTTAAAATTTTCATTAGGCGATATCTCTTTATCTATTAATTTTAGAGCAGAAGTGTAATGAGGAATCTATGATTAGAATTATGGAGACTTTAATCTTGAATAAAATAATTTAATGTTTTAACTTGTATTTAAAAAAAATGTTTTAACAAGAACTTATTAATATTTAGGCTCTAAGTTTTAGGCCCACTTTTACAACAGCCGAATAAACTTTGAATAACATACCTGGAATAACTTTATTTGACAGTCCTCAAATAGTCAATGCTTTCTTCCAAGGTATAAACTTCGGTATAAATTTATATCTCCGATAATTATACCGGCGATGATTATCCTTGAATTATAAAAGCAACTCTTATTTGTCTATTTATTATTAAAATAAATGCTCAAATAATTACCCATTAGCCTGCTAGGCAATGGCCTAATTGTAGGATTCTCGACAAATATTACTTATTTACTTATCATAAGGCATCAAATCTGGAGATGTAGCTGGTCAATGTACTGGCCCATACATGCATCAGGGAATTTATTAGCATTAATTCGAGAATTTAATTTTATAATAAAATGAATGGCGAACTACTTAACCTAAATAAATCAATATGATTATGTTATCCAGTTTGCTTAATTTTTCTAGTTAATCAATTTTATTTTAGTGCGAGCAAAATACTGTTTTTTAAAGATTAAATCCTTCCATAATTCTAATCATAGATTTTATTAATAATAAATATCAAAAGCAATGTCAAATCTGCCAGATATGTGAGAAACAAACAAACAAATAATTATCGTTTTATTTCTCATGGCACTCTGATAATTGTCTTAAATCGTGTATTTTCTTTTGCTTCTAGTTCTAACTCGTACATAAGAAACAATTGAACAACAAACTTAGTACTCATTTCATGCAGTTTTTCATTCTGAACATTCTTTTCCATTACACTTCTGCTCTAAAATTAATGGGTGAGGAGATATCGCCTAATGAAATTTTTTACATTAAATTCTTTTGTTTGAATAAAATAGATGATACCCGGTATAAATTACTGGAAAAGTAAGTTACTTTGATAAGTTGTTTTTATTTTTTCATCAACTGACAGCAGTCCTTACTTATTTAATTGAAAAACAAAACTTTTTTTTAAACTCGACTTTTATAAATTTGCTATTTATGGATCATTTTAAAACTTTATTCGTAATTTGCAAGCCATAATCGAAAAATTGATTGCAAGTGCATTGATCAAAGTAAATTAATTACAAAAAAAAATAGTATCCATCAGAAAACTAATCATAAATGCGAATTTACAGTCAGTTTCATTAATCAAGTATATTGAATCAATCACATTTGTTGAAATCACATTTACTAATTTTTATTTTACACCAATCCATTTTCTGGATCAAGTATTTAAAACTGTACCAAACTAATTTTAAATGTTAACAAGAAAATTGAAACAAAGTCCTAATAAAATATGTTGTGTTATATAACTTATCTGTCAAACATTCGTTAAGAATATGTTCCGATTTCCACGTCAATCGATTGACTTATTGAACAAAAGTAGAACGACTTCTATATCCTTTAATCGTCATCTTGATTGATTTTCCTGTTTACAAGTTAACAGTCATTTAATTGTATTTATTGTAAATTGAGCCTCAGAAAAGTCCAAACCAATAATTTTTAAACAAAATTATACAGAAAGTTGAAAATGTGGTTAATAATAATAATAATATTAAGTCAGTGAATGCGGAATTAATTTTTTTTAGAGTATGTGGCTCTGTGATATCGAGTCGGCCTGTGAATTTGAGAATCTGGATTTGATTCCCACAGCCGACAAGCAATTTACACCCTTTGAAAACTACCCATGTGGCTCCTTCACTAACATCCTTGCGGGCTATGATTTGACGGCTGGTATCCGCACTTCATGCGCAATATATAACACTAGCCGGGATTTAAAAAAATATTATTTCAATTATCTTTATTGGTTTTAATGTTTTGCCATTTAAATATTAATAACATTTGAAGGAATTATACTAAAAGTTAAAATTATGGTTAAATATGAAACCTGGGGATTGGGAATACAAAATTTAAAACTGATTTTAATTTTGTAAATCATTGATTTTTTGTACTTTAACAGGCAGATTCATAAAGCGAATTAGCGCTAACACCATTTTTATTTCGTTTTTAACTCTTTTCAATGTATGAAACAAGTTTATTTTAACTTGTGTTAAAAAGAGAGTTAATTAGCATCAAATTTAGTTTATTTCTCAAATCTATTTTAATTTGAAACAGAGTTATAGATAATATTAAAAACGGTGTTAGCGCTAATCCGTTTTGTGGATCTGCCTGTATATGACTTTCGAGGCGAATTATACAAAGAGTCGAAAATATTATTAAAAATAACTCAAAGTACTCAGTTCAAATTTTGCATGTACTGATATTATTTTTCACAGTAGACCATAAAAATTTATAAAACTGTGCATAATATGAGTAGTTGTTTAATTTAATACCAATTAATATGGGAAATCTATGTATTAATTATGATAGTTAAATGACATTTAAATGATGTGATGCTATATAATTCATATGTAGGTATAATAAAATAATTCACATAATCGAAAGTGGGTTCTTATAATTCTTCTAACTTTTTATGCAGAACCAGAATCAAAAGAAAAACATGTAAGTGTACTATTTATTAAAAAATAGAGCAACGTTTTGTATCATAAAATTATATATCCAGTATCAGAAAGTAAATGTACCTAACAAGTCTCCATTCACTTATAATTTACTGCAATATTTTGTTTGCAATTTACAAAGATGATCGATGATTAACGATCTATGGATTTATAAAGAAGAGTCACTTAACTTTCCCCTGTTACTTTTGAGATGATCTAGTTACCGAAGAACAGACAAGAACTTACACCATTCAACATCTTATTGACCCGGATTTAATAGTGATATAGTTCAACTTTTAATAGCATACAATTTGAACATCATTTAAGTTGAATTATTGTTAACAAAATAAGAATTATATTATTATCTCGATAGTTGCTGTTTCATAGATTTAGTAAAAATTTTAAATCAGCATTAGAATAATGATTGTATTTAGTTTGAAGTGTGGTGAAACGTTCGTTGTGAGAATGGCGTACTATACAATATTGACTTGCAAATGAAGAATTCGGTCCATCTCTGCTACATTCTTTCATCGCGCACAGAGTTCTTGGATTCTCAACACGAGAACTCGTGATGCTTCACCTTTCTATTTGCAAGATCTATAATTTTGTTACTCAACAAAGGAAAGTACTCTGTTTATTTGTATTTCAGTGCTTTAATGAATTATATTAATTAAGTCTTCGTTTAATTTTTAAATGTTATGTTTTGTTATTTTTATATTTTGGTACCTGTGATGAATCATTATCAGAATCAGGGTCATTCCTAGCATGTTGGGCGTTGTTGTTTTAAGAAGTCCTGTTGAAATTCTAGTGATTTTTGTTAATTTGACTTTAATCTTTTTACTGCAAGTCACGCGACAATTTATAACAACCCTAGCGGCTGACTGCTATCTTTTGTCCTGATCAAGCTCAAAATTGCATGTTCATTTTTTTTACGCCAAATAAAAATTAAAGTATTTACAATTGAAAACACAAAACATTAATTTATGTAATTTTCTTTCATAATTTCATTTGATGAAATTTAAGTATAAATTTCGAATTTTATGGTAAAAAAATTATAATGTAGGCCTATATGCTTAGAACAGATAATGGCGTTATTGGCAGGCTTAAAATTATATACTTCGTTACTAATTTGTTGGGCATTAATAATTATATATGTACAAGAAGAAGTAAGCTTAAAAAAAAATGCAAATGTATTGGAAATAGATATACAAAGTTCATTTAATGAAACATTTATTGGTATCTAAATTAGTTATAACTAGAGATGCGCCGAATATTCGGTTATTATTCGGTATTCGGCATATTCGGCAACATTTTGTTTATTCGGTTATAGCCGAATTATTCGGTTGTGCGACCGAACATTCGGTATTTTTTTATTTGTTTCTGGAAATTAATCATTTATTAAAAACTAAAATATTTTGTCATATTCGTAGTTTTTATTTATTTGAAAACGATTATAATGCATATAATAAAGCAAATTATTTATTAGCAAAAAAAAATCGCAATTCTTAAGATAATACACAGAAAACAGGAACATGCGGTATTACTTCAGAAATGCATGAGAAGCTGGAGCTTATGATTTTTGTAATTTCTTCGAAAGGTTGCAACAACATAAGACCTTGTTGTATCAGATCCCACTGATATTCAGATAAATTCTGAAGTTTTACTGCACTACTATTATCGGAAAGATAGAGAGATACAGCTCGTTTTTGTTCTAAAAACCTTGCACACATTTAATACGTGCTATTCCACCTTGTAGGTACGTTTTGCAGTAGCTTATGTCGAGGTAAATTTAATTCAATTTGTATGGCAGTTCGCTTTTCTTGCACTTGACTGGAATGATTGAAATGAGTTATTATTCTTCTAGCAGATGCAATAGCCTCACTCGAATCTTCTTCTATATTTAAAGAATCTTTTACAGCCAACTGTAAAGTGTGTATGAAGCATTCTTTGCCAGTATACGGTGTGTCGTTTACAGCTTTCACCATTCACATATTTACTAGAACCGAATATTCGGTTCGGCCGCCATGAAATTCGGTAATGTTCGGTATTCGGTTATTCGGTCAAAATTGTATTCGGCGCATCACTAGTTATAACATAAAAATTGAAATGGTCCCGATGGCATCCGTATGCTTAACATAATATAATTTACTGAAGATAATACCCCATTTCTGAACTAAAAACTAAAAATTAACCCTGTTAAAATTAAGATAATATTCTACTGACATCATTTGTATTAAATAATTTTGGCAAATTATGTGTATAAATACTCGTATATTACCTGTCTACCTACCAAAGAGTTCTGCATATCCGGGGACGTAATGCTGTCACATATAGAACGGAGAAAAGGCGTAAATTTATTACAAATATTTGTGGAAGCATTTCACAGGAAATAACAAAAAAAAAGCCTTTGAGTCATCACATAAATCAAAACAACGCTTCTTCTAATCTGTTTCCAAGAAATATTTGCCGCAATAAAATAACCATATTCATAAACTTAAAACATCTTTTAATCTAACCGGAGACGATGATGTAAATTGCTAGTCAATCTTCATCAACAACAAACACTCACAATTTACAGCGAAGGCAGCAAAGATTTGTCGGGAAAGACAAAGATAACACGAACATAAACTCTATAGTTTTTTCCTCATTTAGGGACGCATGCAAGAATAAACATAAGTGCAGTAGAAATAGAAGACCGCAAACGTCGATCACAGCCCATAAGGATCACTTAAGTCGGACAAAGACAGCACTGAACACACACACGTATTTATAAACTCTTAGAAGTTTATAGAAGCCTTACCCACTGCATCTGTACTTAAGAACACTGACACGCACACATACTGAAGCGAGTGAAACAGAACAAATGATGTGGATATGTGTTCGACAGAGATGGTTACTTAGACTGGCGACAAGCAGTGACCTTGAGACCGCGAACTGCCGGTCGAAGGCCCGAGTAAAGCCACAGACAAGTACAACTTGCACGTCGGATTTACTACAAATACTTGTAAGAGTTCAAATGCATTGGAATTCTGAAAACCTAAAAATTTACCTACGAGTAATGATGATTTTCTCTTTTATACGGTTTCCCGCATTCACTTTTTTAACTCATCTCTCACATTTTATCAGCTTCGTAGTCTTGTGAATCTACAAACCGTTTTCTATATAATTGGATAACATGATGAAAACGGAAAATAGTATCTATAATATTTACTTCCAAATACCATTGTGAAACTACTTCATTTAAAAGAAGTGATAATAGTAGTAACACTTGGGGTAGGTTGCTCAGTGGTATCGAGTCGGCCTGTGGATCCTGAGAACCCTGGTTCGATTTCCATAGCCGACAAACATTTTCACACCATTAAAATTATCCCTGTGGCTTCCCCATCACTAACTTCTTTGGAGGCAGTGATTTGATGGCTGATGACCACACTTCACGCGCAAAAATAAATCACTTACCGAGATCTGCTTAGGCAGAATGCCACATCCAGTAATCTGTAAAAGGCGTCATGATATATTTATTTACTTTATTTATTTACATGAACCTTCCTGGTGACATTCAGTAAGTTACATTATTGTATTCTAATTTAGAAGAATGCTATTGTCAATCAAATTAGACCCTTTCCTCACAGAACGTTGGCACACGTAATTGGCACGTTTTAATATAACAGTTATATGAGATTTTGAGAACTGAATTTAAAATGCATTGTGGATAATATGAGATGCAACAAATTGTGAGTCAAATAGATCGTACGAATGTTAAAGTCAATATTAACTATTTCAAAAAATTAGTCCTGTTATTTAGAAAGCATTAATAAAACTTGTTGGGGTTTGCAAAAAGTTTGTATTATTGTGAGTTGTAAGCTCATGAGCAGTTTGTCGTTGAGCAATTTAATTTTCTATATGGTGCATGTTCTGTTATTCAGTGGTGTACCAAGGGGAGGGTGTGCGATCCGTACCGGGCGGCACATATTTTGGGGCGACATTTTTTATAATTAGTTTTAGTTGTAAAAACTTTCCTATTCGATTTCTACGAATTATGAATTGCTATATGATTTCGAATATTTTTCTTCATCGTCAAGTCAATGTGGGGTTGAAAATATTATTTAAAAAAAAATCCTTTATTACTGCCTAATTGAAATATGCCATCCAATGGTAAAAAAGTTCCCCACCTATAGTTTGTCTCAATTACAATTTTTTATTTATGTTTATTAATTTAATGGGGTAATGGCTCAATGGTTTCGAGTTGGCCTGTGGATCCTGAGGACCCCGGTTCGATTCCCACAGCCGACAAACAATGTTCACCAAATTAAAATTACCCCTGTGGCTCCCCCACCACTAACATCATTGGGGTCCGTGCTTTGACGGCTGGTAACCGCACTTTACGTACATAAATATATCACTTACCGAGATCTGCTTCGGCAGTGTGCCACACCCAGTAATGGGTAAAAGTCGTGATGATATATTTATTTTATATTTATTTTTTTAATTTATAAAAACTACAATTTGATTGACTTAGAAAGGGCGGCAAATTGGAAACCGTCCTGGGCTTACGTATATTTAGTCATTCGCTATCTATGGTTTAGGTAAACTTGTAGATGGTCACATGCTGCTCCGGAGTCAAGAATTAGTTTTATTTTTCGTTTTATATGTATTTGCCTTTCTATCTTATACAAATTAGATAGAGAAACTACATATTGGAATTTTACCATTTTAACCATAAATGCCGACGCAATATAGTTGGAATCATAGTGTATGAGATACAGAGTATAAATTTCGTTTCTGATGCATTAAAGAAAAAACGTGATTTCGTCGTGTAGCTTAAAATAGAAGATTCATGGTTGACTGAATCTTTGACATTACACGTCCGATATTCAATTGTTTGTGAACCATTTTTTACTTTCTCCACATTTTACACAATTATTACGTATTCGTGCGCAAGCATTTTATTCTAAAATTATCGTGGTCAGACACTACCAGATATCTGATCTCAAAATGATCCATAATCTATCACAGTTAAAGCCGCAAACCAACGCAATAACTCCGAATTAATATTCCTTTTCTTCTTCTTCTTATTGGTTTAAAGCCGACTCTGTAATGAATAATATTTCCATTAAACCGCAAGCTAATTTTAGACTACATTGCATCCTGCAGAACATCTATGTAAATAAGCCTGTGCTTGCATCAAAACATAAATATGCAAGTTGCACTAGCATAGCGTTTATGTTGAGTTTAGTAGATTTTTTACTCGTATATTTTCATCATTCTGCATGTAAACAGCATATTCAAATATAACTACAGCATTCTAATTAAAATGCTGAGACTATCATCAACAGTCTTACATACATTTAATTATTTTCGCTTTATGATATCAGGAATATTACAGTGGATGACACATCTGCAAAGGTAATAAAATATGTTTGTGTACACAATTATTCTGTTTTAACTTTTAGAGTTTAACAAGAAGACCAAACATTTTTTTTACAATAGAAGAAATATTAAATCAGACATTAACAATTATTTCTCACGAAGGGCCGGATTAATTATTTTGAAGACCATCGCGATCTCTTGACTAACTAAAAATACATATTTGTAGAATTTAAAATTCTATTCACACTTATTTAGAATTTAAAATTTTATTCACACTTATTTCTTTGTAATGTCAACATATATATATATATATATATAAAAAAACATAAATATAAAATTTCTAAAAAATTTAATTCACACATACATATTTGTAAGAATTTAAATATTTATTCATACAAATATTTGTAATGTAAATACAAAATGTATAAACAAAAAAAAACAAAATGAAAACATAAATATGAAAACTATAAGAACGATCATTTCTTAATGAAATGAATAAAAGTGCCGAAGTTAAATGAAAGATGACAAAATTTTATCATACCATCTGATTGGTTGATGGTAATAACTTAAGCGTTTAATATAAATTATCAAATTCGCTTGCGTTACTTCTTACTTTAATTGCGTTCCCTTATATTACTTCATTATAAATCCAGCTTTAAATTGGAAATCCATATTTTAATTTGTGTTTCCACTTCGGTTATGATTTATATTTAAAATTTGAATTCTAAAATTATTAGCGAAGTGAGCGTTTTAACATATATAACAATACTAATTTAATGAAATATAAATATAGAAATTTTTGATAAAAAAGGTGTCATCCTTAAAACATCGCATAAATTTGAATAGGCAATTATTATTTAAATTACGTTAAAAGTATACGAATATAATAGTCTCAATTAATCTCATTCATTAATTAAAAATCTCCAGCCATTATTCTTTGCTTGCACATTACTTTCATTTTTTGGTGTCATTATTTGTACTGTCACATTCCGTTTTGTTAAGTTGTATTTTAAATGTCTAGTTACATAATATTAGCACACACAAAATATGTACATGCAAAATATATATATCACTTATGATTTATGCTGAAATTAAAATCGCAAGATCTTTCAGTTCAGTGTCTAGTGCTTGTGCCTGGCAACACTTTCATTCTTTGTTACATATTATTAATAGCATTATTATAACATCAATTGTTTTAAATATTTGTTTCGAAACATGAGACAATTTTGATCACTTCGTTAATTATACTTAAAAATTTGGGTCAAGTCAATTTTAATTGATGTAATAGTATTCCTGAAAAGTGTTACAAACAATGAATTAAAGAGAAATTTGCGTGTTACACTCTTTCAAAGAAGGAAGAAAAGAAATGCAACTAATAAAGAAAACTTGGCACAAGTAACTGAAAATTATCGAACTCATTGTTCAATATGAATTTGTTTCCTTGCTTTTTTTAGTCGAGCAATGGAAAAAAATGTTATTGTAAATTACAAATTATAAAACGATATAAATATTTACACTGTACTCAAAATGTTATTTAACATATCTTTTAATATGAAAGTAGACCAAAACGTATATTTACAAAAATACGAGTAGAAATTTTTTCAGTAATTAATTATGTTTAATTTAAGAATATAAACATAGGTAGCATACAAATATATTGACAACAAATATATTTAAATATTATTTCTGAATTAAACCACTTTTAACAACGAGTTTTTGAAACATCAAAAATGTTTTTTTAGCACGTCATTAATTTAATTTGATGGAATCTTAATATAATTTTTTTCATGTTCAAATTTCTAAAACTACTTTTTACATGTGTTTTTAATTGGATATGTAGTTATCGGACAAGTCAAATATAACGGTACAAGATGCCAAATTTGTATTTCCTGAAGAGCTATTTAAATAAAAGCCTAACTGTTTATTTTAACCTAAGGCTCTTCACTGTGCAAGCTATTCAAGCAGAAATGAAGGTTTGAATACGTAAATTCGAATATGCGTTCAACCTGGATCCATACCCAAGTTATATAAAGTACCACAGGGCTTAATAACTTAATATAAAATTATGTCGTTGGTTGTTTAACTGAGATAGAGACAGTGGCGCTTTGACCATATATAATCGACAATTTAACATTCGTAACTCAAAATTTTCCATTCTAATCATGTACCTTCTTATCCGCGCTCTGGTGAGCGACACATTCGTCTGGTTAAGTTTTACAACAATCATGATGAACAAGAACTAAAGTTCATATTAGTTTTAAATTAAGAGTAATGTCATAAAAAAATAAATTTGTTCATGTCATTGTCATTATAAATTACTTAAAGTATGAATACTGCTTTACGCAATAGGATTGAATTTATTTAATATTTTGTAAAGGGGACCAATGTTTTAAAATCCCCGGCATATTTAATTCTCCATTTTAAAGTTTTAAATTTAATTTTTGTTCACATTTGAGGTTATTATTATTATGTGGTTTACGTGTGTATTTCTCTCTGGTTAACGTTTTGTTATTGTTATTTAAAAATGTTCAGTTTAATGTATTGTCAGATCGCAATTTCATTTAAAACCAAATTTTAGGTTATATTTTAAATGAAATATATATATATATATATATATATATATATATATATATATATATATATATATATATATATATATATATATATATATATATATATATATATATATAGATACTTCTTTAAATACATTTTGGAATATAGACTTTTACAGAATATACGTCATGTGCAAGAGAGATGTAGAGACTATTAAAAAGAGATAAAACAAATCCCCTCGCGTTCTTTAGTCCACAATTACTTTTGCCGTTTATATGATGAATTATTTTGATATCTTTAATGATTTGTTTATACTATATACCGTATATACAAACAAGTTGTATTTTGAATATCATTATATTGTAGGTATATCTCATAATTGAGTGTCAAATTATATGTAAGTATCCGTCAATTGTTTATTCAAAAGTTATACAAAACATCCTGAGTTAGAGCCCTCGGGCAGTGAATCCTGGTAAAAATATAAATAATGACATTTAATCGATTGTCAATAATTTTTTTTTATGTTATATAAATTAAACCGAGTTTATTTAATCTTGCTCGGGCAAGTACTGTGAAATAAATAAAAATAAAATAAATGTACCCATTACTGAGTTTGGCACTCTGCCGTAGCAGATCTCGGTAAGTGACATACGTATACGCGTGAAATGGGGTTACCAGTCGTCAAATCACAGCTTCCAAAGATGTTAATGATGAGGGAGCCACAGGGGTAATTTTTATGTGGTGAAAATTGTTTATCGGCTGTGGGAATCAAACCTGAGTGCTCAAATCAACAGTCCAACGCGAACCACTGAGCCACCTATCTCAAATTTTATATAGATTTCAAATTTGAAAAAAAATCTGTGTTTGAAAGTTTCTGGTTGTTAATCGAAAATTGGAAGATATACCAGGAATTTATATTCGACTACATTTTATTCTACATATTGTAATATAAATATTGGTACTTGGAGAAAATCACTAAATCAATAAATAAACGAGATATTTGCTGCTTCTTTTTGAATAGTATGAAAGAATTGTTCACTACTTTCTTTCTATACATCATTAAATCATAATGGATTTCAACTTGAGTTAAGCAGAATTTAACGCACTCTACACTGCTGTTGTCCGCATTTTTTATCATATTAGAAAAAGGATAATAATAAATCTTTACAACTAATTAAATCTTTAATTAATCAAAGAATTTCTAACAGAAAATAAATTACAATTTTAAATAATAGCATTCTTCATTCGTACATTTGCGATTTCTTTTTTAGAATTAACAACAAAGTTTAATTGCTATAGAAATTTGCCATTTACAACGTACGTGCTTTTTTCACCGGTAACTATTGGTGTCGGTGGTTAAGCAGAATCTTTGTGAGCTACTATTAACTTAATAGACGACCTTGCCATTATGGATAAGAACTGCAGTTACACCCACAAAGAAAGAGACTTTTCTAAAATCATGATTCACTAACTATAGGTTGTTTTCAAATGTTATCTCTTTCAATTTACTTTCAATATTTTTGTTGTTGTTTCTTTACGAGTATATATAATACTGAACGGCATTAAAGAACAGTTTTTATCTAGGTACACTAATGTTTGCTAAGTTTTGTAAAAATATTTCTATTTATTTTTAATATAACCTCTAACTCATATTTATGCTATTATGCATAGGCGCCCATTTTACGGGACAATCGCTCCCGTGCTAAGTTAAGCAAACAATGCGTTTTCGCTAATAAATACTGAAATATGTACATACTTACTGTTTTTGTACTATTGGATGATAATGTTTGACGGGGGTTGATTGTTTGAGTGAATGTTTTATGAGTGTTTTTAGGGTTCGTGCTACCCCATTTGATGGGATATAGCGTGAAGATATGTATGTATGTATGTAATATTTACAAAGGTTGAAATTATTGTTGTTTATTACGAAAATAAATAGCTATGTATATTTGTTTGTAAAATAAATAATTATTTACTCCGAATTATATCCACTATTTTCCTTATTTGCTTCGCCTCCATGGTAAAAATGAAAAGTCGGCGCCTATGCTATTGTGCACTTTAGAGCAACTTCTTAGTAGAATTTATTATCGACTGAGCTGACATTAACTTAAAAAGTACAAAAATTCACAATACCAAAAAATGATAACCCAATACTACCTGAATATTTTCTGGAACCTGTAACAAAATTCTACTCAAATATTCTATTTACATCACTGTTCCTGCGAATTTGATATATGCTCCTAATAAAGAAGGAGAATATGTAGAATTTAAACAAGTAATTTTTTTTTTTTGAGCAAATATATACCCGTATTAAAATAAAAACTTTGCATGTATTTCGATGATCATATATGTCATTTTGAAGTTTTATTATTGTTGGCATAAATAAAATAATGAAAAATATTTTAAATTTGTATATATGGAACAGTTCATAATTTAAAAAAATAATAACAATACAAATTGAAAGTTTACGAAATAAAAATCTGCAATTTATGTTGTGCATGCAAGGAATTACGAAAAAATTCTGTCATTTCACGGTCGGTAAATTTCTCTCCTGAATAGAATAATTATTAAAAAAAAATAATTCAAAGTTTGCTATACGAGTACATTATATAAATTAACCAACTTTGTATTTATTGTAGTATTCCAGATTCGCATGCATAAATAGTTTCATTAGATACTCTGTATACAGCACGACAAAACAAAATAAACACATAGACGGAATACACTTTAACTCAACCCATTCCAGTATACAAGGTGTACAAAAAGTGGGACGGTCAAATATCTCGATAAATACACATCGAATCGAAAAACAAAAAACACTTATTTAATACTTTTCAAAAATCTATCAAGTGACACCAAACGCGAGCTCCCACCCTCACCCCTTGGGAGTAGGGCGGGGGTCAACTTTAAAATTTTAAATGAGAACCCTCATTTTTTATTGTAGATTCGAATTGTGAACAGGCGCGGTGGCTGAGCGTATTAATGCATATCTCTTAGCATACTGTGACGTCACCCGAATCAAGGTTCGTCAGTTCGAATCCGCCTGTCGACAAAGTATGATTTGTCGTTAAATAAAAAATACAGTTACTTATATTAATCATACTCGGGCGCTATAAGCTAGTCACTTATACATATGCCTTAAAGTAATATCGACTACGGAAACCGGCAGTACGGCTGCGTAAAAACTGCGGCTCGGTGTGCCCAGTAGGCCCAGGCCCGATTCGTTATGTAGCGTCATTGAAGATGAAGAAGATTAGAATTGTGCGGCTAAAATTAAGTAGGGTTTTTCCGAAACATTTTCGATTTGCGACAGATGGCGCTGTAATCGGAAAAATCTGTTTTATTCTGATTCTGGAAGAAAAGTATGGAAATGGTCTAATATGTCAAGAAATACACATCGAAATCGAAAAACAAAAAAAAAACACGTAGGTATTTAATACTTTTTAAAAATCTATCCAGTGACATCAAACACGGCCCTCCACTCTCGCCCCCTGCAGGTGAAGCGGTGGTAAACTTTGAAATCTTAAATAGGAACCTCAATTTTTTTTGTAGATTCGGATTGTACGACTAAAATTAAGTAGGGTTTGCCTGAAAATTTTTTTTCGATTTGCGGCAGATGGCACTGTAATCGGAAAAATAAGTTCGTCCGGAATCGGGGTAAAACCTATTTTTCCGATTACAAATCCTACTTAATTTTAGCCGTACAATACGAATCTACAATAAAAATAGGGAGTTCCCATTTAAGATTTCAAAATTTGCCCCTCGCCCCACTCTCAGGATGCGGTGGTGAGTTCCGTGTGGTGCCACTGGATAGATTTTTAAAATGTATTACAAACGTGTTTTTGTCTTTGTTTGTTTTTCAATTCAATGTGTATATCTCGACATATTAGACCGTTTCCATACTTTTCTTCCAGAATCAGGATAAAATTTATTTTTCCGATTACAGTGCCATCTGTCACAAATCCAAAAAAAGTTTCAGAGAAAATATACTTAAATTTAGCCGTACAATCCGAATCTACAATAAAAGTTGGCGGTTCCCATTTAGGATTTCAAAGTTGCCCCCCGCCCCACACCCCGGAGGCGGTGGTGATGGTCCGTGTTTGGTGTCATTAGATAGATTTTTGAAAAATATTAAACACGTATTTTTCCGTTTTTCGATTCGATGTGAATTTCTCGAGATATTTGACCGTACCGGAACTTTTTCTATACGCTGTATAACGAATGGTGTGACTCTAATTTGGCGCAAAAACTAAATATACTGTCACAGTGAAAACATTTGGCCGCCGCGTCATGTCCGATGTGCACATTTATGCAATTGTATTAATAACATATTTATTTATTATTAATCTATCATAATTATTATTCTTTTGACATGCTATTTTTATAAATGGAAAGAATTATACACAGTACAAAAATAGTATAAACATAACTTTACTTATATCTATCATGGAGCAAGAATCTTCAACATGAGAAAATATTTGATTACTAATGGTTGAAAATGGGCTGTGAAATATGAAGTGTCATATTAGACTAGTGTAATATGAATAGTTTTATGTATTTAGAGTTAGATACATAATGAAGGTATTATTTAATAGTTGTATATAATAGGCTATTATATTTAAAATTATTTAAATAATTTTAATGTCAAAAAAGAAAACAAAACTAAACAATAAATGCTGTGCTGTTGTTGGTTAATAATCTGTATCATAATCAAAATGTGTGTCATAATGAGTGTCATTAAAGTACAGATTATACAGATGAATAAGTAAATTAAAGTATGGGTACAGAAAAATTAATTTAATTGTTTTGCAGAAGCAACAATCTTTATATATTTGTGGTTATTGTACCATATGAATTAGATCAGAGGTCGCTAACTTAAATGCAACAAAGGGCCAGTAGATTAGATATATAAGTAAAAAGTAAATTAGTTACACACGGTGTACCACAAGGCTCGATATTAGGCCCTTTGTTGTTCATTATCTATATGAATGATCTACCAGAAAACATCTCAGAAGTAAAAACTATATTGTTTGCTGATGATACCACATTCCTAAGTGAAGTTAAAGATTTTGATGCAGTTAGCATACTTTTCAGAAACAATACAAATTCTTCGGAATTGTGGTTCACGGCAAACAAACTAAAGCTAAATAAAGACAAGACAAAAAATATGTTAATTTCAAACAGAAATGTAAATTTAACCAATAATGTTAAATCTGTAAAATTTTTAGGTATTAATATAAGTAATAATTTGGATTGGACAAACGAGATTAATGATTTATGTAAGAAATTATCATCAGCAATTTTTGCATTGCGAAAACTCTCAACATCTTGCGACTTAGATACATTACGTGCAGCATATTTTGCTCTTTTTCATTCTCATTTGTGTTATGGAGTTGCACTTTGGGGCTCATGCTCACAAAGTGAAAGAGTTTTTGTGATGCAGAAAAAAGCTGTACATATTATCTCCAATGCAAATTATAGAGATCATTGTAAACCCAAACAAATTTAAGTCCAACAATATTATGTCATTGGCTTCTTTATATATTTATCAATGTTTAGTTTATGTCAAACTAAATATCGTCAAATATGAAGTACATTCAGATTATCATTGTTATGATACAAGAAATAAAAGTAATATTGTACAAATATTTGTTAGATTAAATAAGTCTAAAAACTGTTTAGATTACTGGGGTCCTAATTTTATGAATAAATTGTGTAACGATGTAAAAATTTTGCCTTTAAATCAATTCAAAAATCATGTAAAAACATTATTATTACAACACTGTTTCTACAATATCGAAGAATTTATGAAATGTAACTTTGAAACTGCTTTTTGACCATGGTTATACATCACTGTAATGTTCTAAACCTGAATAAAATTATTATTATTATTATTATTATAATTATAAGTAACGCGGGCCTTAATCAATATTACTTTTTCTGAACTAAAATGTACCTATAGGAACAAATTTAAATATAATAAGTCACACTACTTATAAACTGCGTCCTTGACATTACATGCAAGTATATTTCAAGATTTCTTCAATTTTATCATTTTTAAATACCAGAAATTCTGACAAGTTATTTTTTACACTTTGCTAATATTGTTGTGGTCCGTGTTTTATATGAAGTACAAGTTAAGACCAGTAATTAAGTTGTTGTTTAACGTAAAAACAGCGAATCGTGACAACCTTCATTCTGTCAAAAAAATTCGCAAGGTCGTTGGTAAATTGACCTTCTGACGAATTTAAATATTGACAATTGATTGATTTCCGTTTACAACGCTAATTTGTTTCATGTATGATGATTCTGATGTAATTTCCTCAGCCGCGGTTAGATACGTGATGTGTGTTTTTTTTCTTCTTTTGTATGCTATAAGTTACATGCAAAACTAATTTACCCTTGAATGACTCAATTAAAGAAAAACTAACTCACTAATTTGAAATGCAAATTAAGCTTTAAAGAAAATAAAAGAGGATTTTATATGTTTTTTTACAAAAAGTTTTTTGAAATATTATTTCTACTTCACGTATTTGATAAATTTACATGTGAATCATCTTTAAATCATATATAATTAACATAATCGTTTGTATAATTGAAAAATCATTATAAATCTAAAATAAATTCAAATTTAATATTTATATTCTGTAGCACAACAAAACATAGTGGGCTATTTTCTTAAACTATTTTAATTAATTTCTGTATTTTGTGATCAGATAATCTATAAAATAAGATGTGTCAAGTCGAGGGTCTAGTATACTAGTAGTCATATGCAATTTGGTACCATAATTGTTCGTCAGGCGTTTATAATTTGTAAAAAAAAAAATATTTGCCATGTATGGTAAATGCTTATATGTATTATGTATGTTATTCCTAAACAGATAAAACTAATACAATTTTAAATAAAATAAAAACATAGTTAAAGTAGTTGTATTCTATTTGCCATTTGGTTCACTTAAATCATTTCAGATAAATTAGATAACTGAACTAAACTAAGCAAACTGAAGCATTTATTGACTCCGAATCAGTAAATTTAGTAATAGAAAAAAGGCGCGAAGTAAGCCAGTCAAATAAATAAGTGATCTAGTTCAGTAAGTGTAAGTTAGATCTAATCCAAATGACAAATGGAATACGCCTAATAATCTACTGCGGCAATTTTTATCTAATAAAACTGATATGTATTTCTTATGGTCCCCAAGATCCTCATTTATGCCAATCTTATTTGGTAAAACTAAACTAGTATACTAATGTAAAATAAATATGTATAGTATTCCAGGTGATTAATGACAATGAAACTATTAGAACATCTATAAAAATTCTTGTTAACACTAAAATAAAATATTATCTTAATTATATTTTAACGCTAACGTTTCTGCTGCCAAAAAACTATATTTACCAAGGTAATACTTATAAACAAACTGTGCAAAAAGAACATTTCACACTTGTCATTATTATCTATTAACGGCTGTAAAAATAGTTGTACAAATAACATCCAATGCACTGCTAAAAATGTAGTAATCACCAGAACCTGTGTGTTTTTACGTAACGCCGGCAGCGAATTTGTAAACATTAGTTGTTAATTATGACGTGGATTACTCTAATTATATGTCATCCGCTTCAGGTGAGTCAAGGTCTAAAATTTTCACATCTAAATTAATTACACGTTTTTAGTCATTGTTGTACCCTTGACTTCTCGTAAATTGGATTTTACTTTTTGTTTACAGTGAAAATGAACCGGTAGGGAACATGGTTTTTTTAATGTCGTCATTTTTCACGTCAGTTTATGAAATCCATAAATGATGATGTGGCTAGAGACGCTGTAATAAACAGTAATAATTAAGAAAGAGTAAAGACAATGATTTATGAGATGAAATAAAATACAACTTGTACAGTATTGGCAAGAATCTAGTCTAGAGGTATAATGGCTTATATACCTATTTTTAATATATATATATCAAGTCGGCCTCTGGATCCTGAGAACCTCGGTTCGATTCCCACAGCCGACAATTTTCATCACATTAAAATAACCCCTGTGGCTCCTCTTCTACTAACATTTTTGGCTGCCGTTATTTAACGGTTGGTAACCGCACTTCACGCGCATAAATATATCACTTATCTACATATATCTGCTCCGGCAGAGTGCCACATCCAGTAATGAGTAAAAGGCGTGATGATATATATATATATATATATATATATATATATATATATATATATATATATATATATTATGAATACATAATAAACAATTTCTGTCAGTGGTACTTAACTTGTTTCATTCAAAGAGTGCAAATAATATACTATTGAATTCTTGAAACATAATCTGAATATGTTGAAAATAATATTTTTAGTAATTGAATGTCTAACGAAAATAAGTTAAATTATATTAATAAATATGCAACATATATACACGACAAACAGTTTGAGATAACAATGACGTTACATAAAAATGTGGAAAGGAACTATGAAGCTTTACAGAATTTTTCGTATTTGTCTCCTCTTTTTACTTTCTTTGGATTATTTTTTACTGCCACTTACATATTTATTTTTGGTGATAGAATAAGATGTTTTGGAGGACATAATGACAAATATGTGAAAAAGCCTTTATTTTTAAAATATCATGTTTATCATGACATATTCTATTAAAAAACCATTTCTGTCACTTGAAAAAATGAGACGTCATTTTGCATCCTAGCTCTCTAACTATATCATAATTTCATTTGCCATCATACTAGATGCAATATTAATAGTTATAACTTAATTTCATGATCGTTTTAAGAATATTATAGAATAAATAAAAATCAATAATGATCAATCAAATATTCATGGAGATAAGACGAACTGCATGAAGCCGATCTTAAAATCTGATTATGAATACCGTCCTTTGTCGTACAATTGCCGCACAGCAAGCTTGTATTAAAATGAAAATCAGGATTCAGAAAGCGACTTGGCATCCAATTATTAGTAGACACCTACTATAATGTATGCCCACTTTAGAAGAGTGGTATTTTTACCTCTAGTACATCTCAAATTTTGTGACTTAGATTTGGCCAGTTGTACTCGGTTTATTTTTTTTGCACTAACGACACTAAAATTCTACTTTTTTCATTCTTTTCGAGGACTAAAATGTCATTTTAGTGCCATGGCATTACATATAAGAAAAATCTCAAGGCACTCAAATAACTAGATGTCATGGAAACACTGTCACTATTGGTGTAATTTGTTTAGCTCCACAGCGCCTTGACAGTTGCAGTTGGCGCTAGTGTAACCAGTGTTATTCCTGGGTGCACTATTGTACTAGATTTAGTACAATGAATAATATTTTAGTACATCAGCACTCCTTTCTGAAATCTAGTACTATTTTGTCATTTATATTTATACAAGAAGAAATATTTGAAAACAAAAGATAATTTGTTTTATCTGAAATTGAAGACTTTTTTGAATTTTTATTTCTAATGATTGGTAGCAATGGTGGGGTGTGTAGTTGAGTATTGTTAATAATGTTGACATTGATTTTTTCGTTGGTCGCCGTATGTTTGCGCCGTGTATGAGGATTGAGGTTATAAATATAAACAAAAATAAAAGTTACCATAGAATAATAAATCGTTTATTGAATTACTTATTTTATGTTTTGTTTAACAAAAAAGTAATTTTAAGTAACATTTTTTCATATATTATGCTTCGCCATTTTCTGAATTTAGTACAATTGCGTTTATTTTTAGCACAAATTTTTCCCAGAAGTTAGTGTAATTTTTTTTGTCCTTTGAACAACACTGAGTGTAACTAGTGGTTGGGTCGTTGGTATCATGTAATCAACGTGATAAACAAAGTGAGAGTTACGACCGTTGCCAGTTGCCAGACAGCAAAATTTGTCTGCAGTTCTTATTTTTGTTTGTTATACGAAAATCAACAGCAAAAACTTTGTCAACAATCGATGTGAATGTCAAATATTATTGAAAACTTAACGTATGATTTATATTAACTTTGTGAAATAAATGATAATAATCTGGAGGAAAATTTGTGTGTAAGGAAGTAGAATAAGTGAATACATAATTTTCATATCTAACAAGTGTATTTGATGACGATGCTTTCGAGGATGATATATTAGATGTAGTCATTTAATAATTTGATAAAACAGCATATCCATTTTGAATTTAAACAACATTCTTTATGAAGTTTGTATTGCCAAAAATTATAAAAAATATCTTGTTTGAAATTCACTTTCAAAAACAAGCACAGGAGCGACACTCACTTCCTTTCTTATCTTTTTTTACTCGTTTTCTGATCTTATATAGAGCGTGTTTAATTACAATTGTGTGGAATTCATTTTCAAAAACAAGCGTAGGGCAACACTCTTTCCTTTCTTATCTATTTAATTCGTTTTCAGTTCTTAAATAGTTTTAACTGCAATTGTGTGGAATTCACTCTCCAAAACAATCGCAGGGCGACATTTCCTTTTTTCTTATCTTTTTATTTCATTTTCAGTTACTGCATTGTCGGGAATTTTCTTTCAAATACAAGCGCAGTCTATCACTCTCTTCTTTTCTAATCTTTGTAGAAGATTTGTTGTGTGATGATGATTTCGAATATGATGAGTAAATAAGCTCATATGGAGGGATCTATGAATGTGGTTAAAGGGAGGGTGGTGTGTTAGAATTTCGAATATGATGAGTAAATGAGCTCATATGAAGGGATCTATGAATGTGGTTGAAGGGAGAATGGTGTGTTAGGATGAGAGTGTTTATTTGATGAATTTGACGAGTAAATATTTTAGGGTTCGTGCTACCCTATTTATTTATTTATTTATTTATTTGTTACTCTGCACAACAGGAAGTAAATCCCAATTACAGTACAGGGGGCCTACAGCTTATAGTGGAATCCGAACCACTCAGGCACAATCGTATTTTTTTGATATAAGTAGAAGTCAGTGACATTTGAACGCACGACCTCTTGCTTGCTAATTAAGAAACGTAAGTTTTACCTCGCTTTTATCCACTGAGCTACGATTGCCTATTTTGATGGGATATAGCGTGATGTTATGTATGTATGCATGTATCTTCTTTTAGACTATTGTGCTTTGGTATATTGTAGGGAAATGTAAAATAGTGTGTATATCCTAGAACTAAAGTGCATTTATTCTCTTGGTATATAATATATTATGTACCTACTGTTATTTCTATGTGCACAGTAATGTTTTTCCTATTCGATAATGAATTATAGTTTTTTTTTTTTAATTTAAAGCCATAATATGCAATAAACTGCGAATAATATATCGCAAAAAATAAAATATACACCTTGTCAAATTAACATATCTATAATAATATTGTTGTCTTTTCGCAACGAGAATTTATTAGTACTTCGTTAGAAATTTGGAATATTTCCGCTGTTAGTCATAAAAGTTAGAAGGTTATGTACTTGTTAAGTATATATAAATGTTTAGAACATTAGAAAACTACAACTCTTGACATCTAGTTTTTTGTTTGACTCTTTTGTTTCTGTCATAATTATTCTCCTGGTGCTCTTTGTTAACATTGTTACGTTAGTAATTGATTAATAAAGCAATCACGAATCATTCAATATAGCTACATTAAAGGTAAGTAAAGTAGTCTATATGGTGTATGATAATAAGTTCGTTCATAAGTACACTTATAGTATTTCGAATTATCTTCGATAGGTGTGAAGTATTATTTTAACATCCATATAAAACAAAAATGAATTCTATATTTGCGAGCTATTTGTCGATCGTATCGCTCTTTCTCCTTCCAACAGCAGTAATAGAGAGCTAGGGTGCAAAATTATGTCCCATTTATTCCAGTGACAGAAATGGATTTTTTAATAGATTTGGGAACGGGTGGAACTATAGATGACGCCGATGTGAATGCGCAGATTTTAAGGGTGGTTGTTGATTCCTACATCTGTCCACTTTCAGAGCTTCTGTCACCAATGAGCAATCAGCAATAATTTCTGTCAATAATTTTATGTTATGTATTCGTCGTGAACAAGTAGTAATATGTTACACGACACCATAAAAATTACTTACTTTGACCGGTTTTGTCGCGCATGCGTTATCGGCCAAAACTTCTGTCTATCATTTTTATTACTTAATTATACCAAAGTATAATTTAAACTGAAAATTAGCCTGTAAAAATTTTTTCAACAACTACTCTTAAAATCGGCGCATTCACATCGGCGCCATCTATAGTAGCCACCCGTTCCCAAATCTAATTTCCTTTTTTCATGTTTATCATCAATCTATTAAAAATTCATTTCTGTTACTGAAATAAATGAGACATCATTTTGCACCCTAGCTCTCTAACTATAAGTCTATAATCGCGTTCAGCCGAATCTGGCAATGCCTAGCGCCAGGCTAACGGTCCAGCGAAGATAAAAGATGCTGGATGAGTTAGCGGTTGTGCTAGAAAAGAATAGATTTTTAATAGGTAACAGTTCGCCTATGTTATTTTCTTTTGATATTGATCTCTCATATTGTTGGAGAAATTT
Source organism: Pterostichus madidus (assembly GCA_911728475.2). NCBI lineage: Eukaryota > Metazoa > Arthropoda > Insecta > Coleoptera > Carabidae > Pterostichus > Pterostichus madidus. Next base: position 22,093,557 of record OU452301.1, on the reverse strand, counting down.
TGATTGCTTGCATGAAATTCGCAATAATTCTTCAGTGCATAACAAGCAGCAGGTGTACTGTAGTAACCAAGCGCGAAATCATTCAATTGTTTTCATGGTCCAGATGGCTCGGCGTTCGGATCATTATATCCATGAACGCATTTGCACCCATTCTCTAATACCGTCATCGCCCACCGCGATGGGCGATGCGAGAAGAACCAGGAAACTGCAGTATTTCTCTGCGAATCATTCCGTGATTTATGCTGAGCTATTGCCAACAGAATTTTTATGGTTTAGAAATTGTTCCATCAATCGTGAAATGTATATAAACGCAAATATGTATGTCTGTCAGCAACTAGTAATTCAATTGTACCTATGTAAATTTTTCTGATTTAGTCATAGTATTTGAACATAATTTAAAAATTTTAAAATTATTCTTACTAACATAAAACTGTAATGATACATTTCTGATAATCTTTGGAAACACAACCTATCACAAAGTTTGGTAAAAAATTAACTTGAGACATGGAATTACCTATGTTCTTTGGATATTAATAATTATTACAACTTATTTATCTGAAAAGAATTATTATCTGTGATATATTTGATATCTGCAATATAGAAATATATATCAATAAACACGAAGAAAGTCATGTAACCTGCGCAAGTAAAATAAATTAGCATAAACATTTTTTTGTCATTCCGTATTCATTACAATCTATTTAGTATTCATCTAACAGGTATCAGGTGCAGTGGGGTCGTAAACCCCTAGGTTAACACTTAAATTCTTAGCACTAAAGAAAAGTTTCACGTTTAATGAGTAAAAAAAAAAACCCTTTCGGTCGCTTGCTTTATACGGATACATATTTATTTTAACCTATATCTATATTATAAAATAAAGGATTCTAGACACAGCAGTTGTCGATTCACTCCAATTTTAACAACCAATTTTGTAGAAAAATTGATATGTACCCTAAATTCGGAAATAATCTTTTTTATAAATGTTTTTCTGCAATTTGATATTTCATTATAATATGACTCGGAAATAATAAAAATACAATGAGTAACAATGACAATGGAAGGTATATTCATCGCTATTTTGAAAAATCGACAAATCAAAAAGAAAATCTCAGAAAAAACTATAGAGACATAATTCAATTACATAAAATTGTATATATTATACGAGTACGTATAATACATGTAGTTTTCTTACTAATTATGAGTGAGTACTCGCCAACTATTCAAATATCCGACACTAACGAAACTCAACTAAAAGCAAATCTAATTAATATGTCAAATAAAGTACGAGTAGTTTACATTGCTATCAAATAGCGGAATTGTGCTTGTCTCAGATTCGAGCTGGAATAATTGGCGGTTTGGTTGCAATGAGCAGCCTTGCGAGTTATATTGGACCGTGATTGGCTGCCAACGATTTAGCGAACAGCATTGGCTGTAATGGTACTCTAGTTAGACCATCAATGGCGCAGCGAGCAGCTTTAGGCTGTACTAATGCTGAATAGATTACCAAAGCGATATGAAAGAATATCTATTGTTATAAGACTTGTTCACTTTGATCTGTTGAGTATCTGAGATAAATGTGTGAAGATGATTTCTCACTGAGCTTTAGTGCTTAATTAGTGTAAACTTGCCATATTAGTTAACATGTAGTTATTTGAGTTTAACGGATTCCATTTTATGTAAGTACGGTCAGTTAGATTCATTATCAATATCGCCTCTGTATTTCATTCGAGTAAAATCATCCTCATTACGGATGTCGTATATACTCAGACTTAAAATTTATTTTTCTTTGGTGCAGCAGAGCATTAAACCAGTGTAAAGTAAATATCTGTAGTTAATAGTAAGTTAATTTGTCAAGTTAAATATCTATAGCGATAACTAACATACTATCATTATACAACATGATACCCATTGTTTAAAATATATTTATGTGATAAATATAATGTATTGTACGTAATAAATATTTTAATCTAATACCTAGTAAACATTAGTAATCAGTAAGAGAATATTTAAAAGCAGTCCACTATACGCGTTCCTCGTTTAAAAGTGATAACGTTTGAATAATTAATATTGTGTAGCTTAAATACTTGGTAATGACATCAATGGTTCTAGTTAAATAAGTATCTGTACACTTATACAGTTCATGCATTTGAATTTTGTTGGTATTGTTAGTCCTACATCGTATAATTACACATACACAACCTTGAATTGTGGGTTATTGCAGTTACAAATGAAGAATTCAACAGGTAAGACATTCTGTTAGGTGCATGATTTGATTAGATAGATACTACTTATTGATTCGACTATTGGCACATCATTTGATCAAGGTAGCTGTGGACGTGGGACTGTGTCATCACAATTTAAATAGAAATGAGTAGCAAATATTTGGTTTCTCGGATTACAGATAGCAATTTTACTAGCAGATTATCAAGATTTTAAAGTTGAAATTTTAATTATAAATTAGTAAAAAATGTATTAATAATTTAATTCATTTCGACACTTTATTTAATAAAAATAATCTCTATTATAAAATAGTTGATAATATTAAATCATAAAACATAAAAATAAAGATTATTTCTATAAATGACTTAAATACTACTTAAAGGTAAGAAGAATTTAGATAACAATTATGAACTAAGTTTATATATTTTCTGATGAAATATGTTACGTCTTTGCATCATTTACAAATTAATTGAACTGCTGAAAATTAGTTACTTTTATATTGTTCTGAAAATACAAAAATATTGAAATGAATAAATATGTATCATATTATAATAAGTTATTTTATATATATACGATATGAGACATACAGAATGTCCCACTAACATCAGAAATTTTTTCCCTGATTACATTACAATTGTAGAGAATTTAATTGTAAATCAATTAACACAATTCATTTTACTTAAGTCATTATTGTTAAAATTAATTTTAAAGTTGTCAAAATGATATCTACATAGTTATGAAGCGGGGACAAATGCAAAAAAGTTTACGATTAACTGTCACATATATAGTTTAAACTATATAAGTAAAATGTAATATCTAGACTGTTTTAAAAGTAGAATTTAGTGCTCTAAACATTCATTGGAATATTTTTCATGTAACGTAAACAGGGAAGCAAACGTAACGAAAAACGTGTTTCCCATGTTCCCATGAACAATAGATAAGCGCTCGTTTGAGGCAGTTTTTTAATTCTGAACATCTTTTATATTCAGACTTTTGCTCTGAAATCAATAAGTTTTTTAAAATCAAATCGAATTAATTTGGAATACCGCCAGGATTTTAACCTGGAACCTATAAACAACGATTATAGCGCTTTAAACCAACTGAATTATGCCATGTGATTGAAATCTAGTTTTATTCCAATTTTATTTTTATTTTGTTATATACCATAGGCAGCCTCGATCTCATGACTCGTTCATATACTGAAAGATCTGACACGAGAGTCGTCTGTAGTGGCACTGTTATTTAGGAGAATATTTACCAATTGAAATTTAGTTAGTAGTTTTTGTAAATACTCGACAACAATTATATTTATGTTATGTTAACTCTTGAGCGGGAGGTAATCCCATTGGCCACACTAAATACTAGATTACAACTTTTTACAGAAGTTATATGATTCGAATTATGAAAACTTTCATATAGTAAAATGAATCGTATTTTCGTACTTTATATTTAAATTTACTTGCTTTAGCTTTCGTACGGTAGAATATTGTCAAGTTTTATACTCAAGTAATATGAACTTCTCTTTTATCTTAAAATAGTCTATCCACTTACGCATTTCCGGCTTGTTATTTATCGACAATTTATATTATAGCTAGAAATAGTACAAAAAAGTAACACATATTTTAAAATTATTTATAGATATTTTTCAAGATAATAGAAATTTTTATGTAAAAAAAAATTGTCATTGTACAAATGTACTCCTATATCATAATTTACTTATCATAACTAATATAACAGTGAAATGATAATTGCCGATAGTATTTTGACGTGAATTTTGAGTTATAGCGAGTGTACAACACGTGCTGTATATCCTATTTCTGTAATAACGAATTTAAAATCATGTCAAATTGTTATTCGACAATTATGATATTATGAGTTATATTTTGCTTGAGAAGTTAATAACCTTAATCTTTTGATTTTTTGAAACGTTCTGCTCATTTTTACTAAAAATTTCTTCTGTAGAAGCAGTCTATCGAGAATTTGACATTTCAATAGATATTTTATGGGGGTAATGGCTCAGTGGTATCAAGTCGGCCTGTGGATCCTGAGAACCCTGGTTCAATCCCCACAGCCGACAAACATTTTCAACAATTTAAAATAACCCCTGTGGCTCCCCCACCACTAACATCTTTGGGGGCCGTGATTTGACGGCTGGTAACCGCACTTCACGCACATAAATATATCTCTTACCGAGAACTGCTTCGCCAGAGTGCCACACTCAGTAATGGGTAAATGGTGTGATGATATATTTATATTTATTTATTTTATTTTCAATAGGATGCGGGCACACACGTGACACTGTGACGTTTTTGTGACGTAAAAACAGCGGTTACGGGAAAGATCACTGCGCCACCTACAAAAATGAACTATTTTTTGGGACGAGATTTGAAAAGAACCAGTTCTTTTCAAATCTCCTCACAAAAACGTTACAGTGTCACGTGAGTGCCCGCATCCTACTGTCGGTTAGGAAAATAGCATTTGATTGGTATACAAGGAGATTTAATTACAGTGAAAAATTATGACTTATTAATTTCATTCATGGAGAACTATCAAAATAGCTTTCATATCATTACATCATTTTTAAACAATTTTTTTATTCTATTGGTTCTCACATATACGTGGTAAATTCTTAATTTTATTTTAAATATTTGAACTATGTTAACCCCTTTCTCAGGGATCAATATTTAATGCAATTTGTACAATTATATTGGCTGAAATAGTTGTGGTCTGATTTTGTATATTTTTTAAATTTGAGTGTCTTTATAAAATCAATTATAAAATAGTCGAGTAATTCATTTTCATTGAATTCAAGGGGTAAGTTATCTATTGGCTTATTATTGGGTACTAGATATTATAGAAATAACTATTGTGTGTTCGTAAAAAACCTAATTAATTATTTATATAGTTCTGAAACTCCCATCCTTTATTAATTTCTCCACTGATACAAAATCTATATAACAAACGCAACAATGGGCCTTTCAAGACTTTTTTTGAAATTTTAATATATTAATCTACGTAATAAAATTATTATACCCAAATTATTTTTTTTAAAACTTGTATTAAGCATGATAAAAATATTTAAACTTTCGAAACAAACGAATATGACGTAGTTGCATCTTGGATTAAAGAGAGACAGATAGGACAGAGATAACTTCACGTAACATGTGTCGTCAGTAGAATCGTAGAATGCTGAATGCTTGTTTCTTCTTCGTCTTCTTCTCAGTAAACGACAAAACTCTGTGATTGGCTTAATGCAACTACGTAATTGCAATATGGCAGTGCGAAATTTAAATGAGTGTTTTGAATTATTCAACTTTTAGTTTCATATTTCAGCAATAAAGATATCATTTATGGTATGGTTTTATATTGTATTAAATATGATGTACGGTCAAGAATTTATTGTAATAAATATATATTAAAAATCTCTACCACTTGAATCCCCCATTGAAAATAATTAACAAAAATTTACAAGAAATATATATACATATATATATATATATATATATATATATATATTTCTAAGTGTTAAACAGTTAAAAAAAAATTAATATTTTCTTTCTAATGAAGAACTTTGTCCTTAATTGATTTACTAATAAGCCAAATTTAGATAATCTCTCCTGATTAACACTAGAAATCCTTTCCTCAAAACATCTCTAACATGCATAATAGTTATTTATGTAGTAATGGCTTTGAAGACATCATCAAATAACCTCTGTAGTGCATACAAGATTTTATTTTTCAGTAGAATATGTATTAGTTATAATTTATAATAATTATGATTATAGTATTACGTATAAGAGTATTAATCAACTATGGCATTGCGTTGCCAAGGATATTGTTTATTTAATCGTTTTATGTATTTTAAACAAAGTTATGATGAGCGGGTGTTATAAATGGAGCAGATATTATGAGCGGACGTTATGGAATTGTTTATATACTTCGTATCATAGCAATAAACCACAAATAATGTGCAAATGAAAAGTGCATTTTTATAATCCAATAAATTTATATTGTCCAAAATTTATAAATCTGTATAATGAGAGATAGGTAGTAATTTTCTAACGGCAGTAAAATCCAAATTTTTGGTATTCTATTATTTCTTTATTTATATGAGAGCTGTCGTTCTTATAAATGCCACATATGTAACACATAAACATCGTTTATGATCGTTTGTATTTTTTTCATTTATTGTTAATTCGCTGTTATTGAAATATTGATAGCATATATGGAGAAAGTGTTCTACAAAAACTTTAATTTTGTTATTTCTATTGTTTTCATTTGATATTCAAGTAGTTGAAAAATATAATCAGTTTGTCAATAAAAGCAGTTAACATCAAATAACAAATATTATTTGTAATGAATTAGAAGTTGGACAAATTATATTATTTTTATGTAAAACATATAGGAAACATAAACTAGATTTTTAAAATGTAATACGATATCTTGCATACAAATAAACGCTACAAAAAATATGTGTGATGATTACGATAGTAAGTGCAATCCATGTTATGTGATCAAAAATAATTGAAAATTGTTTCGATTTTAGATTTTTTTCTGCTAATAGAATCCACTAATTTTTAGCAGTTGTAAAAGTGGTGATAGGATGCATCTAATTCTTTTCAATAATCACAATAAGCGTATCGCTATTATAAATAAATCTATTTCATATCTATGCATTAATCCTAATATAATTATAAGTTACAATTGCTAATTATTGATACATTTTGGCGTATATAATTTGTCATTTTGATTTTGTCTTCATGATCAGATCCAAGACCTATTTGTTTAGCTTAAAATGTAAGGGAATAACGAAAAATTCTAAACATTCATGCTACAAGTTCTGAAAAAACTGAAGGAATATTTTTTCGAAACTATGTTCACTCTATTGTTACCACATTTTGATATGGAAATTGAGGTTATGTTCTGCATAATGTACATTTTCAAATTAATAATATGTATAAATACTAACACTTTAATGACAAATATGTTGATTATATATATTACACTTTGTACTTTGCAGTAAATGTCCAAAAAAATTCATACAAATAGTGTCATAATAAAATATGTGAATTTATTTTTCATTGATACAGAATTTGGCTCTAGTTTTAAATATTGCAATAAAGAAAATTTGAAAATGTTAAACTTTTCATTCATAATTTTGGTAACAAACTTTTGCGGTTTCGAATTCGTGACGTCATTTATTCATATATATATATACATACAATGATACTTTTCACTCATACATTCACAAGTCAAACGCCTGCGTTCTAACATGAAATTTTTGTGTCAAGGTATGTACAAATATTTTTTAGGTGAATGTACAAATAATATGTACAATAATAGTAAAAATAAATTTAAGTGAGATGAAAACTGACATCAGAAACAAAGATAGTTTCAAATTTGCTGGCTAAAAATTATATCTCGAAAATAAAAAAATGTATAAGGCGTAAAATATGTTCTTATATTCCTGCAAGAAAAAAATAAAGCAGAATATGTGAAATGACTCCATTACGTAACGTGCAACAAATTTGTGTTATAACTTCGTCTTTGGGTTTTTGTCTTGACCGACATCTCTCTGGTTTCAGCCCGGAGACTTCGGTATACTCGGAAATCTCTGGACTGAATAGTAATTTTTTAAAATTTCACTTTCATCGCTTTAAAAATCTAATAAAATCAAAGTTTAACTCTATTTAAACTGTAGTTTTTTAAGATAACTTGAAATATCATTATGAAAAATAAAATGTATTGTGATTGGCATCTCCATTTTTACTTCTCTATGATGAAAGAAGCGATATCTCTATATTTGTTACGTTCTACGGGGACTCGAGTTTTTGCTTACAATTATTATTTATTTTTATAATATATAATGTATTACATAAACTTTATTCTTTATAAAGAGTTTCTATTGTCCAGAATTTGTTTTAATAATATTTTTATTTTAAACATTAATAACAAAAAAATATTGGATAGTTGTTATTTTTTGAAAATCAAAATATTCGAGTTAGTTCCACCTGGCGGTCTCAACTAAAAGTGATATTCTCACGCGCAACCAAGAAAAAACACTCATTTCGCGTATCTATAGCGATATAAAAATGTCGTGTTTTTTTGACAGTTGTAGAAAATAGTATATTATGATACTAGTGTACAAGTAAGTCTTAGAGCATGTGTGATTAGAGTTTAAGAGCAAGACGCGAAGCGGAGTGTTTTTAACGGCACTAGTGTTTTAAAGGCATTTGTACACATGTATCATACGCTATTTTTTATTATACCTGCATCATAATCTGGAAAATAGAGCTGGAAAGCAGCATTTTTATTTTCATTCATTTCATAATTTTGTGTCTTTTATTTGATGTAATATCGTTCATATGGAGATAGGTTAGCATTTGTTATATATGTTACTGTATGGATACGTTGTTTTGCAATTTGCTGTGATCAATATGGATGGATTTAAAAAGGAAAATGATGTTATTGTTGCTTAGCAACTTTGAAACACATTCAGCCGTATTCATAGTAAATCAGATAAACCAGTTTTAAATAAGGTTTTCATAGTTCAGGTTTAGACCTGTACTAAAACAACTTATTCATAGTACTATTCACACCGGGTTTAAACCTTGTCTGCGTAGTCCAAGTTTAAATTCATTGAAGCGAGGGTGATCAAGTTGGCCATGGTCATTTTTGCTGCGCGCATGCTCAGTGAATATTATTTTATGTAAACAGATGTGACAGTTGGATGTTTTGTTTTCTTTTTGATAAAAGTTTATACAAAGGAGTCGTCTAACAAGATTAATATACGGACATTACCTAGCAAATGAAATAAAACAATTAGAAACATATTACCAACTATTTATAAATTACGAGAAACGTATATATTAATATTTATAAATATCAAAGTACAGAATATCGGATGGAAATAAATACTATACATTATATGAATTAAATTAGGAATGCTGAAATAAAATAAATTGATATTCGGTGCAAAAGGGGCTCATTTTAATAATATACTGTATTACTATAACTGATTCGCTTTTCACTAAATAACGAATCGTGCTTAAAACTTGTATTTCTATATTTACAAGTCGTACTTTTCTTCCACGAATATTACCATATTCTAATATTGGACGAACATTGTTAATGAGTGTTCTCATAGTTTCTTTTGTAAATCTGCGAATATAATTTTTAATATTTAATTACATAAACTATAAAATACATAACTTATGAAGTTATTAGTATTTTTTTTTTTAAATTCGGTGTCATCACATTGTTTAAAAGGATTTATGTGATCTAAATATATTTTTCGACTTCTTCTTTGACGGATCTACAACGTCTTCGATGTCTTCAATGTCGGCAAACATATCTTGGAATTAATTGACATCTTCCATTCTAACCTGCAAGCCGATTCAAGTTGAAAACACAAAATATTATTTCCGTATATTCACATGAATTTAATGATTAAAGAAGTTAGTAATAACTATACTTACACTGATAAAAGTACATACTTTCGATATTAATCACCTATATGAAACTTTAAACCACTGTCAAACTAAGGTATTGGCGAGTCTAGAAATTAAGCCTGGTTTAAACCAGCGCTAGCCTAAACCACTTCTATGAATAAGTTGTTTTGGTAAACTAAACTAATATGAAGATAGTACTGGTTTAAACCATGTTATGTTCACTATGAATACGGCTGAACGTGTTTTAATCTTGTTGCACGCTTTTTAGTGTGTTAAACAAGGATTATTAATAATAATAATATAATATATCATCACGCTTTTTACCCATAACTGAGTATGGCACTCTGACGAAGCAGATCTCGATAATGGATATATTTATGCGCGCGAAGTGCGGTTACCAGCTGTCAAATCACGGCCCCCAAAGATATTAGTGGAGGGAGAGCCACAGAGGTAATTTAAATTTGGTGAAAATTGTTTGTCGGCTGTGGAGATCGAACCGAGGTCCTCAGGATTCACAGGCCGACTTGGTACCACTGAGCCATTATCCCATTAAACAAGGATTATTGTACAGGTATAATAAAAATATATTTCTATGATCGGTAAAAAGTAAGTCTTTTGATTCTCATTTGGTAACAGAAAGTGAACAATTGCAGAATATGGCTTTTTGCAGACCATAGCTATTGGCAACAGAGCTCTTTGTAGATCGTTGCTATCGACAACAAGTCTTTGCAGATCATATACATTTTTATTTTATTTGTATTGTTTTTCTGGTTATCTAAACTAAAATTTAGTTTTGAGTACTATTAAAAATCTATTAATCTTAATTGCCGATCGTAGAAAGAATGTTGTGTATACCTTTGGTTGAAAGTATCTTTGCACACATCTTCTAGTTGCAGCCCTTACTACGCTCTTGCAATAATTTCTAACCTTGGTCTCCAAACAGCTACTTTCAACCCTTGGTATACAAAAAACTATTGTGCTTTTGCAACTATAGGCGGATAAACTCATGAATACGGCTGTTTTAGACAATATAAACTACATACATATCTTACCATGGGATGGCTAGCTCAGTGGTATGAAGTCGGCCTGTGGATCCTGAGGTCCCTGGTTCGATTCCCACAGGCGACAAATTTTCATAATTTGAAAAAGCTATCCCTGTGGCTCCTCCACCACTAACATGTTTGGGGGCCGTGATTTGACGACTGGTAACCGCACTTCACGCGCAAAATATATCACTTACCGAGATCTGCTTCAGCAGAGTGCCACACCCAGTAATGGGTAGAAGGCGTGATGATATATTTATTTATTTATTTATTTATTTATATCTTACAAAAAACAAACAAAAAAATTATAAATTCTGAATTTTGGTTTATCTACTGTTCTAAATTCATATGAAATAATTAAATATAAATCTAAAGCAGGATATGTTTAAACTTTTATAAATATATTTGTATTTAAAAAAAAAATTATATATCATCACACCCGCCTTAGCAGATCTAGATATATGATAAATTTATGTGCGTGAAGTACAATTACCAGCCATCAAATCTTGACCCCATAGATGTGTGTGAGCCAATGAAATAATGTTTGTGGTGACTGTGTAATTTTATATCTTTGTATATTGAACTAAAACAAAATTCAAAATGAAGTAAACCTTTTTTGAAATATTTGTTACATAATATTAATATTTAATTTGCATATTATTTATTTCTGGATATCTTCGTTCGTTTCCCATAAAATGGAGGCATAATTCTAGTCTCTTCAGTAATTTGTAAGATTAGGTTCCCATGACAACAAAAACAAACGCACATCATTGTTATCTGATCACGTCCAGATTAGCATATACTATGCAAATTTGCAAGCTGTACTTGGTTTAATATTCACGAAGATGCCTTAATGTTTATGTAAGAATTTGCCATTACTTCAGATACAGTTTTAGTCAGAAATATTTTAAATAATTCAGTAAAATTCTATTAACCTAAATTTTAACAGTAATTTCAAATATAAAAATGGATACAAATCAAATTATTAAATTTAATAAATACCATGTTTTTAACAGTTTGCTTATCACGAGATAAAAAAATGTTTAATGGAAATATCAACATACGAGTAAGATAAATCATGAATCGTTTGAAATTCGAACAGGAAAACGGGGTTAAAATATAATAGAAATATAGAAATAGCGTTTATTTTGTGAATATACAAATTTGCCAGGGGTTCAAATTTTAAAATTCTACCTAGAGCTAAGCTAGATGTTGAGGCAATTATATATTTCTTATTTACTTGTATACCAATAGAGCAATGGTAAATAAAAAACTAATTCATCCAATTGTTCCAGAGGGTATTTCACATAAGTGTTCCCTTTTTTTTTTTTATAAATCAGTCAATTTTTAATCAATTTTGATTCTTTTAGCTGAGAGAGCATCCATTAGAATTTTATGTCACAAGGTTTTATTGATGTTCGACAAAACGATTACATATTGTACACTTCAACGTGTTCATCACCATTTTCAAGCAATTTTTTCAACCTAACGCGATGCTCAAGCATAATTTTTTGCCTCATTTCCACAGTTATTTCTCAAGAGCATGCATAATTCGATCCTACATTTCTGGAATAACTCTTGGGGCTGTGGTGTAATCTTTTAACTTAATGAAACTCCAATGAAAAAAGTCGCATCGTGATAAATGTGGAGAACAAGGTGGCCAGGGTATGTTTGAAGACTCACTACCCATGAACGATCAGGGAATTTTTCACTTAACCAATCGCGTACGTTCCTGACTCTTTACAAAACAAAATTTTTAAAATTTTTATCAGTTTAAATTATGCAAATTTCGCGTACTGTAACCAATACGGATAAAACTTAGTGAAACTAAATTCTTATGGATCCCCAAAATTTCATCAAGATTGGTTTAAAATTGACTGATTTATTAAAAAATTAAATAGGGAACACGTATGTGAAATATCCTGTTTATTAATGTTTAATTGTAATACATTTTTTTTTTATTGCAAAATATTCAAAGTATGGTAATTAGATCAAATAATATGTTCAGAATTGATTAATTTATTTACCAAAAGGGTGCATCATTTACATAATATTTAGGATTAATACTGATATGATATGTAACTTCTTATTAAACAATAAAATTAAATACTGAACTGGAAATTACACATATTTCAAACAGAAAAAACGCAAACATATATGATAATTACTTTTAAAAATGTTGGTTTACAGTAAATGAATGAATAGCAAATTACAATTTCTTAACAAATTGACTAGCTAAGAAAACGAACAATTACAATAATCTGATACAACCGTTAGCAGAAGATAATTGCAGACAATTCTATAATCATCAACAAATAATGTTATGTTATTTACGTCATTATTCGTGCGCCTCTTACCGTTACGCCGCAGTGCCGCCGCCATTTGCAATTACGTTGTGCGTAGTAGTGTGTGCAGTGCGAATTCAGTCGTAGATTTGTTTTTTGTTGACTTTTATTTCCTTCGTTGACAATTACTTGCTTAAAACATTACATGTTAGATATTTATTATAAATGTAAATATATTGCAATTTACTAACAGATGAGAGATGAATCCCTATTTTTAAACTAAAAAATAGAGCGATTAAAGAGCCAATATGGCGGATCATTGAAAAAAAGAAAACAAAGCGATATTTGTTCTGAAATTTGAGCTTAAAACAAAGTGCTAGAAAATTGTCGTTCTGTCTTATTCCATTCGAATGCTATACATTAATATTATTTCTCTAGTAACCTACCCAAAAGTAATCTACCAAAAAAAGTAATAATAAAAATTGCGAATTGGGCCCCTATTGATTTAAATAATAGAAAAAAATTAACAAGTATAATGAAATTAACATCCTTAAAAAAAAGTAACAATTAACACAACAAGAAGATAATTTAATAATTATTTTCTAAGTAGATACTCAGTAATTGATCGAATTAAATTAAAAAGAAAAAAATGGGAATACTTCCAGAATTTGAACCTGGAACCTATGTATTCTGGCCCTGAGATTTCAAATCTGATTTTATTCCAATTTTTCTCTCTAGTTTTGGTGTCAAAGACAACCTCGATGATTATAGCATACGGCCAGCGTTCATAGGTCCTAGGTTCAAATCCTAGCGGTATCACAATTTCTCTCTTTATAATTTAATAGAATTAAGAAATTTCCTAATCGAACTTTCTACGAAATTAAGCTGAACCTTGAATTCTCGAGACTGCATTTGAAACCTTGAATTATAATATATGAATAAAATTTCAATATTCCTACCCGTATTCATTCATATACATGTCTACCTGTTTGAAACCTGAAAAATTAACATATATATTCTGTATTATCTGTTCATACATAAATTTGGCAAATATATATAACAAAAATTAAACTAGATCATCAAAAATTATTGCCATAGGTATAAAAATATTGTAAAACTCATTTCATGATTAACTTGCAGATATTGTTTATAGATATGTGAAATAATTTTTCAATCTTAGTTTCTCTTCTCAACTTAAGAGTGAAGTAAAGATTGAATTGAAAGTTTAAGTTTTTTTTTTCTATTTAAGTATCTCAACTATTTCTTCGCCATAAAAGAACTTGTTCTAGCTCTTGATTAAAAAAAGTATTAAGGTAAAAACGGAATAATTTACTTTTGAAAGGAGGAAGACGATAAACTATATGTATAATAGAGCCTTTCTGTCAATTTAAGAAAAATTATATTAAATTAATATTTCTTTGCCATATTACAATTTCTTTGCCATATCGAATGAAACTTTACCTAAATCTAGATGGCATCCGTACAATCAATTTTAGATCTTCGGGCATGGCTAATTTGGATAATTTGACATATTCCTATTAGACCTGTGCGCCGAGTATTGTTTGTATCCGTGGCGACGAATGTCCGAAAAAATGCCGGCATCGGCCGCGTACTGTTGTATATTCCAATATTTTTATTATATTTAATTAGTATTTTAAGTAAATACTTCAAGTATTTGAAAGAGTCATGGTATCGCGACTGTCTGTGGCACATAACAAAATAGAAAGATAGATTGAAATAAAATTAGATTTTAATTACATGGCGATTGTAGCTTAGATGGTTAAAACATGTAATCCGAGTTCATAGGTTCCAGGTTCAGATCCTGGCGATATCCCAATTTTTATCTTTATAATTCAATTTAATTTAAACGGAATACGGATAAACTATTGTTTTATTTATTGCACTTATGGCCAGTTACACCGTCGTCCCTTAAATATCAAAAATATATCGAATCGAACTGTTGACAAGAATATGTATTAATTCATGTGACAATATATATTGCTATACCGTGAAGTGCGGTTAAAAATAATCAGATTACAAACTCTGCAATTATAAATAATGTTATGTTTTCTATATTTGTGATTTTTAAATGAAACTGTTGCTTTCACCTAAATTTTACTTTTGATACGCTTATTAAATCTGAAACAATATTTAGTGTTTACAATTGCTTATAAGTATCATGTACTGTAATTGGGATTAAGTTCCTGATGTACAGAGTATAAAAAATTAATTAATAAATAAGTAGTATGTAATAATTTAAATTTTGAAATATATTTTAGAATGTACTCGTGCACGCGCAATTTGCCAATTATAATTAACAAATATAATAATAGACTGTAAAATATGTACCTGTTTTATTTGGAACATTTTTCTCTATATAAGAGATTATAAAAATTATTTGAAATATAAAAATTTATCCAATTAATTTTTTTGTCCATATACTTATAGTAACCTATGCATTTTTTCGGTAAAATAAAAACATCAATAAATTTCCTGATTAAAGTGCCAATTTTGGATAATTTAACAGAATTTGTAGCTCCTTACAGTTCTTGAAATATAGAATTATATTAATATAAACTTGTAACGAAATAAATTCGGGAATACAAATATGACAAGAAGTGTCAAGTTTACTTTAGAAAATAGCAGATGGTACTGCGGACGTTTTACACGCAGCAATTCGTTTAGTTAAAAATTGGCTTGATATGAAGTACACATTTCAATTTAGTATTTCCACCAGCAGTAAGGTGTCGTTTATAAATATTGTACACCAATATTCTCTGTCCACTTCGGCGGTATTTTCCTTGAGGAATTTTTAATAAAACTAACAGGACCAGCTTGAATCAACTAATATAATTATTTAACGTAGCGACATAGTATATTATATAATCCGACATTCCGGCAGTATGTTGGTGTTGTTACATTACGGCATTCGATGCCGGATATTCCGATTTTGAATCCCACTCAAGCTAAAAATAAATAAATATACACACTATCACACTGCGGTTCGGTGTACCCGGACCTGTACCTACTGTAAATGGGAGTAAGTTCCTGTTATACAAAGTAGTATAAATAAATAATAATATTTCTTAAATTTACTTGAAGTACGAATATGAATATCCAAATCAATAAACAAAGTCACAGAAAGAAATCTTTTGAGGTTATCCCCGTATCTAGTTTATATAGACAATAAAAATACAACTTATAAATAGATAAAATATTATAGCACTAAAATTTCATTAGAAGAAGAAAATGTCATATTAAAATACACGTTTTACTTTTTTAAATAGATTATACTTATTGCACTGACAAGAATGCTATAATTTTCGCTAATGTAAATGCTCCTCGCGTAAATGCATGCAACGTTTATTATTTATATTTATATAAAGTGAAAATTTTCAAATAACGAATATGAGTTGCGTGTTATTAATAAGAAACGCAAGTGTATGTTACGTGTGTATTTTTTCCTGTTGTTTATACAAGTATCTGTCATTATTTCCGCTATGCGGTTTTTAGTTTTCGTCAGTTTTGCATATAATCGCCTATTTTATCTTACCACAGATTAAACCATACTTGTGTTGTTTAATTTGAAGGAAAATTCAAACAAAAACATTTATTTTCAAAGTACCATATCAGTTTATTAATAAATAAAATAACCATGAAATTTATTACTTCGTGATAACATATGATAACCTCTATGAGACTTTTAGTTCGAATCTCTCAGCCGATGACTAACAATTTAACTTCATACAAATTATCCCCGAAGCTTTTCCTCTACTAACATATTTGGGGACCGTGATTTGACGATTGCTAATCGTACTTTACATTCAGAAATATTCCTTAGATATACATACGTTCAATCATACATACCAACCGTAATCTATCATAACTAACAATGACGTATAATACTAGACAAATTATGCCGTAGTCAAGTCAATGCAGTGTTGTGAAGCAGAAAGGGATGGAATAACTTGTGGGTGAGGCGGGTGCGCGGCAAGGAGCGAGTACACTTTGATGTTATGCAAGTTGCAAACATTTGTGTAGTTATTTTTATATTCAAATACTTACTTTTCATACATCAAAGTAATGGTTAGTTTTTGACATATTAAGTGTTTTGTATACGCACTTTTGTATTTAAATAAATAAAATGCTCGCGTCTGATAACTGTCATCAACATAAATGCAACCTGCATAACACCAACTTGTACTAGCTCTTTGCCGCGCACCCGTCTCATCACCCAGTTATTCTATCCCCTTCTGCTTCACAACAAACGCCGTTGTTATCTGTCTAGTAATGTTTTGTCTGAGATAACTAAGCTGTATAGGTACTATATTCAGGAATAGGCGTGATAATGAATATAATTTTTTTTTGAATCCACTATATGACAAATGAAGCACTCAAATTACTAGTGTACAGAGAAAATTTGTTAAATATTGAAGTTTAAAACACTCTGCTCTTTCATCATAATACTTTTTATTATATCTATATAAATTATTTCAAAATTGCACAAGATTAAATAATATTTATTTACAAATTTCACGTATGCCATCCAGATCAAGAAAAACTTTTTATATTTCACACTTTAGAAATAAATATGAACTAAAAGACTATGTTATTTCTATAATTAATTTGAAGGTATAATTGGAGGTGTAACATATCTTACATTGTACTTACTCATATTATTTGTTTAAAAATGTCTCATGCATAAATAATGTATCATTTCTATAATCTTTAAATTTTTATTAGTGAAAACGGATCTCTCTCAGTTTAAATTATGCAAATTTCGCGTACTGTAAGCAATACGGATAAAACTTACTGAAACAAAATTCTTATGGATGCGTTATCATCGCTAAAATTTCATCAAGATTGGTCTAAAATTGACTGATTTATTAAAAAATTAAATAGGGAACACGTATGTGAAATATCCTGTTTGTTAATCTTTAATTCTAATACTTCATTTTTTTTTTAATTGCAAAATATTCAATGTATGTAATTAGATCAAATAATGTGTTCAGAATTTATTAATTTCATTACGAAAAGGGTGCATCATTTACATAATATTTAGGATTAATACTGATATGATATGTAACTTCTTACTAAACAATAAAATTAAATACTGCACTGAAAATTACACATATTTCAAACAGAAAAAACGCAAACATATATGATAATTACTTTTAAAAATGTTGGTTTACAGTAAATGAATGAATAGTAATATGAAATATGAACTAAAAGACTATGTTTTTTTCTATAATTAATTTGAAGGTATAATTGGAGGTGTAACATATCTTCCATTGTACTTACTCATATCATTTCTATAATCTGAAAATATTGGTTTATTCTATTTTAGTATTTAAATTATGCAGTTAAAATTGGGATACTTGTTATTGATGTCCTGCAGGAAAATTATAAATAATAAATAAATAAAGGTGCAATATATTTGTTTATTTTATTTGTAACTAATTTTATTAAACTGATTAGGTATACCATGTATACAAAGAAGTATATTAAATGGACAATAGTGAGCCATTCATGCTCAGTTTTTCATTCTGCTGTTATGTTTTTGTTATAATTATCTGCCTTAAATATAAGAGGATACATATAATTTAGTTTGCTGTTATTTAACATTTAATTAACATTCGATTGATAAATCGGACCGTAATCAAACAACTCTTACTTTTTCTCATTATTAGAGTTGCATAAGAAATGTTTTTATAAAACTTACAAGACATACAGAGGATTGACATTTAATTATTAAATAGGTACTTAAGTGTTTCATAAATTCTTATAAGTATATGTTGAGCGATTTATTGACAAATTAAATGTCAAACGTATTCTTATTTTGTTATGTATATTAAATATTAGGTAAATATCACACTTAACAAGATTCTACTGGTAATTTTATTGAAATTGTTCACACAGATTTTCATTTGTGTTTCAATCTCATTTGCTCTCGACATTTCATCTATGAACAAATTTATCTTCATCTAGTACAGTTAGTCCTTGCTTAACACATTCCTATAAAATTATACTTAACATTTTAAACTAGAAATTTGAAAATATATGGCAACAAAATTTAGCATTGTTCAAATTTATTCTTACGAGTTTAATTGAAATTTGAATAAAATAAATGTAGATAAACACAGTTAATATTTGGACCATTCGGTGAATAGGTTACAAAGCTCCACTAAAAATCAGTTTTATGCACTAATTTATTATGAAATAGGGGAATTTGTATTTTCTACTGACAAATTGTATTTAAATTTTCTCATAAAATGCTATCTAAAATGAGGAAAACCTTTATGTGATATACTAGTGGTAGTTTTTTACAACATTTCATCTTCAACTGTCCATTCTACCAGGTCCCAAGAAATGAATTTATACGCTCATACCTGGGAAACAGCACCCACCCTGTAACCAATTTCAGGTCTCTACTAGCTGAGATGACATCCGGAAAAATCTATAATATCTACGATTTTATTGTCACATCCCTCAAATTAAGAGCATTTGCACTGAATATTTAACTACCCTTTACTATCTACTATCATATCATGTCATAATTGTATATTCATTTAACTACCTGTATATAATATGTATAAGCAATTTCTATACTATAATATGTTTAATCAAATTGTACCAATCTTTTGTATGAGTTACCTCAAGCAAATATATTATTATTATTATTATTATACTAGTGGTAGTTATAGTTACATACAACGAATTTTCATGACACAAATTTATTTATTTAACTTGTGTTATTTTAGTTATCAGTATCAAGTCAACTTTGTCCATTAAAATCAAAATCCAGTACACAATATTACATACATATATACACACACACACACACACACACAGAACCTTGGACTGTTTTTCCAGTGTCTTCTTCAACTTAACACTGTGAATATCTGTGTCAACTATTACGAAATATTTTAATTACAATTTGCATATCAAAAATTACCACACTGAATTTATTCATGCGTAATACAAGTATTTATTGAAATTTTATCTAATATAACCTGGTTTTAGGTACGTACTTGAAAATATTTCAAATTCCCGTCATTGTTTTGAAAACATTTTTATGAATGTAAACTAGAAAGATTAGAAATAAAAATATGTTTATGTATTATGAATTATAATAGTTATACATATAGGTATTATGTAAATATTTATATCATGAAAATATTGTTTTTTAAAACAAATAAATTAACAGATAATATTCTTAAAACTACCAGATAACATTTAGACAAATGTGGATGATTTATATTGTTTTGATTTTTTTGCGCTATTTAGTAGTCAGTAGATTGTTTAGTCTAGAATAATAATTTGTACTGATTTCGTCAGTACAGTACTAAATTTTACACTCTTGTACTGATAAATAATTGGAAAAATATTTGTACTGATTTTTTAAATATTGTACTTATTACACTGTTTTCATTTTTTTTGTATACATGTTTTATGTTGTTTATATATTTTTATATAATCCAAATATGTATCAATATTTCTGCTATCTATTTTTGATGAAATAAATTTTATTAAAAAATTATTATTTCTAATAATAAGATTAGCTATTGACTGGAATGATCGAGGCTGTTCTACAGATTTGAGGGGGAACGAAATATTTTCCTATGTACCATAGATATTGACAACGGGTTTCATCTGTAGCGACACATACAGGGCCGGATTAACACTATGAGGGGCCCCAAGCACAACAGATTTTGGGGGGTTCCTCCGTTTCAAGAAAATTAGTCTTTATTCATAGAATAAAGTAATCTCGTTTGTAAATTATATATGTACCATTGATTTAAACGGTACAATTGAAAAGAGAAGAGAAGGTTATTTCCAGGAAAATAAGTAAATGAATATTGACACTATTAGTACCATTGTATTTTCAGAATATAGCGTATATAATATATTTTATGACATATATAGAATGAATTGTATATACTTTTATTTGGTAGGAATCAATTCTGTGAGTACGGTATTGACTTATAACCTTCTATGTCAAGAATGCGAAACTTGCCTGAGCGGAGGGGGTATGGTGTCGCCGATAGAGGGATCACTTATGGGATACTAGCCACTACACTTATGGGATACTAGCCACTACACTACACTTCGAAGATGAAGAGTTATAAGCGTGAATTTTTCGCCTTTAATAGAAAATCAACTAATTCTTGACGGCCTTTAGCAATGACCAGCAGTTAGGCATACGCAAACTTATATATTCCAGTAGTTTCTTTACTTCGTTATTTTTTACCCAGAAAAATTTTAATTATTAGTTTTTTTATTTTTTATTATTTTACAATACACATTTGATTTAAAGGAAATCATACCACGAAGTAAATTGTAATTTATAAAGTTTAATTTATGACAGAAAATATCGGGAAATTTACTTCGTGGTATGATTTATTTTAAAATAGGTATGTGTCACTACAGATGAAACCCGTTGTCAATACCTATAATACATAGGTCTCTTGGGATCGATGCACAGTGGGTCGGATTAAAAAAATACCGTTCAAAAATCAGTGTAGACCTTAATACTGATCGGATCGTCTTATTTTATTTTTTAAATAATCGTCAGGCTTTTAGCTAAAGGACTGTCGAGGCAGATTTTTTAAAACATAATTTTTGAGGTTAGGTACTCTGTTAAAAGTCTAAAAAATAAGTATTTTTTTTTCATTTTAGGAAGATAAAAATGTTTTCTAAATATATTTATAAGTCGTACTCCATGTGTTTTGCTTTGCTGATTCCGAAAATTGGGGTCCCAAACCTCTAAAATATGTGACAACCCTCGTAACATTGAAAAACACTTATTTTTGCATATTTTTACTACAAAATATTTATAAATTGTAAAATATTTATAGCATTCTTTGGAATTTTTTCAACATTTTTATAATCATCATTTTCTTGAAGTCGAATGCATTGTTTTACCCCCTAAATGGGTGAAAATATTTAGTATTTTTAAAAATATTTATACATTCAAAATATCAGGAAATTGCAAAAAATCAAATATCTGAAACAGAATTTTTTTAATACACATGATTTAAAGGGTTAGTTTTACCCCCAAAAGTGGTTAAAATAATTGTTTTAATGTTTGAAAACGGCCATTGATTCAAATCGAAAGCAAATAGTAAAGCAAAAAAAATTAAACAGGCGTTTTTCATTTTACATAATGTTAGGGGTAGTTTCCACCCTCTTTGATCAACCCTTTTGAATAAAATTCAGCTCAATTCAATGTTTAATAATTAAATTCATAGTATAATGTGTAAAAAAGGAGAATTTATAGGATTATTTAAGATTAATACTCAGATTATTGTAAATATTATTATTATTATAAATGAGGTGTTTTTCAATGTTACGAGGGTTGTCCCATATTTTAGAGGTTTGGGACCCCAATTTTCGGAATCAGCAAACCAAAACACATAGAGTACGACTTATAAATATATTTAGAAAACATTTTTATCTTCCTAAAATGAAAAAAAATTACTTTTGATATTATTTTTTAAACTTTTAACAGAGTTCCTAACCTCAAAAATTATTTTTTCAAAAATCTTCCTCGACAGTCATTTAGCTAAAAGCCTGACGATTATTTAAAAAAAAAAATAAGACGATCCGATCAGTATTAAGGTCTACACTGATTTTTGAACGGTATTTTTTTAATCTGACCCACTGTGCGATGCTGTGTTTCTATGACTGATGAATTCGGTTGAAGCCTTACCTTGTACATGGGAGCCGTGATATAGTAGTTAGCACGTGTACCCGGCAGGCAGAAGGTCTCCGGTTCGAGTCCGGGCGTCTCCTCAATTTTTCTGTCATAAATTAAACTTAAAAAAAATAGAAAATTATCTCTCGTCAAATGCTGTTGAAAACGTAATTGTAAATATTAAATTTATTATTTATATGTTGAATAAGCGGCGAAATATTTATATTTTGGAACGATTCTGAATGATAAATAACAAAGAGTTTGTTTGCAAATCTTACAATAATCAATAATCATGGGATGGCTACCTCAGTGGTATGAAGTCGGCCTGTGGATCCTGAGGTCCCTGGTTCGATTCCCACAGGCGACAACTTTTCATAATTTGAAAAAGCTATCCCTGTGGCTCCTCCACCACTAACATGTTTGGGGGCCGTGATTTGACGACTGGTAACCGCACTTCACGCGCAAAATATATCACTTACCGAGATCTGCTTCAGCAGAGTGCCACACCCAGTAATAGGTAGAAGGCGTGATGATATATTTATTTACAATAATCAATCAAAACATATTAAAACCAAAGAAAGTGCACAAATTCACAATGCACGGGGAGACAGAGTACACATGATACCTATTACTAATATTTTATCTTTTTCTTTGCACAGCCAAACTGTTCCACTCTGTATGAATATAGAGCTACACATGAGTGCGCACGACCGATACGTGCACATCGTCTAAGCACAAACATTTAGTTAGTGCGATACGAGGTGGACGTGTTCGTATTCATGGTTGCATAAAAACTAAATAAACATAAAAATTTAAATACAAATAAAATATAAAGTAGTCATATTATTAATTTTAATCATATAATTTCTGAAATATTTCTAGTGTTTGCACTGGACATGGACTGCACGCCGCTGTTTAATATGCTATAGGTTCTTCCCGCATTAAACAGTTAAGCTTAAAATATGAATTTAGCATCCCAAAATTGCAACAAAATTTCCTAACAAATTAATTTGGGAGATATTGATATGTGAACATGGAGATATGAATAAATATTATTTTCAATTTTTTTATGTTAACTCATGCCGAGTTGCGTTTATTAAAATTTTATTTATTAAAATTCATTTCATGTATTTTATTAAGAGAACACCTTTGCATTTGGACTAATAGAAAATTCGGAATTATTAATATTTTTGTAAAATATGTTTAATATTTGAATCCCACTAGAGAAAAATCTTAGCAAAAAAAAATTATTACAAATTCCACTGCGCAAACTATTACAGAGGATAATTGTATTTTTTTTTAAATCTTTCAGCAATATTAATTAGGCATATATTTAAACAATAGATAACAATTTTTTTAGCACATTATTACTGGAAGATTCGCAAAACAAAAATAGTAAACCTTGTGTATATTTTTGTCGATTTGTTTTAAATTTATATAATTTATGTATACTTATGTTTTGTTATTTTTCATCTTATATACATTAAATAATATTTTTATTTTGTTACAGGTAAGGCGCCATTTTCGGAACTTAGTCCACCTTCTTAATCATTGGTGAGCAGTAAGAAATATACAGGGTGTCAAAAAAGGGTCTGAAGCATTGAGGGTATTCCGATGTCAGGATTATCAATTAAAAAAAAATTCAAAACTCGCAAAATTAATAACAGGGTTCTTGAAGTGAACATTTTTAGTGCCACTGGTCGACGAGAAATCTTTAATACAAATTATAGTGAATACGGCCAATATAACCGTATAAAAATCAAAATGTAAAATTGATTAATTAATTTTAATTCCAAAATATTGGAAGATATAGAAAAAACTTTCAAATTTCAAGTATTTACAGCCTCCTACTTCATTCTGTATAAACTCTCGTTTTAGGCAATTATCAAATATTTCGTTAAAGGTCTATTCTGCAACTTGTAATTAAAATAAAATCATTAATAGCCAAGGTAAGAAATTACTTTAAATAAAAATCACTACGGTATGCAAGAAACTGTAAAAAGGAAGACATTTAAATATGTTAACCTTGCAAAAATTTATCTGCCGGATACATCGTGTACGTACATTACGTTAGTTCCGTAAAAGTTCTGCTGAAATAAAAAGATTTTTATGGTAATCGGCACCGGCAATTTATTTTAATGAAATTAATTAAGTGAGATTCACAAAGGTAGATCGAAATTAGTCATTCAAAATTCATGTTTGTACGTAATTATACACTTTATACAATGTTTTATAGACAGTCTAGATTGAATATAATTAATTGAGTAAGCTTGTTGAAATATGTTTGACAATATTTAAAAAATTCAAAATAAAAACACTATTTATTTTTATACTTAATACGTATTTCGGCTTTTATACCATCATGAATAATGTAAAAATAAATATTTTCTTTGAAACAACCAAGTGTTTTTATTTTGTATTTTTTAAATATTGTCAGTCTAGATATTAGTTAGGTTTATTCGCGATTGACATTACAATCAAATTTCAGTCTTCATTGCAATATTGGCCTTAGTGCATTTTCATTCTTCAGAAACCTAACTGCGGCTTGTATAGAAACATAGATCATTTTAAAACATGTATAACAGAATAAACAAGTCATGATGATTTGTTCTTGTTGACATTTGTGGTATTGTGGTTGACTTCTGTTGAAAGTTATGTTCAAGTTTGTATAAGTAATTAGCAAAATATGCTGCAGCGGATATTAATAAGAAAAAATGTGAAATATTCTAGATATTATGGAATTATAACCTATTGAAAGTTTTAAGCATAAAATATGAGTACATTCAATAATTCCAAAGGACAGCTGTTATATACGGCTGTTATTTTTAATGCTATATTTCAAAATCATTTCAAGTTAATGTTATCATATTCTAACCGAACTTTACAGATTCCATGGCCAAGAAAATAATAAAAATTAATATCGTAATGTAAATCTAGTTCATTTTTAGTTTATTACGCAGTCTGAATCATAAACTACAATGTAAACAACCACATTAATTTATGCAGTTTACTGCTTGAGTTAAATGTGTTAGTGCAACTAGATATAGTTTTAATTGAATGAATTCCTGCTATTTCACAACAATAAACACACAATATTAAGCAGTTCAAGTTCCAATCGAGGATAATAAGGATATTCCACATGCATCAAATAGGAACCTAATGAAATAATGTTAGACGTATTATTTTCACAAAAATCCCCTGCTCAGTAAATCTGTAAATGAGCCTATCAGATGCTTGTTTTCTAGAAAAAGAATATGTAGAGTAATATTTGCGATCTACAATTTTAAAATTTTGTATTTGATTAGGATTACCACCCGTCTTTAGAGGACAATACTCTTTTAACTAGATATTCTGAGTTACTTTATACAATTTATTTCAACGTTGTGAGTACTATATCAGTGTTTTCATAATTCGTCTCTTAAATTAAAAATAAATAATTATATCATCACGCCTTTTACTCATTACTGCCGTCGTAGATCTCGGTAAGTGATATATGTATTTACGCACGTGAAGTGCGGTTACCAGCTGTCAAGTTAGGTTTTTCAAATATTCAGGGATGAAGAGTTTTATATTTTTATTTTGGCTATAAAATATTTGGGTTTAATGAAACCTACTGCGCCCGTTAAGGAATAAATGGTTAAGGAGATATCATCCGAAAATATTTTAGCTCTGACAGAAACAGCGAGCAATTCTAGTTTCGGAGTTCACAGTAAAGCACAGAAAAACAGTGTATTACAATACAAGTATGGCAATGGCCGTACCACACATATGTTATATAATATTTTTTCTATTTCTTAAAATCGATATTTGACATCTATCATTTACTTTTATATTTCATATGAATTCAAATAAAATAGTATATTACGTACCATGAATTGTAAGTAACAATGTAAGGTGGAAATATTCCCAATGGGAATATTCCTTTGGGAGGGAATTTATATGGAAATATTTCCTGTAACAATATAAATTCCCGTTTCTTGGGAATTTATTTTTCTTGCAGTTTTACTATCAAAACTGTACAGACATGCTGTGATACAATTTGTCTGGGAAAATGGTATAGAGTGGATGTGTTGTGCTGTGTTCCTGTGTTTAATTTTTAAAATGAGAAGAGAAAAAGCTGCAGTATGGCAATATTTTTAAAATGATAGAAAATCTGCTGTATGGAAGTACTGTAATACAGTATACAAGGTAGTGAATACCACAAACATATTAAATATTAAAAAATGTATTAAGTGCCCAGTTGAAGTGCGAAAGTATATTAACGCACAATCAGATAAAAAAACTGGAACATTTAGCAACATCAACAGCTACACCATCGCCCCATAGTTCTACGATGGTAATACCCTCAGCCTCAACATCTCATCAACATAAAAATTGAAATATCTGCTTCTGATTCGACGTCATCAATTTTAGTACAAGATACACCTCGTTGCTTACACTCTTCTTTATATTATATAAATTAAAATAATTTTTCTGTAAATTTATTTATTTATTTCGACGCTTCCGTATACTGTACTACAGCTTCACCAAGAAAATAGAATTAATAATAAATAAACAAAACGTAACTATACCCAAGTAACTAAGAAATAATAAATATTTGGGTTGAATATTGCCTACCTTACAAAATAATTTCATGTAACTATATAAAAATAAAATATATAGATTCGAAATTTAATATTTTTATAAGATAGATTGTTACAAAATCAAGATAAAAAAAAATATATATATTCCCTGTAAATTCCCAATATAGTGATATTCCCGGGAATATTTCCAGGAAATATTTCCTAAAATATATATTCCCGGGAATTTTACATTGCTAATTGTAAGTGACAGTTTTTAGATCAAGAATATTTCCTAAATATTCGCGACCTAAAAATATCACTTACAGTTTGAGGTTAGTAAGCTATTTTTTATAATACTTGCACAAACAGAAGGAAAAGAAAAATACGTTTCAAAATTGACAGCTGTCAAATTGTTGTGAAAATAAACAGGATCTTGATATTTAATTTACTTACTGTTCACGGTGGATAGTAAGTAAATATTAAAGTCCTAATGTAACCAAAGGAACAACTGTGCAATAAAAATTCCACTTATTGTGTTCAAATTTTGTCATTAATAGTTAACTTATAGTACAAGTATTGTTAAAAAGATTTCTCCGTAATGATTGTCTGGGAAACAACTTCATAAACGATCTCTTGCCGCACTGAGTGTTACAAAGATATTGTCCACACTTGTTTTGAATGTTGATATGTTGACTTTTCAATACGACCGTACAAAAACGCATTTATGGCAAATTGTTACTTGTAGATATTTTCCAGAGACTTTACTAAACATTTAAAATTCGGCAGTCTAAAATATAAATAGATTTATTTAAAACAAATTCAATTTCATAAATAAAGCTCCGCTTCAGTGGGCGAACGTGTCTGGGCACTGGGCAGTATTCAGTAGTGCTCAAGCGACCTTCTCCGCTCGTCACTAACGGCGTGGCGTGGGTTCGATTCCAACCTGAGGATTGAATGTTTGAGAATGTCTTTTCAATTATTTGTAATAGTTTGTAAATTGTAAAATAAATAGAAATATTATTTGATATAAGGATATAAGGATAAGTCGAAAATACTTCAAAAACCGGCAAAAATATTATTATGATATAAAAAATAAAAAGATTTATTTAAATTTTGTTCACAAATTTACAATAAAATGTGTTTATGGAAACAATTTGCTTAATAACTTTTCCTATATTATAGGTTTTGAAGTCTCAATAAATATAATATATTATTAGCATATATCCAACTCCTTAATTATAGAGTCACATCTACATCAATATTTTGATGTTATATCAATACATTGATGTTTCGATATTATATCAAAATATTGATGTTTCTTATATCGTTTTATCGATATATCGACATTTCGATACAATATCGATAATTTTATAATTTATTTATTCTGTAAAAAAACTATATTTCACCGTTCTGTTTAACTCTTTAACAATTTACTATATTTTTTAATCATATTAAAGACTTATTTGATAGCATCTGAGTTATGTCCGAGCTCAGTTGAAATTCGGAATTCATTCTATAGAGCCGCTACCGCAACTCCGCTCAAACATTATTTAAAAACTGTGGATTTAGAATCGTAGGCGTAATCGAAAATATATTTTATCGATTTCTCAATCACCTATGCTAACGACGTAAATGTACGAAAAATTGCGACTCCGGTGAAACTAATTCAAAATAATAAAATGTTGCATTCAAGTGTCGAACTGGAACGAATTATTGAAAAGTTCTCAGGAACACTTAATTAATAAAACTGTTATAGTTGGTAAAATATTACAGTAAATAAATTTTCACAATTTTTTCAGTAATAAAATATAATGTCCGTGTAATATTGTTTTATTTTTTACAATACTATCGCAAAGTGATTATTTTCACAAAAAAATCCTGTTTTACGACCACTATGTTGACACTTGTATTAAATACTAGCTAACTCTAATTTAGCAACTATTCTTTTATGATTTTATTGTTTAAAAACAATGGCTACCTATCAAAAATATAATTTTGACAAAAAATAATTTTAATATTTCTTGACAAATTAATCCATGTATAAAGTTTGCAATTCGATTATAAGTTGCATTTTGAATGTCAACGCGTACAACAAGAATCTATAAATAAATAATGCGATTTCGAACCATTGACCAAGGTTAACTACTATATAGAAGTGCTTCAGATACATAATTAATTTCATTTCTCTCTACACATTCTTGTATATCACAGAAAAACTGAATTATAAAGTATGATTTATTTTACGTAGGTAATGTTATTATGACAGATAGAAGATTGTTTAATAAAACAAAGTGATGATAATTTTTAATATTTCGATAAATTTAATTGTGAAAGCTAGGAAACAATTGCTCGTAAAATATGAGCGATATAAATAAACATAACAACACATTAAAAACAAAATATTCATTGAATTATAGATTATAATACATTCCATTTACGAGGGCGTACAGTTCCTTGAACCAGCCCTGGGTATAATAATAAAATATTTAAAAAGTTGTAGACAATTTCTTATTAGAAATATAATTATTCTATTCTGTTGGCAATATTTTCTCTGCATATTTCCGGAACTACGCATTTTTACATTTTCGGTTTTATTTTATTGAGAAAACTTAATTGTGGTACAGTCCAAACATAAATGTTACGCTGCGTCATGCCGCACCTATAAAGAATGCGTTCTTTTTATATAGCAATAAAATTTCTTCAACAGACTGTACGTTACGTGTTTCCGACGTTACTGCGCATGCGCAGAAGTGTTAGACGGAGAGATATATCTCTCAACACCTATCTTTCTCGACACGTTTTAGATTTATAGGAGCAGTTACGGCAGTGCTTATTCCAGTAGTACTATATTTCAGTGGTTTATGATCCAGTTACTATGTGCGGGCTGTCACTTTATGCAGACTGCCCAGACCAATTTTTCTACAAACGTATCTATCCTTTAAGTGGTTTTCGTAGATACGTATTTCTATTTCTTTCTATCATATGGTTTGAAATTGTTTTTATAGGATTTAAAAAACAGCGACAAAAAATGTCAATTGCGAAATGGAACAAATCTTTAAATGAGAAAAATAATAGGAAATATCTTTCCTAACATTTGTCTAAGTTCCACAATAATACAGCAACTGAGTCAACCTACTAAGTCATCGTCAGTTGCTGGTCAGTTCAACTCTTAACCATGGACGCGTTTCGCTCTATGGAGCTCATCAGTATGGTGCCACCCACTATTCAGCTAGACCAACTAGGGACTAGTGAACAATGGAAACGACAGAGTTGAACTTAGATAAATGTATTATTGTGGAACTTAGACAAATTTTAGGAAAAATTTTCCTTTTATTTTTCTCATTTATAGGATTTCTTATATCCAGTACTTTATAAGACCTAAGACACATATAAACAGATAAAAACTACTTGTATATAGGCAATCGGAGCCCAGTGGATGAAAGTAAGGGAAAAACTTGCGTTTCCTAATTAACAAGCAAGAGGTCATGCCTACAAATCTCGCTGACTTCAACTTATATTCAAAAAATACGATTGAGTGGTTCGGATTTCACTATAAGCTAATATAAGCCAAGCAAATGACTATTTATAACATACTGTGTGTATATATTTCAGGATAATGATGTCCCATTTACAATATATTTTATTTATAATAAACAATAAAATATTATTATTATTATTTAATTCGACCATTAGCTGTAAATAATCGATAAGTTAATGACAACTATTTTATTTTCTCACCATTTCAGCATTCTGTGACTAAAATCATTTATTTTATTATATCTTTTTACTTTTATGTACTTTGCTCTCGTATGTTTTTTCAACCACACTTTTTACGATGTTATCAGTGAACTGTTATTACTTATATTATTCTTTTTATAATAACAGGTAAAATAACATAATAATATTAGGGTAAATAATTCTGGTTGAAGAATACCAAAATTGTGATAATCTATAAAAATATCATGAAATATACTTAATTGACATATTGATCGATTACAGATAATAATAATATGGATGTTATTAGTTGTGCTGAAGTCTTTTTCAGACTCTTTAAGCTCTTTTTCATCTAAGTGAATGCAAATGCAGTTTAGTATGATTCTGATACAAGGGTTTCGTAAACGTATTAAAATAAAGAGTTGTGTAATGGCGTATATATTGACAAAAAAAAATTGGCCTCGGCAGAAAAGTGTACTACTACTCTGACGATCCATGTATTACTGAGGTTCTAAATATATTACAGCATTATTTAATAATGGAATGCGGTAGAAACAGAAATGTACATGTATATTTCTTCTAGCGTTTTAATTTAAATAAATTTATATTTATGTAATAATATTTTAAATCCAAGTACTACGAGCGATACTAGCGACTCATATTTCAGGGCTTCATTTCATTTTTGAAGGTATAGGTACTTCACTATATACTTATTAACAATTGACACTGTAAAACTAAACTAAATAATTAAAACTTATCATAATGAAAGTGTCAATTTGTACTTGTTTTTATTCATTGTATATTGTTCTCAACTCTTAAATATTATAACCTTGGCATTTATAATTTCAATTTAATAAACAAATACAATAAAATGTAAAGTAACTAAAAATTACAGCTTTGTAATAAAAAACTGTACTTTTTAACTAGTTGACGATGTAGCTTTTCTAGTATTACTAAATTACTGTATACGTACTACTTATAATTAACTTATTTCTATTATATGTGCTAAATTTATTTTGTTTATGTTTAAATGAGTAAGGTAAAAAACGAAAAAAGCAAGTGATATTAAAAAACTGTTAAAAACAAAACCGGTAATTTTAGAAGCTATTTCATGGGTTGCTTGTTGCAATTACACCGTTTGATGATAACAGCGAACTGTATAATGTATAACTTAGTCTCTGTTTATAAATAACTGAATTTAAACGTATTTACTTTATAAACTCCTTTGTATATGTTTTAAACATGCCAATTACAAGCGTATTTATTTGTTGCTTTCTAATTAAAATGTTTATTAGCTTCCAAACAAATAAATAGTAAAGTATTATAAATATGCTAACAAATAAATAAACGTAAATACGTCAGCAATAACATTACATTACAAATTATGTTTATGGGATATAAAAAAAGCAACAGATGTGCAGATGAAATGTTATAACTATTTATTTCGTGATTTACCGTTAATTAATGAATAATATGCTAGTGGCGGGTTTATTTTTAGTTACATCCTTCGTACACTAGGGGCCTTCGATTTAATGAGGGCCTGCAAAGACTTCGACCTAGCAGAAGTACTTAAATAAGAAAACAAAAATTAAATATTTCAATAAATTTGTTATTGCGTTCAAACATTTATAATTCAATAAAAAAAATCAATTAAATTTGTATATATATTTTCATATTATTTATATTCAACCGGTATATTTTTACTAGAACCACAAAAAAAATATTACCCTTTTAAAAGAGCGCCAACAAATTAAATCAATTTAATGGATAATTATAAATTGTTGATAGTAGAGTCATACAAACATTGTTTAAAAAAAGTATAGAGACCCAACATGCATTGCTCATTCATTTATTAGTGTAACAAAACGGATAATTCAGAATTTGGTTTTGTTTATAAATTATGATATTTCACTATCACCTCAGCTTCGAAAGATACAGACTAATTAAGCGTTATCTTAAGTATCTTTCTAAAGTTGACTTGACAGAGTTTATTTTGTTATCAAAAATATTAGAGCATATGTTATAACTTCAGTATTCTGTAGATGATTATTTATCAAGTTTATAGCTTTTCTGAATTGTCGCGTCTGGTTATACAGGATGTGATGACATATTTGGGTAAATTATAGCTAAACGTCTGGTTGGCTAGAGTTAACCTTTGAACGCACCCCGTCTGGGTTTTTTATGTAAACGCATATGTGCGACCAACGCGATGATACCACCCTCTTACCCTTTGTCAGAATATCCCATGGAATACAACAACATTTAGTGAGTGGTGGTTTAACATCGGACGAGACAAGTTTGGCTCTCGTCTTTTGAGCAAGATGTAAGTCTTGCTATGTATTTAAGTACTTAGTTACTTAAGAAATAGTTTAATCATACGTTGTCGTTGTTGTTGTTTCCATTGCCGGATAACTTGCTTAATTTCTATATTAATTGTAACTTTTGTATCTTTTCCATTTATATTTTATTTTATGTTTTAATTATATATTTTTACAAGAAGTTCGTCTTAGTTCGCGTTTTATTTAATTGTGTATTAAATCGCGTTATATTTCGTCTTGATTTAAATTTAGTTCGTCAATTTTACAATTGTTTTATATGCGTAACAGGCGGCTCTCGCAGCCTTGTTTCATTATTTTTTGTAAATGATTGTTTTTTTTTTTGTTTTCCTTCTTTGTAAGTTATTCGTACATACAGTTTATCATTTTTAAAAAACATTCTCCTCTCTACTCTACTTATATTGTTTTTTTTTACACAATTGTAAACTTATTCAATAAATATTTACCAACTTATATTACCAAAGAAATAGTAACAAATATTAAATAAAAAATAAAAAAATTTAAAAGTAAAATAATAAAGTAATTCGTATTATGTCAACAATGTTGTTACATCGAAATAAAATTACAATATCAACATAAAATATAAAAATATATAGAGAAAATAATATAAAAACAAAAGGTGTGAATCAAAACTCTATTGTATGTACACCTAAAAAATACATATTCAAATTTAAATTCAAGTGAAAAGTGTGAATAGACAACCTTTAAATCTAGATAAGGTTTATATCACATTTTTATAACAGCGTGATAATTCATGCATTTCCAAAATAACAAAAACTTAAAAACTGTCATTTCCTAAATGGCGTTACCAACCAAACATCATATCATTCATGAATTCATGACAAGAGAGGCCGGAAATCGTTCTAAATTACCATCAGATCTAACAAATACACAAAGCACTATAAAAATTATGACGCTGTAAACGCTATTAAATAAATGAATAAATCAAATGATAATGGTATAAATGTACCGGTATTTCGCGGGTCGCTTGTACATTTTTTGCTTGGTGTAAATGTCGCTAACTGCCCATAATTCGAGGCAAGTCATGTGTGACTGAATATAGATAGCGAACAATTGAGATTCGTTACGTAATTGGGTCACTTTGATACAAAGAGGCAGGCGTTAAAATTTGGAAGGTTAACTATTGAATATTGTGAATCATCTAATGAATAAATAATGCATTATTATCTACATGACATTTCAAAGAATTCGCGAAATTTTATTATAATCAACCATTATTATTTTATAGTTCATGCCATATGTAGTACACATATAATAAATAAATATAATTAAAAAATATTTAAATGAGATCGTTGGATAACTGCGCAATCTCGATGGTGATATAAAGAATTTTTCTAGGTTCAATTGATTTAATGTTGTTAGCAAACTACTTTGAAAATAGTTTTATTCTTATTGTTTAATTTGAAAAAGAGTTTCAACGCAAGCGTATCTGATGTAGTTACAAGTGCTGCTTTTCGAAGTAAATGAAATATAAATTAACATTTTTGTTGTTATTTAATTAAGATATTTTTATCTATTATATTTATCTGTTTGATATTTTCTTTATCAGTTGTAATCATATCTGAAAGTATGTTTAAAGTACACGTGCGGATTTTCTAATTTGATTTTCTTACATGACTTATTGTTTTTTTTTTTAAAAAAACAAAATTCTGTTTTGATTAGAGTACCAATTTTTAAGCGGGAATCGACGGAATTTAGAATTATTTCACTTTTACAATACTTTTACTTTTTATATAGGTTGTGTCTAACCAGCTGTCCCAGGCTTTTTTTTGAGCTGTGACGTCGTAGAGATTCGGAAAAAAACTAACATAACATAAGCCTACCTAAAGAATGTAATGGTAGTAATTTCGGTTTCTGGAATTCACCGGAAGTAGGCGTAAGTACACCCAGGTTCAGAATTTCAAATGGGAACCTAGATCATATGTGGTAACTTTGGATAGGTATTTTTAAATCAAACAACTTTTGTTAGAAATTTTTTCTTTATAAAAGGTATTACTTATTAAATTAACCCTAAAGTTTGTTTAAATATTCACAGTGCCTTCCACCTTGATCTGTGTTCATTTCATAGCCTGCTTATATATATATATATATATATATATATATATATATATATATATATATATATATATATATATATATATATATATATATATATATATAACATGTAAAATCACAATTTTGTAATTTCCTGCTTCCCTAATTATTTTAAACAAAAAAAGCTTCTAATAAAGTTTTTGGACATAAAATTCTGCATCTAAGCCAATAAACAAAATTAACTTTGCGTGTTTCGTAACGGCATAAATCAGATCTGAAAATGACAAAAATAGCCTCAAAACTATCGATAGCCATGGAATTGAAACAAAATTAAACAAATGTTTGACGTATAATCTGTCAAAATAATTTCTTTATTTATTATGTCATTTATTTTGACAGATAAAACGACAAACATTTGTGTAATTTTGTTTTAGTTCCATGGCTATCAATAGTTTTCAGGCTATTTTCGTTATTTTCAGATCAAATTTGTGCCGTTGCGAAGCATGCAAAATTAATTTTGTTTATTGTATTAGATGCAGAATTTGATTCCCTAAAACTTTTATTTGAAGCTTTTTCGGTTAAAATAATTAGGGAATCAGGAAATTACAAAATTGTGATTTTACATGTTAATTCCCTATGTTCGAGAATTGCGTTCACCATCCTGTACATATACATATATATATATATATATATATATATATATATATATATATATATATACATAATTTCAAATTTCAGCAGATACTAGCGATTGGGTATAAAAAAATTTTAAACATCTGGTTTTGATTCACGATGACTGGTTAAGACTCACTGGATTAGAGTATATGTAAAATTGTTTTGAGTGCATGCAAACTTAGTCTCATTTAAAATATATTTCATTATAGATACTGGCGCACATGAAATGATATTCATTGTAAATTTCAAATGTGAAATATCGACCCGCATGTATAAATTTAAGTAAACCCGCATTATTACAAAACAAATAATAATGACCTTATTATTTCATAAGCATAGGTAGAAATTGCAGTGTAGAATGAAAATTTATATATTTGAAATATATTTTTAAAGTTTAAATATCTGATACGAGTACATTACCTTCACCTACACATGTTTGTAATGATATAAGCCGTAAGTGCAAAACGAAACCACACAAATTATTGTTTTATAAGTTTTCTGTCAATTGCAACATAACGGACTGGAACAATGCGCCACCTAGATAAGTTTAAGTACGTGAACGCTCCCATTGGGAAAGGCTATCTATATTTCTCTGTCCTCCCTCCTCGTAATTTCCTCATTATAGTTAAATACATAGGAAAAGAGCAAATTTCCTTGTTAAATAATAAAGAGCATTAGTCATTAGATATCCTGTCATGGTATCATATTTTTAAAATTTATCAACTTTATCGCATAACTATAACAAAACATATTGCCCATGGATTTGGTTTAATTTGTAGTCCAAATGATTAATTCAGTTGTAGGGAAAAAAGATGAAATAATTTCTTTGTTGTTTGGATACCATGGCTTTTAATATAGAATTTAATATAAAGACGACGTTTCGAATCTAGTTGCGATTCATTATGAAGTCGAGTAAAAATTTAATGTAAAAAGGGTAACGAATTTTAAGTTACATTTTGAATAATAAAACTCAAGTGTAATACAAAATTTTATAATACAAAGACAAATTGTCAATGAATAAATAAAACAAAGACAAATTGTCAATTGCGATGTGGAACTGAGTCTTAATAAAATAAGAAAAAAAGGAAAAAAATTTCCAAGACTTGCTAAAGTTCCACAAAATTACAGCACATTTGAATCAACTTGTTAGGTCATCATTAAATGCTGGTCAGTTCAGCTTTAACCATAGACAAAATTTTATCCACAACTTATAATTATAGGTATCGAAGAAGATTGGTCGTAACGTTTAACGTTGATTCAGTTATATAGTATCCAAACAACAAAGAAATTATTTCGTCTTTATTTCCTACAACTGAATTTTCCACCACGGCTTAATCAATTTTTGTTCCAAATTATCAATTATTAACACATAAATATAGTTTCTCAAAATATAGTAGATCATGAAGTGGTTGCTAAGTAACAAGTTGTTTACAGTGTTTTATGAGCCATATAATTCAACTGAAATCAGTGTAATAATGTGTTTATTATATATGAGTTGTGGATAAATATTATTTATATGATCGATCAAGATAAATGCATTTTACCAAAAATTAGATTAGTACAACACATTTGACTTTCAAAAATAAAACTATTACATACGCCATTTAAAATTGAAGCCAGTAAATTCAAATTTATTTAAAAATATGGAGTGTATATTACTTTATACACAGCTATTGCTTCTACATTTGAAACAATGAACAAATTACGGTTTACTAATTTTTAAACTGCCTAAAATGCAAAAAAAAAAATCCCTTTTTATAATTTGAATAGAAATTCAAGCAAATGTTTGATGTTTCATCTCTCATATATAATAATGAGCAGTATCAGTTCATAATTTTACGATTTCATAAACATTGTTCTGCTAGGTTTTTTTTTAATGAAAATTAGATAAATAGAAATAACTTAAACATAAAGAATTGATGTTTTTTTTCTTTAGTTATTTAATTTATAAAATAATTATTTTAGATAATTAAAAATCACAACAGAGTAATTTCCATTTTTTTATATTCAGTAATATATTGAATCACTCATTATTTAAGAAATAAAATTCAACATTAGCAACTTAATTATCCTACAACAGAGTGGTTTCTGTGCATCGAATTTCTAGCTAGTAATATGGATAACCGTAAACAAATCTATTTCATTTATATTGATTTTAGTAAGGCATTCTTTAAAGATCTCCATAACCTAGTATTTTTCTATGCAAAATACATAGCACTTTTTGAGATGGGTTGAGTTTTATGTTAAAAACAGATCTCAGTTTATTGTCTGCAATGGATTCAAATCTAGGAAAATTTCTGTGACTTCAGGTATGCCATAGGATTCGCATGTAGGTCCTATACTTTTCAATCTGTATTTAAATTCAATTATATTTATCTTCAAAAACAGTAACTTTCTGTTATATGCAGATGATTTATTTTTTTCAGGATCATATACTCCAAAACGTATTGCACCCCATTACAAGATTATCTATTTCTTCGACGTCAATATTGCAATGAAAATTACTTGGCCTTAAATTTAAATAAATGATCTATAGTGAGTTTTACCAAAAATATTAACAAAATTACTTTCAACTATAGTACTAATAACATTACTTTAACAAGAAATAATAATATACTCGATTTAGGTATTACTTACGACTATAATTTACTCCTTAACGATCATGTAGAGATTATTAATAGAAAACTTTTTAAATTACTTGGATATATGCTTAACTCAGTTTGAAAATCATGTTACTTAAAACGAACAAAACTAAGAATTTTTAATACAAACGTTAAATCTGTACTATTATACGGCTGCCAGATGTGGAAACCCACAAAACAAACTAAGAAAAAACTACAGGTATTTGCGAACAAATGCCTACGGCGCATCATACGAGTACAGTGGCCAAACTTTATTACAAATGAAGAGCTCCTAGCAGCAACAAAACAAGAAAAAATACAAACAGAAATATTGCGAAGAAAATGGAGGTGGATCGGTCATACTCTCAGGCGAGACGAGAATAATATAGCAAAGAGAGCTCTAGACTGGAATCCCCAAGGAAGTAGAAGAAAAGGCCGACCCGTAACGACATGGAAACGCACCATCTTGCAGGAAATTAAAAATTGGGGAAAAACCTGGAGTCAAATCAAGAATATCGCCCAGAATAGAGAAGAATGGCGAAAACTGGCGGAGGCCCTATGCTCCAACTAGAAGTTAAAGGACCGTGGTCAACGATCATATAGAGATTATTAATAGAAAACTTTTTAAATTATTTGGATTTATTATGAGGTTCACTAAATCTTTTAATAACTTTCAAAGGGAGATAATTTTATTCGCTTCCCATATGAGATCACAATTAGAATACGCAACTGTCTGAAATCCCCAGAACTCAAAGAATGTAAATAGACTTGAATCCATTCAGAACAAAAAAATTGTTTTGCTTTGTTTTAGATTTAAGATTACATATACTAATTAGGAAGATATGTCACAGACGTTTAAGTTATTATTCTTACAACAAGAAAGGATAAATGCTTACATGTTTATTTTATTCAAGATTTTCAATAATTTGATAAATTATCAATTATTTATGTACGTCCTTAATCTTTCATTTCCAATAAAATGCATTAAAAAATTCACCTCTAATACGAATTATGTATACTTACAACACTGAATTTCAGCATTTGGATTTCTTTAATTTAAATTTAAATCAATTAAAAAAGATCTTTAAATGTTAGTAATTGCTTCGTTTTGTCATTATCATCTACTAAAGCAATCTGTTATTTTCAGTGCAAACTAGCATTATTCTAATTTTATTATTAATTTTACTATGAATTAGTTAAATTTTATTTCAATAATTGTAAAGATTATCAATTAATCGCAGAAGCTAATTATTGGTCAACTGTTTGCTTTATAAATAAATAAATAAATAAATGTTAATTAAGAACTTTGATAGTTAATTGTACGTTTATTCGCATTTGTTCCTATTCCAAAGCAAACCAAATAAAATTGCAAATGCTGACTCGTTTGGAGACGAACAACTATTATTTGAAGATTTTCTTTTAAAGAAATTGGGAAATAATGACTGATTGAAAAGTGATTTCCCATTTTAAACACATAAGGCTAGATTTTCACGTAACATTGTGTATATGACTAAAATTAGAGCACGGTTTTGCACGTCTAGATAAAGACCTCGATAATTATCGGTAAGATTAATATAAAAATCCATCATCAAAATATAAATCTCAGTAAATGTTTCGATGATGGATGTGATATTTTATATTTATCTAACCGATAGTTATCTGGGATTTTAATCAGAAGATGAAAGCACCTGCGCTATGTGTCGTATTAAGGGTAAGGTTTTTCATCTCCCAATAAAGTTTCCAATAACTTGGCAGAATAATTGATCAATAATCGCATCAAAAAATGGCATTCAATATAATTATTACTATTTGTACTACTATGATGCGATTTTTTTTATTTATCCCGCTGATAGTTATTGGGAACTTTATCCGGAGATGAAAAAATCAGCCATAAATTACATCTTTTACAAAATATAATATTAATGATGGTAGTTTATTGCAAAAAGCAACTGAACAAATAATTTATAATTTATGTTGAATATGGAACAATAGGATATCCTTTCATTACAACTGATAAAATATGTGCATAATTTTCCAAAAGAGGAACTAAGAATACCTAACATACGCTATCAGATAATAATTACAGTAATATCTATCGTAATTTTGTGAATAACGTC
The DNA here is from genome assembly GCA_911728475.2 of Pterostichus madidus. NCBI lineage: Eukaryota > Metazoa > Arthropoda > Insecta > Coleoptera > Carabidae > Pterostichus > Pterostichus madidus. Next base: position 22,052,781 of record OU452301.1, on the reverse strand, counting down.
CATGAACAGTATGGAGCGATTTCCTCATCAACTGCAATTACCTATAACAAACAAATTATCCAAGACGATGGTTCAATCAGTAATCAGTCACAGTCTAATTGTATGACCGATAAACTGGTGGCGCATCTCGCGCTGAGCATGTGAGCGTCCTTGTTTCACTGCGGCAGAGAAATTGCATTCCTGGCCGCCGAGACACGAGCAGTCAACGCTTCTTGACTTGGAGGCAAGAGCAGCAGAGCAGAGAGCACTGAACTGAATGTTACTTGCGAGTAACATTCGTGCTCTTATGTATGTATGATGGGTGTCCTTCGAATGTTTACGATTATTTCAGATTCAACTTGGATTTGTTAAGGTGAAACATTCGACCTGAAGTTCGTTATACAACAATTCATTACCGTGTAGGTTTCTCGTGCTCCTAAAGTCTTTATGGACTTGACTGATAACAGAACAGTATGTAAAAATCATGGTTGAGATATTGGCACTCTTAAACTTGTAACTTTTAAGAAAAATGTGCAAGTCTTTTTGAGAAATATAAACCAGCAATTCTTAATCTTTTTTCATCGCGGACTCCAAAATTTTCCAAATATTTTTCGTACTTATTTTATTATTTTTTCATATATTTTATATTGCCAAGTATATTATAATAGTTTTAGCTTTAAAATTAAGTACAATATAATAAATTTTTCTAACAAAATCAGGTCACTTCATTATTCTGGAGCTAATCTCAAACCGGATAATTCATTTTAAGTACAACACGACAATTTTTGTTGTTAGTAAATATTCTTGATATTGTGCTGTTAAGTATAAAAGATAATATAAAAATTGGTTTATCACTACTTTCTAGAAAAAAAAAAACATTTATTATTATTCCTTTTTTGTTTGTTTCGATAGCATAACAATGTTCTGTTGTAATCATTGAATTGTTACTATCCTTGAGTTTACGACTTGTTATAAAATTTAAAATCTAGAGTGTGAATCACTCTATTCCCTACTCTTAAATATTATGTCTCTACTTTTAACTGGAAAACTGAAAGCGAGAGCGAATTTAGACTGTATAAGACAATTCCCTATCACTTTGTTTTTGGCGTATTACAATCAAATAATCCTTAAACCAACATATTATATAAATGTTGCTGTATATTTTCGAGGCGAAAAGTACCGCTAGTATGAATATGAACAACCGATTAAAGTGATTAACTAGTAGATAACTAACATTATTTTTCTATGTCAAACGGTCTTATATCTTGAAGAATTTTCTTTAAAAATCATTTAGGAACGTGCGATAGCTGAACATAAAATTAGTCAACTGTTAACGCCCTTAATTTGTTTTCTAATTATAAAACTGAGATCTCGGTATCATCTTCGTTTAAATTTGAACTAATATCCGTATTATTTAGAGAATTATATCAGAATTATGTATTTAAGAATACTATTTCTATAATATCATCTATTCCAAAATGTAGAAAATAGAAATGTATATTGTTCACTTTTTATAAGTTCATTGTCTAATGTTTATTACATTCAGACAAGTGAACATGACCACGTTCTTGTTGGTTGAAATCTTCCATTAAAAATATGAAAAATATTTATTTTTTGTATTTTCACCTGATCGACATTGCCTGCCTTCTCCCACATTATTACATAATTTCGAATCTGCAAACACAACATTCATAATTTCATGTTAAAATAAGACTCTACATTTATAATCCGAAGATCTGCAAGAACTGTTAGTCTCAGAATTATTTTTATATTTCATGTGCCATATTTAGAGAATTAGTAATGAACCGGCTCATGTGGTCAAACGTCAGGTATTACTGTTATACCGTATGATTAATCAATTTAATATTCGTCACAAAAAAATATTTATAAACTATTTGTCTGATAATGTTTACGTATTAGCAAAACCGGTTTTTGGTAGTATTGCGTCAGGAAAATGTTCAGATTGCTCAAACTATAAACATTTTATTGCTCCACAAAAATGTTACAACTAACGTTATAAATACTTTTGAATTTTATTCTTCTACTATTTATTTTAAAACTAATACATATATATATATATATACATCGAAAATTCCTTTTTCACATAAATCGATTTACTGCAAAATAAAATTAAAATACGAATAGATAGCCAAGTAATAATTATTTTCATTTTTATATGAACAATTTATACAGGTACCAAAAGTATTTTTCGATAAGTATTCTTTTATCTTTATCTTCATCAAATTCATCAGCACTGCCTTACGACAATAAGTTTTCGTAAAGCAAATACTAAGTGCTTTGTAAGAAATGTAATTTAAAATAATTAATAATTACCGTAAATTTGATGCGTCATTTTCTTCTGTTAGTGTTAGTATACCTATATTCACAAACGAAGATGAGTCATTAGTTCATGTTGAAATGGTATTTTAGTAGAATTTAATTATATCTGTTCGTCACAATTATTATAACATTATTTCATATGTAGGTCATTAATGAATAGAAAAATTATTCTATAGATATATTTTATATGAATGCTCGAATACAACATTGAATAATAATTCCGGAACAAAGAAATAAATATTTCTTTCTAATACATGGACAAATTTAGAATTTTATTTTCTGGCTATACAATTTCTGCATTAAATTCATACTTAGCAATGGGGTGTTTAAATTGAAACATCCCCTTAAATGGGTATGAAGTGCCAACTTTCTTTTTTAAACAAGGTATTATAAACGTGTTATACTCGTACATAGTGTATATGGCTCAATGCATGGTAATATTTGAATTTGGAAACCTGAATTCAATTTCTATAGCCAGCAACTGATTTTCAAATTAAAATTATCCTTTTTGTTTCCCCTCCACTAACATCTTTGGGAGCAGTGACTTAACAGCTAGTAACTGTATTTTACGCACTAAATTATATCACTTACTAATACCTAGTACTGTAGAGTGCTATACCCAGTAATACGTAAAAATCTTATGCTGGGTGGCATGAAAGTTTTATCGGTTCATTAGCAACTAATGGACCATTTATTTTGAAAGTGGCGTAAGTCCATTTTCTCTTGTTTCGAGAAAATTAAAGGTTAGCATATTTGTCAATAAAAAAATATAGATTAATTATATCAAGTCTGGCAATGTTTCTACTGATTTATCAATATGCAATTTAATTATATAAATTTGTTATTGGCAAATTTAAGTAAAATAATGTATATTTACGGACTACAAATGGACTTACACCACTTTCAAAATTAGACAATTGTAAAAATCGTTTAACTTAATATTTATTATTTTACTTTTGCGCGCAACTTTGTACTATTCGTGTTTATTATTATTATAGCTGAAGATGGTATTAACCAATACCGAAATATAAACCAAATTTCAAACTCAAAAATGATTTATTCCATATATTTTTTCGTCCTACACTCATGACTTTATATACATTGAAATGCACAAAATAAAATGATATTGTTGTAAAGTAATCTTGAAATTTGTTTAATTAAGTAACAACAGTATCTTTGAACCATGGTTTGATCTTACTGTTGTTACTTAATTTTTAAAATGTAACGATTATTTATTTATTCTTTAAATTGCTTGATAATGGCCAAAATTTTGCGCCGAAACGCCGCTGTTCGAATAATAAAATTAAATTAAAAATTGTTCCAATTTTTGCAATTTTATTAACCACGTCAAGCCTGTAATCCATTTACTATTTACATTCTATAAAATAATATTGATTTACCATTTCTTCTTACCTATATCACTATCTGATGTTAATATGAAATTATCCATTTTAGGAGGAAAATAAAATAAGTAACCTAAAATAGTAACTCTCGACACGTGAAATAAAACATACGTAAAACAGCAGGCCACTGAGCCTGCTACCTGTCTATGGAAATTGGACTTACACCACTTTCATAATTAATGGTTACGCAATTTCTTTTACCGGCCAATTTTAAATTGAACAAAGCATGGGCATTTTTTAAGAAATTAAGTACTAACTAGTTATAAATAAAAAGTTTACACTAAATTAAGCATAAATTACGTAATATCTCATATTTTTTTTAAACTGGACTTACACCACTTTCAAAATAAACGGTCCATATATCAAATTATTGTTTGATTACTCAGAAACTGTAAAAAAATCTGAATATTTATAAATGCTTCAGTATTTTTGAACTTCTTAATTTTGAAAAAAAAAACGCATTTTTTTATTTTATTTAAAACCTTTTCTACTTATTTCTCGCAGGCCGGGTTGAATTGTAAAATGGACAGGAGTGGTTCGCAGGACGGAGTTTGTGCATCGGTCCATATTTTTAACTAGATGCATTGAATTTGGCCCTCTATTTTATTTCTTTCTTCACGTAGACATTTATGTAATTGCAATCATGAAAACTTAAGTTTACCTAAGTATCGTAAATTTAATTAGCTGGTTATCTTTTAATTGCTCAATGAACCTTGTACTTATACAGATAAATAAAATTATGCCACTTTTGATAAGTTATTTACCTTAGTTACAAAACACTCCAAGAAAGTGTTTTTCGTCGGTACGTAATAAAGTTGTATATCGTTATTATTACAGGTAAATTGATTAAAAATATAGATAATATTCTTTCTTTTTTACATTTTATCTCTGCATAATTCTTGATTAAGTTACTAATAATAACTAACAGTACATATAGGTATATGTACTCGAAGAATAATTCACCAAATCAATAAAGAAAAATAAGATATTTTAAAATATATATATATATATATACTCTATTATTACTTTAAAAAAAAAATGGTAAACCACCTTCAAGTTATGATAACTGATTGATATAGGACAGGATTCATAGATGTCAGGAATAAAAAAGAAAACATTTATGTAATTATAATCCTCTCAAAAGAAAAAAAAAACTATAATATTTAAATATTTTTTGCTTTCACCTTATTTCTTATAATGGTTATTAACTAGGTACCTACTTATATTTCAACCAGATAAAAATTAACCCTTGTTTGACTACTGGTAACAGAAATTGTTAAAGCAGCGCTGTTAAACACATATTGTTTAAAATAGTGCAATATTTATTTCATTAATTAATTATATTGTTGCTATATAAATTATTTTTTATATAGACTGTATAAAAAATGAAATATCCTAAATATTACAACAAGACTGATTGTAGGAGGAAAGGACAGATAAATGGGTCTGAATTTTATTTAATTTTATAACAATTAGTATTTTCTTAAATCTTAGTAAACAACAAAACAAAAGATTTGTCAAAATAAAAAGAGTAAATAAAATCTTTGTTTAAAAAGGTACCTATTGTAGGAAAAGGGCGTGCTTATTTTTTAGAAAATCGGCGTAAAGCCTTCAAAATTAGTAGATTAAGGGCCAGTTTTTCAATCACCGATTAATGTTAATCATGATTGAATAATAATGGAAACTATGGTTTCCATGATTATTTAATCATGGTTAACGTTAACCGAGAGTAAACCGGTGATTGAAAAATTGGCCCTAAGTACTGTAGTGAATAATTTTAAATTAGTACGTCTTGATACTTAAGGTATACTAAACTATACCTTTTCTCAAACACAGTTGGTTCACTCGCACCATCGAGTAAAGTCACCGTAACCGTACTGCCCCGCATAATGAAATAAAAACAGCTTTATTGTAATATTATTTTCGATTATCTCTTTTCGTATACCTAACAGCTATTTTTAATTTCGATCTAAGCGAGGCCTGATTCATTCTTTCTCGTGAAGCAATCAAATCATCGGGAGAATCATTTTCCGTCCTTGCCAAGGTGAGTGCTCGGCCTCACGAACACGATCACGCGCACGTCTTCGCAACACGTGACACTACGTGTGCTTGTGTCCAGCAAATGCGCAATGCTAAATTATACAACATTCCTTTATTATGAGATGCAACTGACCTAAGTGTGAGTGTGTGGCAGCGTGTATGTTTGTTTGCTATTTGAATTGACACGAAACAGTAACGGTATAGTTGCAATTTTCTGTAACGGACAAAGATAATTTAAAGGATGATGAAAGATCAATTATAGTTTAGATCTCGTATTTATAGAAACCATGACTAAATCTTAATGTACGCGTATTGTATAATGTAGTAATTACTATCTAACGATGTTTAGATATTTCCTATTTACAAGCATTTTTATTTTAGTGCTACTTTCTTACTCGTAATAGTTATTTGTGTATCAAGAGTGTAAAGTGAATCTTTATTGCTCGTGCTCGGTAATTGAAGCGCGAGCGAAGCGAGCGATGTAATAGAGCGAGAGCAATAAAGATACTTTACGCTTGAGGCACACACATAATTTTTTCTAGGACTTTACTTACTAAAAAATAAAAAAAAATAATATGGGGCTAGTTCAATTCACGTTCCACCAATTTCTGTATTGTATGTAACCATGACGATATCAGTATCCAAGTAAATAATTTAAAAAATCTGTTATCAACAATCATTGTTTGTGATTTGTTATATTTTCACTCATAATTAAAAAATATGCTCAAAAATCTCAGAAAATAGTGATTGGCGTACTAACTGATAATTCTAATGAGAATATCACAGAATTTAATTTATCGCCAAATTTATAAAACGCCATTTCAAGTTCCGGAATAAATATACAAAACTGTCAAAACTGCACTTTCAATTTTAACATCGCTCATCCTCATTAAGTTGGCACTGCTGCCCAGCTGCGTTCAGGTTCAACTTCAAATAATAGCGTAGCAAACTTCATGTATAATACGAGTATGTGTAAAAGTGTAAAAATGAATCTAACCTATATTTTAGATTTTGTAAGTACTGTTTCAATAAATTAAGATTTCAACAACAATTTATATTTTTCTAAGCGAGCGGTAAAGTATTTTACCGCTTGTTGCTGTAGGAGACGCTCGGTAAAGTATTTTATTGTTTGTTACTCAGTAACCATCAACTTTACGATGACAACTGAAAGCATAAATATCAACTTTTCATAGCAGTCGTAGAAAAAATATATTATATGTTTCATTATTATTTCTTATAACACAAATTCAGAGAGATTTGATAAATTGAATAATCGTTTAATCGGGACAGCTGCTTATTTGGAACAAACCTGGAAAAACAGATACCAGTCGAGAAAATAACAGGAATTTGTTCCGCTTATTTGGGACACTATCGGCTGTATCATGTAACATATCTTTAATAATAAGCGACGTTAATAAATTTTACAAGCTTTGGCATCACCGGTTTTGTCTTGACGTTTGTCAAATTTGTATTTATATGAATAAAAATTTGACAAACGTCAAACCGAAACCGATGTTGCCAAAGCTAAAAAAAGTTATCGATGTCGCTTATTATAAACGATGTGTTACATGATACAGCCGTATATCGTTTAATTAGGACAGTGAATGTATGATTAAAATTATGTACGTATCAAAAGTATACTACAAAAATGTAATAGTATTTTATGCACCAAGGGCGTTAAGTACGATAGATGATTATGCACACAGGGCGATGCTATCCCGAGGGATGGATATCGCCTGAGGTTATGATCATCTAGCAGCGTCTGTGGTGCATACAATCATTTTATGTTTCATGGCTAGCACAGTGGTATGAAGTCGGCCTGTGGATCCTGAGGTCCCTGGTTCGATCCCCACAGGCGACAAATTTTCATAATTTGAAAAAGCTATCCCTGTGGCTCCTCCACCACTAACATGTTTGGGGGCCGTGATTTGACGACTGGTAACCGCACTTCACGCGCAAAATATATCACTTACCGAGATCTGCTTTAGCAGAGTGCCACACCCATTAATGGGTAGAAGGCGTGATGATATATTTATTTATTTTATTTTATAGAATATATAAAATTACTTTTAATTTATAACAATTATGATTATAGTAATGTCTATAATATTAAATGGGCTCCTGTACCATAATCGAAATAACAAGAATAAAGGATAAAAACATAAAATATATATTGAATAATGGCTATTAGTGAAAAAAATTGTTAAAAATAATGTTTTACTTCAGAGATATAAACGATTAAAAATATAGTGACGTCCCGTGTTCGGCAGCGCTTATTGGCCACAAGTATTTTCGCACAGTAAATAAGAGACATGTGCGGAGAAAAACGTAATTAACTATGACATCTTAGCACTGATTTTTCAAACTGTTCGTCGTTTGCTGGTATGTACATATTCAACACGTTGTATATTTATTACTATAACTTAATTTCTTTTTCTTGGGCTTGCAACTTCTGTAAAATATGATTTTCAACATATTCAGATTATTTTTCAAGAATTAAATCGTATATTATTTGCAATCCTTGAACGAAACAAGTTAAGTGACACAGAACCGAACTTGGGACGTCACAACTCCAATACAGAACTTTAAAAACATTCATATCTCTTGTAATAGTCATAGTATATCATGTAGTTTCATAAAAATAATAATAATAAAACAAAAATAGATATAAGAGCCCATTATAACGAAATTCTATTAACGAATGAATTTTACTAGTTACTAGTATGAATCACCATTATGAATCATAATGCCCACTTATTATGTCCCGGTAGTTATAGTTTTATTTATATACTTCATATCATAGCATTAAACAACAAATTATATTCATGTGAAACATAAATTATTGTTATATAATTTATATTTTTGTTTCAAAATTTATTATAATTTTATATGTTTGTTGGTCTGTATTAACAATAATTTTATGTGGACTGTATACATATTTGGTGCAATCCCTTAATTGAGCCAAAGTGATTAGTTTCCTGTGTCCCAATTAACCGGGATCTATAGTATGACATAAACTATTGTTATTTTTATGTTAATAAATTTAACCTCTAAATTATAAACATACCAATTGATATTTTTATTATTTATTTTTTAGGAGTTATTCAAATTTAAGTCTTACAGACTAGGTATATTTTTCTCCGATTGTAGTACCAATAAAATACATTTTAATATTCTTTTTTAAGATAAATGACGTACATACGATTAACTAGAATCCTTGTAATTCTTTATATTAGTAATTGTTATTAAAATATAACAAATTTTTAATCCAATAACATAAAATCATGTAGTATACCACAGTAAAGTAATTAAATATGTATATAAAATTAAATACAATTCATTGTACCACAAATCACACTATCATACTAGAACGTCAACGACCTCATCTAAAGATTTTGCTTGCTCGTAAAGAATCATTCTTTAACTAGTATTACAAGAACATAAAATATTAATTACGCGCTTTACTATAAACAAGTATGTATTATATCTAGGTATACAGTGAACCCAGAAAGTGTTATACCATAAAACTGTTGAGAAATCAAAACTAATAATTTATTTTCGACATAAAACTTTATTGTTCATAAAAGAAATAGGCAAAAAAAAATATTTACACTTAAGATTTAATTAAACCTAGCCAGTCATAAAATTCTTAACTAAAAAAAATATTTAATTTTCAGTAAATGATCTGGTGTGAAAGTGAGACAATAATTTATCTAATGCCCGTTTTACATTGAGCAAGCGCAACCTGCAATTGCAACTTGCAAGTTTTACGTTCAACTAGTTGCACCCAAATGTTGCAGAAGATAATTTTTTTCACTTTACATTCAGCAACTTGCAACTGCAATATAATATAAATTTATTTACAAATTTTTGGCGTTACTAACTTCATATTATATCAGCTTAACTTCTTATATCACTTGTATTATTGACATTTGTTAGACGTGTTATTGCATTGATATAAAAATTTATTCTTATAAGTATTTGCACAATCATTTCCAATGTAGTAAATCATTTTAATATCCTTAACCCAACTTTATCGTTTTTGACATTTATAATAAGTTGGTAGCATTCTAACAAACTTAAAATTACTAAAAATAACTATCAATGACCTTGCAACTCCTGCAAAAATTAGAACACGTTTGCTTCTGTCCCTTGCACTTGCAATTTCTGTATTACACTCGTTCGATATTGCTTCAATTTGTTGCAACTTGCAGTTGCACTTGCAATATTGCTCAGTGTAAAACAGGCATAATGTGAATAAAATCTTTCTTTATGGGGTAGATATATCGGTGGCAACTCGTCGGTTTGCGGACTGAATAACTCGAATTCGATTTCCGCAACAACCAGCTAATTTTCATCACATTAAAAACTACTTCTAATTCTCCCTTTCTACTAACATCTTTAGGATCTGTAATTATTCCAAATTCAAATAAAAATATATAACTGAAATCTGCTATAATGGATAAAAGGTGTTATAATATATTTATTTATTTGTATTTCCAATTATATAATTACAAAAATTAAATTATATTATAAAAAAATATAAGGTACCTCTCAAGTATTGTCGGTTAAATAGTTTAAGAGGCTCTAGGATATGATATTTTTGGAGTCCAAGTTCCTTAAAAACAAATCAGAGTTTCTTATTTTTTGTTAACATAAGACATTAGCGAAGGGAACATTATCAAAACGCTTTTTAGTTTCAAAATTAGTTATTGACAAAAGATAAAGTATCACTCACTACCAATTACACTTTCATTAATTTTCAGGTGTGATAAAAATGATTTCAATGTAAACATACATCACCAATTATATTCGTAATTTGAAAAATTTTAAGTTTACAAACTCCAAATTTCAAATTATTATGTACTAATCGCTAGTAATTGTTGCTATGATATATGAAACACAATAACGGGTGTTTAATAAGTCTTGTCGTCCTGGGTAGCTATGGGCTATGAAACGCATGTCTGTACTTTATTCATACAGTTTAACTTTAAACGTCATGGTCATGGCAAGGCTTCATCTTACACATACAAAGAGATGAATTTTTAAAAACAAAGCTAAACTACCACTAAATAATTGTTATTTTCCATGCGACATGCTGACAAGGGGTAAGAAGGTGGCATCGTTGTGTTGGTTCAAGATAACCGTTCTCATGTGCGAATTTACATGTTTAAAACCTAGCCTCTTGTAAAGGATGAAGTACAAAGGTCAAATCTTTCCCAGGCAAAGAAAAACAGCTAGTAATTTAGCGAGTTATTATTACATATGCACTAATAATTTTGATAAACAAAACTCTGTCAAGTCAACTTTTAAAAAAATAATTAAGATAATATTTAATTAGTTTGTATCTCTCGTAGCTAAACTGATAATAAAGAATCCTAATTATAACAAATTTTGAATTGTTTCACTTCGATACATCTTTGAGGGATCTTTACAGCTTGGATCCCTGGAGTGGAACCCATATTACCGTGGGATTATTTGGCTATTAGGCGCCAAACTAAGAGAGAAAATCAGGAGAGATGCTAACTCCGAATTTCTATGCGGTCATAAATTAATATCTAAACTGTATTTCTATTATTATTATTTTATAATTGAGCTTCATTGTATTGGCAGGTGTGATTAATTTTCATTTGAAATTTTTATATATCTAACACCATTATGTACAGTTTTATTTAATCGAGGAACAATAGAGATTTTCAGGTTTTGTTCACTTTAATCTGTGCATAAAAAAAAAGTATTAGACCCATATTTTTTATTATTTCTCCTAGAAGTACTCAGTATAGCAGTAAAAAATTTATAAAGTTTATTGATGCCTATTACACATACAACACATTGGAAGATTACTAAAACGATAAACTTGATTCATAATTTTCTTATTGTAACATTTTGGAACCTCTCCCTTTTTACCCATTGTTATAATATTATTTATATATATATATATATATATATATATATATATATATATATATATATATATATATATATATATATATATAATTTCATTTTAAATTTTAGCAAAAAAAAGCAATTCTTGGAAAATTATTTTTGAAAACCACCTACACTATTTCAATTAGTATATAACAGTAAAGGTAAAAATATACCTATTTAATTTAATTTCTTCAAGGTTATCGCAATTAATTTACGTTAAAAATAGTAAACACATAAAAAAAATTAGCATGTGTAATCAAAACATGATGTAATATTACTTTGTTACATCCTGAAATGAAGATGTACGCTTCAGAATTACATCATTATATTTATCGATAGTCTTTTTAGTTTCTTCTTGTGGGAAAAATTCTGTCGTAGATTATTTAAAGTATCAAAATACCCAAATTAATAACGAATAAACGGCAGTTAAATACTATTTATAGTAACATAATAATAATAATGTAATAAGAATATAAAATTGTTTTTTCGTATCCATGGTACGTAATTGACAGTTTGTTTACCACATATGCGGTTAACAATGGCGGGTAACTAAGAAAACGCGGGACGTAATAAACATACGCGGATGTAATGAACATCTAACCGCATGAATTTGAAATAAAAATAATTTGACTTATACAACAAATATAACTTTAATAGAATTGGATAATTGTAATTATTTGTTCAAATTCAAGTAAGTACGTACCTAATTTCAATTATTTATATAATTGCTAATAAAAGATAGTTTTAAAACGAAAATTTAATTCTTGAAATTTGATGTTATATGTCAAAAAGGTACGTACTGTTGTGCAATCAATGGGATTTAGAAACAGCACACTGTGGCTGCATTTTTTGTTTTCGACATCTCTGATATGTAAGCCAGAATAACATTATCACTTTCTTCCATTTGAGGAATAAGTCGTAATGTTTTTCATACCTAGACTTCGATTTAGATGGCAATAAACTGTTATATGCAGAAGTTGCTTCTTCTTTTAATTCTGGAGGAGTATTGGAAAACTCGCTATTTCTTCCTTCCGTAATGAAAATTTAATAAAAAATTAACTGTCAAAATCACTCAATTATTTATTTATTAGTAATTTTGTTACTTGTTGCCATGGTTTCAGTTGTGAACAAGACGATATATGTATGTTCTTAAAATAAAGTTGTATTCTACAATAAAATGAACAATTTTGATTTAATACGCGGTTTTCATGAATACGAAAAAATCTTCGGATGTAATATGCTCTTATCTTCCCTTATGTTTCTATATAATTCTATCGTATATCTATTGTGCATAGTTCATAGTAAATTTATTTGTTTCAATTATTTCAGTTATAAATATAAAGCTTGTTCGAAAAGTAAGGTAGTAAGAAAATCAGGAATACAGATTCTATATGTACACATATAGTGTACCACTATGGAATGTGCATATGTAGATACTTGAGTTACGACATATGGAGAAACAGTGTAATGAACAAGAAGATATACTTGTATACAATAAATGAAAATATTTTACTTTTTGGATGATTTTTGTAAATCTTAAGAAACAAGAATGTATTCATTTATTAATTGCAGAACTGTTCCAACCTCTATGTGGAGATGTTGTATTTTTATGTCATTGACATGTTCTTATTGGCATGTATAATTTTGAGTTTTTTACTCTTATTATATTAATTTATACGTATAACATCTGCAAGCTTTGTTTGTTTTTGCTGATGATGGGTCGCGTTCCGATTCGTAACATTCGAATTATAATTGTTATGAAATAAATACGTTATCTATTTCCTTCCCAATCTTGAGGATCCCTAAAGCCAGTCATCAAATTTCACATTTATAAATTGATTAACATGATTTAAGCATATATAGTATTACCTTTTCATTTTACATGTGAATTTGGTGTAAAATATTATATTATTTATTATTATTAATAAATAATTCAGATAAACGCAAATCAAATTGCATTTGTTTCAGGAAATGACTTAGAATCTTCGACAAACTCACATGTCTCCAAATCAAATAAAAAGTAGCGGATTAATCATTTTAATATCTGGAAGACCGAGCTTCGCTCGGGATATGACTGGAGATGGGAAGTATAAAATAAAAAAATATGAAACCAAGAAATATATCAAAGAAACCATTTTTCTCCTCAATTTTCTTCCGATCTTTCGCTCATAACTCGAAAACAATTGGCGATATCGAGTTCATTTTGATCCCATTAGATTTATTGGGTAAAATTACATTGCCCTAAAGTACTCACATATGTATATTTTTAAAAATTAAATTTTCATGAATTTTTTCTACAATTTTCTTTTCTAATGATCTACTAATTGTATTTTTCGGAGGATGAGATCTAGCTAGATCGTTTCTGAGGCCAGAAAATACAGTATCAAGTTTTTCGTTAGAGCTGATTCCGAGATCTTGACATACACAACAGACAAAAATTGTTCATATGAAAGTAAATGAGTATTAATATTTCTTCATATGAGTTAATTATTTCATATTTACATTGAAAAATTCCGTACCAGTCAGTATATCAGTAAATGTCGTTTTCTGTGTGCAGGTATTTGACAAATCATTGCGGAAATACGTAGTTTAAATATTTCATAGTATATTCTCAAATTAATTATAATCTTGGATGTCATTTTTATTTATTTGTGGATAAAAAGACAATGAATTCGTTGATAATTTTTTAATGTTAATTCCTTTGTGAAAAAAGTATCTAATTTCTCAAATTAATAATAAAAAATATAAAAAAAATATATATATCATCACGCCTTCTACCCATTACTGGGTGTGGCACTCTGCTGAAGCAGATCTCGGTAAGTGATATATTTTGCGCGTGAAGTGCGGTTACCAGGCGTCAAATCACGGCCCCCAAACATGTTAGTGGTGGAGGAGCCACAGCGATAGCTTTTTCAAATTATGAAAATTTGTCGCCTGTGGGAATCGAACCAGGGACCTCAGGATCCACAGGCCGACTTCATACCACTGAGCTAGCCATCCCATATAAAAAATATAATACTATTATATATCATACATACTAAATGTCAATTTCACTCATTTTGACATTTTGTCGTTATTACTTTGTTTCGTACTACAAATTATTTTTCACTAACATTTATTTGAAATAAACATATATTCAAGTTCATTATATTCTAGCACTAAAATAAAAAGTAACCGAAAGAGCAAGCATAATCTTGAAATGTTCTATCTGGTTTGATTTCAGAACATACTGGCATCATTTATTTTAGTTTGACTATAAAATTTAATTTATGCAAATTCAATATCTATAATATGTTTAACTATTACGTATTATAATTTAACAAAGATATCGCAATATGCGTAACAATAGCAGATAATTCATCGAATGTAATAAATATGTAAGCTCAAAAAAAATCAATTAAATTCTATCAGGCTTTACCACCTCTCTTTCAAGGACAGATTATGACGCCATACCAGACTCATACCTACACATATATGAAAAGCACATATAAAGCTATCAAACAATTTTTAGAAATTTTAGTTTGTAAGATAACGCAACGGTGTCAACTGCAAGATAAAGATCATTAGTGCTGTGTGTGAAATAATGTAAAGGAAGTTTTTGGTTGTGTTCTTATTTCATATTCACTATTGGATTATTAATATTAAGGTATTATTCTTGAATTTACATATTATTTTTGAGCATAAGATAATATAATGAAAAATAAAATTAAGAGATTATGCCGCATTTATTGTAAAGTTCTTACGTCACTTTAGAATTATACTAAATTCAGACTAATTCTTAGATTATAAAAAAATTGCTCGTATTGTTAAAATTGCAAATATATTCGTATTTTTTCAATATTGAGCAACAACTGGCACAAAAAAATAATCATATATATATATATATATATATATATATATATATTTATCTATATCTTAAACAAATATTCGTATCTTCGTGTATAATCAGCAAACATTAAAACAAAAAAAAACTATATATATATATATATATATATATATATATTAATTATAGTAGTTCATATAACAAAGGAGTGAAGTTCGTCATAATTTATCGAGAGCCAAGATTGATCCCTGAAGGTGTAGGTCGAGGAATGCAATCGCTTGCGGCAAAAATTTGACACTTTATTCACGTGTTACAAACGATATTTCATATGCAAATGGATAAAAAAAATCGTTATTTAACAAAAGAAACTGTTAACAGCATGTAAAACTATTAAGAACATTTCTATAAACGAAAAACTATTTATTTTTTAATGTTATTAACAAATATTACGAATATTTTCTTGTAAATAATATCACAGAGAAGTTTGGAAGTATCTCTCTCTTTCCTCTTAGTGGCACTGCATTTTCCAATATTTGCCGGTAGTAGATGAAATATATAGTTACCATAAATAGAAAATGAATTATATATTTTTAAGTTATTTGATTATTATAAATTAGTTAAAAGTAATATTTAATTATTAAATAGGTACCATGTTCTTTTTTGTCCTCATATCTTTTAAAACCAAAATCAAAAGCATCACTCTGATTCAGATTATGGTTTTGTAATTTTATTGCAAAATTGCAAAATAAAAATACGAGAAACATAATATGTATATTTAAACAATTCAAATTTTGTAATCGAGTTATGCGACATGAGAGACAAATTTATATATTGAATAAAAAAATATATAGTTTTAATTCTACAAAAATAATTAAATTAAAGTACAGTGTTATATTAAAATATACATTTTCAGATATCAGCAAAATTTTAATTACATCGTTCCGATAACATTTCTTTTACTGGAAAGTCGTTCCTTTGAAGAATAAATATTTTATAATAAATATCAAGTTCGCTGTTTGATCGGGAACCATTCTATTTGATCGCGTGATATATCCACTCTCAACGATTTTTAAAGTCTCTATCTAATCTATATTAGTAGCTTTATCTTATCGTTGGCAGCAAAGTTCTGAACTGTAAACTGATGAAAAAATCGGTTCAGTTTCGATTCGCAGTTCATCATAGCTTATTGCTTCGGTTTTTGTTCCGGTTTAAAGTAAATACATTTTGAAACGGTTTATGAACCGGTTCACAAGATCGGTTCTGTTCGTCAGTTCTATTCAATTGTTTTTATTTAATAAAATTTAAAAATTGAGTATCATAGCCACCTGTAAAGAAGGCCGCGGCCATCCATTTGACAACATCGTATCCTGTGACGTCATCCGGCTGTTTTCATTCCTATGTAAGCACCATTGGTAGTCAATTTATAATCAAGTAATCAGGAATCTAGCAAATTTTGAGCTAGTCTTTCACTTACATAAATTATTTATTAATATTTATATCACAAATTACATATAATTTTTGGTTCCATATAATTCCATTATAGATATAAAACAATTAAATGCAAAATTATCAGTTTTCTTTTGGTATTATTATTATAACAAGAAATATGATCTGATTTTAGTTTAGAATAATTATTTAAAATTATATTAATTACTTGATATAGAATCGATTAATTTTATAATTACTGCTGCTACAAAAGCAATTATAATTTATTAAACTATGGTTTGCACCGATTCATGTTCATTCATATGACACAAAATTAATATTTGATTATTTAGAATAAGAAATTGTTTCTCAAATTGTTTTGTTAATAATTTTTTGCATAATACCAGTTACATGTTTGGCTACAAAAATTAAAGCATTTGACAGAACAGTTAAACCACATCTATTTAATAAAACAAAATACTAATCTTCGCAAGAGTATTCATGCAATTAGAACAAGATAATCTTTAAAAAATAATTAAAATTGACCTATCCACAAATTTAATGAAACACCGATTCATCAGTGAGATAAGTTTTTAACAAAGCGCCATAGAAAAAGTTGTCAATACTTTTATTATTAATCAAATCATTATCTAAATTAATAAAATAAAATAAATAAATATGAATATAATCATCACGCCTTCTATCCATTACTGGGCTCGGTAAGTTATATATATATATATATATATATATATATATATATATATATATATATATATATATATATATATATATATTTTGCGCGTGAAGTGCGGTTATCAGACGTCAAATCACGGCCCTCAAAGATATTAGTGATAGGGGAGCCACAGGGGTAGTTTTTTAAAATAGTGAAAATTGTAATAAATTAATAACAATGCAATCTAATGTTTTCGCATAAAATTGGATATTTACGTAATTTTTATAGGAGTTTTTTTTGATACTACAATTTGAGTAATTTTAAAATAAAACACAATACAAACAAACGCACATGTTATTATAAAAAACAAACATGATGCTAGTTTTGTAAATATTTAACTACATGGAATATGTTCATTTTCATATATGTATCAAAATTATTACTTACTTTTGTATATTTACTGCTACAAATTTATTTTCAAATTGATTCATGAATGTGGTACTGCCGGGTGTGCTGCGTTGCAAAATCTATCTAACCACCGCATATATTATAGGCGGCTATGTTTCTATACATCATTGGAAAGCTTGTAAAAAGATCTTGTTGCCTTTATCTGAATAAATAAATATATCATCACCCCTTTTACCCATTACTGGGTGTGGCACTCTGCCGAAGCAGATCTCGGTAAGTGATATATTTATGAGCGTGAAGTGCGGTCACTAGCCGTCAAATGACGCCCCTCAAAGATGTTAGTGATGGAGGAGCCACAGGGGTAATTTTTAATTTGGTGAAAATGTTTGTCGACTGTGGGGATCGAACCAGGGTTTTCAGGATCCACAGGCCGACTCGATACCACTGAGCCATTATCTGTATTTTAGGTAATACAAATTTAGTACGAAAGATATTTTCAATTTTAATTATGTGTAACCAACTCCAATGGACACTACGTCGCTTGTAGTAACTAATTATGTTGTCAGAAGTGCCATAACGTATGTAGTTTGTAGCTGTTCTATTGATTATAACTGTTCAAAAATGAATTATAATGTATTAATAGTTATAAGTAATTTAGATGTAGTTAAATACTTAATCCATTATTTATTTTGATTGTAATGAACAATACAAATGACAAATGTCGCTGATGCCGTTGTACGAGTATAATTGTCCTCCATATTTAAATAAGCAACATTACACTATAATAAATTATATGGCCATATCAAATTATTCGCATGAGTGATTATCCTTTTTATTAAACCCATAGTAACATTAAGTAAATATTAAATTTGTTAATATGTCACTTCACCGAATACTTATAATTACGGATAATTTTCCTGTATTGCTGAATAAAAACGTTAATTTGAAGATAAATGTCACTTAGGTAATTTTTTTTCTGTTTGTAGTTTGCGAAATATGTCGTCACGGTCGGTTAAGATTTTAAAAGTAGCTAATGAAAGTAAAATTAATATAACAAGTTCCAATAAAACATTAAAATATAATTATTTGTATTAGTTATGAAAACTAGTAGTATGAGATTTAAAACGTAACATTTTGCAATATTAAACTAGGTAAATAATAATCCATTATTAACCGTTTCTAATCACGCGGTAGTGAATAACAATTTCATGATTTAAAAAAAAATTAATAATGTTATGTCCTATGATAGTACTGAAAAAAAAATAAATTTGTACTACAACTTTGCAGATTAGTTTTTCATATTTTACTTACATTCTTCTTTTACTCACTTACGTCGTTCAGCCTTGTATAAGTCAAATAATACGCTGCTGATAGTCTATAATTTTGTGTCAGTGATGAATGAATGAGCGTGCGCTAAATTAATAATTTGGAGATTTCCGAAAACAACTGTCTACTACATTACCTAAAATTCTATTACAATAAATATTATATTTTAAAGTCCTGTTTCTAGCAGGCATGTTGTCATTACATCAATCTCAGTCAGTCAATGGACTGCAAAGAAAGAAGTGAACCGCACCCAGTGGGAAATCTATGTAGAATTAACAATTAGTAGTAAATATCATATTTAGTGAAGTTCAGTGATAATTAAAAATTCACACACGTCAACATCATAATCGCATAATCAGGACATGGCAATAAACACATTCAGAATCGATGCCCCTCACTCCACGTTGTCCTACTCGACAATCCGCGACCATAAAGGCTCCCCAAGCTCATTGTCGTCCCTAGGCTTATGGAACATAAAAGAGAAAAACTCGCCAACTGCAAACTTGTCACCATTAACAGAGTGGATGTACAGGCCATTGAGAAATGGTTGAAAGCCGAGTCTGAAACCACGATCTTGGCCAATATCAAGACTCAAAGATGCAGACAAAACGTTGGGCACTTCCTGAATTTAACAATATAGATGGCAGGCTAAGAGCATCATTAACACGAGGCTAGTAGATCGTGTTTTTATAGATGCAACGGATCCTCAAACCGTAGCGTGTTACAGGAACAGCGGATCGTAATAAAGCATAACACAGGATCACACATCCTCCATATAAGCACAATATTGTCATCCAATCTCTCAACAATAGTTAACTGAATTCTAAATCATCCAATATCACAATATTGGAGAATATACAGAATATACAAAATAGGAAATCAACCGTACTATTTGAACTATGATATCAAACTGAAAGTTATAATAAATCCTACAGTACTGGGGCCCAATTTTCAGACGTTAGTACTGGAGTCAACTACATGGAACAACAAGATATTAGCATCCCCCCATCACAAAATTATTAAGAATTAAGTTTCCGCCTGATCTGTAAGATTTGACGGACAGTAATGCAGGGTTAAATAAATTAGGCGATAAGGTTGTTACGTGGTCAACACAAGCCTGATTGTAGATACAAATTAATATTACACAATACAAAAAATATGTTACACATACCTGTATAAATATTTTTTTTAAATCAGTTTAATTTTGTATTGGATAGTAAGACAAAAGTTATTCAGTGCACTTGCGTAATACTACCGGTTCGAACCGGTTTATGTTCATGTATTCGGTTTAATTTAACTAACCGGTTTTTCATGAACGGTTCAATGCGGATTTGCAATTCACGAAAAAAACTGATTTAGGTTAAGTTCCGGTTCGGTTTGCTATTATTGAGTACAATTATACAGTGAAAGTGAAATATAGGGCATCTCAATCTGAATCACATATTAAATCATTAGAGTTTATTTATGGCGCCAGTCCACGAGTAGTCAATTGTAAACAGCTTTACTTTCAGTTGAAACGTATTTCATATAGCTCGTAATATTAAGTAATTGTATCCCTAAGGGTCAGTTGCACAAAGTCGAGTTAGTGTCTATAGTTACATAGACTGCTATTAACTCTCTTTTTAAAAAATGCATCTATTTTCTAGTTCTACGACTACTTATCATCGTACAATTGATTTTTTGACTACAAGCCACAACAAGTCAGAGCTGTTTTTAAACCTAGTAAAAATAAATAAATGCTAAGAATCCGTGATTCTCAGAAATCTGAAATTGCGAAATCAATTATTAAATAAAAAATTTCTACGTATTAGGTTACCACACCTACTAAAAATATATAGTCTTTAATTGTTACCCTGAAACTGCCGCTTCAGACTTTTAAATTATAGAATTTATTTTAAAAATTAATATGAGGAAAAAATACATTAAAGAAAGGAAGAGAAATACAAGTTACAGAAAAAAATAACATAAAAAATTATATATTTGGCGTTTGGTATTAATTATAATTTATTTAAATATCATGAATTTATTTTAATGACATATTATCAAGTATTCAGGGTGTTTCTAAAGTTGATGATCAAAATATTAAAAAATAAAATAAAATAAATATATCATCACGCCTCCTACCAATGGGTGTGGCACTCTGCCGAAACAGATATCGGTAAGTTACACATTTTTCGCGTGAAATGCGGTTACCAGTCGTCAAATCACGGCCCCTAAAGATGTTAGTGGTGAGGGAGTCACAGGGGTAGTTTTGAAATGGTGAAAATATTAAGGTATATATTACACGATGTACTGATAATGGAACAAATGATTTTTTTATAATCGAAAATAAAAAGTAGTTAATCTAAAGAAATTTTTTTAGTACTAGTGTGTTGATAATTATTTCTATTATATTATTAATTAATTTATAATTGTAAACACATCATATAATATTTGTCCTTAAAGTATGATCATCAAATTTAGAAATACACAAGTAAAATTTAAAAATATTGAGTTCTATTTGAATTATTCTTGTATAAAGAATTGTTCATTTTTTGGATAAAGTAACACTTTTAGTTTTATTTCAATGTTAAATCCCGCTCCAGTTCTTATACAGGTCAATGTTTTTTGTTGTGAAAATTTGTGAATTTCATTGTCTCAATGTTTCGTTTAATTAAAAAGTGACATCACAACAAATATTTTTTTAAATAACACCATTTTATTCATTTTGTTGACATTTTTATTCTATTTAACATCTATTTTTGTGTATGTCAATTATATGTTATTATGCAGGTAACTTGTTAAAAATTAAAAAACATTTTTCTTTAATTTTTAAAAATTATGAAGTTTTCTCATTGTTTTCAAGTAATTTCAAAATTAGTGTGTTTGGACAATTAAAATTAAAATTAAATGGCCATAAAATTAGAATTTAGAAGCATAATATTTGTAAAATATGTAAAATAATTAATATCTAGATTTGTAAATATACTCAAACTATAAATTTATCAAGTATTAAATAGGTAAATATTTATAGCGCAATAAAGTAATACTTCAATAAAGATTTGAATAGCTCGTAATTAAAAATTTTGATTTATAATTGAATCAATTGTGTACTCAGCAAGTAGTTAATACGAAATTTTATTACATTTGATAGATTTCAATAAACAACCTATTCATAGTAATAAAACTAGAAAATTATTTTTCATCATTTTATATGTAATAGTTGTAACATGATACTTTTTATATTTATGCTGAATGGGCCTTTCAAGACTTTTTTGAATTTTGTATATATTAATCTACGTAATAAAATTATTATACCCAAATTTTTTTATTTTTTTTTAAACATGTATTAAGCATGATAAAAATATTTAAACTTTCGTAACAAACGAATATGACGTAATTGCATCTTAGCTTAAAGAGAGACAGATAAGACAGAGATAAATAACACGTAACTTCACGTAACGTATGTCGTTGTCAGTAGAATCCTCAGACAAAACATAACTAGCCGGATAACAACGGCGTTTGCATTGACTTGAATACGGCATAATTCGTCTAGTATTATACGTGATTGGTAGAATCGTAGAATGCTGAATGCTTATTTCTTCTTCGTCTTCCTCTCAGTAAAATTGAGCACCGACAAACGTTTCAGACAAAGTTCTGTGATTGGCTTAATGCAACTACGTAATTGCAATATGGCAGTGCGAAATACAAATGAGCGATTTGAATTATTCAACTTTAACTTTCATATTTCAGCAATAAAGATATCATTTATGGTATGATTTTAAATTGTATTAAATATGATGTACGGTCAAGAATTTATTTTAATAAATATATATTAAAAAACTCTACCACTTGAATCCCCCATTTGCTCTTCTGAATTTCAATAACTCAATTTTACAATAACCGGTATGTTGGACTGATTCTCTGAGATTTAGTAAAACAATTATATTCAAAACAAAACGCTTGTGAGTTTTGTCTATTTTTTTATTTCGAAAACATCAAGAGGTCATGGTCAAGTTTAGTAATACGTTCGTCGGCAGATAAGCGTACAAACAGCCTTTTTATTTCATTATCTTTTAAATTATAAAAGGGAATTATTTTTAGTTAATTATTTTTTTATAATTGTTACCTATATATACTTCATATATTGATTTTTAATTTATTTATTCTAAATAATCTAATTTATAATTTTACAAAAATATTGAAAAATTATCGTAAGTGATATTGTCAAGTAGTTTATCTTGTTCATAAACCAAGCTAAAATTTGTGGTTATTAATTAACATGCAAGAAATCGTGCGTTCACATTTAATTGGCGTCAATTTATACGATATTGTCTTAGGATTCCGCTATAAGCTGTAGGCCTCGTGTACTGTAATTGGGATTAAATTCCTGTTGTGTAGAGTAATAAATAAATAAATAATGTTTTGGCACAACTCATTCGTATTGATCCAAGCGATAACGCGAATTAAACAGATTTGCGCGCGAGCAGTGTATGGATGGGACCAGAGAAATCCGCGTTGCTGTTTACTTAAGACCTAAAACGTGGATCAGGGCGTAATGGTGGTGTATGACCTGTGAAGCTAATGCACCATGAAGCCACAAAAAAAAGCTTACCTAAACTTTGTGTTATAATCTAGAGAACGCAATGAACATAATATAAATGTGATGGCTTAAATATGCATATGTTAATGTAAATATAATAAATTGGATTTACTAATTTTATGTTGTACATCTGTGAACAGTTGCGTAATTAATACAATTTCAGAGAACTTTTCCAAGTTTCATACATTTATTTGAATATATTGATCATGTTTTTGGCAAGGTTCGCTTTGCACGCGTCTTAAACAAACAAACCCTAAGCCCGTAGAATGCACCCTCCTCACAAGCAAGCAACGATAATTGTTTTAGACAATTATTCGTAGATTTTCTATATAAAGCCTAACTAGTGCATATACATTACTCAAAAATAGCTCTCTATTTTTCAAACATTCTGTATAATATTCGGATGTACATCTTTTCATACAATATTGTATTCATTAATTTTTTACATGTATATTAATTTATTCCTGATCTTTTTTTTGGGATCGTCTATTCGTACAATGTATTGTTTAAATAAATAAATAAATATCAAATATATAACTCACATATATACTTATCACAAAATTTACAAAATGATAGTAAGCAAAATAAACTTACCTACCGTAATATTTAAAATAATTTTTAAGAAAAAGAACAAATTTTAATGTATTTTTAGAAGTGTTGCAATAGTTTTAGTTCAATTATCGGTCTTCTTGCTCTCTTAATCTTACATTATCAAAACCATAAATTTATGAATAAAATTTGCTTCTATAATTATTTTTATAACATTCTAAATATTCAAAGACATACACTAGTATAAAATACAAACATATCGTAGATAACATTTAAAAAAAAGTTACATAAGATTTTTTGTTGAAACGTTAAATGTTATTAGTAATAGTAATTATTGTTATTTCCAGTATTTTAAATTACCAATCGTATAAGTGCTTATGTCGTATGTAATTAACAATTTGACATGCACATGTATAGCGAAATAAATTATAAAAACATATTAAATGCTCATTTATTGCTAATTATATTTTAGATATTGAAACAAATGTTAATTGCTCATAAATGATTCACTATTGCTCATTTTAAACTATATTTAAAAACTATGTGGTGTGGTTGATAATACTTGTCGACATGCCATTGCTACGTTGCCGCTTTTCCAATAAACATTTCAGTCTGATTCGCAAAAAATATTAATTCTGAAACCTTATTCTAACTCTGTATTAAGCAATCGATCGTAACCAGGAGCACCAAACTCAGTTTGGCCGGCAACAATTTTTTATAAAATGTATTCAGATAATTAAGTCGTTAAAATACATAAAATAATAGTATAATGATTATAACAATGCAAAAAAATCATATTATTTATATAATTTATTTTTATTAGGTTGTTACTTTATTAGTTTTCTTCTGTCTTTCTTCTAAACGATTACTGCAACACTTTTATTTATCCATTGACTGGCCAGGGCTCTATTTCATAAATTTTCTACATTTAAAAAATAAGCACTGTAGAATTTCAAAACGATATTTACAAATAGGTACAACAATAGATAATCATGATTTTGTTGTTCTAGAGTGGTAATTTACAAGTGTAGAAGTTTTATGAAATAGGGTCCGGATTGATTGAGTCACCAAAATTTCCGACTACGCGTCAACGATCAAAGGTGTCCTTCAAGTCTTACTATAATTAATTTATTGTTTAAATGTAAGCTAGTAAAGTGATTATTAATTATTTTATATCTTCAAAGTTTTGCAAAATTATTTTAAGGCAGAAAAATTCATATATAAAATACTGTAATAATTTATTATTACTTAGATTATGTCAAACACGAATTATACACAAAAATAATCCATAAAATAAGTTACAAACTAATATTTCTTATATGAATATTACAGGAAATCTTACGTTCAGTAATTAATAAACAAAAGGTCGTGAGTTCAAGTCTCGCTGACTTCAACTTAAATTTAAAAAACGGTTGAATTCCACTATCAGTTCTGTTCCTGTTGTGCAGAGTAACA
This sequence comes from Pterostichus madidus, assembly GCA_911728475.2. Lineage (NCBI taxonomy): Eukaryota > Metazoa > Arthropoda > Insecta > Coleoptera > Carabidae > Pterostichus > Pterostichus madidus. The sequence continues at coordinate 22,026,850 of OU452301.1, read as the reverse complement.
AATAAATAAATGCAATACCAAATTTAAAAGAATTATCGGTTTGTGTTTGTAATAAGAAGAGACAATGAAAAGCTAAAATATTAAGATAAAAAATTTATAGATAAATGCAAATGCTGCGTAATATATTACAGCCTGTATATTACAAAGAATTTATCTGTAATTAACAATTTAGCATACAATTACATTGTGGCTTTTACGTTACATTATGTCGCATAGAAAGTCCTGTAAAACACGGATAAGCACAACACAAATACGAACCTGATAATCAGTGGATGCATGAAGAAAGTGTGCAGTTAATTAAGCAAGTTCGCATTACATCATTTGATAGAAAAGTTTGCATTTCTATACATTTATACATACTATACGCACATATTAGAAATTATTCAGTTGCAAGTTAAATACTTTCTTTATAATAAGTGAAAATTTTGATTAGAAACCCGTATGATATAAATTATGGATATTTTCTAGACAAATGTGAATATGTTTGTATATTTTAGTACATGTTGAATTTATTGTTTAACTTGTTTAAAAAATTGTGTTTGTTTCACAGATAATTATTATATTATATTTTACAACATTTTTAAACAAGCATCCAAGGTAAAATTTTCAGTAGGTACTTATCTATAAAAATCGATGTTCACATTGTTTGAAAGTGAGAAACTATATTGTAATAAGTGCCAAACTGATTTGACCCGGGAATCAATGCCGGATTTTTTAAAGAAGGGACATTAGGTTTACGTATGTTAAAAAACTGAATTGTAAAAATCAATGTTATATTATGCGTCAAAAATTACGACAGTTTTATTTTAATTAAAAACTTCAAATTCTAATAAAAACAACCTTGTCCTACGATGCCTATAATTGCTACATGAGTTGCTTACAGACTCATCCGCCTCTCTACGAGATTGGAACATTGCTCGAATATAAATATACTGCTAAGCGCTACATTCTTCTTTACATTTTTTTTATAACTCACCCTAATTTACAAAAACAACATATCTTACTGTGATGGATTTGCCCACTCATTGCGATGGTTAGTAGTTATGCAAATTAGAGGTGGACATTTTCGAAAAATTTTATATCTGATTCGATCCTTACCAACTCGATTCAAGAACCGATCTGATCCGATCCGGCTTAATCCGAAATCAGATTCGATCCAAAATCTGATCCGATCCGAAATCCGATCCGAAATTTTATCCGAAATTCGATCCGATCCGAAATTGTTACACATTTAAACGAAACAACCGTTATAGATGAAAATTAATAATTTTGTTATGAAAAACTAAAGAGACATATTTTGTTGTAACGTTATGAACCCATTTTTTATTATAGAATATAAATACTTATAAATTTTACGTAGCGTTACATTTCTATAGAGTGGAATTAATTGGAATTTATGTTTTTTACTCAGAGTGGATACCTGAAAGCTGTGTATGTAAATTTCGGATCTGATGTTTTATCCGACTTTCGGAGCGGATGTTTTCTCCGACTTTCGGATCGGATATTTTATCCAACTTTGGGATCGAATATGCAAATATGTAATTTAAAACAAATTTCTACTGAATGTATTGATTTATATTTTATTAGAAATACAAAGAGCGGTTTAGGAAATAAGTACTGCGCTAATATAAAAACGTTAATTCTCTCTGCTCCCGCACTAGATTCGCTACTACCGGAAGCCATTCTCCATAAAATCTCAAGTGGTCCGCAAAAAAAATTTCGGCTACAACAAAGGTGGATTAATTAGAATCGAAGGGAAGTGAAAGAATGAGAATAAATAAATTCCAAAATGAATCATGAAAACTTAATTGCATATAGAATAATGGTACAATGAATATAAAACTCGACTGTAATGATTACGCCAACTCAAAAAAAATTAGCATAATTTAATTTGATTATGCTGTTAAGTTTCCTTTTCGCGAGGTGGCGCGGGCGTTAAACATGAAAAATTATCACTTTTTTCGATACCGTTGGTCAATTTAATTGAGCAAAAGCTAGGAACATCAAATACAAGTTTGTTACCGTTAAAATTGGCATAAATTTAAGAGAAAAAAATTACGGATTTGTTACTTTGCTATGAAACTTGGAACAAAATGCCAGAAATATACAACATTGTTATTCAATTGCATAAAATGTTGTTAGTTAATTGAGTTGCTAATTACGCGAAAAAATTGAATTAGAATAAAAACGTATCTAAGAAATGACGGTTCAATATTTTAAATTTCAATAGTATGTATGCTCTAAAATAATAATTATTTGTTACAAATATTGTCTCACGATTGCTATTATTTATACAATAAGCATTTTAATCCTTAATATTAATTAATTATAAAATAAAAATCAGAAAATGGGTAAAATGTGGTGACAGTAATCTTGGCCATTGTTAACGTTTAACATATAGTTAACTGTATAGTTTTTATAGTATAATTTTTGCGGTAGAAGAAAATAAGTTGACTAGCTTAGATGTAGAATTAAATTTTCTGTAATTTTTGTTCAAAACACTTATTTGACAAGCAATGGCAATGAACAGGTGATTTTTATAGCTTAGTTAGTACAATTACTTCTTTATCTAAGTTTATTGCATTAAAATATGTTGCTGCTATCACCAAAAAAGATAGATAATATTCGATAACATAAAAACATACTCGTATGTATAGTACTGGATACTGAATTTGTTAGTTTTATTAAAGATTCTTTATCATTATCACAATTATCGCAAGTGGGAAAAATTTATTTATCTTTATGTGTATGCTATATAATGTAATTGACTAATAATAATTAAGATAAGTGACTAGGTGTTATTTAATAATAATACAAATAAATGATTTGGTAGTTTAAAATGAATTAAATTTTCTGAAAAGAGTAGGTGTTTACAGTTTAATCAGAAAATATAAACAAACTCTTTATTTGTAAGGTGAGTCAGCCATAAAGTAAATATTATAAAAAGTAACAATAATGTTGTAGTTATGCTGTTATGAGGAAGTAATCGTGACAAAATATTTACGAAGTAAATCTTTTAATAAAATTTATTTAATGATGATTGTCGTATGTATAAATGCATGAGTAATGTGATTATTATTACTGTATTTATAAAACAAATTTTCCACACATTTGTAAGTAAAAATTACACTTGAAACTAACGGTATAAAACATTCATGACATCGGAATATATTTTACAAAAGCATTGACCACATCTCGAGGTCGTAAGTTCAACTAACATCTTGTGTGCATTCTCATACATAGGCATACTCATACATATGCTTGAACAGATTCTAGTTATCGTTTGTTTGTGGCATATGGCAAACGATAAAACATTTGAAGATTGTGCTTAGAGTCATCTGTTTTTCTAGAACGAAACAATTCAAAGATATATTTCCGTTTATTTACTTTATATTTTAGGTCGCGATTAAGAGAATAAAAGCATTTGTATTTGTATACAAATTGTGTATTTATCTTGTGTTTGAATTACTTTTGTATTCATTTAATACATTTGGGCCTATTTTAAAAGCCATTAAAAATTCACTGAATCAAATACTGAATACGCCCCAATCAAATAAAAGTTGTTTTTTATTTGATAATTTTTTTAGAGTCCTACATATTGATAATTACTAATTTTACAAAAATATAACTATACAATAATAGCTTATAATATTGATACGTACTCAAATAATTCCTAATTTCTTCTGCATATTGATGTTATTTCATATTTATTCTAAATATCATATATTGGATAGCTAACAGTGCAATGATTACTTGATTTACTATTATATTTCTTTGGCTCTCTAATAGAATTATATATATATATATATATATATATATATATATATATATATATATATATATATATATATATATATATATATATATATAATTAGAAATTTCAACAGATATTAGGATGACTTTAAAAAGTAATATAAGTTAGTTAGGAATTATAAGATTATTGTGAAATATTAAAATTGAGAACCAGGAGTATAAAAAAGTTCAAATTTTAAATTTCTGGTTCTTGTTCATGATAACTGGTTGAGAACTACTGGGTTAGAGTATATGCAAGACTGTTTGCATGTAAATGTATTCTCATTTACAAGATATATCTAGACTAGACATATGCGTATGTAAAATTTCTAAATATTTATATATTACATAATTCCATTGAATATCTAAAATAGTTATATTGCATATTCAAAAATAATTCTAATAATTTGGTCTTCTGTTTTCAGAGGTGACCCGAACCTCCTCCACCATGTCCAGCTTTCGCGGCACCGGATGCGGCCGCTTCCTAACAAAGATTCTGTTCTTGCTGTTCTTCTGGGTGCTCATCATGCTGACGGTGTTCCAGCTACGCGGCTACCAGCTGCACGTGGCCGTGCCGCCGCTGGGCGCCGTCAGTGGCCGCCTACTGTTGCAAAAGCGCCTGGATCCGCTCACACGTCATGTGGACTCTACAACTGAATCGCTCGACCTTGAGCCCGATGTTGACAAGTCACCCAGCCTCTCCGAAGACATGCTGCTCGAGGAGGTACAGAATAGAATGCCTAGTCTACCTATCGTGTACTGGAATAAGAATAAGAATAAACCAATGTATATCAACACTACTTGTGCCAAATTCCCAAGTGTCTTCGAACTGGAGTTCAATAATATTTACTGGCAAACGCTGAGGACCACTAATGGTACGTTCCAGTTGTATGGAGCGTATTATGATACAAGGAAACAAAATAGAATGGGTGCTTCTATTAGAATTCTAGGAATGATTAACAGAATTGAACCAACTGTTGCTACTCATTGTCAGGTCTGGTACGATGGGAAAAAGAATCCTTTGATTGTTAAGACTTTTGAGTACAAATATATTTGGTATAAAAAATGGGGCAACTACAAACAAGGCATTTACCAACCCTATCTAATAGCGTGCCCTATACCAGAGTCCTATAGGAATTTAGTCCCAAGTTCTGTATCTTTAGTAGAAAAGCCTTGTGATAATACTACAAATAATCTCAGGGTTATTTTTGATAAACCTGAAGAGAAGAAAGATTTTGCAGTATGTGTAAAAGGCTTAGATTTTCTTCATGAAGATTTATCTGTTCGTTTAGTTGAATGGATTGAACTTTTGGGTCTTCTAGGTGCTGATAAAATTTTCTTTTACGAATTACAAGTACATCCAAATATTAGTAAAGTTTTGAAACATTATGAACAAACTGGTCAAGTGCATGTAACACCAATATCATTAGCAGGAGGACAACCAAATATCCCGGCTTTCCAACATCTGTATTTGACGAAGAAAACCAATCACAAGCGACAAAATGAACTTATACCGTACAATGATTGTTTCTACAAACACATGTATCAGTACAAGTACATCGCATTATTAGACATTGATGAAGTTATTATGCCCATCAACAATCAAAACTGGAAGGAATTAATGGATACAGTGTTGCCAAAAGCACTGAAGATTAAAAATGAAGAACGTGCTTCATATAATGTTAGGAATGTTTATTTCCTCGATGATCTTTTACATTCACATGGGTGGATCAAAGATATTCCAAAATACATGCACATGTTGCAACATGTGTATAGAGCTAAAAATTTTACTAAGCCCAACCAATATGTAAAGTGTTTCCACAATACTGAAAAAGTTCTAACTTTACATAATCATTTTCCGCTAAGTTGTTTGTCCGGAAGTTGTACGTCATATCCCATTGAAACATCTGATGCTCAACTGCAACATTATCGAGCCGACTGCGTCAAAACTTTGAAAAAGTCCTGTGACATGTTTAAAAGTAATAGTGTGATGGATACCACTATCTGGAGATATAAAGAACCGTTGGTAAACAGAGTAACAAGGACTCTTAAAAATTTAGGATTTTTCTCTGAAAATGGTGGAAGATGAAAAGTTAAATTAAGAATTTCGAACTGTGCTCTTTATTAATTATTATTTTTAGATAGGAATTAATTTGCCAAAATAAATATTGAAATAAGGTTTTAATTTTTGTTAAAATTGTTTTAACAGCTGTGATATATTAACTAATTTTGCTTGTAAGATCGAATTTTTCAAAATAATTTATAAACAGAACTGTATCTGAAATCTAATATAATTTGCTAACAAATATCTTAACAATATTTTATTCTTTTTCATAGAAAGAAGAATGATGAACTGTTTTATGTCGTATATTGATTTAAGAATAGTTTAATTTTACATCACAGATCTTGCAGCAATGTAAATTTTCACAAAGAATAAAATTTTATTTCAATTTCAAGACATTTCATATAGTTTGAAAGTGTGACTGAAGTATTTTCATGAAATTTGTTCCTTTATTCAAATATAGAAAATAGTGTGAGTGCGACAATAAATAGTGTAGCTTTAAGAAATGATACATGAATTCAGATATATTTTTTTGTGTAAACAAAGTGTCTTAATTAACTAATTATTGTTTACCTTACTACCACGTTTAAGTAAAATTTTGTCAGTAAATATTAGTGATATACATCGTTGTCAATAGAAGTGAATTTTGTTTTACAGGAAAACACATATCTGTATCAAAAATTGTTCAATTCAGTTAAATATTTTATAAACAAGAAATAAAAATTTAATTCATCTTAGTCAAATGAAACAGACCACCTACGAGTAGCTACGAGTATTAATTACATCTATTCAATTATAAAATGAAATCACTCATTGGCAGCGTATAATGAAATACTTAGAATAATCAAAAGCTTTTTAATGTGATAATATATTATATTCTGTATGTTTCAAATCAATTTTGGAATTTACAGAATTATATTTTAGACTTTCATTAAAATAAGACTTAATTTAGAAATTAAATTGCTCAATAAGAACATTTTTAAAATGGTGCTATTTTGGACACCATTATAAAAATTAGTGCCTTTACAGCATTTTCAGAAATAATTCAATTTAGAATCACTTTGAAAATAAGTCATAGGTATCGTTAATCGTATTTATTCTTCATGTCATTTTTGTATAAAATATCATTCTATATTATCAGTTTTTTAGCAGATAATAATGCTTATTTATCCACCTATTTTATAAATTTATTATTCATTGTTTATTAATGTACAGTTTTATAAAAAAACATAATATTTGTTTAGTTTTCTTGCATTTATAGACTGAATCATTTAAGAATAAATTCGAAAGCATAAGATCATATATTTCATAATACAAATAACTACATTCTGTTATAGTTATTAATAATTATCCTTTACTAAATATATACATGTTGTACTTGTTTCGAAATATATGAACTCGTTTTTGTAAAATAAGGGTCCAAAAATGTATTTAAGTCCATTTAATATCAAAAACAATTAAATTTGTAAATATTTTTAGATTATGTACCGTTAAATATATTTTCCTATGAAACCTTTAGGTTCATTTAATATAGAAAATGAATCAATTAGTAAAATAGTTATTATTATTATGTATCGATTAGTATTTCAATAAAATTATTTAATTTGACGTGTATATTTCTTTAGCGCCTAATAAATTAAAGTTATAAACTACATATGAAAACAAAATAAATGTTCATTATGAAACATTAGAACAATTAAATAAAATTGTCACAGTTTAGTAGGTTGTGTTAGCGATATAAGTTATTAATAATAAAATTGAATCGATTTACGATAAGTAGTAAATAGGTCAATTACCTATGAATTTAAAAATAATGTGGTATGTTTTTTGTATGTATTCGCTGTAGCCATCAAATCTCACTTAAAGATTTATTTTAATCTAGAATTTAAATCATAAATAATATCCATAAAGCCAGCAACTGTTTTGGGGCCCCGTTATTAAATAGTAACCAGTCGTCCCTATTTTTCAGGATTATGTCGGTTTTTAGCGAAATATCCCGGTTTTAATCGAATTATCCCAGTTTCCCGGAATAATTAGCTTTGAACGGTCTTTTGTTCCAGTTTTTTAAAGTATGATGCTTCAGTTAGTCTCTCAAATTTCTAGTATATCAAATCGAATTATTAAATGATGTACTTACTCATTCCACATTGTGAATTTTAAAAAATAACATGTCATAAAAATTAAATGTTTATAAAATTGAGTATCGATCGGTGATTAAGTATCTTCTTTTGAAAAGGTTATCCCACAAGGATATTTACGCGAATTTGTTGGATACATTTAAGGATCATTGCCCTTCTTACGCCACCATAAAAATTGGATTGCTGAATTTAAGAGAGGCAGAACAGAGGTCAAAGGTAAACACCGTGTTGGAAGATCCGTTTCGGTGTCCACTTTTGAAAATTTTGGAGGATTGACCTATTGGACTCAAATGTATAACAGAGCATTTCGTACGAACGTATCTTTCACATCGTTCATCATAATTTGGGTATGAGAAAATTATCTGCTAAATGAGTCCACAAATGCTGATCAAAAACAACTCAGAGTCTCAACTTCCAATTCACTATGCCATTCTTCGAATATATTAGATCGTATTGTATCTATGGACAGAACATGGATCAATCACTACGATCCAGAAACAAAAGAACAATCAAAGGAATGGAAACCGCTGAATGAAGCAATAATAAGTGCTCTGGAGGAGTGATTTGTAGATCAACGCAAATAATTTACTTTATGAGCGGTGTGATAAGTGTGTAAAGTTAAAAGGTGGTTACATTGAATAAATAAAAAATAGTTTTGAAATACAATAATGTTTACTATGTTAGGCTAAAAACTTGTCAATACACCCTCGTATTGTTCATTAATTAATATTGACTTGTTACATGCAGTTGTAAATATGGTCAGTTCTTTTCTTGTCTTCATGATAATTTAATAATTATTATGTACTGGCATGGCTATCCAACAACGGGCGGGTATGCGGAAACAGCTACACAAGTTCTGTCAGCAGAGGGCGATAAGCGAAAACAGTTGGCAAAGCATACAGGATCGATAACCTGGCATTAAGAGAAACAATTTTTTTTTTCTATAATTTTTTTGTCAGATCAATAATAAACTTTAATCCCTATGTTAACACTTTTTCAAACACTTTATGCTTTTTTATGCTTTATTGAATGCCATGACTAGGCTAAAAATATTTATTATATTTATGAAAGTCAATAAATATATTATTATTATTAATATCCCTCTGCTGCTTACAATAAGTCAGGATATAACAAGGCGACTCAAGTAAAATTCTATCTGCTTGAATAGGGATCCGATGATATATGAATCGCGTAAAATTTATGAAGTAATGTTCTAAAAACTGTTATAGAATACCTGAAAAATACACGTTGACTATCATAAAGTAATATCGTCTTATTATAATGATCACTACTAAAGGAAGGTTTTTATACAGAGGACTATCTTAAGCTACGAGTAAAATACGATAACGCTACTTCGACTCTCTCATAAGCCTCGTCTTACAATCTTTTTCAATCATAATAGATACCTAGATACCAAATAGATGCAATTTTAATATGCTCAATATGTAATTTTCAAGCTCATGAAACGTTATTCCATTTTCTCGTGATATGTCCAATTTATAGACTAGTTCAAAATACTTATATAAATATTTCAATGCCATTAGTGAACTAATTTTTTTTTTATATTTTGTAATTTAACTGTACAAAAGATAAATGACATCTTCCAATTTGTATCTAATGCAGTAAGAATTCGCAGTTTTACCATGAATGAGTAATTTACACGCTGTAATTATTTTCTGTTATATTAAATGTGTAACAGGGTGGTTTTGAGGTAGCTATTGTTGCACCCTCGAAAATATCACTTTTCACTCCCGGTCAAAAACAGTGTCTGTTTTTGAGTTGTAGCTTCATTGAAGTCATGTTCGCGTCCTATAGCTTCAGTGAAATCAAGTTCGAGTGCTCGGCAGGTCAAGATGTGATTAATATAGCATCCGTTCCCGCGCTTCGCGCATATTTAGTTAATCTTCAATTTGTTTATGTTTTAACTTAATTTCTATTTTAGTATTTCAATTATTCCATTAAGTTTGCAAATAAAGTTATGTGTTTTATTGTATGTATTATTTTATAAAATAAGAGCACCATCAATCGTTTTATTCGCCACTGAGAACAAATCATACTGCTCGCGATGTACAAAAAATATTAAATGAACAGGTATAAATAACTTTAACATTTATATTTTCTAAGCTTGAGTTTAATTTTTATTAATTTATTAGTACAAAACTATAACAAGAGTTGGTAACAAAAATGTACCAATATTTGTACAAATAAAAAAAAATGGATCCTTTTTAATTTTGAAATAAATATTCTGTTATTATTACAAGCCTTTTGATTTATAAAGATTAAAGTATATAAAAAAAATATATATTCTAAATCATAACCAAAAAAAAATAAAGTGTAATATCTATGAAATGAAGCGTCCTATTACGAGTATGTATAGTAATTTTTGTGTGAGATAGTAAATGATTACATTTTTTTTCAGTGAAATAGATCTCATTTTTGTGATAATCTAATTACGAAAATTTTACTATAATATATTTACAACAATATGTTTATGTTTCCAAAAACAAATCTTACACTTTCACTTTGTTGGTTAAAACGAATTAGATAAACTAGATAATTACAGTGAAATCTAGCCAAACGCAACATTAGAAAATGTAAGACAAATTATAGGCAGTTTTAGTTTTTAGTTCGTAATTTGTTTCATTTCATGGAGAGCCTTAATTTAATTTATCGTTAAACTCAGTTTTACAGTTTTTTACAGCTATTAACCGATTGAGATAACGATTTTTATTTCTTACAATTTTAAACTAAAAATGCAGTTTTTATTTTTAAAATAATCAGAAAAGCAAAGCAAATTCAGTTCTCATGTTTATGCGAATGTATAATTTTTCCTGCATATTCGGCAAATACGAGTAGTCAATTAATTTTTGGTTTTGTAAAACGCTGAATAAAAATAAAAATAATAAAACTGTTATCTTGCTAATAAATTTGATTTTTTTTAAGATTTGGCAATTTATTTTATACAATAAATTTTACTCCATAGAAAATTAACAATGACTTTACACCTTATTGTATTAGAAAATTTATTTGACGTTTATGACCAAAAATTGATAAAATAAATAAGTAAATTTATAATTCATAATAACGGGAACTTAAATTATTGTTTATAAATCAATTAAATATTATTTTGTGAATTAACTTAACACTCCGGTGAAGTAGACCATTGGAGTACTGCCTCCTAGATACGCCAAGCCTTATCGATCCTGAGCGACAAACTCTAAATGATGCGATAAGTTTACATTCATATTTATTTCACTACGCTGTATATACAGACATGTGTTTATAGTATATCTTAACAAAATAAAAGCAAGGATTCAAAAAGAAATTACCATTACAATATTACATTATTATTATTACGTATTGAAAAAATAAGTAACAACCGTTTCAAAACACCGAGAAATTTAAATTTTAATATTTTTCAACCGAATTTAGAAAAATTGATTTTATTTGCACTTAAAATTTATTCATATCTAGTTTCTTTATACGTTCCGGCAAAACATAGAAAAAATCAATATTTACTGAATTGTTAACAGATTTTTGCAGTCCTAAACGAAGTTTACTTAAAAGACTGACCGAACGAGTAAAATAGGTGTGAAAATCTCCATTCTTTTTAATATAAAATTTAGTCCTATGAATTTCTGGTAAAATGAAATAAATAAATATATTGGAAAGTTTCATAATATGTGAGTTATTCAAAATTAGATTAAGAGTGATTTATATCAGAAGTGATCAAAATTGCTATTTTTTTTAGTCTAAAAATCTTAATTGTTGCAGAAAAATTATTCCACCAGATTACACGATATAGCGGAGTGAAGAAGCGCAAAATACGAGGCTGGCCTTTTATATTTCGGGATTAGAGAAAACAAATAAATATTTATCATCGAAAATGGCTTTATTGCTTTTCAAAATATTCTCCATGATGATCAATACACTTTTGCATACGTGTGAACCAATTTTCGAAGCACTTCTTCCATTCCGATTGAGGTACTTCCAAAACATGCATTTTGAACGCATCAACCGCTTCATCAGGTGTCGAAAAACTTTGAGCTCGCAATTTATTTTTTATGTTCGGAAATTGGGTGCCAAATCGACGTTTTGAGTGCTCAAAAAGTTCCTTGTCTGAGCCGATGTGTGCGAGCTCGCATTGTTGTGGTTGAGAATGATCCGTCTTCGGCGGTTAGTTTTTCTTATTTCTCCGAAGACTTCTGGCAAACAAAAGGTTCTGCACCATTCTGAATTGACCGTTCTACGTTGCACCAATGGTACGATTGAAACAGGTCCAGTTTTTCCGAAAATACAGGCGACCATTTGCTTCGAAGTGCTTCGAGCCCGAACGACTTTTGTTGGGTTTGGCTCGCCTTGGAAGACCCATACAGTCGACTGCTGTTACTTTCGGGCTCATATGCGTAGATCGACGATTCGTCATCTTGTACGATGTCATACACATGTTTTGAAGCACCGCGATCGTATTTTTGAGCATTTCTTGCGACCAATTGACACGAGCCTTTTTTTGAGCGATTGTCAAATTATGTGGGATCCAACGCGAACAAATCTTTTTCACAGCCAAATGCTCATGCAATATTGAATGTATGCTGGTCCCACTAATGTCCAAGGTTGCCTCAATCTCACGATAAGTTACATGACGATCTTGCAGTATCTGTTCACGCACAGAATCAATATTTTTCGGAATAACAACCGATTTTGGACGACCTTCACGAAACTCGTCGTTGAGCGAACTACGGCCACGATTGAATTCAATAAATAATTGATAAACACTGGTCCTTGATGGTGCTTCATCGCCAAAAATCGAATTAAGTTCATCGATGCACTGTTGTTGAGTTAATCCACGTCGAAAGTTGTAAAAAATAATCGCACGAAAATGTTCACGATTTAGTACCATTTTTTGGCCGACATGAATTTTTCAAGTTACTGTAAACAACACAAATAGCGTTCGTACGTCAAAACGTTCTGAGTACGTATATTGTCAAAAATGTCAAACTTTACTACAGAAACTTCAGTTGCCAGATGGCAGCACTAGGATTGCCCAATCCCGAAATATAAAAGGAAACCCTCGTATACAGATTTTAGTTTGTCAATTATCATATTTAATCTTCGTAGAAGAAAAATTATCCTGCACATTTTTTACCTAATCTTTCAATATGTTAATTACCATTTAGAGAATCATCGATTTCCATATTTAGAAACTAAATGATTTTTGATAAAAGATTTATTACTGCAAATGATTACATTGTTGGCAGCAAACAAAGCTCAGCATTTAATAAATTGAACTCACTAACACATGGCCGGTTTTATAAAGGGCAAAATAAATTTAAATTAACAAATTAAAATAAATTTTATTTATTTTATAGTCTATATAAGATTACTGTTAAAAGTTCGACTGTCAATTGAATTTGTAAATATAATTTACTTTTAAGTAAATTTATTTCTCGTTTATAATATAAAAAATATTTATTTTTATATGTTTGCTTATTAAAATGGTATAATCGTCAAAAAGTTCACTAGTGTATAAAGTTAGTAAAATCATTGATATATATATATATATATATATATATATATATATATATATATAATAAAAAATAAAGACTCTAAAATAGAGGTCTGTGTTCACCTTTATAAAACCAAACTGGTTTCCGTCTCTGTAAACACAATGAAAGTTATTTTTCAAATAAAACATAAAAATAATAAAGAAGAGTTTTATACTTATAATTTTTTCCAAAAGAATATCATGCGATTTACAATCGAAGGCATTGAAAAGGTCGCAGAGGGCAATAGCTACACATGCTGCCCTTCCTGAAGTTTCCCGATTGTGCTTTCAATAATTATTAAAACTGCTTGAATTGTCGAGCGTTTACGCGAAAACCAAACTGAAAATTACTCTGGTTGAAGTGAAATAGCAATTTGCTCTTTAATATAATTTCAAAATATTTAGAAATTGTTGCATTTATATTTCAGTGAATTTATTGTAAAAAGCAATTATTTCATCTTCTTTTAAAGTTTTGGTTAGAGCATGAACTTGAATCAGGGTTAGATTTGTTTGACTATTTTCATACACTGTACGATTTAGTTGTTATTACCGAACTATTATTGCCTTGATTACGGGTGTGTATTGCTAGATACATAAGAGTAGACCAAGCTCAAAAATGTAAAATGATTGCAGAATCTGTATAAAGCGACACTGCGATTAGAAATATTTTACTACTAGTGTTATATGAAATACATAAACCGCTCTGCCGACCAATAATAACTGTAATAGACCAGTGGAATAAATACAATTTCACAGTGACGTGATTAAGTGAATTACTCTCCCTTTGGCATTCTTTCTTGGCAACGGTAGTGATAGTAGCTATTTTCTATGAAACTGGATGAAATTCTATTATTTTATTTGTTCACTTATTCTTTACGCAGAATCCTACTATGAACTGGCCTCTGATCGCTGTTGACGGAGATAATAGGCTCGATGAATTTCTTACCGCAATGGTTTCGTAGTTTTTTCGAATCTCAGACAGGTCTATTACATCCCAGTTGATTTTAGTTAATCCGTCCTGGCTTGCAAAGCTCGTGTATACAGGAAACCTATATATAATTTAGTTGTGTTGAAGTTTTTATTTTTTATTCTTTTTGGTTTGCTAGGATAGTTTTTTTGGGAGGAAAGTTGGTCTCTATTGTCTTTCGTGGTGACCAGCCGTGTTGGGAGATTTTTGCTTAGACCATAGTCAATATTCGTTCGCTTTATTGTGGTCGCCAAAATGTTGTTAGTGAGATATCGATTTAATTTTTGAGTGTTTCTTTTCTGTTTACTATTAACTATTCCAAACATGTCCATGTTTTACATCTTGGTTCCTGAATTTGTCCTAATTCGGACCTTATAAAGTTTTTGCTGTTTCGCGCTTCTTTCCAAACTATTATCTGCTATTGTGCGTAAAGTACGGTTAACAGCCGTCAAATCACGGCCTTCAAAGATATTAGTGAAGGGGACGCCACAGGGATAGTTTTTAATATGGTGAACATTGTTTGTTGGCTGTGGGAATCGAACCCGGGTTCTCAAATCCACTGGTCGATTCGATACCACTGAGCCACTAGCTCATACAGGTTGGAAAAAATTAAATGTAACAATTTTACGTAAAATTGGATCCACCACTATGGGGCGAATCTTAAATTTAAAATTTTCCGAATTATACCGAGTTTGATGTCTTATGAAAAACTTTAGAACAATTTTAAAATTAAATAAAAAAAAAAGAAATTTTACAATGAAGTACTCCGAATGGGCCTTTCAAGACTTTTTTGAATTTTTTATATATTAATCTACGTAATAAAATAATTATACCCAATTTTTTTATTTTTTTAAAAGCATGATAAAAATATTTAAACTTTCGAAACAAATGAATATGACGTAGTTGCATCTTAGCTTAAAGAGAGACAGATAAGACAGAGATAAATAACACGTAACTTGTCGTTGTCAGTAGAATTCTCAGACAAAACATAACTAGACGGATTACATCGGCGTTTGTTGTGAGTCAGAAAGGGATAGAATAACTGGTTGGTGAGGCGGGTGCGCGGCAAGGAGCAACTTGCATAACATCAAAGTGTACTCGCTCCTTGCCGCGCATCCGGCGGACCCTCAAGTTATTCCATTCCTCTCTGCTTCACAACACTGCATTGACTTGAATACGGCATAATTCGTCTAGTATTATACGTCATTGGTAGATTCGTAGAATGCTGAATGCTTATTTCTTCTTCGTCTTCTTGAGCACCGACAAACGTTTAAGACAACGCTCTGTGATTGGCTTAATGCAACTACGTCATTGCAATATGTGAGTGCGAACGTTTTAAATTATTCAACTTTAACTTTCATATTTTAGCAATAAAGATATAATTTATGGTATGATTTTATATTGTATTAAATATGATGTACGGTCAAGAATTTATTTTAATAAATATATATTAAAAAGCTCTACCACTTGAATCCCCCATTATGCCATGTTTGGTGTCATATGAAAGTGCTTTAGAATAACTTTCAGATGAAATTTATAAATGTTGAAATTTTAGGATCGTCAATTATTTCAAACCTAAAATATTCCGAATATGCCATGTTTGGTGTCATATGAAAGGGCTTTGGAAGAATCTGGAGATAAATAAGATCGGCAATTGTTTAATATGTTCCGAATCATATTGTGTTTGATATTATATGAAAGGGCTTTGGAAGGACTGGCGTTCAAAATTGTAAAATTTTAGAACAATAATTCTTCTAGTGAAAGTACTTAAAAAACTATTGTGCTTGATATTATCTGATAGAAATGAATCCTACTACAGTGGAAAGTTGTATATGCTTGGCTGCGTATATGTACAGCAAAACCTAGTTAAAGTTGTTCGTGATAAAAAATTGTAACAAATTGATTAAAAACCAGTCATGTTCGGTACCAAATTCAAGATTTTGAACGAAGATTTCGTGAAGAATAATTAAAAATTGTAATTAACTATTGTCATTGATTTTTTCTAAAGTTATCTATCGTATTTGATATCAAATTAAAGTGTTTAAAGAGATATTTCGAACAGAATTTATTAAAACTTGTGATCAACTGATTGTCAATTTTTTCTTAAAATCAATAGTAACCTTTTTTGTTTGGCATCAAATGAAAGGTTTTAAGAAGAGATTTCGAACAGAATAGTCAAAAATTGTAACTGACTGATTGTCAGTTGTTTTTCCCAAAAGTTAATAGATACCTATAGTGCTTGGTATCAAATTAAATGTTTTAAGAGTAGGTACCACTTTGAAAATTTTAAAAAATCGATTTTTTTTTTTTTACTTAAATGTGTTTTTTGAACCCATTAGAACCAGGTTTTAAAGTATGGGAGCGTAAATCGCAATAATAAATGTACAACAAAGCATTTTATCGAGAGCGCTCAGGAGCGCTCTGCGGCCCTTTTCGCGCTCAAGCGGAAGCAGATGTTTCGGCTACCTGCTTTAGCTGTATTGTATTACACGGCCCGTTTCTATGAATGTGGGGTGTTTTCATGTATATTTTAGTTCAAAAAGTTGCCAAAATGCGTGATGGCGTGACTATCGGATTAAAGGTAAATCATTAATATCATGGCCTTTTTATGTATAAAATTGTACTTGAAACTTTAAATGCGTTTTTCTCGAAACCATGTTTTTAAACTGCGTTGACAGCCTACAAGTCGCAATCTTTGTCCGATTAACTTGAAATTTGGGGAAAATGTTGCCGAAACTTCAACTTAGGGATGAACTGGTCATTTTTTTGATATGTAGTTTTTTCGATTTTAGCGACCCAAAAAAAGGACGAAATTTTTGTACGATTTTCAAACTTTTTTTTCAAATGAGTATAACTTGGCGAAAAAATATTTTTTTTGGAATCCGGCCAGTTGATCCCTATGTTACAATCTACTTTTCAGTTTAAAAACAAGGAAATTGATTTAAGATGGGCATTGAGCGGTCCAGCCTGTCAACGCAGCAGCCGTGTTTTTGGGACATGGTCTTGGTTCGGAGGCTGTAGCGGTCGCAATTGCTTATAAAAAGGCTTCGAAATATTTGAAATTGTAGAGGAATATGTGCCAAATACAATGTAAAAAAAGTTAGTCATTTATTTACATTCCTGTGCCCACAATTAATTCGTGAAAATAGCATTTTTTTTAGTCTTCAAAGTGGTACCTCCCCTTAAAGAGAGATTTCGAGAAGAATAATTAAAAATAAAAATCGACTGATTGTCAATTGTTTTTCCCAAAAGTCATTATAAACTTTATAGTTGAAAGACAATCGTTTTCTAGAATTAAGTAAACAATATTGTTTTTTACAATATCATTACTCGATTAGGTGGTGTATAAAGCAACAAGTCTAAAAATATAATTTTCTTCAGGATTCGCGAAGCCTATCGTAAGGGTCGGAGAAGCCGGGACTTGAACCGAGGCCCTTTTGCTTGCCGGGCAAATGTCCTAACCGTTAGACCTCAACGTCATTCATTTGACAAAAATTTAACTATACTTCGTGGTATGATTTCCTTTAAATCAGATATGTATCACTACAGACGAAACCCGTTGTTAATACCTATGATACATAGGATTCTTGGGATCGATGCCATGTTTAGACACTATGACAGAAGAATTCGGTTGACGCCTTACCTCATACTTAGGAGCCGTGGACTAGCGTTCAGGACATCAGCCCGGCAAGCAGAAGATCCCCGGTTCGAGTTCGGGCGTTTCCTGAATTTGTCTGTTATAAGTTTAGCTATATAACAAATATTGATAGAAGTAGGTGTTACACAGTCAACTTAGCCGAGAATATGTACAGCAAAACCAAGTGAAAGTTTCCCATGGCAAGGGTGTAAAAACTTATTGTAAAACTTAAATGACGCGATGAAATACAGCGAATAAATTTATGTACAAATATATTAAAAGAAATGAGTAAATAAATAAATAAATAAATATATCATCACGCCTTCTACCCATTACTGGGTGTGGCACTCTGCTAAAGCAGATCTCGGTAAGTGATATATTTTTTGCGCGTGAAGTGCGGTTACCAGTCGTCAAATCACGGCCCCCAAACATGTTAGTGGTGGAGGAGCCACAGGGATAGCTTTTTCAAATTATGAAAATTTGTCGCCTGTGGGAATCGATCCAGGAACCTCAGGATCCACAGGCCGACTTCATACCACTGTGCTAGCCATCCAGAAATGAGTAAAATGTATAAAACAATCATAAAAGTTAATATTAAAAATAAAACAACAACGTATGAATAAAAAATATTCCTTAAGTTATTTATTACGAATTGGTTATGGCAAGACTTCATCTTGCACGCTAAAGAGACTACTTGTTTCGATCAAAGCTAATTACAATTTACTAATTACATGGCAAGACTTGCACATCCAAAGAGACAACTTGTCTCAAGCGAAGCTAAAGAACCACTAACAAGTTGTTTTCCATGGGATGTGCTCACAAGGGTTAGGACGGTGATATCGTTGCGTTGTTTCAAGATAATCGTTCACATGTACGAGTTTACATTAAAAAACCCAGACACTTGCAGGGTTGAGATACAAAGATTAATTCAATCCCAGACCAACGCTCAGCTACTAATTTAACCAGATATGTCATCACAGCTCATCTAAACAAGCGCAACAATTCAGAAAAACAGGAATACTGAAGTTATCACAACATATACTCTAATAAATTTGATAAACAAAACTCTGGCAAGTCAATTTTTAAAATTATCTACTTAAGATAATATTTCATTCATCTATATACCTCAAAGCTGAGTTGATAGTAAAAAATCTTAGTTATAAAATAAAAATAAATATATCATCACGCCTTTTATCCACTACTGGGTGTAGCAAATCTCAGTAACTGATATATTTATGCGCGTTAAGTGCGATTACCAGCCATCAAATAAGGCACCTAAATATGTTAATGCAGGGGAAGCCATAGGGTTCATTTTAATGTGGTGAAAATTGTTTGTCTGTTACGAATCGAACCAAAGTTCTCATATCTACAGGCCGACGTTGATACCACTGAACTACTTTCCCCATATATCAAAATCAATTTATGAATTGATTCACTTTGTTACAATATTATAGTTATGAAAAGAGATATCGAGCAAATAGATAAAAAATTGTTACCGACTTAATGTCAATCGTTTTTCTCAAAAATTAGTAACTTATCATATTTGATATCAAATTGAAGTATTTGAAGAGAGATTTCAAGCAGAATAATTTAAAATAGCCGAGTGTTTGTTAATTATTTTTCAAAAACGCCAATAGAAATCATGTTTGGTATCAAATGAAAGGTTTTGAATACATTTTTTACAAAAAAATTAAAATTGTAATCGACTGATTTTTTATTGTTTTTCCTAAAATCATTAGAAACCTATTGTGTTTAACATAAAAATAAAGGTATTGAAAATATATTTCAAGCAAATGGTGAAAAAAATTATAACCGACTGATTGTCAACTGTTTTTTCCAAAAGTCAATAGAAACCATTGTGTTTGGTACCAGATTAACGGTTTTGGTATTGAATAGGGTTATGGTTTTAAGAATATTCGAGACTTCGATTGTTCGGATTGATTGAACCTTCGAATTTAAATTCGAACTTTCGAACTTTGAAATATTTCGAATTAATAAAATTTTTGAATTTTTCTAATATTAGAATTTTCGAATTATTTCAAATGTTTTAACAGCTCGAAGACAAGTCAGTCAGGCTGCAAACTGAGCATCGAGGATTCAATTTTCGTCTTAGTCATTCTATTGGCTCATTGGCTATTTTAGGCTCATCTCAATTTTCACTAGAGATGTGTGAAATATTCTTTTTTAGGGAGTTTAAATCACTAACCATATTATGGGATAAAAAGGCATGGCACATTAGTAAAACAATTTCAATGCATTTGTTATACATAAATTTATGTATTATTATTTATTTATAAATAATATAAATTATAATTAAGAGAGTAGATGTCTTAATTAAGATGCCTAACCTTGCAGAGTTTTTTGCAGGGTACTTCGCCGAGTTTATTATTTAATTCGTGGCCGACTTTTCGCGAATTATGCGTGAGCATGTTTGGAGATGAGAGATGGCGTTAATTCAGTGCCAAAAAATTCGAAAATTCGAAGCATCGAAGTTTTTCTGACGAAGTTCAAAACATTCGAATGTTCGAACGTTCAGAAATTCAAATTTCGGTGGAAATCAACGACCCTAATATTGAATACAGGTTTAAAGGGAGATTTCGAACAGAATGATAAAAAATGTGACCGCCTGATTGGCAATTGTTTTCCTCAAAAGTTAACAGAAACCAATCATGTTAGGTATCAAATAAAAAGTAAAGAAAAGATATATCGAATAAAATGGTCTAAAATTGTCATTAGGTCATTAGGAATCGTATGGTGTTTGATATCAAATTATCAGTTTTGAGGAGAGATTTCCAACAGAATAGACAAAAAATGTAACCGACTGATTGTCAATTGTTTTTAATGTCATAGCGGCCGAACCGAATATTCGACCGAATATTCGGTTCTAGTTAAAATGTACGCATACCGCGTAGTTGCGCAGTATGCATCGAAACGTTACATTCAAGTTTGAACTTGCCGAATCGCGCTGACTAGACAGCGTCACTCGCCGTCCTTCTACACTTGCACAACAGTGTGCTTCATAGCAGTACGTATGAGTGAGCTGTAGCTATGTATTTGTCAGTAATCTAATTAGTAATTATTGTTTTCAGATTCAGGCATATCGTCTTAAAGAATTAAGTTTTATTTTTTTCAAATGAGTGGGCGCAAAAAATCACGAGTGTGATTTTTTTTTAAGAGACGGAAGAGAAAAGCAAATTAAAATGTACTTTATGCGGTATATTGATATCTCGTGGTGGTACTGGAAAATCTGCAGCTACTTCAGCTTCAGAAAAATATCCGTACATAACCTCCATAGCTAGAATTTTCTTATCACCACCAGCTAGCACTATTTACAGTGATAGACTGTTTTCTGAAGCTGGAAATGTCTATGAAGAGAAAAGGAATCGTTTATTGCCGGACAGAGCTGAAAATTTAGTTTTTCTTCACCACAACTTACCTTTAGTAAATTATTAAATGACTATTAAGTATTAAGTATATGTATCTACATATTCTTTCTATATGTTAAATTTTAAAAAGTGTTCATACTATGTTCCTGTTTTCTGAGTATTATTGCGATTTTTTTTTCTAATAAATAATTTACTTTATTAATGCATTTTAATCGTTTTCAAATAAATAAAAATTACTTATATGGCAAAATATATTTGTTTTGAATAAATTATTAATTTCCAGAAACAAATAAAAAAATGCCGAATGTTCGGTCGTATAACCGAATAATTCGGCTATAACCGAATAAACAAAAAGTTGCCGAATATGTCGAATACCGAATAATAACCGAATATTCGGCGCATCTCTACGCTATATCGTTAACTTTTTTTTTAATAGTTAACATTGACAACGCATATAAAAGTTCTTCGCAGCGCTAATTCAAGCACAATACAGAATTTTATACAATCTACAATTTTATATAGCAAATATCTTTTCTTGGTAACATTTTAATTGTATTTTTTTAAATATTTATCCAGTATCCTGAATCCAGCTACCCAACATTGTCGATTCCATAATTCCATTTGTTTAAATGAATGTTGTTTAGAATTCTCATGTCTTTTTTTATTATTATTTTATATATTAAATCAGTTACACCGACTTGTATACAAAATTTTCCGCCATCAAGGAGAACACTGAGAAAACAGAAAAGATCATTTTTCGTATTGCAACCGACAAATCAAATTGTTTCTGGAGTATACCCCGTATTTTTGTTTTCAAATATACAATCCATTATTAAATTTCTTAACATTCCACTACTAACTTATGGTTTATTTATAAAATATCAGGCTTTAAATTTACATTTCTTCAAATGTATATTAACATTTTTTATGTTTAATAAATTGTTAATTACGTCCATAGTTTCAAACAACACTCTTCTTTTTTTCTTATACACCTTTTTCCCATATTTATATGGGATCAGTGTTTTCAGATTATGGCATTTATTTTTCGGCCGGATGCCTGTCCTTCCGCTAACCTTTTCCCATTTATCCGGACTTGGGATCGGCACCATATTGAGCTGGCGTGCCTTCCTCGGTGGCTGGATATGTTATCAGTTCATTCTTGGTATACACATAGTTCGATGCTCAATCTGTGCGACGGCCTCTGGTTACTATCAAGGCGGAATCAAAGTTTCTTATACAACCAGATCTACATTTAGGAAGTGGTTAGCTTAAAGCACCTGACTGTGATTAAACGTCAGTTTCAACCAACAAAACGCATCCATTTCCTTATACGGACACGGACTGTAGTGTGGACAAAGATGTGCGCAAGTTCCCGAAGTGGTTCTGTGCACTACCTGGCTACTCATCTAAAGAGAGAATAGCTATCAATCGACCGAGATCATTTTCGATATTGAGTTGGTGGACTAGTGCGTATTGAAGGTCGGCTCTAGAGTAGCGCTCAAGTCGAACTGTATGAGAATGAGATTTCAACCTTTTTTTATTGAGTACTTTGAGAATTGTTAATGTTTATACAAATTACAACTACTTTAAAATAAGGTTACTTTGAGAATCGTTAATGTTTATACAAGTTACAACTACTTTAAAATAAGTTTTTTTTTTCTATTTTGGCTGTGCTGCAGCTCCGCAGCATTTATATACGAGCCACCACTCGAGTTATAGAAACTAAAGTACATATTTTTGAAGAAAAGAATATGTTTTTAATAGTATCCCTCTAGTTCATCCAGAAACATTTGAATACTATCACATATTTTCTATTCCTAATGAAAATCAATCAATGATTATTCCACCCTCTCCTTATGTATCATTAAATAACGCATATCTATCATACACCAATGTATTCCGAACACGATCTCTTCTAGTATAACCACACACACCCCGCAAATACCTCATTTCCACAGCAATTATACGACGTTCATATTTATTCATCCACACCCAACATTCACTACCATACATCAATGTAGGCACTAAAACACCATTATACACACACAATCGAGCATCTCTGGATACATTCACATTTCGAGCAAAGGTTTCCAGAGTACCCAATACCTTGCATCCCACAGATACTCTTCTTTCAATCTCACAATCAATACGTCCATCCCTCGAAAACATACCATCCAAATATAAAAACTCACTCACTTGACCCAATCTTACACCATTCACCGAAACATTACAGTCAGTCACCAAATCGCTCTTTTCAAACACTAACGCTTTACATTTATCAACATTTAATAACAAATTTTAATCTTTTCCTACTTCATTTATACTTAAAATCATTCGTCTCAATTGCTCTTCAGATTCACCCATAACAACCACATCATCCGCATACGCTAACGCAGGCACAACACTACCACCAATATGTACACCATCTACCTCATTCAACGCCGTTCGTAACAACACACCCATGTACAAATTAAAGAGTCACGGAGACATCCCACAAACTTGTTTCACGCCAATATCTATACAAAACCAATCACTCAATCTACCATTAACTCTCAACGCAGCCTCACTACCTTCATACAGCGCACGAATTCCCCCCAACAAATTACCATTTATACCGTACTGTAGCAGTACATTCCATAACGTCTCGCGATGAACACTATCATATGCTTTTTTAAGATCGAGAAAGCCACAGAACACCTTTTTGTTCTTAGCAAGTGACTTTTCAACAATCATACGAAGAGAAAACAATTGATCCACACACCCTCTCTCAGGCAAAAAAAAACACCTTGCATATCGCTTAACTTGGAGATTGTTAAGGTTCGTACCTTATGAATAAGAATTTTCCCGTACAACTTCCCTACCACACTCAGCAATCTTATCGCAAGAAAATTAGTACATTCACTCGAACTACCTTTACCTTTAAATAAAGGACAAATGATAGCACGTTTCCAATCATCAGGAGCCACACACCGTTTTAAACAAAATCTAAACAAATAAACTAACCAGTCAAATAACCTCTCGCCTCCATACTTTAACATCTCATTCGATATACCATCCAAACCGGGAGCCTCAACATTCTTCAGACGCATCAATGCGAAACTAACATCACTCTCATCTATATCCCATTCACCATCACTAACATTTTCTCTAACATTTTCACTACAACCATTCGGTCTATTAATGCTACCATATAAAGTCCTAAAGTACTCACACCATCTATTAGTAACATCTGATTCATTCCACAATAACTCACCATCCGCAATCTTAATCGCTTTCACTGCCCTTACATTACTACCTCTCAATCTCTTCACTCTCAACCAAAACATTCTTTTATTCATACTAAAATCATTAGTCAATCTTTCACTCATCAAATTATCAAAACGGTCCTTGCTTTCTCTCACTACTATCTTAACACATTTATTTAACCTCTTGTATTCCAGCAAGCATTTATCACGTAAACTTCCAGGCACATCTTTCACATTTAGATATCGCAAATATGCTCTCTTTTTCACCTCAATCGCCTCTTTTACTTCTTCATTCCACCATGCATTCTTTGGTCAAGAGTCTAAATTACATTCACCACAAACTTCTTTTGCACATTTAAGAACTATATCCTTAAATTTCAACCAAACATCATTTATGCTGCATTCAAAATTAAGCTCACATACAGGCAAAGATTCATTTATTTTCTCCACAAACAAATCTCTAACATCTTCATTCTGCAGCGCATTGGATTTCACACGAAACTTTTTTTTTGTATTTTTCACCCTCATTCTCCAACATTTATCTAGACGTATACGCGATACCATCAAATAATGGTCATTCGTACCCAATTCAGCACCCCTCTTCACACGCGTATCTACAACTTAACTTCTCAATCGTTCAACATACAAAATAAAATCAATCATACTCCGCCTATTTTCACTAACATATATACAAATGAGCTAGTTTATGTTTAAAGACAGAGTTCGAAACAAAGAGATCACGCTCCAAACAGAAAGAAACTATTTTCCTACCGTTTTCATTCACTCTTGCATCACCAAACTTACCCAATACATTTCCAGACATGCTTCTCTTAACTCCCACCCAACCATTTAAATCACCACATATAATAACTTTTTCACCTGAATCACATGAATCTAACAAATTCCAAAATCAATCTTTTTCGAGATCATTTTTGGATTCGGTTGGGCCATAAACTGAAACAACGAAGATTCTATGAAAGCCTACCTTTAATGTCAGCCAAAGTATTCTCGATGAAGTACAACCATATTCTCTCACAAACGGTTTCATTCGTTCTCTAACAAGCACACCCACACCATGCTTCGCGTGTTCATTCTCAGCAACATCCGACCACAAGCAAAACATTCCATCCACCTCTTCCTCACTACATCCTTTCCTTTTAGTCTCACTGACACACAAAACATTAACATTATACACACGCATTACATTCATCAATTCAATTTATTTACCAGTTATACCCCTAACATTCCACGTACCAAACTTACATTCATAAAATTTCACCCATTTAATCTTCATTTATCCAAAAGTAATAAAAGAAGGGTTCTCTCGGTAGAAGAGTAGAAGTTAAGGTAGCTTACCAGGCTTATCCTTAACTATAAATGAAAATAGAAATCAATTACATTCACACAACTGTCAAACAAGTGTTAAACGTCAATCACACCTAAAAACAAAACATAACTCAGCGTTTCTACACACGTAACCAATATAAACAAATAACGATATGAAAGAAAATATACTACAAAAAAAAAAACTAAACTACTATAAAAATGAAAAATAACATTTGTAAGTAATAAATTATTAAAGTTAAATATTTATTTACACTAAACATTTACAAAGAAATCAACATTATATTAGATATTTAAATATTTTTAATTAAGTCTAACTTATCTGTAATACAGGCACATTCACATGTTACTTAAGTAACTAAACAGTTTTCAACTTTAAACACTTATCTCATTTACTAATTTTTGCATCTTGATAGTAATTTCTATGTGATGTACCTTAATTTTATTATATCCTAATATTGAAAGTAATGTTATTAAATGTAGTACCGATATTTATTAACATTTAATTAAGTGAATGAGTTAAGTATTTTAAGGCGAAATGTTTGGCTAGAACTAGCATTATATAGATGGTGTGAGTTTTCACTGGTACGGAGTACGTGGATTCACGTTAATCATTTCACTTGTGCTATAAAACAAGAAATTATGTTACAGAAAAAACTACGAGCTTACAGGATTGTATATAACATAAAAAAATAACTATTTTGATTTTGTTTAAATACAAACAACTCCGAGGATACAAAAAATATACAAACAGTTTTAAAAGCTTGGTGAGATATTCCATTTTCTACATAGGAAATTATAGATAAAATCTTCTTGTAATAGAATTTAACTTAATCAGCTGTTGCTATTATAAATGTGAACTGTATGTAAATTTCAATATATGATGATATTAGCATCAGTAAAAACTATAAAAATGCTAAACAATCAAAAACGCCTATTTTTTTGAAAAATTTGACTTTACACATAATTATACAAGCTGATGTTAAAAAGACAATGGGGTATTACCTGCGACTGCATTTGATATGAATGAAGAGCAGTGCGATGCCGAGTAACAGACAAACGCAACCCACTACGATATAAGCGATGCCAAGGAACGGGTTCTTGCCACCCAACAGAGATGTCGTTGATAGAATCATGCGCTTGGTACCATCAAATGCACTTACTGAATATCCTGTTGGTAAACAATAAATATCCTTGTAGTATATCATGATCTTATATTAGTTGTCTCAAATTATTTAGAACACATTTACATACATATATGTATACATAATAAAAATGTGTATTTTTTTATTTTAAGTCGATTACATGTTATATTTTACTCTATTTTGTAGAAAACTTCAGTCAAAAAAAGCAAAATTAAGTAAGAAAAAGACGTATTCTATTTACCATTTGAATGAAATCAAATTTACATTTACTGAAACAGATCACTTATTTGTTATTTATGATTCCATTTGACTTGCTTAAAGCGGTGTCTTTAATCCCATTACAAGATTTACTGATTTAAATTCAGCACCTCTCTAGGCGAATCGGTTTCTTTATTTCAGTTAATCCTTTTTTTTCAAATCTCGTTATAATACTCAAAAAAAAATAATATATTTATATATGACGCATGTGACGTCAAAATTATAAGTCCCCATTGAAGTTTGATAGCAATATAAACTAACTTCGTTGAATTTTTCTTTGTTTAATCAAATTAAAATTTTAAGTTTGCTAGTGCAAATGATGTACAATAATCTAAAATCTGTACTCACTATATTTGACTTCCAAAATATAATCCCCACTGCTCAATCCATCTCCGTAGCCCGGCGCCGAGTGATTCACTCTCCTATAGAGTTTCCGGAACGTGGGTAGAGCCGCCGTGCGCATCCATACGATGAGGTCCTCATTTTGGAATCCGTTGTTTTCGGGGTTATCCGGATCCAGCTCCCACACATTTTTATGCCAGTTCTTGGGTTTCGCGTAGTCCTTGAACGCATCCTTCAGCTGCTCGTTCACCGGTAACTCCTTGTTCACTTTCGGATTCCGGAACTTTATGTCTTTGTCTGAAGGCCAAGCGATGCCTGTGCGAATCAGAGGAACTTTGTCGCCTTTGCGGGCTACTGCATAGATTTGAAGTTCGTCTATAATGATAAGATAAAATGATACCATATGATGGAATATATAAATATTCCTGACCACTTAATCATACATTCTAGATGAAATTACAGATAACGCAAGCAAGCAGTCTGTTACGATTTACCATTAAAGAGTGAATTAGCAATAGCTCCACACGGTGCGATGGGCATCTTCTTGGTCGTTTCAGTGTTGTTGACGGTAATACTATCAAACGGCATGCAGTCTGAGGAAGGCACATTCTCCAAGTGGCCCAGCAATTGGCTGTCATCTCGAGACTTCACGTATCGGCGATGATTCTGGTAGTAGTTGGATAGACCATAGTACATGAAGACTTTACCCTAAAATTCAACAAAACATAAATAAATAAACTTATGTAGCAATATTAACCAAATTACTACTTTAAAGTTATAATGTAACAAATAAATCATATTTTAAGAGATACGATTGCATATAGGCGTTATTAGATAGATATTTCAATTTTATGGCCTGTGGATCCTGAGAAACTCGGTTCGATTCCCATAGCTGACAAACAATTTTCACCAAATTAAAATTATCCCTGTGGCTCCCCCACCATTAACATCTTTGGGGGCCGTGATTTAACGGCTGGTAATCGCACTTCACGCGCATAAATATATCACTTACCGAGATCTGCTTCGGCAGAGTGCCACACTCAAATAGGCGTGATGATATATTTATATATATTTATTTATAATTTTTTTTTTTACAAAATTTCCTTATTGTTTTTGGAAACAATTTTTATAAATGAAAATTTGATTTTTATAAGCGAATAGAAAATATAGTGTATTAAATATTTTAGAGAAAAATGCTACAAATAATACTGTAGATATTTAAATTCTACATATCAGTTACCATTTTTTGTATTACTTGGATAGTTAAAGTATAAACTAGATTTACAGTTGACTGAAATAGCTATATAAATGTTAAATAAAAGTTTTTTATTTCAAATGATCATAAATATAAATATATCATCACGCCTTCTACCCATTACTGGGTGTGGCACTCTGCTGAAGCAGATCTAAGTAAGTGATATATTTTGCGCGTGAAGTGCGGTTACCAGTCGTCAAATCACGGCCCCCAAACATGTTAGTGGTGGAGGAGCCACAGGGATAACTTTTTCAAATTATGAAAATTTGTCGCCTGTGGGAATCGAACCAGGGACCTCAGGATCCACAGGCCGACTTCATACCACTGAGCTAGCCATCCCATAAATGATCAAAATAATTGAAATTTGTATAAAGTTCGATAAAGTGTCAAGGGAGAGAGTTTGGAACTGTTTGGAGTCTAGAGGCATAGACAAAAGCACTTTGAACAATGTGAAGAGTTTATATGAAAATAACATAAGCTACGTTAGAGTTAGGAATATTTCGTCAACAACATTCCCAACTACGACAGGTCTGAAACAAGGATGTATACTAAGCCCCCTTCTTTTTAACCTATACCTAGATGAAGCATTCAAAAGAATAAAAAACAAACTTAAAGGTTACAATGTAGGATATTGGAAGATGGAAAAAATAATAATTTCAGAACTAAGCTATGCAGATGATACAGTGCTAGTGGCAGAAAATAAACAAGATCAAAATAATACACGAAAAACTGAAAAACTGGAACATGATAATAAATAAGGAAAAAACTAAAACGATGACAATAAACGGCAAAGGATTCGGGAACACTTTAAAACTAGATGACACAGTGATCGAACAGGTCAACACTTTCAAGTACTTGGGAGTCAATATACATGCAAGCGGCAGTCTAGAACAGGAAGTAACTGATCGAATAAGTAAAGGAGGGAGACTGTTCAACGCCCTAAAAACTAAATTAATAGCAAAAAAGGAAATTCCGGTACAAACTAAAGTTGAAGTATTCAAGAAGGTAGTAACACCAGTTCTGACATACGGCTGCGAATCATGGACAACATCAGAAAGAATACATAGTAGAATAAGGAGCGTAGAAATTAGATTCCTGAGGAAAATCGACGGAAAAACTAAATACGACCGTATTAAGAATGAAGTATATAGAGAAAAGCTCAACGTAAGACCTTTGAAAGAAATTATAGAAGAGGGATAGTTAAGATGGCGAAGACACCTACACAGAATGCAGCACGAGAGAACAGCAAAGAAAGTGTATGAAGCAAGACCAACAGGGAAAAGAAAAAGAGGCAGACCAGCAAAAACATGGGAAGATGATGTCAGAAAAGCACTAGAAAGCACAGGAGTAAAATGGCAAGAATCTACAAAAATCATGACAGATAGAAAAGCCATTATCTATTAATGATCGATAAATTAATGATAATTTTTATTTTTCATTGTTATTTTACAGAATATTACAATTTCGGTATTCTGAAACCAGAATAATTTACCCTAGCATTTTTATGTTATATTCATGGATTTTGTTTACTAATATACATAGCTGTTATCATAAATAATAATATAATGTCAGCTCGATGACAGTCCCGTAAAAAGTGTAGTTAAAAATAAAAATTTTTATACTGGCAGTTTTGTACAAGAGCAAAATGCACAAAGGTCAAATAGAAGTAACAGAATAAATGATTTTAGTTAGAAAATGTTGAAATGATGATAATCTGTACATTAATCATAAAAAGTCAGGGTTATCATTAACTTATCGATCGTTAACCGATTATGATAAGAGTTACAGAATAGGGAAGATTATTGTTATAATAACAATTAATACATTAATCATTGCAAATAAGCACTTGAAAGATATATTTCATAATATTTAAGTCGTATCTCGTACGAATCATGAATTTTAAGTAAATTAAAAGATTTTAGGTTTTTCCTTATTAAATTATCCCTGTGGCTCCCCTCCACTAACATCTTTGGAAGCCATGACATGACGGCTGGTAACTGCACTTCACGTGCATAAATGAATCGCTAACCGAGATCTGCTTCGGCAGAGTACCACACCCAGTAATGGTAATGATATATTAATATTTATTTATATTTTATTTAAAATATAAAAACACGATCCCAATAACTTGTTATGCATGTACAAAAAGATACATACTCTCTCCTGTTAATTTTAAATCAGATATACTCGTAAGTTTTAATATAGGATGTACTAGAACTGGTTAAATAATAATACTTTTATGTTGTTGAAAAATACATAGTGTAACATATATGTTAATTTATTGTATTCTTAAATTCTTTCTGCCTTGTTTTTATAAAATAATAAGTATGTTTTTGACAGTGTTAAAACAATGTGTATATATACTTACATGAAAATCTGTACTCAAAGTAAATGTAATGCGGCATGTACAATCCTCATTAGGGTTTTTCGCAATGATTTTCGCGCACGGAATTTTCGTGTCTTCAAAATCATCTATTATATTTCTTATGTTATAATGTGTGCAGTTTGTGTAGTCTATAGGTTTCTCTCGAACTTCATCTGAGAAATATAGTAAACCGATTCCAACTGGGATAAATGCGATGCCTATCACAAAAAATGTTGGAAGGACTGTCCCTGCTGTCAGGATTGGTTGCCAGGCTGGTAATCGTTGCTGTTTAAAAGCACTATCTGAAAGGTTAAAAAATATGTCACTAGAAGTCTTAAATAAAACAAAATATTTAACAATCTCTCGTAACACACGTTATTAAAAATTAAATTAAACCATTCTTTCTTCAACTATATATTTGTTTACTAATTTATAACTGATCGGTACATTAGCTGTATCTACGAACTTGGTTTTTGGGTATACAAAGAAAGAAGTTGATCATTTTAGTTAGAGCCAAAACAAGGACGAGGCGTTTGAAGAACTTGTCACATGCGCACAAATCTGATTGAAATAGTATATTAAAGAATATGCATTTAATAATATACAAATTACAAATGTATTATTGTAAAGCTAGCTTTGATCGCTATTTTACTTTCAATATTACATGTGAATTTATCTTTAGCATATTTTTCTTCAAACAAATTATCTGGTAATACGAATTTTGCAATGTCTGCTACGCTCGTTAACAAGATGCACGCGCGTCGCAAGCAGAGGCGGACTTTGGCCTAGGCTAAAGAGGCAATAGCCTAGGGCCCAAAAATTTTAGGGCCCGGATTTAAACTTTTAGTTTATGCTTGTTTTGACTATTTATTTTTATGATTTTATGTTATGTTTGATATGTATTAGTTGTACAGAATTTTATATTATTTATATTGGCAGCCCAGCAATCTGTCATTTCTGTTAGCGAACGCCTTTCACGTTTATTTCTTTATTAAGTATTTGTTTACAAAGCTTGTTTGTCTACTTGTTTTTGTTTCATATACAAATTTATTTTATTATATCATATATAAATTTATTTAACGCTTCCTGTAACAAATACCACTGGAGAAAGATCTTGTTCTGTACTGAAACGCGTAAGAAACTATTTACGTAGTACGCTCGCACAAGAAAAGTTAATAGCTTTATCACTATAGAGCACGATAACGTTGACAAAATGGATTGTTGTGCAATAATTAATAAATTCGCGGAAATTAAAACGCGAAAACGAAATATTTAAATAAAATTATCAAATAAAATATTCAATATTTAATGTGTGAATTTTGTTACATCGAAATATAATGTATGTATTTTGAAATGTGCAATTTAATTTTTTTTTTATGTTATATTTTTGTAATTATATTACATATAGATAATTGAAATATATAATTTTAGTCCCTTATATGGTAGTAGGTATATATATATATATATATATATATATATATATATATATATATATATATATATTCTCCAAAATTTGAAGCTTGAAATAAATTTTTGAAGAGCATGGAAAAATCGGCAAAAGTATCTAGTTTTCATCTATGAGTGGCGAAAATGATAATCTTCATGATTTTAGACTGTTTTGATCACTTTTTTGGTCACAGATTTAAGAAACAAAATTTTAATGTTGAAAAAAATGCTTGAGTTTGGTTTATTCTACATTTTGATGGCGGCATCTCGTTTGCTATCGAAAAACTGAAATATTTTGTCTCGTATTAATCTATCTAAAAAGTTATGCTTCTTTAGCAAAAGTGGGTAGAAAAAATAATTAATATTTGAAATTTACCAATTTTTTAATCTAAAACAAGGCATCCTACGAAAAAAAAAAATATGTAACAAAAATTATTGGGATTAATAAAAAAAACACGTGTAATTTTGTTCTGAATTTTTTGACACATTTTAAAAAAATTAGCTTTTTTTGGACTTTCAGAAAAATTTGAAATGTGTCAGAAAGTTCTAAAAAAAAAGCATATGTTTTCCTTGGTAAATTCTAAACAATTTCTGTTTTTTGAATTTTTTCTAGAAATTTGATCCTTTTCGAGTAAAAAAAATCATGAAATAATAGAAATACAAAAAAAACATAATTTTTAAAATGAATCAAAATTTTCTGAACAAAATCACTCGTATTCTTTTATGCATTATAATCATTTTTTGTTACATAATTTATATCGTGCGATGCGTTGTTTTTGAGTAAAAATTTGGTAGATTTCAAATATGAATTATTTTTTCGACTCACTTTTGCTAAAAAAGGGTAACTTTTTAGATAAATTGACACGAGACAAAATATTTAAGTTTTTCAACAAGAAACCGAGATGCTGCCATCAAAATGTAAAATAAACCAAACTCAATCATTTTTTTCAACTTTAAAATCTTGTTTCTTAAATCTGTGGCCAAAAAAGTGGCTAAAGCACTCCAAAATCATGAAAATTATCAATTTCGCCATTCGTAGTTGAAAACTAGAAACTTTTTCTCATTTCTTCATGTCCTTTAAAAATTTATTTGACGCTTCAAATTTTGGAGAGCGTGGGGTGTCCGTTTCCCAGAGAATGCCCCATATATATATATATATATATATATATATATATATATATATATATATATATATATATATAAAATAGTTTATTTTATGTTACACTGTACAACAGAAATTGAATACCAATTACTGTACAGGGCCGAGCTAACCGAGCAGCAGAGTGGCTATTCTTAAACTTTCTAGCTTTGAGTGGGATTCGATCCCCACAGCCGACAAAACATTTTCACCAATTTAAAATTATCCCTGTAGGTCCCCCACCACTGACATCTTTGGGGGCCGTGATTTGACGGCTGGCAACCGCACTTCACGCGCATAAATATATCACTTACCAAGATCTGCTTCGGCAGAGTGCCA
This sequence comes from Pterostichus madidus, assembly GCA_911728475.2. Classification (NCBI taxonomy): domain Eukaryota; kingdom Metazoa; phylum Arthropoda; class Insecta; order Coleoptera; family Carabidae; genus Pterostichus; species Pterostichus madidus. The sequence continues at coordinate 21,992,446 of OU452301.1, read as the reverse complement.
CACCCAGTAATGGGTAATAGGCGTGATGAGATATATATATATATATATATATATATATATATATATATATATATAAAGGGCCCGAAATAAATATTTTGCCTAGGCCCGAAATACTTTAAATCCGCCTCTGGTCGCAAGTTCGAATTATAAATTCGGTTCAAATAAATAAACTATAGATTAAATTGTCTTCTTTCGGAATTCTCGTTAATTCGCATTTTGGCATGGAAACTCAAATCTGAAAGTACACATCTAACGAACTTATGTCGCTAGATTCGGTTATCCATGAATTAATGCATGTTCTGTGAAAGGATGAGCGAAATTTTATATTCTTGTTCCGAGTGTAAAAATTGTTGGTTACGGTTTTTGGTTTGGTATCTAAGTGAAATAAACGACTGTTTTCGCGACCCATTCTTAAATTATGGTAATTGCTTGATTACCCCTATAATTAAAGAATGGTTTAATTGATTTATTACCCTATATTTAAAGAGGGTGCTAATTTTATTCGTAGCGTGTCTAACTTTATTTTTTATACGACAATACATAAAGTACATAATTCACACAATCTTTAAAGTTCGTAAAAAGTCACTTTTCATAAAACGTTTATAAATAGTATATTGTATCACAAGTTTTGCAATGACAGTTACCACACGCATTTTATATATACGAGCCCTAACAACTATATATTGGGACAAAAACAAAAACATATAATTCAGATATTTGAGACTTTATTTTCTTTTCTAATAATTTTTTTAATTTAATACTATATATTTAGTTAATTAACAATAATTCGAACCAATCAGCAACACGAAAAACAAAATACTTACTCCATCATCCGTAATTAACAAATAAAATGTTAATTTTATGTGACAACTAAATATTGGGACATAACACGAATTTTTATTTCTAAAATGGAGTAACATCGCCCATTTATTTTATGTCCGCTCGAATTCGATTGGGCATTGACTCAACTATGGATCTGTACTTTTCAGAAGTAAATCAATTCCAAATTTGCTCTATTTTGGCTTTAAGTTCTAGTAATGTTCGTTGTGGATTGTTCCTCCATGTTTGTTTCATTTTATGCCACACTGTTTCAATGATACTGAGATCAGGATTGTTAGATCAAGAAAGAACATTTACGTCGTCAAACCACTTTCTTGTGGTTTTGGCCGTATGACAGGCCGCCCCATCCTGCTGAAAAATGTAATTTTCGCCAACCTTTAATTGCGCCATACTTGATAACAGACTGTTTTGCACTATTTGTTGATATTTCGCAGCATTCATGGTACCATCAATAAATTCAAAGCAACCTAAACTTGAAGCTGTCATGCTACCCCAAATCATCACTCCTTTACGAAATGTTACTGTACGTTTTACGCAATCTTTGTAGAAAGCCTCATTTTTAGTGCGAATCACGCGTTTGCTGTAATCACCAACACATACGTCTAATTTGGATTCGTCGCTAAAATTACTCTATGTCAATCTTCTACCGACCAAGATAGTTTATATTTTGTACATGTGGGCTTTTCCTTGGCGTATAAGAATTTTTTTTGTGTGAAATACACTTTTTAAATTATTTCTTGTTATTTCAACCTTATAAAACTTTAGTCGACATTTATGAATCCACTGGTTATAGCACTCCCTTGACAGATTCATGCTGGGTTGCATGAAAGTTTTATCGGTTCATTAGCAACTAACGGTTCAATAAATTACAGAAAATCCCATTTGATACTGTTGCTAGATAAACAATTCTTTAACTAAAGAGCTCTTTATTTTTTCTTGCAACCTAGCATTAATCTGATTCCGTAATTCCATTCAGTCGTAATTTGCCTTAAAGTATTTCTTCGGCCTTTTTTTGCATAGTTTTACTATGTCTATCAGAAACTAATTTTGGACGATCCGGACTTTTACCTTTTTTATCTAGAATACTTCCGATTTCTCCATAAAGCTTAATAATATTCCACACTGTAGTTTTAGAAATATTAAGTTCATCTGCCACTTCACATATTGTTTTAGTGCGACAATAATTTTTGCACACTAACTCACGAATTTTTGAACTTGTAGAGATATCACGTAGTATTATGTTCAATAAACGCAGCGATTCATTCAAAACATTAAGAAAGCAGCTGCCGATTAATCCGACATTTCGTTTTGCATTGTTTTCACAAATTACTTATCTTGTTTCATATTTAACAGTTAATTTGTATTGTCCCAATATTTAGTTGCCACACAAAATGAACATTCTTCTTATTAATTACAGTTAACAGAATAAGTATTTTGTTTTTTGTGTTGCTGATTGGCCTCAAATGTTCTTAATTAAAAAAATAAATAGTATTAAATTAAAAAAAAATATATTAGAAAAAAAATAAACTCTCAAATATCTTAATTATATATGTATTTGATTTTGTTCCAATATATAGTTGTTAGGGATCGTACGAGGGTTGCCTTTTATATTTCGGGATTAGAGAAAACAAATAAATATTTATCATTAAAAATGGCTTTATTGCTTTTCAAAATATTCACCATGAAGATCAATACACTTTTGCATACGTGTGAACCAATTTTCGAAGCACTTTTTTCATTCCGATTGAGGTACCCCCAAAACATGCATTTTGAATGACTGTAACTAAAAATAAAGTAGGTACAAGAAAGAATGAGACCAACGAAACCTTGGATAAATCAAGAAATGATAGAAAAGATGAAAGAGAGAAGAATGTATAAAAACATGAATACTGAAGATGGAAAAAGACAATATCGTAGGCTAAATATGGAGCTAAGAAAAGAAACGGACAAAGCTAGGAGGAGATTGTTTGAAGAGCAGAGTAAAGAAATAGAAGAGCTAGATAGAATTAAAAGGCATGACTTAGTGTACTACAGAATACAAGAATGAAAAAACATCAAGAATGGGATGGAGCAATGAGGTGAAATATGGAAATGGTAGAGTGCTAAAAGAAGGGAAGGAAATCCTGAACCGATGGAAAGAGAACATGTAATATCTGTACAAAACCAAGGCAACGCCTAAACATTTGGAGATGGAAAGAGATGAAATGGTGTGTTCAGATGATAAGGGTGCAAGTATTATGTTTGATGAGTTCGAGGTAGCAATGAAGAATATGAAAGAAGGAAAAACCGCTGAGGTGTATGGAATACCGGAAGAGATACTAAGGTGACTAAAGAATAGAGGGATGAAAGAAATAATATAACGATTCTTACGACGGGGTGGCTAGCTCAGTGGAATGAAGTCGGCCTGTGGATCCTGAGAACCCTGGTTAGATTCCCACAGGCGACTAACAATTTTCATAATTTCTACCCCTGTGGCTCCTCCACCACTAACATCTTTGGAGGCCGTGATTTGACGACTGGTAACCGCACTTCACGCGTTAAATATATCACTTACCGAGATCTGCTTCGGCAGAGTGCCACACTCAGTAATGGGTAGCAGGCGTGATGATATATTTATATTTATTTATTTACGACAGCTAGAATACTTCCCGAAGATGTTGATGCTACTTTTGGCAAAAAAGAAAAGTACAAAAAGTGCTGTGAGCACATAACCATCAGCTTGGTAGATCATGCTGCGAAAATCCTACTAAGGATATTAAACATACAGAATGTGACAGGAGAGCAATTTAGTTATAAAAGAAGTGTGTGAAAATGATAGGTACAGATACATTGAAAAGGACAAAAATATGAGTTTGTACTTTGTACACTTGATGAAAGCTTTTGATTGTGTGATAAATCAGTTATACATGGACAGAAGGTGTCTGTTAGAGTGGGAGTCAGTCAAGGGTATCCTTTATAATCAACCTTATTTAATATCTATGAGCAAATGAGCAAATGAGCAAAAACCGACATCAAATAAGCAAGTCATAAATAGTAAAAAACAAAATTTAACCAAAAAAGTAAGCAATACTACACAATTAAGTAATAACAACAAAATTAACTCTCAGAACGGCTGGTCACCGCGAGAGAAAAAGACCAAAACCCCCCTATATATACAAATAAATACGTTAAATGTTAAAACTTTATCAAATGAAGAAAGATTTCAAGAACTAGATAATGCCTTACAACATATAAAATGGGATATATTAGGTTTAGCAGAAATAAGAAGAAATTATGAAGAAATAACTGTAAGAAAAGATTCCAATAACGTATTTTGCCACAGTAAAGCAATAAACGGACAATACGGAGTTGGATTCATTGTTAAAAGTAAATGGAAGGACAATATTACAGAATTTAACGCTATTAACGAACGAATAGCAACACTTAACTTAAAAATAAATAATGAAAATATATTTATAATACAGGTTCATGCACCAACAGCCGAAAAATCGCTAGAAGAAGTTGATCTATTTTATAATACATTAGAAGATGCAATAGAAAACTCGAAAAATAACTCACGTTTAATAGTGATGGGAGATTTCAACTCAAAAATAGGACAGAAACAAATAGGAGAAGAAGCAGTGTTAGGAAACTCTCACTACGGTGTAAGGAATGAAAGAGGTACAAAACTAGTAGAATTCGCATTACAATTTCAGCTAAAAATATGTAATTCATTCTACACAAAGTCTCCGGAACAAAAATGGACCTGGATATCACCATCAGGGTAGAAGAACGAAATAGACTTCATATTGACAAGAAAATTAGAAAACATTCAAAATACTGAAGTTATCAGTAGACTCCTTTTTACATCAGACCATAGAATGGTAAGAATAAAAATACAAATACAAAAAGATAGGAAAGAAAAATATAAAAAGATACCCAATAGCTCAGTCATTAGAGAACAAAAGGAATTGTACGAAACGATATTAAAAAAATACATCCACAAGACCTCACTTGATTATGAAACCAACAATGTACAAGTTAGCTATGATATATTAGAAAAAAGTATCATACAAGCAGCGAACGATCTAAATTCACGTAAGAAAAAACGTAAAAGCAAATTTTCAGAAAGTACACAACAATTAATTAGAAAAAGATCCTATTTAGAAAGAAAAAAGTCTAAAAATGCAGTAGAAAGGATCGAGTTAGCTGAGACAAGGAAGCTGGTTAAAAATAAAATAAAAAACGACCTAAAACAATATGAAGATGAAATAATTTTAAATGCAATGAATATGCACTACTCTACAAAAAATATGAAGAAGAATCTAACACAAGATACACAGTGGGTACAAAAACTTCAAAATAGCGGAAAAATTGAACAACAAAGAATAAAAATATTAGAAACAGCAACAAAATTTTACTCTGAGCTCTACTGTAACACGAGCATCAAGAACAAGTCAAACCGTAACAAAACGAACCCAACACACAACGAGCCTCCTTTTTTAAGGGAGGAAGTATATAAAGCGGTGAAGGAGCTCAAATATAATAAGTGCCCCGGGGAAGATACCATTTTGAACGAACTTATCAAATCAGGCATAGAAGTAGTTATCAACCCACTAACGCAATTATTCAATATAATACTGGAAACAAAGCAAATACCACACCAATGGAAGTCATCACAAATCATACTATTACACAAAAAAGGGGACAAGATGGATATATCTAACTACAGACCAATAAGTCTAGTTTCAACAATATGTAAACTTTTCACAAAATTAATCCAAACAAGAATAAAAAATAATCTAGAGGCATATCAGCCAGAAGAACAGGTAGGATTTCGAAAAAACAGATCAACCTTAAATAACCTACAAACGGTGAACCAGATTATAGAAAAAGCGAAGGAGTACAATTTCGATCTATACCTGTGTTTTGTAGATTTCAATAAAGCGTTCGATTCGTTAGAACATATAAGCATATGGGAAGCGTTAGAAGAAGCAGGAGTTGGACTACAATATATAGATATAATCAGAGAACTGTACAACGATAATAAAGCAAGAATAAAGTTAGATAAACTAGGACACTTCTTCAACATTCAAAAAGGCGTAAGACAAGGGGATCCTCTCTCCCCAGATCTTTTCAACTGTGTGTTAGAAAGTAAGATGAACCAGTTAAAATGGGAGGAAAGGGAATTAGGGTTAAATATAAACGGAAAATACCTAACAAATTTAAGATTTGCCGATGACCTCATAATTATAGCTAAATCAAGGGAAGAATTAAAACTACAAATTACGGAATTAATACAAACATGTAGCACAGCAGGGCTGAGCATAAACCAAGGTAAAACTAAAATTATGACCAATAAAGAAGAGACATCAATATCGATCGACAACATAAGTATTGAATATACAAGAGACTACATATTTATTTATTTATATTTATTTATATTTGGGAAGCCAACAGAAAAACCCAATAATAGGCTTCCACAACATAAGAATTTTACAACATATAATAATAAAGACGATAATTCATTTACAATAATGATAAACAAGAGAATTATAAGTTTGAATTAGAATCAGAGCGGTTTAAAGCTGTTTTAAATTGTGATACAGTTAAAGAGAAGAGATCTAACTGCTGATAGTTCCTATTGTATGTTTCCATAATCCTGTTAACTGTCAAGTTTTTGTAATTATTAGTATTGCATTTTGCAACATTAAACAGATTTTTATTCCTTGTATTTGTTTGTGGAACATGGAAATTAAAGTTGTTTAAAATATTAAGACCGTCTATATGACTGTTTACAATTTTAAATAATAGGAGCATGTCAGCTGTTAGTCTTCTCTGTTCAAGAGACTGCAAATTTAATTCTTTTAATATGGTTTTGTAATCTTCATTCGTAGTGAAGAATTTATATTTTAACATATTTACAAATTTTTTTTGCACAGATTCCAGAAGAGTGGTATTTTTAGTGTAAGTAGGATTCCATATCTGAGAAGCATATTCAACAATAGGACGTACTAAAGATTTGTACAATAATAAAAATGGTTCAATTGTAGTGAAATTTTTACATGATCTGAAGACAAATCCTAATATTTTATATGCTCTATTAACAGTAGAATCAATATGTTCATTCAATAATAATTTACAATCGAAAAGAATACCAAGATCTCTAATGGTGGTTTTACGCTGTACAGTATTATTTTGCAACATATAATTAAAATGAGTAACATTTTTATTTCTAGTATAACTTACAATGTAACATTTAGAAATATTAAGAGCTAAATCGTTCTCAGTACAGTATAGTTCCAATTTATTAAGTTCTTTCTGTAACAAATCACAATCATTAAAGGACTCTATACATTTATAAATCTTTAAGTCATCTGCATACAGTAGAAATTCGCAGTCATGAAAGTGATTCGATATAGTGTTAATATATATATTGAAAAGTAATGGCCCTAAATGTGACCCTTGAGGTACACCAGAAGTGACGTTTATAATTCGAGATTTAAAGCCATTAACATACACTAACTGAGAACGATTTTTTATGTATGAATCAATCCACCGCAAAAGACAACCATGAACACCGTAGGATTCCAGCTTTTTTATAAGTAGGACGTGATTAACCCTATCAAAAGCTTTGCTGAAATCAGTGTACACAACGTCAACTTGTTTTTTGTTGTCTAAACACTTTCCTACGTACTCACTAAACGGAATGAGATTGTTTAGAATAGATTTTTTACTACAAAATCCTGTTTGTTTAGGAGTTATTATTGTATTAAAATCCGGTTTAATTTTATTTACGACTAGGTGTTCCAAAATTTTACCAAAAACAGACAATATGGAGATAGGCCTGTAATTGGCTATATTTCTTTTATCGCCGGATTTATAAATAGGCGTGATATGGGATAATTTCCAAATTTCGGGAAATATACCCGTCTGAAGCGATTTGTTAAATAATAAAAATAATGGATAGGACAGATAATACGCACATGTTCTTATAAAAATAGGGTGTATTTTGTCAGATCCACATCCTTTATTAATGTTTATTGTGGTTAGATATTGTAAAATGTCTTCTTCTTGAATTGTTATATGCCCTATATTAAAATTTGTAGAGATGTGGGGCGTGTCAGTATTATTTTGTTGAGTTGTGTACACTGATTCGAAATATGTTGCGAAAAGATCACTTATTTCATTTCCGGATAGAGCTGTATCATTATTAAGAAACATTGAATTGGGTAGGCCAGTATCCTTCCGATGAATTTTTGTGTGCTGCCAGAAGTATTTAACGTTATTTTTAATATTATTTTCAATAAATTTGAGATAGTTACGGTGGTCTTGATATATTATGGTTTTCATTCTTTTGCGGAGTATTGAAAAGGTGTTGTAGTCATGAAAGTTACCATAAATTTTCCATTTCTTGTGATGTTTATCTTTTTCTTTAATAATTTTTATGAGAGAGTTGGAAAACCATTGCGGATATTTTTTGTTTTTACAATTGTATGTGGGACAATAAGAATCTAGAAAGCCATAAATAATGTTATAAAATACTTTAACATTATCATTAACATTTTGATGTATGAGTTTAGAATCCCAATCGACAGCGGATAATTTATAAATAAGACTTTCATGATCACATTTATTATCTAGGACAAATAATATCGTTCGATAGAAGATCAGAAAAAGAAACAAATGCAAGAATAAAATCAGCTTGGAAAAAATACTGGTCTTTAAAACAAATTTTTAAGAACGATAAAATCTCGCTATCAACAAAGAGGAAAATTTTCGACCTATGCATCAGCCCAACTCTAACTTATGGATGCCAGACAAGGGCATTTTCAGAAACTTGTATAAGAAAATTAAAAGTCTGTCAAAACAAAATAACAAGAAGCATACTTAACATAAACTGGAAAGACAGAATACCCTTAACCGAAATATATGCTAAATTAAAAACAGCAGATGTTATAAAATCAATAAAATCCTTGAAATGGAGTTGGGCAGGACATATAGCAAGGAAGAAAGAAGGTTGGGATAAAATAAGTACCGAATGGATACCACTAGGTAAGAAAAGAAAAGTAGGAAAACAGAAGATTCGTTGGGAAGACGACATTAAGAAGGTAGCAGGAACAGCTTGGGAAGTAAAAGGTAGAAATAGAGAAGAGTGGCTTATACTAGGAGAAATTTACGAAAAATAGGATTAAGTAATACAGGAAAAAAGGGGAGGCCTCGGTCCAAATAGGGCGTAATCCAATACTTAATATAAAATTGTATTATTTTTTATCGGTGTAAATTAGTGGATTAATAAAGGGCTATAATAATAATATCTATGCAGAGCACAGATAAGATAAGATAGTGAGAATTGGGGGAGAAGAGTAAAATTCATTCGGTTTGCAGATGACACACTCCTTTTTACAGAAAATACAGAAGATCTGAAAGCCTTGATAAAACAACTTGAATTAAAGGAAAATGAATAAGGGCTTCTTATAAATCAGAAAAAGACGAAGGTTTGCTAGAACCATCAGTTCAAAAGCTAGTACGCATGCGCATTTCAGTTAAAGTATTCGAACTCTGTAATTCTAAAATTCAAAATTACGAGAACTCAGTATTTTGTTCAAATAAGCTAAAAATGTTAGTTCAAATTCTTTTAAAACGGTTCTAATAGTTCCCGCTAGATAGGAAGTATTAGTTAGGGAGCTAAGGTGCAAAATAGTGTCTAATTTTTTCCAGTGATAGAAATGTATTTTTTAATTGATTATGTCATAATAAACAAGAAAATCAATTTCAGCTTGTAAAAAATATGTCACACGACAATATAAAAATTGCCTACATTAAGCGGTTCTGTTGCACTTGCGTCACCATCCAAAGCTTCTGTCAACCATTTTTATCACTTAATTATAGGCACGAACTATTATACTGAAGGACAGGCGAGTCTTGTGGGTAAAGGATCCACAGAAATGAAGCAGAAAGAGAGCGTCAAAAAAGTGAGTGCGATAGGAACAAGAGTCTGGCAAATGCATGGGTGCTTACGAGTCTATTCATGTTTTTTTTACTTTATAAAACTAATTACTTTAAAAAATGTTATTTGCAATTATATAAAATTAAAGACACATTTTTCTATAATTATATCAGGTTAAGCTTGACAAATATAAATATGTAAAACCATAGATAAACACATTTTTCTTGTAGTACATTTTTGTTGTTTAATTACACCATGACAAGTTACACAAATGTAAAATTGACATATATATTTAAATTTTAAAATACAAAATGGTAAAATTTATAGAATGTAACTAGGACATTTTATTAAAATAATAATAAAGAAAATAGATAGATAATATTTATGTACTTTATACAATACATTTTATAATTTTATAATAATAAAAATAGATCGAACTGAATATTTCAATTCTTCCTTAATTTAGATTTTTCGATCTTCCTTACACTGAGATTTGACATTATTTTGATACTGTTTAAAATATTGCTTCAAAGGCATTAAAATAAATGCATGCACAAAAACAGAAATTATTTCTTTCTTGTGATCAGACAAGGGAAAGAGAATGCATAATTTTCAATTACAGAATACACTGTTTCTTCGTATACAAGAGGTTTATCTATATATAATATTAATTTATTTTATATTAGGTTATTATTATTATATTTATCACCAGACAATTGTAGTAAAAATGCTATTTTTGGTTCTAAGATAAAAAAAACGATGACATAACGTAAATATTCCTGAAATTGTATTCTTTTACTAATGAAAAAGTTGAAATAATAATGTCATATTCAAGTTAGTTAAAATAGCTATTTACATAACAAGTGTGCAAAGAATGGTGCAAATAACGTATTCGTGCACAAGTTTTGTATAATACTTTTTGTAACGAGCAAAAATAACATAATCGACAATGAGAAAATTTATTGAATTTGAAGCGTGAATTTATTTTGACAGTTAAATATGGCATGAATTGACATTTGTTATTTGAAAACAAATTATTTATTTTTTCTCGTAAAGTTTGTTAAAATATGACTGTTTGATGGCGTTACAAGGTAATGTCTCAATTTCTTTAACTGTTTTCCATATTTTTAATCGCACAATTCATACTGCATGCTTATCTATTAATTCGACAACCCCAAATTTTATCTCAAATTTTTTTCTCTGTGTTTCTTTGGCAAAACATGAAAAGATATATCTGGATTTTTACATGCTGGTACGCAGCAACAATCGTTCTACATTATATATTTTATCAACACACCAAAAAATATTTCAAAATATCTGTATCTAATATGTAATACAGTTCAAAAGGAGTCCTGGATACAGTAATTCTAAAAATTACCGCTAAGTGGTGTAACGCTTGGCCGAATTTACCTATACCATAGTTTATAATTTAAATTGAAAACTAGCCTCCAAAAAAATATATCAACAATATATCAACAACCACCCTTAAAATCGGAAGATTCACACCAACGCCATCTGTTAAAGGTTGATGATAATGTGGAATCAAGAATATTATATAGGTTAAAGTAAAACACGTGCTCATCAGAAGAACTGTGAATACCAGTGTTGCCAGATAAAAAATGTTGATGTCCCTACAGAAAATGTAAAAAGTCCCTACATTTCCCTACATATTTTTTTTTCCTAATTTATAATCAAAGACGCGGGAATATCAATGTATTTCGAAGTTATATATATGAAAACCACAAAACATTTCTTGCAATAATATATTTTATAACAAATAAAGTATTATTCGTACAAAAACAAGAGATTAATTCTAATAAATATCACAAAAATATCTGACATTTAGTTATAAATATAATGTATAAGAAATAAACCAAGCAATTTAATTTGAAAAAGTAAATAATTGATAAATTATATATTTTTATGCATGGAAATTACATGGTTGCATGCACTAAAGTTACTGTCAAAAAATAAATGGCAAAATAGTTTACAAACATGACAAAAAAATAATAGGTGTTATATACTTTTCATTTCACGTATATTTCTTATTTTAAATGTCCTTGATACAACCGACCATTATCAAATAATAAAAAATAGGTAACATGTTAATAAACTTTATTCTTAAATAAACGATAATGATTATCGTTAAATTCATAGTCACAGATACTATTTTCACTCACTTTCTGCAACACAACAAAATACTCAGCACAAAAAATGCGTCATTGCGTCTGTGCGACTGCGATTCTGCGTGAATCATTTGTTTTTAATGTTGCCAACCGGAACGTAATAAAATGTCCCTACGAAAACACTTTTATTGGAACAAAACTCCCTACACATTTTTAATCATGAAATATCCCTACGCGTAGGGAAAAATCCCTACAAACGGCAACACTGGTGAATACAGACTAACTTTTATTGCACTACATACAGTATTGCCAAAACATATATTAGAGTATCGATATTTAGGGCTAACTTTTAACACTCCCACTAGCACAAAATATCGATAATTATTTCCAATTATCACAATTTCTAACACCTAAATTTTCTATAAATTTACAATGCTTAACTGAACATAAAGGTTTTGTTAAAATATCAGCTGGCATTTCATTAGTTTCTAAATATTCTATTTTAACTAAGTCTTCAGCTACTGCTTGTCGAACAAAATGGTGCCTTATATCAATATGTTTTGTTCTATTATGAAACAACCCAAGATATTGCCGATCCTGAAAGTTTAAAATAAAATCCTGTATAGGATTTCCTATCAATAGAATTACTGCCCCAGTCGGCGTCTACAAAGCCTTTCAAATCTGCATTATCTTTTGTAAAACCTAAACCATAATTTTTAGTACCTTGCAGATAACGCAAAACTCTTTTTGCTTGTTTCCAATGACTTTCTTTAAAACAATTATTAAATTGACTCAAATAACTGACTGAATACGCTATATCTGGTCTTGTTAATACTGCTAAATACATTAAGCTGCCTATTAATTTCTGATAAGGTACTTCAGTGCTTGAATCACTTTTTGTCTTTTCTTTATCAATTTCAATATTCTTTACATTAATTTCCATTGGAGTAGAAATTGATTTACATTCTGTCATATTAAATCTTTTTAAGATTTGATATATATAACGTTCTTGATCAAGAGTAATTGTACCATTTTTCTTATTAATATTTACGCTCATTCCTAAACAATATTTCAACTGACCTAAATCTTTGATTTTAAACTGTTGCCTTAATTTTAGCTTTAAATTATCTGTTTCTTTATTATCGTTTGAAAAAATAAAGAAATCATCAACATACAGAATAACTATTGTTAACAAATTATTATTAATCTTTGTAAACAAACAAGGCTCTAATTCTGATTTTTTATAACTCAAATCTTCAAGACAACTATTAACTTGCTCATACCAAGCTCTTGATGATTGCTTTAAGCCATAAATAGCTCTCTTTAACATTAATACCTAAACAAATGGATGTCAACTTCGACAACTAGTAACAAATTTGTTTATATTTGCCCTAACATAGGTCTGACACGCATGTTCTGTAATGAGAAGATGTCACAACTCCGTCACCACCAGCAACTCTAACTGTGTTTTCTTTTTTTTCTGTGATTACATAATTAACTGATCTGTAAATAATTTATATATTATATGTAGAGTTGAAAAACAAAAGTTGCATCATTTAAATTAAAATGTTATTATATTGTATTGCCATTTCATATTACAGAATTACATTTATTTTTATTTGAAATACGTTTCTAGAAAGTCTTTATATTTGTAACAGGGACTAAAAACGAAAAATATTTCGTTCTATTCCTATCCGAACGGAAACGAAATTTTTCGTTACCGTTTTTATCGTTCTCACCTAAATATTTTCGTTTTCGTTTTCGTTCACAGTAGTTAAATATCACTATTTTGAATAGATACTATCACGGTTTTCTGTGATGGGACAGGTATACATTTTTGTCAAGACCACAAAAAACCCTACTAACACGATAACAAATTGTTGGTTAACGAACACCTTAAAAAAACCATTTCTGTCGCTGGAAAAAATGAGACATCATTTTGCACCCTAGCGCTCTAAATATAATTGGCACTGTATTTTCTATTGTCATATATTATTTCTTTAAATTTTATTTATATTAATAAAATTATATATTTCAATAATGAAGGTAATATTTTTCGTCCGTTAAGATAAATTTATATTTGGTTTTCATTTAATATATAGCACAACTTGTTTTCATGTATAACTAATAAAATTTTGTAAAGTAATAGATATTTTAATCTGACATATAAATTTTTAGTAATATTTTTAAAGATGTCAGTTCAATACCAATTTAAACATTTTAAATACATAATCTGGGATGGCTAGCTCAGTGGTATGAAGTCGGCCTGTGGATCCTGAGGTCCCTGGTTCGATTCCCACAGGCGACAAATTTTCATAATTTGAAAAAGCTATCCCTGTGGCTCCTCAACCACTAACATGTTTGGGGGCCGTGATTTGACGACTGGTAACCGCACTTTACGCGCAAAATATATCACTTACCGAGATCTGCTTCAGCAGAGTGCCACACCCAGTAATGGGTAGAAGGCGTGATGATATATTTATTTATAAATACATAATCTTGAATTACATGGACACCGAATGTGACGTAATAGTTTTCATACAGGGAATAAAGTATATTACTCTTGAAAAAATGTATTAACAAATTAAGTAGGTACCAAACAACCATTGCATGACTACTTTGTAATTTTATTAACATCATATCAAATATCTTGCCAATACAACAAAAAACATATAAGAACGTTTTATAAGAGGTGTTGGATAAAACATATTGGACTAGTGCAGGGGTCGGCAAACTTTAGAGACAGAAGAGCGAAACATGTCCCTCACAAGGATTTAATTTTTTTTCAAGAGCCATAAATATATTTTTACAAATAAGGTTAATTTAATGAAACTTGATATTATATAATTATGTATAGCTTTATAAACAATACACACACAAAAAATTCAGTAATGATATAACAAAAGGTTGAGAATAAATTGAAAATTATTTGACAGATTTTCGAAAACTTATTGCCAAATGGCAACAAATTAAAGAACGAATCTGGAAAATAATTTTTAGTTTATCGATTTCGCGAATTATATTTAATTAGATTATTTTTTGACTCAGCAGTTAATTCAACTTAAAATATTTTGAACTAGGTCCATATCGATTAATTACTTATTCTTGGATGTTTTTTCCAAAATTAGTTGGTTTCTTTCTATGTCTGAAACGGAACTAAATCGATTTTTTTCACGCATTTTACTTGACGCATAGACAGTTTTAAATAATTATTTGGCAACTACCTATCATTTGTCACAAATAAAAGAATCTACAGAGATTATTTTCGCGAGAATAATCACAAGAGCTTTATTTTCACTATAATGACCGGATTAATAAAACGCACACATCTGACAATGAATAAAACATTTCATTGGTTTTGAGAAACGTCAAAAAATAATCTATAATAGTTATTTAAGTACCTCGGCGTTTTGCGCCTCATGCTAATAACATGCTCAGGGTCAGAAACGCTCATTTCATCTATGGTACAAACAATATTTTATGCACCACAAAATAACATTTAATTATATGTTCAAAAGATTAAAATAGGTACATTGGTTATATGTCAAAATGTCATTTTGCAGAATCAAGTATTCACAATAAACAAAAATTGTCATTTTATTTACGTATCCATAGAAATTATTTCTTGTGTTTTAGCCCTAAAAAGCGGGCTTAAACACTTCTTTGAGCATAAAATAAATAATGTACGAAAAAAAAAAATGTTCGGTTTGTAGCTTTCAGTTTTTAAATTTAATCATGACTTCAAGTTTTCGTCAGTTTTTTGGCTTCTCAATTTACTATTAATGAAATTCGTGTTCTACCCTGTTGTAGGAACTCGGCTCGTGAAAATGTGGTATTTTATAATATAAACATATATTAAATCAATTATTCTCGGAATAAATCGCTTTCAATTTCTTATAAATCAAAATATAGTATTTTGTCTCCATTTTCAACATTATTTCCAAAGAGCCGCATACAACTACCCAAAGACCCGCATGCGGCTCGCAAGTCGCAATTTGTCAATTCCTGGGCTAGTGTATAATGCATACTAGTCACTCAAAAAAAGTAGCTACTCGCCCTTAGGGCATCGTTACTAAATTTTTTCTTTCGTAACTAATATATCACATTCCACACTAGTACAATAAATTACTATTATGTAACTAGTGATTAAAGAAGGAGTTTTTTATCACTTGACAAAAGTGTGAAGTTTTACAGTATAAACACGTGTTGCATGCATATTATTTTCTACAATCGAAATATAAATAAAAATAAATAAAAAATTAAGTATCAAATTGTGATATTTTTTTGAAATTTAGGGTAAAGTTTTACCGATCCCTTTGGTTGTATTTTCCGGTCTCGATCGGTAAAGACAGATTTTTCAGTTTGAAAAGTGATCAGAAAGGAGTACTATTAATCGCAAAAAATAGTACTTATCATGAATGGTTATATGAAAAGTGACTTAACGAACTGTGAAAAAGTGTAAAAGTAGGTACTTTATATATATTTAATGAGCTAGTTTTATATATATATATATATATATATATATATATATATATATATATATATATATATATATATATATATATATATATATATATATATATATATATATATATACATAATATATTTAATAAGATAGTTTTATATATAAAACTATCTTATTAAAACTGATTTTTTGGAAAAAAACATTGTTTTTGACAAAACTGAATGAATGTTGCTTTTGTACAGTTTTACATCTAACTGCTATAAAAAACCTATTTCATTAATTGATTAAATAAACTTTTCTAACAGTATTGTCATATTACAAATACGTGCTCCTATTTTTAAATTAATACATGAATGCATAATAATTTAGGTTATAACAATTTTTTTTTACGTATACAAATACAAACTATCTATTGTGAAATATATAATATAAAACAAAAATTATTTAAATGAAAAAATATTATACAGGCTTATGTTAAAATAATGATAATACGACAATAAGATTGTTATCAAATGTAAATTAAACAAAATTATATCACGCAAGCTTGACACTTTTACGGAGGTAATGAATGAATAAGTTCATTTTAAATGCTAAAAAACTAGGGTAAATAAATTTAGAGAGATCAATATGACAAGACAAAAGGATGATATTTACTCAAATCGATATTAAAGGTACGCAAAATAAGTAGGTAGGGCTATAAGGAAAAACATAATTATCAATACGACTGCTATTTTATTACCTGACGGCTTTTTACTTTTCATAGAACTGTCCGCTGAATCTTGTGCCATATTAACAGTTGAAATGATTCTATTTATGTTTTACAGAGTATTTATAACATTGGTTTGGATCACCACACTAGCTTAAACGTCAAACTGACCATTAACTGTCAAAATTTAAACTGAAGATAGAAACATAAATGAAAGTGAATGAACAGGGGCACCAACATCCAAAATATACTTAAACAAGAGTAATAAAACAAAATTCACCAGTTATGATGAAACTTCACAGTTGTTATTAAAATTTTAAATTCTAAACATATGTTCAAATCGGTGTTTTTATAAACCTAGATTAAATTTCAATCTATTTTGCTCCGAATAATTGAGCATTAATAAAATACATTTACCGATTTTACAATCACTAGGTGAAAACCATAGTTACGCACAAAAATACTGTTTGTTTAATTTTAATTTGCACTTTTATCAAATGCTGGTGATAGGCCGGTTAAATTGACTTACTAAAATTGGATTCCCTTGATAAGTAACATGTATCAATTTAAATATAAAGATTATATAAATATATTATTTTTCTTTATTCGAATGTACATTATCCGCTTTATTAAAATTTCAATTGTAATCTGTAGTGTAAACTACAATTGTACAACCAGCCCTAAATATTTTTATTTTACGCTAGTTCATGTCAATCATGGCTCTATTGTTGGCTCAAAAATACTGATCATTTATAAATTATATATATATATATATATATATATATATATATATATATATATATATATATATATATATATATATATATATATATATATATATATAAATGAAAAATTATCTCATAATGTTGCTTTTGCCAATAAAACTAATATTAAAGAAATTTGATATTAATAAGTTCATATTTGCAATGAACTTATTACATTTTTGACTTTTAGCTATTGCTAATGATGAACAACAACACTGTAAATGAATTACAAAATCTATTCATATTTTTTTATTGCACTGACAATGTTTTACAAAATTACTCCTCTTACTCTAATTTGAACATAATTGTTAATTTCTAAAAGTAACTTACATACGAATAAAATAACAAAAATTTTGAACACAAATTGAAAACAAATAAGCATTTGAAAATAATAATAAAAAATTCGTTATATAATAGTAATTTTTATAATCACTTACTTTATTACTATCAGTTAATTAACAACTAAGTATATGGAAGATCTACAACTATTACAATAATCAACTTGATAAAACAATTAGCAATAATTAACAAAATAATACAAATGAATTAAGATTAGAAACATATAAACACACTTATCTGACATAAATTTTACAAGACACATTTTATTGAAAAATATATACGAATATTGTTTAAATATATCACAAAATTACGTTTGAGATGCATAAATGTTTATAAATATAAATACTATTTATTGAGAGATTCATAGTAAAAATATTTTTTAATTGTTACATAACAAAAAGATATTTTGTTAATAAAATTTTAATAAATAAAGAACAATAATTAAATAAATATAATTGCCACTTTTATATGAACTAAACATAGATTTCCATCTTTATGGTTTCTTAATAAACATTTTTCTTCTATTGGAAGTAATATATTCGTAGCTTAGTATTTAATATTACACTAAATGACTAAAGACCTCTGCATGCGCTAATTTGTAACTTTGTGAAACTCTTAATAGAAATGGTGCAGTTTTATTGAATATATAAATTGCAATTAGAATTTTGACTATTTTTCGAGAAAGAATAATTTATCTATGTCAATGTTAAACATGCAAGTATAATTTCAACAAAAAAACAAAACAAAAATTAAAAAGAAGTAACAGCCCGCTATAGAAAAGATTTAGGTAATCACGAACTTTGATTTAGCGAAACTATATTGTCAAATATGTTAAAACAACCTGTTACTATTTAGTTTTCAGAATGGGGTTTGGATTAATTTTTATCGTGTTAGACTAGCTAATCCACATCTAAATCTGTTTTGAAAATCGAATTGTCAATTAAGATAGATGAATTTTTTTCAAAGCTTGATTATTTGTACGATTATCTATTTTAATATAGTACTTAATGATTAAAAATAAAATTATGTTATTATGAAATCTTATTAGATAACTAAAAAATAAGCACCCGTTTGTAAAAAAAATGATTTCTAAATTCACTATTGTTAAAATAATGTTTGGCTACCTTTATAAAACAAATGATTATTATAGCATGGCCTCCATTATTTATTATAATTTAATTATAATTATGAAGTTATTTCAATAATGGCACAGTATTAACATGGAATTGCCAGTGTGTATCTATCGATCACCCTGTATATAAGGAATATTTTACTACAATTTATTAAAATCAATCAGTGGTATTTATTTAATAATTATTTAAATTATTATTATTTAGTTTCAATTTTACTATCATATAATTTTCATGAAGAATAAATTTATGATATTTATGATATATTCAATTTCAGACTTTCAAAAGTTTATAATTTTTTAAAATTATATTAGTAAAAATTTCTTGCTTTTCTAATTTTTATATAGAAAATAAATAATTAAAAAGAATTTCCATTACATATATGTTTTTTATAATGCATCAAAAAAAATAGTTATAGTTTAAAATAAAATAAAAATGAATGCAAGAGTTCAATGGATAAATTTTATGAAAATAATATTTTATGAATAATGTTTATTATAAATTTTTTATTTTTAATAAAGAGAAATTATTCCTGGCAAATACTTGTATGCATAGTCAGTTCAATCATTGTCCAAATAAAATTAATTTAAGATAATTTTTTTTAAACAAGTAAATAACCGGGCAGATGCTGTTTCAAATTAGCTTGAAAATCGTGTCCGAATCATAAGTGGTTTTAAATCGCAGCACTTGATGACTTGAATCTCATAATATAATTAGGCCCGCTGTTAAATTCCAATTTTACATTAGCTTTGTTGTCTTTTTAAAAACGTACACAACAAAAAAATGCCAGTTTCATGCATTGGTTTCTTGTCGTAAATATCAGTATATCTTCGACAATCAATCAGAATCAAAATTAAATACGTCGTATAAAACTACACTTTTAAGAACCAAGTGAAGTTGGATCAAGCACAAGCACAGCCATATAGTTCTGTCTACTTGTCAGTCACGTAATCACTAAATTCGTGAGCTATTGTAGTGTAAAGAACTATATGCCACTTGCATAATACTTACGTTGATAATTTTGACCGTATCAAGTGAATTACTTCAATGCATTTTTATTCTGAGATACAGTTTAAAGCTACTAGCATAAATAAAATATTGTTCAAACCAACTTAACAAGTTTAAATAAGTATGAGACTTCAATCTGATATAGGTATTTTATTTCGGAACCCGCTTAGGTTATTTACTTTTGTTTCAATTCAATAGTGAACTAACTTGACATTTAATTCAAACTTAAATTCTTATATTTATTTCAGTGTAAAACAAATGAGACTCAATTGATAGAATATATAAATAAAAGTTCTTCACATTTTTTCACATTTGACGAATTGTGTTCTAATACTTTGACGTAAAAATATAATTTAAAAAAAATACTGATAGCAGCACAAATACCGCCTGGTTCTGGTATCATTTGTATACTACAAGTACAATTATCAATCATAATTGAAATTAAGTTTACAAAAAATGAAAGTAAAAAATCAAAACA
Organism: Pterostichus madidus; assembly: GCA_911728475.2. Lineage (NCBI taxonomy): Eukaryota > Metazoa > Arthropoda > Insecta > Coleoptera > Carabidae > Pterostichus > Pterostichus madidus. Next base: position 21,971,661 of record OU452301.1, on the reverse strand, counting down.
TATTGCAAACTGTTTCTTGTAACATTTTTATTGTAATTGAAACTTTTCTCGTTAAAAAAAATCAAAACATTAAATCAACAAAAAGATATTAGTCCAAATAATCAACTGTTTTATTACCAACATTATATGCTACCACACTAACATGGTCCAACTTTCCTGGCAAAATCTGCACTTTCTCCAAACATCTTTTTCTACGTATCTTTTTCTCTTTTTGTGAAATTTCGACCAAGATATCATTTTTGTTATCGAAATATAAATCTACATCTTCTAAAGTATGTCTCTTAGCTGCCGTAATACTAACAGTGTATCTCAGAAGGTTTTCGCATAAACTTTTAGCTGTTGTACATTGCTTTTCCTTTCCCGAAATACCGCGTTTCAAAATATCTTCAATTAAGAGGAGTGTTAATTCATATTTCTGAATCGGGGTTACATATGGAAGTCCATCCTCATTTCTTTGAATAACTAGTCGAGGAGGCTGTAAGTCTATACTTGTTTTCGATCTTAGAAAATTATACTTAGAAGTAGATTCATTCGAAGCATTTTTCATTTTAAAAACCCCTGAGGCTGAACTACTTTTAGATAGAGGATTAAGTTTATTTTCACTTAATACATTTCCGGCATTAACACGTTTAGACTTCGAACTAGTTCGCTTATTACTACTTTGACTAGATTTGTTACCAACATTTTTAACATCTAAATTACTTTTCTTCTTTTCGAAACTATTATCAGCAATAAACTGTGCAATTAATGGATTACTATCACCAGAATCATAGCTACCTACTGTTTTGTTTGACTTCAAATTATTTTCTTTGTTCCTGGAAGCGGCAACATCTGACTGTGATGAGTGTGGTTGAGTTTTGGTTTTGCTGGAATCACTGGTGGATGGTTGTTGTGCCAGGCGAACGACATTTGATGGCGCTGTAACCTTAGGCGGAGTTTGATCCTTGGTTCGCGACGAAACTGAAAGTTTGCGTTCTCGAGGTGGACGAGAATCCCGAGATGATGGTACGTTTGCACGTGAAGCTGATGATTTATCTACATTTTTAAAGTTAATTAATTAATTTACATAACCAATTTTGAAATTTTTAAAACTATTATAATATAAATACAATTAGTTAGAATTAGTTATGGAGTAGATGATATCACATTTAAATAAAGTCTGCGGAGTTAGTTTTTCTTTTTAATTGTATTTTCTCTTTCCAGTGCGACCTTTTCATTCTATTTTCTTTTATAATTATTTTAAATTTTATATATAAGCGAATGCAGGGTATAAACTCTATCCCACATAACTGATCAGTCATTTGAAATATATACGCGTAATTGGTCAATTTTCAATAGCTGCCACAATGTTAAAACGATGACAAGTGTCTATAAAATTATTTTAGAAATTTAAATTGGGTTTCTCTCACAGTGATTAGTAATAAGACACCGTCACAAGTATCTCTCTGCTGCATTCATACGTGGATCAAGGTAATAAAGTATTCCAATTCACATACATAGTTTTACTTGAAGCACAGAACATTTTATATTCCATTATTAAAAAACTTACCAGGTTCTTAAGATCGCTGTGATTATTGGAGAATACAAAAATGGTGCGACTACCACAGGGTTAACTTCTAATTATACTTTAATTGACATAAAATTTTGTTAATTAGTCTATTTAAGAATATTTAAATAAAAATATATTTTCTTCCTTTCCATGGTACGTATCTAATTTTTACCAATTGTAAAATACATCTGCTCAATAGAAATTACCGTGTTGCGAAACTTTTATATTCTTAACTTACCTCTATTTATTGGTGCAGATTGTTGAGCATGGCGCATCTGTTTGGATTGTTCATTCGTAATTGAATTTACAGTATATTTACACACAGTTGGATCGTAATTATCAGTTAAGCCGTCGCTAGCTATCATCACTATGTCACCTGCATCTAATGTAGTTACAGATAAAGTTAAGTTGTTCAACTCTGGATTAATACCTAGAAAGTAAATAAATTATTTGTATTCTGCAGAACTGGACCCTAGAATAGTAAATAATAAAATAATAGTATTAAAATTTGGTTAAAATGTATTGCATACAATATTAGAAGAAAAATAATTTCTACAAAAAAAGCTAAATGGTACAAGAGAATTTCTTAAAAAATATATATTTATACCCGGGGTCGCAAACTGGCAACCCGCGAAGGCAATCAAATTTGAGCCGCCATTATTGGAAAACTTTCATTTCATGATACAAGATACAATTATCAAAAGAAGCGTTAGCAAAATTTGATAACCCATGGAATATCATAAAATGAAGTTATGAAATGCATATCCTACGTTTTATCTACATTCGTGAAATATAAAAAATTAATGGAAATTTTGTTGAATTAAGCCGGAACTTAATGTAGTAGGGAAAAATAAAAAATAATTTTCTAGATACTGGATTTCAAGGCGTTAATATTTGAAAATTTTAATGTGACGACGTTTCAAGTAAATTTAACTTTTTTGTTATTTAATAATAATTTTAAAGTTAAAAACATTTTATCAAATAAAGAGCGACAACTACTTGAATCAAATTGCGACTCAGCCTGTAAATTCAAAATTAATATCTGTTATATAGTTTTTTTTTTGTGCCTGTTTTTATTATTATTTTTTGTTTCAAATACTGTCCAAACATCAGTTTTACAAATTTTCAGGGCAAGAAGAGGAGACCAAAATAAGAACTTTTTGTTATATAATATAGGGTCATTTATGTATATGTACATACTTGAAAAGCCCTGGTGATTATTTCGGGTATTTTGATTAAACTCAACAAATCTAGTCTGTGGAAATCAAATCAATCACTAGAATGTTCTTATTAAAAAACATGAAAAATTCAAGTAAAAGATAAGATTTCCTCATACTAGATTTGTTAAGTTTAATAAACATATCCGAAATAATCAACTGGGGTTTTCAGACTTATATTGAAATTAATACCGTTCGATAAAATTTTTCTGAATTCAATCATATATACCCTTACATAATAAAACTACTGAGAAAAATGTGAGGCAATTAAAACAAATTTTATTTATTAATTAATGTACAACTGGGCATGAATGAAAAACAAAAGAACAAAATCTAGATGCTGTCAAGTAATATTGTTATACTAATTGTTGTAAATCATGATTTTTTGTATTTGGCGATTATTGCTGTGTAAATATGGACAATAATTATAAACGAACATTTATTTACCTTATTAATTTATGGTTAATGCCGTAAAAATGCAATACAAGCTTGCAATATTTTTGCTACGAAATATGCACATAAACTGCGGCCAGGAAGAAATATTATAAAGCGAATATAAAGGAATATGAAATATAATGGTTCATATTCGCGTAAACGTGACAAACAGCGGCGAGTCATGAATAATGAAGTAATAGAAACTGCACTCATACTTCTCATACAACAATACAATCCAAAAACCTCCACACGTGAAATTGTCCATGGACATATTTCAAAACCTTATTCTATAAATTGTTATATGATATACATAATACTGACACTGAACTCAAGATAGAGAGTTGCGAATGATTTTTAATGAATTATCAAGAAAATACTATCGAAATTTATAAATAATGGTCTATTCACGAGAAATAATGAACATGTATGGGCAGTAGAAAATCTGTATATTTAGAAAATAAAGGCAATCAAATAGAACATAATTTATAAGGAGTAATTAAAAATTATTTATTTGTTAATATTAATTTATACGATATTTTGTTTTTCATCCTTGACCTATTGTACATTAATTTATAAATAAAATTTGTTTTAATTTCAATCGCATTTTTCTCAATATTTTTATTATGTAAGGATATACAACGTGTACTGGGCTTCCAAATTTTCAAGAGATAGCACTGATTTCCATGCATGAAAGGTACATGTCAGATTCATTTCTAGCTGGTCTCCTACAGCGGATGCATGTTGTAATTTCAGTATTTTGTATTTTATTTGTTGTAGAATATTGTTAGTTTAAGTAGTATTTTGATAGGTAAGTAGTTATTAACTGTAGAAGTGTTGTAGTTAGATCATATTAATTTGTAGTTTTATATATTTTATTTTAATATTTAATACTAATATTAATTTTTCACCTTTTTTGAGAAAGAACTAAAACCGGATAGATCGCTTTAAATGCAGTCGTAGACAGCAAATATTTCTGTTTTTCATTTTTTGTTTTGAGAAAATTCCATCGTAACCACTAACTAATCTATAAACTTAGTTTTTATTTCTATATGTTATTTATATAGGGTAGGTGGCTTAGTGGTATCGAGTCGGCCTGTGGATCCTGAGAACCTTGGTTCGATTCCCACAGCCGACAAACATTTTCACCACATTAAAATTATCCCTGTGGCTCCCCCACCACTAACAATTTTGGGGGCCGTGATTTGACGGCTGGTAACCGCATTTCACGCGCATAAATATATCACTTATCGAGATCTGCTTCGGCAGAGTGCCACATCCAGTAATAGGTAAAAGGCGTCATGATATATTTATTTATTTTTTATATTTACAAAATATATGTAATACTTACTTTGTCGATACTTCAAAAATTATTATCGGCTGTATCATGTAACATACCGTTAATAATAAGCGACATCGATAAATATTAACTATCAACTGTATTTTTAAAGACTATTTCTTATTTAGATATTATGTAAACTGTATCGTTAAGATAGTTGTTAATTTTTAATTTTTATCGACATCGATAATAAACCAACGTGGATTCCATGTTACTAGGTTTGACAACGCTGGATTTGTTTTGACGTTTGTCAAATTTTGAGGTTATGTTGAAATGGCGAATAAAAGGACGTCCAGAACAACAAGATAACAGTTAGAAATAATGATCGATTTCATTTGTGCAAACAAGGAAATGGTAACTCAAGATAAAACAAATCCGAAAGATATTAATACATATCAAAATAAATGGAAAGAGTTGTGTGAAATATTAAACTCTAGTATATACATCCAAACTGTATTTAATTGCTAAATTATGTAAAATAATGCATGAATATATTATTTTAGCAGCTTTTAAGGGATGATACACTAATGCTCTAGTTTTTGTAAGACATCTAAATCGCATTTTTAATATGCCGATGCATCGTTCTACCGTGTTTCTGATAAGGCAGTGATTTTGTGTATATCTCGCTTCTGGTGTACCAGTTACTGCATTTTCAATAGGAGTTAATAACCACGGTTCCAGTGGATATCCTGAATCTCCTAAGAGCCATGAATTTCTCTCACCATTTTGATATTTTTCAACTAAATGTCTTCTAACGACTGATGTCGTCCATATTGCAGAATCATAACATGAGCCTGGGAATCTGGCATTTGCAGAAATAATATTTAAGTTGAAATCGCACAAAAGTTGAACATTAATACTATCAAAACCCTTTCGGTTAAAGTAAACTGCTGGTGGATAATTTTCATCTGTAGCAGGTGGCGCTTTTATTGCTATATGTGTTCCATCGATACAACCGAGAATCCCACCAACATTAAAATTTTCTGTAAACCTGTTATTAAAAATGAATCCATAGTAACTCCTTAATTTGTAATTACTGATGTACAAACTTATCCTTGCTTGACAGATAAAATTTCTTCATCAGTAGTAGGGAATGTTATATACTGTCTCATTAAATTATTAACAAATATGTTAGTAATTTCTGATATACAAGCACTAACTGAAGCTTGGCAAAGACCAATTTTAAAATCTTAACTCAATTATTCCGAATAATATGATAAAACTCTAGACATACCCTTAAATGTTTTGATATTTTTGTAATCCACACGCTATTCATCAAGTATGGAGATATAATTTTCATATCTCTTGCCATTTCTTTATTAAATCGAAATAAATTTTTAAAAGAACTATCTGGTAAATCGAAAGGGTTACATAAATCTCGAATTATCTTTCTAATCTCAATTCATTCCTAAAATAAGGAAAACTGTAATCATGATATTGTTATAGGTAATAATTTTTTTAGATATACATTATGTACTTTTCTTCGATTTCTTGTATTTCTTCCAATATCATGGCATCAATAATTAATCTGAATGCCATTTTTTCAGTTAAAACTGATTTTTTAATGTTTTCTCTGCAAATTTCACAAAATAGATCGAATTTAATATATTTATGATATACTTATCGACGGTGTTTATTATTAACAACGTGGCGTGCACTGTCTTTAAAAATAAGGAATTTATCGAGTTAAATAAGCGATAGTCGTTTTTGTAAATTGTTATATGATAGCTAAATGTAACTGTTGTCGATAAAAAGGCTTAGCGACGTCTTTAAAAATTAGCGATGTGTTACATGATACAGCCGTATTATTGTTAATAACTTAAAAGAAAAGGCAATAACAAATAAATCTATAGTCTTCAAATAAATTATACTAGATGTTCATCATCAAACTGAGCAATGAAATGTGTACCTTTCGTTTAGTTTAGCTATCTACCAACAGTTAGCATATTTTAATTTTGGAAGCTCAATACGCTTGAATTCAGAAAAACAATTCTATTGAACGGTATTAATTTCAATATAGCGTTCCATTAAAAAATATATAACTTTGTGCTGTAAGTTTTAAAAAATATTTTCTTCTATAATTAGATGTCTCCTTTAGTCTGCTAAAACTTTGTTATTCATTTTTTTTTTTTTGTATCTTTAATAATAAAGAAAGTAATGGACCTGGCTCATTTAGCTGGTATATCTTGTAATGTCTGTACGTGAAGTATGAAACTGTTATACATTTTCACTAAAAGGACTAGTAAAAATATACATTATTTAGATAGTGTGCAACTAACTTGATTTTATACTTTGTATATAAGATATGCAGTAAACTCACCATCAACTGGACCAAGTGCACCTAACGCATCCCTCATATCTCGGTTACTATGCACATCATGAGATCCTTTTGTCAATTCTCGAACACCGTATTTTGGAGAATACACATACGCTAATGTATCACCAACATTACAAACACAGCAAATATACTTCTCATTCGACTGTTCATTAAAATTTACACTAGTTCTACCCTGGCTTGTTTCTGAATTTGATTTACTAGAATCAGAACTGCGAACAGGTCGAATTACTGGTTTTCTACTATCAAGTCCTCCTACAATATTAGGAACTACGAATAACGGTTAGTATTATATTTTTCTAATAACAATTTATTGTTATAGTATTTAAAATTCGTACCTCCAGCAATACTAATTGTCGCACTTTTATCATCAATTCTACCTTTCTCATTATTAACAGATCCAGAGCTACTCTCCTGATTTAATGGCTTTTTATAGTTAGTAGATTTAAGTGGTAATACCACAGCTACTGTTAAAGTTGTCAACATTCCTTGATTTTCCAGAATGAGATTATGTGCACAATTAAAGGCCCGTAAGAGAGATACAAACACTTCCGTAGTGTTGCTGATTCGATTCTCGTTTGATCTAGTAGGAGATTCGGGTGTTATACCATCTACTGACTTTCTACAGCCAAAAAAATCAGGAGGTGGCGTGAATGAAGTGTTTATTGGTGAGTTTTCAGTAGGAGAAGTACAAGACGGGTGCGAGAAATCAAAAAGAGTTGTATCATCAAATATGGTTTTGTTTAGGTAGTGTAGACAACCATGTATTGCTGATTTTGCTGCTATGCACGCCTTTTCACCTAGAATAAGCAAAATCGTTTTAAAGTTTTCTGATCATTAAATATTTAGTTAAATATTTGGTTAAAGTGTACGATATGAATAGTGCTAAAAATTATGAAGAAACCGTCCATGTAATAAATTTCTCATAAAATTTTGAGCTAAATATTTACACAATTTTAGCAAATATCCTTAACGCTGCAGTGGTGACCTATGGCATAATATTTTTTTTTAATTACAATAATACTGTACGAGACGGTATTTTAGAGCTCATATATCTACCAAACTTTAAGTAATTTATCAGCAATAGCTAATTACAGTTTGAAATGTCACCAAGAAAAATGAAAAATAATTATTACGGAAAACAATTGTTAAGTAGATCTATGTCCTTTTGAAGAGATTGTATATGATGGTAAATTGTATCTTTAATATTTTGTTTATTTTTAAATAAAGCTGTTTTAATGTCCAAGTTGTCTATAATATAAAGAATTCATAAAATTTATCTGTCACCCATTGCAGGGTTAAGGGATCTTTCTGATTTTTTGCGGTAAAAAAAGGAGATTTTAAATTATTTTTTATATTTAAATCAAAACCATTTATTAAATAGCAATTTTTTATAGACATTAATATATACTTTAAGAAATATAAAAAATAAATGTCTACTTAATCTTCTTTGATATTAGGACCTACGTGCGTGCCCAAAAATGATCTAAAAGAAAAAAAAGCGCTCTACGGTGCCCACGATTGCTCCTCATTGGTTCACCTTAAACAAAAAAAAAACAAACGGCATTTGAAAATATATACTTATATCTTCTTCGTCATCTACGGAAAAGTAAAATTTTTAAAAATTACAGTTTTTTGAATATGTTTAAAAGCCCGCTAATTCAAAATCAGCACATACTTTTAGAACAAAATTTATGCTTTCAAAACTTTTCCGTAGATGACGAAGAAGATGAAAGTATATATTTTCAAATACCGTTTGGTTTTTATGTTTAAAGTGAACCAATAAGGAGCAATCGTGGGCACCGCAGAACATTTTTTTTTCTTTTAGATCATTTTTGAGCATGCACGTAGGGCCTAATATCAAAGGAAATTAAGGAGAATTTTTTTTTATATTCCTTGAAGTATATATTAATGTATATAAAAAATTGCTATTTAATAAATGGTTTTGGTTTTTTACCCAAAAAAAACAGAAAGACCCTTTAAAACGAACAACTCGTTCCCCCAGAACTGAAGTTCATTGAACTAATTTTAAGCTTAATAATTCTATAAATCATACAATTTACAAAATCAGGTAAATTTAAATAATATCGTGCAATGATAGTCCCGAGTGGAGAAAAAAATTCGTTCGTAATAACTTGTTCTATAGTGGGTACCAAACTAAATACCATACTTCAATCACATTTTCTTTACCCCAATTTACACCATCCGCTAAGGCTAAAATAGCTGAATCACTTCGTGCTATGATACCATAGCAATCTGCAATCGGGTTTCCATTTTTACATTTCGTTACTTGATTCAAGTCGTAAAGCGAATCAGACAAACCATAAACAAAATCAGATCTTTTGCTCCATTGACCTGGTAATGAATCTGAGTCATCGTTCTGATTTCTTGCGGAGTTTTGAGTAACATCCTGAGATCCTACAAATTATTATTTAAATAAAATTATACAAAAAACTAATTAAACAATGAAAACATACGTATAAAAATACATGCATAATTCACATATTTGGTAATATTTTAATCTTGCATTTGTACTAATGGTGTTACATAAGGAAATGTGTAATGTGTGAGGAATATAAATGCAGTAAATCTGAAAAAACATGCAAGCAGTGTAAATAGTTTGAAGCACATGCAATGCTACCAAAACAAGAACCAAAAATTTTACCCTGAGTGTTAGGCCGTTCCTTTAACCTAATAATCTTTCCCTTTTTCCTATGTTCAAATGGGTTACATTCACTTTTACTCTTACTTAAGCTAAAATTCTTATTTACACCATCACTGACAGCCAGTTGACTATCATCTTTGCTAGTCACTTCATCACAATTAATGGGGTTTTTATTTTTACATGGTGCGCTAGCCTCGTTATTATTATTTGTGGTTGTAGTGTTTTGACTATTACCATCATCGACAACAGCAGTAGAGGTTAGGTCGGTTAAACTGCCTAAACTACGACTTTTGCGGTTGGTAACTTGATAAGATTGACCAGCCACCTTTATTACCATTGTAGTGTTATCTAAAGGCTTTTTACTACGTAAAGGAACAGGTGATTTGTGTTTCGGTTCGGCTGGAAGAGAATATTATTGTTTATTACTTATGTTTATACAAAAAAAAATGTATCTTTAATTTAAGAAACATATTTTTTAGCTCACCATTGGGAGCTCGAAAAATAAAGTCGTTAAATTATCATTAAAAAGGCGATTAGAAAATTTTAGTTTTACAACAAACTGCATTCATAGACTTGGTATACGCAAATATTTAAAATCAGGTCTTATCTCTAAATAATTTTATTTCAAACTTACATATGCAGAAAAAAAATATAGGGACTAAAGCTACAATCGAGAGAGAGTTAATATTTTTTCTTGATAGCTTTTGAGTAATAATATAAACTTACATTTTTAAAGACAATACAACAGAAATTTGAAATTACTTAGTTATTGGTCAATCAAGTCTGAGTCGCTGATATAGACTTGATATATGTCTTAAAAATAATTTAATCAGTATCAGTCAAGTAACCAATAGGTTTATTTAATTTTTAACAAAATGGTATCAGTCAATAAATTATGTACGAGTACATCAGTTGAATAATTTTGAAAATATGTCACTCAAAAAAACAATGAACAAAAATGAAAAATAAAATTAATTCAGTACCAGATTGTGGAAATATGAACCAGAAACAGAGTTTAATTTCAACATACTACAAGTAACATTTTCATCACATTAAAATTGTCCTGTGGTTTCTCTCATCAGTCTCCTCTAATATTTTGAGGACCAGGACTTAACGACTGGTACCCGCACTTCAGATGCAAAAAATATCACCAAGATGCTATAGCAGAGTGCCATACCCATTAATGTGTTATAATATATTAACTTTACTTATTTATATTTTAAAATAAATGATTTCATTTAAAAAATTAACTTCTAACTTAATTCAAAATTTAACAAAATAAAAAAAAATTAGTCAATTTATCTCTTTTCTACGGTACCCTAGATCGTAATTGCTTAACAAATGTAGTTAAGTAAAAAGTTAAAGAAAACTGAGTAAAGAGACAAATTGTACCATCAACAATTTTAATATCAGTTGCACCGTTTTCACTTAATTATGAAAAGTGTCAAAATGAATGTTTGACAGCAATGTTAAGTTACTCATTTGATAGTTCATCTCGAAGATATTGTTTATTAAAAAACTTAATATTTAGTAACAGCGGTGCAACTGGTTATTATTCTCGTTATTTATGGTATAAGTACGTACGTTAAAAATAAATTAGCACTCTCAATTTTTAGTCAAATAAGTTCATGATCGCCACGTCGTTAAATTTAAAAATACTTGATTGAAAGTTGTATATTTGTTATTTTAACGATAAATATTGCGATTATTATGAAAATTTTTATGTATATATGACGTATATGTTGTACGAGAGTCACCATTGAGATTTCGACCATTGTAAGAACTACGACTTTGGTTAAATTAGATAAAAGTTAGTACATTACTAGGCCAATTTAACGATATTTTTGTTTTCCCAAAAATGTTGAAATCAGAAAAAATATGCATTTTAATGAAGATAATTTGAAGGTTGGTTCCATTTAAAAATTCATAAATTTCAGTCATATCTGCCCTATAAAAATATTTGCCTATCAATATCAATTTTTCCCGATATGTATCCATTTAAAAATTAAATGAGAATAATTTTTTCGCCATTATGTAGCAAACTAAAATGGTAATAAGATCATGATAAAGTTTATAAACTTATTTAAGAATATGGTTTAACCTAATTTGACAAATTCAAAATTGGGCTTTTATATATATATAATTTTTTTTGGAGATTCCAAATCTGCAATAAAAAATGAGTGTTCCCATTTAAGATTACAAAGTTGCCCCCCGTTTGGTATCATTGGATAGATTTTTGAAAAATATTTGTCACGTATTTTGTCGTTTTTCGATCCAATATGTATTTCGCAAGATATTTAACCGTCCCGGAACTTCTCCCCTCCCAGTATATATACTCATATGACATATGTTATGAATAGGATGCGGGCACTCACGTGACATTGTGACGTTTTTGTGACGTAAAAACAGCTGTCCCGTGAAAGATCACTGCGCCACCTACAAAAATTAACTATTTTTGAAGGTGGCGCAGTGATCTTTCACGGGACAGCTGTTTTTACGTCACAATATCACGTGAGTGCCCGCATCCTATAAGCAGTATACTATCATTATGGAATATGATAATGGCAATTATTTTATAATAACATACCTACAGGATGTTTGCACATAAATTGTCATTGAACATGTACGTATCTTTTTATTCAAATTAAATAAATTTTCTGAAAACATATTTAGGTATTTTATCAATCTTTGTAATTATAAAAAAATTAGTAAACGTGCAAAGATTATTTTTCATCTGTTACAAAAATAGTTACTGAAAAAAGATTTTTATGAAATATCATATTTAAATTTATTTTAAATATGAAAGCAGTGCATTATTTATTTTAAGCCTTTTATTTAGAAAACCAAAGTACCTCTTTGTTTGAAGCACTTTAAGAAAGGAGTAATTAATGTTAATTGTTAATTGAATTGAATATCAATTATAAGCTAAAGCATCCAAAATAGAATAAAATTTCATAAATATTTATTTACAACTGTAAACATAAAATTATTAATTATAATATCAATTTAAATTTGAAAAAATAAAATAATAGTATATTACATAATAAATCGGGAAAGTGATATTTTATTTGACGAAGTGGTTGTTGGAAATACGAGGCCGCAGACCGAGTATTTTAATCCGCTGAGTGAAGTAAAAACACTTTTCTGACGTATTATGTAAACTATTTTTTCTTAAACCGTTTAATTTAATCAATATTTATTCATAAATAATTCAAAATGTTTAAATTTTTTGATATTAATTGTACTGACAGCAGACTACGTATCCAAGGCTACAACAAAAATATCAGTCAGGTAAAATCTTTACCCGACTGTTATTTTTGTTGTAGCCTTGGATACGTACTTTACTTGATAGTTTTTGTAAAAACCTACTATCCATACTAAAATTGGTCAGGATAGTGATAGTAGTCACTTTTTTGCCTGTTTCACCGTATTTCAAACAACCGCTTCGTCAAGTAAAATATCACTTTCCTGACTTCTTCTATACTATTACAGTTGTTAAACAATATTTATTTACATAATAAGGCCTGAAAGTGATACTTGACTGGGCGAACAAGCATTTTTCAGTGAGCTGTAGGCGAACTTTGGAAGCTTAAAGCCCACTAAAAACACTTTCAGGGTGTGTTACGTAACAATTTTTTTTTTGCAACCCTCAATGACATTCATGGTTTCACAACAAAATGAAAATATTTGCGCAAAATAAACTGATCACCATGGAAACATTCATTTTGTGATTTCTTTGCAATTTAGGGATCGGTAACAATGGATTTTCCAATCTAAAAAGTGATTTTTGGGCGATCGCGAAAAAATACTGGAAATTTAAATTACAGGTATTATTTTATGAATACAGTTGTAAATACATCATATGTCTTTTTCGTAGATGTTAAATTTTTACTAGTCATATTATAAAAATTAAACTTAGAATTACCTGCTTCATCTTGTGTATCTATGAAATCTATATCCGGATCAGTAATTGATAAATGTTTTTCTACTCTTTTAACTGTTGTTAATCCTCCACTAGGTCCTGTTGAACATCCTACGACGGAATCTGTTCCTGTCAAATAGGTGCCAAGCTCAAAATTTGGCAAATCATTTGGGCTCTTGCCGTATAGGACTGGGGGTCCATCTTTTAATTTAATTTGCCTGTAAACATCACATAAAAAATGAGCAAAACAAATATAGCTATTTTTTATTTCCATGTTTATTTTTAATTTTACCCCGTCAGATATTTGGTAATGAAAGAATTCTCATTAACATTAGATTTTCTTTCTCTCGGTTCATTATGAAAACTTAATTGTCTAAAATAACTGGTAACTTTTTTTCTGAGTGATGTCATGTTCTGGAAAAGATAAATAAACAAAGTTGTTTTTATCTGTCACACTCGAAAAAACATTCACTTAACCTAAAATATAACTTCTATTTAAATGCATATAACATTCTCTTAGAATATAAATAATTTACTAGACATTGTTAATTAATACTGTTACGCGTGATGTTTCATGGTAAATAATTTAATTTATTTATAAAATAAAAGCACTTTTGAATCACTGCTCCAGTCACACCCATAACAAATCTACTCCCGGTTGCGTCCATATAGCACATAGTTTGGTTAAGAACTTTAAAAGAATTTCTACTTCTTACCAGAAAATGAAGTTTTTAATTATAAAAATAACAAATCTGATCTGAAAATACATGTGAAATAAATGTATCGTAAATATAAGTTAATATATGTATGAAATTAAAAACATTATAAAATAATAACGGGTGCGTCGAGCACTACTTTAAAATATATGTGAAAAACAAATGAAGTGTTATTTATATATTTGAGCATATATAGAAAATTACTTTTAACATTTAATGCTAGTATTTACATATATAATTATTACTTGATTCATGATTATAGAACTCATAAATATTAACAACGAATTTTTGTATAGGAAAATCATGTCTTAAAATATAATTAACAACATAAAATTCCTAAATAATTAATGGTTACACCTGTATATAATTAATATCATGCTACATTAGATGAAAGGAAAGAGAACTATACAAAATAATAGTAATAAAATTTCGGAATGACAAAAATCAAGTCCATATCTTATAAACCTTAAATAAATAAATTAATCGCAAATTTAAAAACATATTCTAGTGAAATGAATCGAAGCCCTTGATTGTTGGAGCAGAAGAAAGTCGCAACGTTCTATTGGGTATTCAGGCAGTGGAAGGGGCCACGCACACACAGTTCACAGCCGACTACGTATTAAACTCTATTATTAAATCCTCAACAAATTAATTATTATTAAAAGACGTCGATTTTTTTTTACATCTAATCGCTAATAATTAACTACGGAGGTGTATAGCTTCTATTTGATCGATTTCTATTGTTGTTTCTGTTGTAATTTCTATTATTATTGTGCCTATTGTTCCATGAACGCCCTCTTCTATTATTACCTTGTGAATTTCTGTCGTTTCTGAAATTTCTGTCATTTCTGGGATTATTAAAATTATTGTTACCACCTTGGAAATTACCACCATCATCATTATTTGGATAAAATTCATCATTATATTGGAAGTTTGGATTGTCTGGGAAGTTTTCAAAAGGTGCTTGACCTAAAAGACCCCCATTTCTGGGATCAAAATTAATTTGAAAATTGTTCTGACCCATATTTCCACCAAGAGGCATTCCAGGTGCCGCACCAAGTAACCCAGGTCCCATGTTGGGTGTTATTCCAGGACCCATAGCTTGATTGGGCATATTAGGATTCATCGGTGCCATCATATTGGGTCCCATTCCTCCCATATTTTGAGGAATATTCTGTTGCATATTTTGAGGCACATTTTGCGGCATGTTTGAACCAATTCCGTGCCCCATACCTGGCATCACAGGACCAATATTTCCAGGCATACTACCGCCCATCATTCCAGATCCTATTGGATTCATTGATGGAACCATCGAATTGACATTTGCCAATATATTAACTGCACAACCATTAGAATTTGCAAGTGAAGGGATTAAGCCTAAATTTGATAATATTCCAGACAATATCGGATCATTTGGAACAGTTTGATCTGCTTTGGATGCAATTTCCTGATTCAGCATTAATTTTTGATTACTTGTCAAACTTTGATAAAACACAGAATTCTGTAAAAGTTGTAGTTGTTGTGAATAGCTCATAATGTTTATATCAGGTTTGTTTGCAGATTCTTCCCTCTTCCGTTTTCGCGGATCCTGACGGGTTACTTTTGGAGGAGAATTCTGCTGTTTTGGAGATGCAGGTGAATCTTTCTCTTCGGTAGATGGAACGCGAAAGATCTTACGCAATCGCGGATCAGCGGTGACTTGCGCGTCCTGTGCATTTAGCTTCAGGCCGGTGTAATCAGGTCGAGGAATATCGACAACATGAACTCTGTACGTGATGGGAGTATGTGAACTAATACTTGCATCGATTTCAGTTGCCGGTGTGTAATTTTGCATTGCCTTGAATGGAAGACCAAGTTGGCGAAGGTCGACATCTTGTCTACCACTGCCTGGAAAATATGATCCTGTCAAATTAACTGACTATTAATAAATTTATTTTAAAAATTATTGGCTATACTATGATTATTAACACAAATTTATACAACTCTTACGCATTGAATGAAAAATGTATAATTTAAAACTAAAAAAAAAGAAAATATATGTTCATGTAGAGATTATATCGCAAAGATTTTCGAAATACTGGTTATAAGAATCAGTTCATTATAATAATTAACAGCCCGATTCTCAAAAATGTTTTAGTTTGAACTTTGGATTACCTAATTTTATTCTCCGTCAATTTTAAAAAGTTAATCCAAATCACTTTTCGAAAACAAAATGGAAATATTAAAATTTATTTAGCCTTTTTTAAGAATATGGTTTAGCTTCATTTGACTAATCCAAAATTCAGGATTAATTAAAACTCTTTAGAGAATTGGGCTGCAAATGTCTAAGAACCAATATAAATCATTAAAATGTAATATATTTATGAACACATTTGTTTTATATTTTATTTGTTACTCACTTGTAATAGCTATTTACATAACATAAAGATTCCCGGAATTGTATTGCCAACTGAACCACTTACTTCTGATAACTCTGTAGTATTTTACACTTGACTTTACATTACTAGCATGGTAAAATAGTTTTTACTGCTGACAAGAGGAACTGACTGTTACCTTGCTTGTATTGAACATTATTTTATTTGTTATTCATTTGTAAACAAAATTAAATATATTTTTTCTCTCTATAGTAATGAAACAAATATTACGATGAAACTTCAAAATTACAGTTCAATGAGAAGCGTTATGATTCATAAAGTGTTTATTATTCATCCAACCGTGAAAATGATAACGCTGGAAAGTATAGAAAAACAAGTCGGTGGCACAATTTTGTTTTGTAGCTTTTATTATCCTATCATCCTTTTTTACCGAAAATAAACGAGAGTACTGTAAAAGTGAAACTTTTAAAGATGAAAGATTCACCTAATTAGGCCTACAAGTTGGCACCTAACAATGATTTGCTTGAAAAAAAATAAAAGTTGTATTCCATTGACCTCAATAAGAAAAGAGTTGAGAAAAAATAACGTGACTAATTGGAAATTAACAAACTGATTGACCTAGGTGAATTCCAGTAAACTTTTATTCTTCTACTAAATTATATTATATTATCTCAACTGACTTATACCTACTTTTCTAAGTACATTCTTCTCAATTTCACACTCTACACCAATGTATTCCGGACACGATCTCTTCTAGTATAACCATGCACACCCCGCAAATACCTCATTTCCACAGTAGTTATACGACGTTCATGTTTCTTCATCCACACCCAACATTAACTACCATACATCAATGTAGGCACTAAAACACCATTAAACACACTCAATCGAGCATCTCTGGATACATTCACATTTCGAGCAAAGGTTTCCAGAGCACCCAATACCTTGCATCCCACAGATACTCTTCTTTCAATCTCACAATCAATACGTCTATCCCTCGAAAACATACCATCCAAATATAAAAACTCATTCACTTGACCCAATCTTACACCATTCACCGAAACATAGCAATCAGTCACCAAATCGCTCTTTTCAAACACTAACACTATACATTTATCAACATTTAATATAAATAAATATGAATAAATATATCATCACGCCTTTTACCCATTACTGGGTGTGGCACTCTGCCGAAGCAGATCTCGGTAACTGATATATTTATGGGCGTGAAGTGTGGTTACCAGCCGTCATCACGGCCCCCAAAAATGTTAGTGTGGGGAAGCCACAGAGGTAATTTTAAATTGATGAAAATGTTTTGTCGGCTGTGGGGATCGAACCAGGGTTCTTTGAATCCAAAGGCCGACTGAGCCATTACTCCATTAATAACATTTAATAATTAATTTAATTACATTTAATAACATTTAAATCTTTTCCTACTTCATTTATACTTGGAATCATTCTTCTCAATTGCTCTTCAGTTTCACCCATAACAACATAATCCGCATACGCTTACGGAGGCACAACACTACCACCAATATGTACACCATCCACCCCATTTAACGCCGTTCGTAACAACACATCCATATACAAATTAAAGAATCACGGAGACACGCCAATATCTATACAAAACCAATCGCTCAATCTACCATGAACTCTCACCTCAGCCTCACTTCCTTCAAACAACACACGAATTACTCCCAACAAAACACCTTCTTGTTCTTAGCAAGTGACTTTTCAATAATCATACGAAGAGAAAACAATTGATCCACACATCCTCTCTCAGGCAAAAAAAAACACCTTGCATATTGCTTAACTTGAAGATAGTTAAGGTTCGTACCTTATGAATAAGAATCTTCCTGTACAACTTTCCTACCACTCAGCAAACTTATCGCACGAAAATTAGTACATTTACTCGAACTACCTTTACCTTTAAATAAAGGGCAAATGATAGCACGTTTCCAATCATCAGGAGCCACACACCGTTTTAAACTAAATCTTAACAAATAAACTAACCAGTCAAATAACCTCTCGTCTCCATACTTCAACATCTCATTCAAACCGGGAGCTTTACCATTCTTCAGACGCATCAATGCAAAACTAACATCACTTTCATCTATATCTCATTCATTTACCACTAACATTTTCTATAACATTTTCACTACAACCATACGGGCTATTAATGCTACCATATAAAGCCCTAAAGTACTCATACCATCTATTCGTAACATCTGATTCATTCCACAAGAACTCACCATCCGCTCTCTTAATCGCTTTCACTGCCCTTACATTGCCACCTCTCAATCTCTTCACTCTCAACCAAAACATTCGTTTATTCATACTAAAATCATTAGTCAATCTTTCACTCATCAAATTATCAAAACGCTCCTTGCTTTCTCTCACTATTATCTTAACACATTTATTTAACCTCTTGTATTCCAGCAAGCATTCATCACGTAAACTTCCAGGCACATCTTTCACATTTAGAAATCGCAAATATGCTCTCTTATTCACTTCAATCGCCTCTTTTACTTCTTCATTCCATCATGCATTCTTTGGACAAGAACCTAAACTACATTCACCACAAACTTCTTTTGCACATTTAAAAACTGTATCATTAAATTTCAACCAACTATAATTTATGCAGCATTCAAAATTAAGCTCACATACAGGCAAATATTTATTTATTTTCTCAACAAATCTCTAACATCCTCATTCGGCAGCATACTGGATTTCACACGAAACATTTTTTCGGTATTTTTTCACCCTCATTCTCCAACATTTATCTAGACGTATACGCGATACCACCAAATAATGGTTATTCGTATCCAATTCAGCACTACGCTTCACACGCGTATCTACAACTAAACTTTTCGTGTTGGATTTATACACTGTATGCCGTAACGTATCGTGATATATCGTAATCTAACATAAGAGATGGAAATACTGTTTGAAATGAAAACATTTATAACGTAACGACGTAGCCTTGACTATCGCAATGTATCGTATTCTAAGCGGCAAGATTGTCAACCTCTCGCAACACCAAAGTTACCCAATACTTTCTTAGACATGATTCTCTTAACTCCCACCCAGCCATTTAAATTACCACATACAATAACTTTCTCACCTGAATCACATGAATCAATAACACAAACAAATTCCAAAATTTATCTTTTTCAAGATCATTTTCGGGTTCGGTTGGGCCATAAACTGACACAACGAAGATTCTATGAAAGCCTACCTTTAATCTCAGCCAAAGAATTCTCGATAAAGTAGAACCATACTCCCTCACAAACGGTTTCATTCTTTCACTAACCAGCACACCCACACCATGCTTCGCATGTGTATTCTCAGCAATACCCGACCACAAGCAAAACATTCCATCCATCTCTTCCTCACTACATCCTTTCCTTTTAGTCACACTGACACACAAAACATCAACATTATACACACGCATTTCATTCATCAATTCATTTTCTTTATCACTTATACCCCTACAGGCAATCGTAACAAATAAATAAATAAACATTCCACGTACCAAACTTACATTCATCAAATTTTACTCATTTATTCTTCATTTAACTAAAAGAAATAAAAGAAGGGTCTCTCGGTAGAAGAGTAGAAGTTAGCTTACTAGGCTTATCCGTAACTATAAATGAAAATAGAAATCAGTTACAATCACACAACTGTCAAACGTCAATCATACCTAAAAAAAAAAACAT
Organism: Pterostichus madidus; assembly: GCA_911728475.2. NCBI lineage: Eukaryota > Metazoa > Arthropoda > Insecta > Coleoptera > Carabidae > Pterostichus > Pterostichus madidus. Next base: position 21,951,392 of record OU452301.1, on the reverse strand, counting down.
AATTCAGCGTTTCTACTATAAAAATTAAAGATAACACTTATCTTAGTAAAACGATATTAAAAAAATCCGGTGACAAACAGTATATTTTAATCCAACTTTCGTTTTTATATTTAAAGTAAACATTTTCCCATTTTTAGTTATAAGAATTGCCATTTGTATATTAAAAAAAAACAAATTTCGTGAGAATATACCAGCTAAGCATAACCGATGCCTAATGTTTACACACCAGTGTTATCGTTTATAAAGATAATTAAATCGCTAGTGTAATGCAAATTGTAAATAAATCCAGTATTTCTAAAATTCTGCAACATAATGATAAATGAAACGTCCTCTTTCTTACCTTGCCGTAAATCTGTATCTCCAAAACTAGGCCTCATATCTAAATCTTTAGCTAATGAGTCCAGGTTTCGGAGGTCTACATCCTTGGGTCCTGTATCCTGTCCTGCTGACCTGCATTCTGGGTGCACGGGGCTGATGATTCCCTGTTCGTAGATGCTGAGACCGGCGCGTGGATTCGATTCTCGAGAATCGCGCCTGCTACTGGTGGGAGCACTGCTCTTTGAACGGGGATCCGAATGTGTACTCTGGCCGGGCGAAGTGATATCTGCTACAGAATCTATGTTCTTTGCTTGTCGGGGATCACGAGATTTCTTTATTTCAGGAGAACTGAAATAAATAATTAATTAATTTAATTTAATTATTTATTACTCTGCATAAAAGGAACTTTATTAATGACAAAAAAGTTGTGATGGACATTTAGCGCTTAATTATAATTATATTAACCGCTTATTTAACCGGTTAAATGAACTTCATAATTTACAATAGTTAATTATGCATTTTTTATTAGATTCGCGAAGATCTTATTCAAACTTTTATTTTGATACCAAAGCTAACTCAGTGGTATCAAGTCGGCCTGTGGATCCTGAGAACCCTGGTACGATTCCCACAGACGACAAACAATTTTCACCATTTTAAGACTACCCCTGTGGCTCCTCCACCATAGGATGCGGGCACTCACGTGTTACTGTGACGTAAAAACAGCTGTTCGGGCAAAGATCACTGCGCCACCTACAAAATGAGCTATTTTTTGTGGCGAGATTTGAAAAGAACTGTTCTTTTCAAATCTCGTCCAAAAAAAAATAGTTCATTTTGTAGGTGGGGCAGTGATCTTTGCCCGAACAGCTGTTTTTACGTCACAAAAACGTCACAGTGTCCGTGAGTGCCCGCATCCTCTTAACATCTTTGGGGGTCGTGATTTGACGGCTGGTAACCGCACTTCACGCGCAAGATATATCACTTACCGAGATCTGCTTTGGCAGAGTGCCACACCCAGTAATGGGTAGAACGCATGATATATTTATATTTATTTTTTATTTTAAAGCTACAATGTTAATAAAATAAACAACTTCATCAGAGATACAAAAAACAAATACTTTGAATTTTTTTGTTAATTTTGTTTAAATTAATGTGAATGAAACAGTATGAAATACCATTATTAGAATAGTAATTTTGTTTCATTTACCTATTAGCTGCAGTTGAGCCTTGATTACTCTTAATAGAGGTTAACAATTTTGTTACTTCTGCCGATATATCTATTTTGGACAAATCACCTAGTTTGTCTATAACTTCTACTGGTTTAATCGTTGGAGGAGATATAATTCTTTCGGGGGATTGTCGTTTTTCTTCCTCTTTCTCTTCATCCTCCTTTAAAGAAAGTGAAAATAATATCATTAATAATAAAAATAATTATTTTTTAACATTGATTATCACACATTATGGTGCCTAATTCATCTATCGAAAGCTGCAGTTGCAGAACTGCCAAAACCAGCATAATGGCTAGTATAATTTTTTTGGGTACTTTCATAGGATGCGGGCACTCACGTGATTCTGTGACGTAGGAACAGCTGTTTCGGGAAAGTTCACAGCGCCACCTACAAAATGAACTATTTTGTTGAGGCGAGATTTGAAAACTGAATCCGTTTTCAAATCTCGCCCCAACAAAATAGTTCATTTTGTAGGTGGCGCTGTGAACTTTCCCGAAACAGCTGTTCCTACGTCACAGAATCACGTGAGTGCCCGCATCCTATTCATCTGTACGAACTTCAACCCGTTTCACCTTAACTAAAGTTGTAGTCCTATAATTCTCAAGATAACTATGGTGGCCCGAATAATAATTATTAAAAAAATCTGCATATTTCACAAATTATTGAAGTTGAATTTTGAAAGTATTATACTCAATTTGAAAATATTACATTTATGCGAGATCTGCAGTTGCAGAACTGCCAAAACCAGAATAAGATAAATGACATAACGGCTACTATAATTTATGTATAAATTAAATTAAACTAAAAAAACTTACTAAATGGATAACCATTTTGGATAAATTATCGTTGTCATCATCACTTGAATACCAATCATCGTCTTTAAGTGTTGGCGTATCTGAATTCGAAGCCTGATTTTCAGGAATATTTTCTTTTTGCTGAGCCTGAATTCTTAGAAACAATTCTCGTTGTTTTTTAGGTAAATTACTTGGAAGCTCTGATCCGGAATCACCTACAATTCATATTATTCCAAATTAATTAATTGTTAACAATTGGAGTTAGTGGCTCAGTGGTATCAAGTCGGCCTGTGGATCCTGAGAACCTCGATTCCCACAGCCGACAAACAATTATCATCACACTAACATCTTTGGGGGGGGGGCCGTGATATGACGGCTGGTAACCACACTTCACGCGCATAAATATATTACTTACCGAGATCTGCTCCGACAGAGTGCCACACCCAGTAATGGGTAAAAAAGCGTGATGATATATTTATTTATTTATTTAATTTAAACTATTTTCGAAAGTGCAATTAACAGAATAGAAGTACAGATTTTTTCCCGACGTGTAAAATTGAAGCACAACATGCGAAACCGAAGAATACAATACACCAAGGGAAAAAACACTTGCCTCACGAGATGTGTATACTATTTTTTCCACGACTTCAGTATTGAAAACGAATAATTATTCAAATTAATTATATAAATATTTTAAATAAAAAATGAACGATTGAATATATTTTCTTATGACGTTAACCCTAATATGCTCCCTTAATTGTGGTTGGTATCACAGCAACAATCAGCCAAATAATAGATATTTATTCATATGCATACATATATTTTATTTTAATTGAAAACACATGAAAGAATAGTTGAGGAATAAATCGTATGTGCACCTCTGCAGTACAGTGTCATTTCCGCACTTGTCTTCAGACACGTTTTGGGCATTAAACGTTACCCACGAGAGAAAAGAATACACTTTCCTTGCACGTTATAAAATAAATTGATCAATTTAGAAGAAACTTCAAATATAGCTCAAAATGTCAAATGTCCTATTTTAATAAATTATTGATTAATTTATTTTTGTTTTACACTTGTCGATAAAATGAAGGTTACACTTTAATCAATAAATCGATCGATTTATTGTCATGTATAATACAGCCATTATACAAATAGAAATAGCTATAGTTTTTCTATTCTTAGCAAAGAGAGTAAAATATTCTTATCTATAGCTGTATTCCATTTGTCCCTTGGTTCACTTAAATCAGTTCAGATAAAATCGACATATGACTAAATGAACTAAATTAAGCAAACTGATACACTTATTGAAGCGGATTACTTCAAAGTAAATTAGAAACAGTATTTCTAATATTAGAAATAAAGTGAGCAAAGTAATTCAACGAAATAAATAAGTTATCTGGTTCAATAAATGTAAGTTAGATCTGATCCAAATGGCAAATGGAATACGCCTAACAGGACTGAAATACACATTTTCTCTCGTCGAAAAAAAAGTCATATCGCTCCTAGCAACGGCACTGTCACGAAGCTAAAGAAAGCGTCTTTTACATCCGATCGTGAGAATATTCTCTTTAGTTTAAACGGTTTATACATACCTCCTTTCTCATCAATAGTTAAACTATTTTCAAAGTGCCCACTACTATCAGACACATCATCTTTCTTCTTATCCTCCATAATAGTAAGATTAGGTTCACTTCCCGGGAGACTACGGATATCCGTATCCATCTTGGATTCACTAACACTACTAGAACCAGGTCCACTACCACTGACATAATTCGTGGTGAGTCCGGCGTCTTGTTTGTACTGCTCGAAGTTTAAGGCCGGTACAGCAGCGGGTAATGCAGCGAGGGCTGGGATGTTACTCATTGGAGGATGTGAAGCATCCTTAGACATAAGTTGCGGTAAGGCGCGCATATCTACGTCACCATTACTGAAAAACAAACCGAAAATTTTAATTATACAAGGAATACTTTGATTCGCTTTTATTTTTTTTAAATCACTTAAATTTTCAATATAATCCCATTTTGCATATAAATAATTATTTTACAACAATATTGTATGAGTTTCGAATACAAAATGGGTAGAAAAATATTTGTAAGGTGGTCCCGTTACAAGAATAATCACAATTTGGGAGTAAAACCATAAAAAATGTATCTTCTCAATGCGCTACGTCACCAGTAATAAAATGGTGTTTATTTTCAATCTTTATAATTTTCCTGAATGTGTGATTTTAAAATTGGTAAATGGGATAGGTGGTTCAGTGGCATCAAGTCGGACTGTGAATTTGAGAACCCTGGTCCGATTCCCACAGGCGACAAACAATTTTTACCACATTAATACCTAGTGATCCGCATATCCTGATCCTGCTCGCTATAGAATCCTTTCATTTGGTAGCTGAGCTGATACTCGTGGATTTTCTGCTGGTCTTGCAGTGTGAGGCTGCTGAATACGGAGCTCATACCGGGCATAGCGGCGGCGGCGCTGGCAGCAAAAGCTTGACCCAGCAGCGGTAGCGGTACGGCGGGCTCATCGTTCCACCGCGTGTGTCGCACCTTTGTGGGCTTGTCGCCACTAACTTTTTCTGGACTGCTGGTTGTTGACGTAGTGAGTTTAGGTTTTGTGTTATCAGCTGCAATATAAGCAAATTGAATATTACAAAATAAACTTGGCATAGGTACTTATATACTCGTATTTATTTGTTACAATTACAATATACGAACGTCTACATTTTTTAGTGCAATTCGAACCCCTCAGATACAACTGTATTTTTGTATACAGATTGGAGACAACTGAGTTTTCATACCAGCCATCTTGATATACTTGCAGTACTATAACTGTGAAGTGGTTGTCACGTTACTAAAATATTTATATTTTTTATAATAGTTATTTATGTATTAATGGCGTAATGTAGCTTTTATGGCGTGAGACGTGATTTTGAGCCTGAGACGACAGCCATAGGTTAAAAACACGTTAAAGGCCATAAAATCAAGTTATGTCCGTGGTACATACATAAATTTATAATTGCTCAAAGATTTTCTACTTTAGAAAAAATGTAATTATATAAAAACTTTATTTCGTAACGTTAAAAGTGACAGCTCTGAACATTATTCAACAATTATATCCCGAGTGCTACGAATTTAATCGATTAAATTTGACATGCTTGGGTTATTTACAAAATTTTGCTTAGAAAGTATTTGAGTACATAATAATTTGATAAAATCCCGAGACCGTAGGCCCAGGGATTTTATCTGTACAAAATCACTTTCTTAAAAAGCAAAATTTAATAAATAAGTCATGCAGACATGCCAAATTCAATAGGTTAAATTCTTTAATACAAGGGATATAAGTCAATATTATTTTTTGAATTCACAGTAAATAAATTTTGTTGTTACGTAACCATTGCGATCATAGCAAATCGTTTGCAATTTTTTTACGTTTGTCAAACGTCAAAAAATACTACATTATATTTGCAAAATATTACTAAATTGGCATGTATAATGAAACACAATATTAATAAACGTAAGTATCTTGTTTCTGAGACTACAAATCTAGTATCTATGCCTTCAAGAAGCTCGAAATTTTCCACGAAAAACAACTAGCTGCATTTTGCACTACTAGTGCGGTAAAGTGAATATACAGGTTTTTTCCTAACTATATACACATAGGAGAAACAATGTTAAATTTTTACATGTTGCCATAAGAGGACTTATGATCGAAGTGGCGATGAAAAAAAATGAATAAATTTTGATGTCAAGCTTAAATTATTTTGATTTACTTTTTTTCTTCGCCACTTAGATTATAAGTCTTCTCATGGCAAATTAACATGTAAAAAATTAACATTGTTCCTCCTATGTGTAATATAAAAATAAAGACCCTGTATCATTTTTTCATTAATAAACATAAGAAGAATCAGAATTCATACCAACTTTTCTTTTTTTCGTAATTTCGTGAATGTTTTTTTTTCTTTTTTTAATTTATGAAATATGAATAAAATTGACGATAGTAGATAAAATATTGTACGATATTTATAATGAAATGTATTAATACATTACGATACTTATATTGTAAATAACTATTATATAAAAGAAATTCGTGTATAATGGGCCTTTCAAGACTTTTTTGAATTTTTTATATATTAATCTACGTAATAAAATTATTATACCCAAATTTTTTATTTTTTTTTAAAACTTTTATTAAGCATGATAAAAATATTTAAACTTTCGAAACAAACGAATATGACGTAGTTGCATCTTAAGCCCCTGGCACATATAGCGTCAAGACTCCGAGTCTGCTACAAACTGCTGAAAAACTGAGAGTCACGTCCAAAACGGGTGTCACATATAGAGTCGGTGTTTCTGACAGTCAGAAATAAATATTTGTTAATTTTAACGTGTTATTTGTTAATTTGTATTATTTAAAATATTTATCGACTATTAAGAAATATAAAAACTATAAACTACGAAATATAAAACAAAAAATTAAATTAAAAAAAAATTACATGAACTATAAATGAAATATAAAAACTTAAAATGTATTATTTAAAATGTTTGTCGATTATTAAGAAATATAAAAACTATAAACTAGGATATATAAAACAAAAAAATAAATTAAAAAAAAAGACTTGAATTATAAATGAAATATGAAAACTTAAAAGTTTCTAACTATGTATAAAGTAAATGAATTTAACTAAAAAAATGTACAAAAATCAAACAAGAACGTAAACAATAATAATTCATACGTCAAACAACAAAGGAAGATAGCGAAAAAACCAGCATCATAATGAAGTTGGTTTTCGGCAGTCGTGACTGATGAAAATAGAGGCGTTTCTATTTTTGGCAGTCAAATGGTAGACTCGGAGTCTTGACGCTATATGTGCCAGGGGCTTTAGCTTAAAGAGAGACAGATAAGACAGAGATAAATAACACGTAACTTCACGTAACGTGTGTTGTTGTCATAGAATCCTCAGACAAAACATAACTAGACGGATAACAACGGCGTTTGTTGTGCAGCAAAAAGGGATAGAATAACTGGTTGGTGAGGCGGGTGCGCGGCAAGGAGCAACTTGCATAACATCAAAAGATATTCCATCCCTTTCTGCTCCACAACACTGCATTGACTTGAATACGGCATAATTCGTCTAGTATTATACGTCATTGGTAGAATCGTAGAATGTTGAATGCTTATTTCTTCTTCGTCTTCCTCTCAGTAAAATTGAGCACCGACAAACGTTTCAGACAAAGTTCTGTGATTGGCTTAATGCAACTACGTAATGGGGGATTCAAGAGGTAGAGCTTTTTAATATATATTTATTAAGATAAATTCTTGACCGTACATCATATTTAATACAATATCAAATCATACCATAAATGATATCTTTATTGCTGAAATATGAAAGTGTAAGTTGAATCATTTAAAACGTTCGCACTGCCATATTGCAATGACGTAGTTGCATTAAGCCAATCACAGAACTTTGTCTGAAACGTTCGTCGGTGCACAAGAAGACGAAGAAGAAATAAGCATTCAGCATTCTACGATTCTACCAATGACTTATAATTATAATACTAGACGAATTAGTCAATGTAGTGTTGTGAAGCAGAGAGGGATGGAATAACTTAAGGTCCGCCGGGTGCGCGGCAAGGAGCGAGTACACTTTGATGTTATGCAAGTTGCTCCTTGTCGCGCACCCGCCTCACCAACCAGCTATTTTATCCCTTTCTGCTTCTCAACAAACGCCGATGTTATCCGTCTAGTTATGTTTTGTCTGAGGATTCTACTGACAACGACAAGTTCGTGTTATTTATCTCTGTCTTATCTGTCTCTCTTTAAGCTAAGATGCAACTACGTCATAATAGTATGTTTCGAAAGTTTAAATATTTTTATCATGCTTTATACAAGTTTAAAATAAAAAATAATAATTTGGGTATAATTATTTTATTACGTAGATTAATATATAAAAAATTCAAAAAAGTCTTGAAAGGCCCATTGCAATATGGCAGTGCGAAATAGAAATGAGCGATTTGAATTATTCAACTTTAACTTTCATATTTCAGCAATAAAGATATCATTTATGGTATGATTTTATATTGTATTAAATATGATGTACGGTTAAGAAATTATTTTTATAAATATATATTAAAAAATCCCCCATTGTCAAATTATGATTTGATCATAGACCGTGTATAAAATAATTTTATCTACGACCGTGCGATAAATAACCTTGATCGCATTCATTTTGAGTGAGAGTAGTATATTACATAATAAGTCAGGAAAATGTTACTAGAAGCGGATATTTGAAATACGAAGCCACAGGCCGAGTATTTTAATCCGCTGACTCAAGTAAAAACACTTTCTTGACGTATTATGTATACTATTTTTCTGATAACTGTTTAATTCAATCAATAATTAATTATAAATTCAAACTGATAAAATTAATTTATTAACGCACTAGTGCGTTTTTTGAAATATTAATGCACTAGTGTTTTAATGAAATACTCATCGCACTAAAAATTATAGTTACGCTGATGTTCTTATCTCACTTATATCGTAAATAACTATTATTGCTTAATTATTTTACTAATTCATGTATATAAATTGTACACATAGTTAGAATTAACCGCGCAATCTTGAGCGACTGCTAACCAAATAAATTGTACATATGGACATACATTTTTGCTTACCGTCGGATTCAACCGGCGTATTTTGTTGGAGCATGAGTTCTGGAGGAACAGGAACATTAATGTCGAACAGGGACGGAATCCCTGTTTTCTCGCCTTGTGTGTTGACGTTAATCATGGGTTTAATGCCATACTGTAACTCTAGATTCTTCTGAGTCTGGTTCACCATGTGCTGAGCGCCTTCCCGACTTAATCGGGGAAAGTCTCCTAATATTTCTTTCGGGGCTGTCTCTAAATGCTAAACAGAAAAAAAAGACCGGATATAAATGCGTTATTTATTTAAAATTAAAAATTGTCATTAAATTCTCTTTTGAAAAAGTTTATAAGACACCCATTTTAAGCATTTAAAGCATGAAATTAAAAGGTTCAAATTCTTCTCAATATTTCTTTAAAAATTAAGTCAAAAAATTTAATATGCGACATAAATAATGATTGTTTGTCTTACGAATTTTGTTTATTATAAATGACGATCAGCAACCAACTATGTGCAAAATATACAAGACTCACAAGAAAACGAATTAAATTTCAGTACAATAAGGAAACCGCCGTAAAATATTAGAGCCAAACTAATTTTTTTAATTAAAATATCTAGTGTTTTAACAGATACTGCAACAAAAAATAAGATACTAGATTAAATTTATATAGTGGCCAAGAGAGATGTCCCCCGTCCAAAAAGTAAACTAATTTGACATTTCACGTAAAATTCTTGTTTTATTGCATTACAAAAAATATGTAATTGTTTGAATATCGAATTTCTTTATATTTTTTACTTTTTAAAATTTATTGTGATCTATTTATTATCCAGTAAAAATATAATAAAAAAAAATCACGGCCAGAGTTCAGAGGACAAGTCCGTTTGTTTTGGTTTCTTCGAGGGTTTATTTTGTTCTGTATACTCGTATACTTCAAGTTTTCATAATCCATATTTGATTTTTGTTTTTTTATAATTATTCGATTTACCTTTAGCAAAATTTGCTTCAAACTGTCACTAAGTGGTTTTCCGTGCGCGAACTTGCAATTTTCTTTAGCGAAACATTTCAAACCAGTGTGGTAATATTTACACGGGAACTCAGAGTGCATGTATAAACACTTGTCTCTCTTGGCACAACAGTCCATTAGATAGAACTTGCAGAGTTCCATCTTCATCGGTGGAAGAGCATCATGCGAATATGGACATTCATCACCCTGAAAAATGTAGTTAAAATTTTAATATATTCAATGTCATTGGATTAATCATGTATTTTACTTTGTGACACTTTCCCTGCATATAAAACATGCATATACTATTTGCATCTTGCATTTGTAGCCTATTTTGTTCTGGTTCCTTTTTTCGATTCTTCTCTCTGAAATTCTTTCGTTCTCTTCTAGCCTCTCTATTTCTGTTTCTGGCTTTTCTATCTCTATCAAAATTTCGTTTGTTATTTCTAGTATGATATGGTTCAGAATCAAATTCTGAGTCGTAGCTTTCATAGCCTTGCTCACCCTCTATGAAGAAAACGCAATAATATATTAAACTTTTATTATAAAATAAATATTAATAATATTAAAAACTATAAAATTCATAGTTTTACCTTGAAAGGGTGAATCTTCTTTATGTGTTTTATTTTCCGGGCTACCCCCTCTTACATTTAACATTTCATCTTCATCAATTTCTTCATTTTTTGTAGGTGATTCAATTTTTCTATGCTTCTGCAAGAATTAATAATTTAAATTATGCATACAATAAAAAAAATATATATATTTCTACTTTTTTTCTTGCTCGCTCTCTCTTTTTCCGTTTGCGACCTCTTGTTTTTTCTTCTTCGGGTTCTTCTTCTTCACATCCACTACCAGTTTTCTTTAAGACACTTGCGATCGCCTTTTCTACATTTCCTGCCCAATCATCTATAGAATATTATACCGAAATAATAAATAATGAAGTAAGTTGAAAACTCAGGTAATCTTCAAAAACCGATAATTACCTTGCAATTGTTCTCTACGTAGCCTATCTCTTCGTTCTCTTTCAGCCCGTTCCATTTTATGTAACATCCGAACACATTTTTCAGCTTCTGTTAAATGTTTATCAGACTTTCGTTCTGTGCTACGCCTTCTTTTTTCTTTTGCTGGGTCATTTTGAGCGAAGATGCTTGTGTCTGTGGGTACCGCAGCGGGTAAAATTTGTGACGCTACTACTTCTTTAATTTGTGTGTTTAGAGGTTCCTCTGGAGGAATTTCCTCTTCGTCGTCGTCATCTTCGATTTCTCCATCCTCCAGGTCTGGATTCTCTGCAGTCTCTTCTTGAACTTCCGAGTTCTCAGCCTCCGAGCTGTTAAAAATGATTTTACATATTAACCTATACACGAATTATGAAAGAACGGTATCAAAATTAAATTAAATGTAAAAATATTCCGAATTATTTTAATCTATATTATATTATTGTTACAGATAATATATAGACCAAAAAGATTTCTTCAATATAAATTTAATTAATCGTCACTGTATTTCAGATTAATGAGTTTAAAAATGAAAATAATTTTTATTTTTAACAAAAACTTAATTATCCAATTAAATATTAAATTTGTATTATCAAAAACAAAGTTACTATCATGATCATATTCTTTTTTCGTAGCATAAGCAAAATTTATTAGAAGTAATTTATTTATTTTACTAATATGAATATATTCCAGAATTAAGCCTGAATAACATAAGCATTTAATTTACCGTACGGTATAAAATTTATCGTATTTAATATAAATAACAAATTTCAGTAAAAAATTGGTTTTGTTTATTTTTCATAAATATTTAGTATTATTTGTTCAATCGATCAATAAATGCATCATTTAACATAAAAAATTGATTAATGGAATATTTTTGTAAAGCTTACTTCGCTCGCAGTTTCAAGAATTGGTATCCTGACTACAGAACATCCGCTAGCCCGGTTTAAAACTCATGGCTGTATACTCATTTTTATCTAAAGATATTGTAGAATTCTATTAACAAAATGAAATCCTTTACAAAAAATAAATAAATATGTATATATTAATGAAGTATTAGCAGTGCAATGAAAGTAATACCAAAAATTTACAATATTCAACTTTATGAAAAATACACAAGTAATTTTATTTCCAATTTTGTTCAATTTAAATTTTAAGAATCAAATGCGCCTTAAAATTTGATAACCTTGAATTTTAAAACATATATCTCGTCTTTTTTATCGACTGATATACAATTTTTTTGTTCGATAGATGGCGTGTTTCAGTACGTATGGTCGTTATAGAATCATACATTTTTGCAACGTATGTTGAAGACTCTCGCACTTACATGTAGCGCATGAGCAGAAAACGGCTGCGTGCAAATTGTAACCTAATTAAAAAGTACTATATACTAATTTAAGTCCGGTTTAATACATTCATAGAAATATGAAAATATTTTTAAGCCACTTATTTAAAATCTAATGCCGTTAACCATAAATACACAAATTTCAGTGTAAAATGTACCTTCACCATAATTAAGAAGAAAATAGAAAATATAGAATTAATGCAAACTCTCTTCCTTAAAATAAATTAAATCTAAGCCAGAATTGACGTGCTTCATGCAAAAAATAAACAGTATCTATACGTACTAATATAAAAATGTTTACCCTAACTATTAAAAAACCTTGGATATACAATTTGTACACAGCCATTTTTTAACCTTCATGAGAGAAGGTCATTGAAGTGATATCCGATATTTTGTGTACATTAGATAAGAACTAATTTTTCACAAAAAATGTTAAAAGTATATTAAATCGATATTACCTTCCTTTCTGAATTACAAATTTGTAACCATGTCATTATTGAGGTTTTTGAAAAGATTATCATAAATAGCTAAATAAATGAAAGATATGCAAAAATTAAATGTTTCAGGACATTTTCACGGTAAATTTTAAATCGTAATCACGATAACTGACGTAAAATGATTGAAACATGTCCTGACAAAATAAAATTTTGCCATCCAAAATGGTGGACAATTTTTCTGTCTGCTGTTATAAACGAACAAAGGTTTTCTTGTTACGGAAATCTTCCCAAAAATCGCATAAATCGAATAATTTTTTATAAGCGTACGTTAAATAAACGTACTTTGTGCACATTTAGCAAATTACATTAATTTAAATGCAATTGTTTAACACGTAACGTAACCGATATGTCAAGTAATAATCGATCCTAATATAATTTTAGCGTATTATTTGAAGCCTTACTGTAAGGCTCTTGAAATATTTCTTTCGTAAAAAATTATCAAACCTTTTTAAATCACATACGAGTGCCATATTCAAAGGCAATTTTATGTTTCACTAGGTAGGAGAATGTTTTGAAATGGCATTCACTCATTCACTATGATCTGTCCTACAATATTAAAACCAAGGGACAGAAAATGTTTATAATTTTACGCATTATTTCATAGAATTAAACCAGGAAACCGACTGTTCTCTTTAGCGATGAGATCACAAATGAATTTCGTCCAGGAGAACGCCACGAACAAACATACGCATTTTCTCCAACCAATCACTGTTGCTATTACGTAATTTCTTACCAATCAGGAGCTTCCATGTGGATGACGTCACTGGTTGTTTGCCTGAATAGGTGAAACTGCACGGTAACGATTACTTGTCAACTTTCAGATGTTGCAATCAAATTTCGATTCTATTGCATGGTTCGTATGGGATAGATTTCCATCATGGGCCAAATCTGGATCTGTTCATGTTCATAAAAACGATGTCAGGTTTGGAATGCCAAATCGTTAAAAATATTTTCCTATGAAATATAGTTCGTAAATACTAAAAATATTCAACGTTACAGAGAGGTCCAGCATTAATTAAATTTGGTTAGACGTTTTGTGCTAATAATTTGTTACAAATCAAAGAATTAAATATTTAGGTAACAAGAATAACGAAAGAGACTTGTCACATAATTTTTTTATCACAAAATAAACATGTTGAAAACAGCTATGCAAACACTGTACTTATCTACTAAAACGTAGCTCAAAATGGAGTCAAATTACTCATCTCCATCTGCGTCAATCAAAAATATATAAAACTTTTGTCCTGATCAAAGAAAATATTTTAATGCTAAACTTTGTAACGTTGAAACTTAAATAAGCATAAATGTGCGTGGTCCTTGATAACTCTATTTCGTCGTCATGGTCAGATAAAGAGAGCAACGAGTACGTTAACGGATAAACGTCAACACAAAATCTGACTTGTGGCGTGGCGGAACAAAGAAACGTTTGGCTAACAAACTCTATCCTTAGTGATGTCAATTAAATAATAAAAGTAATGGCTTGCATGACATTTTAAAAGTTACCAAATAAATGCAGCTGTTGTTATACAATTGATGATTTATTATATTTTTAAATAGAAAAAAATCACTACACTATGATGATACATGCGTTATTTGGATATTTGATGAGAAAAATCTAGGTAAAACGAGAAAAATCAATACGGATGCATTCCCCATCTGTTAGAAAATGCTTAAACTATAGTGTGAGTTTTATAATTATTTCCGATAGATGTCAACATAATCGTATATGTATTTATAAACAAATGATATCTGTCAAATATTTGACGTTTGTGAAATAATTTACTGTTTGTAATAATATGACTGGTTATAAACGTGTAAATTATTACGAATTATGTAGATTATGTACATCTAGTCAGCCAAAAGATAAAATACATATATTTCGTGATGAAGGGCGTAAAATGCAGTTGCAGCAAAAAATTCAATCCTGTTTTCCACTACTTGTGAGTTTAATTTATTTAAATTTGATTTGAAACTAATTAGTATTAATTACAGGTTTGTGAGCATGATTATTTGCCAAAAGTAGTATGCACAACATGTATTCAAACATTAGATCAGTGTTACATGTTTCGACAAAATTGTATAAATTCTGAAACAATGTTATCAAGTTATTTCTCAAATTTTCGATTTACAGATGATTTTAAAAAAGCTGGAAAGGTAAACGCATTATTTTCTGTTTAATGCAGTAAACCGTGTGCAATACTAATATCGCGAAATTATAGGTTTATGTAAAAGATACTGGGCAAAAACTTGAAAATATAAACCCAAATTCTAATGTTACAAAGAAAAATATTCAGGTAATTTGTTTATAGAGTTTATATACATTTTTACAGAGTTTATATTGTTTTCAGGAGAATATACCTGCAAATATCTTACAAGAAGGTAACCAACAGTATTTCACGTTAGAATTACCAGTGTTACCAAATAAAGGTGTACAAAATTATACAAAACTTTCAATTCCAAACAATGTTGTAGCAAATAATGGGAAACCGCCAAATAATGATTATATTAACATAAATCATAATTCAAATATATTATCTACGCAAAAATTTGACTCGGAGCAGCTAAAATATAACCTAAAAATGAATGATAACCAGTCAAACGTTATACCGTGTAACATAACCTCACTGAATTTCAACAGTAATATAATGACTAATAATAAAATTAATTATGAACCGAAAGAAAATAATAATATAGACCCCAACTCTGAATTTAATATAATTAAAAATAATGTAGTTCAACCAATGATGTTGATAGATGTCGAACAGTTAATAGAATCTGGTTTACCAGAAAGCGAGGTTAACAAGCTGAAAGAAGTGTTCCTTAAACAACAAACATCTGTTAATCCACCAAAAGTTATAAACAATGACTCAAATAACATTTTAAATAATTTAAACAATAATAATAATCAGATTACTAAGAATGATTTTGTGAACAGTACCAAAACTTTTAAATGTGATATTTGCGATAAATTATTTAAACGTCGTGAACATCTTTATCAGCATACAAAACTACATTCGGGTCTTAGACCTTTTAATTGTATTCACTGCCCAAAAACATTTTCTCGTAAAGAACATTTAATGAGGCATTTAACGTCACATAGTGGAGTAAAGGATTTTTCTTGTGACGTGTGTGATAAAAAATTTTCAAGGCCAGATAACTTAAAAAAACATAAGAAAACACATCAAAAAAGTGGTCCCTTTATATGTGAAATATGTCAAAAAAGTTTTGTTATTAAGCATTATTATTTAGCACATAAACTGCAACATCATGAAGGTGGTGCAGTTATAAATAGTATTTTAAAAGCTGAAGGGATGGTAGATTTATAAATTATCTATTAATCTAATTAAGAGCCGTATTTTTATTTACATCGAAGAAAATCATAGTTCAAATTGTCAAAATTATACTTGTTAGGTATAATTATTCGAAAAATTATGATCATGCTACTTTATTTCAAGGCAGAAATACTGAATAATCTCGCTTATAGTAATAATGGACTCAATATCACTGTTATGTTAAATCAAATGAAAAACTTTTGGTTATTCTTATATTAATGAGTCAAAAATTATTTTTAACAATATTTATAGGCGTATTCCATTTGTCATTCTGTTGAACTGGTTATTTCGCTCACTTTATTCCCAGTACTAGAATTTATTGAAGATTCAGTTTTAAGTAAGCCACTTAGGTTAATCAGTTTAGTTAATCGCGTGGTTTTATCTTAACTTATATAAGTGTGCCAAGTAGTAAATGGAATACAAATAATGAATATTGAACTCTTTTTAATAATAATTTAAGTTATTTGTACTAAATAGTTCATGGTACATTATTTAAGTATTTAAAGGGTACATTATTTGAGTAAATACAGGAGATGTCCCCTGTACGAGGGCTACCATTGAGACATCGGTAACTACAAGAGCCTATGACTTCGGTTAAATTAGACAAAATTTATCGCATTAATAGGCCAATATAACGATGTTCTGGAATGAAAATCTATAAATGGCGAGTTTTTAGTTTTTTAATTTAAAAGTAGATTTGGGCAAAGCAATTTTCCACCCTGGTTGCTACTATCATCGGTACATTTAGTGTCAAAACTTGGATTAAAAAAAATGGTGATTTATTTGAATTTATGAAATAATAAGACGGCAGGTAATTCATTCCATTAATAAAAATAGCATGTCAAAAGAATAATAATTATGATATGATGGATACTAATAAAAAAAAGATATCATTTGTAAATCTGCATAAATGCGCATATTGTACATGCTGCGGCGGCTAAGTATTTTCACTGAGACTATATTTCACTTTCGCACCAAAGTAGAGCCACACCATTCGTTATATCCCTGAATGGGTGGAGTTAAAGCACATTCCAGCGGTTTGTGGAGCTCTAGTAGTAAATAGAGAAAAAGGTTTAAATAAAAATAGTAAATTCTAAAGGCTTATTTACACTAGAGAATTAATATAACTTTTTTAGTAGTTCATTTTCAGATTGATTTAAAGATACATTTTTTAAAATGGAACGAATAGTTGAAAATTACATCTATAGAATATTTTTTTCTATTTTTAACCACGGAAAGCTTGCTTTATTTTTCTGATTTTTAAAAATGCCTTAGTAAATATGTCTAATAGTAGTTTAGCAAATATTGGTAATAATTATTTAAATAACTTATAATCTTTATTATTTCCATACTATATTTACTAAACAAAGAAAAATCTAATTCATACGGTACTTGATTAACGTTAAATAATTTATATTTATTGATCATTTTAATTAGATATATTATATTCAGCTATTTCCACCATTTAAGAAAAAAAAAATTTTATGCCATCTTACAAATTATATAAATTCTTTAGTGTAAATAGGGCTTCAGAAATTTTTGTCTATCTACAACTACTAAATTAAAATTATTTGAATACATCCACTATTTTCACTTATATCTAGTAGTCTATGCACTTTTTTAGAAAAACTTGAACATGCTTAAATTGACGTACTTATCTTGCAACTTTTGTCTAATTTAACCGCCGTCATAGTTCTAACAGATTTCGAGCTCACACTGTTGACCCTCGTACAGGAGTCATTATTATTATATACCGGTTGTCTGTCTTAAAGCTGTACATAGGAGATTAACATGGGATATCAGTTTTTGCTTGCTGTTGCTCGGTGTTCTACCGAATAACAAAGATTGTCGTATCAATCGAAAGACATCATTTTTCTGAATCCAACAATGTAAAATACATTTCAATTTAGTTGTGATTTGGTCCCGTAATTAATTCTTAAGTTTTGAAAATTACCGATTTCTTAAATTTTTATCGAAAATAAGTATTACCTATGACTGTTTTGTTTTGAAACGTCAAATAAATCACTTGAAACTAAATTGTAATGTATTTCTTAGTATGGAAAGTAGGTTTTTACAAAAACAATCAAGTAAAGTACGTAGCCAAGGCTACAACAAAAATAACAGTAATAAAGTACAAAACAATCTGGTAAAGATTTTAAATGACTTTTATTTTTATTGTAACCTTGGATATGTAGTCTGCTGTCAGTTACAATTCATATAAAAAAAATTAAACATATTGAATTATTTATGATTAAATATTGATTAAATTAAACGGTTTCAGAAAAAATAGCATACATAATATGTCAGAAAATTGTTTTTACTTGACTCAGCGGTTAAAATGGAACCGCTTCGTCTAGTAAAATATTACTTTCCTGACTTATTATGTAATATACTATTGTTGGATTCAGAAAAATGATATCTTTCGATTGATACTAAAATATTTGTTGTCAGATAGAACACCGAGCAACAGCATGCAAAAAACTGATTTCCTATGTTAAACTCCTACATACACCGACAGACACCCGGTACCTACCTATATTATTCCAGATGAAAATTTTGAGTAACTAATTTTTTTTTTTTTAAGTTTTAAAAAAGTTTTTCATTTGTAAACGCTTTTCCAAATTACATGTAAATAATGTGTTCTTTTATTTATAAAATTTATTTTGAGAAAATTATTCGTGTTTACATGCTTACAAATCTGAATCGCAAAAGAATGACAAACAAACTAAAATAAATTTAGTTTTTTGTTATCTGCGTAAAACCTAAAATTGCAGATTACATTATGTTTGCATGTTTGTTTATGAATGTTAAATAATTATACATCGTATATTTTAAATGCTGCTTATTAAAAGTGGACCACTGAACAGCTTTCCAATGAAAAATATAGTAACTATGCTAGTCAGATGTAAAATAATGTACAAAAATGTATGTATTCGAATGAATTGCAAAAGTTTATATTTTTAAGAAACAATTTTAAATTGTTTTAGAGTTAATTATTTATTCATATTTATATAACTTAATTTTGAATCTGTATATAATCATGGTAAATGTCTATGTAATAAATAGAAACTTTTTTATTATTATTGTGTTGATTACAATTTTAAGCATTGGCCCGTTGTCTCGTCTTTTTTATTGATTTTAATTCACGTTTAAATTTTACTTTAATTAATCTTAAAGTATATTTGCTACTATGTTTTTATCTTTTTATATATATATATATATATATATATATATATATATATATATAAAAAGATAAAAATATAAAAAATTAAAAAATTGACTGAATTCCAAGAAATATATTATCGCATTCATTTTAATCTACAGTCAAACAAAAAATATATCTATATATACGAGTATATAAAAATTAATGTTTGTTTGTTTGTTTGTCCCTTATGCGTTCCTATACCATTCATCCGATTGCGATGAAACTTTGCTAAGTTGTTGTGCGCACGCTCGTGAACGTTTATGACTTAGCACAAGTCCAATCCGCCATCTTGACACAAAATGGCCGCTAGCTATCTTGAAAAGTACTGCACTGTTTCGATTCAAATTTGGTACAGACATAGACGGGAACTAATCTTAACATATAGGTATAATAAAGCTTTAATCCGCCATCTTGAAACAAAATGACCGCTAGCTATCCTGAGAAGTACTGTACTGATGCGATTCAAATTTAGTATAGACATAGACGGGAACCAATCTTAACATATAGGGATAATAAAGCTTTAGTCCGCCATCTTGAAACAAAATGACCGCTAGCTATCCTGAGAACTACTGTACTTATTCGATTCAAATTTGGTATAGACATAGACGGGAACCAATTTTAACATATAGGTATAATAAAGCTTCAGTCTGCCGTCTTGAAACAAAAGCTATCATGAGAAGTACTGTACTGGGGTGGAATCATGTAAAAATGACTAGAAGTGAATAGTAGTGATTCGTGTCAATTGCGATTATGTAAAAATGAATAGCGAAAACGATATAGTTTTGCATTGGTTAAATTGTCATTTCTAAACGCAATGTTCATTGTGGGTGAAAACGTTACTCACTATTGACATCTTTGTTTAATTCATTTATATTTCTATAAGTCGTTCTTTATTAAATTCTTTTATTTTTTTTTCTATTTTTACTCAGTGCTTACTATGTCACAATTTAAAGAAGTTTGACGTTTGCACTCGACACAGGTAAAAAAATCAAGGTAAATCAATTATAAATAATGAAATATGTTAATTTTTTATATGAAAATATTTGACGATTAATTTTCTTATAAAATTTAAAGCTATTAATATTACAGGACAATACAAAAAATAAAATGAAATGGCACGAAAGGCTGATTTATGGGAAACCTTCATATCATATATCGAAATAAATAAAGAAATGATACAAGGACGTATTAATACAGTTGAAGGACGGGCGAAAATGAATGAATTATGGAACGACTTGACCATCCGCTTAAATGCGCTGGGCAGTGGAATAAAAACTGTTCAACAGTGGCAGAAAGTAAAATTGCAATTTGATAATTATTATATTAAAAAAAAATTATTCATGTGACTTTGTAGGCTTGGTCAGATTATAAGCAAAGGGCTAAAAGTAAAGCTGCGCTTTTAAAAAAAGAATTGTTAAAAACTGGAGGAGGAAAACCTGACTTGCCTGTATTATCAGCATTAGAAGAAAGATGCCTGTCTTTAATGGGAAAGTTTCTGGAAACGAGAACACGGAATTTGGTGTAATAGCTGTATATATTACATATTAATATTTTATAAATTAATTACGAATTTTTATTTTTCTCTAAAATAGATACCTACGCTTCAAAATACTACACCGCTTGCAGAAATTGAAATATTAGTAAGTATATTCACCGATAATTAAAAGATTATTACAAATTGTTTAAAATATTTTATTGTTAGCGTTCTCCAGAAGATACGAATAATGAAGTAATAAAAGAACCAGCTAAAGTTTGCGCAAACAAACGCGTAATAGATGATGCAGCTCTGCAGACGAAATGTATGAAAATCAAAATGAAATATTTAAAAGAATGATAGAAAATCAAGAAGAACAACAAATACTATTAAATACAATAATAAGAAACCAAAATACACAAATTGAACTATTTAAAGAATTTTTTTAATTTGTGAATGATTTGCCGTAATTATTAAAGTTTTGTGTGTTTTCTTATATTTAGATTTAAAGTTCATCTGATACTTTATTTTTAAATTTATAATTTTATAGTTAAAATAAGAGTTCAATAATGTTTCAGTTTTTTATTCGTTAGTTCTTTTTTGTATGTGTTGTTGCGGTTCACTTGTCGGCCAATAAGAACGAAGCATGGTTCTTAACAATTGAACAGCAAATCGACCAATAAGAACGAAGCATTGTTCTTAACAATTGAACAGCAAGCCGACCAATAAGAACGAAGCATTGTTCTTAACAATTGAAACAATGAAGTCGACCAATAACAATGAAGCATTGTTTCTAACAATTGAAATAACGAGACAACCAATTAGCGCAAAGCATTATCCCCAATGCTCTGCAATCAGTATAAAAGAAGACGCGCAAGCAGCAGAAGTCAGTCAGTCTACGACAGCCGAAGAGGCCTAGTAGACTGGTCTCATACACACTCAGTCAGTCTTCGACAGCCGAACAGGCCTAGAAGACTGGTCTCACCAGTCAGTTTACGACAGCTGAAGAAGCCTAGTAAACTGGTCTCACCAGTTCGACAGCCGAAGAGGCCTAGAGCGCAATACCTTCATAATCCATCTCCAAACAACGATCTCACACGCAGACGACAGCCGAATAGGCCTAGTGTTTCAACACTCACGAAATCACATCACTGGTACTCACGACAGCTGAAGAAGCTTAGTGTAGTGCACTCTCGATTTAACACAACAAGCACGCACGACAGCAAAACTAGCATAATGTTACAGCGTTCTTGTTACAGAGATACAAATAATCCATTGAGAATCGACAACATGGAGACATCGAAGAAACTCACCGAGCAACTCTACTCTTCGAGCACTACATCTCGCAACTGTGCTCACGAAGAGGCTACTCCACGTGCTTTGATGCAGCTAGCACGTCGAGCAACACATCCGGCCAAAGTAGTTTCTCCAGTTCGTTCAACATCAGAATGGCTGCGCAAGGCTTGAACATCTTCGGCTGATAACATCTGCATCACACCGTTCCTGGGGTCAGCCTTCAAGACCACCAGGTGTCAGAACACCAGCAGCAGACCACATCAAGTCCATACGGCGCGCTCAACACGCAGTACGCTCAGTATCTCCACTGCTGATAATGAACAAGAAGAAGTCCCAGAACACATCGTCCACGTCTGACCTTCAGCACACCAAGTAGCCATAGCAGGCTATCCAGCCTAACTACAAGACATCTCCAACCGTCGCATCGGCTAGCGACAAGCGGTGAACATTTAATCTGTGCTACAAACATTCAACAAACTTTATGAACTTTTCAAGAATAGATATAAGTGATCTACAATTAGTATTATTTTAGTGACATTTCAATTTTAGTTTTAATTTGTAAATAAAGAACATTAAAACTGTTACAGCTGCCTACCTTATTCCACTGATCAAAAATAAAATAGTTGGTAATCGGGCGCTGCACATACCCCACGCCCGACGACCCAACAGTGTCATGTATTTTTATACATATTTGTTTAATTTAAAACCAATGAAATAAAAATAAAATACTAAACAAAATGTATTTATTCCAAATTAAATTGTACTATTATAATTAAGTAAAATATCGGTTAACAATATTTTGTTGTTGTCTTCTACCTTCATTTAAAATTTGGCCAGCATCTAATCCAGGGCCATTGTTATGTTCCTCATTCGGTATTATGTGTTCTTCATAAGCCACTTCTATTCCAGCCTGTATACACATATTATGGAGAGCAGCACATACATTAATTATTTGACCCATATAGAAGGGATTATATCTCGCTTGTCGTTCTTTTAAAATGCATCTAAATCTAGCTTTCAGTATACCTATGCACCTTTCCACACAATTTCTGGCCCTAATGTGTACTACGTTGTATTGTGATTCAGGTGTATTTGGAATTGGATTGATAAAAGGTGTCATGAGCCAGGGTTGTTGTGGATAGCCAGAATCTCCAATCAGACAAAAATGTCTGTCTCCATTGTCGTATTTGTTTTCCAAATGATGTTTCACATGAGACATTCTCCATATATGGGAGTTGTGTGACGAACCAACATGGCTACTGTTAATATTTATGATTTTTAAATCATATGTACAGATAATTTGAATATTTTTTGAGTAAAACCCTTTTCTATTTAAATATAAATGGCCATTAACGACTGGTTTTAAAATCGCGACATGAAAACCGTCAACTGCCCCAATTATACCCGGAAACCCAGTCATATTCATGAATCTTTCTTTTATTGAATTGAATTCGTTTTGAGTCGTTGGAAATATAATCCATTCTGGGCATAGAAAACGTTCTATATTAGCAGTAATCAATTTTATTATGTTACTCATTTTACTCTGGCAAATTAAAGTCTTGTCCAATACTTCTTTGATAACTACCAGTAGCATAGAATCAAAGTGCACTTAAGACTTGTAGCTGAAATGGAACTGCAGTACTTCTAGAATCATGTAAATGTAGGCTTAGAATATTAATTATATGAATTAGATTTCTATCTAATCTAAATAATTCTATAAATCTTCTCTCTGGATGATCAAACGGATCGACGTTGTCACGAATATGACGTCTGTATAAACGAAATTGCCTATTTTCGCGTAATCTTTCTTCATTTCTTGCAATAATAGGCAGCATTATGCAGAAAAATCTAAGAATTGTTTTATATGAATAAATATTATCTACATAATATTGATATACTTACTTAAATAATAAGTATTTTATTAAATAATGTCGATTTTTACTTGTCAAAGTTTTTTGACATACAAAATAAAAAGGTACTAAGAAAACGACATCGTTTTGAGAAAAACGTAGTGAGTTCACGGAAATGTCCGAAGTTGAAAACGTAGTAAGTGACTAATTTTACGTGATCAATTGAATAACGAATATCGTTTTCAGATTTACTTGATCCGGGGGCTGATTCGAGTCAAATTTGGTATAGGTGCAGACGAGAGCCAATCTTAACATATAGGTATAATAAAGCTTCAGTCCTATGCCATTCGAATTCAAACGCTTGTAGTTTCCGGTACGACTCGCATTTGCAATGACCATCAACAAAGCACAGGGACAATCGCTACAAGTGTGTGGACTAAATTTGGAAAATCCATGCTACTCTCATGGACAGCTGTATACAAACACTTTCTTTGAGTTGCAATGCAACGCATGCCGGGTACTCGCATTAAATTGTAGACCACGCGAACGAAGTCGCGGGTAATAGCTAGTTTATTTTATAAAAATTAATGTTTGTTTGTTTGTTTGTCCCGTATGCGTTCCAGGGTCCAGTGTAACATTCATCCGATTGCGATGAAATTTTGCTAAGTTGTTGTGCGCACGCCCGCGAAGGTTACTGACTTAGCGCAAGTCCAATTCGCCATCTTGAAACAAAATGGCCGCTAACTATCTTGAAACAAAATGACCGCTAACTATCTTGAAAAATACTGCACTGATTCGATTCAAGTTTATTAAAGACAATAGGCGTATTCCATTTGCCATTTGGATCAGATCTAACTTACATTTACTGAACCATATCATTTATATAT
Organism: Pterostichus madidus; assembly: GCA_911728475.2. Classification (NCBI taxonomy): domain Eukaryota; kingdom Metazoa; phylum Arthropoda; class Insecta; order Coleoptera; family Carabidae; genus Pterostichus; species Pterostichus madidus. Next base: position 21,926,521 of record OU452301.1, on the reverse strand, counting down.
TTCGTTGGATTACTTCGCTGACTTTATTTCCAGTATTAGAATTACTGATTCTAATTTACTTTGAAGTAATACACCCAAATAAGTGCATCAGTTTACTTAATTCAGATCATTTAGTCATGTTGTCTAATTTATCTGAACTGATTTAAGTGAACCAGTTGGCAAATGGAATACAGCTATAGACGGGAACCAATCTGAACATATAGGTATAATAAAGCTTTAGTCCGCCATCTTGAAACAAAATGGCCGCTAGCTATCCTGGAAAGTACTGCACTGGTACGATTAAAATTTAGTATAGACATAGACGGGAACCAATATTAACATATAGGTATAATAAAGATTCAGTCCGCCATCTTGAAACAAAATGTCCGCTAGCTATTCTGAAAAGTACTGCACTGATTCGATTCAAATTTAGTATAGATATAGACGGGAACCAATCTTAACATATAGGTATAATAAAGATTCAGTCCGCCATCTTGAAACAAAATGTCCGCTAGCTATTCTGAAAAGTACTGCACAGATTCGATTCAAATTTGGTATAGGTATAGACGAGAACCAATCTTAACATATAGGTATAATAAAGCTTCAGTCCTATGCCATTTGAATTCAGACGTTTGCAGTTTCCGGTACGACTCGCATTTGCAATGACCATCAACAAAGCACAGGGACAATCGCTACAATTGTGTGGACTAAATTTGGAAAATCCATGCTTCTCACATGGACAGCTGTACACAAATACTTTCCTTGAGTTGCAATGCAACGCATGCCGGGTACTCGCATTAAATTGTAGACCACGCGAACGAAGTCGCGGGTAATAGCTAGTTTTTATATAAAATGAAACCTATCACTATGGGCGAATATTTCAAATTTTATCGAATCATATTAATGGTTTACAAGAACTTTTAGATTAAATGAAAGAAATTGTCAACGGCCATGGCTGCACTCGTTGGAACTAATCTATGTACATACGTACTATATCTATATATTGCTGATACTCGTATTTTACAATAGAAAGTAGCATCCGCTATAAAGGGAGATAGATGTATACATCCATCTCACTAATAGAATTTCGCCGTCGTAATGCGCAGACGTGTTTCTATGAGTATCTTAAAGAAATATATCGAAAGGGGCATAAAATAATTAGATACAAGTGCGTACTTAAATATTGTTTCCGTAAAGCTATTACTACTCGCAACTAGGTACAGCAACAGCATGACAAAGAGATAACATTGTCGGTATAACCACCAACCACGTGAAGAAAAGTAAACCGCTAATATACGTATAAACTTAAGTTTATACGTATATTAAACCGCTTGGTTTTGAAATAGGAATGTCCGCCAATGGCTATACAGTCATGGACACTAAAGTATGGTACGCTGTGAAATGCTTGCAGGATATGTATAAAGCGGCACTGCGATTAGAAATATTTTACTATCAGTGTTATTCGTAATACTTGAACCGCTCTGCCAATCAATATTAACTGCAGTTGACCAATAGAGTAAATACAATTCCACCCCTTTGTCATTCTTTCTTGATAACGACCTCAGACAAAATATTACTAGACGGAGAACAACGGCGTTTGTTGTGAAGTAGAATGGGTTAGAATAACTTGTGATGAGACGGGTGCGCGGCAAAGAGCTAGTACAAGTTGGTGTTATGCAGGTTGCATTTTTGTTGATGACAGTTATCAAACGCGAGCATTTTATTTATTTAAATACAAAAGTGCGTATACAAAACACTTAATATGTCAAAAATTAACCTTTACTTTGATATATGAAAAGTAAGTAATTGAATATAAAAATAATTACACAAATGTTTGCAACTTACATAACATCAAAGTGTACTCGCTCCTTGCCGCGCACCCGCCTCACCCACAAGTTACTCCAACTCTTTCTCCTTCACTACACTGCATTGACTTGAATACGGCAGACTTTGTCTAAGGTATGTTTTGTCTGAGATAACGACTGTAGTCAATCTTGAAGCAGCAATTTGATCATGAGCATTTACTACACCGAATTCTATTAGAGAGATAGAAATATATATCTGTCTCCCTTCATAGTGGACGTGAAAAATTCAGAATCAGCAGTATATTGATAGTAAGTATATGGGTCTATGCGATAACGCGAATTAAGGAAAGTTGTTCGCGGGTAGTACTTGGATGGATGACCGTCCAGAGAAAGCCGCGATGCTGTTGACTCTAAAGATCCAAAACGCAAGATCAGGGCGTAATGGCGGCATATGATCCTAAACAGTTGAAATAAAAATTGAAGAAAAAAAGAAATGATTTTTACCTGTAATGCCAATGGCACACTGGTCGAGGAACTCATCAATGAAACAGCAGAACGCACCCTGACTGATAAAATAAACAAACACGAAAAAATAGCACAAAGCAAAACTAAAATGACAGCCCACGCTAACATGAAATGAGACACAATAATACGTGTGAAATGAGACACAATCGTTTCATCGAGGAACTCCTCGATGGAAATAGAGGCGCCTCTATTTTTCATCGATAACGGGTGCGTTCTGTTGTTTCATCGATGAGTTCCTCGACGCTCATTCATGCTCCTCGACCAGTGTGCCATTGGCATTTAATTTCTGAAATTTTATAGGTACGAGAGTTTCGTGCGTACAGTGGCAGCTTGGGCCTGTGTTGCCAATTCGATTAACTTCATTATCGGTAGAATTCGATAGATTTCACAATTTTCGTTATAAAAGTAAAAAAAATCGATACATTTGAAAACTTTAATTATTAAAATGAAATAAAACTATAAATAAACCATATTTCGAACTATTAAATACATATCAAAATTAGTAACAAGTGAGCAATATACAAAAACCTTTTTATTGTCAACATAAATTCATTCTGAACACAAAACATTGTAGTGAGATCACAGTAGATTATTGCGTAAAAATAATAATAAAATATTAAATATAAAAATATAAATATGAAAACATAACTCGCGTTCTATTCCTAAAAATTATAAATATTGGTTTTAAGATTTTCTGCGAGTTTTTTACCGATAACAAAATCATAACAATTTGACTTCTTTATTAATTGTTTTGAATATAATAAACCAATGATTGTATCAGTTTCCAGTCTATTCCATTGGCAAGTTATTATTAAATTAATGGATGAAAATATTCTTTCCACATTAGCAGACGAGTGAGGTAATAGTAATAAAGATAGGAAACATGACAGTATTATCAGCAGTTTTTATATTTTTTATTTCGAAACATAATTCTTCAACATCATTACTTAAATTTATTAATATCATTCAAATTTCGTAGTATTGCCGGTACAAACTGTTAAAATACATAAAATAAAATAACTAAAATTAGGAAATATTTTGTCATTTTCTTAACTTTGCAATCGTATACCAAAAATTCTTATAATTTAGCATTAAATTAAATATCGGTAGATTTGATTTAAAAATCGATATATCGGTAGCTCTACCGATAAATCGGTAGAGTTGGCAACATTGGCTTAGGCGCTGGAGTGTGGAAAATTAGGGTGAATCCGAAAATTACGATCGGCAATTTTTTAAGCATAATGTATTCTGATTCATACCGTGTTTGGTGTCATATGAAAAGGCTTTGGAAGAACTTTCAGTTTGTATTAAAAAATATTGAAACTTTACGATTGGCAATGGGGACTGAGATTGTATACAATTCAAATTTTTAGTTGCCATCTAGTGAATAAAATAGAATTTAATAATTTGTTATGTAGCGAACATGGTATAGGTTTACAGTTTGTCTTTTATCACGTGATCCAAACGTTAAACGTCAAAAAAAGTTGTGATCTGCGGGGAGCAGTTCTGAAAGAAGAAAGCAGTTGATCGAGTCGGCATGGTGTCACTTCGCTCTTTCTACAAATTTGTTAGTTCACACAAAATTGTATGGAGGGGGGTCTGCTGCATGTGACGTCTAAATTATAAGTCCCCATTGTTTCGACCAAAAAAGTATTCCGAATCATATAGTATTTGATATCACATGAAAGGGCTTTAGAAGAGCTGACGTGCAGAATATTTATTTATTCGATCGGCAATTGTTTTAATAAAATATGCTCCAAAAACTATTCTGTTATCATGGTATCAAATGAAATGTCATTTGATGGGTTCGCGTGCAGAATTGCAAAATTTTCGGCAATTGCTTGTCTGAAATTGCTTTAAGACCTAACATGTTTGATATTATCTTACAGAAATGAATCCTACTTCAGTGTTCACGGAGTCTAGCGTGTCGGCCGACCGTTAGTCCATATGTACTAAAAAGGCTATTTCTCTATAGATTAAACGGTTTCTGCGATTGTTGTGATGTTTTTTTAGGATTTAAGAATTTTTGTAACCAGTGCCTTTTGGGTATTGCAGATTATTCTAAAGTATAATCCACGTGAAATTAATGAAAAACTTTACAAATTTCGAGGATCACAGATTGCACGCGTTACTATGCATTTTAAATTGTCAAAGTGAATGGGTGCCGGAAAGTTCACCGAAAGCAATTCACCGAATACAATTCACCGAAAAACAATTCACCGAAGTAACAATTCACCGAAATACAATTCATCGAAAAACATATTCATCGAAATGATAATTAAATTCTGGTATTTTTAATGTTCCTTAGAACTGGTAGAAAAATGCAGGTATTTAGAAAAGGATACTTACCGTAAATTCCAAATCTTTTGAATGTTATCCATTACGTTAAATATCGTTAATTATTGCAGGGTTAATGTAACTATTGAATCGGCTAAAATTTGTTTAAGCTAGGACAGTTTCTAATGAAATTACTGCACTCGCGTACTTATAATAGTATCGCTGCCAATGTTATTAGAATTTATTCAAATAGAGCAGTACGTGATTATTTTGCGCTGGAGTAAGATAATAATATATATATCATATATATCATCACGCCTTGTACCCATTACTGGGTGTAGCACTCTGCCAAAGCAGATCTCGGTAAGTGATATATTTATGCACGTGAAGTGCGGCTACCAGCCGTCAAATCACGGCCCCCAAAGATGTTAATGGTGGGGGAGCCACAGGGGTAATTTTAAATTGCTGAAAATGTTCTGTCGGCTGTGGGGATCGGACCAGGGTTCTTAGGATCCACAGGCCGACTTGATACCACTGAGCCATTACCCCATTGAGTTAGATAATCGAGGACCTTTAATTAATTTAACTGAAGTACAAGAGGTAATGTGCATTGTATTATTATTTATTTATATATAATAATAATACCTATAAAAATGTATATTGTTTTGAGTTTTATTTTACAAAATTACATATATCAATAAGGTAGGTAATATATTTCGTGGGATAAGATAAAGTTATATTTGATTATTATTTAATATATGCAGTATTTGGTTTCATTTATAAACTAACTAGCCATTACCCGCGACTTCGTTCGCGTGGTCTACAATTTAATGCGAGTACCCGGCATAAGTTGCATTGCAACTCAAAGAAAGTGTTTGTGTACAGCTGTCCATGTGAGAAACATGGATTTTCCAAATTTAGTCCAAACACTTGTAGCGATTATTCCTGTGCATTGTTGATGGTCATTGCAAATGCGAATCGTACCGGAAACTTGGAAGATTGGTTCTGGTCTGCACCTATACCAAATTTGAATCGAATCAATGCAGTACTTTTTAGGATAGCAAGCGGCCATTTTGTTTCAAGACGGCGGGCTGAAGCTTTATTATACCTATATGTTAAGATTGGTTCCTGTCTATGTCTGTACCAAATTTTAATCGAATCAGTGTAGTACTTTTTAAGATAGCTAGCGGCCATTTTGTTTTAAGATGGCGGACTAAAGCTATATTATACCTATATGTTAAGATTGGTTCTCGTCTGCACCTGTACCAAATTTGAATCGAATCAATGCAGTACTTTTCAGGATAGCTAGCGGTCATTTTCTTTCAAGATGGCGGACTGATGCTTTATTATACTTATATATTAAGATTGGTTCCCGTCTATGTCTATACCAAATTTGAATCGAATCAGTGCAGTACTTTTCAGGATAGCAAGCGGCCATTTTGTTTCAAGATGGGGGACTGAAGCTTTATTATGCCTGTATGTTAAGATTGATTCCCGTCTATGTCCGTAGCAAATTTGAATCGAATCAGTGCAGTACTTTTCAAGATAGCTAGCGGCCATTTTGTTTAAAGATGGGGGACTGAAGCTTTATTATGCCTATATGTTAAGATTGATACCCGTCTATGTCTGTACCAAATTTGAATCGAAACAGTGCAGTACTTTTCAAGCTAGCTAGCGGCCATTTTGTTTCAAGATGGCGGACTGATGCTTTATTATACCTATATGTTAAGATTGGTTCCCGTCTATGTCTGTACCAAATTTTAATCGAAACAGTGCAGTACTTTTCAAGATAGCTAGCGGCCATTTTGTTTAAAGATGGGGGACTGAAGCTTTATTATGCCTGTATGTTAAGATTGATTCCCGTCTATGTCCGTACCAAATTTGAATCGAATCAGTGCAGTACTTTTCAGGATAGCTAGCGACCATTTTGATTCAAGATGGCGGACTGAAGCTTTATTATACCTATATGTTAAGGTTGGTTCTCGTTTATGCTTATACCAAATTTGAATCGAATCAGTGCAGTACTTTTCAAGATAGCTAGCAGCCATTTTGTTTAAAGATGGCGGACTGAAGCTTTATTATGCCTATATATTAAGATTGATTCTCGTCTATAAAGGAGAAGGATCTGGGGAAAAAGAAAAACAAAGAAGCAACAGTATTGACGAGACAAAGGTATTTGTAAAAAGCAGAAGAACCGAAAGATCCCCAGTACGAAAAAGGAAGGAGATGGAAAACTCAGACGAGCAAGTAATGGTATTATTAAGAGAAATGAATAAGAATATAGAAACAGCGAGGCAAGAAACAAAAAATGAAATACTACAATTAAACAGCAAATTAGAAGGAATTATCAAGCTACAAAAGGAAGAAATAAATGAGCTGAAACAAAATGAATTGAAGATGGAAAATAAGGTACAGAACTTAGTGAATAGAATCGAAGAACTAGAAAAAGCAGAAGAAAAAAGAGAAAACGCAAGAAAAAAAATAACATTATTATCAAAGGAGCAAAATTGGAAAATAATAATAAAGAGATAGAAAAGTTCCTGTTGAGCAAGTTGGGAGTGGAAATTAAAGTCACAAATACATATAAGATAGGGAAAAATGAAGACTAGCAACATACTGTAGCTACAATAGACACGTGGGAAAATAAAAGGAACATCATGTTGAAAAAAAATAAGCTGATAGGTACAAAAATATTTATAGATAATGATTTAACAAAGGAGGATATGAGAATTCAAAAAGAAATACTTAAAAGGGCAAAAGAAGAAAAAGAGAATAATAGCATTACAAAAATGGGATACAGAAAACTCAAAATAGACAATGAATGGTACGAGTGGTGCAAAGACACAAATAATCTAAAAAAAAAGAATGCGTCAAAAAACTATTAGAAGAAAACGAGAACACAAAACAGAAAACAAAGGCAAAAACGAAACGGAAACACAAAAGCAATAAACATATTAGAATTAGTACGTGGAATATAAGAACTTTACTAACAGCAGGTAAAATGATAGAAGTTAATTTAGAACTAGAAAAGTATAGAATACAAATAGCGGCATTGCAAGAAACTAGATGGAAAGGAGATGGACATATAAACAATAAAAACTTTACATTGCTATACTCAGGCGATAAAAAACAAGGACAATACGGGGTAGCTTTCATGGTAATGCGAGAAATGAAGGAAAATATAATTCATTTTAAACCAATAAATGAAAGGTTAGCAACTCTACGAATAGCTTCAAAACCATTTAACATATCTCTGATAAATGCCTACGCCCCAACAGAAAACGCAAATAGCGAAGAAAAAGAAAAATTCTATGACACAATGGAAATGGAAATAGAAGATATAGCTAAGGAGGATATAATAATGATACTAGAAGACATGAATGCTCAAGTTGGAAAAGAAAACTACATCAGCGAAGTAGCAGGCAAGCACACAATTCACAATAAAACAAACAATAACGGTCAAAGATTATGCAATTTCGCAGTAAAAACCAATATGATCATAAGTAGCACGGGACATGAACACCAATGGCAACACAAGGCAACATGGGTATCAGCAGATCTTAAAATCTACACACAAATAGATCATATATTAATAAACAAAAGAAAGCAGACATCAATAAGAGACGTACGAACGTACAGAGGTGCCTGTGCCGATACTGATCACTACATGGTAACTGCCACGGTAAAGCAGAAAATAAGAAGGGCGGCAAAGACTACAAGCAAAATAACAACATGGAACAAAAGAAAATTGAACAACGAAGAAAAAAGAAATGAATACGTAATAACGGTAGATGAGAAACTATCGCACAAAGAGAAGAACGAAGAAAATATAGACAATGAATGGAATAAAATAAGGTCAAGCATAATACAAGCAGCAAAAGAAGAGTAAGGAAGTCAAGAAAAAGAACACACTAAAGAATGGTTCAATGAAGAATGCAGGGAAATATCTGCGGAAAAAACTAAAGCAAGACATGAATGGATACAGACAAAGAACGAAAAATATAAAGAAGAATATGAGAAATTAAGAAAAGAGTGTAAAAGAATAATAAGACAAAATAAAAGAGAATGGATTGAGGAAAGCATAATATGAATAGAGGATGAAAGAAAAAATGGAAATACAAAACGTTTCTATCAAAGAATCAAGAAGCAACAACACAAACATAATGTGGAAACAAACAATATGAGAGATAAAAACGGAAAAATAACCGAAAATGAACAAGAATTGAAACTAGTTTGGGAAAAATACTTCAAGGAACTACTAACAGAGGAAAAGACTGATGAGAGTGAAAATGAGAAGAAAGAAAGAAATAAAGAAGACAAAAACGAAAATCAAAATGTAAGAGAACCAACACTTGAAGAAATAATAAATGTAATAAAAAATAGCAAAACCGGAAAGGCACCAGGAGCGGATGGGATATACATGGAACTTATAAAATATGGCGGTGAGATATTATACGAACAATTACACGCACTAATAATTAAAATATGGAAGGAAGAACGGATGCCAAAGGATTGGGAGGTAGGACGGATGATCATAATACATAAAAAAGGAGACCCTATGGAATGCAAAAACTACAGAGGTATAACATTATTAAATAACGCATATAAGATACTAGCGACAATTATACAAAAAAGACTGGCTACATCAACAAGGCATAAAATCTGACAGTACCAATGTGGTTTCCTACAAGGGAAATCAACAGTAGACGCTATCCACACGTTAAAGCAAATTCTAGAAAAAGTACACAAAGCCAAAATAAATATAGATATACTATTTATTGACTTTCAACAAGCTTTCGACTCGGTGAAAAGAGGGAAACTAAATGAAATACTAAGAAATTTAGAAGTGGAGCCAAAATTAAGAAGATTAATAAAAATGACCATGGAGAACTCAAAAATATGCGTAAAAACCAGAAAAGGAGACACTAACGAATTCTTAGTAAACAAAGGCGTAAGACAAGGTGATTCACTCTCAGCAACATTGTTCAATTTAACTCTGGAATATGTAACCAGGAAAATAAACAAAAAGTCAATAAGAATAAACGGTGGACAAATAATAGCGTATGCTGACGATGTAGTATTAATTACAAAAAGAAGAGAAATAATGGAAGAAATGGTACAGGAAATAGTTATTGAAGGAGAGAAAGTGAGATTAAAACTAAACGCAAATAAAACAAAAATAATGAGATATGGAAAACAAACACAACAAGAATTGATAAAAATAGGAGGAATAGAATTTGAAGAAGTAGACAAATATAAATATTTAGGTGTCATGATTACGAACAAGGGAGACAGAGAAACAGAAATAAAAGAAAAAATATTTACAACAAATAAAGCATATCACATGCACAAAAAGCTATTAAAAAGTAAATTGCTAACAAGAACGACAAAAATGAAAATTTACAAAACAATAATAAAGCCAGTATTGATGTATGATGCAGAAACATTAACAATAACAAAAAAAGAAGAAGAACAACTAAGAATAATAGAGAGAAAAATATTAAGGGATATACTAGGCCCAATTAAAGTGGACACAAATGAGTACCGGGCACGAATGAACTATGAATTATTACAAGAAATAGATGGGGAAGACATAGTAAAAACAATTAAGCAGCAAAGAGTAAAATGGTTAGGCCACATATGGAGAGCTGGAACAGAAGAAATGATACACTCCATACTGCAATGGGACCCTGGATCAAAGAGAAGAGGAAGACCAAGGTCAACGTGGCTCAAGGAAGTAAAGGAGGAGCTTCAAAACGCTGGAATTACAAATTGGAAGACGAAAACAAATGATAGGAAACTATGGAGAAGCATAAGTAAGATGATATGAAAAGAAAATTAAGGGATTGATCCTCCCTAAAACGTAAAGGATCTAGAGAGCTCTATGAGCGGCGCAACCCCACTTGGGGTGTTAAGCCACCATATATATATATATATATATATATATATATATATATATATATATATATATATATATATATATATATATATATACACTCGTCTATGTCTATACCAAATTTGAATCGAAACAGTGCAGTACTTTTCAAGATAGCTAGCGGCCATTTTGTTTCAAGATGGCGGATTGGACTTGTGCTAAGCCAGAAACCTTCGCAGGCGTGCGCACAACAACTTAGCAAAGTTTCATCGCAATCGGATGAATGGTATAGGAACGCATACGGGACAAACAAACAAACAAACATTAATTTTTATATATATACTAGCTGTTACCCGCGACTTCGTTCGCGTGGTCTACAATTTAATGTGAGTACCGGGCATGCGTTGCATTGCAACTCAAAGAAAGTATTTTCGTACAGCTGTCCATGTGAGAAGCATGCATTTTCCAAATTTAGTCCAAACACTTGTAGCGATTGTCTCTGTGCTTTGTAAATGGTCATTGCAAATGCGAGTCGTACCGGAAACTGCAAACGTCTCAATTCGAATGGCATAGGACCGAAGCTTTATTATACCTATATGTTAAGATTGGTTCCCGTCTATGTCTGTACCAAATTTGAATCGAATCAGTGCAGTACTTTTCAGGATAGCTAGCGACCATTTTGATTCAAGATGGCGGACTGAAGCTTTATTATACCTATATGTTAAGGTTGGTTCTCGTTTATGCTTATACCAAATTTGAATCGAATCAGTGCAGTACTTTTCAAGATAGCTAGCGGCAATTTTGTTTCAAGATGGCGGGCTGAAGCTTTTTTATACCTATATGTTAAGATTCGTTCCCGTTTATGCTTATATCAAATTTGAATCGAATCAGTGCAGTACTTTTCAAGATAGCTAGCGGCAATTTTGTTTCAAGTTGGCGGACTGAAGCTTTATTATACCTATATGTTAAGATTGGTTCTCGTCTATACCTATACCAAATTTGAATTGAATCAGTTCAGTATTTTTCAAGATAGCTAGCAGCCATTTTGTTTCAAGATGGCGAATTGGACTTGTGCTAAGTCAGAAACCTTCGCGGGCATGCGCACAACAACTTAGCAAAGTTTCATCGCAATCTGATGAATGATATATGTACGACTAAGGGACAAACAAACAAACAAACAAACATTAATTTTTATATATATATACTAGCTATTACCCGCGACTTCGTTCGCGTGGTTTACAATTTAATGCGAGTACCCGGCATGCGTTGCATTACAACTCAAAGAAAGTGTTTGTGTATAGCTGTCCATGTGGGAAGCATGGATTTTCCAAATTTAGTCCAAACAATTGTAGCGAATGTCCCTGTGCTTTGTTGATGGTCATTGCTAATGCGAGTCGTACCGAAAACTGCAAACATCTGAATTCGAATGGCATAGGACTGAAGCTTTATTATACCTTTATGTTAAGATTGGTTCTCGTCTGTACATATACCAAATTTGAATCGAATCAGTGCAGTACTTTTCAGGATAGCTAGCGGCCATTTTGTTTCAAGAGGGCGGACTGTAGCTTTGTTATACCTATATGTTAAGATTAATTCTCGTCTGTACATATACCAAATTTGAATCGAATCAGTGCAGTACTTTTCAGGATAGCTAGCGGCCATTTTGTTTCAAGAGGGCGGACTGTAGCTTTATTATACCTATATGTTAAGATTAATTCTCGTCTGTACATATACCAAATTTGAATCGAATCAGTGCAGTACTTTTCAGGATAGCTAGCGGCCATTTTGTTTCAAAACGGCAAACTGAAGCTTTATTATACCTATATGTTAAGAATGGTTCCCGTCTATGTCTATACCAAATTTGAATCGAATCAGTGCAGTACTTTTCAGGATAGCTAGCGGCCATTTTGTTTCAAGATGGCGGACTGAAGCTTTATTATGCCTAAATGTTAAGATTGGTTGCCGTCTATGTCTATACCAAACTTGAATCGAATCAGTGCAGTACCTTTCAAGATAGCTAGCGGCCATTTTGTTTTCAGATAGCAGACTGAAGCTTTATTATACCTATATGTTAAGAATGGTTCCCGTCTATGTCTATACCAAATTTGAATCGAATCAGTGTAGTACTTTTTAGGATAGCTAGGATCCATTTTCTTTCAAGACGGCGGACTGAAACTTTATTATACCTATATGTTAAGATTAGTTCCCGTCTATGCTTATACCATATTTGAATCCAATCAGTGCAGTACTTTTCAAGATAGCTAGCGGCCATTTTGTTTAAAGGTGACAGAATGAAGCTTTATTATACCTATATATTAAGATTGGTTCCCGTAAATGACTATACGAAATTTGAATCGAATCAGTGCAGTACTTTTGAAGATAGCTAGCGGCCATTTTGTTTAAAGACGGCGGACTGAAGCTTTATTATACCTATATGTTAAGATTGGTTCTCGTCTGTACCTATACCAAATTTGAATTGAATCAGTGCAGTACTTTTCAGGATAGCTAGCAGCCATTTTGTTTCAAGATGACGGACTGAAGCTTTATTATACCTGTATCTTAAGATTGGTTCCCGTCTGTATTTATACCAAATTTGAATCGAATCAGTGCAGTACTTTTCAAGATAGCTAGCGGCCATTTTATTTCAAGATGGCGGACTGAAGCTTTATTATGCCTATATGTTAATATTGGTTCCCGTCTATGTCTATACCAAATTTGAATCGAATGAGTGCAGTACTTTTCAAGATAGCTAGCGGCCATTTTGTTTCAAGATAGCGTACTGAACATTTATTATGTCTATATGTTATGGTTGGTCCCCGTCTATGCCTATACCAAATTTTAATCGAATCAATGCTGTACTTTTCAAGATAGCTGGCGGCCATTTTGTTTCAAGATGGCGGACTGAAGATTTATTATGCCTATATGTTAAAATTGATTCTCGTCTATGTCTGTACCAAATTTTAATCGAATTAGTGCAGTACTTTTCAAGATATCTAGCGGCCATTTTGTTTAAAGATAGCGGACTGAAGCTTTATTATACCTGTATGTTAAGATTGGTTCCCGTCTATGTATACACCAAATTTGAATCGAATCGGTGCAGTACTTTTCAAGATAGCTAGCGGCCATTTTGTTTCAAGATGGCGGATTGGACTTGTGATAAGTCAGAAACCTTCGCGGGGGTGCACACAACAACTTGGCAAAGTTTCATCGCAATCGGATGAATGGTATAAGAACGCATATGGGACAAACAAACAAACATTAATTTTTATATATATAGAAGATAGATAGATTAAATTTTATACAGTAGTAAATATTTTAATCTGACATTTAAATTTTAGGATATGTTTTAAAAATGTCAATCCAATACCAATGTAAACGTTTTAAATACAAAATTATAGCCATATTCCATTTGCTACTTGGTTAACTTAAATCAGTTCAGATAAATTCGACACATGATTAAATGAACTGAATTAAGCAAACTGATGCACTTATTTGGGTGAATTATTCCAAAGTAAATTAGAATCAGTAATTCTAGTACTGGAAATAAAGTCAGCGAAGTAATCCAGCGAAATAAATAAGAGACCTGGTTCAGTAAATGTAAGTTAGATCTGATCCAAATGGCAAATGGAATACGCCTCTTGAATCACATGGATACCGAATGTGACGAAATCGTTTTCATACAGGGAATGGAGTTTAGATAATATTTTGGATGATCTGCCCTTATTAGTATTGCGAGATGTATATTTCCAAGATGGAGCACCAGCTCACAATTCTCGTGAAGTAGCCGAGTATTTAAATAATTATTTCCCAAATCAATGGATCGGTATCTATGGTCCAATTGCGTGGCCCGCAAGATCCCTTGATTTAAGCCCATTGGATTTCTTTTTATGGGGCTATTTAAAAGACAACGTTTATGCTACAGTACATCCCGATGTGGAAAATTTAAGAAATAATATTGAAGATGTCATCATTAATATCGACAGTAGAACATTAAGAAAAGTTAGACATAGTTTATTTAAAAGAGTTCAATTATGCATTAATCATAATGGGAGAAATTTTGAACAATTTTTATAATTTAATATTTATTAATATTGAAAGATGCAATCTCACCAGTTCAATTTCTTCAGTCAAGTCACCTAAATCATTATTCAGTTGTTCATTGTTTTATTATAATATATGTTTTTATGTTTGGTAACTGTCATTGTACAGAATAAAGTAATTTAAATAGCAAGTAGCAATCCGGAGTTTAATTATTAACTAGTCAAACCTCGACCTCCACAAAAGCGCACATTGACAGGTTATGGGCCCAGAGTTGAGTTTATAGAACTGGAAAACACGAGAAAGCCCTTATTTTCGTTTGAAGTGAAGTTATGGCCGAGGAAGCACGTTATAAAATTCCGCTGTTCGACGGGACGAATTATGACAACTGGAAGTTCCGGATGGAGACGCACTTAGATGAGCTCGAGTACCTGGATTTCGTCATGACGCCGCTTGCAGAGAGCCTGGTGAAGGTGAACAGTACGGACCTGCCGAATGTCCAAAAGGAACGTGAGTGTGATCTGGTGCGGAAGCGTGACAAGAAATGTAAATCCGCAATTATTCAGCGCATATCTGATAATCAACTCGAACATGTCAAAGATTGTCAAACGTCTTTTGACATATGGAAAGTATTGAGAGACACTTTCGCAAGGAAAGGAATAGCGAGTCAATTGCTAATTCGGAAAAGGTTGCTAACAATGAAATTTAATTCAGGCGACGACACTCTGGAAGCTCATTTTTTGAGGTTTGAAAAATTAGTGCGAGACCTCAAGTCCACCGGGGCAACCTTGGAAGAAAACGATGTCGTCTGCCACCTCCTACTCACGATGCCCGAGGAATACGATGTCGTGGTCACGGCGATCGAGACGTTGGCTGAGGCGAACCTGACGCTGGTCTTTGTCAAGAATCGACTGCTGGACGAGCAGGCGAAAAGGTTGGGCATGCGGCAGGATGGAGAGTTCCAGCCGTCGACGGCGTTCCCAGTGTCAACCCAGCGGCACAACAGGCCTACATTCAACCCCGCTGGCAACCAGTTCAAGAGGAATGTCGACAAGAAACACTACCAATGTCACAACTGTGGTGGTTTCGGGCACTTCCGGAAGGACTGCAGGAAACCAGCCAGGAATCGACAGCAGCAGAAGGACGCCCACGTCGCAGCAAACTCGGCAGATAAGGAGGAAGAAGATGAGGCCTACAGCTACAATTTTTTCGCGGGCGAGGAGCGCTCCGAAACTCAAAATTGGTACCTGGACTCCGGGGCCTCGGAACACTTGGTGAACTCGGACAAATGTCTGACGGATGTAGAAATTCTCAACCAAGGAATTCTCATTAAAAGCGCCAAGAAAGGCGCGACACTGATAGGGACGAAGAGAGGAAATATTCACGTGCAAACCACCGTGGATGGAATTTTGAACCGGATTACAATTCAAAATGTTCTTTTCGTGCCAGGACTCCAGTTTAACCTCCTGTCTGTGGCAGTTTTGGAGAGAAACGGCTGCATTGTCACGTTTGAGAACGGAAAAGGGACTGTGCAGAAGGAAGGGAAAGTTCTAGCAGTGGCTATCAGAAAGCACAAACTATACGAAATTGTTTTCAAGCCGGCTCACGAATGGGCAAATATTTGTGAGATGCAGAGAAGCTCAGAACTCTGGCACAGGCGGCTGGGACACATCGGTCAGACATCGCTAGTAAAGCTGCAGACGCTGGTTAAAGGGTTGGACGGAGTCTGTTTGGGCGGCAATGACAAACAGATTTGCCGGGCGTGTGTACAAGGTAAACAGACCAGCTTGCCACATCAACAATCGCGTCGGCGCGCCAATCGACCCTTGGAGTTAGTACACAGCGATTTGTTTGGGCCGATCAATCCACTGTCTCACAATGGAAAACGGTATGTGCTCACTTTTATTGACGACTTCACCCATTTTACAGTAGCATACCCGTTGAAAGCGAAGTCGGAAGTATTTCACAACTTTAAGATTTTCGAAGCGATGGCAACAACGCACTTTAATTCGAAGATCTCTCGCTTCAGGAGTGACAATGGTCGCGAATATCTGTCAAGTGAGATGAAGGAGCACCTGGAGCAGCGCGGAATTCAGTGCGAATTCACGGTTCGTCACACGCCTCAGCAGAACGGCGTGGCGGAACGTATGAACCGGACCATTCTGGACAAAGCGCGCTGCATGCTTCTCGACTCGCCTCTGCCGAAGAACCTCTGGACGGAAGCAGTGCTGGCAGCAGTCTATCTCATCAACAGGAATCCGACGAGTGCCCTGGAACGAGCAGTGCCTGCGGAGCTGTGGTATGGAGACAAGGTCGACCTAAAGAAGGTCAGAGTTTTTGGCAGCAAGGCTTATCTTCACCTTCCCAAAGCACTTCGCACAGGCAAGTTTAGCTCGAGGACCAAGGACTGCTACATGGTTGGGTATTGTAACAACGGCTATCGACTGTGGTCACCGGAGGACAAGAAGATCCTTATCGGCCGGGACGTCATCTTTGATGAGGCACCGAGGAAGGTAGACCAGGATGATAGCCCAGTTAACTTCTACGACTACAATGAGGCGCCGGGAGGTTCCAGTTCAGGAGGAGTTGAGCTCCAAAAGGCGGAGAAACCGGCAAATCAGAAATCGGAGGAAGGAGACACTGGGGACGAGGATCAGGAGATCTTCCAGGAGGAAGAGCAACAGTCACGGACATCCCTGAGGAGGAGCACACGGAGCAGGAAGGCGCCCAGCTATCTCCACGACTACAGCGTCTTAGCACTCGGTGCCGAGATGTTTGTCGAGGATTTGCCGGTGTCATTCAGCGAGATCCAGGGACGAGAGGATGCTGTACATTGGTACAAGGCCGTCGACGAAGAACTGGCTGCTCTCGACGAGAACCAGACTTGGACCCTTTCTTCGCTACCAAAAGGAAGGAAGGCAATTAACAACAAATGGGTCTTCAAGATCAAAAGAGATTAAGACGGGCAGGTCGTGCAATACAAAGCCCGATTGATTGTGAAGGGTTGTTCGCAACGGAAAGGTTTTGATTATGATGAAGTTTATGCTCCAGTTGCCAGGCTGACAACGCTGAGGACGCTCTTAGCAGTTATCAACCACCAGGATCTGTTCACCAGGCAAATGGATGTCAGGAACGCGTTTCTTCATGGCAGACTACAGGAAGAAATTTATATGCAGACACCTGAAGGTATTAACACCAACCCAGGTATGTTTTGTCGGCTTAACAAAACTCTTTATGGGCTGAAGCAAGCCCCGAGAGCATGGAATGAGGAACTTAACAACTACGTTCAGTCACTCGGATTTGACCAATCTGAATACGACAAATGTTTTTACATTTCGGTTGCTAAACAAGAAATAATCTATCTACTTGTTTATGTCGACGATATTTTGATGGCGAGCAGCAGTCAGCAAGCACTGGATGAAATCGGTGCTCTTCTCCAACAGAAATTTAGAATGAAGGACATGGGAGAACTTCGACACTTTCTCGGTATCAAGATAGAGCGGACAGAACACGGGATGATGCTGAGCCAGGAAAATTATCTCCGAAATCTTCTAGCACGCTTCGGGATGGACGACTGCAAAGCTACATTCACACCGATGGAGGTGAAGCCACCAGAGGATGTTGAGGGTGAATCTATCATCGAGTCAAAACCATATCGTCAGATGGTGGGTTGTTTGATGTATGCGACGCTGACGACCAGACCGGACCTCAGCGCGTCGGTAAACTTCTGCAGCAGATTTCAGAGCTACGCCACTGAGAAGCAATGGAACTCGCTTAAACGAATCCTTAGATACATCCAAGGAACTAAGGATCTCGGACTCTACTTCCCAAAACAGCAACCAACACCGTTGATCGGATACGCCGATTCGGATTGGGCGGGAAACTCTGATCGTAAATCTGTTTCAGGTTATCTTTTTAAAGTTCTTGGTTCCACGGTTAGCTGGACAACCAAGAAGCAGAGCACGGTTGCCCTATCTTCCACCGAGGCGGAGTATGTTGCGCTGGCAACGGCAGGCACTGAGCTGATATGGCTAAGAGGACTTCTGCGAGAACTGGGCATTGAATGCCCACAACCGATCACCATCTATGAAGACAACCAAACATGTATCCACCTCCTACAGCGCTGGCAACACAGTCGTCTGAAGCACGTGGACGTGAAGTACAATTTTATCCGAGAACTTCACATGTCGCGCCAAGTAGAAGTGAAGTACGTCCGCACCACCGACCAGCTTGCGGACATACTGACCAAAGGACTCCCCAAGGCCACCTTCCAAGATCTGAGGAAAAGGCTGGGACTCCAAGAGAACTGAATCTACTGAACCTACTGAACTGTTGGATTGAGGAGGAGTATTGAAAGATGCAATCTCACCAGTTCAATTTCTTCAGTCAAGTCACCTAAATCATTATTCAGTTGTTCATTGTTTTATTATAATATATGTTTTTATGTTTGGTAACTGTCATTGTACAGAATAAAGTAATTTAAATAGCAAGTAGCAATCCGGAGTTTAATTATTAACTAGTCAAACCTCGACCTCCACAAAAGCGCACTTTGACAATTAATTTTAATATTATTGTAGTTACACCGCACCATTGATTGATTTGTTTATTTTTCAATTATTTTCTATCCAAAGCACTCTTGTTTTAGCCAGATATAAATCAAATACATATAAATTTAACATGCATTTTTCTCAGTTATTTTGTTATATTAGAATATGATATGTTTATATAATTGAATTCAGAAAAAAATACCCTATCGAATAACCTACAAAAAACATATGTTCCCATTTAAAATAAGAAAGTTGTATTCCGTATTTTGAGAACCACTGGTCAAAAAAAAATTGTTTACTCATTGCAATAGTCTTGTAAAATGGTGGTTCTTTGCTAATTTAACCAAGGAGTTAGCATAGCACAATTCAATGAAGTTGGCCATGGTAAGTTTTACCAAGTGAAATACTTACAAAATGTTAATTTACCGATAATACAGATCTTTGTTTATCAATGAGAATGTGACTTCAAAATAATGTAAACATTGTAGCGATTACAAATAATAATAGCCACGATTTTTTAACTTTTACAGGTATCAAAATTTTTTTGACAAATTTCGAGTCTTTCAATTTCAATAAATTCTTCAATATTGGCAGATTTCTAGAAGAAGTTTAGATTTTTACAATTTTAACAAATTTTCTTAAGTGTTGCAATCATTTTAAATTTTTGTATAAATTTTTAGTTTTTTAATTTTAACAAATTCTTTAATTTTGATAGATTTCCTCAATTTTGGCTATTTTCGATTTTTCCAATTTTAACTATTTATTTAATTTTCACAGGTTTTGCAGTCATTTTGAATAAAAATAGCCACTAATTCTTTAGTTTTTAGAGATTTCATTATTTTTTTGACAAATTTCGAGTTTTCAACAAATTCCTTAATTTTGATAAATTTAAATTAAGGTAGTACTAGCGTGAAAAAAATATGTTGCAGATCTGAATGAAATTTGACGCACGTAAACATTGG
This sequence comes from Pterostichus madidus, assembly GCA_911728475.2. Classification (NCBI taxonomy): domain Eukaryota; kingdom Metazoa; phylum Arthropoda; class Insecta; order Coleoptera; family Carabidae; genus Pterostichus; species Pterostichus madidus. The sequence goes on along the minus strand of OU452301.1, from coordinate 21,906,513 downwards.
ATAGTCATACGCATCCTGTTAAAATATGAAACACATTCATCGTCTGTGAACAAATATATTCGCTTGTAAATTTGAGTTCTTATACACAGGGCTTATGGCGATCATTACTCTGAATCGCACATATTTGATTTGTGTACCTCTAAAATTTTGCAGTTTTATTTGAAAAACTAGTATGATGTTCTAGAACTATCCATGTATATTGTATCAGAAGGATAAAGTTTTTTATCGTTTAGTAATGGATATATAACCATGCAAAGCTTTGTTTTTAACGAAAAATTAAGAATCCCAATTTATAATGGCAACACCACACGGTGGTATGGTATTTGAAAATTCACTAGACCAACAACCTATTAAGAATTAATGATATTCAAATGATAATAGGTATAAAACACTTATTTTATTCAATTTTTATATTTTTTGAGCGTCAGTTTCGCCACTCGACAACCTATGGCGCCACTAGTACTACCTTAAAAAAAAAGTAATTATCGTACATCTGGCAACGCTGGTATAGTATGCCATTCGGTAACTACTAACCGTCTAAAATAAAATGTTGTGTATATACAGGGGTACAACTGGGTTTGCGATTGACTTCTTTAAATATATCATCACGCCTTCTACCCATCACTGGGTGTGGCACTCTACTAAAGCAGATCTCGGTAAGTGATATATTTTGCGCGTGAAGTGCGGTTACTAGTCGTCAAATCACGGCCCCCAAACATGTTAGTGGTGGAGGAGCCACAGGGATAGCTTTATCAAATTATGAAAATTTGTCGCCTGTGGGAATCGAACCAGGGCCCTCAGGATCCACAGGCCGACTTCATACCACTGTGCTAGCCATCCATTCTTTATGAACATAAAATAGAAAAATAGTAATTTTAGAATACGGAAATGCAAATTTTGTAAATAATATAAGCAGAAAAATCAATAAACATCTGATTTCATATTTTTAATTATATTTGGAGATGGATGAGAAGAAATAAAAATAATCAGTGTAACACATTTATTTGATCTATGTACATATTCTAAACTAAGTTAGAATAAGATAAAAATAGTCAATATCAACAAAATGAAATCATCCAAATACTGTAAATAATGTAAGTTGACATAATATCATAAAAATAAAAACACAAATATAAAACAGGTGATTTAAAATCGATATTTTATATATTTTAAAATGTCACTACAGTTCGATATAACAACAATTGTTAGCACAGGTTGCTATATTTACTAGAGTTTCGCTTCGATTTTGCTTATTTTTTTCAATTGTTTTTGTTTTAATTGTTTAATAATTTACTAGGGTGTTTTCACAATTGGAATTATTTACGCTAATTTATAATTCACCCTTAGCTTGTAACTTCTTCTTCAAGGATTCGGGCATCTCTGGTGGTGGTGGGCGTGGCATACGCAGCCAAACCTAAGACAAAGCATATTCAAGATTGGCAACATTTTATTACGCATACGAAGTGTCCCATAAAACAGTGTGTCAAATGCAATCTTTCAAAATATTGTTTGTATACTGCCTTAAAGGTTACTTTTTTGTTTATTAAAAAAGTACAATTATGTAATAATTTTTGTACAAAATTCTGAACCAATTACTAATTGGTATAAACAGATATTCCATTATTAATTGTTGAAGTCTCTAAACTGGTATTTTTCAAGGTTGGTAAACGTGAACTCAAAAAATGGTAGCCGAAAACCTACAAAGTTTTTCATTTACAATTTTTCATTTGGTAACTGATAATTTAGCAAACTAATTTTATGAAAATGATATTTGTCATTGATGAATGGTGTAAAAATGACAAAAGACAACAAATACTTTGAATTTCAGTACAAAGTAAGTTAATTTTTCGAAAAATTTGTAGTCTTGTCGTTTATTTATATAAATGCGTAACTTTTTAATAGTTATTTTATTTTTTTTATCCTTTCGAACAACTTTTGATCATTGACTATGTTACTATCTACCGACAACACTTGTTGCTCATTTGTGATGTTTCAAAATTTTGATTATATTTATCCTCAAGAAGGCCTCAGTAAAGCCGAAATGTCGATCAATACAAAATTAATTTAGTGATGGAAAACCAGCGAATTAGTTTTATTTATTATCGAGTCTGTAGTTATGAATAAGTTATAACTAATTCTTAATCTCCACGTGAACTATTTTTGTTTTAATTTCTTAGCTAATACTATTCAATTAATTTTGTAAATATTCAAATCAAATTTCTGCAGTTATAAAGCATGTGAAATTAATCTTGTATATTGATTTAAATGCAGAATTTCATACTCTACATCATGGGCGTCCACAGACATTTTTCCAGAGGGGGGCAAGTCGCAAAAAACTCTCAGATATACATAAATTTCTAAAATACAAAAAATATTTAAATTTGTGAAATAAATTACTAGTCTTTGTCGTCTGGGTTTGAATTGAAGAGGAAGGACAATTTTCTAATAACTCTTCCATAAATTGACACCATTTCTTCAATAAATTCTGATTTAGCAGTTTTACTGTTTTTATTTTCTAATATTTTGTGTCTGTGTATACTGAATAAACTAAGATTACTCAATCGTTACGATAGGGAACATGTCGCTAGCTGGCCATAAGAATACTGTTGGAAATTCAGTTTCAGCTTGAATTTATTATCTTTAAACTTATAATTTAATTTTTATTTAATTTATATAAACATATACAGGGTGGTGGCCGCGACTCTCGAGCATAGAACTTTACATGTAAAATCATACATACATACATACATACATACATACATACATATCTTCACACTATATCCCAAGAAATGGGGTAGCACGAACCCTATAATATGTAAAATCATATTGTTTTAATTTCTTGCTTCCTAATTATTTATAAGAAAAAAAGTTTCAAATAAGTTTTAGGGCATAAAATACGAAATTAATTTCGCATGTTTTGTAACGGCACAAATTAGATCTGAAAATGACTAAAATTGTCTCAAAACTGTAGATAGATATGAAATTGAAACAAAATTAAACAAATATTTGACGTTCAATCTGCCAAAACTGTTAAAATAAATTCTTTATTGATTATTTCATTTATTTTGACAGATAAAACGTCAAACATTTGTTTGATTTTGTTTCAATTTAATGCCTATCGATAGTTTTGAGGCAATTTTCGTAATTTTCAAATCTAATTTGTGACGTTACAAAGTATGCAAATTAATTTTGTTTATTGGTTCAGATGCACAATTTTATGCCCTAAAACTTTTATTTGAAGTTTTTTTGCTTAATATATTTAGGGAAGCAAGAAATTACAAAATTATAATTTTACATGTTAAAGTCCTATGTTCGAGAGTCGTGGTCAGCAACCCTAGTTAACAACCAGGGGGGCATGCGCCCCTGCTTGCTTCCCCCCTCCTGCGGACGCCCATGCTCTACATATGAAACTATTGTAATGCCCATGTTAACCGCTCATGTACACATGTGTCTTACCACCTGGTATAATACATTAAATATGTGTAATAGGCTTTACCAGAATTATGAAAAGAACACAAAATAATCATCAAATTAATTCAAATAACTATTAACATAGAATGAAATGCACAATTTACTATTCATCGAGTACCAATGACAGTTCATTTTCATAAATAAATAAATAAATCTGAAATCTTAAACCTGTAGTCAAATTTGAATTTTTTTTGTTACAACATAATTAAATTCGAACTAGATATAAATGTAGCAACATAATTACAAAATAAATAACAGATTTACCTTGACGGCATCGTAGATGAACCATTGGGCGGCAGTGAGTGTACCGATCATGATAATCCTAGGCGCAAGACCCTTCCACATACCGGCCATGCCGAGTTTCTTGGCGACGTCGATCGCGGTGCTGCCCTTCTCCTTGTTAAGTTTGCTGACCACGGTATCGGCGGGGTGAGACACGATGGCGCAGAATACACCGGCGATGTAACCGGCACCGAAAGTGACAATGAGTTGTTCGCCCTTTGTGCATTCGGCACGAGGCTTAGGTACGACGTGTCTGAAATTATATATTTACAGTCAGTTTTTCATTCAACTGTTACGGTTGTGTATTAATTATTTGCCTGTTAAATTAAGGAGGATACATATATTTCATATTGTTGTCAGATAACATTTACTAAAAAATCGATTCATAAACCGAGCATTAGTCAAATACGATTAGAGATTTGTATTTGCCCAGTCAATAAAAACTAATATTTTCTGATATTTACATTACTTAATCTAAGTATAATGGTCAAATTAAATTTTAATACATATTCGTCTCATAAATAACAGCTTTTTTACTTGTAAACATTTACCAATATAAAAAATCAAAACTTCTTCACATACTATTGAATAACATGATTTTATTTGTGTAATTTAATATGACGTACGACAGGACTGCAAAATATATTTGGTCTATCTGACTTATTCAATCATTTTCGGTGAATATCCGGTTTGGCTCAATAACTAATACAACAATAATTTGAATTAAAAATTTACTAAATTTGTAATAAAATAAGACGTTATATATGTTCTTTTAAGTGGAGTTACGAAGTCGGTTAAATTAGCAAACAATTTCTATTTTATAAGACTACTTTAATGAGCGAAACTATAATTTATTTAGATCAGTGGTTCTCAAAATACGGAGTGCAACTTTATTATTTTAAATGGGAAAGTATTTTTTAAAATTTGCTCATTCGATTCAGTTTTATATTGTGAATTTATTGAATACAAAGTTTAATAACCTCACATCACAAAATTTTTGAGAAAAATGCATATTATATTGATATTAATGTAATACAAATCACATAAGAATCAGCGTACTACGAGAGAAACAAATAAATATCAAAATTTATTTATTTTTTCACAAAATAGTCGTATTGATATTTAATAATTAATCAAACAAACAAAAATATCAAAATTTGTTTCTTTCATTGCAAGCTGATTCCTATGTGATTTAAAAAAAAAAGAAGCTTGTGTGAGAGTCATTTTAATAGGAATAAATATTTAAAATGATACTGATTGTAAAATAATCGGTGAAGATTTATATTGTTAATATTTAAATAATATTAAAAAATAAAACTGATTTTTTTTTTATTAAAAAGAGACTTACTTGTAGAGAAGCTCAACAGTCTTCTCGAAGCATGCGAACTTCATCATTGTGTAGGGAATCTGTCTGCACCATAGAGGTACGAGACCCTTGTAGAACCCGTTCAAACCCTCACCGTGGTAGATCTTAGGCAAGCCCTCACGCAGCGTATTGGCAAAACCAGGCATGGTTTGGATACGCACTTTGACGGCTTCCATAGGAGCCAACCCAACATCAGCGAAGAACTCGGCGGAAGCAGACGACACTAGATAAAGGCCGGTACGGTACAAGTAGGAGTTCTCCTCGCCAATTAAGTCACCATAAAGCCATTTGAATACCTATAACATGATACATCATTTGGATTATTTCCTACAAATTCATTTATTAATAAAAATATACAGAAATTAAACAATAAAAAAAAATTCTTACACAAAGAAACGAATAGTAATAATAAAAGTGCTTATTCGTCTTAATGAGCTCCTATATCATAGGATAATCGAAATAATAAGATAATGATAAAAACAAAATATATGTTGAATTATGACTAATAGCGAAAAAAGTAACTTAAAAATAATGTATTACTCCCGAGATATAAGCGATTAAAAATATAGTGACATAAGTATAGAAGTGTTCTGATTGGCCACTTTCTTCGCACGGAAAATAAGAGACATGTGCGGAGTAGAATGTAACTAACTTCATTGAAATATCAGTGGGATCTGTCATATTTATTTACTTTGGTTAGATGTTCTTTTTACTTACTAGAAAATAAATAATCACAGTAAAATACAAAAAAAAAACACTTTTACTGCGACTAATAAAACCTCATATGTCAGGCAAGAAAAGAGGAGAAATATGAAAAATTCAGTAAATGTTTAACAGTTCTTTTCCACATTTTTGTCTAACGTCATCATATCTCCAACTGTATATGTTGTATATTTTTAATATAAATTAATTTCCTTACTTTGGATGTTCAATTACTAAAAAATATCATTTTCAAAATATTCAGATTATTTTTCAAGATTCAATTGTATATTATTTTCCTTTTTTGAATGAAACCATACTACAAAACTTCAAAAAATCATATCCCTTGTAATATAAGGAATTTTAAACCTGCGTTTTCACTGATAGTCATAGTTTAACATGTAGTTCCATAATTATTATTATTTTTTAAATATAGGTTTAGGACCCCATTATAAACAGACAAATTTTTTATTTTTTAAATATTATGTATGTTGACGTTAAAGTGTATAATGCCGTTATTCCATGAAATACCGAGGCAATGTATATAATTCCAATTGTAAAAATCATATTATTTACCAGATATTTTTATAAGAACGCATTATTAGCGAGGCTCGCTTCGCTCGCAGTTCTGACAAACAAACCCTAAGCACATGCTCCACACACTCAAGCCGTTATATTTCACTTGAGCTCAAATAATTTCGGATTTTATACATTTATTGAAATATTTAACGTGCTTTTGGCAAGGCTCACTTCGCCCACAAACACAAGCTTTTTTATTTGTTTTTCACAAAATTTGCATTAATTAATACTGCATTTCACACTTTAACATTAACACAAACATGATACATTAAAATTTCAAAATGAAAGTAAATAAAATACTTAACATGCTATACCTAAATAAATACTCAACATGCTGTATCTAAATAAATACAAAATGAATCGAAGTTACTTGTTTTACTCACTTCATATAGACCGAACTTGCCAAGACCCTGTACGGAATAACCGAAGAATGTGGGAGCCCAGCCTTTGACTAACCCACGAGTTCCTTCCTCGGCCATTGTGACTTTAAAGCCATTGAATACACCCTTATATTTGTCGGGATCCACTTGGATGCGGCACTTCACCAAGTCAAGGGGCACGATCATGGTGTGAGTGATGCCACAAGATAGGACACCGCCCAGACCGCACAAAGCAAAGTAGTGAGCGGAACCATACTCACATGAGTCTGTTGACAACAAATAATATAAAAATATCATCATGCCTCTTACCGTGCGGTTACCAGCCATCAAATAACGACCCCCCCTCCCTCAAAGAGGTTAGTGGAGGAGGAGCCTCAGGAGTAATTTTAATATAGTGAAAATTGCTTGTCGGCTGTGGGAATCGAACCTAGGTTCTCAAATTCACAGACCAACTTGATACCAATGAGCCACCTACCCGATGAAAGAAAATAATAAAGTAAATAAAAAGAGTTTATATTGTTATATAAATCGAACTTTTGGCAGATTTTGCAACACATTTGCAGGGATAAATCTTAATATTTAAAGTTTACTAATATTTTAGTATTATTTAATATTTTGATGTTACTGTTAGTACAGTTGGTATCACTACACCTAACCTCAAATGTCAACGCTTTTAAGAACGCTTCAGCTGTTAAAGTGTAGCCTTTCAGTGTAGCAACAATGATCTTTTAAACATTTTTAGAAATATTTTGTGGTCGTCTGAAAAATAGTGTACATAACTCGCACAAAAATGCGATAACAGTGCTCATGTACTTGAATCACTCGGCGTTACGTATCTCATTCTTCAATTTATACACTCCGCACGTTATCTTACACTTTCGATGCTAGTTATTTAATATACTATTGTAATATGGTAGGTTACGAACGTACCTGTCACAAATATTTTGACAACAGTGGATGCGTTCAGTTCACTTAACGTTAGTTACCACCAGCGGTTCTTTCGTTTTTAGAATAATGTTCTGATTTTTATATTCATTTTAAAGGAATACTATGTGAATATAATTTACCGAAAAGTGTCAAAATCATTTCGTTCAATTCTGTTTAGCATTTTGCTACAATTTAGCATTATCCATATTAAGCATTCAAAAAAGTTCATTAATAAAAAAAAAATCATGCATTAACAGGGGTTATTAATGTATGATTTTGTATACATTAATGAAACCCATTAATGAACGATCGACGGAAAATATTATGTTTTCTACGATCAATAAAAAAAGTGGACTTTTCAAATCTCATTTGATAATAGAAAATGAAAAATTGCAAATCAAGGCTCTTTGCCGATCCTAGCTCTTTGCAGAATTCAATTTTTTTTTGCATTTTTGTTTTGTTTGTTCTTCTAGTTACTTACATTCAAAAAAATTATAAATTAGAATTAAAAATCGTTTAATTTTAATCTCTGATCGTAGAAAAATTGTTGTGTACACCCTCTGATTGAAAGAATCTTTGCAGATTAGTTGCAGCCCTCACTGCGCTCTTGCTACAATCTCTAGTCTCGGGCCGCAAACAACTACTTTCAACTCTTGGTATACAGATAAATATTTCAGTACTACCACTAATAAAATGGTAAAATAAATAAATATATAATCATGAAATTTTACCAATTACTGCACGTGGGGCATTTTGCCGCAGCAGATCTCGGTAAGTGATTTAATTTTTCGTGTCAAATCATAGTCCCCAAAGATTCTAATAAAGTGGAAGCCAATGAATTAAAATTGTCTATAAATTTATTAACACAGAAATGTGATAGAAGCGACTATAAAAATGATTTTATTTTTGATCTAATACAATAAATTTAACTAAGCAATTACATAAAGTGTATTGAATTATTAAATATTCAAATATAGTCAATATTACGCGTAAAACAAACTAAACTTTGTGCCGTTAAAATAATGAAAAATTTACATAAAGTATATTATGATTTAACAAATTCTTACCACCGGGTTGGATACTAGCAGCAGCTATAGTTCTTCCAGCTACTAGGGATTGTGTAAGTCCTAAGGGTTTGATTTCAGGGGTGGACATGGAATCTTCTAAAGCCATTGTTTTACTTTCTTGACAGGCAGCAGTGCCCAAAAATGCCGAAAACATCTATAAAAAAAATCAATAATTTTAGGTTTCATTTAGGAGATAAATACTTATGGTGCATAAACAAAAAAGAGATTATACTACATCTGGTTAAATGATTAAAAAAAATGTTCGTGTTTAAATATTTGTTATCATTGATGAATATTATGCAGTTAAAAATAATTTGTAACTTACGCTTATAATACGTATGTCTTTGATAATATGGTACTTTGAAAATCGATATTAAGGTCAGTGTTACAATGCTGTTACATAACCAAAAAATCGAAAAATTAATTTTGGGTCTTTATTATTAAATAAATTCAAATAAACGTCAAAACACAGTTAAATATAGTTAAAAATAGCTACTAAACAATATTAGGGTGTGGCGTTTACATAAACTATAAAAAATAAGAATAATTTTTTAAATCGTAGAATACGTAAATACAATTGGATTAATTTAGTAACAATAACAGTTTATATACCGGATGGAAAATAAATAATTAAAGAATTGCTTCAACAAATAAATATATAATGACATATCGGTGCTAATTAAATAAGTCAATATTGTCAAAATATTTTCTAGACAAAATAAATAAACTTTACACATTACTTTACGTTTAAACATTATTGCAAGCTCCACAATTATGAATTAATAAAAGTAAATTACTTTAAAACTATTACCACATGATTATTCAAAAATTACATAATGTAATGTCAATGCCAAATATTACTTAACTGTAAGAAAAATGAGAATATAAGTATACCAATGTTAGTAGTAACAATTAACAACGCCACGATGTATTATTAGTAAGTAAAACAATATAATATTAATTAAAAACTCACGTTTGTCCAATGGCTGACGTATGCCGAAGTGATTTCGGACAAGAAAGAACTACAGTGCAGTTCGTCGTTGCTGTTCTGTCACGTGTGTTGAAATGGAGCAGCCAAGGTGGCAGCACAGTAAAGAAAAATTGGCGCGGGTATCACAAACTTGTTATCTTGTCTATTTTTATTGTAACACTACATTTATCTTTTCTCTAATTTATATGAAAGGATATATTTCTACATTTGTAAAAACAATAAAATCTCCTACATTTAAAGATTACTGGAATTATGTCAGATATTTGAAAAATTACGTTAAAGAAATGACATAAGTAATTTTTTTAGTTGTTCATTTATTTGATAGATGGTTATTGGGCATCTTTTAAGAAAGTGAAAAACGAAACAGGCTTAAACAGAAGTGGTTTATAAAAACAAATAATTATATTTGTGAAGATTTAATTTGCAAGCCATTTCAGGCGTAGATATTACATTTTCCAAATCAGTGTTTCATTTTCTGGTTCCTTTTTTGTATAAAATATACTACAATCCAATTCCATATAAAAATCATTCTTTCTAATACGTCTTAAGTTTTCTACGTACTACTGTTAATTATCACGCATATAACACAGATATATTATTGTTAAGCTTCAATTACAAAGGACAAAGAACAAGGAATAATGGAACTTAATTAATTTACAAATAAATAAATAAATTTCTACTGACAATAATACATTCAACAGTGTACATATAAATACCATTATTCCTTTTAATTCATAATTTTTGCCTACTATTATACGAAGTGAAATTCTGCAACTAGATTTCTTAAACACATTTTTATATTTTCAGTGCAAATAAAAAATATAACAAAATATTTTAGATTTATACAACATAATACAAAATAATAATTATAAAAAAAAATTATAAAAAAAGTTTCATTTCAATTCCTTGATTTTATACCAATTATTATCTCTCATCATTTTTTTCATTTGATGATAACCTAAAAAGTTTTAATCAAATTTTAATCTTAATTTAATTTCTTTTCATACATAAATAAATTAAAACCAATAAATAGTCACAGAATTCGTCTGCAAAAACAACTTACTTCTGGCTTTGAGAGTTAATAATTTTTGCGTTGATGCAATTTTTAGCTAAACCGAAGAACTTTTTCGGTTTTAACTTATTCGAAGTGAACTGCCAGCCGAGATGATGACTGCACTGTGCACATTGGGCAATAGTCCACGCATACCTTGAAAATAAAACAATATATAAAATAATGCTATTTTGATTATTTCAATTTTCTTACCCCGGAAACCAACTAAATTCTTCTGAAGAATTACCGACTAATGCAATTCTGTATGCTTCAGATACAGTTAATGTTTCATATACGTGGCCACCTAAATGAACAATAAAATATATTATACATAATCGGTAGTAAACGATTAAAAAATATATATATTAGTATTTTGTCACATCATATTTGAAACAAGATTATTTCTTTAATGGTATAAAATAGATCTTATGATGCCAAAACTTGGCGAATCGGATAATGTAAGGATGGACTGGTCCGGGTAACTTAAGTGACGATTGCCACTGGAGTTAATATGGAGCTATTTCATTGTTCGAAATACCATTAATAAGTCATAAACAGTGTGTACAATGAAACGTAGAACATAAGAGTTTAATATGGGATTTTAAATATGTGCACACGTACAAGAATAAAAACTTGTTCAAACGAAATTTTACTTCTACGTTGTATAAATTTAGAGTAATGTATGTATGTAATACTAGATATTAGAAAAATCAAACGTAACATTTTCGCAAAAAATCAGAATCGGTAATTGTTTTCAGGGAGCGGAAACCGCAGAAAAATGGATTCAGAGATAAAAAAAAATAAACGAGTTCGGATAAAGTATGGGTACCGAGATGTAAAAAAAAATGGGTTCAGATACGGTTCTGGTTCGCAATTTTTTATTTTTTTTGGGTAGTTCGGTACATGTTTCAATTTGAATATATATTTATATATATATATATATATATATATATATATATATATATATATATATATATATATATATATAAAAAAATTCTATACATATTGTAACTACAAAGCGATCTACTCAATAACTGTGCAACTAATAGTAGTCTAGTTCACTACTGTCTTGAATTATTGCTAACAACAAGTCCAGACTTGCTACGTTAGCAAACATAGCATATACAACAATGTAACAAAAATAATCAAATAAAATGTAGATTTTGTTAAAGATAATTATTTCAATCCAAAACTGCAATTTTAATTTAGTAGCCTGCTACTATGTAACACATAAAAATTGATAAATGTCGGAGCAGCGAACCTGTCTTTTTAATTAAAAATAATGGGTTCACTTTCATTTCGGGTTCAAGTCGAAAAAATTAACAGCAGTTTGGGTTCAGGTTCATAATGAATCGTTATGAAAAATATAAGATCAAGAATGCTCTAAGCCCATGTTGAACAAAAAATTTGAAAAATTCTTACTCAAAAGAATATGAAGGTTTTGTGCAAATCAGAAACATGCTGAAGACTGTGAAGATTATATTCTTTTTAAATCATGAGAACTTAACAAGATATCTTGTTAATGTGAAAAAGTCTACATTCGCTAAGTTAAACTGAAAGAACATCAGCAGAATATTCATTTAAATTACCCTGAAAAAATCTGCTATTGTAGAGATCAACAATAATCGCTAGAGCCAAGTTTCCTAGATTAATTCGAGAAATCCATAACCGTTTTAATAATTTTAATTACTGTCAAGATCTGAACAAAGTAAAACTACTTCTAATTGGTTGTATTTTAGTTACTATATTACTCGTCCTGGCGAAGTAACGTTCGATCATGTAATAAAATAAATCCGAATTATAAACAAAATATGAATTTTTCTAAAAACTGAGTTCTGAAAGAAATACTAGAAATCTTTCAGAACTCATGTTGTACTGCACTTTAAATAAAATGTATAAATAAAATCGGAAGATCAAGAAATTTTTGCAATCTAGAAGCATTTCGATTTTATAAGATATTATTTGATTTCTAAAAATACAAAGGTGAACATAAGGGCTAAAATCTATAAAAATTAAATAGTTCACGTAAATTAAATGTATGTATAAATATAGAACATTTGTTAAGTTGAAAATACAATAAAATTTTCGGTAAATGTGGTCGGAGTTTACTTAAAAACGATCGCTTATATTGTAAAATAATTTTTATAATGAAGTTCGCGTGTATATTTTCTCTGGTTATATTCTTTAAAGAATTAAAATAATTTTTCAAATATCAACATGAATTAATAAAATGGTTTTACATTTTCCCTAGTTTTTTTTAATTACTACGAATGAACTAATGCAGTCTCGAAAAATAGAAAAAAATATCAAGTAATTTTTTAATGTCACGAAATCGTGAGCATCAAACAATAAACAACAGTAAGCGTACTAAAATGTATTTACCTGGATTGCAATAGTTACTTTGAATTCCATCTTTGGACATAGCAAAAACATCACTTTGTTTAGCAATAACAGTACTGCAATATGCGCAACATATAAGTCGTTTCTAAAAATTTACAAATGTCTAAGTTTCACATTTAGTTATTAACGATATTAAAATTACTACCATTTGTAGATAATGCAATTCTAGTTTTAATCGCTGTACTGCAGAATTTAACTTCAATATTTCCAATCTTTCATCATTATTCAGCTGAAAATTTTGCATAAACCAATAAGATAATTTCATTGGATCAGATGGTGCACAGTGTCCTAAAAGAAACACATAAATTAATGTAATGAAATTAAAACAAATGTAAAATATTAGTTTTACCAATGGAGTATGCATTTAATAATCGTTGAATTTTTTTGGTTAAAATATGTGGTTCGTATTGGTTATATACCCAAATTGGCCATCGTAATTGTGCAGCATCATAACTACATAAAATAAAGTTAAAAAGATCATTCAACTTTATAAAAAATACAGGTTAGGCCACAGGATAGACAAATTTTGAAATTGCATTTATCCCACTGTTGTTGGAGACAGAGGAATAATTTTTGAGTATGTTATCATTTGATGCCATTTAGAACTCGTAAAGAACTAGCCCAACATTCGCCGATCTTCCACTATGGAGAATCCTACTAATAAAAATTAGGATTCTGAATCTGCCATGCAACATAATTTTCGAATGTTTTAATAATAATACAGTAGATCACACGCTCAAAAAAATAAATAGTATTTTAAAAGCTCTTTTATATAAAAAATGTTCAGCTCAGAATATAAAAAGATAGTTGATTAATATAACTCAAATTTTTTCTTGAGCTACATATCACATTTTCAAATTTTCCCATTCCTATGGATTATCCTGTATTATATGGAATGTAACACTGTAAATTTACGACAAAGTGAATATAACTTACAATCTGTATTTGCTGTTTTTAGTTAAACTTTTGCAGTCAATAGCATGAGTTCTTTTTTTATTTAAAGACGGCAACTGAGTATTAAAAAGAGGACTTGTCATTTCGATATCAGGTAAAATACGAATAACTGCTTTACACATACGAAATGTTAAATGCGTTTTTGTGTTCACTATCATGCATCTTTGACGTCCTTTTGCTTTTAATGCCAATGAATTATCTGATTCCGAAACCTCAATTATTTCCATAGTTATGCCATAACCTTTCGCATCACTAGTTCTATAAAAAAAAAAATATGGTAATGTCATTTAGATAAACATTTTAGTTATCTACTAGCGGTCGCCCTGGCTTCGCCAGGCCTCACGCTAGCTCCGCGGACCCTGAAGTAGAATTCACTTTTGTAGGACAGTTGACACAATATAAATTCAATTATTACAAATCTAAAACATTTCTGCATATCTTTCCATCCAAAGCAAGCTCTTCAAAAGACGTTTTACTAGATACCAAACACAATAGATTTTGAAGAACTTTCATTAAAACGATTGATGACAGGAAAAATACAATTGTGCACGCGAGCTCTTCAAAAGACCTTTCATTTGATACTAAATACGAAGACTTTGGAAGCATTTTCACTAAAACAATTGAGGATCTAAAAGTATTAAATTTTGTCGTGAACCCTTCAAAAAATCTTTGTTTTTGATACAAACGCGATAGGTTTTAATCACTTTCACGAAAACAATTGTACATTTTGCTAAACTATTAAAAATCTTTTGGACGTCATTTTTTATAATGTTCTACATTTATATTTTATATGTACATGAAATCATTTGAAATTTTTCTCTAAACTTTTTTGAAAAACTGTTGGAAATCGCTGAAATATACTTTTTGCATTGTAGAATGCTGCTGTCAATTTTCTTTTTTTTTTAAATGTATATTATTACCGCACACAAATTTTGCTTTGTTTTATTACATACTTTTAAAAATTATTTGTCAAGTTGACGTTTTGTCTTAAAAATTTTTACGCTAGTCCTTCAAAAAACCTTCCATTTGATACCAAACACGATATGTTTTTAAGCACTTTCACTAAAACAATTGGCGATCGAAAAATAATAAATTTTGTACGCAAGTCTTTCAAAATACCTTTCATTTAATACCAAACACGATAAGTTTAGAAGAACTTTCACTAAAACAATTGCCAATCGTAAAATATTTAATTTTGTACGCGAGCTCTTCAAAAGACTTTTCATTGGATACCAAACACGATAGATTGTTAATTACTTTCACTGAAACAATTGCCGATCAAAATGAAATTAAATGCTGCACAAAAATACTTCAAAAGACATTTCATTCGATATCAAACACGATAGGTTTAAAAGCAAGATTACAAAAACAATTGCGAAACGAAAAAAAAAATTTGCACGCGATCCCTTTAAAAGTCTTTTTATTTGATACCAAAAAATATTTTATGTTTAAAACAATTGACATTCTTCATTTTTTTTTTTTCATATAAAATTTCTTCCAAATTTTCATATGACATTAAATACGGCATTAATCCGAATATTTGAAATTTGAAACAATTGACAATCGTAAAGTCTTAATTTTTTTATTTCGTCTGAAAGTTCTTCTAAAGCCCTGTCATATGATATCAAACACGATTTGATTCGGAATACTTTAAGCTTAGAACAATTGACGGTCGTAAAATTTCAATCAAATAAGTGTTTTATTTCCGAAAATATTTTGCTAAAATAACTCTTTTTTATTTCATCTGAAAGTTCTTCTAACTCTATTTCATATGCTCTAGCATTTCTTCAACTAAAGGTTGCACGAAAGGCATGAGTATTCGCCGAGTGTTTGTAGCTCAATTGGTTAGAGCAGTCACCATGCGAGTGAAAGGTTCTGGGTTCAAATTCCGGCAAACGCTCATTGCTTTTTCAAAAACTAACTTTTTAATTAATTTATCTAAAGGTTCGTCTAAAGCCCTTTCATATGATACTAAACATGGCATAATTCGGAATACTTTAAGTTTGAAATAATTGACAGTCGTAAAATTTCAATCAAATACGTGTTTTATTTCCGAAAAGATTTTGCTAATCTATTAAAAATCCGTTGGATGTAATTTTTGATAGTTCCACATTTTTTTATAGAATTTATTAAGTTTGAAATAATTACCTATCGTAAAATTTCAACTTTTTATATTTCATCTGAAAGTTTTTTTGAAGCCCTTCAATATGACACTAAATACGGTACGATTTGGAATACTTTAAGTTTGAAACTATTGACAATCGTAAAATTTCAACTTTTTTTTTATTTTATATGATAGTTCTTCTAACGCCCTTTTATATGACACCTAACACAATATGATTCGAAATACTTTATGTTAGAAACAATTGCTTATTGTAAAATTTCAACTTTTTTCATTTATCTGAAAGTTCTTCTAAAGCCCTTTAATATGACACCAAACACGATAGGTTTTGTTGCAATTTCACTGAAATAATTGACGATTTAAAATATTATAATTTTGCCCACATGCCCTTTAAAATAACTTTCGTATTACCGAAAGAAAATTTAAGAGTGATCAAATGATTCCAATTCGAGTTATCTGGTTTTTCTAAATTGTACTCTGCCGTGGATAAAATTTTAAATACACATATTTGAAATTTGTAATTATAATAGAAACGTCTCCTCAGTCCCCCAATGTGCGTAAAATATTTCAAAACTACTCTAAAACATTTAATATTTAAATAATTTATAATTAAAAATATGACATGTCCACATTCAAATGTCAAAATGACAGTAGATGTTCTTCTTCAAAATTTCAAAGCCACCATATTCTTTATACTTTATAAAACTTGTCAATTTGACGTTTTGCTTTAAAACCAACTTCATAGTGAAGTGTCAAAAATTTACTTTTTAAATATACACATTTGAAATGTATAATTATAATAAAAACGTCCCCTCAGTCCCCTAATGTGCGTAAAATAATTCAAAACTACTCTAAACCATTTAATATTTAAATAATTTATAATTAAAAATGCGACATGTCCACTGACAAATGTCAAAGTGACGTTTGATGTTCTTCTTAAAAATTTCAAAGCCTCCACACTCTTAGTTAATTTTGCCCCAAAAACGCATGTTTTTTCAAGTTTTCTCGCACATCATGTGCACGAAAAATTTGAGACTATTAAAAGGCACTCCCGGTGATGGATCTCTATCAAATAAAAAAAGTTGCAAATAAATCGAATAAACCGTCTAGGCTGTAAAATTGTTAGAATGAACGTGATGAAACTATATATACATAGGGAATTAAGCCGTTTAGTATATAAGATACCTGGAGCAAACAAGAACAAATGTTTTATTGGTGGTCATATATTGACGCATAAGTTCAACTTCCCGATGATAATCTACGAAAAGCGGAAGAGTATGTCCTGGACAAACCCAAGTATCTGCATAAAGACCTAGCATTTCCAGATCAGTACCCTCATCATATAATGTGTAACCGTGCAGATTATCCATTTGTCCCAAGTACTAAAAATATATTTCAAATAACATTATGTATAAAAAAATGATAATTTATTCTACATCTTACTGAATGTACAGTCGGTAGATTTGTATCGAATTCATTGCTAGTTGTACCTCCATCCCCTTCTGAATTTCGTAACATATTTAGGTAAATATAAATGTTTTTTGAAATTGTAAAACTATAAACTTACCACCTGTATCGCCAGTGTTCCTACTCACGATACTCATTTTTTTCAGATGTTTTTTTATGGTATTAATGATTATTTATTCAGTTTTACTTGATAAATCTAAATTGTATCATTTCCTTGACAAACACTATTTTGGTGCAACAGCTGATAATCAACCTACAATAATAAAGCTGCGTTTACACGAGACAATAGTTTTGACATATGTATGAATTAAAATAAATTTAAATTAAATTTGTATATTATAATAGAAAATAGTTCAGAAGTTATTTCTTAGGTATTTTTTGACATATAATTTATATTTTTGACGTACGATTTATTAGAACAAAAATTTAGACCCAAATTATTTAGGCTAATTTTATCAATAAACATAAGAACATCTTTCAATGCTTCGCGATACGAATTCGAGTCAATAAAAAATATAATAATTTAAAATTTTCGAGTCGAAAACAAAAATAACATCTTCATTTTGTTGACATTTGAATAAAATGCAACTTATCTATTCCAGTTTTTTCCAAAGTTTTTTAACGTAGCCAAGGTATACAATAAATAATTCGTAATATGAAAATTGAAAAAAAAAACCCAGAATTATTTAACAATATAACTTTATTAAATGAAAAGTAATCTATACCTATACAAAGTCCTATAAATTATTCTATTATTCCTCGTTCTCTTAAAATACTATTAATTTGTGTAGATATACTAACATAATATTTCATTCTGATTAAGATTCTTTTCGCATTTATTATATCACCGGAATTAAATGCTTTAGATAATTCAAGGGTAATATTTTCCAGTTCCTTGCGATTCTTCTTGTTTAAATTTAATAATTCTTCTGGCGATTGTGCTTCTTCAACCTTAAAAATACAATTTAATTAGAAATTAAATAACATTAATTATAGAAATAATTAGTACCTCTTCGTTTAATTCCATTATTTCCATTAAAAATGATTGATCTGCATTTTTACTTTCATTTTCATCAATATTTTCACCCTTTAATGCTAATAAATGTAGTCCCCTTTTTATGGGCGATTGTATGGTATTATATGCTCTATTTACAATTGAAGAAAATTCTTCAGATATTTGCTTCTCTTCAAAACTTCTAAAATTACAAATAAAAAATGTAATCATTTATCATAGCATAGTATTGGAATCGTACTTGTTACTGTATTTATCGGGATGTAAAACACCTTGTAACTGTCTATATTTTTTTGTTAATGATTTTAAATCTACATCATACGTTTCGTTAATTCCTAAAACTTGGAAATAGTTGTTTTTAGTATTTGGTTGTTGAATTACTTTACAATTTTCACAAAATAATTCGAAAACTGACTTTTTCTCCACTCCACACTTCCAACATTTGACTTTTTGATTTTGACAATATCGTGTTGGTACATACAATAATTTACTTGGAGAATTAAAATCTAATTCGTTTATATATTTGCATTTATATTTTATATGGTTGATTACTGAACTAGTATATCTCAACATTCTTAAAAATTGGTTTAAATCTTAACCTATAAAAATGTGATCTCTTCAACTGACAGTTTAAACCATATTTTTGTATCTAATTTCATTAAATCTAATATCTAGTACACAGACATGCTAAATAGGTGGCAGCATCAGTACCATAAGGCGGAATGCATGGACATCATCAACAGGGACCAGTGTTGCCAGATCTACCAATTTTTCGGTAGATCTACTGAAAAGTAATGTAATCTATCAAAATACCCGATTTTGTTACAGATCTACCGAAAATTCATGTAATCTGCTAAACTACCGAATTTTCAATCGATAATTAGAATTAAAAATAATAAATATAGGCACAATATCTTTAGTTTCTACTGCGCTGTGTACTGATAACAAAAATTAGACATGTTTCCTATCTCAGCAACGTACATCATAAATACCGACAGGCATGCGTTTTTTTTTGTATCTGGCTCTTGTAAAATGTCAAGCCAAAATCATATTAAATGTAACAACAACAATTAGAGAATTACAAATCATATCATAACCTACAACTAATGTAAACGTAGAGTGTTTCTAAAAAATTAACAATAACGCTATAGGGAAACCGTTAAAATGAATGAAATTAAAGATTTTGATAGCGATACCAGTGATAGTTCTAGCTACGATACTGATGATGAAAGAAGAAAAATTAGTAAGAAAAGAAAATATTCGCAATATTATGAAAAAGAATGAGAGACATTTCCGGATTTTGCCGGTTGGCTAATAAAATAAAGTCGAGCGGAATATGCAAAATGAACCATTAAATCTGTTTATACGTACCTTATTAAAGCAAAATTAATTATTTTACAATCATGTTTTAAGTTGCAGCTCTGAATAAACAAATTTAATTTAGTTCTTTTTGTAATATAATTAAAATAAGAGTTAATGTGTTTATTTTATAAGATTAAGATATTTATTTTACCGAAATCTAACTAAAATTCAACTGAACGAATTCTACCGAAATCTACCGATTTTTTTCGATCTAACCGAAAATTGCAACTTTGCAACTGGCAACACTGACAGGGACATACGCAAACGGGAAAGCAGCCGTCGCGACGGGATTTCAGCAGAGAAATAGAGTAGTGGGAGAAGACGCGCGAACCTTGTAAAATTAAAGACCGCCATTTTTAAGGTAGGTTGATGCGGGAAATTTAAAAATTCAGTACGGCTAAGCCTCATGAGCCGCGAAAAATATTCTAAGTAAATAACAAATAATTTATGTAAACTTGTTGCGTGGTATACTATTAATAAATTTAAAATATATAAAATTTTATTTCATGTAACTAAGCCAACGTTAAATGCAACAATGCTTTCACTAGTCTGAATCCATGATGTTCTTCAATTATTGGTGTCTCATTAAAATGCTCAATTAAGCCAGGGAAAAGATTGAACATGTTGGGCGACAGCATTACTAAAATTATTGTAAAACTATCATCATTTGGCAATTTGTAGTCTGTATATGAAATAATTTTTCTAATTTCACTTATTATGGTAATAAGATACTTATATATGAAAAGAAATACATTCCGGTTTAAACCTCCTACTATTAACACATTCTGTCACTGAACAAGACATTTTGCAACGAGTAAAGTTTATATTAATTTTTTTTTCAAAATCTTCAAAATGTAAACCACTGAACAAGTAACCATAGAAGAAGGGACAGCTATAACAAAAGATTGTTACGCAGTTACTGGTGACAACTCTTGTTGCCCCAAGTAATTATTATTAAAAATATCGATAATATAGAATACATATTTATCATTCTCGTGATCGTAATGACTAAAATGTTTCAAAATTATTAAAATCAAAATATATTATAAAACAACAAAAACAGATAATTAGCGAAAAATTATTTTTATTGAATAATATTTAAAATATTAATTAAACACGTACTAGTATGCAATACAAATAAATATGAATAATGTTTATTTTTCGTCTTCTTATGCACACTCTCATTTATCATTTCGCTACTTTCCTCAGTATCCGTATTGTCATATGTTACTGTTACTGTTGTTATTAATAGAGAAGTGATATTTTCATCCCGAATTGTTGAATATAAATTTATATTTACTATAAAAGAATTTTCATAATTATAAAATTTTCAAATTTTACAATATTGTATTAATTAGTTACATTGATGTGGAACAGCCCCAATGTTTAATTTTTTGATTATGTGTCTCGATACTGTCAATTTTGAAAAAGAAGACTACATACGACATTGTGCTTAAGAGTACTACTATAAAATGTATCAATTATATCATTTCTATTAATGTTTTCCGTAATAAATTATTCCGTAGTAAAACATGGAAAAACACATTCTTACTATTTTTTTTCTACTACAATGTGGACACCACACACTCTTAAAATTAAGCAATAGTTTAAAATCAAATATAAAATTATAAAAGATACCTACTCATCATTAAATATAGATTGCAATAATAACGACAGATATGTTTGTTATTTACAAATTTTATTTGTCAAAATATAAAACACCGTTTGTCAAACATTTAAATATGTAATCTGTTTCAAAGATAATATATATCCTACTCTAGATGGGAAACTGTAATGTTAAGGTGAAACATGCGGCCTGAAGTTCGTTAATCAACAATTTGTTATAGCGTAAGTAGGGTTTCTTGTGGTCCTAACAAGAATGTGGAAGTGTACAGAATAGTGAAAAAAGTATTAGCGCGCGTTTAAAAACTATTCAAGAAAATTATTTTAAATCACAAGAAATATTTCTATATGACGACAACACAAAAACTAAAATTTAATAAAATATAGTATTTTATTTGATATTATAATAAAAAAAATTAAAAATTTACTTACAATTTTATTTCAATTATACATAATCATATATAAAGTATATTATTTTATAAGGAGTTAAAGTGATACGTTTTGTGCACTCGTCCATCAACTGCAAATGCGACACAAAACGTCAATTTCATTCCACATAAAATATGCTATTTTTTCTTCAAACGCCGGAATATTTACCCATTATGTCATATAATTTCTCTGCCACTCGTTAGCGACAGGAAAACATTTTCTGCCGCAGGTAAACTAAAGAAATTCCTTGATTCTTACAAGCGTCAGGAAGAGTATTTGACAGAAAAATCAAACTTTAACTGTTTCTATAGATTCTGATATAGTATAGCTTTTTATATACAATTTTTCGCTTTCACCATTATGCCAGTTTATGCCACTTATATATCAATATATTCTAGAGTCATGACGAATTAGAAGTGTCATTTAATGAATGATTTATATGCGTAAAAATATTTACCAATGTCTATAAATGCACCAGAAAACCGCATTTTCCGTCCCACTGAATTAATCAGGTTATTTGAACTCTTTTAAAATTTCTTACTTTCCGTGTTTCTGTGGCATATTTCTGATCGACATGCTTCTTTCTTTTCGTGAATCAACTATTTCTGGAGCAAGTTCTTGTACATCATATTTCTTTACTATTGGAAACACCCATTGAACAAACTCCTCATCAATTTTTATTGTCTGTACTTCTATAAACTGAGGTGTCCAAATAATAATATCTCATTCCTTTCGTCCAGTTATGAATTTTATTTTGATGAAATTTTTGAGGTTAAAAATGAATTACTTTCTATAACCGTATAATTAGATACTTTTATGTTGAAAATATCGTTTATTGAAAGATAAATAATACAGTTCAATATTCCACATAATCCTGTTCCACTACTATGCTCTCCTAAAACTGAGAAAATATTTTATCATAAAAAAGTACCCATGATTTTGAATATTATAATATAACAAAACTAAACATATTTCAAACCACAAATTCTGAAATATTCATTTCATGTACATAGTGTAACATTTTAAAATATATCATGAATCATGACAGCTGTCAAAACGCCAGATCATTTTTGCACTGAGTGTACACCAAAGCCTTCTTCAATAGATTAAAATGAGAATTTTGCAAAGTAGCTTGAACAAATTCAAATTTCTAAAAAATATTTCATATATTTAATCTCATCCAAATGAATAAACAAGTAGTACTACATAATCTCTAAACATTCAGCTTTTTGTTATGTGTATGAACAAGAATATTTAATCTTTATAATACAAATAAATTAAAATTGAAGTGTAGGGGAGCATGGTATCAAAATTTTAGATCTAATTTTCTCAAAAATGCTAGGAACGATTTTATTTAAAAAATTCTGTATATTTAAGAACATGGTCCTCTATTACTCAGAAATTTTTTATCCTATTTGAATTTACAGTTTTGGAGAAAAAACAAAAAATACACAAAAAAGTCCTGTTTTGAGCCATTTTTCGCATATTTTATTTTTTTTCTCCAGAACTGTAAATTCAAATTGGATAAAAATTTTCTGAGTTATAGAGGACCACATTCTTAACAATACAGAATTTTTAAAATAAAATCGTTCCTAGCATTTTTGAGAAATAAATTCTAATTTTGAGTGTAATTTCTTTCAATATTTGTACACAACATTAATGGTATCTAGTTTATTACCATACTTTGAAGTTTTGGCTTCAATATTATATACAATACTTAATAAGTTTCATTCATAATAAGAATAATATTTCGTTTCAAAGAGATCAAGGCAAATCATCGTTCTGATACTAATTTCAGAACGCATGGTTCACCTTAAGGTGAAGCATTAGATCTGAAGTTCGTTAACGAACAATTTGTTATCGCGTAAGTAGGGTTTCTTGTGGTTCTAACAAAAATGTTGATCTGACCTATCACAGATAATCAGGAATATTCTTTATAGAATAGTGGAAGGGGTATTGGCGCGCGTTTAAAAGCTAAACAAACTTGAAGATCTTCAAGAAAATGATTTTAAACCACATGTCAACACAATAAGATTAAAATTTAATAAAATATAGTATTTTATTTGATATAATATAAAAATAAAAAATTTTACTTACAATTTTATTTCAGTTATACATAATCATATAATAATAATAATAATAAAAATAATAAATTTATTTCCATCGATCATATACAATGATATAGGATGTCAGACAAAAAAATACATTATTCTATGGATACCTAAACAGTAAAAACAAAATTATAATTATAAGCTAAATAACATTTATACATAAGACATATATTCATTAACAGAATAAAAACAATATAATTGTATATTATTTTATAAGGAGCTAAAGTGATACTTTTTTGTGCTCGTCCGTCAAATACAGATGAGGCACAAAATGTCACTTTTATTCCACATAAAATATGCTATTTTTTCTTCAAACGCTGGAATATTTACTTATGTCATAATTTCGCTGACACTCGTGAGTGGCAGAAAGACATTTTCTGCCGCAAGTAAACTAATGAAATTCCTTGATTTGAACGAGCGTCAGAAAAAGTATTTGACAGAAAAATCAAACTTTAACTGTATCTATAGATTCTGATGTCGTAATTTTTTAACGTTTGAAGAAAAACTATTTTATGTATCAAGGGTGAAAACAGATATTTTCGGCCCGTGGCATTATTAGCACCCGGCATTTTGCGCCTCGTGCTAATAACATGCTTAAAATAAAAAAAATCATAATTTCACCCGTTGTACACAGTATATTATGCATATCAAAAGAACATTTAACTTTTATATTTAAAAGATTGAAACAGGTATATTTATATGTGAAAATTACATTTTGCAAAATCAAGTATTTACAATAAACAAAACTTGCTACTTTATTTATGCATCCGTCGGAAATTATTTTATTATGGTTTTAGGGCCAAAAACAAGTGTTTACGCCCGATTTTCAAGACTAAAACACATTAATTTTGGCCTCGTATAATTTTATCAAAAAAGTTAATTAGGAAGTGTTAACATTTATTGGTAGGTAATATTATTTTATCATCTGTAATAGTTATTTATTACAAAACTGAATGTGATATTTTACTGGGCGAGAGCAAGCATATTCCAGCGTGAACCGTAGGCGAGCTTTGTAAGCTTGAAAGCCCAGTAAAGACACTTTCAGGATGTGTTACGTACATACTCATACGGTTGCCGAACTAGACTTCGTCTCGTCCGGAAATTTCCTGCATTCGTTCGAAAAACTGAATTTTTCGTCCTTGTGTAACAATTATTTTCATCTTGGTACACAAATAGTTATTTTTTGTATGTAACTTCTTGGCGAACCAACAACTCAGGTCATATGCCGCCATTACGCCTTGATCCGCTTTAAGGTGTTGACAATAGTTAGTAAATAGATCGTTTATGTAATCATAAACAGATCGTACATCTTAGTTAAAGCTGTCGGTAGTAACGCAGAATACATTTGATATAACGGCACTGTGACGTATTCTGCCCAATACAGAACACGTATGTCAGGTCTACACTAACTCAAATTGAAAGAAATCTACATGATACTAGTCGCCGAAGTTGACATCTACTTGCTTTGGTAATTAGACACCGTAAAATGTTACTTTTACTTAATTTTTAAAAGTCTTATTTTATTCACTGCGTTCCATGTTAATCGCATCATAAATGAAACATTACCATTCAGACAGTCTGATGCTATGTGACATTTTAAGATCATATCTAGGTATATAATATAAGAAACGTATGACTCGTGTGTCGCTTAAGCATCGGTTTTCAAATATCGACGCTATACATAATGTACAATAATATTAGAAGGATGGCATTTTGATAAACTTCTCGCTGGGTAAAGATTTGTCTGGCTGCTTAATCAGTTCAATTGGTTGGCATCAGTACACCGTAGAGCTTGAGCTTATGCCACTATTGAAAGTGACTTATGTTCAAGAATACGGCGACTTCAAACTCATCGTGTTGACAACGCACTTGGTGAATACAACTTCTGCTGCAAATAGTCATACATCTTGCACTCCGAAAACAATGTTGCGGGTAAATGTTATGTAGCCACTAAATACGACATAAAATGAGATATGTTTAAATGAACAGGGGCATCAAATATACCTTTTCAATGAATTCCTCCAATGTATTGTTCTTTAAAATAATTGTTTGAAGGCCAACCAGGTAGTTTCTTGTACATGTAGTTTTTTTCTTTTTTTTAAAATCATCTGAAATGTGTAGATATTAGTAAGAAAATAAATGAAGACTTTAGATTTATATCAACTTACCGAAAATGTTTTTTTTTATTACTATTTATGTATTTTGCATTTTATTTTGATGGAATGTATGAGGTTATAAATGAAATACTTTTTATAACCGTACAATTAAAAACTTTTATGTTGAAAATATCGTTTATGGAAAGATAAATAATACATTTCAATATTACACATAATCCTGTTCCACTAGTATGCTCTCCTAAAATTGATAAAATATCTTATTATAAAAAAGTACCAATGACTTGAAATATTATAATATAATATTACACAAAAAACAAAAGTAGACATATTTCAAACCACAAATTATGAAATGCTTATATATTTTCATGTATATCTCTATGTAGCACATCTTGACACACATGATTATGACAGCTGTCATACATCCAGATCATTTTAACGCTGAGTGTATGTAAAAGCCCGTACCACTTGTGGAAAATGAGAATTTCGCGAAGTAGCAATAACAAATTCAAATTTCAAAAAAATATTTCATATATATAATCTTATCCAAAATAAGAAACAAGTAGTACTACATAATCTTTGAACATTCAGCTTTTTGATAAAGGTATTGAAAAGAATGTTTAATCTTTGTAATATAAATAAATTGGAAATGAAGTGTAAAAGATCATGATATCAAAATTTTAAGTCTGATTTTGTCAAAAATGTGTCGTTCAATTTGAATTTAAAAATTCTCTATATTTAAAACTCAGGCCTTCTTTAATACAAATTTTTTTTATTCAATTTGATCGTGGGACTTTTGAGAAAAAACTAAAAATACACGAAAAAATCCTGTTTTGAGCGTTTTTTCGCATATTTTATTTTTTTTCTCCAAAGTTCCACGATCAAATTGGATAAAAATTTACTATATTATAGAAGATCAGATACTTAAGCATAGAGAATTTTTTAATTAAAATTGTTCGTCACATTTTTGAGAAATAAATTCAAATTTTGAGTGTAATTTCTTTCAATATTTGTACATAACATTAATGGTATCTAGTTTATTACCATACTTTGAAGTTTTGGCTTCAAAATTGTATACAATACTTAATAAGTTTCATTCATAATAAGAATAATATTTCGCTTCAAAGAGATCAAGGCAAATCATCGTTCTGATACTAGTTTCAGATCTAATGCTTCACCTTAAAGGCCGGCGCACTCTTTCAACGCCATCTCTTGGTTGGGTCAAGAACTAAACTAGATTTAAAAGCGTAGCCGGGAATTTATATTGTATGAAATATATATTTTAGTCACATAACATACAATTTTTTAAAGAAATTGTGAAGTACATGAAAATAACTTAAGAATTTCTTTAAAAATTGTACATTATGTGACAGAAAAATAAAATTTTTCATTCAACAAAAAATGCAACAGTAAATTAGTGTCTATATTTTATTTGTAATATTTTTAATTTTGCAATTATAGCACATTTTGACTTTACTTACTAATGTATCATCGGTATTGACCATTCTTCTCTTCCTTATTATTATACTGTCTATTTCATTTATATAGTGATGCAAAATTAAAATGGATATTATCGAATCCATTACAAGTTCCTTGTGATCAATACATTATGGAATAAAAATTAACATTTTCTCTCACAAATGATTTTAAATGTTTGACAAAATTGCTTTTTTCACTATTTAATTTTATAAACTGTAAACTTATGTCTTTAATAGTTGTAAACGCTGTTACGATTGAAAATGAAGGATATTACAGCCTGGTAATTTCGTCATATTCGACACTTTTTATAAATTACGGGTGCTCGTACTATCCATCAAACGAAACTCGTCCATATCCAATATATCCAATCACTTGACTAGCACAGTGGTATGAAGTCGGCCTGTGGATTCTGAGGTCCCTGGTTCGATTCCCACAGGCGACAAATTTTCATAATTTGAAAAAAGCTATCCCTGTGGCTCCTCCACCACTAACATGTTTGGGGGCCGTGATTTGACGACTGGTAACCGCACTTCACGCGCAAAATATATCACTTACCGAGATCTGCTTTAGCAGAGTGCCACACCCAGTAATGGGTAGAAGGCGTGATGATATATTTATTTATTTTATTTATTTGTTGAAACGAACCAAATCCTTTCCTGGATTAGGAAATCGATGATAGTGGACATCTGTTTAAAAAAATTACAAATTTAAAGGATATAATTAGCGAATAACTACAATCAACATAAGAAAAATGTATCTGTTTCTGAAAATCGTGTTGCTGTGCATATTTGGAGGGATCAAGTATATTAAAATCTACAGAATAATAAAAAATTCTTACCAGTAGCCTGACATCCGACGATGCAGCACTTTGTACTCGTAGAACGTAGAAGATATTACAGTTTGTATAGAAAAATACACCAAATGACAACAGTAATGAAACACAAAAACCGTTGACTAAACTAAAGAATATCTGAACTAGAAAACGTAAAAACGAACTTGTTATAGAGAACTTATGAAAACGAATGGCGGTTGATGGCAGAAGACTCTAACTTTAGCGTCATCTGTTTAGCCAATAAAAACACACTTCTGAATTATCATCTACAATACTACGTGCGCCATCTCTTGGTTGGGTCAGGAATTAAAAACAGTGCGCAGCTTCGCTCATAAGACTTTCCAGTGTCTGATCAGTGAGACACAAAATAGGATTTACTGGTGCATTAACGAGCAATGGAAAATATTTTTATGTATATATATTAAACTTCTAATTTATCACGACTGTAGAATATATTGATATATAAGTGGCATAAACTGGCATAAATGGTGAAAGCGAAAAATTGTATATAAAAAGCTATACCTATGAAAGTCAGCCAAATCATAAATATACACATATATTATCTACAGTTCTTTGATTACAAATAACGTATTAAGAAGTTTATATTTTTCAGTTACGTTTCCATTGCTTATGCACCAGGTTATAATATTTTATCCAACCTATCATATCATTATATTCCGTGTTCCAATTAATTTTCCTTTTCTCTATAACATTTAAAATACCATTAACATTTATATACCTTCAATTCCTTTCCATACATAAATTAAAAAAAAAAAAACATTTTCGGTAAGATATAAATCTAAAGCCTTTATTTATTTTGTTACTAATATTTACAAATTTCAGAAGATTTAAAAAATACATACATGTTCAAGAAAATAGCTGATTGTTCTTCAAAATATTATTTGAAAGAACAATATATTGGAGGAATTCATTGAGAAGGTATATTTGATGTCCCTGTTCATTTAAACATATCTCATTTTATATGTCGTATTTAGTGGCTACATAACATGCACCCGCAACATTGTTCTCGGAGCGCAAAATATGACTATTTGCTGCAATAGTTGCATTCACCAAGTGCGTTGTCAACATTATGAGTTGATACCTTCAATTCCTTTCCATACATAAATAATAATAATTTAAAAAATATTTTCGGTAAGTTGTTATAAATCTAAAGTCTTTATTTATTTTCTTACTAATATTTACAAATTTCAGAAGATTTAAAAAAAAAACATTCATGTTCAAGATAATAGCTGATAAGATATTAAAATGTCACACAGTACCAGATTTCACATCGTATTTTTGACTGTCTGAAAGTTAATGTTTCATTTACGATACGACCCAGTGAATAAAACAAGACATTTTTAAAATTAAGTAAAAGTAACATATTGCAATTTGACTTAGTGTATCCCTGACATACTTGTTCTGTAATGGGCAGAATACGTCACAGTGCTGTTCTATCAAGTGTCTTCTGCGTTACCACCAACAGCTCTAACTGAGATTTTCGATATGTTTATGATTACATAAATGATCTATTTAATAACTATTGTTAACGGCCATGGCACAACTCGTTGGTACTGATCCAAGCGATAACGTGAGCTGAGCAACATGGCGCGCGGGAAGTATTTGGATGGCTGACCGACCAGTGAAACCCACGTTGCTGTTGACAACACCTAAAAGCGAATCAGGGCGTAATGGCGGCATATGATCTGAGTAGTTGGTCCGTCAAGAAGTCATTTAAAAAAAAATAACTACTTGTGTACGTAGCTGAAAATAATGATGACACAAGGACGAAAAATGCAGTTTTTAGAATGAATACAGGAAATTTGTCGACGAGACGAAGTCTAATTCAGCAACCGTATTAGTGTGTACGTAACACATCCTGAAAGTATCTTTACTGGGCTTTGAAACTTCCAAAGCTCGCCTATAGTTCACTCTGGAATATGCTTGTTCTCATCCAGTATAAAAATCACAGTTTTGTAAGCCATAATAAAAAAAATTTCTATGGATATATAAACAGAATGGCAACTTTTGTTAATTGTGAATACTAGATTTTTAAAAATGCCATTTTAATCTTTTGAATATAAAATGAAATGTTCGTTTGTTGTGCATAAAATACTGTATGTACCACGGGTGATATTTGAGTTTCTGATCTTAAGCATGGTATTAGCACTCGGTGTTTAGCATCTTGTGCTAATAATCATGCCTCGGGCCGAAAATGCCTGTTTTCACCCTTGATACATAAAATAGTTTTTCTTCAAACGTTAGAAAATGATGACCTATCAGAAACATAGAAACAGTCAACGTTTGATTTTTCTGTCAAATACTTTTTCTGGCGCTCGTTAAAATAAAGGAATTTGTTTAGTTACCAGCTGCAGAAAATGTCTTTCTGCCACTCACGAGTGTTAGAGAAATTATATGACGTAATGGGTAAATATTCCGGCGTTTGAAGAAAAAATGGCATATTTGATGTGCAGTGAAAGTGACGATTTGTGCCTCATCTGTAGTTAATGGATGAGCGCACAAAAAGTATCACTTTAACTCCTTACAAAATAATATACTATTATGTATGATTATGTATAACTGAAATAAAAATGTGAGTAAAATGTTTTTATTTTTATATTATAATATCAAATAAAATACTATATTTTATTAAATTTTAGTTTTTATTGCGTTGACATCATATAGAAATGTAACAAATCATGGTGGTCAAAAATGAGAATTTATCTTGACCACTGATTGTCGACGTGCTGAAGTTGGATAATAAATAATGAATGCTGCATGTGCGAGTGATTAATATTTTATTAAAACAACATAATAAAAACTAACATAAAATAAAGATAATGAATTAATTAAACAACAAATAACAAATTAATAACATCATATTCTCGGGATAGACACCCTCGAATATTCTTCTACTCACGAATCATAACTACTATCTACGTACTAACATCTACTACTTTCGAACTGTCTGCTACATACTTCTACATTGTATACTCTCATCTACGAACTATCTTAAACTACGGCATTTATACTAAATAAATGCTAGATCGCAATAATTTCGCTGAATGTGACAAATTCCTTAAATGCTCGCGCGTGTTCCAAAAGGTGAATAACATGCCATGTGTCTTAAAGACGCAATCTAATCAACAATTTTGCAAACGATTATTTCTTACACATCCTGTCTGTTACATCTGCCACCCCTTAATAATAAAATTAAAATATATTTGAAGAATATATTTTAATTTTCAACCAAGTTATTACGATCACCATATCTACACTACCGCACTTAACTACCGCATTTAACTTCCGCACTTAACTACCGCATTTATACACTACACTATCACATTGCACTGAACGTTACCAAAATTTGGGGGTCACCAATTGTTTTTGGGGGTTAGACGGTGGGGGCTCTTCACAGAGTTGCGGGAGACGGCTTTTGATGATGAACATCTGGGATTGGCAGCTGATCCGCAGCTGGAGTAGAATTGTCGCGGACCATGCAAAGGCGCGACTTCTCCGTGGCTCGGCCTTGTAGCTGGAACGCTGCCGTCGTGGGCAGCCAAAGGTTCTTCGTTGCGAGAGGCTGCAGCTCGGCTGATGTAGCCGACCTCTCGGTGTTGACGCTTCCTTAACTCCGCACACGATATTTGTGCGAGTATTCTGTACGACATTGAAATTTGCCAACTCTGCATTTTTGGCATAGCGTTGTCGTAGGTCTTGTATTCGTGGCGTATTTGCTGACATATTAGGAACAGAGACGGATTCAGATTTTTGTAACTTGCTACTTTTTGTTACATTCTCTTTGACTATTACTTCACTGAATTTCGTTCTTACATCTTCGAAAACAGCACGAGCGTGGGCGACCTCTACTGCTACTTCGTTGACTTCAACTTCCTCGACTACTTCTACATTGACAACGCCGTGCCTCACTGCACGAACGATGTCCGTACGCTGCTCTGCCAGTAGCAACGCTTCAAAATCAGCTGCGCTAATTTTTGCTACTGTCAGCTTCGGAACAGTTGTTGAAGTCGTAGCTTTGTCTTGCCCTCGCGTCCATTTCTCGATCATGTACCGTTTGATGAAATAGTCTTTCGACCCCGTAACTTCTGGTTCCTCTCGCCACGCACTTGTTGTTATTAGTGCTGGTTCTTTCGTATGCCCTCTTGCCGCATCGGATCTTCTTTCACGATTACTGTCAGCAGCCGCACATTGTTTCGAATGGATCCCGTAGTGGAGGTCGAATGCGTAACTATTACAGGGTACTACATAGTTACCATTCGCAGTACCTCCCTTCTGCTGCTGACGTGAAACTAATGTTGAAGACTGGTAGTCCTTCGTCTTGAACCGACATGGTGCGCAACCCAGGGCGTACTTCGTCCTCTGGAGTCGTAGTATATCAGCACCGGAATTATCGTACTCGTAACCACAAAGTGGAAACATTGTTACGAGCGGATGTGGCGGGACATACGGCACTTCTCGCGAATACATTTTTCGCGCACTACTGTCACTACTAGGGTGTCTACCGCATATGATGAAATAATTTGTTATTTTTTTAAATTACGAAACGTTAACATTCTACATGACTGAAATATATACTTATTAAACAACTTCAAGCCGATTATTCGTTTTTGGTAATTCAATTACATAGTAAATCTTTTTATAAATAAAAAGACTACTAGCAATTAATTAGCATTACCAAATCCTGTCCGCAGCGCCAATTGTAACAAATCATGGTGGTCAAAAATGAGAATTTATCTTGACCACTGATTGTCGACGTGCTGAAGTTGGATAATAAATAATGAATGCTGCATGTGCGAGTGATTAATATTTTATTAAAACAACATAATAAAAACTAACATAAAATAAAGATAATGAATTAATTAAACAACAAATAACAAATTAATAACATCATATTCTCGGGATAGACACCCTCGAATATTCTTCTACTCACGAATCATAACTACTATCTACGTACTAACATCTACTACTTTCGAACTGTCTGCTACATACTTCTACATTGTATACTCTCATCTACGAACTATCTTAAACTACGGCATTTATACTAAATAAATGCTAGATCGCAATAATTTCGCTGAATGTGACAAATTCCTTAAATGCTCGCGCGTGTTCCAAAAGGTGAATAACATGCCATGTGTCTTAAAGACGCAATCTAATCAACAATTTTGCAAACGATTATTTCTTACACATCCTGTCTGTTACAGAAATATTTTCTGTGATTTAAAATAATTTTCTTGTCAAGTTTGTATAGTTTTTAAACGCGCGCCAATGCTCCTTCCACTAGTCTATACAGATTTTTTTTGATTTTCTGTGATTGGTCAGAGCTACATTTTTGTCAGAACCGCAAGAAACCCTACATACACGATAACAAATTGTTGGTTGACGAACTTCAGCCCGTATGTTTCACCTTAACAATGTCAACCAATTAAATAGTACCTACTATGATTTCCGTTTTATTTTTAAATTGATTTAGTTTATTTGGGGCAGCCAGAGATGGCATTAAAAATCGCGTAACAAGGAACTAATACAGCTGTCCAGGCCCTGATGTAAACTAACATACGTGTACACTCAAAACGTTGAACACAGAATTTTTAAAAGGGGTGGACGGGTGGTGTGGACCACCCAGTATATATATATATATATATATATATATATATATATATATATATGTTAAAATTATCGATAATTATCCATCGAGCATTGCGACCCAACCTCCATAAACAACCGTCGACAGCGCTTACACAACTAGTGTAGTTTTTTGTTTTGTTACTATGCACTTGCTAGTGCGCATCTTGTTGTTGTCTAATAAAAACGGACTGTTGTCAGATATACTTTTTATTTACCCGCGTACGTTGTATCTTCGTTTTTGCTACAATAAAACTTGTTTGTTTTGTAACTCAATCGTTTTGATTTCATTGCAACACGACCTTTGCCAATAGGTTATGGGCCCAGGGAATTTGTCGATATAAACGATTGTTTGCGAGTGTGTAGTTTTTTCGTCCGGTTCTCGAAAAGGTTCGTCTGAGTAGTCTAACGATGAACGCCACCGGTGTAAAATTCGAAGTTTTGACGAGAGATAACTACGACACATGGAAGCTTCAAATGCGTGCAGTTTTGATTAAAAATGACGCGTGGAGTTTCGTGAGTGGTGAAAGCGTCAAACCTGAGGTGATAGAAAACGACACGGCATCGACATTGGCTGTTAAACAATGGCTGCAGTCAGATTTGAAGGCTCAATCTGATATTATTCTCGCCATAAACCCGGCCGAAATTAAACAAATCAAGAACTGTCAGACGGCACGACAAATTTGGGTCAAGTTGGAAAATATCTATCAGTCCAAGGGCCCGGCGCGTAAGGCAGCATTGCTGAATTCTTTGATTTCCCTCAAAATGCAAGATGGCGGCGATGTGCGCGAACATTCTCGAAAATTTTTGGACATGGTGGATAAGTTGGCGGAGCTGGATGTGGAAATCAACAAGGATTTATTGGCCGTCATGCTACTGCGGAGTCTACCTGAAGATTTTGAGAATTTCCGTTGCGCGATATCATCGAGGGACGAATTACCGGATTTGGAGACGCTTCAAATCAAAATCACGGAGGAATTCGACGCCAGGAAAGAGGTTAATCGGAATGGGATCAGGGCTCGAAATGGAAATTTTCACGAAACGGAACGCTCGATTTATAATATTTATTATATTATATAAACAATACAAATTACACACAATATCAATAATATTATAATTTTATTATATGAAACAAAAATATACGAAGAAAAAAATTAAGCAATGTAATATGTTTGTTACAATAATTTCCACAGATGTTCGTACGTATTGTTAATTTAAGTGTCCCTTTTTTGACTAGTTGTATCATCTGCTGAATGATGACCTTTTTGTATCCATGAACGAACGTATTTCTTTGGTTGAAACTGCATTAGTGGTGGTCCTACGATATTTATAAACATTAGGGCTGCTTTTTTTATGTGCATCACGTTTCTTATGTTATATATTTTTTATTTAATTATTTACTTATACAGGGTGGTCCATTTAAAGTGTTATCAGGAAATATCTCGGAAACTATACATTTTACGCAAAAATGACCTAGACGAAAAACAATCGTACAAAAGGGGGCCATAATAACGAAATATTGGTTTTGTCCTAGATGGCGCTGTTGTCGCTAAATCATGGTCAACTCAATTTTTTAAAATGAAAACCCCTATTTTTTATTAAAGAATCAGATTCCTCGTTAAAAAAATAGAAGAATTTATTTAGTTCACTTTTTCGTCAGCATGATAGATGACGCTGTAATCGCGAAAAATGATGTTGCTTTCGGACGTTCCTGTATTAGAGCTTATGCTTAATTGAATTAAAATCTAAAATAAAATGCAATTTAAATTTACACCATATGATTTTAGACAGAATGTAAACAATCAAATGAACCATATTTTATAAAAATGGCAATTGAATGTAATGAGACTATTTGTGATTTTAGATGTGCGTGTTAGTGGATGCGCTTGCACGCACACAAACAAAAACTAACAAACTCACACGCACACAAACTCAAATAATACACACACACACACACAGCCGCGCGCATAAGCTCTAATACAGGGACGTCCGAAAGCAACATAATTTTTCGCGATTACAGCGTCATCTATCATGCTGACGAAAAAGTGAATTAAATAAATTCTTCTGTTTTTAACGAGAAATCTGATTCTTTAATAAAAAATAGGGGTTTTCATTTAAAAAAATTGAGTTGACCATGATTTAGCGACAACAGCACCATCTAGGACAAAACCAATATTTCGTTATTATGGCCCCCTTTTGTACGATTGTTTTTCGTCTAGGTCATTTTTGCGTAAAATTTATAGTTTCCGAGATATTTCCTGATAACACTTTAAATGGACCATCCTCTATATATTTTTTCTCAAACTAGATTGTTCACTCTCCAGTTCTGATAATTTATCTGTATATCATTGTGACTATCTTTTAGTATTAAATAATACTTAA
The DNA here is from genome assembly GCA_911728475.2 of Pterostichus madidus. NCBI lineage: Eukaryota > Metazoa > Arthropoda > Insecta > Coleoptera > Carabidae > Pterostichus > Pterostichus madidus. Next base: position 21,869,770 of record OU452301.1, on the reverse strand, counting down.
ATGCATCATTCAACATAGCAGCAGCTTCTATAAGTATTTTAAGTAAAATTGCATTGTTCCTGTGACCAGTACCAATAGCAATCTTTAACTGATTCATATTATCAAGTCAGAAATTCATTGAAATGTGTATTTGGTATGGTAAATTTCACCGAGCCAAAGACGCTTGGTGAAGGAAAGGAATCGAACTCTGGACTCCCCGATTGAAGCAAAACTCGCAGCTTATATTCTAAGATTTCCCTCTTTTTCTACAAGACTTTATTAAGCAATCTTGCCAAAGTTTAGACAATCGTAGGTTTTTTGTCGCTGTTTATACCAAAATCTTGAACAGTTTTGCAGATGGAGCACCCTAATAATAATAATAATAAGCCAATTATGATTACTTTGGTATCAGAATCAGTTTCTGTAATTATAATGGATTTATCAAATTCCTCGCTAGAATTAGTAAGTTACTTTACTTGTTGTTTGGTCACAGGATGACTTAATTTTTTTCTTCGGTGAAGATAATGAATATTTATTTGATGATAAATCAATATCGTGTTCATTTTTCTTGGTTCATGAATTATTTAACCAATTATTTATAAAATTCATACTTTGTCTTTTATTATAGCCTAAAATTATAGTAATTAATATTACTCACATATCATACATAAGCACAGCGCAGAATATGCAAGGGCGTAGAGTGCACGAAACATAAAAAGCCTTAATTGAAAATACAAAAATATGAACGACAAAAATTTGAAAAAAATGTGTTTCAGAACGTCTTTCAAAATTAATTCTATTAGGAATTAAGAATAAATAGAATTTTATAATATTTCATTTATGATTTTGGAAAAGTGACGAACCGGAACGTTATTGTCCATTATTTTACGAGACGGAACGATATAACTGACCATTTCACGAACCGGAACAGCGTTCCGGTCAGCTCCGGTCCATTTCGAGCCCTGAATGGGATGCAAAATGCAATGTATGCAGGTAACAAATGGAAACCGAATAAAAAACGGGATGAACAATCGGAAAGAAGTATAAAGGTAAATAAAGACGCTAAAATGAAATGTTACCAGTGTAACAAGATCGGGCATCGAGCGAAAAACTGTAAAGTGCGGGATAAATTGAATAAACAATTCGCGAGTCAAGCCGAAAAAGTGAGTTTATATATAGCAAATGAAAATTCGGGTAATGATGCTCTCGGTACCGGAATTGTTGCGAATCACCATGCTTGGGTTTTTGACAGTGGTTGCTCGTCGCATATGTGTAAAGACGTGGAAATGTTCGATAAAGTTGATGTGAAAACTGATCGTGAAAAATTGAATTTAGCAGATAGTTCTTGTACAGACATTGCGGGAAAGGGTACAGCATCGGTCGCGACTCGTGTAAACGGGAAGGACAAATTTATTCAATTCGAAGACGCCTTACATGTGCCAGATTTAAGGATGAATCTTGTTTCGGTTGGTAAAGTCACGGATAAAGGTTATACTATTTTCAGGATTTTGGTAACGTTAGAAAAAGAGATTTGTTGAAAGGGCCAAAAGCGATGACAGTTTTGAAGAAAACGTCTATCGAAGATTGGCACGGACGGATGGGGCATCTAAATCTCCAGGATTTTCGTCAGGCTGTTAGGTCAGGAGCTATTCAAGGTGTCAACGTCGAGGATATTATAGAGGATTTTCAGTGTGATGTTTGCGTGCAAGGAAAAATGTGTAGAACTCCGTTTCCAAAAACTACGGAAAGAGTAACGTCATTGGGTGAGCTTATTCACTCGGATGTGTGCGGCCCGATGCGTGTTGCTTTGCATGGAAAGAGTCGTTATTATGTGACATTTATCGATGATTTTTCAGGCTGGTGCGAAGTAAGATTCTTGAGTCAAAAGAGTCAAGTGTTCAACGAATTCGAGAAATACAGGGCGATAATCAGCACACAGCATGATATAAAAATCAAGCAATTCCAATCAGATAATGGTTGTGAGTATGTTAACCAAGATTTTGACAATGTTTTTCAGAAATACGGAATCACTCGGCGGCTGACTATTCCTCATAACCCAGAAAAAAATGGTGTGGCGGAACGACGGAATAGAATACTTGTAGATATGACCAGATGTCTCCTTATTGATTCGGGATTACCCCCGAGTTTCTGGGCTGAGGCTGTCAATACAGCAAATTATATTCGGAACAGATCCCCTACAAGCAAACTCAAAGGAAAGACCCCTTACGAAGCATGGTTCGGCAGTCCTCCAGACGTTTCCAGTTTCAAACGTTTTGGTAGTAACGTTTTTGTCATGGATCGGACACCAGACAAAGGCAAATTTCAGCCAAGGTCGAGACGAGGGATTTTTCTTGGCTACAGTATGGAGTCGAAGGGTTATAGGGTGTGGTTGCTGAATGAAAAGAAGGTGGAAGTGTCCAGAGACGTAAAATTTAAGGAGAAAGATCATTTTGAACCAGAGAGCAGATATGAAGATTTCTATACGGAAGACGAAAATTACGCTAGAGGATGTACAAACTCTGCGAGAGATGAGCGTGACGAGAATGATTCAAGATCGACCATTGATATTGATCTTCATCGTCCCTCGGGCTCGAAAAATCCAATTCACGATGAGATGAATCATCCAGAGAACGAGGAACCAGCCATCGTGGATGACAACGAGGACTCCGATGAAGATTTTTTGGGTTTTCCTCCAGAGAACCAACATTTTCAAGCAAGAAGAGGACGTGGGAGACCGCGACTGGATCGTTCGAGACCTGGAAGACCGAAAAAGATTTACGCATCTGCAAACTACATCGATGAACCAAATGACCATTTCGTTTTTACAACGGAGATTCCTGTCACTCGTACTTTATCTAGCGAAGAATCGGGTGAATGGATGAAGGCCATGGCGAGGGAAGTCAAGTCAGTTTTGGATAAGGATACGTGGATCCTAGTGGATCGATCCAAGGCACCACACATGATAGGCAGTCGTTTTGTGTTGTGCAATAAGTTTGGTGCTAATGGAGTCTTGGACAAGCGTAAGGCTAGGATAGTAGCCAAAGGTTATGCTCAACAGTATGGAAAAGACTTCCATGAAACATATGCACCAGTTGCACGTTTAGGTTCGATACGTTCGACGATTGCTTTGGCCACACAAAACGAAATGCATATCAGACAATATGATGTGGAGACTGCATACCTCAATGGTGATCTTGATGAAGATATTTTCATGCAGCTTCCGGATGTTTTTGAAGAAGTCCTGGACTACCTTGTCAACCAAGAGAAGAAAAATGAGCCTCACATTAGGAAAGCTAAAGCCATATTAAAAGAACTTCGAGATGGTGACAAGATATGTCAAATGAGAAAAGCTTTATATGGGTTGAAACAGGCTGGCAGATCCTGGAACAAACGTTTTGACAAGGAACTGTGTAACCTTGGAGCTTAACCAACAAAAGGAGATCCTTGTGTTTATTTGAAAGGTCAAGGTGACAAACTTATGATCATCGTAATTTATGTTGATGACATACTCGTGATGTGTCGGGATCTTAACGCAATACTAGACTTCGGTGGTAAGTTGGCTCAAGTTTTCGAAGTCAAAGATCTTGGAGAACCGTGACCTGACTTGTGCATAGTGCTTGCTCGCATGTCTGAGCGTGTGGTTTGACGGGATATTCTAGGACGTTCTGGAATATTCGAGCACTGTTCTACGGACGGGAATATATAAGCCGAGGTCGAGTGGCTGAGTGCAGTTGACAGTAGACTTCGAACGTGTAATATAAATGTGGTGAAATAAATAACAGCTCTAGTGTACGTAATATAAATAGTAGTTTTAGTGACCGTTATATAAATAATATTAGTGTTTGAATACTTATTAGTAGTGTTTAAGATTTATTGTAGTGTTAATTAGTTTTAAATAAGTTTCTGTTATTTTTATATTCATTCATTAAATAAATACTTTTATTTTCGTTTAACATAAATAGTTGTGAGTCATTTCTGTGCCTTAAACATACCACACACTTCCAGAAAGACGGAAAACGTTACACTACTATATAGATGTTTATTAATTTGAAAAAGATTTTTTAAATGTTTTACACGGTCACTTTTGTATACCTATCTCGCTTCTATTTCTGATTTATGCTGGTTTGTTCTCTCTCTAACTCTAGTAGGAAATGCGACACTTGATTTTTTGCCCGCTTTAGTCCAAACCCTGTCATACTAGAATCTTATTTATTGCCTACCCTCGCAGCCTTCGACATTCTCACACTGAAAATAAAACAAAAATCTAGTTCGGAAATTCGAATATAAAGAATGTTTTTCTCAATTATTAGGATCACAATAATGATGAGTGATATGATTTGGATTAAATTAAACAAAACGTGAGAAATTAACGATGTTTTTGTTTTTGAAAAAAATTTTGGTTAGTAGATATGAACTTAAATATAAAATGATTTTAACTGTTAAATTAAGGTGATTTATAGTATGTTAATATAAATATAAAAATAAATATATCATCACATCTTTCACCCATTACTGGGTGTGGCACTCTGCCGTAGCAGATTTAGATAAATAATATATTTATGCGCGTGAAGTGCGGTTACCAGCTGTTAAATTATGGTCCCCGATGATGTTAGTAGTATATCAATATAATGAATTTTAATTAAATATTTATAGTTATAAAAATAATTTTTATGGCATTTGATGACATATTAAAATATTTACCTGTTAAAAAACGCACCCGTAGAAATTCTCAAGCATGTTTGTGTAACTTTCGAGTTAATTGTGTTAATTATTAAATCAATTAAAACCAAAGTCTATTCATTCGTATGTTTATTTTTTCAGATCCATGCTTTCAATAATGAAAATTACGGTAACTATACATTGTTGTGTGTATATAAATTTGTGATATGAAAGAAAGAATAAATAGAGATTTAAGTTTTTGCCGATTCCCAGTATCTAATGAAATAATTTGTGAAAAATGACTAAAATATTGTGGTAATACCGAGTTAATTGCTTTCAGTAAGGAAGAGTTGTCAAAAAGAAAAATTTGCGAACTTCATTTTATTCGGTATTTTATTAGGAGCAATTCTAATATAAAAACGCTTGTAAAACACGCGATTCCTATTCATTTCGTACCTGTGCCTATATCTCAACTGGAATTTCACATAAAACATCCAGTAAAAAGAACTTATTCAAATTCAAGTAAAATGACGCAAGAAGAAAACGAACCAACTGTCGATGAAATTCATTATTTAACACCAACAAAAAAAATGTTGTGATGATTCGTGATTCCCTATAACCTTTAAAACAAATCGAGTTCTTGTATTCCCATTGCCGTCAACAACTGAATCTTCTACAAATCTAAAACTGCGCTTACAGTTAAAAAAATCAGTCCCGCATAATTAAAGCCAAAAAAGTAGCTAATTTTCGATTAAGATCTAAACTACGTATTAATAATAACGAAGTAAATAATATGCAAAATAAATCACGCGATGCTAAAACATTTATAAATATGCAACTAAAACATAAATCACGGACGCAATGGACGGAAATCGAGAAACAGTTGGCACTTTCTTATTATTACAAATCTCCTGCTTTGTATAAATATATGAAAAATACATCTAACATGACATTACCATCTACAAGAACAATTAGAAATTGGCTGTCATTTTTCCACCTTCCTACTGGTATTGAAACTTCGTTATTTAACAATTTATTGTCCAAAGTTAAAGTAATGGAACCAGCGGAACGCGAATGTGTTTTAATTTTGTGATGAAATGAGTATTAAACATTTTCTACAGCTCGATTCGGTTCAAGATTTAGTAGAGGGGTTTGAAGATTTGGGAAATATCGGAAGAACAAATAAAATTGCCAACCATGCCACAGTTTTCATGATACGCGGTTTGAGGCGTAGTTGGAAAATGCCGATTTCTTATTAGTCATGATAATGTTAAAGCTGATAACTTATCAAAACTCGTTCAGAAGAATATTGAGAAATGGTTTGGATATTGGGTTAAATATTAGATGCATAGTTTGTGATCAGTGTTCAAACAATAGGGCAACATTTTCTAAATTAGGAATAACAAAACAACAATCATTTTTTGAGCTAAATTATAAAAAAATATATGCTATGTATGACACGCCGAATTTGATTAAAAGCATACGAAATACATTACTATCAAGTGATTTGTTTATGGAGGGAAATCAGGTATCGTGGAATAATATACGCGACATTTATAAAATAGATACAAAATCTTTTAAATCACGGATTCTTTTAAAAATAACAGATAAACATATATCTCCGAATACATTTGAAAAAATGACCGTAAAATTAGCTACTCAAGTTTTTAGTCGAACGATGGCATCAGCACTAGAAACCGGGATTTTAACTAATGATTTAAAGTCAAATACTGCTAAAAATACTGCTGTCTTTAACAGAAAAATAAATGATATATTCGACTGTTTGAATAGTCGTGTATTAAATGATAGTAACCCATATCGATGTGGTTTATCGGACAAAAACTTAATTGTTCAAAATACTTTAAAAGAGGCAATAATATTTTTTAAAAATATATATTAAATTTATTTGAAGATATAAAAAAGGACAATTATTTATTTTTACTAACAAATAGATTGCAACAAGATGCATTAGAGAATCAATTTTCGGTAATAAGGAGTCGCGGTGGGTATAATGCTAACCCCATAGCTAAACAATTTCGTCAAGCATTACAACAATGTATGCATGTTAGAATATTAGATACCGTCAAAACAGGTAATTGTGAACCTGACGAAAATGATTTATTATGTGTTTCAGTACCAGTACAGTCTCAGAATTATAATAATCTTAAAAAATGCGATAACAATATCAATTTAAATAATATAAATACGGATATAAAAATTAATTGTGAAAATGTTAAGCATAAAGAAAATATTGAAAATATTAATGAGGAAAATGTACAAAATAAACATCTTTCATCTTTAGAAGTATGTTCATTCATTTATGTCATTGGCTATTTAGTGCATCAATGTTTAAAACATTATGTTTGTAAAAAATGTGAAAATGATTTACAAAAAATGATGAATTATTATTTAACAAAAAAGAAATGTTGTTAGTTTTCAAATTGAATATCTTAAAAGGCCAAGTGAATCTTTTGTAGCGTGTAAATGTGCCCTGGATCCGGCCCTGAGGCGAACAGCGAGCGGGAAGAATGCGGGCAGAGCTACGTGGGCGAGCAGGCAGCGACCGGCGCCGGGCAGGCGAGTCAGTTAGTGTGAGCTGGGTGCGCGGATAGGATGTTATATTGTTTTAAAGATATATTTCATATGTATGTTAGTTTATATTTCGGTTAAATAAATTTGTATTACATTGGTGACAGCGGTGGGATACAGGAAACGCTTCGGCATCTCAGTTTGAGTATCAAATTAGTTGTAATGCGAAACGAGAAGTGTTTCTGATAGAAGTAATAGAATATACACGGAACATGGCTGATATTCAGTGCCCGAAGTTCAGTGGCAGTAACTGGAGTGAATGGTTAAACACGTTTGATGCTTTTGCGCAACTAAAAGACTGGTCCAATGAAAAGAAACTGTTAGCTCTTCCGTTTTATTTGGATGATTCCATTCGACAATTATTTCAGAGTCTCCCTGCCAACCAACGGGCTACGTGGGCAGATGTACAGACGTTACTAACTCCAATATTGGCACAGGAGGATAATGATGCTGAATCTCAGTTCTACGCGCGATGACAACAAAGTGGCGAGACTTTAGCCATGTATGCTACAACATTACAGTATCTGGGGGGATTAGCGTTCAAAGAACATAGCGACGTCACTCGTGAAAAGTTACTGATTAGACAGTTTTTACGTGGTATAAATCCAGATATAGCCGAAGAGGCTGCGCGTCAAAATCCAACGACTTTGCACTGTGCCCTAAAAGATGCACAAACTGCTAGAGAGATAAAGGAGAAAATTAATTATATTCACGAAAATAAACAGCAGCAAAAAGAGTAAACTACGGCTAAGGCTAATCCGTCTACTATTTTTTCATTAGAAGGAAGAATGGACCGTGAATTAAATGAATTAAGGCGAAAAATGGATCAGGTAGTTGACACAATGGAAACATTGACTCATCGATTCAGTCAGGCCTCTGTAGAGCGGAAAAGAGTCGATGATCGTAGTGTTCGGTTCAGGTCACCCTCATCCCGCAGATTTGGAAACAGCAACAACGAACAACGTGCCTCCTCTAGTAAGGAATGTTCACGTACGCCAGAACGGGACCATGAGCGTACTCGCCAGTCAAACATTCGCTGCTACGAGTGTCATGATTTCGCACATATTGCACGGGAATATGCCAGCAGATGTTCCTGTAGTTCGAGTAGCAGGTAAAATAAATGGACATTCTGCCATATTCCTTATCGATACAGGCGCTTCGCGATGTTTCATTCGTGAGAGTTTATGGATACAAATTGGTAATGGACGCTTACGCCGTACAGAAACTACGATGCTCCAAGCAGGAGGTCAACCCTTGGAAGTGTCAGGTTTAGGAACAATCCAAATTACCCTCGGACCTTTAACCGTTAGTTCAGAAGTGAGTGTATGTAAAAATTTAGCTGAACAGTGTGTGATAGGATGTAACTTTATTAGGAGGCATAATGTCGCGTTGATCCGGCCGCTGGTTTCGTTGAAGTACGAGGCTCTTTTGTTGAAGAGGTGAATAACTATTGTTCGTTCGTACATCTTTGTCAAACTGTAGTAATACCCGCGCGATGGTGGTATCCGTACGTGTGGCCGATGAACATTTAGATAAAGAAAATCTGATCGAATCGAACTCACATTTTGAAAAGTCGGGGTGCATAATAGGTCGTGCAGTGATAAATGGTATCGAAGGTTCGGTATTAATTAGCAATATGTCAACGGAACCAGTGACAGTCCATCAGAATAAAATTGTTTGGACTGAAGCAGAGCAGCATCTATCTTTTAGTGAATTAGCTCGCGCCAAACAACAACTGAACCAATTCGAGTGGGCAGTAGCTAAACATAAAATGGATATGGGACGCACTAAAGTTCTTCAACACAATATCGATACTAATGGTGCGAAACCTATACGGCAAGCTCCACGACGTATATCAATGGCATATAAAGAGTAAGCCGATCGTGAAATTCAGCGAATGGTGAATGCTGGAGTAATTAGCCCGTCATCGTCACCATGGTGTTCTCCGGTTGTGTTAGCTCGCAAAAAGGATGGCAGTCTAAGGTTTTGCGTCGACTTCCGGAAACTCAATGACGTAACCATTAAAGATAGCTATCCGCTTCCTCGCATCGATGATGTTTTGGACTCCTTATCACATGCCACATTATTTTCAGCACTCGATTTGCAATCTGGTTATTGGCAGTGCGAAGTCGAGCCACAAGATAGTGTTACGATGATAAAATTAGACGGGCAATTCTTGCCATTAGCAATAATCAAACATTCGTATTGTTATACAATGGGTGTGTAGTATAACTAATCCAACCTACATTTGTACCCACAAATGCCTTAATAACAAATATAAACGAAACTCACCTGAAGTAGACACGTAAAGCAAATGTACTCGCAAAACTAAGCAAACTTGAATGGAACAATCCGCGTGTCACCTAACGCGAGCGTAAACCAATAAATGCCTGTAAGAACCAAATCGTGAGTAACAAACTCAATGAGGAGTCAATCTACCAAAACCTAAACATCATTCATACATGAGGGCAACCCCGAACACCTTCTCTACATAAGGCCGCCAGGTCGCTACAGCCTTCAGCGCTGCTACCGTGGGCAACCACAGAACTATCTGTGGCCACTACAGCACCCGGCTGCTGCCGTTGGCAACTACAGAACTATCTGTAGCCGCTACAGTTCACGGGACTGCTACGGTGATGACCCCGTACACCCGAAGGTTACCCGAAGGCCAGCCAGGTCACTACAGCCTTCAGCGCTGCTACCGTGGGCAACCACAGAACTATCTGTGGCCGCTACAGCACCCGGCTGCTGCCGTTGGCAACTACAGAACTATCTGTAGCCACTACAGTCCGCTACTTCAACATCATCCCGTGATGGACAGACTGCTAACGGTGCTAAACACCACATCAACAATCATACTCACTCATACGTGCTCTAGATTAACTGACTCACTCACCTCGCTAATGTAACAGCTCAACGCTAACCAAACACTATCCACCGCGACTTGATCACTACCAACTTAACTATCGCGCTACAACTTTACTCCTCAACCGATGAACAGAAACTAACGCAAGAAATCTGTTTACTGTGTAAGATCGGTCTAACTTCTTACATAAACCTTTATTATAAATTAATATAATACGAACTGATAACATAACGACGAATTAATTACTAACTTATGTAAAAATTATTAAATTAAAACTAACGATTTGTGACATTCGGCCAACCTGACTAAGTTCTCGTCCGCGAGAACACCCGTTTCTCTTAACGAATCATTCTCCATGCTGTCAGCTGCAATCTTGAAGTTTATCTTTGGGATAAGTTTCCTTAACTTCAGACCGTCCACTAAATATTGGCAATAGTTTCTTAGTTATGTACTTGTACCCTCAGATGGTTGATTTTGTTTCTTTATTTATAGCTAGATATCTTCTGTGTACTCATTTGATGCTTTCCATTTCCTGTTAACCATAACATGTTGTATGTATTATTCTTTATTCACGCTTTGCTTCTTCACATCTCATGTTTGATGAATACTTTCCTGGTCACTTCTATCAATTGAATTGAATTCATGATTCTAGCGTCTTGGTCTAAATTTATGTAGAAGTTTACTAAACAAAGTTTTGATAATTCATCGCATCGTCCATATGCGCTTAGTGTAGCAACTATAATCAGAAAGTGTTGAAAATCATAGTCCTTGTAGAAGTTTACTTTATACTTTCTTGCTATAAACGTTATTCATCTATCCGAAGTAAAGTGAGTAGATACGCCAATCAATTCTAAAATAAGCTCAGAAGATATAACACCGGTGTAAATCTTGCAGTGTTGCTACTCTCAACGGAATGCTTCCGTGATCTCAAACAAGTGTAAATTTCCAGTTGTTGCTTTATGTAAGTATCTTGCATGTTTTACATGTATTGTTATTCTTCTTATTTTTCGACTTTTCTTATTATATGAACATGGTATGCAACAATATGTGTCCCTCTTCACCGCCTGTCGAATTTCCGAAAAATAATAAATTTCACATGTATATTTTTTTGTAATCCAGAATATCAGAACTATTCGTGTGATGCTGTAACTATAACTCTCCTCATTCCTCGTGGTACAATACATTGACAATCGTTGGCTGTAATTCTGTACAATACCGTCCTTTGACCAATAATCCTTTCTATTTATTTCTCGTAAACAGTGTGTGATGATTTCAACTCATTATAAATTGTTATCTGCTTGATCTAGATCCTAAATATCTTCTCGAACTTCTTCTACTCATAGACAGCCTCTTTATTTCAACAAATCTTTTTCCTTCTTTCAAAAGTCCTCTTTATTTTCCTCTTGTTTGGTTTTCTTTTATGCATATCTCACACCCGTAGAATATAATACACCATACAAAACATTTCGCTATTTTTTTTCTGTGCTTCCGGATTCAATGTCCTACTTTTCTTTCAAAACTCATCTTTAGCCATTTTAGTACGCGACTTTATTTCTTTCCAGTTTTCCCCGGTTGTCTTCACGTCCATTCCTAGTTATATACAGCTGGTAGCCTTCTCCAATTTCCCTTTATTTACATCACCATTTTACTTCAACTGAACATCCGAAGTTAACTCCAGTTTGTGATCTCCTTGACAGTAGTGTCAGCAATCGTACAATACTCCAAAAATTCTCTTATAATCTGGCTGATTTACTAAACGTTGTTTTTGACTCCAAATGTTCTGTTACAAAAATCTCGTAGTCTGAAAGTTAGTTGTTGGTACCTGGTACAGAGTATTTAATACATTACAGCTGCTTTAATAAATTTTCTACATTTGATTCATAATCGTCTGTCTTGGTTTTCCTTGAACACTAGCAGAACAGATGACGAGAGTTGAAGTAAATTCGTTGAGTGTCTTCGTAGTCTATTATTTCCTGAACATATTCCTTTCTTCGTGAACTGGACAGTGAACAAAAGAACTATGTAGTTGTTTAATAACTTGTCTCTGTATCTCATCAAAATCCTTTAGATAGTGCAAGTCCTCATCTTTAAGCATTTCTTTAAACCACAGTAATCCCCATTTTCGTATTTATCTGGTATATGTCCTCAGCTCAAGTCTACGACAAGCTCATCCGTTATTTCCATATGACGTACAATGTTTCCAACATATCCAGATGAAAGAACGCACTTCTTTTGCTCTTACTACAAACTTCTTTTGAGGAGGAGCTATTACTACACAGGCTAAACGTCGAGTAGATTTACAAAAAATTGTTGTCTTCACATTCTTGTCACAATGAAAGGTGAGACAGTCATCTTAACATCATGGCCTTTTAAATTCTGGTTCTCTGCCTCCTCTAAAGTTTCCATTGTAATATGTCCATTGCTTTGCAACATCTTTTTTCAATCTTGGTGATGCGGAAAAACCCAAATCGACGTCAACTGTTTATTTTCATTCATTTGCCGCAACACTGAAATAAAAAGATTAATTTACCATTAATGCTTACCTCGTCGTTACTCGTCTCGTCTCTCGGAACTTGTTGTTTGCCCTGCTGTTGATCTCATTACCTGTTGTCTCTCAGTTCGTGTTGTTAATACCGTTCTTTCTGTAGTTTTCTTTTGAATACTAAATCTTTCTCATGGACTCAACGACATTTCTCATAACTAAGGCTATTTGATGTGTATTTGTTGCAAGGGAAAGTCCAAGGTTCTACTATACCACAGCGATGACACTTCATGTTACGATTTCCTGAGGCATGGTTACGTTCCTTATTGATGCAGTTGATCTGGTCGCTGAAATAGTTGTCAAAGTTTGGATCGTTTCTCAGTTTATTTCGTATGAACTTCATTCCAATTCATTTCTAGAAAGATGTAAGTACTCCGACTTCTACAATCCAACGCAGACGAATGTTGGCGTCTGAAATTCCTCAAATCATTTTGATACCGCTTTTCCAATACCCATCTCTTGTTGGCTCCTTAACGTTAATTTTCCATAGAAATACTTCAACATCCATTCCACTGAGCAGTTGGTTTAAGTTATCCTTTGCTGTAGATGTAACAAGTAATTCTTTTCTTGCTGTGGAACGCTTCGAACAACTTCTTTTCCTGAACACCCAAATGAACCGATACAATCTGGACTCTTGTATCAGTTTTCTGCACCCTGTCTTAATCGCAATGACCAAATAAGATTCCTAGTCGTTAAGTTATTCCAATTATGCACGGTACGTTCCTTACGCAATAACATCTCCATTGCTTGGCTTCTAGTTTGAATTGCAGATCGGTTCGAACTTTTTGATATTGCATTTTACTTTGCCTTGATGGGTGAATGTGAGGTCTTTTCGGTCAGGTTTTCGCGTTCGCCACATCTGTGGTTTGTTAATAAATCTCAAATAAAATGGTTAGTGTTAAGACTGGCTAGTTTTCAACTCCATAAAAGTTCTCAAAAATTCACGAAACAAATAAGTAACATTCCCATCAAGTAAATCTGTTATCATTTTTCACTTATTCGCTTTACGTTCAGCTAACTATGTTACAATTGTTCAAATTCTCATTTATATTCCTGCACATGTGCTTTCTGAACTATTCAGAATTTCCAATATTCAGATTCCAAATGCTAAAGTATGTTGATCCTAAGTGCCCATTTAGGTATAAGCTAAGCGATGTAACACGTTGTTCTGATCCCACTTCTGAATTGTTACGATGATAAAATTAGACGGGCAATTCTTGCCATTAGCAATAATCAAACATTCGTATTGTTATACAATGGGTATGTAGTATAACTAATCCAACCTACATTTGTACCCACAAATGCCTTAATAACAAATATAAACGAAACTCACCTGAAGTAGACACGTAAAGCAAATGTACTCGCAAAACTAAGCAAACTTGAATGGAACAATCCGCGTGTCACCTAACGCGAGCGTAAACCAATAAATGCCTGTAAGAACCAAATCGTGAGTAACAAACTCAATGAGGAGTCAATCTACCAAAACCTAAACATCATTCATACATGAGGGCAACCCCGAACACCTTCTCTACATAAGGCCGCCAGGTCGCTACAGCCTTCAGCGCTGCTACCGTGGGCAACCACAGAACTATCTGTGGCCACTACAGCACCCGGCTGCTGCCGTTGGCAACTACAGAACTATCTGTAGCCGCTACAGTTCACGGGACTGCTACGGTGATGACCCCGTACACCCGAAGGTTACCCGAAGGCCAGCCAGGTCACTACAGCCTTCAGCGCTGCTACCGTGGGCAACCACAGAACTATCTGTGGCCGCTACAGCACCCGGCTGCTGCCTTTGGCAACTACAGAACTATCTGTAGCCACTACAGTCCGCTACTTCAACATCATCCCGTGATGGACAGACTGCTAACGGTGCTAAACACCACATCAACAATCATACTCACTCATACGTGCTCTAGATTAACTGACTCACTCACCTCGCTAATGTAACAGCTCAACGCTAACCAAACACTATCCACCGCGACTTGATCACTACCAACTTAACTATCGCGCTACAACTTTACTCCTCAACCGATGAACAGAAACTAACGCAAGAAATCTGTTTACTGTGTAAGATCGGTCTAACTTCTTACATAAACCTTTATTATAAATTAATATAATACGAACTGATAACATAACGACGAATTAATTACTAACTTATGTAAAAATTATTAAATTAAAACTAACGATTTGTGACAATAGAAATAAAACTGCATTTTCAATAGGCAGTGGCATTTACGAATTCAATGTGCTACCATTCGATGTTTGTAATGGACCAGCCACGTCTCAAAGGCTGATGGAGGTAGTTCTAAATGGATTACATTGGAGTGCCGCTCTGGTGTATCTAGATGACGTAATTGTGTTTGGGAAAGATTTTGAAGAGCCTTTGGAGCGTTTATGTGATGTTTTTAAACAATTAGCTAAGGCAGGACTAAAAGTGAATCCGACTAAATGCAAACTGTTCGCGCGGGAAGTTAAGTTTCTGGGACATGTAGTAAATGAGCGAGGTGTCTACAGACTTATCAAAAGTGCGTGTGGTTAAAGAATGGCCAACTCCAAAAAACTTAACGGAAGTGCGCTCATTTTTAGGACTAGCATCGTACTATAGACGATTTATTAAGAATTTTGCGTTGATAGCGGCTCCACTGCATAAACTTTTAACGAAAGGTGAACGATTCGTTTGGTTGGACACATGTGAAAGTGCTTTTAATAAACTCAAATCAAAGCTAATAGACGCACCCATTTTAGCATATCCGCGGCCAGGTGATAAATTCATTTTAGACGTGGACGCTAGTAATACAGGAATAGGCGCCGTTTTAAGCCAAAAACAAGACGGAAGTGAACAAGTCGTATCTTATTTTAGCCGCGCATTAACAAAACAAGAACGTAAATACTGTACCACACGCCGTGAGTTGTTAGCGTTAGTTAATGCTTGTAGTCATTTTCGAGTATATCCATTGCCGTCTATATGTAGAGGCCTGGAACAGCGTTTCTGTGACGTTACTGCGTGAGGCCCACAAACGCGTCTGTCTGACATTAGCTCTCGTGTTAAAATATTATTCATAATATATAAACTAGCTTCTATCTCGTTAACTATCAAAGATATTGAAATTATGTACATGACATAAAATGTGCTTCTTGTAAAGACGAATCAAATGGCTATTTTAATTTTCAAAATCTAGTTTAGCTTGCGGAGAAACATTACTGTTTCCTCTTTTGTAACTTGTAATATACATTTTTAAAAGTAAATTTTCACCAATTATATATATAGTATCCATAAATTAGTACAAAATAATGAAATTAAAGCAAGCAGTATTCTATAATTAAATATTTGATATATTTATTTTACATAGCACACAATCAGGTACAAAATAAAAAGTCACTCTTAAAATAAGAAAAAAGAAAAAATATAAACTTTTTAATTAATAATAATTATGAATATTTAAAAAAATTAACACAATCACTTATTTTGACTGAGACATGCTAACTTACGGTTTCTTTTGGTAGTATTTTCGATATTATTATTTTTTATTTGTGTATAATTATTTAGTAAAATATTGCACATAGGTATTATTGCTTCATTACTGAAGTTATCATTACTTTTACCACATTTGCAAATAAAAATACATTGAAGTATACTTTCCTAATATTTCTATACATATTTCTTTCAAAAATTGCCTCTGATTTTTAACTGATAACAACATTTTTTTATAATCGCTATTGCTAATTATTATTTTAAATATTTGATATACATTTGAAACTATATTAACTAGAAAATCTTTAGGCCATTTAAGTTCACCTCTATCAATTATTTTTAAGTACTCATTTGTGGAGCTGCCACATTCTGTTATCATTTCACGATTGTGTACAAGAAACTTCTGTCAGTCCGTACATTTTGGCAATGAAGTGAACCGTCAAGGTAAAGCCTTATATAGTTTTTAAAATACATGTTAAAAAGTACAAAAGAAGAAACACGTCATGTTTTTCCGTGAGCCAAACTAGATTTTGAAAATAAAAATATCCAATTGATTCGTCTTTATGATGACCACATTTTATGTTATGTACTTAATTTCAATATCATTGATATTTAACGAGATAGAAGCTAGTTTATACGTTAGGAACAGAATTTTAACATGGTAGTATATGGAAGACAGACACGTTCGTGGGCCACACGCTGTGACGTCACAGCCGCTTGCGCTTCGCTGTTCTAGGCCTCTACATATAGACGGCAATGGTATATCTCGCAGGATCTCTATTTATGGCGAGAACTGATCACAACTGCCTTATCTGGTTAAGAAACTTTCGTGAACCTGAAGGACAAATTGCTAGATGGTTAGAAATTCTAGCTGAGTTTAATATGGATATTATTCATCGTCCGGGTAAACAGCATGGAAATTTATTTATTTATTTATTTATTTATAGAAATAAGAGAACCAACAGTATAAATACCAATAATAGGTTCTCAGGGATTAGCCATAGAATGCAAAATATAGTTTACAGAAGACATACAAAAGTTCAAAAGATAATTAGAAAAGTACATTAAATTTAAAGTAATACATTAAGTTTATAATAATATATGATAGTAATTAAGACAATGCGATTTTAACAGCCTTTTTGAAGCTATTAAGAGATAGATGGAACAAATCAATATGAATAAATTTGATATCATAGGTATACATAATTCTGTTTGACGGTGAATTTTTAAAATTATTTGTGTTTGTTAATGGGAGCAAAAAAGATTATTTGATCTTGTTATCTTCCGTGGAGTATATATATTGAAGAATGATATTATACAGTTAGAATATAACATATTGTTAAATAATTTATATAGAAAAATCATATCTGTTAAACATCTCGTATTCTCCAATGTTGTCATATTGAAGTGTTCCAGCTGATGCTTTATCTAGATATCCATGTACGCAATGCGAATCATTGCCTTCTTCGGATGAGAGGAGAGAAGAGACAGGGTTACTTAGTCAAGTCATGCTAAACCCGGAAATGAGGGAAGTCTCTATTATAATTCAAGAACAACAACGTGATCATGTGTGTAAACCCCTGATGCTCGCGTTGAAGGCAAATCAGTTAGAAAAGACAAACTTACCAGAGGAAGCTAGGCGTATGCTCCATTTGAAACCAATGCTAGTTGGAGACATATTGTGTATCACGGATAACATACAGGCACGAGAAAGATATCGAGTTGTGGTCCCAACCATTCTCAGGGAGCAGATCTTGAGAGATTACCACAATTATGCTGCATCGGGGGCTCACTTGGGAGTAACAAAGACGAAGGCGCACATCCAGGATAGGTATTATTGGAACGAAATGAATGCTGATGTAATGCGTTGGTGTCGAGATTGCGAAGATTGCTGTAGCAGAAGAACGCCAGTGCCAAAGCCGAAAGCTCCGTTACAAACATATGTTCCAAGTAGGAGATTTGAACGTATTGCTATCGATATTTTGGGACCATTGCCTGTAACAAGTTCGGGAAACACATATATAATGGTGGTGGCCGACTATTTTACAAAATGGGCAGAAGCTTATGCTCTTCCAGATCAGAGAGCGGAGACAGTTGCTAAAAAGCTGGTAGATGAGTTTATTTGTCGTTTTGATGCACCAGATATTATTCACACTGATCAAGGCAGACAATTCGAGTCTGAATTGTTTTTAGAAATGTGTAGACTACTGTCAATAGAGAAAACACATCTCCATTCCGACCACAGTCGGATGGAATGGTTGAGTGATTTAATCGCACACTCCTAAATATGCTCTGCCATTGGACAGGCGAGCGCCAAAAGTCGTGGGATAGAGCTACCAAGAGTAATGATGGCTTATCGATCAAGTCGCCACGAATCTACTAAGCATATACCAAATATGCTAATGTTCGGAACAGAAATACGTTTGCCGGTCGATTTACAGTATGGGTTGCCACCTGGAGAACCGTTTCATTCTACCAAGAAATATGTCACTTCTCTACGGGAGTCATTAGAACATGGTCATGAAATAGTTAGTGAATACTTGAAAACTGCCCATTTTCGAAATAAATCATATTACGATCGTAATGTGCGTGAAAGAAAATTTGGGAGTGGAGAGCTGGTGTGGGTACACCATCCTGTTCCTAGAGTTGGCGAAACGAAGAAATTACACAAGCCATGGACGGGTCCCTATCGGGTTGTAAAAGATATGGGCATGAACACGTATCGAGTGCAACATACTGTGTTCCCACGAAAGAGAATAGTAGTTCATCATGACCGACTGAAAATATGTACCCAGCAACCTGGACAAGCTAAACAAGAATCCGCAGCCAGACCACCCGGTCGACCTCGTCGAGAAGCTATAGCGAAGAAACTTCCAACTAAATTTAAGGAGATTACTGATAATCTGTTTAGCGCACCAGCTAATTACGCTTTAGTACATTGTGTAGCGGAAGATTTTAGAATGGAAGCGGGAATAGTTGTTGAGTTTGAGAGACGATTCGGATCAAGAGATGAGCTTCTGCAACAGAGGGCTAAAACATGTCAAGTAGCATTCTTGAAACGAAACGGACGTTACCTGTACTATTTAGTGACAAAGAAAGAAAGCCATCATTTGCCGACTTATGAGAACCTTAAAGCTTCATTGGTCAATTTAAGAGAACAGGCAAATCGACACCGTGTGAAGCATTTAGCTATGCCAATGATTGGCTGCGGATGTGATCGATTAGACGAGAATTTGGTAAAAAGAATAATAGAAGAAGTTTTATATGATGCTGGGTTCATAATTCGAATCTATCGGTGGGCTAGCCAGTTTTCTCGACTACAGAGACAAAGACGAAGATATTTAGAACCTCCTTATCGTCAGAAAAATAAAGAGAAATTTTCGCCATCGGTAACCTCATCGCCGACACCGTCATCAAATGGGCGAGTCACGCCGGACTTGACCGAACTCATTAGCAATGAAATTGTGTCTGAAACGAGTTCGCGAAGTCCTTCGCCTATTCTTCCGACTACATCAGAACCGGAGAAGACGTCGTCTACCGGCGAGAACACCCTCATTTCTTCGCCGCTAATAGAGCATCATTTGAATGGAGAATCCTTAAACGAGGACGGTGAGACCATAGGAGGCGACCTTACCGAAGTGCCACAGGAATCTTCCCAGATAACGCCCAATGCTCCGGTGGCGAATCCAGCCACCTCCCGCCGTCAATTATCACCCCGGAGAGCTAAGGATCTAGCCAAGGTCAAGATATGGGAAGCCTCCAGGAGTAGGCTTCAGCTAGCGGGGGATAGTGTAGCGTGTAAATGTGCCCTGGATCCGGCCCTGAGGCGAACAGCGAGCGGGAAGAATGCGGGCAGAGCTACGTGGGCGAGCAGGCAGCGATCGGCGCCGGGCAGGCGAGTCAGTTAGTGTGAGCTGAGTGCGCGGATAGGATGTTATATTGTTTTTAAGATATATTTCATATGTATGTTAGTTTATATTTCGGTAAAATAAATTTGTATTACACTTTAATAATTATATTGCTGGAATTACTTGACATATTTCAAAACATTTATGAATTTAAAAAAACATGAATCTAATATTACTAATCAAATAAAGCAAAGTATTTTAAATCATATTCGTATATAACACCGGGACTGGTTACTTGAATTAGATAAATGTTTCGATCAAAAAATGTTTATTATAAATAAATTTATAAAAGTAAAATTATTAAAATCGATTCAGTGGGATTCCCGTTGTATAATTATAAATTTAAAAAAATGTCCAAGAAAATTAAATATTTTAAAAAATTTATAATTTATTCATATGAAATACTGATTATTATAAATTATTTTTAGTATTTAGTATATTTAAATATACATTTTGTGTAAGCGACATATTTAGTTTTTTGGTCAACAGCCTGGAATCGGGAACCTGTACGGTACGGGACACATAAATATGTTAACAAGGGAAGAAAAAGAAAACGACCATTAATTGCACCGCTGTGTCAACAACCTCGCACGCTTCGCCTAATTTGTATTGTAATGACTTCAAGCGTACAGCTGATAGTAGGATCGAATATTTTTATACAAAGATTAACATATGAAAAAATCAAATAAATCGTGGAACCTCCAAGTAACTGATCGGTCGGTTTGCATAAATTATTAAGTCTCTAGTTATTACAAAAGAACTATAATTACTTAGTTTATGAATTCTTAATTATTTTTGTAGTGATTAATCTCTCCACAAGAATTTTGAACTGGGCCATGGTGTTCGTCAAAGTTTATATATTTTATATCACAACTTCTATTAATGTTTTATTGATTTATAAAAATTATTTGTATTATATTTAGTTTTCGTCGAAACCTCTGTTTAGGGTTTTCCATGTTTTCCCTAAGCTCTAAGCGAATGCTTCATATTTTCACGGACGAAGTAATGTTCATTCATTATTTCCCTTAAAACTGATCTTTTTGTTCTCTTATTAAATGCACTAGATCTTATTTCATTATCATATCTTATCATTACTTTTTTAAAGGAATTACTGTTTTTTACTTTCTTATACACAGTGCTTGTATGAAAGGAATTATGAATGTTAATGAAGCTAAAGTTGTGTGTCAAGATAGGAACGTCTTGCGAAGATTAATTGCGGAATGAATCTGATGATTTAAGTAGTGCAGGATTTTGATTCGAGTCCAAATTCAAAAGCTACAAATCCTCATCAGGTTATGGTCCCAATTCATGCTGTGGAAAACTGAATTATTGGAATCGAGAGGAAATCAGTCAGTTGAGAAACTCATCGTTAATTACGTTGGACGTCAGCAGTGAGTAACGAGGAAATTCGCAGCAGCCAGTCAAGTCAGCATTGCAGTCAGTAGTCAGCAGTCAGCAACGGACAAAAGCAACGTTGTCAGTCAATGCTAATTTAAAATTTTTAATTATGGATTCTGTAAAGTCATATATAGAATCATTATCTGAGGACGCGCAGGGAAACGTGAATTATGTATCGTTGCGATTCAAAATAGACTTAACATTGATATCGCGCGATGTTTATGATGTAGCATTAGGCACGATGCTTAGACCTGCCGGTGATCTCGATGATGCAGCAGTGAAAGCGTGGATAAAAAGAGATTTAGAAGCCCAAATGATTGTAGGATTAAATGTCAGTGGTAATATTGCAAACAAAATTGCAACTTTTAGGTCGGCAAAAGAAATGTTGGACAAACTGAAAAATATGTACGGCAAAAGGTCAGATGTCTCAACTGCTGTTTTACAAAGAAAATTTTTTTTTTATGAATATGATACATGTAAATCAGCCGTACACAACTGTATGGAAATACTGCAAATTGTTGAAGATCTAGCAACGGATGGGAATAGAATGCGAGACAGCTGGATAATGACACGTGTTCTGAACATGTTACCTCCGAAGCTTCATCACTTCAGGACCGCCTGGGACAACATCGCCGCTACTGAGAAAACGATTGACACGCTGATTGAGCGACTTCGACTGGAAGAAGATCGTATCAATGATAGCGAACAAACGAATGGGTCAAGAAGAAACGCATTACTTGTCAAAATAAACAGGAAGCAGGGACAGCACAGCTCTACTAAACAAGACAACACGTCTACAAGTTGTTTCAAGTGTGGACAGAAAGGACACATGAAAAGGAATTGCCGCAACAAACCATGTGCCAAATATATCACATATTGCAAAAACAATTACGCTTGTAATACGTGTGGACAGAAAGGTCATTTCGCCAAAGACTGTACGAAAAGACAAGATAACAGAAATGGAAATGAAGCAACAGACAGAAATGATTCAAGACAGTCAAACCGAAGAGCACTAGCAACCGTCGGTCTGTCAACTGCAAAATTGAATGACATCGAGTCCAGGAACCTGCGTGAAAAGTCAAATGGCAAGTTGAAAGCAAGACTGGTCGCACGAGATTTTGAACAGCAAGAGGGAATCGATTACTCTGAGACATTCAGTCCCGTAGCTCGTCATGCATCCACTCGGCTGATTTTGAGTCATGCAGCCTCTAAAAAACTGAAACTTGTCACATTCGACGTGACCACAGCTTTTTTACACGGGGACCTGGAGGAGGATCTGTACATGATACAGCCCGAAGGCTTTGAAGATGGAACAGGCAGAGTCTGCAAACTCAAGAAAAGTCTGTATGGACTTAAAAAAGCTCCCAAGAAGTGGAATGAAAAGATTGGAAGCTTTCTTGAGAGAATTGGATTGTACAGCACAGATGATGATCCCTGTGTTTACTACAACAAGAAGAGAACCATAATGATGACATTATTCGTCGACGACGGACTAATTGCTGGAAAAGACAAACAGGAGATTTATCAAGTTCTGGACAGGATTAATAAAGCTTTTGAAATCACTTTCAATCGACAGATACAGAACAAAGTATCGTACTTCGGAATGGATATTCAAGTTGAACCGAAAGGAATTTCTCTGAGTCAAGCAAAATATACACAGAAAATACTACAACGCTTTGAATTTAACTCATACAACCCAGCATTGACGTCCATCGAGAAAGGTATGATAACGAAGGAAGAAAATCGAATAAATGACAAGCCTGTGTCTACTGACACTTCATATCGTGAAGCTATTGGAAGTCTTCTTTATCTTGCCACTATTTCTCGTCCAGACATTGGGTTTGCCGTAAATTTTTTGAGCCGTCAATGTAACAAACCTATGTTAAGCCACTGGAGAATGGTGAGAAGAGTCTTCCAGTACCTCAAGGGAACGATCAACGCTGGAATTTTCTTCGATGGAAGCACTACGCTGGAGGCCTATTCAGACTCCGACTATGGAGGAGACGCTGAGACCGGACACTCGACGAGTGGAGTTCTTCTGAGAAGAGGAGGACCAATTGTCTGGTTTACGCAAAAGCAGCATCTCGTTGCCACTTCGACGACTGAAGCAGAATACAGGGCTGCAGTCTCATCCATTGACGAAGTAAGCTGGATTAGGAGGATCGAATGTGAACTCAGAATTCTAGACTCGGACTTGCCCATCACTTTGTATGTGGATAACCAGTCCGCTCTACACATGCTTCATAATGTCCACGAGGGCAAAATAACGAAAGGAAAAAAACATATTGAGATTCCTAGAAAATTTATCCAAGAGCACATCGGTAAGACTGTAAATATTAAACATGTGCAAAGCAGTCAGCAGCTTCCTGATATTTTGACCAAACCACTTAGTCACAATGTATTTATAAAACTTCGTCGTGAACTAATTAAGGAGGAGTGTTGAGATTGATTAGTTTTCGCAGGTTTAATTTTTTATTAGTTGGCAATCTTACGTCACATTTTTTTTTTTAATTTGTCCCCATGAATGTTTTGTTGTTTGTAAACATACGACGTTTAGTCATAAATAAAATAATTAACTTACACGTCAGATAAACTGCGAATTCTAGAAATTTAAAAGGTAGGCAACTGCAAATTGTATTTACAAGTATAATTGTAACATTTTTGTAAACTAACAGAAATTGTAATGATTGTTTTCTTTGCAGGCGCCTTTTTTTATGATTAATATTCATTAGAAAATATATTTTCTCAAAAATTGTTCAGCAAGTTATTTATTTTCCTCAAGTCCAAATTCAAAAGCTACAAATCCTCATCAGTTATGTACGTCGAAGAAAGAAGATGAATGATAAGTAAATAGGAGTGATTGGATAGATGTGATTGAAGGTTTGTTGTGTGATAAATGATTTCGAGTGTAATAAATAAATGAGTTTATATGAAATTATCTATGAATGTGGTTAAAGTGAGGGTGGTGTGTTTGAATGATAATGTTTGACGAGGGCTGATTATTTGATGAATGTAATGAGTGAATATTTTATGAGTGATTTTAGGGTTCGTGCTACCCTATTTAATGGGATATAGCGTGAAGATATGTATGTATGTACGAGAGTGGTCCGATAAGTACTTAGCCTACAAAAGAATAACAAAAATTTTGGAAAATTGGCAATTTATTTTTCAACATAATCTCCTTTGAGTTCGATACACTTGATCCAGCGATGCTCCAACTTCTTTAACCCGTCTGAAAAATACGTTTTCTGGAGGTCTGCAAAGTAGGCCTCCGTGGCGGCGATAACTGCTTCATTCGACTCAAATTTCTGAACGGTGAGAGACTTTTTCAAATTTGGAAACAAAAAAAAGTCGCACGGAGCCAAATCCGTTGAATACGGTGGATGGGGCAGCAGTTCGTAGCCTAATTCTATCAATTTGGCCGTGGCGACGGCGGAGGTGTGTGCCGGAGTATTGTCATGGTGAAAGAGCACTCTTTTCTTCGCCAAATGGGGCCATTTTTTCTGAAATTCGGCGTCGAATCGGCCCAATAATTCGGCATAGTAGAGCCCTGTGATCGTTTTGCCCTTCTCCAGATAGTCGATGTACATCACACCTTTTGAATCCCAGAAAACGATGGCCATCACTTTTCCGGCCGATAGGACAGTCTTCGCCATCTTTGGAGCACGTTCGCCGGGTGAAGTCCACTGTTTCGACTGTTCCTTGGTCTCTGGTGTGTACCAGTGTACCCATGTTTCGTCGACGGTCACGAAGCGACGCATAAACTCCTTCGGATTGCGCCTAAACATCGTCAAACTCTGTTCTGAAGTAACCTCACGGATGCGCTTGTTGTCCGGAGTGAGCAAACGCGGCACCCATCGCGCCGACAGTTTAATAATTCATGCAGGATATGACCCACGCGGTCTTTTGAGATGCCTACTGTCTTAGCTATCTCGCACACCTTCATTCGGCGTTATCCTCCGAGGTAGCCGTTTTCGGGGCACCTGGGCGTGGCTCATCAAAAACCGACGTGCGACCACGTTGAAACTCGTTAAACCAATTTTTGACGGTCGCCATCGTACACAGCATCCAAGCGTTCTTTGATTTCGCTGCGCGATTTCCCTTCCAAAAACAAGAATCGAATCACCGACCGATATTGTTCTTTTTCCATTTTTCTCAAATCTGCGGACACGCTCGCTTCCACACGCGGTCAAAACAAAACTACGCGTCCGATTCGGCTGAAAATTTAACAGTAGCTGTCGACGAGAATGTTGTTATCGATACAAAATTGCTCTTGCGATAGTGGTGCTATCTGGAGGTGAGGTTAAGTACTTATCGGACCGCCCTCGTATATCTCATTAAAAATAATTCATTTGTTAGATAGAAATTGGTAAATTTCTTATTTATATATTTCCCATTACTTTCATTTAATACATTTCTAACTAGTACTTCGCACTTATAATTTCTTATACACGGTATAAGGAAGTATTGGAATCGTGAAAAAAATAGTTGACGAGATTTTCGCGGAAATACGTGTTTTGAGGTCCACTGAATCCGTTTTGATCATTTTCTCAATCATGTGTGTGTGTATGTATGTGTGTGTGTGTGCGCGTGACGTGTGTGTGCGTGTGCGTGTGCGTGTGCGTGTGCGTGTGCGTGTGCGTGTGCGTGTCGATGGATGTGTGTCCGAATGAACGAGATAAGATTTGTTAACGAAACTTGGTAATTATAAGTTTCATGAAAATACGAAGAGCTGAGATGATTTTGAATTAAATTGAAAAACCGGAAGAGGAAGTTTACTGGACACACAAAACAATAAATTCCATTTATTTCAAAAATGGAATCAGTTACGAAAAAAAGTTTCAAATAAAAGATGTTAGCAAAAATATTTTAAACATAAAATGTTATTTGCAATTTTCCTGTATATGCATCTAATTTTGTGAAAAACTAATTTATATATTTAATAATATATTCACTTACCGAGATCTGCTTCAGCAGAGTGCCACACCCAGTAATGGGTAGAAGGCGTGATGATATATTTATTTATTTATTTATTTAATAATATATTCCAATAATCATAGTAGCAATAGAAACAAAAAACATAAACATGTTTAACATTTATATGTCAAATAATAATTGTCAAACGCAAAGAGCAAGTGGATTTATAATGAAGTAACGTAAGAAGTAAAGTAAAATAAAGCGAAGTAAAAAGTAACGTAAACAAATTTCCTTTCTCTTATAATTTTTCAACGACATTGGACATATTCAGCTAAAAAATAAATACAAACCTAAATTTATTAATACAATAATATAACATCAAAAACTTGCCGTTTGTTTTCAGAAGATTTCCTAATTTTTCCTAGAATTGTTGTTTTTTCTTAAAAAAATATAAATCTTTTGATAACTGTCATACATAATTTTATTGGCCTTTAAAAATTATATTACTTCTCTGTCCATTTAAAAAAAATTTAGATCATTCAAAATGTTTGACAATGACAGCTAATATTTCACGGTCGGTAATAGAGTTTACAATGCGAAGTTTAAAACGCTGAATTCTGATTGGCCAGCGGTAAAAAATGTTAGGTAAAGTAACGTAGAAAGGTGAAAGTTGACCATTTTTTGCATTGCTTATGTTACATTACTGATTGCTTTACTTCAATATAAATGGTTCTACTTCAATCACAAGTTTTAACTTGTTGCCTTACCTACTACTTTTGCGTTGCTTCTTGCGGTACTTCATTATAAATCCAGCTTAAGTGTTCAATTTCATTGATCAAATAGTAAGTAATTTTAAATCGATTAAAATTTTCATTTTCGCTTTATCTAGTTATTTATGTCTTTTTTCGGAAAAACAAATAGATCATTAAAATGCTCAACTAATTTGGCAACTTTGCCTTAATTTATTCGACTTCGTATCTCACGGTTCTTTTCGATACCAAGGGTTAGGCTCAAAAAACGGACATTCTGTATACATCAGTAAAGTTAAACATAAAGTAGTCAACATTACTAGAGAAATATACGTAAACTTTGATATTTTATATGTTTCAAACAGATAAATGCTGAATTACTGAAAAACTAAATTACATGTTTAATAATATTATATAACATTAATCTATTCTAAACATTAAATATGCTGTGTATAAGAAAGTCGTGTGGTGCCGCACCAGATTTTTTTACATACCTGTATTGAAATAACATGATATGACAGAAAAATTAAAGCGCCTCTTGATTTTTGTAATATTAAGCTATAATTTTCAGAATCTGGTTCTTCTACTTCTAACAAATTCTTCACATTTAATAGCTTTTTAAAATATTTTACAAGAAAGTAACAATATATTTAGGAAATATTGCAAAAATTGTGTAAAAGTTTTATAGAAGTCAGCTTCTTTAAGATGTGAAAACAATCTATTTGATTCTGTGGGAGACTAGTTTTCCTAACGAATAGCTTACTCCCATTTTTATGGAAATCTGAAAATAATATATTGGTAATAAGTACCTTATATTATAGTTAAATTGACTAGTAATATTACCTATGAAAAGTTATTTTGGTACCAGGAGATTCAACAGCCAGTGATTTCGATTTATTCGAAGAACGATTTGTACATCCGAATGCTACACACGCCGGTATGACTTTTTTTATAACTGCACCGATCACTGAAGTGTTAATGATAAAATAGGAACTATAGTTATTAATATTAAACACGCGATAAGTTAATTTTGTAAATATAAATCTCAATATACACACAATAATCCATAAACAAAATCTATAAAGTCACACAAATATAACCACAAAACTAACAATAAATTATTATATTATGCTGGCAAGCAAAGCACCTTCATTATTGTAAGAATAATTACAGGCAATAACAAAACAAAAACCGTCTTTTTATCCAATTTTTCTACATTGAAAACTATAAAACCACAAAAAATTCACGTCTGACACGATTAATTTTTATTTAAATTTTTAATGTAAATTTTTTACTTTGTAAAAATTGAACGTATCATACATGCTCAGGCACTTCAATGTTTCCTTCAATTTTGATGTCCATGAAAAAATAGAACCGGTTCTATTTCTTTCAATGTTTGCTTCAATTAAATACGCCAATAAGCTGCGCGCAGCGCATGGCATAGTGTATTGTTAAAACGTCAAACTGTGTTGAATCTGTTGAAACCATGAACCTCATTTTTTATATTTGTATCATTATTTAATCAAAATGTCGTAGTCTCGGCAACGGGTGTCCGTTTGAATAGAGAAGTACAAAAATGAGCCTTGGTTGGGGACAAGGTGAAACATATATGCTCTCGCCTTATAACTCCTTGGACTTCAGTCAAATGGGACAACAGCAAAGTGTTGCCAACATCAATATTTGATAAATTTCTAGTTGAGCTTGAATTTTGCCTTAGAATTCTTTACAAATATTTTTTTGCCGATTGGCATAAAAAGTATGATTTTATTGACTGTTGCTAAGCATTAGAGCCTTACTTTCTCTACCTAGACATTGAAAGTAACTTTTACTGACTAGTTACTAACAAAAAAATAATTCAAATTTAGAAATGATATGTAAAATATGAAAATAGTTATAAACTGAATATTAACAGTGAAAAAAATTATGTATTCAACACGGTAAAATGCAGATTCACTGCCTTGACTAATAGTGTATTCCGAAAATGAACCATATTAACCATGGTTAGTTTTTTCAGTAACCGGGTTTCATTACGGAACACGGTTTTAGAAATATGTGGTTAGTTTTTAATAACCAAACTAACCGTGCTCGAGCGACGGTTAGTTTGGTAACCACAGCTGTGGTTGACAAGTTTGAAACGTGTTTGGCGGCTTTTGCAGTGTTTGTGGATTTTTGTCCTATAAAACTATATTTTTATGATGACTGATAAATAAACATGTGATACAAAATGTATTTTTATTATTTAACAGTATATATTCATATTAGATGAATTTACTACTTGTTCTGAAACTCATATTTATTTTTTTTTTGTGTTATTTTTATATCCCTATATTTAAGTTAAAGCAAGTGTGATGCAGAATACAATATTTTTATGATATAAACATTTTTCCATATTAAATAAATTTCACATTTCGAAACTCATCTGTCAAGTGAGAACTGTTATCGTGAAAGTGTTCCGTTTTACATACAAAATTACGTTATTCGTGGTAAAATTGAACCGCACCGTGGTTCATTTTCGGAATATACTATAAATTCAAAGACGGCTTCGCCTCGTCTATGAAACACCGCAATTTTTCGTAACGACTGAGTGTGTGACATCATACGTATATATATATATATATATATATATATATATATATATATATATATATATATATATATATATATATAACTAACTAGTGAAAACGACTAGAGGTCGGTATATTTGAAAATTTTGATATCCGATCCGATCCGATCCGATCCGATCCGATCCGATCCGATCCGATCCGATCCGATCCGATCCGATCCGATCCGATCCGATCCGATCCGACTCTATCCGAGATTCGATCCGATCCGATCCGAAATCCGATCCGAGATCCGATCCGAAATCCGATCCGAGATCCGATCCGAAATCTGATCCGAAGATCCGATCCGAGATCCGATCCGAAAACCGGTCCGAGATCCAATCCGAGATCCGATCCGAAATCCGATCCGAAATCCGATCCGAAGATCCGATACGATATCCGATCCGAAATCCGATCCGAAATCCGATCTGGGATCTGACCAGACGTGTCATTAGATCAGTACAGTTTTTCCTATTTATACTAAACCAATTTTAACGTTGCATATTCGAAAGAAAAATAACAGTTATAGATGAAATTTAATAAATAATTTTGTGTTGAAAAACTAAAGAGACATATTTTGTTATAACGTTATTTAATCATTTTTATCACAGAACATAAATGCTTATAAATATAACGTAGCGTTATATTTCTTTAGAGAGGAAGTGAAATTTTTTTTTACCAAGTGTGGATACCTAAATTTTATTTATGTAAATTTCGGATCGGATGCTTTATCCAACTTTCGGATCGGATATTATATCCGACTTTCGGATCGGATCTTTTATCCGATTATCGGATCGGATTCGATCCGAATCCGATCCGAGAGAGCTCCGATCCGAATCCGATTTCGGATCGGATCGGATTCGGATTTCGGATATTTTTGCCGACCTCTAGTCAATACACAGTTGCAGTCAATGCGACTGGATTGTTGTGTTTTTTTAATTTGATATTATATTTCAAGGTAGTCCTAGCGTGAAAAATATTTTTACAGATCCGAATGAAACTCGGCGCACGTAAACATGGTATACTCATACGCATCCTGTTAAAATATGAAACATATTCACTGCCTGTGAAGAAATATATTCGCTTATAAAGTTGAGTTCTTATACACGGGCTTATGGCGATCGTCATTAAGAATCCCATGTAATTGGTTCGTGTACCTCTAAAAATTTACAGTTTCATTTGAAAACCTAATATGATGTTCTAGAACTATCCACGTATATTGTATCTTCCAAAAAAACAATTAAATTGTTAAAGGTACGCCAAGATTGCG
Source organism: Pterostichus madidus (assembly GCA_911728475.2). Classification (NCBI taxonomy): domain Eukaryota; kingdom Metazoa; phylum Arthropoda; class Insecta; order Coleoptera; family Carabidae; genus Pterostichus; species Pterostichus madidus. The sequence continues at coordinate 21,838,818 of OU452301.1, read as the reverse complement.
CAGATTCCTTCCTCAAAAATTGTAATACGAGTATCTACATATTACAGATTTAAAAAAAAGTGATATCTAATTAAGCCAAGAAAAATATTCGAATTTAAAAAACCTTATCGAACAGTTTTTAAAATATCGGGTCAAATAAAAAAAAATTAATTTTAAACACTGGGGTCGCCAAGGTTTTTTTTAATTAATTTTTTTTTTATTTGACCCGGTATTTTTAAAACTGTTCGATAAGGTTTTTTAAATTCGAATATTTTTCTTGGCTTAATTAGATATCACTTTTTTTTTAATCTGTAATATGTAGATATTACAATTTTTGGGGAAGGAATCTGCGCAATCTTGGCGTACCTTTAACAATGTAATTGTTTTTTTGGAAGATATCACTTTTTTTTGATACAATAGTTTGACCCTATATTATAAATGATATTTGGTATTGGTATATTGTTATTACATCTTTCTATAAAAATCTAAATTCGTTCTAAAATAAATATATAAGCATGTTTAGAGTTTCTTGGCGGAGTTTGTTTTCCAACGTGAGAATCATTTGCAAGCATCCTTGATTTTCCTTTTTTAATCATATTGTGTAGTGTCCCTCAACCATGGTGAAATATAGCACTTTGTATTTATATCCTTGAATCAAATAAGTTCCCATTGAAAAGTTTTAAATAATACGTGTATCAGTTAGTTTCCGAATATATCCATTTTCATTTTCAAATAACAGAATTTGGAAAATTAATACTGTGCCAAAAGAAACTAATTCGGTTTTATGTAATTTTTTGTGAGTGCAAGCATTCTGAACATTGAGCTTCTACATTTTCTTTCACAACCAATTGTTTATTAATAAGCTCTTGTATAGTAATGCTCTTATTACTACAATAACGTATTGGAATAATAATAAATACTAGCGGCCTCACGCTAATCTCCGCGGACACTGATATAGAATTAACTTCTGTAAGATAATAGACACAATATAAATTGAATTATTACGAATCTAAGACTTTTAAATTCTACACGGCTGTCCATCTAAAAATCTTTTAATATATACTAAATATGATAGGTTTTGGATCACTATCACTAAAACAATTGCCGATCAATAAAAATCCAATTCTGCAAGAAAGCTCTTCAAAAGACAATTCAATTGATACCAAAAACGATGGATTTTGATGTCCTTTTATTAAAACAACAGACGATCGAAAAGTATGCATTTTATACGCGAGTCCTTCCAAAGATCTTTTATTTGATAGCAAATACGATAGGTTTTGGAGTACTTTCACTAAAACAATTGATAATCGAAAAGTATTAAATTTTGTACGCGAGCTCTTCAAAAGATCTTTCATTTGATACCAAACACGATAGGTTTCGAAGCACTTTCATTAAAACAAATGCCAATCGATAAAATTCCAATTTTGCATGTAAGCCCTTCAAAAGACCTTTCGATTGATACCAAAGACGATGGGTTTTGAAGCACTTTCACTAAAACAATTGACAATCGAAAAGTATTAAATTTTGCTCGCGAGCCCTTCAAAAGATCTTTCATTTGATACCAAACACGATAGGTTTTGGAATACTTTCGTTAAAACAATTGCCGATCGAAAAAAATCCAATTTTGCATGCAAGCCTTTAAAAAGACCTTTCATTTGATGCCAAACACGGTAGGTTTTGAAGTACTTTCATTAAAACAATTGCCAATCGATTAAATTTCAATTTTGCATGTAAGCCCTTCAAAAGATCTTTCGATTGATATGACAGACGATGGGTTTTGAAGTACTTTCACTATAACAATTGACGATCGAAAAGTATTAAATTTTGCACGCGAGCACTTCAAAAGACCTTTTAATTGATACCAAAGACGATTATCGGCTAATAAAACGTTAAATGGAATTGCAATTTTCGAATATTGGCTCAAAGTTTATATTACTGTAATATAGACAGTCAGTGTCGCCGTTTTCTGCTTAATCTTGGCGACGACAACTAACGCCTGTCTTGATTATATATTTTTGAATACAGAAATACTTGCATATAAACTTTAAACATATATTTTACACAAATTTGGTAACTCGCAATGTCAAAAGTCAATAAATTTTAGTTTTGTACTTCTGGTTTTGCATCAGTTTCCGATCGACAACGAAGCGAGCTCGAGAGCCGAAGTTGTCGAACTGAGCGTAAGGTGCTGCCGCTAGTCGGACAAGTCGCGAAAAGCAAAACAAAATATTTAGGGTCGGGAGAAACGAAAAATTGATTGAAAAAAATCTTATATAGGGAAATAATAGCTTGTAAAGTAATAATGAATACAAAAATTGTATCTAATACAAACAAGGGTGTTATGTAGTAAATTATCATATGTTTAACGTGACTAATTTATCGGCTAATAAAAAGATAAATGGAATTACAATTTTCGAATATTGGCTCAAAGTTTATATTACTGTAATATAGACAGTCAGTGTCGCCGGCCGTAGGCTGCTTGATCTTGGCGTCGACAACTACCGCCTGTCTTGATTAAAAGGAGACAGGTTTGTAATGGTGAGTAATGTATATATAGCCATGTAAATTTTTGTTTTTAACGAAAAATTAAGGATCCCAATTTATAATGGCAACCCCCACGGTGGTACGATATTTGAAAATTCGCTAGATCAACAACCTGTTAACAATTCATGATATTCAAATAATAATAGGTATAAAACACTTATTTTATTCTATCTTTTTCTTTCCCCGAGCGTCAGTTTCGCCACTCGACGTCCGATGTCGCCACCATCACATTAGAACATAGCCAACTTCATTGTATTGCGCTACGTTTATTATGGCCGTTTCATTTCATCATTTTGCCATGTAAAAATTTGTCGTGAGTTTTTTACAGTTTTGGTACATGGCTAACTTCATTGAATTGCGCTACGCTTATTATTGCCGTTTCATATGTCATTAAACTTCATAGTTTCAAATTGACAGAGCGGGCACGCCAACTAGCGCCTCTAACGAGATACGTCGTAATTAAATTTGAAAATACTGCCACTTGCATTGATTGAAAAAATCTTAAAAACAAGCCTAGTCACTGTATATTTATTATCATACGATCTTTACAGTAAAATACTAATAGTTCGCACCAATAATTCAATAATACTTCCTTCTTTTGACCTATAAACACTTAATTTTTTTTAAATAGGTAGACAATATGGCGGATTTATTTACCTGAATTGACAGATAATGCTACGTTGCCAAATGAAATTCACTTAGTCTAGACTAGCTAGTCACTTTAGTCGAAAGCTCAGAATACTAGTTATAATATTAAATAGTATTGAATGTATAAATAAAATAGCCAGTTCCATTAAATATATTTTGTTTGATCACATAAACTTCAGTTTTCAAATATTTTAAGGTTTTTTTGTAACTTGACAGCGTTATCACTTTCATTTAATAGAAAGATAGAATAGAAAATAAAAAGCACTAGATGGTATTTCTTGAAGTACTAAAAATGTAAAAAACTCACGACAAATTTTTATATGGCAAAATGATGAAATGAAACGGCCATATAAGCGTAGCGCAATTGAATGAAGTTGACCATGTTTGGTACGTCAAGTAATGTCATCTAGTGCTTTTTATTTTTATTAAAGAAAAATTACAACGCCGTCAAGTTACAAAAACAACCTTAAAATATTTGAAAACTGAAGTTTATGTGATCAAACGAAATACATTTAATAGAACTGGGTATTTTATTTACACATTCAATATTATTAAATATTATGACTGGTATTCTGAGCTTTCGACTAAAGTGACTAGCTAGTCTAGACTAAGTGAATTTCATTTGGCAACGTAGCATTATTTGTCACTTCAGGTAAATAATGGCACCATATTGTCCAGAGCTGGGCAAGTACCAGGACCAAAGTACTTAAGTTTAAGTACCAGGAATAATCATGGTCAGTACTTGTTATGCAGTACTTTTTCAAGCACAGCTTGAAAATACTTAAGTAAATTAGGTACCAGTTTTTTTAGACCAAAGTATTAAAAATAAGTATTTCGCAAGTACCAGTATTGGGTATATTCGTATGAAATAGTTTGTTTGACAGTTGTGTGAATGTAACTGTTTTCTATTTTCATTTATAGTTAAGGATAAGCCCGGTAAGCTATCTTAACTTCTACTCTTCTATCGAGAGAACCCTTCTTTTATTTCTTTTGAATAAATGAAGAATAAATGCGTGAAATTTGATGAATATAAGTTTGGTACGTGGAATGTTAGGGGTATAATTGGTAGAGAAAATGAATTGATGAATGTAATGCGTATGTATAATGTTGATGTTTTGTGTGTCAGTGAGACTAAAAGGAAAGGATGTAGCGAGGAAGAGGTGGATGGTATGTTTTGCTTGTGGTCGGGTGTTGCTGAGAATGAACACGCGAAGCATGGTGTTGGTGTGCTTGTTAGTGAACGAATGAAACCGTTTGTGAGAGAATATGATTGTACTTCATCGAGTATTCTTTGGCTGAGATTAAAGGTAGGCTTTCATAAAATCTTCGTTGTGTCAGTTTATGGCCTAACCGAATCCGAAAATGATCTTGAAAAAGATAGATTTTGGAATTTGTTAGATAGTGTTATTGATTCATGTGGTTCAGGTGAGAAAGTTATTGTATGTGGTGATTTAAATGGCTGGGTGGGAGTTAAGAGAAGCATTTCTGGGAATGTATTGGGTAAGTTTGGTGATGCAAGTGTGAATGAAAACGGTAGGAAAATAGTTTCTTTTTGTTTGGAGCGTGATATCTTTGTTTCCAACTCTGTCTTGAAACATAAACTAGCTCATTTGTATATATGGGAGAATGTTAGTGAAAATAGACGAAGCATGATTGATTTTATTTTGTATGTTGAACGATTGAGAAGTTTAGTTGTAGATACGCGTGTGAAGCGTGGTGCTGAATTGAGTACGAATGACCATTATTTGGTGGTATCGCGTATACGTCTAGATAAATGTTGGAGAATGAGGGTGAAAAATACCAAAAAAAATTTTCGTTAGAGATTTGTTTGTTGAGAAAATAAATTAATCTTTGCCTGTATGTGAGCTTAATTTTGAATGCAGTATAAATGACGTTTGGTTGAAATTTAAGGATAGAGTTCTTAAATGTACAAAAGAAGTTTGTGGTGAATGTAGTTTAGGTTCTTGTCCAAAGAAAGCATGGTGGAATGAAGAAGTAAAAGAGGCGATTGAGGTGAAAAAGAGAGCATATTTGCGATTTCTAAATGTGAAAGATGTGCTTGGAAGTTTACGTGATGAATGTTTGCTGGAATACAAGAGATTAAATAAATGTGTTAAGAGAGTAGTGAGAGAAAGCAAGACGCGTTTTGATAATTTGATGAGTGAAAGATTGGCTAATGATTTTAGTATGAATAAAAGAATGTTTTGGTTGAGATTGAAGAGATTGAGAGGTGGTAATGTAAGGGCAGTGAAAGCGATTATGAGTGCGGATGGTGAGTTATTGTGGAATGAATCAGATGTTACTAATAGATGGTGTGAGTACTTTAGGACTTCATATGGTAGCATTAATAGACCGAATGGTTGTAGTGAAAATGTTAGAGAAAATGTTAGTGGTGATGAATGTGATATAGATGAGAGTGACGTTAGTTTCGCATTGATGGTAAGGCTCCCGGTTTGGATGGTACATCGAATGAGATGTTGAAGTATGGAGGCGAGAGTAGTAGTTTGACTGGTTAGTTTATTTGTTTAGATTTTGTTTAAAATGGTGTGTGGCTCCTAATGATTGGAAACGTGCTATCATTTGCCCTTTATTTAATGGTAAAGGTGGTTCGAGTGAATGTACTAATTTTCGTGCGATAAGTTTGTTGAGTGCGATAGGGAAGTTGTACGGGAAAATTCTTATTCATAAGATACGAACCTTAACAATCTCCAAGTTAAGCGATATGCAAGGTGGTTTTTTGCCTGAGAGAGGGTGTGTGGATCAATTGTTTTCTCTTCGTATGATTGTTGAAAAGTCACTTGCTAAGAACAAGAAGGTGTTCTGAGATTTTCTCGATCTTAAAAAAGCATATGATAGTGTTCATCGCGAGACATTATGGAATGTACTTCTACAGTCCGGTATAAATGGTAATTTATTGGGTGCAATTCGTGCGCTGTATGAAGGTAGCGAGGCTGCGGAGAGAGTTAATGGTAAATTGAGTGATTGGTTTTGTATAGATATTGGCGTGAAACAAGGTTGTGGGATGTCTTCGTGGCTCTTTAATTTGTACATGGATGTGTTGTTACGAACGGCATTGAATGGGGTGGATGGTGTACATATTGGTGGTAGTGTTGTGCCTGCGTTAGCGTATGCGGATGATGTTGTTATGGGTGAATCTGAAGAGCAATTGAGACGAATGATTCTAAGTATAAATGAAGTAGGAAAAGATTTATATTTGTTATTAAATGTTGATAAATGTAAAGTGTTAGTGTTTGAAAAGAGTGATTTGGTGACTGACTGTAATGTTTCGTTGAATGGTGTGAGATTGGGTCAAGTGAAAGAGTTTTTATATTTGGGTAGTATGTTTTTGGAGGGATGGACATATTGATTGCGAAATTGAAAGAAGAGTATCTGCGGGATGCAAGGTATTGGGTGCTCTGGGAACCTTTGCTCGAAATGTGAACGTATCCAGCGATGCTCGATTGAGTGTGTTTAATGGTGTTTTAGTGCCTACATTGATGTATGGTACTGAATGTTTTGTGCGGATGAAGAAACATGAACGTCGTATAACTTCTGTGGAAATGAGGTATTTGCGGAGGGTGTGTGGTTATACGAGAAGAGATCGTGTCCGGAATACATTGGTGTATGATGAGTGTGAAATTGAGAAGAATGTTGTTAGAAAAGTAGGTATAAGTCAGTTGATATGGTTTGGGCATGTAGAACGTATATCCAATGAGAGATTAGTGAAACAGATATATGTTGGTGAAATTGAGGGTGAAAGATTGCGTGGGCGACCTATGAATAAATGGATGAATATGATTGAAGGATTGTTGCGTGAACGAAAGTTTCCGAGTATGAGAAACAAACGTGCTTGTATGAAAGGAATTATGAATGTGGATGAAGCTAAAGTGGTGTGTCAGGATAGAAACGTTTGGCGTAGATTAATTGCGGAATGAATCTGATCTCAGAAAAGCGCGGGATTTTAGATTTTAGTTTTATTGTTTAGTAATTACATTAGAGTGTTTACCTGCAATTGTGTGAAATTCACTTTCACAAACAAGCGCAGGAACGACACTCCCTTCGTTTCTTATCTTTTTTATTCGTTTTCTGATCTTACATTGAGTGTTTAACTGCAATTGTGTGGAATTCCCTTCCTTTCTTATCTTTTTGTTTCATTTTCAGTTACTGCATTGTGCATATACAAGTGCAGGCTATCGCTTTCATCTTTTCTAATCTTGTAGATTCGTTGTTAGTTTCGTTATTAGATTCGTAGTTAGGAATAAACGTGAGTAATTTGAGATGTTTTATGCATGTTATGTACGTTGAAGAAAGAAAATGAATGATAAGTGAATAGTTATGATGTGATTGAAGGTTTGTTTTGTGATAAATGATTTCGAGTGTAATAAATTAATGAGTTTATATGGAGTGATCTATGAATGTGGTTGAAGTGAGGGTGGTTTGTTAGGATGAAAATGTTTGACGAGGGCTGATTGTTTGATGAGTGTGATGAGTGAATGTTTTATGAATGATTTTAGGGTTCGTGCTACCCCATTTGTTGGGATATAGCGTGAAGATATGTATGTATGTATGTTATTTATTTTAATAACAACATATTCTAAATATACATTTTGAAAACATGATTAAAAAATAAAAAGATTTTTAATTTCAAAATAAATAAGTACATGCAAAATCTAGTATGTAGTCGGAAATTACAAAATAAATAAATAAATAAATAAATATATATATATATATATATATATATATAAAATAAAAATAAATATATCATCACGCCTTCTACCCATTACTGGGTGTGGCACTCTGCTGAAGCAGATCTCGGTAAGTGATATATTTTGCGCGTGAAGTGCGGTTACCAGTCGTCAAATCACGGTCCCCAAACAAGTTAATGGTGGAGGAGCCACAGGGATAGCTTTTTCAAATTATGAAAATTTGTCCCCTGTGGGAATCGAACCTGGGACCTCAGGATCCACAGGCCGACTTCATACCACTGAGCTAGCCATCCCATATATATATATATATATATATATATATATATATGTAATACTAGTGTACTAATGTATAGGTACATAAATAAAAATGTATATAGTTGATAAAGTAATATGTAATATATTATTACAACAATAAAAAACAAAAATATACATGTCTGTGCTCCTCACGTTCACGTCACAGTACAGCACAATAAAAAAAACTGCATTAACCGCAAACTCAAAGTACTTCAATGTTTCAAAATATTTAAGTACTTTTCGTGATTTTAGTAATATTGACGTACTTAATTATTTGAAAAGTAATTCAATATTTTTTACATTTACTATCCAAAAATGTACCTAATTCTTAAGTACAAGCTGAAATTTATTACTTAAAAAATTCTAGTATTAAGTAACACAAAAATAAATATACTTCAGTATAAGTGTTAAGTACTAGAAGATACGAAAAATTTGTACTTAAGTACTAAAGTACTTAAGTATTGCCCAGCTCTGACATTGTCTACCTATTTAAAAAATTGTATATAGGTCAAAAGAAGGACGTATTATTGAATTATTTGATGCCAACGGTTAGTATTTTACTGTAAAGATCGTATGATAGCAAATATACAATAATTAGACTTGTTTTTAGGATTTTTTCAATCAATGCAAGCGGCAGTATTTTCAAATTTAGTTACGACGTATCTCGTTAGAGGCACTATTTGACGTGCCTGCTCTGTAAATTTGAAACTAGGAAATTTAATGATATATGAAAGGGTCATAATAAGCGTAGCGCAATTTAATGAAGTTGGCGATGACTAGAACTACCTTGCTTCAATGAATCTAGTATAGTCTATTATGCTATTTAAAATTATTTGTTATAATTTTTAACTTGACAGAAAATCTTTAGATTTTAGTTATTTTATTAAAATCTTCCTAAATAGCTATTTGCCTGTAAAAATTCCTAAATCTAAGGAAAAAATCCTTAACTTGGCAACACTGCAACAGCAGACGGTACATTGTCCGACATGACCAAGGAGTTATAAGGAGAGAACCAAGGACGTTGAAACGTTCTTGGAGAGAACAATATCATTTATCAATGGTCGCGGGGATTGTCTCCAGGTGGGAGAATAGAATGGCAGCTGGCGGCCATTTTGTTGTGACCATATTTTACACAAGAAAGATACGTCAACGATAGGAAACAGATAAAAAATAAAAATTTAATAATAACAAAAAAATTACATTTTTTATTTCAATATTATATAAAGATACAAGTCAAAAGCTCTTAAATAGGGTTACTTTATTATAGGAATGCCTAATAGGCACTTATAATTTTGACTTCACATGCAGCAGACCTGAAGCAACCCCCATCACAAAATTTTGTGTGAAACAACAAATTTGTAAAAAGAGCGAGGTGACACCATGCTGAGTCGATCAACTGCTTTCTCCTTTCAGAATTCCCGCAGATCTCCACATTTGTTATTCAGTCAACACAGGATGTTTGACGTATAACTTTTGGATCACGTGATAAACGTCAAACTGTAAAAACTATACCATGTTCGCTACATAACAAATTATTTAATTCTATTTTACTCACTAGCTGGAAATTTTTGAATTGTGTAAGTCCTTATTGAAGGTCATTAGATTTTTTAGCAATATAATGAAGCCTTATTTTAAAATAATAATTTGTTATTGATTTTAATAATATTTGATGATTATCTAAGAAATTCTAATTATTACAGCCTCTAACAAACAAATAATTAAGTATGCCATTAATGATATCGTGAAATATTTTAATTATTATTCAAATTAATATTTTAGTTTATTTTGTGCAAAGGTCCGAAAGGAAAAGGTGGAAGTGGATGAAGATAGAAATGAATACATGAAAATGATAGTTAACTCAATTGTGATATAAATAAAAAAATGTTACATTTTATTACCTGTAGTGAATTTTTCTATGTAATAAAATAATTTCTTCAACTCAATGACATTGAATTTAATACCTGAAAAACAGAGATAATTTTTTGTTTTCTCAACGATAATAGTTGCTGCTTTAAAAGATTACAGTAGAGTAGAGATGCGCATTTCAACCCGAACCCGAAACCCGACCCGACCCGACCCGAACCACCGTCGGGTTTCGGGTCGATTTTATATCCAAATATAAAGTTCGGGTCGGGTTCGGGTCAGGTACCGTTCACGTCGGGTTGGTTCAGTTCGGGTCGGGCTGGATAAGTTCGGGTCGGGTCGGGTTCGGGTCGGTACAGTTCAGGTACCGTTCAGCTCGGGTTGGTTCATTTCGAGCCGGGTTGGTTCAGTTCGGGTCAGGTACCGTTCACGTCGGGTTGGTTCAAATTCGGGTCAGGTACCGTTCACGTCGGGTTGGTTCCGGTCGAGTCGGGCTGGTTCAGTACGAGTTCTCTCAGCTCCGGGTTCGGCTCGGGTTCGGATCGGGTTCGTGTCTGGTCGGGTTGGTTCATCTCTGTTCATTTCTATAATCGTGCGGACGGCAGTTCATATGACACAATTCATGCAAGAAGAGATTATTATAAAATTTTATGTCATCCAGATGACCAAATACGGTGGAAGTGTAATTTATAATTTTGGTACCAGGTATCCTTCTATGTTCTATCTAAGAATTTTCCCATTGTATATTGTCGGAATTGCGAATTATACTTGAAATAATAACAATGGCTATAATTTCAAACCTCTCTAAAATGAAAAAGTAAAATCAAGAGTTCTTTGAAAAAGAATATCGATTTAAAATTATAAGGACTATATATTTATTGAATGTTTGTTGAAAATATTTCATTGGCTATCGAAGAAATAATTATAGTCGGTTGAGTTTTATTATATAATTTACCCAATCAAAGGTAATTTTTATCTCTCTCTTTGATTTGAATTTTGTATAATTTCTCATTGTACTTCGTTTCGAAATGAGCTGGTATACGAGTAATATATCAAAATTTGTAATAATTTTATTGGATTTTTGTCACGGATGCGGCAAGTAAACTAAAAATATTAGATATAACTTTACTAGGGCACCACCCACTTTGTATCTGAACAAAATTTACTTCTCTAGCTATATCTAACAATAGAAAGACCTCACTAAAACTTTCAATAATCCCTTTTGAAGACTTGCATAGCCGTAGAGAGAAGTTTTCATGGAGATTTGTTTATGTATTTAAATTATCTGCAAATTTGCAAAATTTATATTTATTTTAATATAAAGTGACTTCAGCTGATCTCTAAAAAATAATTGGGAGCTGAAACGGTCGATTTCTATAGAATTCAGTTCTTTTGAGAATCATCAACAAACAACAATTTATTGACACGCCACTGGAATACTATGTTTGAAGGACTGATTTATAATTCCAGCCCATTTTGAAGCGAAATATAGTTCGTTTGTGTGAAAAACAGATAAGAAAGTATGTAATAGAGAAATAAAAATAACGCTGGATTTAAAAAGAATTATACAAATAAATAAAATTTTAAATGGTAATGCTGATTTGGCTTCAAGCTTAATTGCTATACTTGAAACACGTCCCTGCTTTAATTTCTTGCGAGGTTGACCGTACATTTACCCTTTAAACTCATTTTTACTGATAGAAGGCAAAATTTTAGTTTCAAAAACAGTTATTATATTATAATATTTACTGAAACAGGTTCATTAAATACGTAGTTATAATTTAAAAACTAATGATATGTTACCGTGCGGGTGTTTACCAGACGTCAACACGTAAGTAATCATTTCTGGCGTGGTGAGACTATAGCCATAGGTGTATTTCTCGTGCCATTTAAAATTGATATTAGTTTTTGTTTAGGTAAACAAAGATTTTTTCACTTCGGGTCGGGTTCGGGTCGAGACAGTTCATTTCGGGTCGATACCGTTCAGGTCGGGTTGGAACCGTTCAGGTCGGGTTGGTTCATTTCGGGTCGGTACCGTTCAAGTCGGGTTGGTTCAGTTCGGGCCAGTTACCGTTCGGGTCAGGTACCGTTCGGGTCAGACTTGTTCATTTCGTGTCGGGTCGGGTTCGGGTCGGTTCGGAACATATATCGGTCGGGTCGGGTCGGGTTCGGGTCGGTTCGGAACAGATACCGGTCGGGTCGAGTCGGGTTGAGTTGGTTCATTGATGGTTACCGTTCGGGCCGGGTTTCATTTTTACAGAAAATGCGCATCTCTACAGTAGAGTATCATGTGCAGCACATAATTTAAATCTGGTATTCAAATTATTTAAAAAAAATAAATATTAGTAACCAAAATATTTTAAAACAAATAGATAGCAGTAAAGAAAATGTAGCATATTTTAAAAGATCAGGTTTAAATAACAATTTAAAATTTTATTAAGCAATCAGTAGCAACCCGCTGGAATTCTATGTTAACTATGTTAATATTAATTGATAAATTTTATGGCGATGTGTATAATTTACTCTTGAGTAAGCGCGAATTGTCAACTTTTTAGATATTGATAAAAATATATTGGGACAATTAATTTAATTACTAACACTGCTAAAAATGGCTAAATTAATTTAAACTAGGAATATAAACCCATATCACATTTAGTTTTACTACTATTATGAAAATCGTTTGCGTGGTCTACAATTTAATGCGAGTACCGGCATGCGTTGCATTGCAACTCAAAGAAAGTGTTTGTGTACAGCTGTCCATGTGAAAAGCATGGATTTTCCAAATTTAGTCCACACAATTGTAGCGATTGTCCTTGTGCTTTGTTGATGGTCATTGCAAATGCGAGTCGTACCGGAAACTGCAAACGTCTGAATTCGAATGGCATAGGACTGAAGCTTTATTATACCTATATGTTAAGATTGGTTCTCGTCTATACCTATACCAAATTTGAATCGAATCAGTGCAGTACTTTTCAGAATAGCTAGCGGCCATTTTGTTTCAAGATGGCGGACTGAAGCTTTATTATGCTTATATATTAAGATTGGTTCTCGTTTATGCCCATACCAAATTTTAATTGAATCAGTTGAGTACTTTTCAAGATAGCTAGATGCGCATTTTCTGTAAAAATGAAACCCGGCCCGAACGGTAACCATCAATGAACCAACTCAACCCGACTCGACCCGACCGGTATCTGTTCCGAACCGACCCGAACCCGACCCGACCCGACCGATATATGTTACGAACCGACCCGAACCCGACCCGACACGAAATGAACAAGTCTGACCCGAACGGTACCTGACCCGAACGGTACCTGGCCCGAACTGAACCAACCCGACTTGAACGGTACCGACCCGAAATGAACCAACCCGACCTGAACGGTTCCAACCCGACCTGAACGGTATCGACCCGAAATGAACTGTCTCGACCCGAACCCGACCCGAAGTGAAAAAATCTTTGTTTACCTAAACAAAAACTAATATCAATTTTAAATGGCACGAGAAATACACCTATGGCTATAGTCTCACCACGCCAGAAATGATTACTTACGTGTTGACGTCTGGTAAACACCCGCACGGTAACATATCATTAGTTTTTAAATTATAACTACGTATTTAATGAACCTGTTTCAGTAAATATTATAATATAATAACTGTTTTTGAAACTAAAATTTTGCCTTCTATCAGTAAAAATGAGTTTAAAGGGTAAATGTACGGTCAACCTCGCAAGAAATTAAAGCAGGGACGTGTTTCAAGTATAGCAATTAAGCTTGAAGCCAAATCAGCATTACCATTTAAAATTTTATTTATTTGTATAATTCTTTTTAAATCCAGCGTTATTTTTATTTCTCTATTACATACTTTCTTATCTGTTTTTCACACAAACGAACTATACTTCGCTTCAAAATGGGCTGGAATTATAAATCAGTCCTTCAAACATAGTATTCCAGTGGCGTGTCAATAAATTGTTGTTTGTTGATGATTCTCAAAAGAACTGAATTCTATAGAGATCGACCGTTTCAGCTCCCAATTATTTTTTAGAGATCAGCTGAAGTCACTTTATATTAAAATAAATATAAATTTTGCAAATTTGCAGATAATTTCAATACATAAACAAATCTCCATGAAAACTTCTCTCGACGGCTATGCAAGTCTTCAAAAGGGATTATTGAAAGTTTTAGTGAGGTCTTTCTATTGTTAGATATAGCTAGAGAAGTAAATTTTGTTCAGATACAAAGTGGGTGGTGCCCTAGTAAAGTTATATCTAATATTTTTAGTTTACTTGCCGCATTCGTGACAAAAATCCAATAAAATTATTACAAATTTTTATATATTACTCGTATACCAGCTCATTTCGAAACGAAGTACAATGAGAAATTATACAAAATTCAAATCAAAGAGAGAGATAAAAATTATCTTTGATTGGGTAAATTATATAATAAAACTCAACCGACTATAATTATTTCTTCGATAGCCAATGAAATATTTTCAACAAACATTCAATAAATATATAGTCCTTATAATTTTAAATCGATATTCTTTTTCAAAGAACTCTTGATTTTACTTTTTCATTTTAGAGAGGTTTGAAATTTGAATGAACATCTGGTTGTCGTTTATTATCCCGTTATAGCCATTGTTATTATTTCAAGTATAATTCGCAATTCCGACAATATACCTGGGAATGGGAAAATTCTTTGATAGAACATAGAAGGATACCTGGTACCAAAATTATAAATTACACTTCCACCGTATTTGGTCATCTGGATGACATAAAATTTTATAATAATCTCTTCTTGCATGAATTGTGTCATATGAACTGCCGTCCGCACGATTATAGAAATGAACAGAGATGAACCAACCCGACCAGACACGAACCCGATACGAACCCGAGCCGAACCCGGAGCTGAGAGAACTCGTACTGAACTAGCCCGACTCGACCGGAACCAACCCGACGTGAACGGCACCTGACCCGAATTTGAACCAACCCGACGTGAACGGTACCTGACCCGAATTTGAACCAACCCGACGTGAACGGTACCTGACCCGAACTGAACCAACCCGGCTCGAAATGAACCAACCCGAGCTGAACGGTACCTGAACTGTACCGACCCGAACCCGACCCGACCCGAACTTATCCAGCCCGACCCGAACTGAACCAACCCGACGTGAACGGTACCTGACCCGAACCCGACCCGAACTTTATATTTGGATATAAAATCGACCCGAAACCCGACGGTGGTTCGGGTCGGGTCGGGTCGGGTTTCGGGTTCGGGTTCGGGTTGAAATGCGCATCTCTAGTGTATACCAAATTTGAATCGAATCAGTGCAGTACTTTTCAAGATAGCTAGCGGCCATTTTGTTTCAAGATGGCGGACTGAAGCTTTATTATGCTTATATATTAAGATTGGTTCTCGTTTATGCCCATACCAAATTTTAATTGAATCAGTTGAGTACTTTTCAAGATAGCTAGCGGTCATTTTGTTTCAAGAAGGCGGATTGAAGCTTTATTATACCTATATGTTAACATTGGTTCCCGTATATGTCTATACCAAATTTGAATCGAATCAGTGCAGTAATTTTCAAGATAGCTAGCGGCCATTTTGTTTCAAGATCGCGGACTGAAGCTTTATTATACCTATATGTTAAGATTGGTTTCCGTCTATGTCTATACCAAATTTTAATCGAAGAAGTGCAGTACTTTTCAAGATAGCTAGCGGCCATTTTGTTTCAAGATGGCGGACTGAAGCTTTATTATACCTATATATTAAGATTGGTTCCCGTCTATGTCTATACCAAATTTCAATCGAATCAGTGCATTACTTTTCAAGATAGCTGGCGGCCATTTTGTTTCAAGATGGCGGTTTTGACTTGTGCTAAGTCAGAAACCTTCGCGGGCGTGCGCATAATAACTTAGCAAAGTTTCATCGCAATCGGATGAATGGTATAGGAACGCATACGGGACAAACAAACGAACAAACAAACATTAATTTATATATATATATATATATATATATATATATATATATATATATATATATATATATATATATATATATAACAATACACTAAATACCCACATCACCATGAATGAACTGACCTTAACCATCGATAAGTCTAAAATAAATATGAGTAGCTCTTCCGGACCGGATATTTACTGCAACGCGCAACTCGTCTAGTATAAAATAAAGATTTAATTTCCGACCTATGGTGTGTTTTAATATCGAAGAATGTAACCCTCAAAATGTTTGTAATATGAAGTAGGTGCGGTATTTACCTTATGCAAGAGGGAAAAACACGACCAAAAACCGCATCACATATTATCAAAGTTAATCAAATGTTTCTCAATTATAAAAGTTACATATTTTACATAATTCAATTAGAACATCCCTGAAGTAATACTTTTAGACGTGTCACAATAATTTGTCAGCGCATTAATAACTTTGAATGATTGTTAAATCACTAACTCAGTGTTGGTTACGTAATGTTGTTTGTATAAATGTTATCTATTATTTATAGTAAGGAGGGTTTCCTTGAGAGGTAACCAATGTCCATTATGGAGGGTTATGTTAGGTAACTAATGTCTTTTAGGGAGGGTTTCCTTTACCGGTAACTAATACCCATAGGGTAGTTATCTTTAGCGGTAACCAATGCCACGTGATAATTAATGTTGTTGCATTTTTATGTAATGAATCAGCAACAAATTTTTGATCAGTAATTAATCCAATTAAATCATATTTATATTATTGTGATTGTCCGTATTATCATTGCATTCAAATACTTAGCGACAATTTCCATAATCAAACAATTGTAGTTTATCGTATATTGAATTGCTCCTCTTGTGGGAAATTAACAATTATTAAAACCGACGTATGTCATAAAGCCGGAAGTTCATTTAACAGAGTTTTGGAGTGGTCAGTATCATCACCCGTGCCTGGCCTAGCCACAGCAATAAGGTGGGAAAAACGGGATCACCCGTGCTAGTCATAGCCACACCAACAAGGTAGGTAAATCAGGATCACCCGTGCCTGACATAGCCATAGCAACATGGTGGGAAAATCTGGATCAACCGTGCCTAGCTTAGCCACACCAACAAGGTGAATAAATCAGGACCACCCGTGCCTGGTCTAACCACAGCAAGGTGGAAAAATCAGGATCATCCGTGCCTGGCATAGCTACAGCAACAAGGTGGGAAATTCAGGATCACCCGAACCTGGCCTAATCACAGCAATAAGGTGGATAAATGAGGATAACCCGTGCCTGAAATAGCTACAGAAACAAGGTAGGAATTACGAATGTGAGTGAACTTCGCAGCTTACTGACATAGAGTCAGAGTGAAGACCACGGATGCGCTTATGGAGTCTTGTGAGAGTCTCCTCGATTACGACAAATCATGCAGTTTATATACTCTACTCGTCCTCTCGTTCCTCTATCCCTAGGGCCTACAATGGGTGTGTCTTCTTCAATCCTTCACTGAAGTTGACGTGGGTTCTCCTCTGCATCCCGTTTTCGAAGGCGGAGTGGATTCTCCTCTCACCCCGGGTCCGAAGTGTCACAATGTAGTGTCATGTACTGTTTTATTTCTTTCGTACCTTTCTCGTCTCCGTAATGTAGCGTCATGTATTGTTTAATATCTGTCACACTGTTCTGAAACAAAGAAAAGTCACACGTATCCATCTAGAATAGATATCAAAAAACCACCAAAGTAGATGCAGACTTGACATTTATTGCTATCCCTTCAAAGACACTAAACAAAACGCTCGTTCCGCGACGTCGGTTCGCCGGGCCGCCAAATGTTGTAAACTCAAGTACCTATGTGTTTCACAAAAAACGAATGAGCAAGAGATAATATTTATACCTTTATATATATTATGTTATAATGATACAAAATCAAAAGTCATAGTTCTGGCCAGAACATTGTATTGCAATAAACAAATGAAATAAATTTGATATATAGATGCGTCTCGTCACAATACCATACAAGATCATAAAACGACTACCAAACGAAACCTTATAATACCTTTTGAAGATACACAATCAAATATGGCAAACTAATTCTTTTCCAACACAATGGACATCAATCATTACTATCCCCATCTTGAAGCCCAATGAGAACAACACAAATGCATAAAACTATCTACCAATAATTCTTACTAACACCCCATATAAAATTATGGAAAAATATAAACAATGGCACTTAAAGAAAACACAAATTTTAAGCAATGTACAATGCTGCTTACGAAAAGGAAGATTAACCATAGATCAATCAATAGTAATTACCACGGACATAAAAAAAGCTTTCATTAATAAACCAGACGTAATAGCAATCTTCTTTGATCATGGCGGTAAATATAATAAATACATTAAAAGAATATAAAATCGATGGGCACATACTACATTTCATAAATGGATTTCTCAGTACATTTCAACGGCTACTTCTCTGATCAGAAAACATTAGAAAATTTAATTCCACAAAGAACAATAATCAGGGTCCCATTATTCCTAATAGCCATAAATAATGTCACACATGAAATTCTAACACCTATCAAATCTCTACTATCTGCATATACTGTAGAGGAGTAAACTTAAATACAATAAAAGAACATTTAAACACAACATTACATAATATAAAAATATGAACGATAAAAACTGAATTTAAAATATGTACATCAAAAACGAAATACATGCACCTTATAAAGAAACAAAGATTCCGCACATCACCTGTATTATATTATAATCATATAACTATAATATATACAAACACCTTTCAATCTCTAGTAATAATAATAGATAAAAATTTCTCATGGAAACTTCACCTTCAATAGTTAAAAAGCGAAGTAAATAAAAGACTTGACATCTTACAAAATATTATAAAATCACCACTGGACAGCGGAAAGAGACATTTAAATGAACACCTACAAAGCCCTAATCCTCTGCAAATTTGATTATGGAAGCATATATACTCTCAGGACAAACACTAACACTTAAAAATCATTGACCCAGTCCACAACTCAGCATTAGGAACAATTACGGGCGCATTGAGGATAAGCCCAATTAACTCAATTTTAGTAGAAGCAAACCAACATCCCTTATACCTTAGAAAAAAACTACTTAACAATATCCGACATCATAAAACTAGCAAGTAATCGGAACTACTCTAATTTCAACATAATATTCTATATAACCCCCAACTCCATAGAAATAAAACAAAACATTCTCTTCCTCTCTGATATCAAAAAACAATATATTTGCCCTACATTTCAATATATTAAAACTAGAAGACAACTACATAAATGATATTCCACCGTGGACCATTCAAAAATCTCACTGAATTCTTGAACTCCTGACATTTGACAAAGAAAAAATCTCTCCAGAATACTACCGACAAGTCTTCAATCGAATAAAGCTGAAATAAGAAATTATAAATACGAGTATATCTATAACATGTTTGACTACCACCGTTCACCTACAAGCACAAGTGGAAGCAATAAAAAGAAGTCTGAAAATAATTGACTAAAAAAACCACTCTGACAAAAATTTCGCCATCTGCTCGGATTCTTATGAGTTATTCAGAGCATACACAAAATATATCAAAAAAATGTCATAACTCAAAACATTCAAAATCTTGTACTATTACTAAAGAGAAAGAACATTCACATAATCTTTATTTGGATACCATCCCACGTGGGCATTGAAGGCAATGGAAAAACCGATGCAGCAGCCATAATATGTAACACTTAATTATTGAATACTAAATACAATCAGGGATTGAAATTAAAGGACTTAGGCTTAAGTTGTAGTCAATTTTATTGAAGCATAGTTGACAACGTTTCGGTTACGGATGTAACCATCTTCAGGTCTAGGTATAAAAATTAAAACAATATAAGATAATTGTTGGTCATACAATATGAACAAGTAACTCACCAAAAAACTAGTTGGTAAAAATAACAACACAAAGAAATAATTTCTTTTATAAATTCATAGTCGAAGTTCGGAGTCAGCAAAGTGCAATAAAAAAAAAATAACAGTAGTACTGTCTCCATATTGCTTGACTTTGAGTTGGTTTCTTCTTTTACTCATATTTGTAAATTGTTGTTGTTTTTTTATTCAACCGCTAGATGTCTCACTATGTATCTTTTGTATTCAAACTGTAACTTGTTAATTCTCATCAGTCGTCACTTCGACTCTTCGACTCTTCGGAGTCAGCATTGAAATTTAGATTCTTGTTTTTTACTTCGTTTAACTTCTATTAATTTTTTTGCGACATTTGATATGTCGCAAAAATTGGGTTTAGCGACAATGGAATTCTATTATCTGGAGCGATGAGTCACGTTTTGAGGTCTGTGTTGGAGATGAAAGGAGAAGGATACTTCGAAAGAAAAATGGGCCATTTCAAAAAGATTGCTTAAAATGTAAAGCCAAATTTCCATATTCAGTCATGGTATGGGGTTGCAAGTCTGCCAAAGGAGTGGGCAATCTACATTTTGTGAATGGTATTGTGAATACGGATAAATATATAGGAATTCTCCAAGATCATCTTTTATCATCAATTACCTGTCTACAAAATTCGTATGGAGAGTTTATATTTCAGCAAAATGGTGCTGCGTGCCATAATTCTTGTAAAACTAAGAGTTGGACTGCAACAAATAACATTCCGATATTGGATTAGCCATCATTTAGCCCCGATTTGTCTCTATTCGAGACATTATGGGGAAAAGTGAAAAAAGAATTGTGAAAGAGTCCAAACAAGAGTTAAAGGTTAAGCTCAGTGCTATATGGAATTCATTTACTCCAGGATTTTGCCAAACTCTTGTAAATTCAATGCCAAAACGTATATTAGAAGTAATTGTATCAAAAGGTGATGCAACAAAATATGTAATGTAAAATAAATTGATGATGTACATTATTTTTTAAATAGTCCAACAATTAAGTGTTCTTAGATTATTAATAATGTAACGAATATAAAGCTAGTCAGTCGAGAGCATTCCAGAAACCTTCTCGTTACAAGAGCGTAACAGCGGGACCACCCAAGTGCATAGAGCGAGCTCGCATATTTGAGCGTGCGGTGGGGAAGCGAGAGGGGAACTCTTCTAGAAATGGGACAGCAGTATAAAAGCGAAGATTCGGCTCGAGACGGAGCAGTTGACAGTAGACTTCGAACGCGTAATATAAATGTTGTGAAATAAATAACAGCTCTAGTGTACGTAATATAAATAGTAGTTTCTACACACTTCCAGAAAGACGAAGAACGTTACAATTGGTGTCAGGTGTGGGGTCATTAAATAGTGAAGTGTGTAGTAAGAAATAAATAAAATGGCATCGTTCGGTTTAAAACTAAGTGAATTAAAAGTTGTGGACCTGAAGAGGGAATTAGAGGAGCGAGATTTGGACTCATCCAGGTTAAAATCAACGTTACAACAACGTCTGTGAGAGGCTTTAATGGCGGCTAATCAGGATCCTGACGAATATGTATTTGAAACTAGTTCAAGTGACAATCGTAAAATGTTTGAGAAATTAAAAGAAGAATTAGTAGAAAATTCTAGAACTCTGAATGAAGAATTAACAGGATCTGTGCAACAACAGTTAGAAGAGAATTCCAGAAAATCTGAAGAACGTTCTAGAATTTAAAAGGAAGAATTGGCAGAAAATTCTAGAACTTTGGAAAAAAAATTAGAAGAAAGTTCCAGAATTCTAAAAGAAGATTTGGCAGAAAATTCCAGAACTTTGGAACAGAAGTTAGATGAATATTCTAGAAAATCAAAAGAAAGTTCCAGAATTTTAAAAGAAGAATTGGTAGAAAATTCTAGACCTTTTGAACAGAAGTTAGAAGAAAATTCTAAAAAATCCGAAGAAAATTCTAGAATTTTAAAAGAAGACTTGGAACAAAAATTAAAAGAGGATTTAAATGAATTAAAAGACAAATATAAAAGAAAAATAGAACAGCTAGAAGACAAATTCTTCAACGCAACTTCATCAGCAAATTCATGTTCTGGGGTACTGGAAACCGAAGCAGCGGGTGAAAGAAAAATAGCAAAAGAGGACAGTATGTCAAAAATTCGCATTAAAACACCGAAATTTGATGGAAAAACATCATGGCCGAATTATTTGAGGCAATTTGAAGCTGCTGCAAAAGCTAACAGTTGGTCACCGAGGGAGAAAGCAATTTCATTGACAGTAGCGTTGCGTGGAAATGCCGTCGATATCTTGCAGATACTAAATCAAGAAGAACAAGAAGACTACGACCAGCTTGTTAAGCATTTAGATATGCGATATGGACATGCGCACCTAGAACAAGTGTATCAAACATAATTAAGGAACCGTTATCAGAGGTCAAATGAGTATCTTCAAAAATTTGAAGCTGACGTTGCTCGCTTGGTTCGCCTCGCACATTCCACAGCTCCTGATAGCGTATTAGAGTGCTTAGCTATCCAAACATTTATTTATGGAATCCGAGATGGCGAAATTTAGCAAGCACTAAGATTGGCTCAACCAAAAACATTAGCCGATGCACTGTCTCATGCTTTAGAACAAGAATCTGCAAAACTAGCTTCGCGTAGCCAATCTAGAGTGCGAGTAATAAACAGCGACACGAAGAACGAAGACAATGAAGATATAGAAGAGAAGGTACGACGTATCGCTACAGAAATACTTTGAGGCAAGAAGAGAATTCGTTGCTGGAACTGAGGTGAATTAGGACACCCGCGAAGACTTTGCGGGAAGCCACTTAAAAAGGAAACAGACGCGGAGTCGGAAAACTAAGTCGGGTTGATGCGAGGGGGCAGTCGTCGACCCGTATTCTGGTAGCCCCACATTCCATTGGATATGTTGCCTTTCTTCATCATCAAGTCAACAGCATTTTTGTGGATGGTTTTGTTGACGGAAGGCCACTCAAAATGTTGTTGGATACGGGTGCGACAAAAACAATAATACGACACGATTTAACAAATAAGTTTGCATCGACACAACTATATCCGATTAAGTGGCGATTACGTACAGCAACTGGAGAACTAGCTACATCATTAGGAGAGTTAGATGTGACTATCAACATCGGGAACACCTCCCTCAAACATCGTGTGTTGGTAGCCGAAATCGAAGATGACTTCATTCTTGGAATGGACGTTATGGAGAAATATGGTTTTAAACTGAACCTCAAGCACGGCATAATAGTGGTAAATGATGAAGAACTCGTACTACATCCACGACAGGACGAAGTTGCACGTGCTTTAGTAACCGAAGATGTAGTACTTCCGGAGCAAAGTGAGACAATCGTGAAAGCACAACTTGATGGAAAATTTTGTACAGGAAATGTTACCAATCTGGAACCCCGAAATAATGATGAAGAAATTGATCGTGGAGTGATGGTTGGAAAATCACTGGTAAAGGCCAACAAGATAATACCAGTTAGAATAATGAACATTAATTAGTATCCGGTTACAATTAAACAAGGAACTATAGTAGGGGAATGTTCATCCGTATCTTCGATTATTAGAACAATGGTGGCTCAGAAAACCCCAACTAGCAAGATACCGGATGCTTTACTCAATCAAATATCAACATATTTTCACGGACTGACATCGGACGAGAAAATCAAAGCGAAGAGCTTAATTAGCAAGTATCAAGACATCTTTGAATATGACAAGAAATCCAAGGGCAGAACGAACGTTTTACAGCATAAAATCTATACTGGAGATGCAAAACCCATCCGTCAAGGAGCAAGACGATTACCACTGGCAAAGCGTGAAGAAGCCGAAAAGATAATTGAAGAAATGAAGAAAGAAGGCGTGATTGAATCTTCAAATAGTCCATGGGCTTCACCAGTGGTATTAGTGAAGAAAAAGGATGGATCCACCCGATTCTGTGTAGATTACCGTCAACTTAACAACGTGACGAAAAATGATAGTTATCCACTTCCCCGAATAGACGATACACTGGACACGTTGGCTGGGTCAAAAATATTTTCTACGTTGGATCTAAAAAGCGGATACTGACAAGTTGACTGATGGTTATATAATCCTCAGAAGCGTCGTGGTCTATCACTGAAGTTGCAAACCTGCTGGGAGGGACCTTATGAAGAGGATAAATGACATTATCTACCGAATTAGGAAAATACCGACTGGGAAGCCGCGAGTAGTCCATTTTAATCGACTAGCCCCTTTTGCTGGAAATAACCATGAATCTAGTGATGTTCGTGCAGCAAATGTTCGCTGCGTTCAAGAACACGAACCTGAATTAACATTTGGAGACTTCATGAAGAACTATTCCGCCGGTCATAAAGCACGGTACGGATTGACAAAAGAAGAACATCGAGATCTGTTCTTGGTGCCTTTGGAGTATTGTATTGCCAACTGTGTGGCGGAAGACTTGAACATGTTCCGAGGAATTGCTACCGTATTTAAGAAGAAATTTAGACGGCTACAAGACCTGGTCAATCAACGTCCATCTGTTGGAAGAACACTAAAACTGCGAGACAACTCAGAACACAAACGATACCTTTACTATTTAGTCACCAAGTCACGATCATCTCAGAAGCCCACCTATCGCACCTTATGGGAGGCACTGATTGATTTGCGAGAACATCTTTTAAATAACGATATTATGAAGCTGGCGGTACCAAAATTGGGTTGTGGACTAGATGGGTTGGAGTGGAGAATAATTAGGAATATGTTAGAAATTCTCTTCCACCGCACCGGAATTGAAATTTATTTTCTGAAGCTTTGACCCCAAAGGAATAACAAAATTAGATCGCACTGTAGATTTTCACTTCCTTAAGACCTCAGGATGCATCAAGGGTTCGACTTGCAGATTTCGTCATAACTTCTCCGCAACCCGTCAACCTCTGTTCCGAGACGAAACAGTTTTAAGGAGGGAGCAGTGTAACGAATATAAAGCTAGTCAGTCGAGAGCATTCCAGAAACCTTCTCGTTAACAAGAGCTTAACAGCGGGACCACCCAAGTGCATAGAGCGAGCTCGCATATTTGAGCGTGCGGTGGGGAAGCGAGAGGGGGAAGATTCGGAAACTCTTCTAGAAATGGAACAGCAGTATAAAAGTGAAGATTCGGCTCGAGGCGGGGCAGTTGACAGTAGACTTCGAACGCGTAATATAATTGTCGTGAAATAAATAATAGATCTAGTGTACGTAATATAAATAGTAGTTTTAGTGAACGTTATATAAATAATATTAGTGTCTGAATATTTATTAGTAGTGTTTAAGTTTTATTGTAGTGTTAATTAATTTTAAATAAGTTTCTTTTATTTTTATTTTCATCTCATTAAATAAATACTTTTATTTTCGTTTAACATAAATAGTTGTCAGTAATTTTTGTGCCTTAAACATTCTACACATTTCACATTTCCAGAAAGACGAAAAACATTACAATAAGTAAATAATTCTTTTGTTAACCAACAATATTTAATATATTTTTTTAATGAACTAATAAAATTACTTCTTCTTAAAACATTAATATAGTCGCGAGAAATAGATTTCTTTTAAGAAAATGTGCAAAAAATATACTGGTCCAGCTATTATGAATTTGGGCTCTTATAGTAAACTGCCCCTAATACACAGTCGAAAGAAGAACGCATAACATACCCCCTACATTTAGCGTAGACATCAAGAACAACACGAATACAGAAGAAAACTTAATCACATACGTAAAATCAGTTAGTTTATTTCACAAAATGTAACAATACAAATTTAATATATCATGGATTTTGACTTGATAAGATATTCTTTGAATTTTAATGTATATAAAGTTATAAACGTGGGATGGGAAAAAATGGGAAAAAGAACTGTTAAAAATTTATATTTGCCTTTTAATATTTCGGTATTGATTAGTACCATCTTCAGCTACAATCACAAAAAAGTAGACTAGTACAAACTGAAAAAAAAATAAATAAATATCAATTCATTAAAAATTTACATGTGAGTGGCGAGTGATGATGAAATGGGAATAATAATACAAATTGTACAAATAATGTAGAAAATTAATTAATTTTTATATCTGTATATTATACCTATTGTACCGGGATATGCATGATCTTAGCTGTCGAAATAACCACAAATACGTTTAAATATAAAAAAAAGCAATAATCATAATTTTATACACATTACTATAATCATAATTATTGTAAATTAAAATTAATTTTATATAGTCCAGTGAAACATAAAATTTTGTATGCACTGCGGACATTATTAGATGATATGATCTTGGGCGACATCCATTCCTCGGATGTGAGACCTTCCAGTTGGATACCGTCGTCTTCTGTGCACATACATGTATTTAACACCATTGGTGCAAGATAGTTATTTATATACCAAGGGTGAAAACAGGCGTTTCTGGCCCATGGCATGATTATTAGTACGAGGCGCAAAGCGCCGAGGGCTAATAACATGCTCAGGGTCAGAAACGCTAATTTCACCCGTGGTACATACAATATTTTATGCACAATAAAATAAATATATGTTCAAAAGATTAAAATATGTAAATAGGTTATATGTCAAAATAACATTTTGCAGAATCAAGTATTTACAATAAACAAAAATTGTCATTTTATTTATGTATTCATATGAATTATTTCTTTTTGGCCCACGGGCCAAGGAACATCGATGGGGTAATTAGGTTAAATATGCATGTTTGTGTTGGAATCGAGAAACTTGATTCCGATCTCGTTCCGTTTGGCTATCTCTTGCTCTGTCAAAAAAGTGTGTTCGCGATCAGCTAGTCTGACACCGTTAGTAACCCTCTTTTAGTATTATTACAAATATTAACAGAACTTTGATTCCAAACATGTCGTCCTGGGGTATGTGTTCGCGAGCAGTTAATTCTGGAACCGTTGAGCCCACTCAGATATTTTATATTACGTTCTAACTTTGAGTCTGAACACCTGTCGATTTTTTGTTCCTGACTAATTTTATTGTGTGTGTTCGCGATCGGCTATTTCCGACACCGTTAGAAACCCACATTAAAAGGAAATAGATCAACTCGGATTCGCTGTGCATTATTAAACACATCAGCTATCTTCTACCTTGTGCTGAAGTTGGTTATATGAGCTGTTGTGGAAAAGTAACGTAGGTACTGTTGTTGTATCGTGTGTTCGCGACCGGCGTGGTGCCCGTCGACTCCGTTAGAGCCTGTACAACAAGTACCAATTACGGTTATATTAAAATTCAACGAATTCATTATTTCGATTTCGTTGGTAACACGCAAGCTATTTCTAACTAACATCAGAAATGCATTATCATAGCCCAAGTGTTGTAATAGAGAACTTCGGCCCTCCGCAATATAAAATCCAACGAATTTATTATTTCGATTTCGTTGGTAACACGGAAGCTAGTTCTAACTAACATCAGAATTGTATTATCATGGCCAAAGTGTTGTAATAGAGAATTGCGGTTCTTCGCAAAATAAAAGCCAATGGATTCATTATTTCTATTTCGTTGGTGCCACTGAAGCTATTTCTGACTAACATCAGAATTGTATTATTCTAGCTAAAGTGTTGTAATTGTACTTCGGTTTTCGGTAATACTAAATCCAACTAATTCGTTATCACGAATTTCTTGGTAACACATATAAACTATTTTTCGCTTACGCTGGAAACTGTAATATAATTGTTAATGTGTGTGCGTGTCTGGTGATTCTCTCCGAGAATTCTCGACCGTCAAAATCGTCAATGGCTCGCGCACAAGAGGACATCCAAATCTGTGGTATTGTATCGTTCTTAATTTATTTATATCAAACATTATTCTAAGACGGCCGAAACTTGTGATTTCAGATAGCTGTGACCGACCGCATCGAGCTTGGGTCCACTACCTGACCAGCCGCCTCTGACCGCCGGACCTTCCGAGCGCCCCCGTGGAGCCGTAAAATTATTATTCATCTTTTGTACAGGGGTCACATACAGGGCTCGAAATGGAAATTTTCACGAAACGGAACGCTCGATTTATAATATTTATTATATTATATAAACAATACAAATTACACACAATATCAATAATATTATAATTTTATTATATGAAACAAAAATATACGAAGAAAAAAATTAAGCAATGTAATGTTTGTTACAATAATTTCCACAGATGTTCGTACGTATTGTTAATTTAAGTGTCCCTTTTTTGACTAGTTGTATCATCTGCTGAATGATGACCTTTTTGTATCCATGAACGAACGTATTTCTTTGGTTGAAACTGCATTAGTGGTGGTCCTACGATATTTATAAACATTAGGGCTGCTTTTTTTATGTGCATCACGTTTCTTATGTTATATATTTTTTATTTAATTATTTACTTATACAGGGTGGTCCATTTAAAGTGTTATCAGGAAATATCTCGGAAACTATACATTTTACGCAAAAATGACCTAGACGAAAAACAATCGTACAAAAGGGGGCCATAATAACGAAATATTGGTTTTGTCCTAGATGGCGCTGTTGTCGCTAAATCATGGTCAACTCAATTTTTTAAAATGAAAACCCCTATTTTTTATTAAAGAATCAGATTCCTCGTTAAAAAAATAGAAGAATTTATTTAGTTCACTTTTTCGTCAGCATGATAGATGACGCTGTAATCGCGAAAAATGATGTTGCTTTCGGACGTTCCTGTATTAGAGCTTATGCTTAATTGAATTAAAATCTAAAATAAAATGCAATTTAAATTTACACCATATGATTTTAGACAGAATGTAAACAATCAAATGAACCATATTTTATAAAAATGGCAATTGAATGTAATGAGACTATTTGTGATTTTAGATGTGCGTGTTAGTGGATGCGCTTGCACGCACACAAAAAAAACTAACAAACTCACACGCACACAAACTCAAATAATACACACACACACACACACAGCCGCGCGCATAAGCTCTAATACAGGGACGTCCGAAAGCAACATAATTTTTCGCGATTACAGCGTCATCTATCATGCTGACGAAAAAGTGAATTAAATAAATTCTTCTGTTTTTAACGAGAAATCTGATTCTTTAATAAAAAATAGGGGTTTTCATTTAAAAAAATTGAGTTGACCATGATTTAGCGACAACAGCACCATCTAGGACAAAACCAATATTTCGTTATTATGGCCCCCTTTTGTACGATTGTTTTTCGTCTAGGTCATTTTTGCGTAAAATTTATAGTTTCCGAGATATTTCCTGATAACACTTTAAATGGACCATCCTCTATATATTTTTTCTCAAACTAGATTGTTCACTCTCCAGTTCTGATAATTTATCTGTATATCATTGTGACTATCTTTTAGTATTAAATAATACTTAAATGCATCATTCAACATAGCAGCAGCTTCTATAAGTATTTTAAGTAAAATTGCATTGTTCCTGTGACCAGTACCAATAGCAATCTTTAACTGATTCATATTATCAAGTCAGAAATTCATTGAAATGTGTATTTGGTATGGTAAATTTCACCGAGCCAAAGACGCTTGGTGAAGGAAAGGAATCGAACTCTGGACTCCCCGATTGAAGCAAAACTCGCAGCTTATATTCTAAGATTTCCCTCTTTTTCTACAAGACTTTATTAAGCAATCTTGCCAAAGTTTAGACAATCGTAGGTTTTTTGTCGCTGTTTATACCAAAATCTTGAACAGTTTTGCAGATAATAATAATAATAAGCCAATTATGATTACTTTGGTATCAGAATCAGTTTCTGTAATTATAATGGATTTATCAAATTCCTCGCTAGAATTAGTAAGTTACTTTACTTGTTGTTTGGTCACAGGATGACTTAATTTTTTTCTTCGGTGAAGATAATGAATATTTATTTGATGATAAATCAATATCGTGTTCATTTTTCTTGGTTCATGAATTATTTAACCAATTATTTATAAAATTCATACTTTGTCTTTTATTATAGCCTAAAATTATAGTAATTAATATTACTCACATATCATACATAAGCACAGCGCAGAATATGCAAGGGCGTAGAGTGCACGAAACATAAAAAGCCTTAATTGAAAATACAAAAATATGAACGACAAAAATTTGAAAAAAATGTGTTTCAGAACGTCTTTCAAAATTAATTCTATTAGGAATTAAGAATAAATAGAATTTTATAATATTTCATTTATGATTTTGGAAAAGTGACGAACCGGAACGTTATTGTCCATTATTTTACGAGACGGAACGATATAACTGACCATTTCACGAACCGGAACAGCGTTCCGGTCAGCTCCGGTCCATTTCGAGCCCTGGTCACATAATATTGTAACGTCTTTTAATTTCTGTATTATTTATTTACTTTTTGTGTAATACTGGTTTGATGGTACGTAACGCGAGCAAATGGTGGATGCGCTCTGTGTTTCGGCGACCGACTGTTCGTCTGCATTAAACCAGCTCGTTTATGATATTTTTGCCTGTTGAATAAATAATTAACACTCGTTTGGTGCTTTTATTTCATGACAACCTTAACACATCCTAAATGACGACTTCAAATTACGAATCCTGAGAAAAGGTAGTTCATTTAATTCAATAAAACACAACGTAGGGATTTAATTGATGATCACAAAGCTTATTAGATTATTAATATTTTAATTTCAATTAGATATTAAATAGTTAAATAACTGCCGCGTTACAGTATGTATGTATTGACTCAAAATTTTATCTGTGTATTAAAAACAAACTAGTATATGTCTCATTAAAATTCTCTTGTACACTACATGAGAAATAAAACTGCAAAATAAAACATTAAACGAAAAAATATGACGCAGAGCACGGATATCTGAAATAATATATGGGACGTTCTTTGTCAACCGGAACACCTCTGCGGCCAGATGTGGTCTTAACCGATCATAATGATTTTAGGCTTCAAATTTTCCTTTTTAAGTCTACTTTTGAATGCCGTGTGGCGCATTTTGAAATTTTAAAATGGCGGCTTAAAATGGCAGCCGGAAACCACAAAAAAATCGGGCGTCTGTACTAAAACACGAGTAGAAAAAAAATTCTCAACTGATTAAGTCTTTTTTTTTACTTAAATTGTAGCGGAAGACCACCCCTCAAAAAATTTTGCAGTTGGTTGAAAAAATTCAACATGGCGAATCCAAAATGGCGGCCAAAATTTGGAAAACGATGCAAAATTTTAAATAAACAACCGAATTCCACCAAATTTAATATGCTGGCGTTTTTAAGTAAGCAGATCACGAATCCGAAATCAGATTTAAAAAATCCAATATGGCGGATCCAAGATAGTGGATGAAATTTGGAAATATCTACCAATTTGCACCAAATTTGGTTTACGAGGGTTTTCCAGGGTACTAATCATAAATCCGAGATCAGATTTAATAAAATCAAGATGGCGGATCCAAGATGGCGGTATAAAAAATCAGTAAATATTTTCAAAATTTATCCGCCATCTTGGATCCGCGATCTTGATTTTATTAAATCTGATTTCGGATTCATGATCAGCACCCTCGAAAACCCTCGTATACCAAATTTGGTGCAAATTGGTAGATATTTCCAAATTTCATCCGCCATCTTGGATCCGCCATATTCGATTTTTTAAATCTGATTTCGGATTCGTGATCTGCTTACTTAAAAACGCCAGCATATTAAATTTGGTGGAATTCGGTTGATTATTTAAAATTTAACATCGTTTCCCAAATTTTGGCCGCCATTTTGGATTCGCCATGTTGGATTTTTTCAACCAACTGCAAAATTTTTTGAGGGGTGGTCTTCCGCTACAATTTAAGTAAAAAAAATCGACCCAATCAGTTGAGATTTTTTTTCTCTACTCGTGTTTTAGTATAGACGCGCGATTTTTTTGTGGTTTCCGGCTGCCATTTTGAGCCGCCATTTTAAAATTTCAAAAAGCGCCACACGGCATTCGAAAGCAGACTTAAAAAGGAAAATTTTAAGCCCAAAATCATTATGATCGGTTTAGACCACATCTGGCCGCAGAGGTGTTCCGGTTGACAAAGAACGTCCCATAAATATATATATATATATATATATATATATATATATATATATATATATATATATATATATATTGAAATAGTAATTGACCTCTTTGTAAATTAGAAGCAAAATAAATAAATAAATAATTAGTAAACTAGCGGTAGTTTTGTTTTTGTGCCTAGCTCGAATACAGAAAATTATGATAATAATATGGTTTAAAATTAGGAAAATAAATTATGATATTACAACATTATTTACAGTTTTGTGAATAATTTAAATTTAATACATACATACATATCTTCACGCTAAATCTCAACAAATGGGGTAACACGAATCCTAAAATCACTCATAAAACATTCACTCATCACACTCATCAAACAATCAGCCCTTGTCTAACATTTTCATCCAAACAAACCACCCTCACTTCAACGACATTCATAGATCACTCCATATAAACTCATTAATTTATTACACTCGAAATCATTATCACACAACAAACCTTCAATCACATCATTCCTATTCACTTATCATTAATTTTCTTTCTTCAACGTACATAACATATGCACAAAACATCTCAAATTACTCACATTTACTCCTAACAACGAATCTAATAACGAAACTAACAACGAATCTACAAGATTAGAAAAGATGGAAGCGATAGCCTGTACTTGTATATGAAAGAAAAGTCTATACAATGCAGTAACTGAAAATGAAACAAAAAGATAAATAAATAAATAAATAAATAAATAAATATTGATTTATTGGCAAATATTCAGCCTAAGCTGTTCTTCCATATTAACCTTTTAACAAATTAAACGAAAGGCAATATGTACAGGTATGGCACAACAAACTACAAGAGCATTTAACATCAAATAAACATAGAAAATATTAACTAATAGTAACAAAATCCAGTTCATTAACAAAGCAATATAGCATACACGATACATAAATAAGTTACTAGATCAAAAGAGTGACGTAACACTATCCAGCAATAATTTTCTTATATTTTTACTGAATGCGGCAGACTGGAGGTTCATGAATGGAACAGGAATGTTATTAAGCACAGTAGGAAATAAATAGCTAAAAGTCCGTTTAAAGAGCGCAGATTGAAACTTTGGGATGTGAAATCTAAGATTGTTTCTTAGATTACGGCCATGATGGTCAGTGCGAACAGATAATTTATCGTAAAGATAAGGTGGAGATTTGTTTCGCAGAATACGATGAGCTGAACACGCAAAATGAAGCATTCTTGTCTGATCCATGTTTAACCATCCCAATTTATGCATATAAGGACTTACATGTTCTTTTCTACCCAAACCAAAGACAAATCTTACACAGCAGTTCTGTACCTTCTGAATCCTTTTAGCATCATACATTGTAATGTGAGGACCATAAATAGTGTCACAATAATTAAAAATAGAAAGTACCAAACTACTAGATAAGACTATCTTATTCTTATTAGATAGAACAAATCTATTCATGTATAAATTTTTCAGAGCAAGGTAAGCTTTTCGTATTAGGAGTGAAACATGTTCTGAAAATCTGAGTCTGTGATCTAGCACTAACCCCAAGTTCTTACATTTGTTGGAAATCTTGATATTAACATTGTTAATTCTAACACTAATGGCATTATTTGCAATCAGATATTTTCTGGTGTAATCATTACCAAGCAACATAACCACCGATTTAGATTCATTTAGATGTAAACAGTGATCTAAACTATATTTCGACAATGCTTCTAAATCTTTATTCATATAATCTGTAGCAGTGAGAGCATCTAGAGGGTCGAAAGAAAGATAAATTTGTGTATCATCAGCGTACATGTGAGATTTACAAAATTTAAAACATTTAACCAGATCAAATATGTACACTGAAAATAGAAGCGGGCCTAAGATAGACCCTTGAGGCACACCCATAGAAACAAAAGCTTGATTGGATGAAACATTATCTATCATAACCACCTGATGACGATTAGAGAGATAATTACGTATGAAACGTATGCTATCAGATTAAAACCAATATAGTGCAACTTAGCGAGAAGAAGTTCATGATTGAGAGTGTCAAACGCTTTACTAAAGTCTAAAAGAGCTAGAAGTACCATACGTTTGTTATCGATGTCACCAACAATATCATCAATAATATGTTGCAAAGCTGTCGTCGTACTATAGCCTCGTCTAAAACCTGATTGAGTGTTCGTCAAAATATTATTAGCAGTAAGATAAGAAACGATTTGTTGATGAACGATTTTTTCAAGTATTTTGGATGCAGTAGGCAGTATGCTAATTGGTCTTATATCGTTAACAGTGGAAGGATTTTTACATTTCGCAATCGGTTTGACTACTGCGCGCTTCCAACAATCCGGGAAATTATTTTGAAGAAGACATTCATTAATAATATGCGTTAATTGCAAAGTAATAGTAGGAAAAATTATTTTTAGCATATGAAGATTAATTTGATCTTCCCCAGTAGAATTAGATTTTAAGGAATTAAAAATCTTTATTACTTCATCTTCAGAGACAAGGGAAAAGGAAAAATGAGGAGTACTTTGAAGAAGTCTATGGGAACTGTAGAAGTGTAAAAGGGCAGGCTCAGGTTCAGACGACGGAATAGAATTGATGAAATGCGAATTAAGCATATTGACATCACATAAGTTAGCAGGTATATTATTTAGCGGGACAGTATTGACACTAAATTCTTTCATGATCTTCCAGATGTTGTTGCGATTGCTATTATTGATTTTGTACTCTATGTAAGCTTTTTTCTCTCGTCTAATTGCTTCAGTGGTTAAATTTCTTAGTGACCTATAGTACTCCCAGTGCGAAACAGATCTAGTTTGTTTAAATTTAGAATAAGCATTATTCCTGAATTTTATCATTAATCTAATGACATCAGTAACCCACGGAGATGGTGCATGACGCACTTTAAGCGTTTTTAATGGTGCAAATTCGTCGAATAATGCCAGAATTACACTATTAAAAAAATACAATTTTTCATTGATGTCAGTGCAAGTGAAAAAGTAAAACCAATCTAAGTTATTCAGATTATCTGTTAGGCTGTTAATATTAATGTTTCTAAGATCTCTGTAGAGTTTCGTGTCAGATCTAGAGACTGTAAGTAGATCAATATCAATTTTACAAGAAATTGACCTATGATCAGATATTTGGTGCATGTCAGTTACTCGTACCTCGGAACAAATCTCACTACATGACGTAATTAGAACATCAATCAATGTTTCTGAATGTGGGGTTATACGTGTAGGCTCGGAGATTAACTGTATAAGATCAAATTCATCAAGAAGAGTAGAAAACAGATTAACATAATTACTATTTAAAGATAACAAATTAATGTTAATATCGCCTACACAAATAATTTGATCTGCTTCTGAAAATATTGACGAGATTGAAGATTCCAAACAATCAATGAACTCCACGTAAGACCCACTGGGAGGACGATAAATTACACCAACAATTACCCTCATCTTACCAACCAAAATTTTAATCCAGCACTGTTCTAAATTACAACTATTGATATTAATATCATCTAAGATTTCTACCTTATTAGTTATTTTCATGTTTATATAAAATCCAACTCCACCACCACGACCAGTCTGTCGATCATGTCTTATTAAATTATAACCATTAATACAAAAAGTATTGCTGTCAGTGTGCAACCACGTCTCACTTAGTGCGTAAATGTCAAACTTTTGTCTTACAATATAATCTTTAAGTTCATGAAAATGAGATGACAGCGATCTGATATTAACATGACCAACAATAAGCATAGTTAAAAATAAAGTGCAATGTAAACAAGGTATAAAACCAAATCAGCTGGCATTATTGTAAGGTCATTGAACTCATCTATGCGAAGTAAATTAAATATCGGACGAAGGTCGAATCAATTTGATTATACGTAAAGAAATTACAAGTGTGTAGCAAAGAGAAAGAAAGATTTATCGAAAGAAATCTTTAAGAATTAAGAAATTAATTCGACTAGCAGAGTTTATGTATATTACTTTGTTTATATTATGTTCAGAATCGTAATATTTTCAACAATAATAATTTAATTATACTTTGTAGGTACCAATATAAGGAAGAGAATAATAATAATATAATAACAAAAATAATTAATTTCCCTTAAAAAAAAAACAAATGAATTAATTTAAATTGAATTGAGCGTAGGTGCAACAATAAGATTAACAACAAAGCTAATATTAAAATATATAAAAAATCAGAAACCATGTTGTACAAAACATAAAAAAGAAAACCGAATTTGACATGTCACAACAGAGACCTATTAGGTTAGTTTGTCAAACTCGCTAAACGTGGACAATTTGTGAATTGTATCACGAATTTTTTATGCAGATGACCTAACACCGAATTTTTTCTTCGCCGCGTTAATTAGTTCCAGTCTCTTATGAGTTAGATCTTCATGTATAGTAAGACCCGAACGAATTAATTTGCTTTTATTAGCAAATACTATCGCGCGATCTTTATATCGGCAGAATTTAACAATAAGGGGTCTACACTTATCTGGAGACGGCTTTCCAATTCGATGTGAGCGGTCGATGGCTGCTGGATCAAGGTGTACCATCAACTTCGTCTCGCACAGCTGTAGAAATACTTCATCTGTGGATTCGTTGCTCTTCTCCGGCACGCCGAACACGCGCAAACAGTTGCGCCTGCTGTATTGTTGCAACTTATCTAGCTCATCAGCCATGGTTGCGATTTGTTGATCCTTCTGCTCCACTTGTTTACGGAGCCTTTTTAATTCGTCTTTCAAGGAAGATAATTCTTCCTTGAACACTGTCTTTAGCCGTTCGGACACTTGAGTGACGATGACGTTAATGAAATCAGCACCGTACTCTTCACTAATCACTTGTCTAACGGTCTGCATCGCTTCTTCTTTTTGAACTTGCGAACGTGTACTCATTTTTATTTCAATATTTAAATTTATTGTAGGATTTGAAAATTTGACACTCGTTGCGAGAACTACTGAGGGCTGACGCACACACAATTCAACACGTCTAGTTGGCTTGAATGCTCATACCAGATAAGAAAGGGAGGGAGCGTCGCCCTAACCTATGAAATTATGATGGTGGAAGAAGAAATTTTGAAACAATATTTATTACTTACAATAATTGTTTTTGATGCTTTATGTTTCCCAAGTGCTATAATCTTGATTACGGTCGTGGTACATACAACGTTTTATTTTAGTCGTCGAAATTAAAGGATTCAATCAGTAGGTATTCGTTATAGTTATGCTCGTTGTAAATTTTATATATGATGTAGTTTTTATGCATGTTAATAGATTGTTGATGCCTACCGATTAGGACGACCTACCAGCGTTTACAATCTTACAAGAAATATTGATTAAAAGGCACCCAGCTTATTAATCACGATAAAATTGTAGCTTGCTTTTTTTGTGGGAAATTTCGAATATCTTGAATGTATACAGGGTGTTCAATTTAGTAGTATAAGAACTACATGATTGGTTAAATTAGCAAAGAATTACCATTTTGCAAGTCTATTATAAAACTATTAACAAACATTTTTTTCGATTACTGGTTCTCAAAATACGGGATCAAATTTTCTTATTTTAAATGTGAACCTATTTCTTTATTTGCTTATCATTTAATCTGTTTAATTTGACAGGTCTGTATGGCTTATTTGTAAAATTTTGTTTTTAAGAAAGTGAAAAATTAAAAAGTATTATGTACTTAAACACTTTCTAAGCAAAATTTTGTAAATAAGTCTGACATGTCAAAATTAACCCTTTTGTTTCGATTAAATTCGTAGCAGGCGGGATATAATGGTGTATTATAAATTACTTCGTCCATTTTTTAAATATAAAATTATGATATGTTTTACAATAAATTGAATAATGTAAAAATTACTGTCAATCCTTGATACAGGCAGCATTCACAGTAGCGTGTGGGCAGGATAAGCAAGGTAAGCTCTACGTATTCTTCAAGTTCTAGAAATTAAATTTAATTTCATCTATTTTACATAACCCAATATATATAAAATTGTTTTGATAAAAGTTGCAGAATCTGTTTAATTTTATTATAAATGTAAAAGAAAGTATATATTTGATCATCGCATGAAAGCGAGCTGAGGTAGGCAAAAATAACTGTTTCGACCAGTGGAGAAACGTGATTCGCCAATTTTGAGAAATCGAAACCATTCAGGTATCAGTGGAAAAATCTCTGGCGTTTGGCGTAGCTGATGGAGTGCAGCTATCATTAAACCTGTGCGTTATTGCACTGATATGTAAATATATAGAACTTATTTTTAAGTAGTGTGATAAAAATAATTTTGGTTTATTTATGTTATTTTTTAATATTATCTCGTGTCTTCACAGAAAGCGGGTATTTCTGTTAATTTATTTATTTGTAAAGATATCGAATTGAAAATTTATATACGTAAACTTAACATATGTGGCATCATTTGTATGTATAAGTAATATACATATCACTTCCAGTATAACCGGAAGTTGCATCAGCTTTCGTATTTTAAATGGATATTTTTACACTTTTGAATTCTTTGTTAAATTCTCAGTACTATAGTGACGTGACACAAGTCAAATTTTGCTGTAAAAATTAATACAAAAAATATAAAATTAAAACAAGAAAAGTTGGCTGTGATTGTATTTAAAATATTTGAAATTGTCAGTTTCAGTTTTTGTTGAAATTGATTATTTTTATCTAATTTCTCGTTAATTTTGATAATTTAATAAAATATTTAATGCAACTAAATAATTTTAGGTTAGTATTCTGAAGTTTTTTACTGCAAAATTTGATTTGTGGCACACTATTCTACTCTAAATTTATTGTACAATTAAAAAAAGTAAAGATGTACAGGGTTTTTCTATTTAAAATAAGAAAGTTGATGCCGCTTCCGGTTAAACCGGAAGTGATATGTTTATAACTTATACATACAAATGTTGCCACATAAGTTAAGTTTACGAATACAAATTTTCAATTAGTTCTCTTTATAAATAAAGAAGTTAATAGGGGTGCCCCGCTTTCTGTGGACACCCGGTATAAAGTATAGTTTAAGTATGCGTTTTATCAATTTTTTTTGTTTATCCAAATTTGAAATCCATCGCACGCTACTGTTACGCCACTGGTAGGTGTTACTTTATTATTTGTTTACGAACAAAATTTTGTTAATTTATTGTCAAATAAAAATGAACGATATCGATAACTACCTGAAATATTGGATAAATTTGAGTCTACATAGTGAAAATTAGTCCCGCAGAAGTCCAAAGAGCTTTACGAAAAACAATGCGAAATTATTATGTTATCTGACATTTTCCGATAAATCACGATTTTGATTTGTTTGAATAGCTGTTGTTTGGCAACTTTGTACACCTTAGGGCTATAATAGCCAATTTACGCCCGCTTTTGAGGGCTAATAAACAAGTTTATGATGCCAAAATTAAATAAATAACGTTTAATGCATTTTTTATAATTCGCCAATTGTTTCTGCAAACTAATTTTGAAATATTTTGTTATAGTAATAAATAAATATGAAGCCATGAAGATAATTTGGTGATATTTAAATGAAAGATTTGGATATTTATCACTAGTTATGTAAAATATTGAATACATAATAATATATCAATTTTGGGAAAATTTACAGCAAATTTATATACACACTTTTTAAGTAGGTTTGTTTTATTATCACGTACGTAGGTTTTTACGTACGTACGTGTTCCAGAATGCTTATCAAAAGTAAATAAATATCTTATACAGAGTGTATCATTATTATTCATCATAATTAAGAACTAAATTCTACATTGAACGGACACCTCGCCGCAGAAGTTTGAATAAAACTATAATTACATACAGAGACGGAGTGAAATTAAAAAATAAAAATAATAATACAAAATATTTCATCACGTTTTTCATCCATTACTGAGTGCCGTAGCAGATCTCGTAAGTGATATATTTATGCACCTGTAGCCGTAATATCTATCCCCCAAAGATATTAATGAAAGAAAAGTCCCAGGGGTAATTTGAATGTGGTGAAAATTGTTTGTCGACTGTGGAAATCGAACCCGAATTCTCAAATTCACAATCCGATTCGATACCACTAAGGCAACTGAATAAATAGGCGTAGGTCACTTTGGAAATCATATTTTAAATTATAAAAATATTGATAATTTAAATATTAACGATATTAAAGTCGTAGATGTCATTGTTATCTTGACAAAAGAAGATGTTTATAAAAAGTTGAGTATTTTGTAAACTGCAACTCAAACACAGGTCGTTTAGAAAAGCGAGTTGTTAAGAATTTCCTTCACAGTTTAGGATGTGTTATAGATTGTCAAACAGTTGTCAATGTGTGTCATAAATGAGGAAATTGTACTTTTTGGCGGTCTTTGAATCTGTAATAGAATAATGAATCACAGGGGCCTCAAAACTTAATTGAGCCCGCGACATATTAAAAATATTCCGGCAGGTTGTCGTCTAAAACGGGCAGTAATGCCGTGAAATTTAAATCTTACCTTGAACGCATACATTTGGGAAGCTTAACTGTTGAATAGGATTTTATTTTATTTTCTATAAAAACTATAATTAAAAAATATTATATAATCATGAAAACAACGAAAAAGGGTTGCTTTAAAGATTAGATTATAAATATCTTTAAAATGTCGCTATTTCTGTACCTTGTATGGTAAACATTAGTTTACAGTTTTGTTTAAAATTAAGCTGGCCTAAATCACCTCTATGTCAGTATTCAATACTTACAGTTAGTTTAAACTAGAACTAGAATAGTAAATTAAAAGATATTGTTATTTCTCGCTAGACCCTAATGATATAAGAGATTCTTATAATTGAAATGAGACAGTGCACTCAATGTCCATCGATCTTGTCTATTATATCATACTTAGTAACATTCAATTATCGCCCGTCGAAGTATGAATTACATAATTTTTTATAGTTGTTCTAGTTAAAGTATACATTCATTATAGTTAGTCACTTAGGTACTTAAAATGAAAATAAATTAACTTATTTATCAAACAAATTATATTTTTAGAATTACACACGCCAACATAACACTCGCTTAAAAACTTCAATTCATTACAACTAAATATAATAATCATTTTATAAGGCTATTCAGGTTTAATTTTTTTTTAAAGTATTTGATTGATAAAACTGATTTAAGTTTAATAAATTTTCTTAGTAAACTTGTATTGACACATCTATTGTGTTTAAAGAATTATAGCATATAAATTGTTTTCAAAAGATATAATTTTCAATAGTAATATTCCAAGGTCATTGATAACTAACATAATAATTCTTGACAGGTTCAAAAGCACGTTGTTTGATAACTATCCCGACACCGTAGGCAGAGGATGGTTTCCTAAAGGAAACGTGCTTAAGGAACCGTCAAAAATTACAAGTTATTTACCAATGATCGAGGGATATTCGGTTATAATTTTTTTTTTAAATAATTCTGTCTATTCAATTTTTACTTTCATAATTAAACCTTGAAAGTGGCAGTTAAAACACTAATAATAAAACACTGTTTTTTTATCTAGCAATTTAATGATTTATGTGATAATTGCAATTTATAATATAACAAGAGCATTGAATATTACCGATCGTTTTTTTTTGAGCTCACGAGAAAAGTTTTTCTGGGAATATTCAATGCACCTGTTATATACGGTAAGAATATTGCTCCACGAAAACAATCAAAAATTTAACAAAATTAATATGTAAAATTTTGAGTTATTAAGCCGAAAGTATTATTTAAAAAGGATTCAAAAATGATCCAGGAATATTTGATAAAATGGCTTTATTAATGTTGTTAAAACATTATTTTAACAATAATGACGACCTTTCGAACACAAATTCTATGTTCATTTTCAAGTCTACTAATAACCACAAGAAGAAGGGTCACTGTTTTGAGTAATGGTTACTGCATACTCATTATAAAATTAAAAATTTTTTTTTGTTCGACATGTAACTTAACGTAAAAAAATATTATTATTTTTTTTATTTCTTCTTGTAAATAACCACTTGTGGTTATTAGTAGACTTGATAATGAACATAGAATTTGTGTTCGAAACGTCGTAATTATTGTGAAAATAATATTTTAACAACATTAATAAAGCCATTTTATCCAATATTCCTGGATCATTTTTGAATCCTTTTTAAAAAATTAATATTTGTTATGCTTACAATAATATATTAATTTCATTATAATAGGCGTATTCCATTTGCCATTTGGATCAGATCTAATTTACATTTACTGATCCAGATAATTTATTTATTTCGCTGACTTTATTTCAAGAACTAGAATTACTGATTCTAATTTACTTTGCAGTAATTCACCCCAAGAAGTGCATCAGTTTGCTTAATTTAATTCATTTGATCATATTAGCTGTATTCCATTTGCCACTTGGGTCACTTAAATCAGTTCACATAAATTTGACACATGACTAAATGAATTAAATTCGACAAACATATGCACTTATTTGGGCGAATTACTTCAAAGTAAATTAGAATCTGTCATTCTAGTACTAGATCAGATACAAATGACAAATGGAATACGCCTATTGTCTAATTTAGCTGAACTGATTTAAGTGAACCAAGTGGCAAATGGAATGCAGCTATTGTATCAGACAACATAGTTGCTAGGTAACCAAAAAAATTAGAGTAAAGCTACATTCACAAATCGAAATTAGTTTTTGTTTTATGCTTTATGTTTTAGTGTGTTTTTAGGTGCCATTCACAAATAGTTTTGCTTTTGTCGATTTTAGTTAGTAGTGACATCTATCATAAATTTTAGAAGGTTATACAGTAAATGCAACTGTCAGATGTGCTAAGTTACACATGCTGTCATATGTTGTTTGTTTACTTTCGTATTTTTTGGAAGAGCAAGGTAAATATTATCATAATAAG
The DNA here is from genome assembly GCA_911728475.2 of Pterostichus madidus. Lineage (NCBI taxonomy): Eukaryota > Metazoa > Arthropoda > Insecta > Coleoptera > Carabidae > Pterostichus > Pterostichus madidus. Next base: position 21,795,975 of record OU452301.1, on the reverse strand, counting down.
AAAGTAGATATTAAAATCTTGTTTTTATTTTCGTTCATTTTGACACTCGAATAAAAACAAACTTAGGTTATCGTCAATGCGAAGGATGATAGAAAGAGACAATTATATATTACTACATCATTCTACACTTCGTCCTATTGGTCTATTCCTAACTATAAAACGTAAAACTAAAACATAAGTTTGGAGTTTGCAAATTTTTGTGTTAAAACCAAAACTAAATACTGATTTGTGAATGGCTGCATAAGATAACATGTCTACAAGGTTGTTAAAACAAAAATGGAAAACATAAAACAAAAACTAATTTCGATTTGTGAATGTAGCTTAAAACTACAAATTTTTTATACAGAAAATTATCGCTTATTAAATCACATATTTCCATGATAACTTGGTCAAATATTGAAACACTATCCGTTGTTTAAAATCGTGAGGCAATATTAACTGTAATATTGTTTTGATTGGTTGATTCAGGACCGGTTTTGCCATAGGCGGAAGAGGCGACCGCCTCAGGCCACCGATTTTTACCGGCGTCATATAAATTAGAATTTTTTTATATAAAAAATTAATATACAATTACTATGCAAATTAAAAATTTCATTTTGTAAATTCTATTTTTCGCAACGAATTGTTTTTGTATTTTAGGTATATATTATACCTAAGTACATGTGGCAGCACTGTGTAGTCGCGTTGTGGCAGTAGCAGTTGTACGTAGCATCGTCCCATAGCGCAAAGTACCATAGGCTAGTCCACACAATCCCTCAGTACCAGCGACGTTTAATAAAAATATATATTGATTATTAAAAAAATAGATTACAAGCAACATTTTCAAATATAATGACTCTCCTACAAATATATTTAACGCATCCTTTATCAAATGCGTCCGCTGAACGATCTTTTTCATGATTAAAAAGAGTAAAATATTATCTACGCCCGACCATGTTCCAAGAGCGATTGCAATCATTAGCCATATTTAATATAGAGGCAGAGATTTTGAAATCCATTGATTGTAATGATGTAATTTCAATGTTCGTTGAAGAAAAATCAAGAAAAAAGAAATTGCATTAATGTCAATTTCGCATTTTATAATTAATTTTTAATATGATGTTATGATACCATGAGACCGTGATTTTAGCTTCATGTAGGTACTGACTGAATAATAATAATTTTTTGAATCCTGTGTAGGTGCAATTTTTTAAAATTTTTTCTTAGGTGACTCTTTTATAATTTTTTAAATATAAATATACATTATATTTACATTTATGTACTAATTTTTTTCTTCTGGATACCTTTATATAGCATATAGACACCCCCCCCCCACCGTCACGTGTCTCTAATTTCCTTCCGCCTTAGGCCTCCAAATTTGTTAAACCGGCACTGGGTTGATTTCGCACATGTGATACGGAATGGATATATTAGATTGAATAATTATTCAATGAATGAATGAATTCGCTGAGGGAGAAACTCCTGTAGCGAGGTGAATGTTCAATGTAGAGTTAGAGTTCTTTATTTCCAGCAAAATCTGAGGCTGACCCTGGTATGAGCATTTTGACTGTAACATAGGTATTCATATTTACCCATTAGTTATGATGTATGTCTAATAATAATGATACACTAGGTATAACATATGTATTTACTTTTAATTCTAAAATACGTAGCAATAAAAATCGCCAGTAAAATATCCAGATCCAATACTGTATGTAAAAACCTACCTAACTACCTACGCAAAAAGTACGTGATAATAAAATAAACCTACTTAAAAAATATGTATATAAATTTATTGCAAATTTTCCCAAAATTGATATATTATTATGTACTCAGTATTTTACATAACTAGTAATAAATTTTAAAATCTTTCACTCAATTATTACCAAATTATCTTTATGACTTTATATTTATTACTATAAGAAAATATTTTAAAATTAATTTGCAAAAACAATTGTCACATAATAAAAAATTCAACAAACGATATTTATTTAATTTTGGCATCAAAAACTTGTTTATTAGCCCTTGAAAGCAGGCGTAATATTCAAATAAATGAAAATAGTGATACATGGATAAATGTCAGACAGCACAAATAATTCGTATTGTTTATCGTAAAGCTCTTTTGATTTCTGTGGTACTAATTTTCCCTGTGCATAGCAAATCGTTTGGAATGTTTTATTTCTGTCAAATAAACGTGAAAAAACACTACATTATATTTGCAAAATATTACTAAATTGGCATGTTTAATAAAAAACAATATTGATAAACTTAGAAAAAACATGTAAGTTTCTGCTACTACTCATCCAGCATACTCGTATATACCTTCAAGAAACTCGAAATTTTCCACAAAAAAGCTAGCTGCAATTTAATCGCGATTAAAGAGCTGGGTGCATTTTAATAACTTATTTAAAATGCACAATAATGGGAATGAGGCTATCTGATCTGCTGAATTTATATTGAATGAAAATATCAATATTAAATTATCGATACAAAAATATTTCTTGTGAAATCGTAGACGCTGATGAGCCTTCCGATGGGTCCTGTATCATTGATACAGCAGTTATAGCGGTAGCTATACACATTTACAAAATTTTTCAGTTATTATATCACAAGAGCTTCGAAAATAATCGAAAATACTGCCGACTGATGAGACATATTGCCCGAGACCCCAGGAGGCAAAAGTTTTTTCCATTATTTTCGATGCTCGAATGGTACACGAATTGTCTATTTCATGATTTGAACAATAGCATACACCACAATGATTTATTTGAGATATCTTGACATTTAATTACAAAATAAACAAACCAAATAAACATATTGTATAGCATGCATATGTCGCTGTAATACCGTTTCGTTACCAAAATAATCGCTGTTATACTTGGTTTCTATGAAAAAGAAAACATTTTAATTTGTTTAAAGCATGGTGAGGGAAATAGTAACTAAAACTTCCCTGTCACCGAACGATCTGATATTTTTATGATGATTACTTATAATTTTAAGTCTGATGTAAACTCTGAACTTTATAAAAATTTTATCAAACCTAAGCTGTTATTTTAAATATTTTCTCTTGTAAATTTGAACTGAACTGACGTAAATGAAATTTAAAATTGATTATATTTCATATTGTGTTAGCTCAGAAGTTCTATAGTAGATGGTTTCTTGACTGAAAATATCATTAAGAAAATAATTTCTTGGCGAATTAATTACTTGTTAATTCGATTTATTTTGCATAACGTTTCGACTGTATAGCAGTCATCATCAGATGCACAAATCTGTATAATAATACTATACATATTATGTTATTGAAAATAGGAATTTTTGTTTTTATTTTGAAAACAAAATAAAACCTTCCATGGTGATTGGATGACAGGCTTTAATACAAAAATTGAAAAAACGACGACGTTTCGGTCCGAGATTGGGACCATTATCAAGTCTAAAAATTAGTACAATAATGAGATTGATACACTCAAATTTTTACAATTTTTACCAATACCAATACCAATATGTTTGTAAAAATTTTAGTGTATTAATCTCATTATTGTACTAATTTTTAGACTTGATAATGGTCCCAATCTCGGACCGAAACGTCGTCGTTTTTTCAATTTTTGTATTAAAGCCTGTCCTATTTCCAATAAATTTACACGGCTTAATCAACTTTCCTTACATATTATGTTATTGCTTGTTAATTTTAAGTATATTATTTTCCTATAGATTTGTGCATCTGATGATGACTGCCGTGCGAAACGTGATGCGGAATAAATCGAATTAACAACTAATTCACTCGCCTTATGACTGATCGCCAAGTAATTGTTACCCTAATCAGAAGTTAGTCTATATGCCGGTGAAAATATTTAGTTATCGTTTTGATCTGTTTATTAATAGAAATGTTACAAAATTCGTTTATTGCAACAAAAGTTATTAATATTGTAAGAAAATATTAGCTATTGCATTGTAGGTAACATCAGTAGACTGCTGTTTAATTAATTTTTATAGTTATTTTGTTTTTGCATACTGATTTATATAAGCCTTTCTGGTTTGATTTTGATGTAGTGATATAAACCTTAATATTATTGCACTTTTAACGAATTTAATAAAAAATCATATTAAAAATATTGTACGCTGCTTGGTATGTAAGAGAAAAACAGTAGTTTTCAACAATCAGTGATAAGTTACAATAATGTCAAATACTAATTGTTTATAGAATCTGGAGATCCTAAGTTTGACTCCCACGCAAGTTAAAAATATATGATCTACCATACTGCGACTCGGTGAGTCCGGACCCTGTACAGTAATTGGGGTTAAGTTCCTGTTGTACAGAATAGAATAAATACTGCCAGGTTTTTGCGTTCAAAGTTACATAATTAAAGTGTTGGCTATTTTTTTTTATAATGTAAGTAAAGCAAAATAAACTTACTTTTTAAATATGTACTGTGGTGTACATAACGAGCATTATGTCATTCGAACCAGGAGATTTCGACTTTGAAAAAACCACACAAGCTAAATACATATATATATATATTAGCTATTACCCGCAACTTCGTTCGCGTGGTCTACAATTAAATGCGAGTACCCGGCATGCGTTGCATTGTAATTCAAAGAAAGTATTTGTGTACAGCTGTCCATGTGAGAAGCACGGATTTTCCAAATTTAGTCAACACAATTGTAGCGATTGTCCCCCTGTGCTTTGTTGATGGTCATTGCAAATGCGAGTCGTACCGGAAACTTTGAATCGAAACAGTGCAGTACTTTTCAGAATAGCTAGTGGCTATTTTGTTCCAAGATGGCGGACTGAAGCTTTATTATACCTAAATGTTAAGATTAGTTCCCATCTATATCTGTACCAAATTTGAATTGAATCAGTGCAGTACTTTTTAGGATAGCTAGCGGCCTTTTGTTTCAAGATGGTGGACTGAAGCTTTATTATACCTATATGTTAAGATTGGTTCCGGTTTATTTTATACCAAATTTGAATTGAATCAGTGCAGTACTTTTCAGGATAGCTAGCGGCCATTTTGTTTCAAGATGGCGGACTGAAGCTTTATTATACCTATATGTTAAGATTGGTTCCCGTCTATATCTGTACCAAATTTGAATTGAATCAGTGGAGTACTTTTCAGGATAGCTAGCGGCTATTTTGTTTCAAGATGGCGGACTGAAGCTTTATTATACCTACTCGTATATGTTAAAATTGGTTCCCGTCTATGTCTGTACCAAATTTGAATTGAATCAGTGCAGTACTTTTTCGGATAGCGAGCGGCCATTTTGTTTCAAAACAGCAAACTAAAGCTTTATTATACCTACATATATATTAGGATTGGTTCCCGTCTATGCTTATACCAAATTTTAATCAAATCAGTGTAGTACTTTTCAAGATAGCTAGCAGCCATTTTGTTTCAAGACGACGGACTGAAGTTTTATTATACATATATGTTAAGATTGGTTCTCATCTATACCTATACCAAATTTGAATCGAATCAGTGCCGTAATTTTCAAGATAGCTAGCAGCCATTTTGTTTCAAGATGGCGGCCTGAAGTTTTATTACACTTATATGTTAAAATTGGTTCTTCTCTATACCCGTACCAAATTTGAATCGAATCAGTGCAGTACTTTAGCTAGCGGCTATATATATATATATATATATATATATATATATATATATATATATATATATATATATATATATATATATATATATATATATATATATATATATATATATAAAGTTCTTATTGTACATGTAGAATAAATATATAAATAAATTACTGCCAAGTTTTTATATTGAGTGTGAGGTTGGCAAATTTAATTGTGTAAAGTCTTAGAGAACTATTTTTTACGAATGATGAAATATTCCCATTTATCAAAAAATAATGTAGATACACACTTCGTATAATAATATTGATCCAAATTTAAATTCAGATATATGTAAAGTTATTCAAAAAATTGTTGTGACACAATGACATAAATAAAACGAATAATTAAGTACGGGTATTACAAATTGAAAACAAAAATTAGTGAATTCTTTGTTCTATTCCATTATTGTTGTTTTCAATAACAAATTATTTTCTTAATAATATTCTCATTCTTTAACTGTTTTAAATCATAACATGATAGCCTGTCTATAAAAAAACAAATGCAATTCAACTTAAATTTGTTCTGAATATATTTCACGAATTTCAACAATGAGTTAATTTCATTTAAGTGAATTATAATACTCTTATAATTAAAGTGTTTTTTTATTAAAAAATCAGTTCTCGTTAAAAATCGGCTAAGTATTCAGTGTTACTTCATAGTCTTACACGCACTGAAACAAATGTGATAGATACAAAAATATATATTACTTATCTAATAAATAAATAAGTATTCGCAGGAATTGTCTTAGCTCAAATAAATATTAATACGATCCTGTCTTGCTTATTTTATAATTAATTACTTTTCATAAGAAGAAAATATAAACATAAATGATTTTTTTTATCTTTCACTACTTCAAAATGTCTAAAAATTGATAAAGTTTATATATTACGCAGGAGGTGTGTATGTGAAAATTGTGCATATATAAGACTGTGGGTAATTTTGTATTGCCAGTAGTGCAAAAAGATCAGCATAGCCATGGACATCAGGTATTACAAATAATATTTTTTATTGATCCACCTATATATATATATATATATATATATATATATATATATATATATATATATATATATATATACACACTATTTAATAATGCATTAACTATGAAGTATATGTTTATGTCTTATTACGTTCTTGCTTTTTATTCTAAATATAAAAATATTTTAAATTTAAGTGGTACTCAATCTATTTAGCAAAAATATCACTAATTTGATATACACACCGTGTCAACTAGGAAGAATTAGGTACATTATATTTGAAATTAACTTTATATATATATATATATATATATATATATATATATATATATATATATATATATATATATATATATATATATATAAAGTTAATTTCAAATATAATGTACCTAATTCTTCCTAGTTGACACGGTGTGTATATAAAATTAGTGATATTTTTGCTAAATAGATTGAGTACCACTTAAATTTAAAATATTTTTATATTTAGAATAAAAAGCAAGAACGTAATAAGACATAAACATATACTTCATAGTTAATGCATTATTAAATAGTGTTAAAAACATATTTAGTATTTCTTTTATTAATGCTTGAGTGAACAGAGTTTTTCACTATATTGCAACAGACATATTGCTCACAGAACTACAATACAATAACAAAACAATTGTTTAATGATAAAAAAGACAACGGCAAAGTGATCGCCTTGAAAAGAGATATACAAATTTAGCAATTCTAATTAGAGTAGATAAGGATATCTCTGGTCTAACATAATTGCATTTACAGTTATTAATAATTTAAAATTTAAAAAGTTAAGTAAAATCTTTCGAAATTAAATTGTTAATGAGTAAGAACATTATTTTAGTATTTATAAACATATGAAATAATTGCTAATTTTAGTCTACATGTTGGATAAGTTATTACTAATAGTGAAAATATAGATCATGTCAAATAAGAAGATAATCATTGAATTTTTTATGATGCAAGATATAAGTAACTTTTTTTGTTCTTGATATTAAATAAATAAAATAAATAAATATATCAACACGCCTTCTACCCATTACTGGGTGTGGCACTCTGCCGAAACAGATCTCGGTAGTGATATATTTTGCGCGTGAAGTGCGGTTACCAGTCGTCAAATCACGGCTTACAAAGATGTTAGTGGTGGAGGAGCCACAGGGGTAGTTTTTGAAATTATGAAAATTGTTTGTCGCCTGTGGGAATCGAACCAGGGTTCTCAGGATCCACAGACCGACTGCATACCACTAAGCCTTCCCATAAGTTCTTGATATTAACAATTAACAAATAAAAAAATAAAAAAAAATAGGTTTTTTAAATAAGTCCAAACAAGCTCTCATTTAAGACTTTGCCGAAACACTATGAATTTTTATCACAATTGTGCCTTATGCCTACATGTCATTTATTTACGCAGTAAATATGAGAGATTTAAAAAATACGAGGGTACATAGTACACGTAATTGTATTTCAAAACTAATTTTTATTTATTCAAGGTAATCCCCTTTTAAATTTATACATTTAGCACAATGCTAATAAAATAGTTTTAAGGCGTTAAAAACAAAAAAAAATGTTTTGGTCTGCAAACCACTCCTCCACAGCATTTATTACTGCTTCATTTAGCGTATTTCCAATCCTTTGGTATCACATCCTCGTAAATTTCCTTGTCGGACAACCCTTTTAAAAAGAGGTACCTAATCACCGATCGATACTAAATTTTATCAAAATTGAGATTTTTATCTAACATGTTATTTTTTAAAATTCACATTTTGGAATCTGTTGAACTTTTCATCACAAAAATTGGAGAAACTTTTTTCAAAATAACATACTTGTTGTAATGCTAACCGTTTTTGGTTTTGTTTATGGGAAAGTTCCAAGGCTAACTATTTATCTATACCCCCTCGTATATCTATTTGCTAAATCGTTCATGATACCGATGGTCTGAATTATATTACTGCAAACAATGAAAATTTACTTCATTTGTTGTTGAATTGTCAGGAATAGAAGCTAGATGCAGGGCAGGGCTCCAAGCACTTTTTTTGTCCTCCCAAAAAATAATTTAAAAAATACATACATTATTATATCTTTATATTTAATCAATACAAATACATACGACAAAGAAAAAATTACTTTGAAAGCATGGAAAAAGATCTTAAATTATCCTGTTAAAGTGAGAACATTTGTCTAATTTAATCTAAATCGCAATTCTTCTGGTTCCGGGATCCCAATGGTGGCTCTGGAAGATTTACAATTACAAAATTGTTGAAGATTCGATAATAGAGTAGAATGAAAGTGTTTTAGTTGATTAAATTACTAATAATAAATTGTTTACTCGAAAAAGAAAACGAATACAACAAATTTTTATTTTTCATAAATTAAAGATAAAAAATTAAACTATTGCCAATTACAAATGTTTGTATTTTAGCTAAAATTATAATTCCAAATATGATTTTCAAATAAGTTAATGTGTCATCTTTTCAAATAAGAATATTTTACAAGAAACTTTAAATAAAAACCGGCCTATTACACAAATACAATTTCCAGAATAACAATTTCAAGGAATAATAATTAAAAAACATTCACCCAAATGATATTTTACAGAATGAGAATTTTATTGAAAGAAAATTTTAAAGAATAACAATTTTCTTAACGACTATTTCACGAACGCAGATTACAAGAATGCATTTTCTATTAAAGTTATGGTAACATATGCACTTATAAATTTGATAAACAAAACTCTGTCAAGTCAAAATTGATAAAGATACTTAAGATAACATTTAATTAGTCTATATCTGTCGAAGCTGATTTGACAGTCATATATCCTAATAATAACAAAACCAAATTCAGAATTGTTTCACTTTGTTACAATACATATAATATATAGACAAATTACGCAATACAAGGAGTTGTAAGGTATATATATATATATATATATATATATATATTAAAAAGAAATATTGATAATATCAGATCACTAATCTGTACACCAATATAATAAAATAAAATAATACCTATTGTTATTTACGGAAGTTTTGTTTTATTTACTTGCAGATTAATATTACTGTTTGTGCTCACAATTTATCACATTCATGCTGTTCCAACAAGTGTAAAAAACCACACAACAGGCAGACGATGTCATTCCGCATATCAATGTCAAGAAGAAGACTACACGTTGGCTATTACTTGCGGAGACGCGTACATCAAGTATATGCAACACATGGAAGAAACTCTCATCAAATTGAATGAGTTCGAAGATCCTTCAAGATGTCTTTATGATTCCTATGATGATATTGTGAGTTGAATCATTTCAATTTGAATGAATTAAATAATAATAAACAAGTTGTCACCTTGGTCTTTCTTTAATCGATAAGGTATAGTCCGTTTGGAAATAAACTGGAGTAATAAATAAAAAATTGCAATAGTAGTATTGGATTTTTGTCAGGGATGCGGCAAATAAATCTACAATAAAATTATATACGATATAACTTTTCTAGGGTGCTAATCCCTTTTGAAGAATTCCATAAATGTAGATAGGATTTTTCAGAGGGATCTGTTAACATATTTGTACTAACTACAAATAAAAGTTTAATTCTATTTAATTACACCTTCATTATCAAAGGGAACTTTACCTGATTTCAAAAAAATAACTGAGTACTGAAACAGTCGATCTCTGTCGAATTAAATTTTCTCGACTACTGCGTAGCAAATAATTATTGGCGCCCCACTGCAATTTCTTTGACGAACTGATTTACTTTTGCTCATTTCCAAACGAACTGTAGTCCAAATATTCCCCTTTATTCTGTAACTGTATCTGTAAACGATCGATATGTTAATGACAACATTTTATATTTGTTGATTACATTATACATGATCGTAATATCAGTAAGCTTTGACCAGCATTTACTGTAGCATTTTAATATTATTTTCTTGTATTTTGCTTATTTATACACGTAAAATAGAATATAATAACAGCTCACTGACAACTGCGTAAAAGTAATATTTTTTATACTGGCAGCTATGTGTCATGTGGAATAATTAACATTGCTGTCAAATACTCAATTTGCTTTTATTTATGTACTTAAACCAAGTTTAAAATGTATCATTTTGGGGTGCAACCGGTCATAAGCGAGATATTTGTTTCCTAATTTGTAGTGAAAATGGTTGTGTTGTTTGTAGGAAGAAGTAGACTTTATCGTGGTTGGTGGCGGCGTGTCAGGGTCTGTAGTAGCGGGGCGGCTGAGCGAGGCGACCGACTGGACTGTCATGCTGCTGGAAGCGGGTCCTGCGGCTCCGGCTGGCAGTCAACTGCCCGGCATGTACTTCAATTACCAACACGATCCCAACTTCGACTGGAACTATGAACTACTTCCTCAGAACAATGTCTGTCTCAATCAGAACGGTATCTGCGTCTACCCCAGAGGTAGGTAGATGAATATAGGAATGCTACGGTTCCTTCTGGAATGTCAATTCTGAAACATAAGTGTTTTATACCTATTATGATTTGAATATCATAAATTGTTAACAGGTTATTGGTCTAGTGCATTTTCAAATACCGTACCATCGTTGGGGTTGCCATTATAAATTGGGATTCTCAATTTTTCGTTAAAAACAAGGCTTTGCATAGCTATATATCCATTAATAAACTATAAAAATCTTTCTCCTTTTGATACAATATACGTGGATAATTCTAAAACATAATATTAGTTGTTCAAATGAAACAAGCGAATATGTATGTTCACAGACGGTGAATGTGTTTCATATTTTAACAGGATGCGTATGAATATTCCATGTTTACGTGCGCCGAGTTTCATTCATTCATACATGAGAATGTAAAATATATTTATATTTTACTTAGTTAATTTGTAAAAATTGTATCCGGAAATTACTATTTTAGCAGTAAAAATATGCGAATAAATCTGTTCACATATTACTTAATCCAAGATTGGCAAAATATTACCACTCAACGTAAATGGGACAGATAATGTAAATATCTGGCCAAGACTAGGCCTAATCTATATGAAATATTAATTTGTTGAGATAATTTTATTTCATAAATTACGTACGACCTCGGCCAAATTGTTAAATAATTTGCAGGTTGACATTAAAAATTGGGTTTAGTTGACAATTGGCAAGCTGTGAAGTGCTACTTTTACAGCCTAGACTGTAAAAGTATTTTTATGGAAAACCAACAAATTTAATTTTTTTGATTTAATTAGTAAATATAATTATATCTGCAGGCCATTTCTTTCATCTCGGATGAGATCAACCATCCTTCGTCCCTTTTCATTATACAAGGTGTTTATCGTAAAACCACCACCACGAATATTTCTTTTCATCTGAAAAATACAAAAGAAAAAGAAAATTATTAAGCAAAGTTAAACTAGACAAAGAGGGACATAAGATGATAGTAATATGAATTTTGTGTCACTTCCAGTTTCAGCGGAATTAAGGTTAACTTTAAATCTAGCTAGAGAATCGGTATTTGTATTTTTTATTTCAGAATACTCGTATGCATAAAATTAGCTTCACAATAAAATTAAAATATTATAGCTCTACTTCGACCATTTAAAAATAGCGACCATTTATTGTAACAAATTTTATGAATTGCAAAAACATTATGTAACTGAGGAATATTTAATATATCTATATAACAAAACAGAAATAATAAAAATATAACAACTACAAATGCTTAATATGGCCACTGTCATTTTCTACACATTTTCTCATACGTAATACAAAATTTTGCAGGATATCATAGTCATTTCATTCCAATAATTATGGATATTTGAATAATAACAGATATTTTTAATCGGTATTCAAGGGGGAGATATTTTTTTAAGTGATAAACTATGATATTTTTGAACCCATTTTTAAAGGATATTGTCTCAGTACAAATATGTCAAAAAGTGGTACTAATATTTCTTAAATACAATTTTACTGACTTCGATTATCATTCTTTTCATGAAATTTTAATAATTCATAACATACATAAATATATTATCACGCCTTTTATCCATTACTGGGTGTGACACTCTGCCGTAGCAGATCTTAGTAATTGATATATTTTATTCATAGTGCTGTTACCAGCTGTAAAAAAACGGGCCTCAAAAATGTTAGTGATGGGAGCAAAAGGATAATTTTAATATGGAGTAAAGTTCGTTGGTTGCGGGAGTCGAACTCGGCTTCTTAAAGTCGTAGGCCTGCGCATTTACATTGCACTATCCACTCCACTGATGTCATTGTTCTTCATTATCAGATTATATACAATAGGTAACAAACTTCTTTTTCTTGATTTCTCGCTTGATAACCGTACCCAACCATGATTAATATTTAATTTGTTCACTCAGCATAGTGTAGCGTATTTAAAGGTGTTGCGTATTTATCAGGACGGTTTTGTAAATCCGGGAAATTTACTGATGCGGTACAAAGAACCAGAATTCGGTATTGCCCTGAAAAATCTGGAAGGAATTATTGCCAAAAAAATGTCTTCTTAAAATTATGTTAAATGACCTTGTATAATAAAATAAATATTAATTTCAGGAAGGGTGATGGGCGGCACTGGTATCCTACACGGCATGATGTATATGAGAGGCAACCCAGAGGACTACAATATACTATCCAATGATGGCATAACAGGTTGGTCCTACGATGACGTCATGCCTTACTTCTTGAAGTCGGAAAACAATTTGGATATCAATGCCAGCTGGATTGAGGTAATGTGTACGGTTATAATTAGCTAAAAGTAAATGATAAAATTAATATAAATAAAAAGGCTTCAGGATCCAAAAACAACAAGTCATGTGTAATAAGTTTTATTTAGGACGTTTAGAATGTTAATATATTCATCATCAGCACGATAAATAAAATTAAGTAAGTAACAATCTTATAATAACACAATAAACAATAAGTACCAAAATATAAAGAATAAAAATTTAACAATATTAGAATATAAAGTAAGTATCAAATTATAAAGTTTAAAATTTAAATTTTTATATTTTGGTAATCATTGTTTATTGTGTTATTATAATATTGTTACTTACTTATTTATATTTATAGTGCTGATAATGAATGTATTAACATTTGAAACGTCTTCATTAAAACTTATTACACATTACTTGTTGCTTTGGATCTTTTTATTTATTTAAATTTAAATTTTTTTCTGAATTTTATGAACATAGTAAATTATTTTACACATTTAAATAAATATATATATATATATATATATATATATATATATATATATATATAATATATATGATTAAAACATGATAGATTTGGCAATTACAACAGTATTTTTTTAGTGTAAGACGCATTGATAATTTTGTTTTCGTCATAAAATTTTCAAGCGCAACAAAATAACTTTTTAAGTTTTTAATATTTGTCGGGAAAACAACAATGCATTTTTGTTCTTATTATTTCAATAATGATGTAATAGCAAGGTCATCTGACATATTATTTACATTCGTTGCGAATATTTTTCATAGAAATATCTAGAAAATAAAACGAGACGAGAATTGACGATTTTTTGTCTAGCTTTATCTAGGTTATATTAGTATATTCTTTTCTGAATTATTTGTTTTGCTTGAAAAATAGATAAAATGTTAAAATGCACTATTTTTAAATAGTAGAGTTTGAATTTAATATATGCTAACAGCCCATATATCATCATACTGGAGGTCCACTGACCATCAGCCGCTTCAACGATCACCCCCAGTTTGCCGAAGACTTATTGAATGCGTGGCATGAGCTGGGAAACAACATAAATGTGGACTTGAATGGCCACTCGCAGCACGGCTTCATGATCGCGCAGGCCACTACCATTAACGGAACGCGCGAGGCCACCACCAAGGCCTATGTTTACCCCCATCTCAAGCAGAGGAAGAATTTGTATGTGCTGCCCAAAGCCCCGGTGAGTTCTTACTATTGTGCATTAAGATTTGGAGATAATACATATATGAGATACTTACATACACAACAGTTATTTTTGTACTACCAGCGTCCGACCCGTGTCATCTCTCTTTTTTGGTACTTGTTTAAAGGCACAAAATATTACTTCAAAAGACATACGAATAACCAATTATATATATTTTACATAACATTTCTAATTTTATATTGTTGTCTTGCCATTGTTGTAATCTAATTTATTGTTGCATTCATTGTTATTTTATTAATAACCAATCAAGAACAATCAACTACATCCATATATATTACAAAAATAACTATTTAAATGCATTTGACAAAATTTTCTTGTCAATATTGAGATGCGGACTGCTAACAATCTATATAATATTCAATATCTTCTAAACGAATAAAGATATAAAAAAAACTTTCAAATATAAGTTGTTTCCCGTTAAATTCCCTATAATCAGTATTTGAACAAATTTTCTCTATCTAAATCGGTTTTACAGATATTTTAAATTCAAAACTTCTTTTTGCTATAACTTCTAAACTAGAAACATTTTTTTTGTCAAAATTACCACCAATCGATGCGCCTAAAAATTTTCAACAATTTTTTTCTAGCTCGCTTGGTTCAAAAGTTATTTACAATTGGAAAATTACACTTTTTATTTTTTTTTTTTATTTTCAAAAATTCATTATATGTTAATTGAAAGACGACAAATACACTCGTTTAATCAGCACTTTAATATCTTTTTCAGTGCGCGAAATGAGTTTTGTTGCGCGTGAGAATGTCACTTTCGGTCGAGACAAAAAAGTCATTCGATCGCGCAACAAAAACACGAATTTCGTATAAGAAATACAAACAACATTTTTTCTACAACTGTCAAAAAAGAATAATACAATAATTATTGATTTATTTAAGTAAATTGAAAGGAAAAAATCCAAAATAATATAAATTTGATGTGTTGTAATCAAGGAAACGTGAAAATGTTAGACAAATATTTTTTTTTTAAAACCAGAGATTATGAAATTTGACATTTTATTGAAAAAAAGTCATTCTTTTTGTTTAGCAAATTTGCTTTCCCACATTTATATACAAACTCATTTTTCTTAGAATATTCACTCTTTTAATGGATAATTACTATGAAGTCTCTGCCTTTCAATTTCTTCAACAAATTTCGTTTAATATGTTTAAATTCAGTAGCTGACTCAATTCCATTCTTTCACATACATACTTTAGTAATAATCTGTAATTTATCACTGAGCATTTCGTTGTGTATCATCACTTGGAAACATTATTTCTATTAATTAAAAATAAATATATCACTTTTTCACCCATTACTAATAATTTATGATGTAGTGAAAATCAGTTTGTCATAGTATTACCGTAAAGCGGGACGAGACTTGCAGTCAGTTTCGTATCGGTCTAGGTTTGGTCTCGTCTCGGACTCGAGCTGTTCTCGACTACCAAAATCTCGTAACGGTATCGAGACTCGACTTTTGAAGGTCAAATAATTATAACAATTTTTTTTTATAAATGAAATACTTAATAAATTCAAAATAATTTCGTAAGCTATTGATAAAAACAATTTTTTCTACGATCGTGCGAAAAGTGAATCATTATGTACTTATTTTCAGTGCAAAAAGTGATTCATGGTTAACAGTCAAGACGAGATGAGACAGAGTTTTGAGTCTCACGGAAATACTAGTTTACCAGCTGTTGCATTTTAACTCTGGTTCTTATTCTACAGTGAAACGCGTTATCATTGAGCTATTAAACCTATCTTATTATTTGTGATAGACAAAAAAATGGGATAGGTGGCTCAGTGGTATAAAGTCGGCCTGTGGATTTGGGAACCAGGGTTCAATTTTCACAGCCGACAAAAATTTTTTACTACTTTAAAACTATTCCTATGACTCTCCTTCCACTAACATCTTCGAGTACCGGCTGGTAACTATGCGCAAAATATATCACTTACCTACAACTCCTATGGTAGGGTGCCACATTTAGTAATGGCTAGAAGGTGTGATATATATATATATATATATATATATATATATATATATATATATATATATATATATATATATATATATATATATATATATATATATATTTGAAAAGGAAAATTTGGACATTTCAGCCGTTATTTTTTATTACTTTTACAACATTATGAACACTAATCATGTAATACTTTGTTTTAATCATACATTTTAGTTATTTAGAATATAATTGAATATATAACTATGTTTTGTCTCAGGTTCATTACATTTTAATTAACAACGAAACAAAGACAGCCGAAGGTGTGCTATATGAACGTAACGGTGTTCAAAAGATAGTGAAGGCGAAAAAAGAAGTTATTATTAGTGCGGGAACCATTGCATCACCTCAATTGTTGCTGCTTTCAGGACTTGGACCTAAGAATGATTTAGAATCTGTTGGTGAGTATCAATATGCACATAATTAGAATATAGATAAACTCAAGTGTTCAGCACAATTGACATTTCAAAGTATTACATTTAAATAAATGTGAGTGAACATTGATCTGGAATCGAAACAAAATTGTTATTTATGTATCAAGGGTCAGAAACGCTAATATCACCCGTGATACATACAAATTTTATGCACAATAAAATAACATTTAATTATATTTTCAAAAGATTAAAATATGTACATACGAGTAGGTTATATGTCAAAATGACATTTTGCAGAATCAAGTATTCATAATAAACAAAAATAGTCATTTTATTTATGTTTGTGACCCTAGGGCCAAAAAGAAGTGTTTAAGCCCGCTTTTTAGAGCTAAAACACATTAATTTCGGCCTGGTTGTGCATAAAATTAATTAAAAACCAAATACAGTTAAAAATATGACTTCAAAAAGTGCTGAAGTTTTATTTTAGTTTCATAAGTTATTTTCAAAACAACTTGAAACTTTGGGGTTGTGTATTTTTTTTTCAATCGTATCCAAATTATTTTAAAAAAGAATGCTTCAAATAAAATTAGTAAATAATTTAATTCTTCGTAGAAACAAATTTTCCTTAAATAAATCTAAAAACGTTTCACAGAGGTAAATATACAAAGATAAATGTTCAAGTTGTTTTGAAAATGTTATAATTTACTAATTTAAATATAATACTGATACTATACTCGTATTCGTATAATTATTTGGAAGTGAAGAATAGTAAGCAAGCATGGCTGTCTTAGGTCATGCAAGGGCAGTTGGGCACACAAAATTTGGGGCCCTTTTAAAAAAGTACAAAAAAAATGTGGATGAATATCAGTATGTAGTTTTATTTAATGACTTTATTGATTATTTTGGTTAACTTTATACAAATCAAATATAAGTGAAGTGATTACTACTCGTATTTTGAGAATTGAATTACGTTAATGATGATAGTTTCTTCCGGGATTTCTGTTGGGCAAAATCTTCTATTATGTCCTCAAAGTTCTTTTAAATATTTTAAAGTTATTTTAATATTTGTATAAAATTTGTAGGTTTAATTAACAAATTTTAAGTTATATTTTTTTTAGATTTAGTAAAATTTTGTTCATTGTTTAAAAATTATTTAGAAGTCTCATTTGGTTTTCGATTTACATTTAAATTTAAAAATTTTAAGACAATTCTTGGCAAAATTGCATTAATAATTGAGCTCCTCTATTTTTCGTGTGAACGGCGACCTTGGAATTTTGAGGCCCCTATCAAGCCAGGGGCCCCGGGCTCGTGCCCCATGTGCCCTTATGGTAAAGACGGCACTGATAGTCAGGCATAGTAGGTATCAGAAAATTTTTGCTGTTACGTGTACACTGTACATTATCACTGTACTTAATTAAAAAGTGCATTTTTTGAAATATACACAGATAATTTATACTCAATTGTAGGAGTTGTTGTTTATAATCGCTACCTATTTTCATATTATTTCGCATGAATTATTTTGCGACATATTTACGACAGAAAAAAAACCAACGGATAATCCTCAAGGTAAATAATACATTATTATTTTTTTTACGAAAATGGGACATTAAGATAAACAATTCCTATTTCGTAAACAAACATGTAATAAATATAGTTTCTCGAATGAAATATAAGAATCTAACGATAGATATGTAGTTAGCAAAAAATCAGAAGATGTTAAGTGATCCTGTGCTGCGGAGCCAAGTTTTAACATATTTCAATTAATGGGCTCTTATACGTATTTTAATTTCTTTTTATGAAACTACATGATAAATTATGTCGATGAGTGAAAATGCAGGTTGAAAATTCGGTATATTAGAAGTGATATGATTTTTTAAAGTTTCAGTGGTACTTAACTTGCTTCACTCAAAAAGCGCAAATACTACATGATTAAATTCTTGAAAAATAATCTTACTATGTCGAAAATAATATTTTATAGCAGTAGAAATTCCAAGAAAACGAAATTAAATTATTGTAATAAATATATAACCTGCTAACATGTACATACCAGCAAACGATGAACAGTTTTAAAAACAGTGCCGAGATGTTACAGTTAGTTACGTTCTACTCCGCATATGTCTCTTATTTACAGCGCGTAAATACTTGTGGCCATTGCGAATCTTCCGAACTTGAATGTCACCATATTTTTAATTGCTTATATCTTTGATGTTGAACTAATTTTTTTAACTAATAGCCATTATTCAGTATGTTTTTATCCTTCATTCTTGTTATTTCGATTATGGTACAGGCGCCCATTCAATGAAGGGATTTATTAAATATATTTTTATTAAGCTCATAGAGGCAGCACCGTTTATCGCAGTTCCATGAACAATGGCCGATAGACTTGATTGGTATTTTCAGTTAAAATAGCATAATTAAGTTTACGAAATTATTGAGATCAGAGATGACAACATATCCGAAAAAAATTTTAACTGCTTCATTTTAGAAATTATTGTTATCTGGCGTGCCACAGTTCTTCATGGTGCTTGTAAAACTATTGTGTGTTTTTTTTTTGAGCATATATACATTTGATTTTGATAAAAATGTGTACTTATAATACCTACTTTAACATAGACAAAATTTGTTGACAATACTCGGAAGAGTTTTTTTTTTGAGAGTTGATTTCGAAAAAATTAAAGAATTATAAAGTAAAAAGTAAAAATCTAAGGCTAAGATATAACTAAGAAAAAATTAAACCCCTAAGCCTTAATAAATATAAAGATAAATCTAAATACGTATTTCGAGAACTAAGTTCTCATCATCAGTAGACGAAGCAAGGGAAGAAACCAAGATTACACGACTTGTGAACCAAACAGTTTGGTTCACAAGTCGTGTAATCTTGGTTTCTTCCCTTGCTTCGTCTACTGATGATGAGAACTTAGTTCTCGAAATACGTATTTAGATTTATCTTTATATTTATTAAGGCTTAGGGGTTTAATTTTTTCTTAGTTAAAGAATTGCTTATTAAATATTAAAATATATTTGTTTAATAAAGTATTATTATCATGGTTTTAATTATGATAAAAGTAATTTAAAATAAGTATAAGCATAAAATATTTCAGGTCGGTAATTTTTTTTTTACAAATTTTCATTTTATTTTAGGAGTGTCGGTTATTCGCGATATGCCTGGAGTTGGTCAGAATTTAAACAACCATGCTTCTACAGAAATTTTCTTCAGAATAGGAAGTGATTTTTATACACAACAGTTGAACGACGAAACTTTGCAAGAATTTATTGATGATAGGAAAGGGCCCCTTACATCTACAGGGCTGTCCCAGGTAAATAATACTACTACCTATTTGTATGTCTGATGTTTACATGGAATTAACACGAACTGAATTATATTTAAAAATAGTGTATGCGTTTGGTTGTTTCCGATCCTAATTGTGAACTATAAACGAATTTTAGTTTTCTAATCCTTAGCCAATTTAGCAACCAATATTTTTGCACCTCTTCAGCTCAAATGATTTCATCGATTGTAGTGATTTTTTTTTCAGGATTTAAAGAATGTTTGGGATCAGTGCCTTTTGAGTATTTCAGAATTTTTTAAAGTATAGTACCCATGAAATTAATTAATAACTTTTCAAATTTTCATGATCGAAGAATGCACGTGTTGCTATGCATTTGCAATTTGACCATGAGCTTTACGTTTACGTAAACAACTTTCTAGACAATTATTTCAATTTCTAGACAAGTTAGAGAAATTTCGTAAATTGATTTAGGTATTAAAGGATTGAGGATATGTGTTTTGAGCTATTTTCAATTTATTTCGTGTTTATATAAAATATTTTCTAAGATAAAACTTTAGTTTAGGTTAAGAAATCATAGTTTTGAGAAAAACAAGAAAAACTGTTTTAAATACTTATTTTTAAAAAATATAAAAGTGGAACTCGCAGAAATGATGTCCGAAGGATTCTTAGTAGTTTAGCAAAATGTTTTCGGAAATAAAACTTATATTTTTGAAGCCCTACAGTATCCAAAATAGAGCGGCGCAAATGTAATCCATTAATCACTGAGCGTTGGGCCCCTGAAAAAGTACATCACCATATTAAATATGAATAGGAGTATTTTTCTGGTAGACTTTTTCATATTAAAAATTTACTTATACAGATTGGAAAAAATTTAATGTTACATTTTTAAGTAAAATGGGCCACTACTATGAGGCAAGTCTATTAAATGTAAAATTTTACCGAATCATACTGCGTTTTATGTCATATAAAAAGGCTTCAGAAGATTTAGAAGAAATAAAAAAAAAATTGAAGTTTTACGATCGTCAATTGTTTAAAATATAAAGTATTCTGAGTCATTCCCTCTATGGTATCATTTGAAAAAGCTTTGGCAGAACTTAGGGAATTATAAAAAAATTAAACTTGATGATCGGCAATTGTTTCGACCAATATAGTATTCCGAAACATATTGTGTGTGATATCATATGAAAGGGCTTTAGAAGAGCTGACGTGCAGAATATTTAGTTTTTCGATCAGCAATAGTTTTAATTTAATATACTCCAAAATCTTTTATGTTTGATATCAAATAAAAAGTCGTTTGAAGGGCTAGCATGCAGAATTGCAAAATTTTTGTTCAGCAATTGCATTAGTTGAATTGCTTTAATACCTACCATATTTACTACAATCTTACAGAAGTGAATCCTACCTGTGTCCGTGGAGCCTTGCGTGAATATTACTCGTTCATATACTAAAAGTGGTGAAAGTTATATGTATAAAATGATTCTTCACGGCCAGTTGCCCATTTCTTGAGTCTATACGGTTTATACAATTAAATCGAAATTGTTTGTTGGATAGAAGAGATTTTTGATAGTCTAACATTTTTGTGCACATGATGTGCGAGAAATCTGGAAAAAATGAGCAAAATCAACTAAGAGTGTGGACGCTTTGAAATTTTTAAGAAAAACATTTATTTTTATTTTTGTCTGTGGACATGTTGCATTTTTAATTATAAATTACTTCCATATTATTTTTTTTAGAGTACTTTTGAAATATTTTACATTTATTGGAGAAATGAGGGGACATTTTTATTGTAAGTACATATTTCAAATATGTGTATTCAAAATATAAAATTCAGTATTAAGTTGTCTGTATTATAAATATTGTCAGGGGTCGGTATTACAGAATCAGCTTGGCTGAGAATATGAAAATGCAAGTTATTTATAGCAAGGGTTTAAATAAAATATAGTATATTTTTGAAGAAATATGTCGAGCATATTGATAAAAAATGGTGACTGACTAATTGTCAATTGTTCTTCTCGAAGGTTATTAATAAATTATAGTGTTTGATATTAAATTAAAGAATTTCATGAGATATTTCAAGCAGAATATTATTTTTCTACAAAGCTGATAGAAATGTACAAAGTTTGGTATTATATTAAAGATTTTTGATGAGAGATTTCGACTGATTATCAATTGTTTTTGCTTAAAGTAATTAGAAATCAATCGTGTTTGGTATCAAACTATAGGGTTTGAATAGTCATTTCGCAGAGAATTATTAAAAATTGTGATCAACTGATTATCTATTGTTTTTTCTAAAAGTCATTAGAAATGTATCGTTTTTGATATCAAATGGTAGTTTTTAATAAGAGATTTCGAACATAATGGTGAAGTATTGTGATAGACTGGTTTTCAATTGTTTTTCCAAAAGTCAATAGAAACCTATCGTGTTTGGTATTGAATTAAAGATTTTGATGAGAATTCGAGTAGGATAATGAAAACTTATAATCCATTGATTATCAATTGTTTTTCCTAAAAATCATTAGAAATCAGTCGTTTTTTGTAACAAATTATAAGTTTTGAAAATAGATGTTCAAAAGAATAGACCAGAATTTATTATAAATTGTTTTTACCCACAAGTCATTGGAAATATACCAGCCATGGATTGGTAGGTAATCCTTTTCTAATAATTAGTAAACAGTATTAGTACTCGACTAGGAGGTGTATAAAGTAATAAGTCTAAAATAATTGTTTACTTTAGATTCCACGGAGCTTAGAGTGTGGGTGTGATTGCTAATAATTGTCTAAATTGAAAGGCTGGGAAAACAATTTTTTATTGCATAATTGTTCCAATTACAATATAAATACAAGTAAATTTTCCTTTTTTTTTAAATACAAAACGTGACTATCTTTATTTACTCTTCTTTGTTAACGTTATCAATAACCTTAATTTTTGGTATATTAGTGTAAGATATTATAGATCGATTAAGATTTACTTATTTTTTTTATTTAATTCTAATATCTTTATAAATTGTTAAGTTTGCTTTCAGCACTTATGTTTGATATTTAAATTCGATTGAATATATTTTCTCTATTGTAAAGGATTTGCATTCATAGGTAACTGGATTCATCTGGACAAATGCATCAGATTCTGATCCAAGACCTGATATTCAAATTTTCCATGCTGGGTTCATGGCTAATTGTTCAATGTCGGGACAATTAGGCGAAACGGTATCTGCAGGACACAGAATGTTCAGGTTTGTGCAGAAATGTAAAAATAATAAATAATGTATATATTCTATTAAATAATTCAATAAAATTATTAATACCTTATGTCTTTACTTTACAGTATCTCACCAACTTTGCTGAATGCGAAATCTGTTGGATACATTAAATTAAGAGATCAGTTCCCAACCTCGAAACCGATCATTTATGGAGGATTACTAACAGTCCAAGAAGATCTTGATAGATTACTGGCTGGTGTAAAGTAAGTATCTTAATAATAAATAAATACAAACGTCGATTTTGTAAAAAATTGTTGAACGAATATTCGGTCGCAAAAGTGCACGGTGTACATGCAATCCAAATTCCGTCAAACGGTGGCGAATGCATCGTAAAGAGAGAGGGAATTTTGTCATTAGCCATCAAGTTGAGCTAAAGCAGTTGCACTTTTTGTGGGGTTTAGCAGAACAAGCCGACGATGATGATGGTCCACCTTGTCTGAGGTTCTTCGACGGACCCTAGATTCTGACTGTCGGCTCTCTAAACCTGACTGTAGCGACTATTTAAATGTAATCTTGCTAGTGTTGCAGTCTATACGAGCTACTATATCACTGCGTGATTTAGCGCCCTAACGCATATTCACAATACAGTCTTTCTCAAATTCACTAATTTGTTTATTTGAGGTTTTCGCATTTATGACTTGATCAGAACCAAATTTCAACTGAATTATAATAATTTTGCAGAAATAATTTATTGCGCTATAATTTTATTTGAACCTGTCGGCCTCATTTGGCAATTATACATTTTAACCCTCTGTGTTAAATTTAATGCATTTATTCTATAACTTTTTGGTGTTTTTTTTGTAACAAGTCACAGTAAGCACATTCTTAGTGAATACGATTAAGTAAATTAGAATATGTTGTCATGAGGTCAGTTATTCAAAATAATATTGTTTTATGTATTAGCTAATTCTTTGCTGATTTAGTATTTTGGAGTAATATATAAATAGGTTACCATTCTGACTCAACAATTAAAAAACATAATTAATGTTTTTTTGTATATTGAATAAAAATGACAAAAATAATTATAATAATAATAGTATTCACTGTACATAAAATATTTGAGTTCAGGATATATACGAGTAAGTACGTACTTATATCTTCTTTTTTATTTTGGCATTTCCTTTGTAAGTAGAAAGCAGATAACGTTAAAATTTAATCATTAATGACTGGAAATACTGTTATATTCTAGTTCCTAAAATAATTAAATTAAAAATAATTGTAAGAACTGAACAATTTACAATAAACCTTATTCAAGTCGTTATTTGAATTTTTCTGTTAATAATTATTTAAATGTTAATTTATCCAGTAACTGTATTTTAAATAATAATATAATATCCTCCTGATTGTGTAATCAATTACTTTAACTATGATATAATATTCTTCTTTAGCAAAACGTTAAGCATTGTGCAGACGAATGCCATGAAATACAAGAACGTATACCTGGATCCGTCGCCTCTCAAAGCCTGTGAAACTTTGCAATCTAACAGTTACGAGTATTGGGTATGCTACATCGCCCACAAGACTAACCCCGAGAATCACCAGGTCGGCACGTGTCGTATGGGCGCAGTCGACGATCGTAAGTAGCAAAACGAGAATTGTATTTTAAATTTATGACTTTGCATTATAGTATTTCCGGAATAAGCTGGCCGGTGCTTATAGTATAACGAGGTCGATACATTTTCCTCGCATTTAATTTTTTTTTTTAATTTAAAATAAATCTGAACTAAATATATTTTTTTATTAAAACTGGAGACATTTTTCGATATTTCACAATTTTAGGCATGCTCTACTGTTGTACGTGCAATTACAATTTATTGTACTATTTTGGTCTAAGAACTTGTAAAAATTGTAAAAGTAACTTGATTTAGTTATCGTCTCTGTGTGTTACCTAACATTTATTTTGAATGTTTATGATTGAGATTTAGATTGACTCTTGTCTGTTATAAACTGAAAAACTGATTTTTGATTACAGCAAAGGCCGTAACTGACAGCGAGTTACGCGTGATCGGTATTAAGAACCTGCGCGTAGCGGACGCATCGGTGTTCCCGCGCACGCCGAGCGGCAACCTGCAGGGACCTGCCATCATGGTAGCAGAGCGCGCCGCCAGCTTCATTAACGACACATGGCGAACCTCTGACACCAAATACTACTGATACTTCAGTTTCCGTCTTTAGTACTGAACCGTTTTAAAATTGGTTACAAAAATGATGATGTTTTATTAAATTTAACGTTTTGTTAAGTTATAATGTATTTATTTTGTTGTTATATTTAAATGTTGTAAATAATAGTGACTAAATATATTCAGAGCAGATACATAAAACTGTTGTTTTTTGAAATACGAGTATTCGTTATTCTACAAAATCTTAAACTGTTGGTAATTATTGTTTATATTTTTGAAGTAAAGTCAACCTAATACAAGATTGTAATTTTTAATAATACTAATAACTGCACATGGCTCCATCTCACTAACATATTTGGAGCCGTGATAATAATAATAATATAACTTTATTGACAATCAGTCAATGGCGAGGTTCAGCTAAAAGCTGTTATTCCACCTAACCATACAAAATAAGAAAAATAATACAAAGTGTGTAATAAAGACGCCAACAAATTTAAACAAAATCAACTTATTCACTTATCAACAAGACATAATATGTTAAAATACCAAATTCTAAATGCTAGTCAAATTATCCTTAACTACATAGTCATAATAATGTTAGTACAATAGCGAAATATAGTTTTATCTTATAATCTGAAAGTACATTTTTGATATGAGTTTTAAAAGAATTTAATGACAAAGATTTCAAAAAGTTTGGAATGTCGTTGTAAAGTGATGGAGTCAGATACGAAAAAGAACTTTTAAATTTCGAGTTATTGAAAGCAGGTACAGCATATAAATCTTTTCCGCGTAACGTGTAATTATAATTTTTCTGAACTAGTTTTCCAGATAAATATGAGGGAGTGGCAGTAAGTCTGATCTTATGAATGAGACAGAGATACGATCTTTTAACTTGAATATCAATATCATCCAAACCAGCAAGGTCTCGGTATCTCGAAATATGGTTATATTTATGAACATTATAAACGAACTAGTAGAGTGTTTTAATAAGCCAGATATAATATGGGAATGTAATAATGGACATAGGCTTAAGTTGTACTAATTTAATGTAGATTCAATGACAACGTTTCGGTCAAGCTTAGATATGTCACCATGGATGAGACATGGGTCCACCACTACACGCCAGAAATGAAACAGCAGTCCAAGCAGTGGGTGGAAGCCGGTGGTTTAGCGCCAAAGAAAGCGAAGTCGATCGCATCTGCCGGAATTGATCCTGTTAATTGATTACCTTGAAAAAGGTAGAACATTTACAGGCGAATATTACTCCAACCTTCTTGACCAGCTGGATGCCAAAATTCGCAAGAAGAGGCCTGGCTTGCAGATGAAAAAAAAATCATCTTTCACCAGGACAACGCACCTGCACACAAGAGTGCGTTGGCGATGGGAAAACTGCGGGATTCGATCCCATACTTGAAGAAATTTGTTTCTCACTTCCGGGAAGGAATATTGATGTTGGAGAAACGCTGTAACCCTCCCTCATTCAAAGGAGAATTAACAAATAATTTGAGTGAGTTCTTGTCAGACCGGAGAAAGGACAAGTACTAGGGTTTGTTGGAAATAAGTATGTACTTACAATTTGGTATAACAAACAACAATGATTTATTTACATTTAATTTATTTAGGAGTAAGCGTGAGTAATTTGAGATGCTTTATGCATATGTTAAGTACGTTGAAGAAATAAGATGAATGATAAGCGAATAGGATGTAATTGATGGTTTGTTGTGTGATGAATAATTTCGAGTGTAATAAATGAATTAGTTTATATGGAGTCATGGGCGTCCACAGACATTTTTCCAGGGGGGGGGGACGCAAAAAACTCTCAGATATACATAAATTTTTAAAATATTTTTTTTACATAACATAAAGACAAATACATATAACAAATAGATAAAAAAATATTTAAATTTGTGAAATAAATTACTAGTTTTTTGTCGTCTGGGTTTGAATTAAAAAGGAAGAACAATGTTCTAATAACTCCTCCATAAATTGACACCATTTCTTCAATAAAATCCGATTTAGCAGTTTTACAGTTTCTATTTTCTAATATTTTGTTACTGTGTATACTTAATAAACATAGATTACGATAGGGAACATGTCGCTAGCTGGCCATAAGAATACCGCTGAAAATTCAGTTTCAGCTTGAATTTATTATCTTTAAACTTATAATTTAATTTTTATTATATTATATATACATATACAGGTTGGTGACCGCGACTCTCGAACATAGGACTTTAACATGTAAAATTATATTGTTTTAATTTCCTGTTTCCTAATTATATAAAAGAAAAAAGCTTAAAATAAAAGTTTTAGGGCATAAAATACGAAATTAATTTTGCATGTTTTGTAACGGCACAAATTAGATCTGAAAATGACTAAAATTGTCTCAAAAGCTATGAAATTGAAACAAAATTACACAAATGTTTCAATTTCATGCCTATCGATAGATTTGAGGCAATTATCGTCATTTTCATAGCTAATTTGTGTTTCTGTTTTTTGGGTTAGTTGCAGAATTTTATGCCCTAAAACTTTTATTACAAACTTTTTTGCTTAAAATATTTAGGGAAGCAGGAAATTACAAAATTATAATTTTACATGTTAAAGTATTATGTTCAAGAGTCGTGGTCACCACCCTAGTTAAAACCCAGGGGGGCGAGGGCCCCTGCTTGTTCCCCTCCTGCGGACTTCTATGTATGGAGTGATTTATGAATGTGGTTGAAGTGAGGGTGGTATGCTTGGATGATAATGTTTGACGAGGGCTGATTGTTTGATGAGTGTGATGAGTGAATGTTTTATGAGTGATTTTAGGGTTCGTACTACCCCATTTGTTGGGATATAGCGTGTAGATATGTATGTAATTTAATAAAAGGTTTCTTTTGCGCTGACTTTTTGGAACATACACTTCACTCACAACTGTGACTAACTTTACTCTTCTCTTGATTCTTGTGATTCTTTCTTTTACTACATGGTTGATGTTGTTGAGATCATGCTGAACTCTACCGTGTACCCTACTTTTACTCTACTCTGAATGCATGAATACTAACCTTACGCTACTATATATAATTATAAAAGTACTAAGTCAGCAAATAGTTAGCTACTTACGTCAAACAATATTATTTTTAATACCTGACCTCATTACAACATAACCTAATTTATTCAATTATATTCACTAAGAATGTGCCGACTTTGACTTGTTACAACGCTGGACCAAGTGTGTTGAAGTCAAGAGAGAGTATGTAGAAAGATAAAATAATTTTTAACTGAAAATCGCAGTCTTTCATTGCTAGGTCGAGAATTTTTCACCTTATCCTCGTAATTAAACTGTGTCACGTCGTCAAGATGTTGCTCTACGTAGACATGGCTCAGTCCACTGTTATAATTTCTACAGAGTGATCAAAATGAATTGTTTCAGTTGACAATACAATTCAGGAGATCTTTTTATTCCTGAGTTGGCACAACGCTAGGTAAAGGCGCAAATACTAATATACGTATAAACTTATATACCACTGAAAGGCACAGAAAAACTGTATGGCAGACATATATCTCTCTCCTTGAGCTAAAACAAATTTCAATGCGCAAGCGCCACTTAAGATCGTTTGTGTTGGTCAAGACTCTTTAGGGAAAGGGAATTTCTTGTTTACATCGCGTGGAAAATACATTCACGCTCGTCATTTCAATGTTACTGTGAACTCTTCTTGGAATATAATATTTTATAATGTTATTCAAGTAATCCTTTATACAGATATTCGAGTAACATATTTTCTTGATCTATTACAAATGTTTCTCCTAATATTGAAATAATCTTTAAACAGTTATTAAGGCAACTCAGTTTCTAATCTTTATTTAGTCTCTTCTTAAAATATAACCTTTTATCCTTTTGTACTATTATTCAAGTAACGGATTTTCCTAATCTTTTACCGGTGTTCAACACATTGTTTCACCTATTGTGTAAATTTATTCCTTGTACAACTACAAGACGTAAAATTAACAGAGAGTAAAAAGTAAAGCGATCTTGTCCGTCTCTTTCTCATCCACTAAGGGCAGACTATAGCTTTCTCTGTCAAATTAGAACACAAACCAGAGCAACGGATGCACCACCACCATGTGTAGGAATTCCCATCAGAATCCAACGAACGAATAAGCATGCATAAATTTCACCCCGCCAAGTCACTCCGAATATTTGGGAATTGCACGCGGCAAATAAGAGAGAGGTACACGATCCTGGAGGAACGGTTCGCTCACTCTGATACAAGCCAAATGTTATTTTCTGTTCTTTAGCACGCCAAGACGAGGCTAGCGAATAAAAGTAACGTAAACAACGGTGTATTCTTCGAAATATGTTGTGTTTTCTGTTTATCTTAGGATAATGCCCTCTGACCGCCGTTCAATCGAGGTTCGAAGGGATGTTCTTACCTGTATAAAAAAGGCCGATTTTCACCAGGAACGGTACCTTAGTTCCGACCAGGGTCAGCTTCAGGGCAGATGCAGTTTGACTATTTGAGATTGTTGCACGTTCTGTTGGTCATATCCTCAAAGTTCAGGTGCGATTTGACTATATTGGTTGTCGCACGTTCTGTAAGATTGCTGTTATTAACAGCACCGGCTCTTGCAGTTTGACTAGTCTAGTTCACCTGCGATTTGACTATTCGTGACTGTCGCACGTTCTGGGAACTCATCATTTGTATCATCAATGTATTATTATTATAAGGGCGAGGATTCACGACCTTTTAAGTTGTAGAAATTATATCACAATTGGCAGGCTTAGTAAAGTGCAATAAATTCATATTGTGTATTTGGGGACTATTTACCCAGAAATTATCGAGTGATGAATTATTTCGTTACATGCATATTGAATGTGAAATGATTTTCGCACTGACATATTTTTGAGTGAGTAATATTTCCTCACTAGCATACGTTTTCCTCCGACCGTCACTCCGGTGGCACTCGGTGGTCTTCACGACGTCTCTGGCGAGCCGCTAGCCCGCACGAAATAAATAACATTTAATCAGTTACAATGTTTAATTTCTCTACTTTCTTTTAACCTATCACATTCACGACTTCAAAATAAAGAAACTGGTCAATATAAAAATCAAATAAACACAACGCATTATTATTATTATTAAATTTTAATACTAGACGATTGCCGCGTCACACTATCAGTTATACTTATCTCAACTAAATTTTTAATTTCACTTTCCATAAAACCATATTTACGTATAGTTTTGTGTTATAACTCTCCGTATTATCTTATCGCATAATAAATAATTTGAAATAATATTATTCTACCGCTCTCAATATAAACTTACACAGCGGGAACGTTCCCGTTGATACCTGAAATAACTCGATTTAAAATAACTTGGGTTATTACAACTCAGGTTACTTTTACGTTAACTCGAAAGCAGCATGTACGATATTCTCATTTATTATTAATCCATCATAATTATTATTCTTTTAATACGCTATTTTTATAAATGGGAAAAATTACATACCGTCTTATTATTTCATATATTCAAATAAACCGCCATTTTTGTAACTACAACTTTTGACACTGAATGTACCGATGATAATAGCGACCACCGAAGACATTCCTCTTAGTGTTTTACTTTGGTTTTTCGAGCTCTACAATAAAAGAAAAAATAGGACAATATAATCGATAATAACACCATAATTTTAGAAATTATAACATAATTTTAACTATTTTATAAATGTTTTATAAATTGATATATTTTTGATAAATAATAATTTAAAAGGTAGAGAAAAAGACATGATAACAGGGAATATGAAGTATAAAATAGATTTCACACCTTCGCTACTCAATGCATGTATTAATTGGTGTACGAGTACATGACATACATTTTATATACTGAGTTTATAATGTGATAAATAGTGTGAACAGTGGTAGTTGTGACATCATTGGTCTCTTGGCTCCGCTGAATAGCTCTACCTCTCGACCACCTCCTCTTGGTCACACCTGCATTACAAAATACAACATGTCATTCCCATCTCGGTCAATGTTCATTGTTACATTTCAATTAGTGCTACAAGGTTCTAAACACGTAGCAAGTCCTTGATCTAAGGATATACCAGACATCCTATGGATCTCAAATCCAACCGAAGTTGTTGACCTCATTGTTGCGAGTATTTAGTCTCGATTATTGACAGAGTGTTTCACCTCAACCAGTGCTGGAAGGATAAGGTTCTAGGAACGATGCAAGTCCTTGATCTGAGATTGTCCCTGACATCCTGTGGCTCCTAGATCCACCTGAGATCTCTACCCTTATTTTTGCGGGTATTTAGACCCGAGGTCCCAGACCATATTGTTGCGGGTATTTAGACTCGAGGACCTAGATCTCATTATTGCAGGATTTAGACCCGATTGTTGCGGCCGTGGATGTCCCAGACAACCGTGTGGATCCAATCCACACGAAGTCCCAGACCTCTTCGGTGCGGGTATTTAGACCAGATTGGTGTGTATTTAGACCAGAGAAATAGAGTAGTGGGAGAAGGCTCTTGGACGACTGCGCATCCAATTTTCAGAGAACGCTATGGGTGCGGCCATTTTGAAGATCGCTGTGTGTGAGGCAGTGAAATAAAGTAGAGAGGGAAGACTCTTGGATGAGTGCGCATCCAATTTTCAGAGAACGCTATGGATGTAGGTGTGGCGATTTTTAAAGTTGTTTTGTATGAGGTGTACACGTGTCTTTGTTTACATTTAGAAGATTGCGAAAAATAATTAAAAGATATACTACAATTTTACAGGGTACCTTAGTACGACGACAGCTTAATAAATTAATTTTTTTTAATCACCAATAATTAAAATAATAATTTTTACGATATATATATTTTCTAAATATATTAAAATATACTACTTTTGTGTGTCACATTTATTTCATAATAACCTTACTTTTTAAATAATAATAGGCGTATTCCATTTGCCATTTAGATCAGATCTAACTTACGTTTACTGAACCAGATCACTTATTTATTTCGCTGGATTACATCGTTGACTTTATTTCCAGTACTAGAATTACTGATTCTAATTTACTTTGAAGTAATTCACCTCAATAAGTGCATCAGTTTGCTTAATTTACTTAATTTAGTCATAATGTCTAATTTATCTGAATTGATTTAAATGAACCAAGTGGCAAATGAAATACAGCTAATATAAAACACGCTTTATACTTCGAACAAATAAAATAATGTTGATATTTTGTTGCATTTAACGTTTGCATGGTGACATGAAGTAAAATTTTATGTTTTTTAAATTTATTAATAGTATATTACGCAACAAGTTTACATAAATTATTTGTTATTTAGTTAAAATATTTTTCGCGGCTCATGAGGCTTAGCCGTACTGAATTTTTAAATTTCCCGCATCAACCTATCTTCAAAATGGCGGTCTTCAATTTTACAAGGTTCGCGCAGCTTCAAGCGTCTTCTCCCACTACTCTATTTCTCTGATTTAGACCCGGTAGTAGCAGGTCCCCGACCTGATCACTGGATCAGTACTGTTGTATGCGCTGAAGACTGTTAAACACAAAAGAGGAGGCATTTTAATTACACAGGTAAATTTCCCGCTGTGGTTATTTTTATACAGCCAATGACGGATGCGCAGATGTCTTTGCAGTGGCAGTGCGGAGAGCCCTCAGTACGGTCCTGTATATCACCACTACCTGAATAGCAATTGCAGTACGGTCTCAAATGCCTCAACCTGGCGGAGGGACATCAGTACTGGAGACCGATTCTACCGACTGGCTTGACGTCATTTCTCGTCGCTACCGATAGTGTAGCCACCAAGCGGAATAAAATGTAACTTATGTGTGATGTCATTATTAGCGACTAGACGTTTTCTAGCGACTAAATGTTAGCAACTGCTTTGGACTAGAGATGGGAATTCTAGTTCATTTGAGTGAACTAGTTCATTCGTTCTCGTTCACCAAAAAGATTAGTTCACTGAACTAGTTCATTAGTTCACTTTCGTTCACGAAATTTTTAAGACTATGATGAACTAAAATCGTATTGTATTGTGATTCACGAGCGAGAACATGTAAACTTTTAGGATCTGGTTCTAGTATAATTTGACAGCAAGTATGAAAGATGAAAAAAATAAAAAACAAAATAGGTTTTTTAAAGTTGAATTTTTAAATAAATAAAAAATACACATATAAAATTATAAAAAAACAACAATAAAGACAATATAAATACGAGATACGAAAATATCTAAAATAAGAGCAAATGAAAGAAATTAAAAATTACTATTTAAAAATAATATTTGTGACACGAACGAAGTATGAAGTAAGCTCCTCTAGTAATTAGTCTCGTTCGCTTGTTCTTCGTTTTCGATTCGACCTCATCGGCCGTGCCGTCGTGGTGGTGAATCATATCCGAATATTTCGCAGTGAACTAGTCTTTAATAAACTCACGAACTAGTTCGTGTCGTTCACTATAACGAATAGTTCATATGAACTAGTTCGTTCACGAACTACACACCTCTACTTTGGACCAGTCTAAAAACGTTGTAACTGCTACATTCGCGGATGATACCGCTATAATTGCCACACACAAAGACCCGATTATTACATCCGAGAAACTTCAAATCTCCATTGACAAGATACAAAAATGGGCTGCTAAATGGAGAATTAAAATAAACAAAAACAAGTCCACACATGTTGTATTTACAAACCGAAAAGTAACGTGCCCTCAAATTGAAATAAACGAAGAACCACTAGAAAATAAAGAAGAAGTTACATATCTGGGTACGAAGTTAGATAAAAGACTCATATAGAAAAATCACCTAAAAGCAAAGAGGAAACAGTTAGACACAAAGGTTAAAAGGATGTACTGGGTATTAGGTCCCAAATCTCAACTCTCACTTGAAAATAAAATCTTATTATACAAAACAATGATCATACCAATATGGACCTATAGCATCCAACTGTAGGGATGCGCAAAGAAATCAAATAAGTACATAATTCAACGATTTTAAAGTAAAACTTTACGAATGAACGCTAACGCACCCTGGTTCGTTAATAACCACACTCTACACAATGACCTTAAACTCAAATACATCGATGAACAAATACAGCAGCAAGCCAAAAGTCACGAAAATAAATTGTATAACCATCCAAACGAACTTGCTATAAATCTTCTGAACAACGAGGATGACCTCAGACGACTCAACAGAATCAAGCCCCTAGACCTAGGATTCATCAATTGAAAAATTGTATTAATTTAAACCCAAAGCATATTAAAGGGGAAATATATTGGATATTTACCTCCTGCATGTTATATTTATAAATATATAAAATTTGCTGGTTGGCTTGTAAGGCCAGTTGTAAATGTAATTATGTTATAATAAAAAAAAAAATGTGTAGAGCTGTTTGTTCATGCAATGAATCATTAGTTAGATATTCTAATAGACTCTGAAGAAACAAATGTCCATTTAATTATGGCAGTAAGTTGAGCTGAATCTAATTTTAGTTTCGGGTCCAAGCAGTGTGACACGAAAACTCTAAAACTATCGCTTACCTTCTTATGTACAGTATTAATATTAGTATGTATTTCGGGATTTGAATCTATGTGGTGATGTCCCTAGGTGGACTATTGGAACACATATTACTAATTTTACTTTTATATTGCCACGTTTTACTTTACTGTACTGTGTATTACCAGTCAACCCGCGTAAGCCCTTGTTACATCTCCTAGTCGGTGACCGATAGCTTCGGGGATGCCAATTTAATATGTGTTGAGAAGTAAGTATCACATTTAAGGAAATTGAAGCGAGAAAATTTTCACTTGAGTGGTTGGCATCACTTGCGCCTGCTAACTCAATCGCCGCTCATCGACTTCAGCCATCTTTTTTCATGTTGAACGCCGTAAAATTGTGACATGCAAATAAAGTCTCGTTTTCGGTCGTGATATAAAGCTGTAATACGTGACATCGTCAGCTACTAGGCAAGAGCAGTCATCAGGCCGCATATTCATTTATTGGGATTAGGAGGTAAGCAACAAATATTATTAAAACGTCGTTTGAGTATCTGCGTACAAAACGAGATACTCAATATTCAAATCAGGAGTGCACAAACTTATTCTATATTGTTTTTTTAGGCGCCTCCTTTTATACCCTATATTTTGAGTAAATAAATGTTTTGTTAGAGATTGGAATTTTTTTATTTCTCGACGAGTATCCACTACCACTGAACTGATGGAAATAATGCTCTGGAAGCATAAATGTATAAGTGAACAAACTAAAATAAATACACGTTAATTTACTGTCATCACTCAACTCCAACTCACTTTTTTTTTAATAATTATTTTATACATACTTGATTTTTACAAAATTAATTTGTAAACAGAAAATAAAATTATAATTCACAAAAATGTTGTAAATACTAACACCCCTTCTCAACAATTGGTGAATTTTCAAGTCCAATATTTTTGACATGTTTTGCTAATTTTATGCCATCCAAAGGTTTAGTTAACATATCAGCAATCATATTTTCAGTAGGACAATAAATAGCTGCTATCTTCTTTGCTGCTATTTGATCACGTACAAACTTATACTTTGTATCGATGTGTTTGGTACGCTGATGTCCATATTCATCGTGAAGCAACTTAATACACCCTTGGTTGTCTTCGTAAATTGGTATTGGTACTTCGATATTTTGATTGAATTCCTTTAGAACTCTCTCAATCCAGATAAGCTCGCGAGATGCCTCGGCGAATGCAACGAACTCTGCTTCAGTTGAAGACAATAAAACAGATGATTGTTTCTTGGTAGCCCATCCAATCAATGCTCCATTAAAAATGAAACAATAACCACTATTTGATTTTCTATCACTTGTGTCGCCAGCCCAATCTGAATCAACATAACATTTGAAACTTCCATTCTTATCTTTGTCACCTAATTTTAGTTTTAAATCTTTTGTTGCTTTTAAATATCTGAAGACTCGTTTAATTTCATTCCAGTCAGATATCTTTGGCTCACTGACTCGTCTAGCTAGAATTGATGTTGCGATGGCTATATCCGGTCGAGTATTCCTTGACAAATACAATAATGATCCAATTGCACTTCGATATATTTCTTGAGATTTAAATAATTCTTGACTTATTGTTTGACTTAAATAACCGGTGTTAATTGACGTTATCGAATCTTTCGCATCAGTCATATTAAATTCTAGAAGCTTGTTCATGATGTATTTTTCTTGATGCATATAAAATATACCTTGAGAGTCTCTCTCGAACTGAATTCCGAGATAGTATTGAAGATTATCAAGATTCTTTACAATAAATTCTTTGCTCATTTTTTCTTCAAAATTTTTCAACATTTCATCACAGGTTGATACTGCAATTATATCAACATAAATGGTAATATAAATGACATCTTTACCATTCAGTTTAGTATATAAACAGGCGTCGTTGTTACTTTGACAATATCCATTTTTCTTCATGACAGCATCAAACTTTTTGTTCCACTCGTTGGCACCCTGTTTCAAACCATACAAATTCTTTATAAGTTTACATACCTCATTATTGTTGCCAATTTCATAGCCTTTTGGTTGTTTCATGTAAACTTCATGAGATAAATCCCCATTTAGATATGCTGTTTGAATATCAAAATGTTTAACTTGCATTTTCATTTTGCCTGCTACTGCTAGAAGTATTTTTAATGTTGTTGGATTGCATACAGGTGCGAAAACTTCATCAAAATCTCGACCATATTTTTGTGAATAACCTTGTGCTACTAGTCGAGCTTTGAATTTCACTAAATTCCCTTTTTGGTCGGTTTTTGTTTTATAAACCCATTTGCATCCTATAACATTACTTCCCAGTGGGAATTTTGTAACTTTCCAAGTTCCAATCTTATATAGTGATTTTATTTCTTCATCCATGGCACGCTTCCACTGTTTAGCGTTTGGTCCATTCATGGCTTCATCATAAGAAATAGGATTCTTACTTATAGGTTCTGTAGTTAGTTGATTTAATTCTTCTATTAAACGAACTGGTGGTACACCTTTGTTCGGTCGTGTTGAACATCTTCTGTAATGTTGTATTTCTTGAATTTCTTTTTCTTGTGGATTCTTTTCGTACTGTTCTTGTACATTTGATTCCTCGTTGATATCAAGTTCTATTGTGGATTCTTCTTGTTTCTTTTCGGCTTCTGTGATGAATTTGACGTCACGACTAATTTTTATTTTATTTGTTTTTACATCTAGAAGTCGAAAACCTTTGGTTCCAAACTCATATCCAACAAAATACAATTTTTCTGCTGTGTTATCTAACTTCTTTCGTTGATCTTTTTGAATATGTGCAAACACAGGTGTTCCGAATTCATGAAAATAATTTAAATTAGGTTGATTACCATGCCAGAGCTCGTACGGAGTAATCTTCATATCTTTAATTGGTAGACGGTTTAGAACATGATTGGCGGTGGACACTGCCTCGCCCCAATATTGTTTGTGAAGTCCAGAGCTTGCCAGCATACAACGTGTCATCTCGATCAAAGTCCGATTCTTACGTTCAGCAACTCCATTTTGTTGTGGTGTCTTTGGTACTGTCAACTGGGTTTTAATTCCATTGGCTTTAAGAAAATTCCGCAGTCCTTCGTCTATATATTCACCACCTCTGTCCGATCGAATAACTTTCGGTACATTACCATATTGTGTTTTCATCATCTTGATGAATTCAATTATTTTGCTCGCTACGTCTGACTTTTGCTTTACTAAGTAAATATGTGAATATCTAGTGTAATCATCGATTAAAGTCAAAATGTATTGATTACCTCTTGGCGTTGGTAGCTGTATTTTTCCACATAAATCCGTATGTATTAGATCAAGTCTTTCTCTAGTTTTCTTTGTCGATTCTTTCGGGAATGGGTCCCGTGTCGCTTTATTTTGAAGACAGTTTTCACAAATATCAGTATGTTGACAATTCTTGATTTGCATATTGACTGCCAAATCAGTCATTTTCCGCACGTCGCTTAAATTTCGATGACCTAGTATTTTATGCCATTCGTGAATACATTTAGCTTTATTTGAATAAGTGGCGTTGAACACTTGATGCGCTTGATTTGATTTGTAGACATCATTTCTAGACTTTACGGTTAGTAATGTTCATTCATTTAGATTAATCTCACAATTTTCGCCCTTGAAAATTATGTCACATCCTCTTTTTGCAAGTTTTCCAACTGACAAAAGATTACATTGAAGTCCTGGTACGAACTGAACATCTTCAAGCTGTATATTACATTCTGCAGTTTTGAATTTTACTATGCCGATACCTTGAATTGGTAAGTTTCTGCCGTCAGCTAGTGTAACTGAATTTTTCTTTGATTTGTCCAGCTTTGTGAAATATTTTTCTTCGCTACACATGTGTGCTGATGCACCAGAGTCTACACACCATTCGAGTACATTGAATTCTTTTCGTTTCTCGACATTTAAACACACGAACATGTCATCATCTTTGCTTTCGTCATCATATTCAACAACATTAGCTTGTTTTTGATTCATGTTTTCCTTTTTCTTTTTCCAGGCCGCATATTTTCTACATTCATTCTTGAAGTGACCCGTTTTCTTGCAAAAATAACAAAGTTTAATATCTGTTCTAGGCATACCTTGCTTGTTGACCTTTAAAGCTTTTTCACTGCCATTTTCAGTTAAATTTTCAATATCCATGCGTCTCCTGTATTCCTCCATAAGCTTGCTTTTCACCATGTCCCTATTTAAATCTGTTTCCTGACGGGATTCTAAAGCGGTGATAAGAGTTCCATAACTTTCAGGTAGACTGGACAAATAAAATGCTACTGATAAAACATCCGCTAATGGCTCGCCCAATGTTGCTAATTCATCCATATTTTCATCCATAGCGTTGAGATGAGATTCCATGTTTCCCCCTTCTGGAAGTAACATCCGACATAAACGTCTTAATAATCTTACTTTGTTCGATAATGTTGATTTTTCATGATATTTTCGCAATGCATCCCACATTTCTTTTGATGTTGATTTCCTTTTTATGTGAATAAGCTGATTGTCTTCTACCAAAAGACCAATATTCGCACGCGCTTTACCATCTTTAATTTTCCATTCTGAAGTTACTGGTACTGGTGGATCTGATTCTATTACGGTCCATAAGTCTTCCTTTATCAACCACAATTCTAATTTATATTTCCATACTTGATAATTGTTGTTGTTCAACTTAGTAATATGAAACTTGTCCGCCATTTTTATTTTTTCTTTATGTACGCAGGATCAGAAGAAATTTTTCGTCACAATCGAATAAAAAAGAAGAAGTATCTTTAATAACTCGTATATATTTTATATTTGTCACTAAACTGGGCCAATAACCTGATGGAAATAATGCTCTGGAAGCATAAATGTATAAGTGAACAAACTAAAATAAATACACGTTAATTTACTGTCATCACTCAACTCCAACTCACTTTTTTTTTTTTATAATTATTTTTACAAAATTAATTTGTAAACAGAAAACTAAATTATAATTCACAAAAATGTTGTAAATACTAACATGAACAACAATATGTCTCAACTTGAAATGGATACGGGAGTAGATACCGATAAAAGCCATGTAAAGTGTCTCTTTTTAGATTAGAAATATTTAAGTTATTAGGATAATATGGAAATTGTACTTCTTGCTCGAAAACTAATTTACAAGTCGTCATTTGTAGTGCACTTCTATAATTAAACACAATATAAGCTAGAAATTAGTCAATAGTCGATAGTGATAAATGTTGTAGTACAGAGTGATAATTTATAACCAAGAATGTAAGACTTCCTTAATTAAGCCTCGATCTGTTGTAATAAGAATCCTTAGTTTAATAAAATATCAAAAAAGATATTTGACAATTATTAAGACGCCGCTGTCATTTTCTTTTAATAGTTTATTCAGATTTGAATTAATTTTTGTCAATGTATTTAAAAAAATTATATTTCATGCTTATACTTTTATTCAATTTCTTATACTGTTAGCGTATGCCTAAAAGGAACATTAAATTATTTCTCTTGAAATGAAACATGTTTACAAATCATTTACTAACATATTACGTATTCACCTAGTATATTTTAAAAGTAGGACTCTTAAAAAGAAACTTAAACTAACTATATAATTCATATTTAATTTAAATTTAAATTTAATTTCTTTGCTACTCAATTTGCAATGAATAGTGCCAGAAATTTTTTTTTCGCTGTTCACTTGGTCTTCTATTTCTCTTAGGAAATCTGCACTCGTCAATTCATGCATATTTCCATAGCAACAAATGCAGTTGTGAGCTCAAAAAAAAAATTCGGTAATATATATATTAGCTATATTCCATTTGCCATTTGGTTCATTTAAACCAGTTCAGATAAATTAGACGACATGACTAAATGAACTGAATAAAGAAAATTAATGCACTTATTGGAGTGACTAACTTCAAAGTAAATTAGAATAAGTAATTCTAGTACTGAAAATAAAGTCAACGATGTAATCTTGCGAAATAAATAAGTAATCTGGTTGAGTAAATGTAAGTTAGATCTGCTCCAAATGGCAAATGGAATGCATCTGTTAATAATAATATTATGGGTTACGTTATATGATTGAAACCATAGAAACAATATTAAAATCTGTTGAATTTATGTCAAAATTAACCATAGTTGCTATGGTTTCAATCATAACGGAAATAGTTCAGAATACGACCCTAATAGTGAAAATTATTTCAAATCGCACAAAATATTTCTATATGATAACTATGTCAACACAATAAATTGTTTAAAAAAAAATTCTCAGCTCGGTCATTAATCAGACCCCAACATATTTACATTGGAAGCTGTAACGTAAGTCCGCCAATGTAACCATTTGTCGCTATCTCTTTGTCCTGTAGAATTTTCTTGTTCTCTAAATATATTTAAATTGTCCTTAATAACTAATTAGACAAACTGATGACAAAAATATCGCTTTGTTCTCTTAATATTTGCTAATTGGAAAGATTGGTTTGTAGGTGAGACCACTAAAGCAGTTAGCACTAGATATACGTAAATATGCCCTTTATTATACATTGTTGGTATTTGGATGGAAGGAAATGTTCTCCATGATTCACTTGACGATGTTATAGCAGTCTTCGTCGTATTCCTATTACTTGAGGATGAAGGTCCACTCGAAACACCATATTTCATTCGAACCATTTTGCATCGTCAATCCCAATAATAACTGCATAAGTTTTTCCTGCTTCTACACAGTTTTTAAATCTACATAATGTAAAACATTTATCATATTTATTGAACAACTATTATTTTGCAGAATGATAAATAAATTATTACATACCTTTCAACTAATTCAATTTTTTTTCAAGTTCTCTTTAATCCTCGACACTCCAGCCATCTTTTTAATTGAATAATTGAATGTTCTTTAATTTTGTAAAACTAAAATTGTGCCCCAGGAACATCATCTGGAGAACACGAGAAAACAATAGCGGTCTTGTAAATATATGCTTGAGTTTTAGCAGTCTTGTATGTTTGGATAAATTTAGTTTTGATCACACATTCCTGTGAATAGATTTATTATTTTTCTTATTATTTATTAATTTACCTTTTGTTTCCCAGCCATTGCTATTTTAAATAATTTTAACAAAATATTTTTCATAATTAAATTATTATTATTAGAATAAGTAAATGACATTTCAATGCACATTTATAGTGTTAGTTGTCAAATTTACATAATTTATTATTCATAGAGAACAGTTGACGTGTTTTGCGCGTGATACTCTGGTAAACATGTCGATTCCGCTAACATAAACCAGAATCTCACTTCCTATAAAAAGCTCTAACGTAATTCCAGTAGCATCAGAAACTCAGTGCTCTCTGATAAGCCACAACAACTAGCACTTACCGATCGTCGCTTCTGCAGTAGCAGACCAAATCACCTACAAGATGTGTAAAAATTACCTAGCGTTAATTGCTGTTATTATCTGCTTGTTTCTGTTCGTTCAAGTTCAAGCCGAGATTTATCCACTCGGCATGAAGAAAGATGCTGCGAAATACTGTAGTTCTTATCTACCTGAAATTTTAGCCACCGTTTGTAATGGTCAGTATAACAAACCGGCTTTCAAAAAATCTTACGATGGGGACAGTGTTG
Source organism: Pterostichus madidus (assembly GCA_911728475.2). Classification (NCBI taxonomy): domain Eukaryota; kingdom Metazoa; phylum Arthropoda; class Insecta; order Coleoptera; family Carabidae; genus Pterostichus; species Pterostichus madidus. The sequence goes on along the minus strand of OU452301.1, from coordinate 21,753,276 downwards.
AAGACTACGGCTACATGGACGACAGCAGACTGGCGTTTCCTTTCAGATCACGTTCGAATGCGGCCTCCATCATTCCTGGACGTTTCCGACGGTATTCCCCTGGTATTGTGGACGAATGCTGTAGGAAGGCTTGCACGATATCGGAACTAAAAACTTATTGCCTAACAGATTAAACTTACTTAATGCCGACAATGATAAAAAAATTTATTTTGTATATTCTTATTTTAATTATACCTAGGTTGTTGATTATTACTATTATTAGGATAAGTATTTGTTATTGTTTATTCTAAAAATTGAAGCTGCGATAATTATGTGATATTTCTGTTATATAATAAATAAATTGATTGTTTGTTTTCTTGTGAATAGTGCAACTATTTGTGTGTAATCCACCTTTAATATTTGCACATATAGATTGCTTAACATCGCCTACCTTCTTTTGGTATTTTATCATCCATTAATTTCTTTAATTTCTCGTAATTTTTTTTTTATATTTCGGTTGGCGCGTATAAGTTATAGATATCCATATTTACAAGAGACTTCCCGTTACAAACTTATTAGTATACTCGAAGAAATGGGCTGACTCATCCAGGTAGGCTTAAAAACGACAGAATATTGTTTCACCATGTAATCAATCTGTCCTGAGAACACTCTTTGCAACTAGTGTTGTAATTTGGAAATAAATGTCTAAGTAAAACACTCGGATTGGATTTCGGAAACGTGTTAATTGTCGAAGTAACAAATTCGTTAAAACAAAAATATGGTCGTTTCAACATTAATTCCGGAAACTAATAGCAACGTGGAGAAGCTCCGAGCATTGCTAGAGCCGAGCTCTTCAAAATACCAAATTCTACCTAAGCTACAGACTTCAGATCAGACAACCCTACTGATTCCGGTATATGGAGTAGAGATGCCCATTTCAACCCGAACCCGAAACCCGATCAGACCCGACCCGAATCACCCTCGGGTTTCAGGTCGGGCTGGTTCAGTAAGTACGGGTTCTCTCAATTCCGGGTTCTGCTCGGGTTCGTGTGTAGTCGGGTTGATTCGTTTCTGTTCATTTCTATAATCCTGCGGAAGGCGGACGGCAGTTCAATGGCTATAACGGGATAATGAACGAGAACCAGATGTTCATTCAAATTTCAAACCTTTCTAAAATGGAAAAGTTAAGAGTTCTTAAAAAATAATATCGATGTAAATTATAAGGAATATATATATATATATATATATATATATATATATATATATATATATATATATATTTATTCAATGTTTGTTAAAAATATTTCATCGACTATCGGAGAAATAATTATAGTCGGTTGAGTTTTTTGTATGCGATTGTTACATTTAACGGTTCTAGTTTGCATCCGCTCAGAAAGTTAAATGTATTTTAACCGGATTTTAACAATATTATTTCATAAGTAAATTTTATTGAATTACCTGAGAAGTTTTTGTTTCACTTCGGGTCGGGTTCGGGTCGAGCCAGTTCATTTCGGGTCGGTTCACTTTAAATACCGTTCAGGTTGGGTTGTTTCAGTTCGGGTCGGATTTGTTCACTTCGGGTCGAATAGGGTTCGGGTCAGGTACCGTTCGGGTCGGCCTTGTTCATTTCATGTCGGGTCGGGATTGGGTCGAGTCGGGTCTGGTATAGTTTGAATCGGGTGAGGTTCGGGTCAGTTCGGAACGGATACCGGTCGGATCGGGTCGGGTTGGTTTGGGTTGGGTTAGTTCAAATAATATTAATTTAAACGAGTTAGTAATGGCTAAACGTAAAAGTAAAATTACTTTCCAAATGAGTATTTTTATACGTGTAATTAACTTAGTTCAAAATCTCCATGGCACACTATATCTACCACTCGATGAAGTCGATAAAGCGGTTTCATTTGAAAACATTAAAAGTAAAATAACCGATAAAGCTCTAGATAGCACAAAATATTTAAAGTTTTGAGTTTCAGAACTGGGATGATTTCAATATGCATTTGACTCAAAATTTTAATAATAAAACTTTACTACGATAATCAATGAATTATTAAAAATTTAAAATAAAAACTCATATAAACTACTCAAGATTACTAAAGAAAGATTTTTAGCTTTTAAGTCAAGATTGAACATAGAAGTAGAAAACGCGTATAAGAAACGTGTATTATTGAATTATTAAAAAACTAATTGTAAATAATTTCATATCTAATGTAGGAGATCTATACAGAAATAACTTAGTCACTCGAAATTCAAAAACTATAAATGAAATTGAAACCTTCAAATGACTTCCAATACCTTAAAAGTAAGAAACCCTCATTTAAACTCGTAATTAATCATCAAAGATTACTAAATATCAATTTCTCGGAAATAATTTTCATATAGGTCCTATTGACTTCAAACCACTCAACAACCCGTCCGAAACTTTGTTCCTCGTGTGAATTATAATAACACTACAGTTAAGATTTCGTCATATTTGCAACATGACTGCACCGGTCAACCTCAGTTGGCTGCGGTATTTTGCCACAACTTTATGCAACATAAGCAATCATCTTAGGATATTATATCTATTCTAGTTTGATAAGCTCACTCTTTTACTGATTCTCGATATGTTCGCGTCATCTTCAATTAATATTCTTCTTTGAAAAACCTAATAAGTTTTTTATTTTTTTCAATATCTATAATCATCGGATTATAATTGGCGCAGTCAGTAGGGTGCTAAAAATACTTTAATAAAGTTAATTGTGGAAAGTTCCCGATAAAAGTGGTAACCGCGGTTATAGTAAGTCTTTTCGATTTCATCGATTAATTTGGCATTAACATGAATATAAGAACAAGGTTATCTTAGCTCAGGTATAAACAGTTGCCCTTTAAAACAAGCAATTCCTAAAAATTTCTTGCTGTTCCATGATCACGAAGTTTCTACAAAGGACAACAAATCAAGGAGGAATCAGAATGAAACACTACAGTTGCTGCCCCACACCAACATCAGCCAAGACGTCAGGAGGATCAGGATAAATCAATTCGTTAACTCCACCCATTTTAAAATTATGATCCCATTTTTTCATTTTTAGTCATAACAATTATATCTGTGTAAGTACAATATTTTGTAACAACTAAACACTGGGTTTCGAAGAAAGACTAACACTTTTAAGAATCGAAACAGGTCTTCGGCACAGAGACATACACACTTACACAAATTTATGTCAGAGTCAGAGATTACAAATTAAATACAAAATTTAAAAAAAGTATATAATACCCAAAGGAACATATTTTACAATTTTCTACTACAAATTGAATTTAATGATATCACAACATCAACAAAAATATTTTAAATCAAACACTGTTCGTGAAAGACATACGAGTACTTAAGATTAACGAACAGAAACAAATAGTCGCTTTAGATTATAAAAATTTCTGAATAAAAATAATTAGAAATCTGAAAGAAAGATATTATTGGCAAAAAATGATACAAACTATACAAAATTAAATAATCAATTGTGAAATTTGTAAAAGTAATAATTATTAAAGACAACCAATAAAATCCCACGATAATCTCACCGCTACTCCAAAACCCCCGTTTGAAATAATCAATCTGGACATAATATCTATATCAACTCACAAATATTTAACAATATTCGATCATTTTTTAAAATTAGGACAAATAACTCCTGTAATAGTAGCTAGCTCAGTGGTATCAAGCCGACCTGAGGATCCTGAGAACCCTGGTTCGATTCCCACAGACGACAAACAATTTTACCATTTTAAAAACTACCCTTGTGGCTCCCTCACCACTAACATCTTTGGGGGCCGTTATTTGACAGCTGGTAACCGCACTTAACGCGCAAAATATATCACCTACCGAGATCTGCTTCGGCAGAGTGCCACACCCAGTAATGGGTAGAAGGCGTGATGATATATTGATTTATTTTTTATTTAATATTAAACTCCATTAATAACATAAACTATTTAAAGCTATACTTAATAGTATTATATATAACAGGAATCAAAAGGGTAAGATAACGTGCGAATGTACAAATTGAAAAAGAAGGCGCGTAGCGCCGAGTGATTTAAGTACACGAACACAGTTATCACATTTTCGAGCGAGTTATGTACAGTATTTTTCTGAAGACCACAAAATATTTCTAAAAACAGTTTACAAGAGCAATGTTGTTACACTTTGACAGCTGATTCGTTTTTGAAGGTAAGCGTTGACGTTTGACTTTTGAAGTTAAGTGTGGTGATTCCAACTGCACTAACCGTAATGACAAAATATTAAATAATGTTAAAATATTACTAAACAAGTAATTATTAATTTTTTTAAAATAAGATTTATCTGTGCAAATATGTTAAAAAATCTGCCGAAACTTCCATTTAAATAATAATACAAATTCTTTTCATTTATTTTAATATCTTCTTTCATCGTAAAGCCATCTGTTGTCAATCAGTGGAATTTCAAATTAAGAGATTTAGATGATATGGGAATTCATCAAAAATAGGGTCAAGATGTGTGCTACAACATGGTTTATTGGATGACTACATCCAGCAATCTGCCAGAACTGTTAACAATTTAATTAAACTGACCCGTATTGAAACACGTAATAATAGTATATGTTGTTTGAGAGAAATGGGTCGAGGACTGTAAGTTACAATGGTATAAGAGTATATGAATAATTAGGTAACAAAAACACTTTGACACAAATGATATCATAAAGAGAGTTAGCACGTGAATATAAATTAACAGCTAAAATGAAGTAAAAGTAAATTTATGACACTTTGAGTTCGATGATCTTAATTTAATTTAACAGGAGTTGTGACTTGTTATTTTAGTAAATTTTAAAGAAAAATCAGCCGATTACAATTGTATATATTTCAACTAAAATGATGCGACAATGTTGAATTCAAAGATAAATACGAATAAATCGCTAAATAGAAATTAATAAAAAATATAAAATAAAATAATGAAAAGAAAATATAAAATTGGCACATTGCATATGCTAATAGAGGTCAGTATGAATCACTCTTTTAATACCACCCTGCAATTTCGCAAAAATAACACCATCCTTGGATCAGACATTTCTATAACCAAATTTAGTAGCGGAATTTTTATAAAGTTCAAGTTTGTTAGGTCCTCTTTATTAGAGACATTAGTTTAAGGTGATTGAGTTTATTCATTAGACATGCTCGAGATATATAAGAAATGAATTTTACAATTATGGGACGCTGTTTATTTATTTGTTTCCAGTTTGGCCACTCAACTGGACAAATCCGAATGACAGAGTGGCACTATACAACTATTTATATAAATATAATAACCTTAACAAAATTGATAGACAACATAGAAACACATGAATCAATAAATGATAACAAAATTGATTTACAATGTCGATAAACAATTTTTTTTAAATAATGCTAAATTATTTTTGAAAATGTCTGGGCCATTGTTGTTCTAGGTAAGGTGTTTATTATATAGACAAGCAAGTCTATACAAGGTAGAATTAATGGTCGAGTTTGTGCGCAGTAATCGTATATCAAACATCAGTATAAGTCTAGTATTATGTCTTAAAAAATGTGAAAAGAGCTGATCATTAAATAATTAGAGTTGAAAATGTTATTGTAAATTTTATATAAAGTTTGTTGAAATTTTTCGCTTTTCCAAAGGAACAAGTGAGAGAGGGTAATTTAAAAAATGTATGTGTGAAGTACATAACAAATTTATGTTAGCTGTTTTCAATTCCACTTATATAAATATACGAGGGTCCAGCAGACAGAGGCATATTCAAGGTTACTTCTTATTAAGGAGTAATAAAGTGTAAGGACCACTTTTCGATTCGTAAAATTTACTGTATTAAGCTAGACCGAACCCCAACATTTTGTATGCTTTTTTAACTGTATTATCAATATGAATATCAAATAAAAATGTTTGATCTAATACTATGCCTAGATCTTTGACATTTGTTGTTACTTTAGTGTACAATTATTTAGATGATACTGATGGTAGACAACATTTCTATTCCGCGTAAAACTTATTTGGATGCATTTATTACTAACGAATTATTTTTGGCATATTTAGCAAGGTTATTTAAATAATTTTGTAATCGAAAACAATCTGTTGTAGAATTGATGGTGTGATATATCTTTAAATCGTCTGCATACATAATGAAATTAGAATAATTGAAACGATTAATGATATCACTAATATTAAATAACAATGTTCCCAGATGACTCCCTTGAGGGATTATTGAAAAATTGAAACATAATTCTCTAGTAACATGTACAAAAAAAATCATACTATCAAAATAAAATATGAAAATCTAACAATTCGATAATAATTTCAAGATTATACAAAATAAGTCAGTGTCAGATGATCCGAATACCATAGCGGAAAGTTTTAACAGTTTCTTCAAGGACGCTCCACTAAATATTCTCAAATTAATTCCTAATAGTATAAACCTCAGAATTAATATATGTCACAAATCTCTTTTCGTGCTCCTTTTGATGAAACAAACTATAAACTAAGGGATTATCCGGTCCAGATGAGGTCCTTAGCTTTTTACTTAAAAAAGTTGCTACTATTAAATCCTTATCCTACATAATAAATCTTTCATTTGAGACGGGTAAACTGTACGAGAGGTAAATTAGTATATGTGTCATTAATTTTTATTATTAATTTCCAATTTATTAGAGAGTACAGGACGCGGTTACCAGTCGTAAAATCACGGCCCCCAAAGATGTTAGTGGTGGGGGAGCCACAGGGGTAATTTTTTTAATTGGTGAAAATGTTTGTCGGCTCTGGGGATCGAACCAGGGTTCTTAGGATCCACAGGCCGACACGATACCACTGTGCTATTACATGTAAATGTAGAAACACTCTATACTGTTTATACATTTTAGAAATAACTAAATATATGTGTATGTATCGAAATAATCTCAAATTTGCAGTAATAAGGTATTTTCACAAATTGAATACAATGAATACAAATCAATTTCGAAAACCATTTTGTAAAACAAATATAAGAAAACGAGTTCCTCACAATGTTAGATTGCATATATATAACTGTCTTCCATAAGAAATAAAAATTATTGATAACTACAATGGTTTTAAAAAAGTCTCAAAAACTACCTTTTAACGAAATGCTTTTATAATATAAATGTATTTTATGCTACCTACTAGCGTATATGTGATATCTAATATTTGTAGTATTTTTATTTCTAACGTATAAAATACTGTACAAGTCTTAATGGAGTAAAGAACTATTATTAAATAATAATAATTACACGCCTTTGGGAGTCTATAGACCCCCAAATATTCCTAGTAGAAATTTGGCGGACCGGGCGCACCGAGCCGCAGATTTTACTCTGCCGTACTCCCGGATTTCGTAGTCAGTTGTTTTTAAGGCGAATATGTGACTAGCATAGAGCGCCCGAGTGTGGCAAATACAAGAAGATGTATTTTTTTTATTTTAACGACAAGCCACACGTTGTCGGCCCGTGGATTCGAACTGACGAACCTTGGCTCGGGTGACATCACAGCGTGCTAAGAGATGTAGCATTAGCACGCTCGGCCACCACCACAGGCTATTATTATTATTAAAATTAAACGCGTCAGCTTTATATATATATGGAGAGTATTCGTCTAAATATAATGAATTTTGACGACATTGTGAATATTTTTGACAATGCCAAAACAAGTAAAATGTGCTTCCAATTATAATTTGTAAAATATTCAATTATCCTAATTATTACTTTACTGCTGATAGTAAAATTTTAAAGTCTCATTGATTCCTACATTTTTCCAATAAACAAATGGCAACTGTAATATAGGAGCGCAAAATTTCAAGGGCTTGTGGCGCACGAAAACGATGGGCGTAAATATATAGCAGACGATTGAAATAAAATTGACAGGGTATATTACACTACTAACGCAAAAGTTAGGTTACAGCTGAAGTTATAATGACTGTGAATGTTAAATTAAATGAACTATTGCATGTTAGAATATTAAAAAACCCTGTCTCTCCGCCTCCACTAATATCTTTGCGAAGGAGATGCGTGATTTGGCAGATTGTAACTGCATATCAGGCGCAAATATGTCACTTACAGAAATCAGTTACGACAGAGCGCCACATCCAGTTATAAATAAAAGCGTACTGTCGTTGCCAAGAGTGAATGCCAAAGGGGTTAGGGAGAGTAATCAGCTCAATTGTAGTGTTACACAATAAACCATTGGCGTCGCATCTGTGCAATTTGTTATTCTCGATTGTAGTATAATGATTCTATTTCTTGAGTTTTCGCTGATAAATTGAACTTTAGTGCTTTATTTTGTGCTTCATTATCGCATATCTGTATAACATTTCCAAAAATATCCCTGCGCTGCACTACGAATAGTGTTGCCCTGCACAGATTTCATTTTGCTACAATTATGTGTTGCGCTTATCGCAGCTTGCAAACGAAGTGGGGATACAGTGAAGCAACTGTACTGTCGACAGAATGTTACTGTGAAATTATATTTATTCCACTGGTCTATTACAGTTAGTATTAGTCAGCAGGGCGGTTCATGTATTACGTATAACACTAATAGTAAAATATTTCTAATCGCAGTGCCGCTAAATACTGATCCTGCAATCATTTCACATTTTTGAGCTTGGCATAGTTTCGTGTCGATAACAGTAATGCTATATTTATATTCCTTATTTTAAATAATGAAAATTTATCTTATAATTTTTTATTATAAATCGGATTGATAAGAAATCATGAAGTCTGTTTTTATTTGTGTATTACTCTGAAATGATAACAACAAAGAAAAAAGGAATTATGTAACAATAATGAGCATAAAATGTACAAAAGATATTATGCTTTTTTTCGATATTGTGGTGCTTTTGACGTTATGACGTGCTAGAAGTTACATTTTTTGTTTATTTACAATTCTAAAATGTCACTAGCAAAAAAATATAATTTTAATAAGCCGAAAGGATAATTATTTAGTGTGATGAATGGATTACTAGACTTGTAGAATATAAAAATTTTATTTATAAGACGACGTTTCGACACTGGTTAATCGAGTTATCAAGTCTTAGTACAAGTTCAACTACATGGATACTACAAGATATATGTTTTACAACCGTAGTGGTTGAAGATAAATTTTGAATTTAAGTTAAAAAATTTAAAAAGTTTTTGAAGGTGAAGTTTCACTAAGACTTGATAATGACACTTATCAGTGTCGAAACGTCGTCTTGTAAATAAAATGTTTATATTCTACAAGCCTAGTAATCTATTCATCACACTAAATTATAATTAATATATTTTAAACAATAATTTATATATGATAGTGTGTTTTAATAAGCCAAGGTAATGTAGGATTGAAATTAAAGGACTTAGGCTTAAGTTGTAGTCAATTTTATTGAAGCATAGTTGACAACGTTTCGGTTACAGATGTAACCATCTTCAGGTAAAAAAACTAGTTGGTAAAAATAACAACAAAAAGAAATAATTTCTTTTATAAATTCTTAATCAAAGTTCGGAGTCAGCAAAGTGCAATAAAAAAAAAATTAATTAGAAGTTAAACGAAGCAAAAACAAGAATATAATTTCAATGCTGACTCCGAAGAGTCGAAGTGACGAATTTATAAAAGAAATTATTTCTTTGTGTTGTTATTTTTACCTACTAGTTTTTTGACCTGAAGATGGTTACATCCGTAACCGAAACGTTGTCAACTATGCTTCAATAAAATTGACTACAACTTAAGCCTAAGTCCTTTAATTTCAATCCAATAATTTATATAGATGTTATAAAAAATAAATATAAATATAAATATATCATCACGCCTTTTACCCATAATTGGGTGTGGCACTCTGCTGAAACAGATCTCGGTAAGTGATATTTTTGCGCGTGAAATGCGGTTACCAGCCGTCTAATCAAGGTCCCCCAAAATATATTAGTGGAGGGGGAGCCACAGTGGTAGTTTTTAATGTGGTGAAAATTGTTTGTCGGCTATAGGAATCGAACCAGGGTTCTCAGGATCCACAGGCCGACTCGATACCACTGAGACACCTACCCCATATCTGTGTAAAAATATCTTTAGAAGAATCTAATAGAAGAACTACAAGTATTTGTCATCAATTTATTAATGAAATAACAATATTACATAATTATCGCTGTTTCATTTTGAAGAATGAACATTTACAAATATTCATCTTAATAACAATAATAAACAACAACAACAGTAATAAATAACAATAATAATCAACAATCTATAGGTACATATAATTACCTACATAATAAAACAAATTCTGTTATCATTGTCAACATCAAATAGGTTTAAGAGTTTAAGCAATAAGTTTTGAGTTCCGATATCGTACAAGATTTCTTACAGCATTCGTCTACAACACCACGGGAATATCTTCGAAAACTATCAGGAATGAGGGAGGCCGCATTCGAACGTGGTCTGAAAGGGAACGCCAGTCTGTTGTCGTCCAAGTAGCCATAGTCTTCAACGCTGTCCCCATCGTAAGATTTCTTGAGAGCCGGCTTGTTGAACTGGCCTTGACATACGGTGGCTAAAATTTCACTTAGGTAAGAACTGCAGTATTTTGCAGCATCTTTCTTCATGCCGATTGGATAAATCTCGGATTGAACTTGGACGAACAAACACAAACAGGTGATAATAGCAATTAATGCTAGGTAACTTTTACACATCTTGTCAGTAATTTATCTGGTACAGCAGAAGCGTCGATTGGTGACTGCTGGTTGTTGCTGATCAGAGAGTACTGAGTTTCTGATGTTGCTGGAAATAAGTTAGAGCTTTATATAAGAAGTGAGATTCTGGTTTATGTCAGCAAAACCGACGTGTTTACCAGGGTATCACATGCAGAAGACGTCAGTTTCTATCTATGAATAATAAATTATGTAAATTTTACCACCATCATGGAGATGAGTTCGAATCATGTAAACGAACGGACGTGACTTATAAACTGTCAGAAAAAATAAATTTTACAGTAATTTTATCGGTTTAATTTTTCAAAAAAATTTATGCAAATTTGCGTAAATGAATATATATATATATGTACAATTTGCGTACATGAATAAGTATATATATATATATATATATATATATATATATATATATATATATATATATATATATATATATATATATATATATATATATATATACAAATTATATTATTATATTTCTACACTTAATATACTAATGTTGTTTAATTTTTCATTTGTCACTCTTGTTCTTAAATAACTTTTAATTCTTTTTAAAGAGGAAAATGATCTTTTACAAGAAGATGTTGATACAGGCATTAAAATACAAATTTTTACCAAATTATAAATGCATTCAAATGCTTGCTTATATTGTTCAACGAATGACAGGAACTCCATGAGTGATTTAATATTTTTATTTTCCTCCCTACACAAAAGTTTCTTAACTAGCGTTATTTCAGAGTCTAAACAATCACAATTTATGTTATAATGTTCTGCTAATTTAGTTAAATGAATTTTATTGAGGAATAAATCATCTGTGCGGTCAAAAGCTTGTAATGATTTTAAAATAGTATCATTTTTTGTAAATATTTCTTTTAATTCAATTATAATTTGATCTAGTATAGGGATGTATAACTTAAGTTTGACAACATCTTTCTCATTTTTTACTTCTATGTTTACAGAATCATCTATTTCACAATCTACTTTAAACTCTTGTAACCTTTTTGGAATAGATTTCATTCTTTTTGGTTTGTCAAAAAAGTCTGTTTTATCTAAACCAAGAGACAAAAAAATATTAGTTGCAGATTTCCATATAGAATTCCATTCATTAACATTGTTTCGTAAGTTTTGAAATTCATTAATTGTTTCTTGAACTAAATTTAAACCTTTTACATAATTCATATCAGGGGATTGGAGATAATGAGATACAGTTGTAACTAATTTTTAAATTTTTATAAAAATAAGCAGTAAAACATTAAATTCTTTATCAATTTGTAAAAGTAAACCTTTTGCTTCTCATCTTCTATCCTTTTTTACATCAGTTTTAGAAATAAGATTGTTTAATGTTACAAAAATAGATTCAATTGTTTCTAAACAGTCTCGCATGCTCTGAACTGAACAGTCCATCGCGTAACACATATCCTTTTTAACTCTCGAGCCTGTTTTGAAGGATAAATTTGTTTTTGCGTATTTAAAAATAGAGGATGAATTGTAGAGTTTGACATAAATGTATATAATTTTTCAAGATTAGAAAAAAAATAGCCAACTTTTTCAAATGTTTGCAACAATCAACAACAACTAAATTTAATTTATGGTTAAATCAATGAATATATACTACTTGCGGAACAATACTTTTAATATAATTTTGCACGCCACCTAAATGACCACTCATTACAGCAGCACCATCGTATCCTTGTGCTATACAATTGCTTAATGAAATATTATTTTCATCTAATATTGTTTTTATATAAATTGCAAAACTTGCAGCATCTAGCATACCGTTTGCACTTTTAAACCCTAAAAACCTCTCCTGAATTGCATTTTGATGCAAATACCGGACTATAACAGTTATTTGTTCATCTTTACTCAAGTCTTTTGTTTCGTCAGACATTATTGCAAAAAAAAAATTATTCCTTTACATCGTCTGAAATTTGTTTACGTGCAATGGTCGCCATAATAGAAATTAATAAGTTTTGGATATCATGATGTAGGTATTTAGCACTATTTGAACTATCCTGTAACTTTTTTTGTACAATGGTGTCATGTTTACTTATCAATAACATTAATTCTCTTAAATTACCTTTATTTAAACTTAAAATACTTTCATCATGACCACGTTGAGCAATATCTTGCGTACATGTAAATAATAAACACTCACATAAAGTTTTGATGTAGTGTCTGTTTTCTTTAATTTCATTTTGGTATTGATCATTCACCATTTGTTCAATATTTGTTTCTTTAATTTCATATAATTTACATATTTTATAACACACATTTTATGTTGTTCAGATTTATCATGTTTTACTAGTCCTTTACTTGAATCAAGTGCATTCTTCCAGTTGCGAAACCCTTCATTCACAAAAATGTTTGCTTGATTTACACCATGGAAAAATCGGCAGTATAAACAAAAAAACACTGTCTTTTAAAACACTATACTCCAACCATGTAAATTTTTTAAACCACGTTGATTTAAAGCTTCTCATTCTTTCACCTTGTTTAACTTTTGGATACTGCGATAGTATCGGCTGACGTGGTCCTTCTTCAGGAGTCTGTGACAAGTCGCTAGGCGCAGAAACAGTAAGAATTGTTTGTTCTGGTTCAGGTCTCACTGTTGGGGTATGTACGCCAGTTTCATTATCATCACTTATATCATGCACACTAGTTTTATTTTCACAAGAACTAGACTCACTATCACTTTCTTCAGTAGCACTTAAGTTACAAGATGTCACTATTTCATTAGTTTTTAATATATTTTCTAAATTACTGCTTGTACTGCCGATACTGGTTGAAGGCAGGAAAGTATCAGTTTTAAATTTTTTTTTATCTGATTCTGATAAAAAATATATTTTTTTATTATTTGCGCGCTTCATATTTATTTTTACTTTACTCTTTGACCACAAAATAACGAATGAATATTGAGATTTTCATCACTCGTATAAATACCAAAATTTGTCAAACATGTTTGAACTTGTAAGTAAAGCATAGAACAATATTAACAAGTAATTACAAGTGCATTGCGTCGCTATCGTACTCGCACAATTAATTTGACAAGTTTGGACAAGTTCGGCAGCGCGTTTATTATAACACCAATAATAATCATGGTTAAATGCAGATAGAGATTTTTAGATACATGTGCATTGATGCAAAAAAAATTATGCTGTATGTTACGGATATTTTTCTTAATGAAGTAGTATTGAATAATCCTAATTTATATTTATATAACTAACTAGATAATCAGGCCCGTAATCACATAAAAACCCTGCCGCCTGATTTATTTTATCATTATTACTTTCAGTTTGATTTGATAGTTTGAGGAGAAAGGTTGGCTTGACTAGTTTGTGCATTGTGATATTTGTGTATATATTAGTGATTGACAATCCAGTTATTCTACTGTGGTGAGTTATCCATGATTATTTACTGATGAGATTAAACTATTGTTGGAGATTGAGATTGTTGTGAGATTGGATGTGAATATTGTGGTTGTATGGAAGATGTGTGATTCTGTCCTATCCTATCCTATTATGATCCGCGGTCACCTGTGATCTGCTTCGGCGGGGGGGGACCAGCCGAGTTATGCAGATCCATCGAAGTACGACTTGCTAGCCTCGTACCGCCGGTGCCCTTAGCCTGCCATCTATAGTGTTAAATTCAGGAGGTGCCCAACTTTCGCTTGCATCTTCGAGTATTGATGATAGCCGAGATCGTGGTTTCAGACTCGGCTTTTAACCCTTTCTCAATGGCTTGTAGATCCACTCTGATGATGACAAGTTCGCAGTGGCGAGTTTCTTGTCCGACCACGCGCCATAAGTCCAGGTGGATAGTGTGCGTGGCGGAGCCATCACGGTTGCATATTGTCGGGTAGGACATTGTGGAGTGTTGGCCATCGATTCTGAGTATGTTTATTGAGACATTCTGATTGTGCGATTACGCTGTTGCTGTGTGTGTGAATGATCAATTGTCACTGAACTTAATTAAATATAATAATTGCTGATACTACATGGATTTCTCACTGAGTACGTTTTACTCATACTATTTCTTTCTTTACAGCTCATTGATTGATAACCCTTAGACGACCCGGCTAGTTACAGGATATTGAGATTATATAATTTATTGTATTAGGATTAGCGCACACTTATTCATCTCTAACTCTACAAATCAACATCTTATAATATGTATGTATAACAATGTTTTTTTTTGTGATTCTGTCAGTGTTTGTCTTTTTTAAATGTTAAGATGTTAAAAGCAATATGACTAGCAAAAATTTTTAAATTTACACTAAAAGTCGGGGGAGCCAACCAAGGGGCTACTGAAAATTTTAGGGGGACAAGTGTCCTCCTGGACCCCCCGCTAGCGCCACCACTGCGTGGTAAGTCTACCCTTCTTTAGAAAGTAGTACCTCTTGGTAGTTCCATTTGTTCTTCTTCAGATTTCGAATTAATATTTTATCCGTTTTATTAGAAAGTATAATTCAGTTATTATTATTAACAGATACAATATGGCAGTGTGTACAATTGGCACATGGATGATAATGGTTTCTTCATTAATAGCGATTACAGGATTTAAGAAAATATCTTTTAGTTTCACAGGGTTTAAGTTTATTGAAAAATTGGTCTATGTCGAAATTTTTAGTGCGAAATTTAATTTTGGTAAAATTATAGGTTTTAATGTTATAATATATAACAGCTTTTTTCTAATTTTTCTTAGTATTTTCTTCACTGACCACTAAATTTGGCTCCAGATTCATTATCATCGGATAAAATTAATCAAAAAAGGTGTATGCAGCCCATTGGAACACGCGATGTACGAATATTCATGAAAAAAAACGCGATATCCTTGAAAAAACATGATTTTTGCCCGTTTTTCAGATTTTTCTCAGTATTTCCATTACTGAACCCAAAATTTTACTCCAGATTCGTGATCAGCGAAAAAAATTACTCAGAAAAGGTGTATACAGACCATTGAAACACGCTATGTATTGATGAAAAACGTAATATCCATGAGAAAAACATAGTACTCGTGATTTGGTGGTTTTTAATTTTTTTTTAGTATTTTCACCACTAATTCTGGGTTCTGATAATATATTCTGATTTGGCGGGAAAAATGCATAAGCAATATGCATGTAGACTAGCTGAACATGCCATATACATATTTCACCACCCGATAACCATAAAAAGCGCATTTTTTGACAGTTTTCGGGGTTTTCTCTGTAGTATGCCCATTTATCCTCTAATCTGACTTCTAATTCGTAATCAGTGGGAAAAAATACTACAAAAAAGTTTCATTAGATGTCCAGTTCAAATTACTTTTTTATTTTGTGGGCCTGTGTTATTAATTGATCGTACAAAAAATAATATCTTGAATATGCATGTTATTTATTATTTCACTGAGTTGTACTAGTTTAGATTTCAAAATAAATTCGTTGTATTGTATGTTTAAGATAATATTATTCAAATTTGTTATAATTTGGTGGTATATCAAGTAAGATAATTGGTTTTCTATATTATGTTCATTCTTTTGCATATGTTTTAGTATTTTGTCATATCTTTCAGAAGATCAGAACGGTTTTATGCCTGGACGATCCTGTACGGATAACTTGTTCACCATACAACAAGTAATAGAAAAGAAAATAAATAAGAACGACGAAATCCACATCGCTTTCATAGATTTAAAGAAGGCATACGACAATGTACCTATAAATAAATTATGGACAGCACTAAAAGAAATACAAATAAGTGATTATATGATGTCATCGATTCAAGAACTTTATAATGATAACATAGCGTATGTGAAACAAGGTAAAAAATTATCGAAACCAATACACACGTCAAAGGGTCTAAGACAAGGATGCAGCTTATCTCCAATACTTTTTAATATTTATCTAGAAATTGCACTAAGGAAATGGAGAAGGGCATGTCAGGGTATGGATATTCCGATTGATGATATGCAACTTTTTAGTTTGAGTTTCGCAGATGATCAAGCAGTAATTGCTCAGGATGCATACGACCTGGAGTTTATGCTTAAGAGATTATATACTGAGTATGAGAAGTGGGGACTCCAAGTAAACCTCGAAAAAACTGAGTACCTAGTCATAAATTCTGAGGAAAAATTTGATATTTTAATTACCGACAATACGATGATTACCCAGGTTGATAAATTTACTTACTTGGGGGCAATAGTGGACAAAAACGGTATTGGTAAACAGGAAATAAATAACAGAATTCAAAAAACCAAGAAAATTATAGGAGCACTGAACTCGGTCTGGTGGGATAAAAACATTAGCGACAAAAATAAGAAGATAATTGGTCAAACTATGGTGGAAACAGTACTGTGTTATGGCAGTGAGATTTGGGCGATAAAAGAAAATGAGAAACGCCGACTGTTAGCGGTAGAGATGGACTACCTACGTAGGAGTTCTTGGACATCAAGGAGAGATAAAGTCCGTAATGAAGTTATTAGAAATAGAATGAAAGCGCAGGAAACGGTTATTCAAAGAATCGAGAAAAGAGGTCTAAAGTGGTTTGGACATCTCCTCCGTATGGAAGAAAACAGATGGCCACAAAAAGTATTCAACTGGAAACCACCCGGAAGAAACAAGAGAGGACGACCTCGTAAATCATGGAAAGAGGGAATACGGCAGGCAATGAGAGACCGAGACCTAGAAGAAAATATGGTGTATGATAGAGAGGAATGGAGGTTGAGATTGGGAAGACAACACCTTGTTGTATAATTGCTGTATATATTTGACTTGTACACAATTAATCCCAATATATATATTATTCAAATTTGTTATAATTTGGTGGTATATCAAGTAAGATAATTTTAATTGGTTTTCTATATTATGTTCATTCTTTTGCATATGTTTTAGTATTTTGTCATATCTTTTACCGTCTTCTGCGTCTAAGTAGTTAATTACGACTTTGAAAATTGATTCCAATCCATCTGTTAGACCTCTTTTGTTTCTATTTTTATTTGTATGGAATTGAATGTTATACATTTTGTTATTAATATTTATACGAATAAATTTTACTATTTTGACAAAGTTGTCAAAATCATGTAAATATTTAGAGTTATTGGATGTCGTTGTATTTAGATCATTATATTGGATGTTCAGATTGCCTTATTGTTCGAAACGGGATTTAAGGTTGTAGTAATGATTTAATGTGTGGCTTGCAGAGCTGGGAACTACTTAGTAAAAGTACTGGAAGTAGTACTTTAAGTATATCATATACTTAAAATACTTTACTTAAAATACTTTTGAAAATTAGTATTCAGTACTGTACTTAAAGTACTTTTTTTCATGCAAAAGTACTTTAAATACTTTCATGTACTTAAAGTACAAAAAGGTACTTAAAGTAAAAAAAGGTATTTAAAGTAATTTAAATACTTTAAATACTAAATACTTTTCCCATGCGCATAACTAGTGTGTAGTTTGAATCATAAAGGGAGCATGTGCAGGTCTATACAAATACGCTCTAACGCTGTCGTGATTTTATATTTTTGATACTTTGTGTTTATTGTCAGTTTCACATTGTCTCTACTGTTTTACTATTGCAGTCAGTACAGTTTTATTTGCAAGGGTATTTACATTTAAAGACAAATCAAGAAAGGCGAGTAAGTATTGTTTAAAAAATAGACAAACAGTAAACAGTGAAACATCTCATATATTTTGGCAGTTTCATGGTGTTTAATGAATTAGGATTTATTAACATGTATATTTGAAAAATTATCAATAAAATTATAGCTGCAGTTGCGTAACAACACGGAAGTAAATTATCAGTCGAATAATTGAAATATTTATTATCCAACACCTACTAAAAACATTATAACATATACTGATTTTAAATAAATAATTAGTTCGTAAGTCACTAGCCACTAGGTTACTAGTGAGATTAGAGTAAATAAATTACTAAAGTATTCATATTTTTTTTCTACGGCACATTTTTAGATTTGTACATCGAATGTTAAACTGACGACATGAAAAATTGATTTTAAATATATCATTAAAATGTAATGCATAAAATTTAGTATGGTACAAGTGTGTTATGATATCGTTTGTTCAACTTTTTAAGCGTAATTATTATGCATCGTAACATACTAGTATCATAAAACATAAATAATTATTTTCTATTTCCGTTTGATAATAGACATCTTTTTTTTACTCATTTAAAGGGCAATTTTTCAATCACCGATTAATGTTAATCATAATTAAATTATAATAGAAACTATGGTTACTATTATTATTTAATCATGATTAACGTTAATCGAGAGTAAACCGCGATTGAAAAACTGGCCCTAAATAACTCAGTGAAATAGTGAGAGCATTATTTCACTATTTTTGTTTGATTGAAAATTGGCATATATAACTACATATATTGTTGTAATATTAACAAATACAGTAGAAGAAAATTTATTTCTTATTATAAATATCAATAACATAGTTGTTCTTACCGCACAAAAATTCAAGATTCTTTGACAATCTAATTCGAATGTGTTCTTTCTTTTTTGTTTTTTGAATTAATAAGTGTCATGAGAAAGTTAAAAATGTATAATTTTAAATGCACTTTTGTGCTTATTTGAACGATAATAAAAAATAGTTATTTATCTATCATAGGTGAAAATAGGCGTTTCTGACCCGTAGCGTGATTATTAGAATGAGGCACAAAGCGTCGAGGGTTAAAAATATGCTCAGGGTCAGAAACGCTTTTTCACCCGTGGTACGAACAATATTTTATGCATAATGAAAGAACATTTAATTTTATATTAAAAAAATTAAAACCGGTTTTAATTTTATATTAAAAAAATTTAAATAGGTACATTTATATGTCCAAATGATATTTTGCAAAATCAAATATTCACAATAAACGAAAATTGTCTATTTCTTTATGTATCCATAGTAAATATTATTTTAAATAACTTCGTATCTTCTTACCATTTACTAAATCTATAATATACCTACATTTATTTATGTCTGTATTTTGTATGAAAAAATAAATAACAATATATATAAACCCTTTCATGTTTGTTATAGTTGCTGAATTCCTTGCTTTTATTTAATTATAAATTAAATTCTGTATTAAAATAACCTAGTTTTTAATTTTACTTAGTATTTAGTACTGTAAATACATTTTAACGTTAAAAAGTATTTCAAGTAATACTGGTATTTAGTATTTAAAATACTTTTTTAGAAGTATTTAGTATTTAGTATTTAAATACTTTTTTTGAGTACTGGTCCCAGCTCTGGTGGCTTGTTTAGCTATTTTTAATTTTTTTCAAACAATTTCATTTTATCGGATTCAAATTTATTTCTTGTTTTCTGTAGTTTATTTTTCAAGAAAATTTCTTTAGGAATTTTGGGTAATTATACTCTAATTTCATTACGTTTGCAAATAGTTTTTCTTTTATTTTGCAGAATTTTATTATTAATAGTTTAATATAATTTTTGCTGTGTTTCTATGATTTTCCATATAATTATTTCTAAGTTGTTTATCAATATCTGTATTGAAAGGGAAATTTGTTTGCAGGTGACAGGATATGATTTCGGACGGTTTTATTGTTGTAACAGAGTGAATTGTATTGTTTTATGTCAAAAATTTTCTTTATTTCAGTAGAGTGTAAAATACATCTTGTTTTGTTGGTTTATTAAATATATTATGAAACGATTATTCTCTTGGTTGGATTTCCGAGATTGACTCAAATTGCATGTGCAATTTTCGAATTTTCGATTAAATCGGAAAATCCGAACAATCGGTAGTGAACAACACATGAAGTGCGAGAACACGAGCGAACATCGAGTTTAAAATTTAAAAATAACAAATGGAATTACCAAACCAGATTTATAAAGTAGAATAAGTAAAGTATTTTTATGATAGACGCATTCTTTGATACTAGCTTTGACAAATCTTGACAAAAATTGGAACTCATTTAATTTAAATCGCAAGGAATCAACGTGTAATGAGAGAAACAAACGAGTAATAAAAATTATTTATTTATTTTTTTACAAAATATTTGTATTGACGTATAATAATGAATCAAACAAACAAAAATATTATGATTTGTTTATCTGTTTCTGTCATAGCACGCTGATTTGTAGTCATTGAATTCAGAAAAAATATTGAATCGAATAAGTAAATAAAAAGACAAAGGTTCCCATTTAAAATAAGAAAGTTGCAACCCGTACTTTGAGAACCACTGATTGAAAAAAAATTGTTATAGTTTTGTAATATGTGTACACTTAGAAAACGGCATGTCTTTGCTAATTTAACCAACCTTATAGCTCTTGTAGTTCAAGAGATAGTAATGGTGGCACAACTAAATTGAACAGCCTGTATAAGCCCCTAAAGTACTCATAACATCTGATTCATTCCATAATAACTCACCTTCCGCACTCGTAATCGCTTTTACTGCCATTATATTACCACCTCTTAATCATCAAAACGCGTTTTAATTTCTCTCACTACTCTCATAACACACATATTTAACCTCTTATGTAGTAAATATTAATCACTTCAACTTCCAAGCACATCTTTCACATTTAGGAAACGCAAATACGCTCTGTTTTTATCCTAACTCACTTCTTTTACTTCATCATTCCACCATGCATTCCTTAAATTAAACTCGAAATTCCCAGTCGAAAAATGATGTGAATTTCAAATTTGACGGACCATAGCTCAAATATGGATTCAGTACATTCCTCCGATTCACAAATTTACATTTCAAACACACTCCCTATCGATCACTTATCTATCAAATAAATAACCGAAACCTTGACAAAATGGCTGTCTCAGATCTCAAACAGGAATATCTTAATATGATCCTCTTTCGAGGTGATACTAAATTATTATGTAGATTCATTGACGTTTGTGAAAAAGTTGTGACTAAATTTTACGATACAACAAACATATATAATTTCCAGGATTAGTACTTTATGAGTAATATTTTGGCAAAAATAAAAGAAGCAGCGGTCAATATGCGAGTGTTACAATTACTAAATAAATAGATTTACAAACAGCTATATTAAAACCTACGCAGATAAACTTTAAATTTTAAAATGTTTGAATTAAAATAATATCGAAAAGAATCTTCATTTGATTATTACAATCGAGTAATATACTTATTAAATGTATCAACTTCTTATATAACTTTACATATCCAAAGAGAAAAACAACCCGTTTTAATAAGATACCTCAGAAATTACGCGTTAACAGTTCTTTTTAAAGATCTTAAAGAGCCTCTAGGCACTTGAATGAGAACAAAAAAAACACTGAAGATTTAACTACTGTTTTAAATATAATGACGACTGACTTCTAAATTGACTATGTTAATAAACAACAATATAAAAACATAACTAAACTTAAACAAAACCTTTCTACGCAAAATCACAAACCATTCAATAAAGAAATTTCTTCTCAACTAATGTATAGACCTAATCCACAACAATAATACACCTCACGAATATACTATACCAACAAAATAAGACAAACACTTCAAATGTCTTTAAATCTGATAAAAAAAATAAATTTACATTTACATCAAGACCCGGTTCATGTAACTACCAGTTCCAACAATTCCAATCACGACAACGTACACCTGCTTTTATTGAGGAAGAATTATTTACACTGAAACTGTAAAATTACCAAATAACGAAATTGGAAAACAATATAACGACGAGAATGCATACTATTATGTCACTGACTCAAATACTTATAATGAACACAATAATGATCAAACCGCATTTTTTTCAGTGTAGAGCCTCAGAAATGAATGTGAAATGATGAACTTAACTCATAATCATACCACAATACCATTCATAGTATACCCCGAATACAACTTGAAAGTCTTGATAGATACCTGAAGTAGCCGCTTATTTATAAATCAAATATCACACGGCAATATTAAAAAAACAGGGCCACTTTAAAATTCCAACCGCACACGGTACTTCAATTGAAAATTCTAGTGTTATACACCTGCTTCAGAATTATTTAATAACCCCGATAAATTATTAAAATATTATTTATTTGACTTCCATCACAGCTTTTACGTTTTGCTTGTGTAACAAGTCAAAGTCAGCACATTCTTAGTGAATATAAAATAAATAAATAAATATATCATCACGCCTTCTACCCATTACTAGGTGTGGCACTCTACCGAAGCAGATCTCGGTAAGTGATATATTTTGCGCGTGAAGTGCGGTTACCAGTCGTCAAATCACGGCCCCCAAAGATGTTAGTGGTGGAGGAGCCACAGGGGTAGCTTTTGAAATTATGAAAATTGTTTGTCGCCTGTGGGAATCGAACCAGGGTTCTCAGGATCCACAGACCGACTTTATACCACTGTGCTAGCCACCCCATAGTAATAATTAGTAAATTAGGTTATGTTGTAATGAGGTCAGGTATTCAAAATAATATTGTTTGACGTAAGTAGCTAACTATTTGCTGACTTAGTAATTGTAATTAGATATATAGTAGCGTAAGGTTAGCATTCATTTCAGAGTAGAGTAATATTCAGAGTAGACGGTAGAGTTCAGCATGAACTCAACAACATCACCATGTAAGTAATTTCAACAACAACCCTAGTTGTGTTTTCTCTGATATAAATTGGTGGCAGCGGTTAGGGAAATTTTGTCAGTTCAGAGTGATCAATCGTTTTTTGTTCACTCGCGGAAAAATTGTTTTACAAATGATGTCAAACTCCACGAACTAAATGTTTGATGAATCGAGAAGAATGGACTCAACACCAACAGGCACGTAAGCGAATCAAGAAAAATGTATGGCCAAAGAAGATCAAATTACAACGAGAGAAGACGCTCTGTACAATGTTACATTTGCAATGGCAACCACTATGCCAGGCAGTATCAACAACAGCATCGGCGTCAACGGCCGAATCACTATCCGAGGGAAGAAAATTACTACTATCCGAGGGAAGAAAATTATAACTACCAGAGGGAAGAAAATTACAATCTCTTCTCTATACCCGTACCAAATTTGAATCGAATCAGTGCAGTACTTTTTAGAATAGCTAGCGGCCGTTTTGTTTCAAGATGGCGGATTGGACTTGTGTTAAGCCCAGCCCTACGCAACTTCGTATATAAGCGCAGCTAGAAAACGTCCAGCTTTATGTCACTTGCGCGCATGACTTTGAAAGAGAGAGATAGCTTAAAGAGGCTGGAATTTACTCAACGCCATATGAACGCAGGTTACTTTTTTCAATCATTTGTGTTGTTTGGTAATAAATAGTTATAAACAATTAGTTTGCAATGGGTCGTAAGTGTTTTGCGCCCAATTGTACCAGCGGGTATGACTCAAATCATGACAAAATATCTTTGTTGCGTGCTCCAAAAGAGCAGTTGGAAATTTGGAAAAAAGTAGTAATATGAACAGATTATATATATATATATATATATATATATATATATATATATATATATATATATATATATATATATATATATATAAAACAAAGAAAATGTATGTCACATAAAAGAAGCGGAATTAACAAATGTTAAAGTCGTGGTTTTTTAATCCACCCAAATATAAACATATTTAGATTATCCAAATATATTCAAGATAAATTAATATTATATATAGATAAACGTCGTGTATATGAAGAAACAGTGTATTCTGTAATTGAAAGTTATGCATTCTCTTTCTCTAGTAGAGATCACAAGAAAGAAATAATATCTATTTTTGTCCATGAATTTATTTTAATGCGCTTGAAGCAATATTTTAAACAGAATCAAAATATTATCAAATCTCAGTGTAAGGAAGATCGAAAAATCTAAATTAAGAAAGAATTGAAATATTCAGTTCGATCTATTTTTATTATTATAAAATTATAAAATGTATTGTATAAAGTACAAAAATATTAATTAAGAAAAAATTGAAATATTCGGTTCTATCTATTTTCTTTATTATTTTTTAAATAAAATGTCCTATTTACATTATATAAATTTTACCATTTTGTATTTTAAAATTAAAATATTTATGCCAATTTTACACTTGTGTAACGTGTCATGGTGTAGTTAAATATAAAAAATGTACTACTAGAAAAATGTGTTTATATATGGTTTTACGTATTTATATTTGTCAAGCTAAACCTGATATAATTAAAGAAAAGTGTGTCTTTAATTTTAAATAATTGCAAATAACATTTTTTAAAGTAATTAGTTCTAAAAGTAAAGAAAACATGAATAGACTCGTAAGCACCCATGCATTCGCCAGACTCTTTTTCCTGTCGCACTCACTTTTTTGACGCTCTCTTTCACAACATTTCTGCGGATGCTTTACCCGCAAGACTCGCCTGTCCTTCAATATAATAGTTCGTGGTTAAGCCAGAAACCTTTCCGGGCGTGCGCACAACAACTTAGCAAAGTTTCATCGCAATCGGATGAATGATATAGGAGCGCATAAGAGACAAACAAACAAACAAATATTAATTTTTATATACTCGTATATATATATATATATATATATATATATATATATATATATATATATATATATATATATATATATATATATATATATATATATATATATATATATATATATATATATATATATATATATATATATATATATATATATATATATATATATATCTATCTATATATATATCTATATATAAAGTTCCTATTGTACATGTAGAATAAATATATAAATAAATTACTGCCAAGTTTTTATATTGAGTGTGAGGTTGGCAAATTTAATTGTTTAAAGTCAGAGAACTATTTTTTACGAATGATGAAATATTCCCATTTATCAAAAAATAATGTAGATACATACTTCGTATAATAATATTGATCCAAATTTTAATTCAGATATATATAAAGTTATTCAAAAAATTGTTGTGACACAATAACATAAATAAAACGAATAATTAAGTACGGGTATTACAAATTGAAAACAAAAATTAGTGAATTCTTTCTTCTATTACATTATTGTTGTTTCCAATAACAAATTATTTTCTTATTCTTATTATATTCTCATTCTTTAACTGTTTTAAATCATAACATGATAGTCAGTCTATAAAAAAACAAATGCAATTCAACTTAAATTTGTTCTGAATATATTTCACGAATTTCAACGATGAGTTAATTTCATTTAAGTGAATTATAATACTCTTATAATTAAAGTGTTTTTTTTTATTAAAAAATCAGTTCTCGTTAAAAATCGGCTAAGTATTCAGTGTTACTTCACAGTCTTACACGCACTGAAACAAATGTGATAGATACAAAAATATATATTACTTATCTAATAAATAAATAAGTATTCGCAGGAATTGTCTTAGCTCAAATAAATATTAATACGATCCTGTCTTGCTTATTTTATAATTAATTACTTTTCATAAGAAGAAAATATAAACATAAATGATTTTTTTTATCTTTCACTACTTCAAAATGTCTAAAAATTGATAAAGTTTATATATTACGCAGGAGGTGTGTATGTGAAAATTGTGCATATATAAGACTGCGGGTAATTTTGTATTGCCAGTAGTGCAAAAAGATCAGCATAGCCATGGACATCAGGTATTACAAATAATATTTTTTATTGAACCACCTGTATATATATAAAGTTAATTTTAATCCACACCACTATGACAAATGAAACAAGAATTGAGTTATTCAATTTTGCTTATGGTACAATTATTACTAATTTGGTTTATGTAAATAATGTAATTATTTTGTTTGTTATTTTAGTATCACGATTTCAAATATAATGTACCTAATTCTTCCTAGTTGACACGGTGTGTATATCAAATTAGTGATATTATTGGTAAATAGATTGAGTACCACTTAAATTTAAAATATTTTTATATTTAGAATAAAAAGCAAGAACGTAATAAGACATAAACATATACTTCATAGTTAATGCATTATTAAATAGTGTTAAAAACATATTTAGTATTTCTTTTATTAATGCTTGAGAGTTTTTCACTATTTTGCAAGAGACATATTGCCCAGAGAACTACAATACAATAACAAAACAATTGTTTAATGATAAAAAAAGACAACGGCAAAGTGATCGCCTTGAAAAGAGATATACAAATTTAGCAATTCTAATTAGAGTAAATAAGGATATCTCTGGTTTAACATAATTGCATTTGCAGTTATTAATAATCTAAAATTTAAAAAGTTAAGTAAAGTCTTTCGAAATTCAATTGTTAATAAGTAAGAACATTATTTTAGTATCTATAACCATATGAAATAATTGCTAATTTAAGTCTACATGTTGAATAAGTTATTAATAATAGTGAAAATATAGATCATGTCAAATAGGAAGATAATCATTGAATTTTTTATGATGCAAGATATAAGTAACTTTTTTTGTTCTTGATATTAACAATTAACAAATAAAAAAAATGCATTTAGGGTTTTAAATTAGTCCAAACAACACATTTAAGACTTTGCCGAAACACTATGAATTTTTATCACAATTGTGTCTTATTCCTACATGTCGTTTCTTTACGCTGTAAATATGAGAGATTTAAAAAATACGAGGGTATATTGATAAGTTATTAGCCTAACATAGTACACGTAATTGTATTTCAAAATT
Organism: Pterostichus madidus; assembly: GCA_911728475.2. Lineage (NCBI taxonomy): Eukaryota > Metazoa > Arthropoda > Insecta > Coleoptera > Carabidae > Pterostichus > Pterostichus madidus. The sequence continues at coordinate 21,726,046 of OU452301.1, read as the reverse complement.
AATTTTTATTTATTCAAGATAATCCCCTTTTAAATTTATACATTTCGCACAATGCTAATGAAATAGTTTTGAGCCGTTAAAAACAAAAAAATTGTTTTGGTCTGCAAACCACTCCTCCACAGCACTTATTACTGCTTCATTTAGCGTATTTCCATTCCTTTAGTATCACATCCGCGTAAATTTCCTTGTCGGGCAACCCTTTCAAAAAGAGGTACTTAATCACCGATCGATACTAAATTTTATCAAAATTGAGATTTTTATCTGACGTTATTTTTTAAAATTCACATTTTGGAATCTGTTGAACTTTTCATCACAAAAATTGGAGAAACTTGTTTCAAAATAACATACTTGTAATGCTAGCCGTTTTTGGTTTTGTTTATGGGAAAATTCCAAGGCTAACTATTTATCTATACCCCCTTGCTAAATCGTTCGTGATACCGATGGTCTGAATTATATTACTGTAAACAATGAAAATTTACTTCATTTGTTGTTGAATTGTTAGGAATAGAAGCTAGATGCAGGGCAGGGCTCCAAGCACTTTTTTTGTCCTCCCAAAAAATAATTTAAAAAATACATACATTATTATTTCTTTATATTTAATCAATACAAATACATACGACAAAGAAAAAAAATACTTTGAAAAAATGGAAAAAGATCTTAAATTATCCTGCTAAAGTGAGAACATTTGTCTAATTTAATCTAAATCGCAATTCTTCTGGTTCCGAGATCCCAATGGTGGCTCTTGTAGATTTACAATTACAAAATTGTTGAAGATTCGATAATAGAGTAGAATGAAAGTGTTTTAGTTGATTAAATTATTAATAATAAATTATTTACTCGAAAAAGAAAACGAATACAACAAATTTTAATTTTTCATAAATTAAAGATAAAAAATTAAACTATTGCCAATCTTTACAAATTTTTGTATTTTAGCTAAAATTATGATAATTCCAAATATGGTTTTCAAATAAGTTAATGTGTCACCTTTTCAAATAAGAATATTTTACTAGAAACTTTAAATAAAAACCGTCCTATTACACAAATACAATTTCCAGAATAATAATTTCAAGGAATAATAATTAAATATGGAACATTCACCCAAATGATATTTTACAGAATGAGAATTTTATTGAAAGAAAATTTTAAAGAATAACAATTTTCTTAACGACTATTTCACGAATGCAGATTACAAGAATGCATTTTCTATTAAAGTTATGGTAACATATGCACTTATAAATTTGATAAACAAAACTCTGTCAAGTCAAATTTGAAAAAGATACTTAAGATAACATTTAATTAGTCTATATCTGTCGAAGCTGATTTGACAGTCATATATCCTAATAACAGAGCTGGGCAGTAGCTAGCTACTTTTGTAGCTTAGCTACTAGCTTAGCTACATTTACCTTAGCTGTAGCTGTAGCTTAGCTAACTGTGAAAAAATATAGCTGTAGCTAGTAGCTAGCTACTTTTTTTCTATTAGCTTAAAAATAACAACTGAAGCTACTTTTAAAGCTACTTTTTGTAGCTTGAAGCTACTTTTTAAGCAGAAGGTCAACAAAGTACGCATGCGTACAAGCTAAACCCACACAAAATAATTATTTGTTGCCGGTTCTAACTGGCTCTAATACGCAAAAATACACAGTAGGTGCCAGATGGTATTTGCTATTTTTGATATTTATGTACGTAATAGTAAATTAACAGTCATTATAACAAAAGACTGATCATATGACAATGGCAAATTTAATTGTTTCACAATAATGTAAAAAAGTAGCTTTAAAATTTAACAGCTACTTTAACGAAAGCTTTTAGCTGTAGCTTAGCTATATTTTACAAAATATAGCTTATAGCTGTAGCTTAGCTACTTTTTTAAAGAATAGCTGTAGCTGAAGCTTAGCTACTTTTTTTAAGTAGCTTGCCCAGCTCTGCCTAATAATAACAAAACCAAATTCAGAATTGTATCACTTTGTTACAATACATATAATATATGGACAAATTACGCAATACAAGGAGTTGTAAGGTATATATATTAAAAAGAAATATTGATAATATCAGATCACTAATCTGTACACCAATATAATAAAATAAAATAATAAGTTTTGTTTTATTTACTTGCAGATTAATATTACTGTTTGTGCTCACAATTTATCACATTCATGCTGTTCCAACAAGTGTAAAAAACCACACAACAGGCAGACGATGTCATTCCGCATATCAATGTCAAGAAGAAGACTACACGTTGGCTATTACCTGCGGAGACGCGTACATCAAGTATATGCAACACATGGAAGAAACTCTCATCAAATTGAATGAGTTCGAAGATCCTTCAAGATGTCTTTATGATTCCTATGACGATATTGTGAGTTGAATCATTTCAATTTGAATGAATTAAATAATAATAAACAAGTTGTCACCTTGGTCTCTCTTTAATCGATAAGGTATAGTCCGTTTGGAAATAAACTGGAGTAATAAATAAAAAATTGCAATAGTAGTATTGGATTTTTGTCAGGGATGCGGCAAATAAATCTACAATAAAATTATATACGATATAACTTTTCTAGGGTGCTAATCCCTTTTGAAGAATTCCATAAGCGTAGATAGGATTTTTCAGAGGGATCTGTTAACATATTTGTACTAACTACAAATACAAGTTTAATTCTATTTAATTACACCTTCATTATCAAAGGGAACTTTACCTGATTTCAAAAAAATAACTGAGTACTGCAACAGTCGATCTCTGTCGAATTAAATTTTCTCGACTACTGCGTAGCAAATAATTATTGGCGCCCCACTGCAATTTCTTTGACGAACTGATTTACTTTTGCTCATTTCCAAACGAACTGTAGTCCAAATATTCCCCTTTATTCTGTAACTGTATCTGTAAACGATCGATATGTTAATGACAACATTTTATATTTGTTGATTACATTATACATGATCGTAATTTCAGTAAGCTTTGACCAGCATTTACTGTAGCATTTTAATATTATTTTCTTGTATTTTGCTTGTTTATACACGTAAAATAGAATATAATAACAGCTCACTGACAACTGCGTAAAAGTAATATTTTTTATACTGGCAGCTATGTGTCATGTGGAATAATTAACATTGCTGTCAAATACTCAATTTGATTTTATTTATGTACTTAAACCAAGTTTAAAATGTATCATTTTGGGGTGCAACCGGTCATAAGCGAGATATTTGTTAACTAATTTGTAGTGATAATGGTTGTGTTGTTTGTAGGAAGAAGTAGACTTTATCGTGGTTGGTGGCGGCGTGTCAGGGTCTGTAGTAGCGGGGCGGCTGAGCGAGGCGACCGACTGGACTGTCATGCTGCTGGAAGCGGGTCCTGCGGCTCCGGCTGGCAGTCAACTGCCCGGCATGTACTTCAATTACCAACACGATCCCAACTTCGACTGGAGCTATGAACTGCTTCCTCAGAACAATGTCTGTCTCAATCAGAACGGCATCTGCGTCTACCCCAGAGGTAGGTAGATGAATATTGGAATGCTATGGTTCCTTCTGGAATGTCAATTCTGAAAAATAAGTGTTTTATACCTATTATGATTAGAATATCATAAATTGTTAACAGGTTATTGGTCTAGTGAATTTTCCAATACCGTACCATCGTTGGGGTTGCCATTATAAATTGGGATTCTCAATTTTTCGTTAAAAACAAGGCTTTGCATAGCTATATATCCATTATTAAACTATAAAAATCTTTCTGCTTTTGATACAATTTACGTGGATAATTCTAAAACATAATATTAGTTTTAGTTTTATATGTTCACAGACGGTGAATGTGTTTCATATTTTAACAGGATGCGTATGAGTATTATTCCATGTTTACGTGCGCCGAGTTTCATTCATTCATACATGAGAATGTAAAATATATTTATATTTTACTTAGTTAATTTGTAAAAATTGTATCCGGAAATTACTATTTTAGCAGTAAAAATATGCGAATAAATCTGTTCACATATTACTCAATCCAAGATTGGCAAAATATTACCACTCAACGTAAATGGGACAGATAATGTAAATATCTGGCCAAGACTCGGCCTAATCTATATGAAATATTAATTTGTTCAGATAATTTTATTTCATAAATTACGTACGACCTCGGCCAAACTGTTAAATAATTGGCAGGTTGACATTAAAAATTGGGTTTAGTTGACAACTGGCAAGCTGTGAAGTGCTACTTTTACAGCCTAGACTGTAAAAGTATTTTTATGGAAAACCAACAAATTTAATTTTTTTGATTTAATTAGTAAATATAATTATATCTGCAGGCCATTTCTTTCATCTCGGATGAGATCAACCATCCTTCGTTCCTTTTCATTATACAAGGTGTTTATCGTAAAACCACCACCACGAATATTTCTTTTCATCTGAAAAATACAAAAGAAAAAGAAAATTATTAAGCAAAGTTAAACTAGACAAAGAGGGACATAAGATGATAGTAATATGAATTTTGTGTCACTTCCAGTTTCAGCGGAATTAAGGTTAACTTTAAATCTAGCTAGAGAATCGGTATTTGTATTTTTTATTTCAGAATACTCGTATGCATAAAATTAGCTTCACAATAAAATTAAAATATTATAGCTCTACTTCAACCATTTAAAAATAGCGACCATTTATTGTAACAAATTTTATGAATTGCAAAAACATTATGTAACTGAGGAATATTTAATATATCTATATAACAAAACAGAAATAATAAAAATATAACAACTACAAATGCTTAATATGGCCACTGTCATTTTCTACACATTTTCTCAAACGTAATACAAAATTTTGCATGAAATTTTGCGGGATATCATAGTCATTTTATTCCAATAATTATGGATATTTGAATAATAACAGATATTTTAAATCGGTATTCAAGGGGGAGATATTTTTTTAAGTGATAAACTATGATATTTTTGAACCCATTTTTAAAGGATATTGTCTCAGTACAAATATGTCAAAAAGTGGTACTAATATTTCTTAAATACAATTTTACTGACTTCGATTATCATTCTTTTCATGAAATTTTAATAATTCATAAAATACATAAATATATTATCACGCCTTTTATCCATTACTGGGTGTGACACTCTGCCGTAGCAGATCTTAGTAATTGATATATTTTATTCATAAAGTGCTGTTACCAGCTGAAAAAAAACGGGCCTCAAAAATGTTAGTGATGGGAGCAAAAGGATAATTTTAATATGGAGTAAAGTTCGTTGGTTGCGGGAGTCGAACTCGGCTTCTTAAAGTCGTAGGCCTGCGCATTTACATTGCACTATCCACTCCACTGATGTCATTGTTCTTCATTATCAGATTATATACAATAGGTAACAAACTTCTTTTTCTTGATTTCTCGCTCGATAACCGTACCCAACCATGATTAATATTTAATTTGTTCACTCAGCATAGTGTAGCGTATTTAAAGGTGTTGCGTATTTATCAGGACGGTTTTCTAAATCCGGGAAATTTACTGATGCGCGACAAAGAACCAGAATTCGGTATTGCCCTGAAAAATCTGGAAGGAATTATTGCCAAAAAAATGTCTTCTTAAAATTATGTTAAATGACCTTGTATAATAAAATAAATATTAATTTCAGGAAGGGTGATGGGCGGCACTGGTATCCTACACGGCATGATGTATATGAGAGGCAACCCAGAGGACTACAATATACTATCCAATGATGGCATAACAGGTTGGTCCTACGATGACGTCATGCCTTACTTCTTGAAGTCAGAAAACAATTTGGATATCAATGCCAGCTGGATAGAGGTAATGTGTACGGTTATAATTAGCTAAAAGTAAATGATAAAATTAATATAAATAAAAAGGCTTCAGGATCCAAAAACAACAAGTCATGTGTAATAAGTTTTATTTAGGACGTTTAGAATGTTAATATATTCATCATCAGCACGATAAATAAAATTAAGTAAGTAACAATCTTATAATAACACAATAAACAATAAGTACCAAAATATAAAGAATAAAAATTTAACAATATTAGAATATAAAGTAAGTATCAAATTATGAAGTTCAAATGTTATTGTTACATTTTGAATTATGAAATAGAGCAAGAAATAGAGGAAGACATAGTTAGGAAGATAAAACAACAACGAGTAAAGTGGCTAGGACACGTATGGAGGGCAGGAAAAGAGGAAATGGTATACTCCACCCTAGAATGGGATCCAGGAAGGAAAATAAGAGGAAGACCGAGATCAACCTGGATGCGAGAAGTCCAGAAAGACCTACTCACTGCAGGAATTTATAACTGGAGAGCTAAAACATATAACAGGGAAATATGGAAGCAAATAAGCTCAAAAATATAAAAAAAAATATATGTATGTGTGTATATATATATGTATATGTATGTATATGTATGTATATATATATATATATATATTATATGAAATTATATGAGATTATGAAATAACAAAGAGAGAGAAATAGGGAGTGATCCCCCCTAATAACAAAGGATTAAGAGGGCTTCGAGAGAAGTGGCTCAACCCCATCTTGGGGTGTTTAGCCAGTATATATATATTGTTTATTGTGTTATTATAATATTGTTACTTACTTATGTATATTTATAGTGCTGATAATGAATGTATTAACATTTGAAACGTCTTAATTAAAACTTATTACACATTACTTGTTGCTTTGGATCTTTTTATTTATTTAAATTTAAATTTTTTTTTAATTTTATGAACATAGTAAATTTTTTTACACATTTAAATAAAAAATATATATATAAACGAGACGAGAATTGACGATTTTTTGTCTTGCTTTATCTAGGTTATATTAGTATATTCTTTTCTCAATTATTTGTTTTGCTTGAAAAATAGATAAAATGTTAAAATGTACTATTTTTAAATAGTAGTGTTTGAATTTAATATATGCTAACAGCCCAAATATCATCATACTGGCGGTCCATTGACCATCAGCCGCTTCAACGATCACCCCCAGTTTGCCGAAGACTTATTGAATGCGTGGCATGAGCTGGGAAACAACATAAATGTGGACTTGAATGGCCACTCGCAGCACGGCTTCATGATCGCGCAGGCCACTACCATTAACGGAACGCGCGAGGCCACCACCAAGGCCTATGTTTACCCCCATCTCAAGCAGAGGAAGAATTTGTATGTGCTGCCCAAAGCCCCGGTGAGTTCTTACTATTGTGCATCAAGATTTGGAGATAATACATATATGAGATACTTACATACACAATAATTATTTTTGTATTAAGTGCGCGAAATGAGTTTTTTTTTGTTGCGCATGACAATGCCACTTTTAGTTGAGACCGTTAGGTCGAGAAAAAAAGTCACTCGAACGCGTCAAAAAAACACGAATTTCGACAAGAAATACAAACAACATTTTTTCTACAATTGTCAAAAAAGAAAAATACAATAATTATTGATTTATTTTAGTAAATTGAAAGGAAAAAATCTAAAATAATATAAATTTGATGTGTTGTAATCAAGGAAACGTGAAAATGTTAGACAAATATTTTTTTTAAGAACCAGAGATTTGAAATTTGTCATTTCATTGAAAAAATGTCATTTTTTTTGTTTAGCAAATTTGCTTTCCCACATTTATATACAAACTCATTTTACTTAGAATATTCACTATTTTAACGGAATACCATTTAATTACTATGCAGTCTCTGCCTTTCAATTTCACCTATATTTCTTCTACAAATTTCGTTTAATATGTTTAAATTCAGTAGCTGACTCATTTCCATTCATTCACATACTTTAGTAATAATTTGTAATTTAACACTGAGCATTTCGTTGTGTATCACCATTTGGAAACATATTATTTCTATAAATTAAAAATAAATATATCACGTCTTTCACCCATTACTAATAATTTATAATGTGGTGAAAATCAGTTTGTCATAGTGTTACCGCAAAGCGGGACGAGACTTGCAGTCAGTTTCGTATCGGTCTAGGTTTGGTTTCGTCTCGGACTCGAGCTTTTCTCGACTATCAAAATCTCGTAACGGTATCGAGACACGACTTTTGAAGGTCAAATAATTATAACAATTTTTTTTTTATAAATGAAATACTTAATAAATTCAAAATCATTTCGTAAGCTATTTTTTCTACGATCGTGCGAAAAGTGATACATTATGTACTTATTTCCAGTGCAAAAAGTGATTCATGGTTAACAGTCTATTCAAATAATAGTAACTCGATACTGGTCTCGCCCCAGTCTCGATTTTAACTTCGAGATTCAACTATGGTCTCTAAAAGTCAAGACGAGATGAGACAGAGTTTCGAGTCTCACGGAAATACTAGTTTACCAGCTGTTGCATTTGAACTCTGGTTCTTATTCTATAGTGAAACGCGTTATTATTGAGCTATTAAACCTATCTTATTATTTGTGATAGACAAAAAAATGGGATAGGTGGCTCAGTGGTATAAAGTCGGCCTGTGGATTTGAGAACCAGGGTTCAATTTTCACAGCCGACAAACATTTTTTACTACTTTAAAACTATTCCTATGACTCTCCTTCCACTAACATCTTCGAGTACCGGCTGGTAACCATGCGCAAAATATATCACTTGCCTACAACTGCTACGGTAGGGTGCCACATTTAGTAATGGCTAGAAGGGATAAATATATATATATATATATATATATATATATATATATATATATATATATATATATATATATATATATATATATATTTGAAAAGGAAAATTTGGACATTTCAGCCGTTATTTTTTATTACTTTTACAACATTATGAACACTAATCATGTAATCTATTGTTTTAATCATACATTTTAGTTATTTAGAATATAATTGAATATATAACTTTGTTTTGTCTCAGGTTCATTACATTTTAATTAACAACGAAACAAAGACAGCCGAAGGTGTGCTATATGAACGTAACGGTGTTCAAAAGATAGTGAAGGCGAAAAAAGAAGTTATTATTAGTGCGGGAACCATTGCATCACCTCAATTGTTGCTGCTTTCAGGACTTGGACCTAAGAATGATTTAGAATCTGTTGGTGAGTATCAATATGCACATAATTAGAATATAGATAAACTCAGGTGTTCAGCACAATTGACATTTCAAAGTATTAAATTGAAATAAATGTGAGTGAACATTGATCTGGAATCGAAACAAAATTGTTATTTATGTATCAAGGGTCAGAAACGCTAATTTCACCCGTGATACATACAAATTTTATGCACAATAAAATAACATTTAATTATATTTTCAAAAGATTAAAATATGTACATACGAGTAGGTTATATGTCAAAATGACATTTTGCAGAATCAAGTATTCATAATAAACAAAAATTGTCATTTTATTTATGTTTGTGACCCTAGGGCCAAAAAGAAGTGTTTAAGCCCGCTTTTTAGAGCTAAAACACATTAATTTCGGCCTGGTTGTGCATAAAATTAATGAAAAACCAAATACAGTTAAAAATATGACTTCAAAAAGTATTGAAGTTTTATTCTAGTTTCATAAGTTATTTTCAAAACAACTTGAAACTTTGGGGTTGTGTATTTTTTTTTCAATCGTATCCAAATTATTTAAAAAAAGAATGCTTCAAATAAAATTAGTAAATAATTTAATTCTTCGTAGAAACAAATTTTCCTTAAATAAATCTAAAAACGTTTCACAGAGGTAAATATACAAAGATAAATGTTCAAGTTGTTTTGAAAATGTTATCACTATATACTATTTTGATAAGTGATGTATATATATTTGTATATATATATAGATTCATCACGCCCATTTGTAAATCGCTACAGCCTAGACGGTTTATCCGATTTATTTGCAACTTTTTTTATTTGATAGAGGTCAATCATGGGGAGTGCCTTTTGATAGTCTTAGATTTTTCGTGCACATGATGTGCGAGAAAACTTGAAAAAACATGCGTTTTTGGGGGGGAGTGTGGAGGCTTTGAAATTTTTAAGAAGAACATCAAACGTCATTTTGACATTTATCAGTGGACATGTCGCATTTTTAATTATAAATTACTTAAAAATTAAACTTTTGTGAGTAGTTTTGAAATACTTTACGCATATTGTCGAAATGAGGGGACGTTTTTTTTATAATTATACATTTCAAATATGTGTATTTAAAAAGTAAATTTTTGACACTCCACTATGAAGTTGGTTTTAAAGCAAAACGTCAAATTGACAAGTTTTATAAAGTATAAAGAATATGGAGGCTTTGAAATTTTTAAAAAGAACATCTACTGTCATTTTGACATTTGTCAGTGGACATGTCGCATATTTAATTATAAATTACTTAAATATTAAATGTTTGTGAGTAGTTTTGAAATACTTTACGCATATTGTGGAAATGAGGGTACGTTTTTATTATAATTAAACATTTCAAATACGTGTATTTAAAAAGTAAATTTTTGACGGTCCACAATGAATTTGGTTTCGAAACAAAACGTCGAATTGACAAGTTTTATAATTTATACAGGTGAACTCAACCAAATTTGATCTCGATAATAATATACAGTAAAACCAAGCAAATTTTGTCTACGGCAAAGTTCAATTTAGAAAAACCAGATAACTCGAATTAGAATCATTTGGGCACAATTTTCTATCGATAATTTAATTGAAAGTGCTTCAAAACCAGTCATATTTGGTATATTATGAAAGTTCTTTTAAAGGGTACGTATGCAAAACTAAAATATTTTCGATCGGCAATAGTTTTAGTGAAAGGCCTATCGTGTTTGGTATCAAATGAAAGGTTATTTAAAGGGCTCGAGTACAAAATTGATTTTTTTCCATCGGTAACTGTTTTAGTGAGAGTGCATTAAAACCCATCGTGTTTGGTATCATATAAAAGGTTTTTTGAAGGGCTCACGTGCAGAATTGGAATTTTCTCGTTCGGCAATTGTTTTAGTAAAAATGATTAAAAACCTATCGTATTTGGTATCAAATGAAAGGTCTTTGAAAGGGCTCGCGTATAAAATTTATCACTTTTAGATCGTCAATTTTTTTAGTGAAAGTGATTCTAAACTTATCGTATTTGGTATCAAATGAAAGGTCTTTTGAAGGGCTTGCGTACAAAATTTAATAATTTTCGATCGTCAATTGTTTTAGTGAAAGAGCTTAAAAAATATCATGTTTGGTACAAAACGAAAGGTTTTTTGAAGGGCTCGCGTGAAAAATTGATTCTTTTCGATCGTCAGTTATTTTATTGAAAGTGTTTCAAAACATATTGTGTTTGGTATCAAATGAAAGGTCTTCTGAAGGGCTCGCGTGAAAAATTGTTTTTTTTCGACAGATAATTTTTTTAGAAAGTTTAGCAAAACTAATTCTGTTTGGTACGCATGGAATTGTCTGATCGAATTATTTCAATTTCTAGAGAAGTTAGAGAAATTTGACCGCAGAATGCTACAATGCAAACAAAGATAACTCGAAAAAACGATGTCGGAAATAATATTACAGCGATTTCCAACAGTTTTTTAAAAAAGTTTAAAGAAAATTTTCAATTGATTTCATGTGTATATAAATATAAATGTGGAATGTCATCAGAAATAACGTCCGAAGGATTTTTAATAAATAGCAAAATGTATTCAGATGAAATTAAAAAAGTTGAAATTTTACGATAGGCAATTGTTTCAAATTTAAAGTATTCCAAATCATAACTTGTTTGGTCTCATTTGTATGGTCTTTAGAAGAACTTTCAGATGAAATAAAAAATATATATTTTACGACCGTCAATTATTTTAAACATAAAGTATTCCGAATCATACCGTGTTTAGTGATATATGAATGGGGTTTAGAAGAACTTTCAGACGAAATAAAAAAAATTAAACATTGCGACCGTCAATTGTTTTAAATTTGAAGTATTATTTTTTTTTATCGTCTATTGTTTTAGTAATGGTGTCAAAAGCTATCATATTTGATATTAAATGACATGCCTTTTGAAGGGTTCAAATATAAAATTGGTATTATTTTCGACCGAGAATTGTTTTAGTGAAAATGCTTCAAAACCAATCATGTTTGATATCAAATGAAGGGTCTTTTGAAGAACTCGCGTACAAAATAAAATACTTTTAGATCGGTAATTATTTGAGTGAAAGTGCTTCAAAACCTATTGTGTTTGGTGTGAAATGAAAGGTATTTTGAAGTATTAGCTTACAAAATGTAATACTTTTCGATTGTCAATGTTTTAGTGAAAGTGCTTCAAAATCTATCGTGTTTGTTTTCAAATGAAAGGTCTTTTAAAGAGTACGCCTGTTAAATTAATTCTTTTTTTTTATCGTCCATTGTTTTAGTAAAGGTATTTCAAAACCTATCATATTTGGTATTAAATTACAGGCCTTTGAAGGGCTCGAATATAAAATTGGTATTTTTTTCGACCGAGAATCGTTTTAGTGAAAGTGCTTTAAAACCATTCATGTTTGATATAAAATGAAAGGTCTGTTGAAGAGCTCGCGTACAAAATTAAATACTTTCAGATCTTCAATTGTTTTCGTGAAAGTGTTTTAAAACTTATCGTGTTTGGTATCAAATGAAAAGGGCACGCGAATTAAATTGATTTTTTTGAGCGGCATTTGTTTTAGTGATACAGATTTAAAACCTATTGTGTTTGACATCAATTAATAGGTCTTTGCATGAATAAACGTACAGAATTGAAAAGTTTTAGATTGGAATTAATTCAGTTTATATTTTGTCAATTGTCATACAGAAGTGAACCTTACTTCAGTGTCCGTGGAGCCTAGCGTGAGGCCTGGCAAAGCCAGGCCGACCGCTAGTCCTATATACTATTTTGATAAGTGAGGTATATATATTTGTATATATAGATTCATCACGCACATTTGTAAATCGCTACAGCCTAGACAGTTTATCCGATTTATTTAAAACTTTTTTTATTTGATAGAGGGCAATCACGGGGAGTGCCTTTTGATAGTCTTAGATTTTTCGGGCACATGATGTGCGAGAAAACTTGAAAAAACATGCGTTTTTGGGGCAAAATCAACTAAGAGTGTGGAGGCTTTGAAATTTTTAAGAAGAAGATCTACTGTCACTTTGACGTTTGTCAGTGGACATGTCGCATTTTTAATTATAAATTATTTAAATATGAAATTTTTTAGAGTACATTTGAAATATATTTCATATATTGGGGGAATGAGTGGACGTTTTTATTATAATTACGCATTTTAAATATGTGTATTTAAAAAGAAAATTTTTGACACTTCACTATGAAGTTGGTTTTAAAGCAAAACGTCAAATTGACAAGTTTTATAAAGTATAAAGAATATGGAGGCTTTGAATTTTTTAAGAAGAACATCTAACGTCATTTTAACATTTGTCGGGGGACATGTCGCATTTTTAATTATAAATTACTTAAAAATTAAATTTTTGTGAGTAGTTTTGAAATACTTTAGGCATATTTTGGAAATGAGGCGACGTTTTTATTATAATTACATAATACAAATACGTGTATTTAAAAAGCAAATTTTTTACAGTCCACGATCAAGTTGGTTTCGAAACAAAACGTCTAATTGACTAGCTTTATAATTTATACAGGTGAACTCAACCAAATTTGATCTCGATAATAATATACAGTAAAACCAAGCAAATTTTGTCTACAGCAAAGTACAATTTAGAAAAACCAGATAACTCGAATTAGAATCATTTGGGCACTCCTAAATTTTCTATCGATAATTATGTAATTGAAAGTGTTTCAGAACCAGTCGTATTTCGTATATTATGAAAGTTCTTTTAAAGGGTACGTGTGCAAAATTAAAATATTTTCGATCGGTAAACGTTTTAGTGAAAGTACTTTAAGGCCTATCGTGTTTGGTTTCAACTGAAAAGTTATTTAAAGGGCTCGACTACAAAATTTATTTTTTTTCAATCAAAAGCTGTTTTAGTGAGAGTGCATGAAAACCCATCCTGTTTGGTATTATATAAAAGGTCTTTTGAAGGGCTCACGTGCAGAATTGGAATTTTTTCGTTCGGAAATTGTTTTAGTGAAAGTACTTCAAAACCGATCGTGTTTGGTATCAAATGAAAGGTCTTTTGAAGGGCTCGCGTATAAAATTTATCACTTTTAGATCGACAATTTTTTTAGTGAAAGTGCTTCAAAACCTATCGTGGTATCATTGGCAAGTTCTTTAAAAGTACTTTCAGATGAAATAAAAAATATATATTTTATGACCGTCATAAATTTTTCCGAATCATACCGTCTTTGGTGCCATATTGAAGGGCGTTAAAAGAACTTTCAGATGGAATAAAAAAGGTAAAATTTTACGATAGGCATTTGTTTTAAACTTAAAGTATTCCGAAAATTAACATATTTGGTGTCATATGAAATGGCTTTAGAAGAACTTTCAGATGAAATAAAAAGAGTTGAAATTTTATAATAGGTAATTGTTTCTAACATAAAGTATTCGGAATCATACTGTGTACGGTGTCATATGAAAGGGCTTTAGAAGAACTTTCCGATGAAATAAAAAAGTTAAATTTTACTATCCTCAATTGTTTCAAACATAAATTATTCCGAATCATGCCTTCTTTGCTGTCATATGAAAGGACTTTAGAAGAACTTTCAGATGAAATAAAAAAAAGTTAGTTTAGCAAAATGTTTTCGGAAGTAAAACACATATTTTATTGAAATTTTACGACAGTCAATTGTTTAAAACTTAATGTGTTCCGAATCATATCGTGTTTGATATCATATGAAAGGGCTTTAAAAGAATTTTCAGACGAAATAATAAAATTTAAACATTGCGACCGTCAATTGTTTTCAATTTCAAGTATTCAGAACAATGCCGTTTTTAATGTCATATGAAACAGTTTTGAAAGAACTTACGATGTCAATTGTTTCAAATTTAAAGTTTTGCGAATCATATCGCGTTTGGTATCAAATAGAAGGTCTTTTAAAGGGCTCGCATGTAAAATTGACTTTTTCGATCCGCAATTGCTTGCATGAAAAATTGAAATATTTTCGTTTGTCAATTGTTTTAGTGAAATGGAAGGTCTTTTGAAGGACTCGCGTGCAGGATTAAATTTTATTCGATCGACAATTGTTTCCATGAAAGTGTTTCAAAACTTATCGTGTTTGCTATCAAATGAAAGATCTTTTGAAAGGCTTGCGTACAAAACTTAATACATTTCAATCGTCAATTGTTTTACTAAAAGTGTTTCAAATCCCATCGTGTTTGGTTTCAAATAAAAGGTATTTTATAGGGCACTCGTGATAAATAAATAATTATTTTTTGATCGTCTATTGTTTTAGTAATGGTGTTCAAAAGCTATCATATTTGATATTAAATAACATGCATTTTGAAGGGTTAAAATATAAAATTGGTATGTTTTTCGACCGAGAATTGTTTTAGTGAAAATGCTTCAAAACCAATCATGTTTGATATAAAATGAAAGGTCTTTTGAAGAACTCGCGTACAAACTTAAATACTTTTAGATCGGCAATTGTTTTAGTGAAAGTGTTTCAAAACGTATCATGTTTGTTTTCAATTGAAAGGTCTTTTGAAGAGCACGCGTGTTAAATTAATTTTTTTTTTGATCGTCCATTGTTTTATTAAATGTGTTACCAAACCTATCATATTTGATATTAAATTACAGGCCTTTGAAGGGCTCGAATATAAAATTGGGATTTTTTTCGACCGAGAATTGTTTTAGTGAAAGTTTTTTAAAACCAATCATGTTTAATACAAAAAGAAAGGTATTTTGAAGAGCACGCGTACAAAATGAAATACTTTTAGATCTTCAATTGTTTTCGTGATAGTGTTTTAAAACTTATCCTGTTTGGTATCAAATGAAATGTCTTTTAAAGGGCACGCGAATTAAATAGATTTTTTTGAGCGGTAATTGTTTTCGTGATACACATTTAAAACCTATTGTGTTTGGCATCAATTAATAGGTCTTCGCATGAATAAACGTACAGAAATGAAAAGTTTTATACTGGAATTAATTCAGTTTATTTTTTGTCAATTGTCATACAGAAGTGAACCTTACTTCAGTGTCCGCGGAGCCTAGCGTGAGGCCTGGCAAAGCCAGGCCGACCGCTAGTCCATATACTAAAAGCGTAAGAGGTATATTTGTATGTTTGTATAGATTCATCACGGTCAATTGCTCATCTCTACAGCCTAGACGGTTTGTCCGATTAATTTGAAACTTTTTTTATTTGATAGAGGCCAACTTGAAATGTGACCTTTTTATAAATTCATAATTTTATTACGCATGATGTGCGAGAAAACTTGAAAAAACATGCGTTTTTGGGGCAAAATCAACTAAGAGTGTGGAGGCTTTGAAATTTTTAAGAAGAAGATCAAACGTCACTTTGACGTTTGTCAGTAGACATATCGCATTTTTAATTATAAATTACGTAAATATTAAATATCTGTGAGTAGTTTGGAAATATTTTACACATATTGGGGAAATGAGGGGACGTTTTTATTATAATTACAAATTTCAAATATGTATATTTAAAAAGTAAATTTTTGACAGTTCACTGTGAAGTTGGTTTAAACGTCAAATTGACAAGTTATATAAAGTATACAGGTAAACCAAAACAAAATTGTCCTCGGTAAAAATATATAGTGAAACTAAGCAAATATTGTTCATGGCAATCTACATTAAATACAATTTTATTATTATTTATTTAAATTTATCAAAATTCAAAATTTATCGTATATGGTATAATATCAAAGTTTTGAAGGTCACGCATGTAGAAATGAGATTTTTTCAATCAATAATTGTTTTAGTGAAAGTGCTTCAAAACTTATCGTGTTTGGTATCAAATAAAAGGTCCTTTGAAGGGCTCTCATACAGAATTCGAATTTTTTCGATCGGCAATTGTTTTAGTTAAAGTGCTTCAAAACATATCGTGTTTGGTATCAAATAAAAGGTCATTTGAAGGGCTCGCATGCAAAATTAAATATTATTCGATCGGCAATTGTTTTAGTAAGAGTGCATCAAAACTTATCGTGTTTGGTATCAAATGAAAGGTCTTTTGAAGGGCTCGCATGCAAAATTAAATATTATTCGATCGGCAATTGTTTTAGTAAGAGTGCATCAAAACCTATCGTGTTTGGTATCAAATGAAAGGTATGTTGAAGGGCCCACGTACAAAATTAAATATTATTCGATCGGCAATTGTTTTAGTAAAAATGAATCAAAACCTATCGTGTTTGGTATCAAATGAAAGGTCATTTGAAGGGCTCGCATGCAAAATTAAATATTATTCGATCGGCAATTGTTTTAGTAAGGTTGCATCAAAACCTATCGTGTTCGGTATCAAATGAAAGATCTTTTAAAGGGCTCGCGTACAAAATTAAATATTATTCGATCGGCAATTGTTTTAGTAACAATGTATCAAAACCTATCGTTTTTGGTATCAAATGAAAAATCTATTGCAGGGCTCGCGTAGAAAATTAAATATTATTCGATCGGCAATTGTTTTAATAAAAATAGATCAAAATCTATCGTATTTGGTATCAAATGAAAGGTCTATTGAAGGGCTTGCGTAGAAAATTAAATATTATTCGATCGGCAATTGTTTTAGTAAAAATGCATCAAAACCTATCGTATTTGGTATCAAATGAAAGGTCTATTGCAGGGCTCGCGTAGAAAATTAAATATTATTCGATCGGCAATTGTTTTAGTAAAAATGCATCAAAACTTATCGTGTTTGGTATCAAATGAAAGGTCTATTGAAGGGCTTGCGTAGAAAATTAAATATTATTTGATCGGAAATTGTTTTAGTAAAAATGCATGAAAACCTATCGTATTTGGTATAAAATGAAAGGTCTATTGAAGGGATCGCGTAGAAAATTATATATTATTCGATTGGCAATTGTTTCAGTAAAAATGCATCAAAACCTATCATGTTTGGTATCAAATGAAAGGTCTATTGAAGAGCTCGCGTAGAAAACTAAATATTATTCGATCGGCAGTTGTTTTAGTAAAAATGTATCTAAACCTATCGTGTTTGGTATCAAATGAAAGGTCGCTTAAAGAGTTCGTGTGCTGAATGGGCCTTTTTTTTATTGTCAATTTTGTAGTGCCAGAGCTTCGTAACCTATCGTGCTTGGATCAATTAAATGTATTTCAAAGGACAGACATGCAAAATTGAAAACTTTTACTTCGGAAATAATTTGAGTTATATAGTGTCAATTGTCTTACAGAAGTGAATCCTATTTCAGTGTCCGCGGAGCATAGCGTGAAGGCCTGGCGAAGCCAGGCTGACCGCTAGTAATTTACTAATTTAAATATAATACTGATACTATACTCGTATTCGTATAATTATTTGGAAGTGTAGAATAGTAAGCAAGCATGGCTGTCTTAGGTCATGCAAGGGCAGTTGGGCACACAAAATTTGGGGCCCTTTTAAAAAAGTACAAAAAAAATGTGGATGAAAATCAGTATGTAGTTTTATTTAATGACTTTATTGATTATTTTGGTTAACTTTATACAAATCAAATATAAGTGAAGTGATTACTACTCGTATTTTGAGAATTGAATTACGTTAATGATGATAGTTTCTTCCGGGATTTCTGTTGGGCAAAATCTTCTATTATGTCCTCAAAGTTCTTTTAAATATTTTAAAGTTATTTTAATATTTGTATAAAATTTGTAGGTTTAATTAACAAATTTTAAGTTATATTTTTTTTAGATTTAGTAAAATTTTGTTCATTGTTTAAAAATTATTTAGAAGTCTCATTTGGTTTTCGATTTACAATTAAATTTAAAAATTTTAAGACAATTCTTGGCAAAATTGCATTAATAATTGAGCTCCTCTATTTTTCGTGTGAACGGCGACCTTGGAATTTTGAGGCCCTTATCAAGCCAGGGGCCCCGGGCTCGTGCCCCATGTGCCCTTATGGTAAAGACGGCACTGATAGTAAGGCATAGTAGGTATCAGAAAATTTTTGCTGTTACGTGTACACTGTACATTATCACTGTACTTAATTAAAAAGTGCATTTTTTGAAATATACACAGATAATTTATACTCAATTGTAGGAGTTGTTGTTTATAATCGCTACCTATTTTCATATTATTTCGCATGAATTATTTTGCGACATATTTACGACAGAAAAAAAACCAACGGATAATCCTCAAGGTAAATAATACATTATTATTTTTTTTACGAAAATGGGACATTAAGATAAACAATTCCTATTTCGTAAACAAACATGTAATAAATATAGTTTCTCGAATGAAATATAAGAATCTAACGATAGATATGTAGTTAGCAAAAAATCAGATGGTGTTAAGTGATCCTGTGCTGCGGAGCCAAGTTTTAACATATTTCAATTAATGGGTTCTTATACGTATTTTAATTTCTTTTTATGAAACTACATGATAAATTATGACGATGAGTGAAAATGCAGGTTGAAAATTCGGTATATTAGAAGTGATATGATTTTTTAAAGTTTCAGTGGTACTTAACTTGCTTCACTCAAAAAGCGCAAATACTACATGATTAAATTCTTGAAAAATAATCTTACTATGTCGAAAATAATATTTTATAGCAGTAGAAATTCCAAGAAAACCAAATTAAATTATTGTAATAAATATATAACCTGCTAACATGTACATACCAGCAAACGATGAACAGTTTTAAAAAACAGTGCCGAGATGTTACAGTTAGTTACGTTCTACTCCGCATATGTCTCTTATTTACAGCGCGTAAATACTTGTGGCCATTGCGAATCTTCCGAACTTGTAATGTCACTATATTTTTAATTGCTTATATCTTTGATGTTGAACTAATTTTTTTAACTAATAACCATTATTCAGTATGTTTTTATCCTTTATTCTTGTTATTTCGATTATGGTACAGGAGCCCATTCAATGAAGGGATTTATTAAATAGATTTTTATTAAGCTCATAGAGGCAGCACCGTTTATCGCAGCTCCATGGACAATGGCCGATAGACTTGATTGGTATTTTCAGTGAAAATAGCATAATTAAGTTTACGAAATTATTGAGATCAGAGATGACAACATATCCGAAAAAAATTTTAACTGCTTCATTTTAGAAATTATTGTTATCTGGCGTGCCACAGTTCTTCATGGTGCTTGTAAAACTATTGTGTTTTTTTTTTTGAGCATATATACATTTGATTTTGATAAAAATGTGTACTTATAATACCTACTTTAACATTGGCAAAATTTTGTTGACAATACTCGGAAGAGTTTTTTTTTTGAGAGTTGATTTCGAAAAAATTAAAGAATTATAAAGTAAAAAGTAAAAATCTAAGGCTAAGATATAACTAAGAAAAAAATAAACCCCTAAGCCTTAATAAATATAAAGATAAATCTAAATACGTATTTCGAGAACTAAGTTCTCATCATCAGTAGACGAAGCAAGGGAAGAAACCAAGATTACACGACTTGTGAACCAAGCTAGTGATTCACATGTCGTGTAATCTTAGTTTTTACCTTGCTTCGTCTACTGATGATGAGAACTTAGTTCTCGAAATACGTATTTAGATTTATCTTTATATTTATTAAGGCTTAGGGGTTTATTTTTTTCTTAGTTAAAGAATTGTAAACTTCATTTAAGGCTTATTAAATATTAAAATATATTTGTTTAATAAAGTATTATTATCATGGTTTTAATTTTGATAAAAGTAATTTAAAATAAGTATAAGCATAAAATATTTCAGGTCGGTAATTTTTTTTTTACAAATTTTCATTTTATTTTAGGAGTGTCGGTTATTCGCGATATGCCTGGAGTTGGTCAGAATTTAAACAACCATGCTTCTACAGAAATTTTCTTCAGAATAGGAAGTGCTTTTTATACACAACAGTTGAACGACGAAACTTTGCAAGAATTTATTGATGATAGGAAAGGGCCCCTTACATCTACAGGGCTGTCCCAGGTAAATAATACTACTACCTATTTGTATGTCTGATGTTTACATGGAATTAACACGAAGTGAATTATATTTAAAAATAGTGTATGCGTTTGGTTGTTTCCGATCCTAATTGTGAACTATAAACGAATTTTAGTTTTCTAATCCTTAGCCAATTTAGCAACCAATATTTTTGCACCTCTTCAGCTCAAATGATTTCATCGATTGTAGTGATTTTTTTTTCAGGATTTAAAGAATGTTTGGGATCAGTGCCTTTTGAGTATTTCAGAATTTTTTAAAGTATAGTACCCGTGAAATTAATTAATAACTTTTCAAATTTTCATGATCGAAGAATACACGTGTTGCTATGCATTTGCAATTTGACCATGAGCTGAAAATGTTCAAAACTGCCAATCACATTTGACGTTTACGTAAACAACTTTCTAGACAATTATTTCAATTTCTAGACAAGTTAGAGAAATTTCGTAAATTGATTTAGGTATTAAAGGATTGAGGATATGTGTTTTGAGCTATTTTCAATTTATTTCGTGTTTATATAAAATATTTTTTAAGATAAAACTTTAGTTTAGGTTAAGAAATCATAGTTTTGAGAAGAACAAGAAAAACTGTTTTAAATACTTATTTTTAAAAAAATATAAAAGTGGAACTCGCAGAAATGATGTCCGAAGGATTCTTAGTAGTGTAGCAAATTGTTTTCGGAAATAAAACTTAAATATTTAGTTTTTCGATCAGCAATAGTTTTAATTTAATATACTCCAAAATCTTTTATGTTTGATATCAAATAAAAAGTCGTTTGAAGGGCTAGCATGCAGAATTGCAAAATTTTTTTTCAGCAATTGCATTAGTTAAATTGCTTTAATACCTACCATATTTACTACAATCTTACAGAAGTGAATCCTACCTGTGTCCGCGGAGCCTTGCGTGAATATTACTCGTTCATATACTAAAAGTGGTGAAAGTTATATCTATGTATAAAATGATTCTTCACGGCCAGTTGCCCATTTTTTGAGTCTAGACAGTTTATACAATTAAATCGAAACTGTTTGTTGGATAGAAGAGATTTTTGATAGTCTAATTTTTTGGTGCACATGATGTGCGAGAAATCTTGAAAAAATGAGCAAAATCAACTAAGAGTGTGGAGGCTTTGAAATTTTTAAGAAGAAAATTTATTTTTATTTTTATATTTGTCTGTGGACATGTTGCATTTTTAATTATAAATTACTTCAATATTATTTTTTTTAGAGTACTTTTGAAATATTTTACATATATTGAGGGGATATTTTTATTATAAGTACATATTTCAAATGTGTGTATTCAAAATATAAAATTCAGTATTAAGTTGTCTGTATTATAAATATTGTCAGGGGTAGGTATTACAGAATCAGCTTGGCTGAGAATATGAAAATATAAGTTATTTATAGCAAGGGTTTAATAAAATATATATGTTTGAAGAAAGATGTCGAGCACAGTGATAAAAAATGGTGACTGACTAATTGTCAATTGTTCTTCTCAAAGGTTATTAATAAATTATAGTGTTTGATATTAAATTAAAGAATTTGATGGGATATTTCAAGCAGAATATTATTTTCTACAAAGCTGATAGAAATGTACAAAGTTTGCTATTATATTAAAGGTTTTTGATGAGCGAGTTCGACTGATTATCAATTTTTTTGCTTAAAGTAATAAGAAATCAATCGTGTTCGGTATCAAACTATAGGGTTTGAATAGTCATTTCGCAGAGAATTATTAAAAATTGTGATCAACTGATTGTCTATTGTTTTTTCTAAAAGTCATTAGAAATGTATCGTTTTTGGTATCAAATGGTTGTTTTTAAGAAGAGATTTCGAACATAATGATCAAGTATTGTGATAGACTGTTTTTCAATTGTTTTTCCAAAAGTCAATAGAAACCTATTGTGTTTGGTATTAAATTAAAGATTTTGAAGAGAATTCGAGTAAAATAATAAAAAATTATAATGCACTGATTATCAATTGTTTTTCCAAAAGTCAATAGAAACATATCATGTTTGGTATTAAATTAAAAATTTTGATGAGAATTCGAGTAGAATAATGAAAAATTATAATCCATTTATTAACAATTGTTTTTCCTAAAAATCATTAGAAATCAGTCGTTTTTTGTAACAAATTATAAGTTTTGAAAATAGATGTTCAAAAGAGTAGACCAAAATTGATAATAAATTGTTTTTCATTGGAAATATACCAGCCATGGATTGGTAGGTAATCCTTTTCTAATAATTAGTGAACAGTATTACTACTCGACTAGGAGGTGTATAAAGTAATAAGTCTAAAATAATTGTTTACTTCAAATTCCCCGGAGCTTAGAGTGTGGGTCGGCGAAGCCGACCTGATCGCTAATAATTGTCTAAATTGAAAGGCTAGGAACACAATTTTTTATTGCATAATTGATCCAATTACAATATAAATACAAGTAAATTTTCCTTTTTTTAAATACAAAACGTGACTATTTTTACTCTTCTTTGTTAACGTTATCAATAACCTTAAGTTTTGGTATATTAGTGTAAGATATTATAGATCGATTAAGATTTACTTATTTTTTTTATTTAATTCTAATATCTTTATAAATTGTTAAGTTTGCTTTCAGCACTTATGTTTGATATTTAAACTCGATTGAATATATTTTCTCTATTGTAAAGGGTTTGCATTCATAGGTAACTGGATTCATCTGGACAAATGCGTCAGATCCTGATCCAAGACCTGATATTCAAATTTTCCATGCTGGATTCATGGCTAATTGTTCAATGTCGGGACAATTAGGCGAAACGGTATCTGCAGGACACAGAATGTTCAGGTTTGTGCAGAAATGTAAAAATAATAAATAATGAATATATTCTATTAAATAATTAATTAAAATTATTAATACATTATGTCTTTACTTTACAGTATCTCACCAACTTTGCTGAATGCGAAATCTGTTGGATACATTAAATTAAGAGATCAGTTCCCAACCTCGAAACCAATCATTTATGGAGGATTACTAACAGTCCAAGAAGATCTTGATAGATTACTGGCTGGTGTAAAGTAAGTATGTTAATAATAAATAAATACAAACGTCGATTTTGTAAAAAATTGTTGAACGAATATTCGGTCGCAAAAGTGCACGGTGTACATGCAATCCAAATTCCGCCAAACGGTGGCGAATGCTTCGTAAAGAGAGAGGGAATTTTGTCATTAGCCATCAAGTTGAGCTAAAGCAGTTGCACTTTTTGTGGGGTTTAGCAGAACAAGCCGACGATGATGATGGTCCACCTTGTCTGAGGTTCTTCGACGGACCCTAGATTCTGACTGTCGGCTCTCTAAACCTGACTGTAGCCACTATTTAAATGTAATCTTGCTAGTGTTGCAGTCTATACGAGCTACTATATCACTGCGTGATTTTGCGCCCTAACGCATATTCACAATACAGTCTTTCTCAAATTCACTAATTTGTATATTTGAGGTTTTCGCATTTATGAATTGATCAGAACCAAATTTCAACTGAATTATAATAATTTTGCAGAAACAATTTATTGCGCTATTTGAACCTGTCGGCCTCATTTGGCAATTATACATTTTAACCCTCTGTGTTAAATTTAATGCATTTATTCTATAACTTTTTGGTGTTTTTTTTGTAACAAGTCACAGTAAGCACATTCTTAGTGAATACGATTAAGTAAATTAGAATATGTTGTAATGAGGTCAGTTATTCAAAATAATATTGTTTTATGTATTAGCTAATTCTTTGCTGATTTAGTATTTTGGAGTAATATATAAATAGGTTACCATTCTGACTCAACAATTAAAAAACATAATTAATGTTTTTTTGTATATTGAATAAAAATGACAAAAATAATTATAATAATAATAGTATTCACTGTACATAAAATATTTGAGTTCAGGATATATACGAGTAAGTACGTACTTATATCTTCTTTTTTATTTTGGCATTTCCTTTGTAAGTAGAAAGCAGATAACGTTAAAATTTAATCATTAATGACTGGAAATACTGTTATATTCTAGTTCCTAAAATAATTAAATTAAAAATAATTGTAAGAACTGAGCAATTTACAATAAACCTTATTCAAGTCGTTATTTGAATTTTTCTGTTAATAATTATTTAAATGTTAATTTATCCAGTAACTGTATTTTAAATAATAATATAATATCTTCCTGATTGTGTAATCAATTACTTTAACTATGATATAATATTCTTCTTTAGCAAAACGTTAAGCATTGTGCAGACGAATGCCATGAAATACAAGAACGTATACCTGGATCCGACGCCTCTCAAAGCCTGTGAAACTTTGCAATCTAACAGTTACGAGTATTGGGTATGCTACATCGCCCACAAGACTAACCCCGAGAATCACCAGGTCGGCACGTGTCGTATGGGCGCAGTCGACGATCGTAAGTAGCAAAACGAGAATTGTATTTTAAATTTATGACTTTGCATTATAGTATTTCCGGAATAAGCTGGCCGGTGCTTATAGTATAACGAGGTCGATACATTTTCCTCGCATTTAATTTTTTTTTTAATTTAAAATAAATCTGAACTAAATATATTTTTTTATTAAAACTGGAGACATTTTTCGATATTTCACAATATTAGGCATGCTCTACTCTTGTACGTGCAATTACAATTTATTGTACTATTTTGGTCTCAGAACTTATAAAAATTGTAAAAGTAACTTGATTTAGTTATCGTCTCTGTGTGTTACCTACCATTTATTTTGAATGTTTATTATTGAGATTTAGATTGACTTTTGTCTGTTATAAACTGAAAAACTTTTTTTTGATTACAGCAAAGGCCGTAACTGACAGCGAGTTACGCGTGATCGGTATTAAGAACCTGCGCGTAGCGGACGCATCGGTGTTCCCGCGCACGCCGAGCGGCAACCTGCAGGGACCTGCCATCATGGTAGCAGAGCGCGCCGCCAGCTTCATTAACGACACATGGCGAACCTCTGACACCAAATACTACTGATACTTCAGTTTCCGTCTTTAGTACTGAACCGTTTTAAAATTGGTTACAAAAATGATGATGTTTTATTAAATTTAACGTTTTGTTAAGTTATAATGTATTTATTTTGTTGTTATATTTAAATGTTGTAAATAATAGTGACTAAATATATTCAGAGCAGATACATAAAACTGTTGTTTTTTTTATTTGAAATACGAGTATTCGTTATTCTACAAAATCTTAAACTGTTGGTAATTATTGTTTATATTTTTGAAGTAAAGTCAACCTAATACAAGATTGTAATTTTTAATAATACTAATAATTGCACATGGCTCCATCTCACTAACATATTTGGAGCCGTGATAATAATAATAATAATATAACTTTATTGACAATCAGTCAATGGCGAGGTTCAGCTAAAAGCTGTTATTCCACCTAACCATACAAAATAAGAAAAATAATACAGAGTGTGTAATAAACACGCTAACAAATTTAAACAAAATCAACTTATTCACTTATCAACAAGAAATAATATGTTAATATACCAAATTCTACATGCTAGTCAAATTATCCTTAACTACATAGTCATAATAATGTTAGTACAATAGCGAAATATAGTTTTATCTTATAATCTGAAAGTACATTTTTGATATGAGTTTTAAAAGAATTTAATGACAAAGATTTCAAAAAGTTTGGAATGTCATTGTAAAGTGATGAAAAAGAACTTTTAAATTTCGACTTATTGAAAGCAGGTACAGCATATAAATCTTTTCCACGTAACGTGTAATTATAATTTTTGTGAACTAGTTTTCCAGATAAATATGAGGGAGTAGCAGTAAGTCTGATCTTATCAATGAGACAGAGATACGATCTTTTAACTTGAATATCAATATCATCCAAACCAGCAAGGTCTCGGTATCTCGAAATATGGTCATATTTATGAACATTATGTACGAACTAGTAGAGTGTTTTAATAAGCCAGATATAATATGGGAATGTAATAATGGACATAGACTTAAGTTGTACTAATTTAATGTCGATTCAATGACAACGTTTCGGCCAAGGTTATGGTCATCTTCAGGTCAAACGTAAGAAAAACGTAAAACAACAATAAAACTAAATTAAAGTTGAAGGTTGAATATTCAGGGCAAACATATAGCAAATTAAATTTTTTTTTATTTGATTCTAAAAAATAGCGAAAGTAATGATTCTAAATTTCTTGTTTGCCCTGAAGAGTCGCGTATGTGTTGTACAGCAACATGAGTGAAACAGAAAAAATTATTGAAATAGTATCATCATATGATATTTTATACACAACCGGGCCGAAATGAATGTGTTTTTTCATATTCCCTTGATTTGGCACCCTCAGAGTTCTATCTGATCCCAAACTTGATGAAATTTGTTTCTGGGAAGCGCTCCGCGTCCAATGAAGAGGTTGAGAGGGCCGTGATGAATGTTTTCAGAGCCAGACTCTCACTTCCGGGAAGGAATATTGATGTTGGAGATACGCTGTAACCCTCCCTTATTTAAAAGAGAATTAA
The DNA here is from genome assembly GCA_911728475.2 of Pterostichus madidus. Lineage (NCBI taxonomy): Eukaryota > Metazoa > Arthropoda > Insecta > Coleoptera > Carabidae > Pterostichus > Pterostichus madidus. The sequence continues at coordinate 21,698,683 of OU452301.1, read as the reverse complement.
CAAATAATTTGAATGGGTTGTAGCATTGCCGTCTATATGTAGAGGCCTGGAACAGCGAAGCGCAAACGGCTGTGACGTCACAGCGTGTGGCCCACGAACGCGTCTGTCTTCCATATACTACCATGTTAAAATTCTGATCCTAACGTATAAACTAGCTTCTATCTCGGTAAATATCAATGATATTGAAATTAAGTACATAACATAAAATGTGCTCCTCATAAAGACGAATCAATACGATATTTCTTATTTTCAAAATCTAGTTTGGCTCACGGAGAAACATGACTTGTTTCTTCTTTTGTACTTTCTATCATGTATTTTAAAAACTATATAAGGCTTTACCTTGATGGTTCACTTCATTGTCAAAATGTACGGACTGTCAGAAGTTTCTTGTACACAATCGTGAAATGATAACAGAATGTGGCAGCACAACATAAATGAGTACTTAAAAATAATTGATAGAGGTGAATGGTCTAAAGATTTTCTAGTTAATATAGTTTCAAATATATATCAAATATTTAAAATAATAATTAGCAATAGCGATTATAAAAATTTTTGTTATCAGTTAAAAATCAGAGGCAATTTTTGAAAGAAATATGTATAGAAAAATTAGGAAAGTTTACTTCAATAGAAATTTTTATTTGCAAATGTGGTAACAGTAATGATAACTTCAGTAATGAAGCAATAGTACCTATGTGCAATATTTTACTAAATAATTATACGCCAATAAAAAATAATAATATGGAAAATATTACCAAAAGAAACCGTAAGTTAGAATGTCTCAGTCAAAATAAGTGATTGTGTTAATTTTTTAAAATATACATAATTATTATTAATTAAAAAGTTTATATTTTTTCTTTTTTCTTATCTTAAGAGTGACTTTTTATTTTGTATCTGGTTGTGTGCTGTGTAAAATAAATATATCAAATATTTAATTATAGAATACTGCTTGTTTTTATTTCATTATTTTGTACTAATTTATGGATACTATATATATATGACTGGTGAAAATTTTCTAGTACGAGTTATATACTTTTAAAAATGTATATTACAAAGTACAAAAGAGGAAACAGTAATGTCTCTCCGCAAGCTAGACTAGATTTTGAAAATTAAAATAGCCATTTGATTCGTCTTACAAGAAGCACATTTTATGTCATGTACATAATTTCAATATCTTTGATAGTTAACGAGATAGAAGCTAGTTTATATATTACGAACAGTATTTTAACACGAGAGCTAATGGCAGACAGACGCGTTTGTCGGCCTCACGCAGTAACGTCACAGAAACGCTGTTCCAGGCCTCTACATATAGACGGCAATGATTGTAGTCAAACCGGAGAAAGTACTGGGATTTGTTGGAAATAAGTATGTACTTACAATTTGGTATAACAAACAACAATGATTTATTTACATTTAATTTAATTAGAAGTAAGCGTGAGTAATTTGAGATGTTTTATGTATATGTTAAGTACGTTGAAGAAATAAGATGAATGATAAGTGAATAGGATGTGACTGAGGGTTTGTTGTGTGATGAATGATTTTGAGTGTAATAATCGAATGAGTTTATATGGAGCCATGGGCGTCCACAGACATTTTTCCAGAGGGGGGGGGGGAGGGCGTGTCGTAAAAAAACTCTCAGATATACATAAATTTTTTAAATATTTTTTTTATATAACATAAAGACAAATACAGATAACAAATAGATAAAAAAATATTTAAATTTGTGAAATAAATTACTAGTTTTTGTCGTCTGGGTTTTAATTACAGAGGAAGAACAATGTTCTAATAACTCCTCCATAAATTGACACCATTACTAAAATAAAATCCGATTTAGTAGTTTTACAGTTTTTATTTTCTAATATTTTGTGTCTGTGTATACTTAATAAACTTAGATTACGATAGGGAACATGTCACTAGCTGGCCATAAGAATACTGCTGAAAATTCAGTTTCAGCTTGAATTTATTATCTTTAAACTTATAATTTAATTTTTATTATATTATATATACATATACAGGATTGTGACCGCGATTCTCGAACATAGAACTTTAACATGTAAAATCATTTAGTTATAATTTCCTGTTTCCTAATTATTTAAAAGAAAAAAGCTTCAATTAAAAGTTTTAGGGCATAAAATACGAAATTAATTTTGCATGCTTTGTAACGGCACAAATTAGATCTGAAAATGACTAAAATTGTCTCAAAACTATCGATAGTTATAAAATTGAAACAAAATTAAACAAATGTTTGACGTTAAATCTGTCAAAACTGTCAGCTACTTACGTCAAACAATATTATTTTGAATACCTGACCTTATTACAACATAACCTAATTTATTCAATTATATTCACTAAGAATGTGCTGACTTTGACTTGTTAGAACGCTGGACCTGAGATGTTTTATGTATATGTTAAGTACGTTGAAGAAATAAGATGAATGATAAGTGAATAGGATGTGACTGAGGGTTTGTTGTGTGATGAATGATTTTGAGTGTAATAATCGAATGAGTTTATATGGAGCCATGGGCGTCCACAGACATTTTTCCAGAGGGGGGGGGGAGGGCGTGTCGTAAAAAACTCTCAGATATACATAAATTTTTTAAATATTTTTTTTATATAACATAAAGACAAATACAGATAACAAATAGATAAAAAAATATTTAAATTTGTGAAATAAATTACTAGTTTTTGTCGTCTGGGTTTTAATTACAGAGGAAGAACAATGTTCTAATAACTCCTCCATAAATTGACACCATTACTAAAATAAAATCCGATTTAGTAGTTTTACAGTTTTTATTTTCTAATATTTTGTGTCTGTGTATACTTAATAAACTTAGATTACGATAGGGAACATGTCACTAGCTGGCCATAAGAATACTGCTGAAAATTCAGTTTCAGCTTGAATTTATTATCTTTAAACTTATAATTTAATTTTTATTATATTATATATACATATACAGGATTGTGACCGCGATTCTCGAACATAGAACTTTAACATGTAAAATCATTTAGTTATAATTTCCTGTTTCCTAATTATTTAAAAGAAAAAAGCTTCAATTAAAAGTTTTAGGGCATAAAATACGAAATTAATTTTGCATGCTTTGTAACGGCACAAATTAGATCTGAAAATGACTAAAATTGTCTCAAAACTATCGATAGTTATAAAATTGAAACAAAATTAAACAAATGTTTGACGTTAAATCTGTCAAAACTGTCAGCTACTTACGTCAAACAATATTATTTTGAATACCTGACCTTATTACAACATAACCTAATTTATTCAATTATATTCACTAAGAATGTGCTGACTTTGACTTGTTAGAACGCTGGACCAAGTGTGTTGAAGTCAAGGGAGAGTATGTAGAAAAATAAAATAATTTTTAACTGAAAATCTCAGTCTTTCATTATCAGGTCGATAACTTTTCCCCTTACCGTCGTAATTAAACTGTGTCACGTCGTCAAGGTGTTGCTCTACGTAGACATAGCTCAGCCCACTGTTATTTTCTGTCCTTTAGCATGCCAAGACAAGGCTAGCGAATAAGAGTAACGTAAAAAATGGTGTATTCTTCGAAATATGTTGTGTTTTCTGTTTATCTTAGGATAATGCCATCTCTGATCGCCGTTCAGCTTCAGTTCAGATGCAGTTTGATTATTCGTGTTTGTTGCACGTTCTGTTAGTCATATCCTCAAAGTTCAGGTGCGATTTGACTTTATTGGTTGTCGCACGTTCAGTGAGATTGCTGTTATTATCAGCACCGGCTCTTGCAGTGCAGTTGCGATTTGACTAGTCTTGGTTGTCGTACGCTCTGTAGAAGCTGCCCAGTTCACCTGCGATTTGACTATTCATGACTGTCGCACGTTCTGGGAACTCATAATTTGTATCATCAATGTATTATTATTACAAGGGCGAAGATTCACGACCTTTTAACTTGTAGAAATTATATCACAATTGGCAGGCTTAGTAAAGTGCAATAAAGTCATATTGTGTATTTGGGGACTATTTATCCAGAAATTATCGAGTGATGAATTATTTCGTCACTGGCATATTGAATGTGAAATTATTTTCGCACTGACATATTTTTGAGTGAGTAGGTAATATTTCCTCACTAGCATACTTTTTCCTCCGACCGTCACTCCGGTTGCACTTGGTGGTCTTCACTACGTCTCCGGCGAGCCGCTGGGCCGCACGATCATCACCTCAGCGCCCTCGTCTACCAGCCAGATGACTAGCGTCTCCGCTTCCGGGGGACATGTCGCCGGCGGCGCCGCGGCACAAGTGTTCTGTTTTGTGTCTTTTAAAGGATGGCAATAAATGTCAAGTGGCTTTCAGAAATCTGAGCAATATGCACACGTGTGGATCTTCTATGTTTCAGAAAGGTGTGAAAGATATTAAACAGTACATGACGCTACACTCCGGAGACGAGAAAGGTGCGAAAGAGATTAAACTGTACACGACGCTCCATTTTGACACTTCCGACACGGGGTGCGAGGAGAACCCACGCCACCTTCGGTGACGGGGTGCAGAGGAGAACCCACGCCAACTTCGGAGAAAAAGTGAAGAGGATGCACCCACCGTAGGCCTTCGGGATGGAGGAACGAGAAGGCAACTAGAGTATATAAACTGCATGATTTGTCGTAATAGAGGAGACTCTCAAGAGACTCCAGAAGACCCTCCCGGCCTTCACTTCACTCTAACTCTATGTCGGTAAGCTGCGACGTTCACTCACATTTATAATCCCCACCTTGTTGCTGTGGCTAGGCCAGGCACGGGTGATCCTGATTTTTCCACCTTGTTGCTGTGGCTAGGCCAGGCACGGGTGATCCTGATTTACCCACCTTGTTGCTGTGGCTAGGCCAGTCACGGGTGATCCTGATTTACCCACCTTGTTGCTGCGGCTAGGCCAGGCATGGGTGATCCTTATTTTTCCACTTTGTTGCTGTGGCTAGGCCAGGCATAGGTGACCCTGATTTACCCACCTTGTTGCTGTGGCTAGGCCAGGTACGGGTGATCCTGATATTCCCACCTTGTTGCTGTGGCTAGGCCAAGCACGGGTGATCCTGATTTACCCACCTTGTTGCTGTAGCTAGGCCAGTCACGGGTGATCCTGATTTTCCCACCTTGTTGCTGTGGCTAGGCCAGGCACTGGTGATTCTCATTTACTCCAAACTCTGTTAAATGAACTTCCGACTTATGACATATTTCGGTTTTAATAATCTTTACTTTCTTACAAGAGTAGCAATTCGATCTATATAATATAATGATCATACTGACAGGAAGTCACAATAATATAAATATAATTTATTTGGATTAATTACTGATCAAGTATTTGTTGCTGATTCATTGCATGAAAATGTAACAACACTAATTATTACTGGGCATTGGTTACCTTTGATAGAAACTCCCCAATGGGCATTGATTACTGATACAGGAAACCCCCGTAATGGACATTGGTTACGTCTCAAGGAAACCCTCCATAATGGACATTGGTTACCTCTCAAGGAAACCCTCCATATTATAAATAATAGATAATATTCAAACTTACAATATTAGCAATAAACACTGGGCTAGTGATTTAACAATCATTCAAAGATATTAATGCACTGACAAATTATTGTGATACGTCTAGAAGTATTACTTCTGAGTTGTTCTGATTGAATTATATAAAATATGTAATTTTGTCATTTGAGATACATTTTGATTAACTTTGATAATATATGATGATTGGTTTTGTCTCTCTGCTTGGGGTTTTTTGGTCGTGTTTTTTCCTCTTGCATAAGAGAGCTATAATATGATTATTTCACGACCGAATTTTGTGTTCAAGTCACTCTGTTCATTCTAAATTGACATAATAAATGATATCTTGTTTATTACTTGATTTTCAATAAATGCACAAGGTATGATGTCACAGTCATGTCTTTTGGAAGGAATCTAAATCCTTCACTCAAATCAACCTTTCCCGAATTCCCCTACCATTGACAGCTAGTTCGTATTACAAACATTTTGAGGGTTACATTCTTCGATATTAAAACACAACGTAGGTCCTAAATTAAACCATTATTTTATACTAGACGAGTTGCGCGTTACAATATGTTCTCCATGATTCACTTGACGATGTCATAGCAGTCTTCGTCGTATTCCTAATTTCATGAGTTTTTCCTGCTTCTACACAGTTTTTAAATCTACATAATGTAAAAAATTTATCATATTTATTTTAATAAATAAATAATATATAATATTGTATAACTATAATTTTGCAGAATGATAAATAAATTATTACATATCTTTCAACTAATTCAATTTTTTTTCAAGTTCTCTTTAATCCACGACACTCCAGCCATTTTTTTAATTCAATAATTGAATTTGAGGAATGTTGATTAAGCCGTGTAGAATTTTGAGATGGGAAAAATATAATAAAACAATATATTTCCTCGTTGTTTGGATTGTAGGCTTTATTTTATTTAAAACGAAAAAGTGGCGACGTTTCGAACCATGCTTAGGTTCATTTTCAAGTCAAAGTAGAAAAAAGGGAATTAAAAGAGATCTTAAGTTTTACATGATGAAGTTAATTAAAAATTATAAATTAGGAGTGTAAACTCCTAAAGTCACATGAGACTTATTTATTGCCTTAAGGTGATGTAGAAAGTCTATTGCAACGGGACTTTCTTTGCAAGAAACTAATTATTTAATATTTCTTGATAGACTGACCAGAGCAGCATTCTGAGCTCATGGGAGAATGCTTCGGAGCTCATAAGCAAATATGAATTTTAAATTTTTTGTGTATAAACTTTGGAGATCTTACTTTTTTGACCTTTTTGAATAAATTTTACGGGTGAGAACAGAAATATTAATCGAAATTCTTATATTAACGTTTTTGTCGTTGTTATGCTTCAACTTCGTATTACTCAAATTGACGCTACGGCGTTGATTTTTATCCAAATAGCTTGAATTTTAGTCTACCTGATAGCTTATTTTATATGCTTTCTGGTAGTTATCTTAATATATTTTTAGGTCTAAATCATAAAAAGTTATGTATAAAAGTATCGGACAAAGCAATTTTCCCATTTAAACTACGTGCAAATATTGAGCTCTCTTGCGGCACGTTTTGACGTCATTTGACAGACCTGGGATTTCGGCTCAATTTTTAAAAATTTATTATGAGTAGTTTTAGAGGGTGAGAGCATCAAATTTCCGAATTTGCCAAAATAACGGACACCCTAATATACAGGATGACCCATTTTAAATAATCCACTGGAATATCTCGAAAAATATTCATCAGACAAAAAAATTTTTCAAACAAAAGTGTATTGGTTTTGAGGGGGCCACCCGATGCTGTAATAATTTCTCCTCCCCCAACCCCCATGGGGTCGGGGAGAGGGTATCTTTGAAATTTTAAATACGGACCCCCACTTTTTATTTCAGATTTGGATTCTACGCAAAAAAATAAGTAAGTTTTGTCTGAACATTTTTTGTCGATTTGCGCTATAATTCATAGCACGCTGGTCTGGACGTGCGGCTGCGGAAGGATTCTGGAACGTTCTGGAAAAATCGAGTATGTCGAACTTTTGTATACTGGAATGTTCGAGGAATAGTTAGCAGTTGACAGTTGACTTCAGACTCAGTGAGATAAATATTCAGTGATAATAAATAGTGATTCTTGATATAAATAATATTAGTCTATGTGAATTAATAATTAGTTGCATTAAAGTGATAAATAGTTTAAATAAGTTTACTTTATTATTTTTCATTTATTAAATAAATACATTTTATTTTCGTTTAACACAATTAGTTGTGACTTATTTTTGTATTTTAAAATCTACACACATCCAGAGAAGACGAAAAACATTACAATATGATGTCAAACATTATATGATTCGGAATATTTTAAGTTTAAAACAATTGACGGTCGTAAAATTTTAATCAAATACGTGTTTTATTTCCGAAAATATTTTGCTTAACTATCTCGTTTTTATTTTATCCAAAAGTTCTTCTAAATCCCTTTCATGACACCAAACAAACGGTATCATTCAAAACACTTTATGTTTGAAACAATTGAGATTCGTAAAATTTAACTTTTTTTATTTAATCCGATAGTTCTTCTGAAGCCCTTTTATATGAAATCAAACACGATATTATTCGGAACACTTTAAGTTTCAAACAATTGACAATCGTAAAATTTTAATCAAATACGTATTTTATTTCCGAAAATATTTTGCTAAACTAACCTTTTTTATTTCTTCTGAAAGTTCTTCTAAAGTCCTTTCATATGCACCAAACACGGTATTATTCGGAATACTTCGTCTTTGAAACAATTGAATTCCGAAAACGTTTTTCTAAATTATTAAAAATCCTTCGGACGTAATTTCTGACAGTTCCACATTTATATTTCATATTATATATATATATATATACATACATACATACATACATACATATCTTCACGCTATATCCCAACAAATGGGGTAGCACGAACCCTAAAATCACTCATAAAACATTCACTCATCACACCCATCAAACAACCAGTCATCGTCAAACATTTTCATCCAAACATAACACCCTCACTTCAACCACTTTCATAGATCACTCCATATAAACTCATACATTTATTACACTCGAAATTATTATCACACAACAAACCTTCAATCACATCATTCCTTTTCACTTACCATTCATTTTCTTTCATCAACGTACATAACATATGCATAAAAAAAAAAAAAAAAAAAAAATCTCAAATTACTCACGTTTACTCCTAACAACGAATCTAATAACGAAACTAACAACGAATCTACTAGATTAGAAAAGATGAAAGCGATAGTCTGCACTTACATATGAAAGAAAAGACCACACAATGCAGTATCTGAAAATGAAACAAAAAGATAAGAAAGGGAGGGAGCGTCGCCCTGCGCTTGTTTTTGAAAGTGAATTTCACACAATTGCAGTTAAACACTACGTAATAACTGAAAACGAATTAAAAGATAAGAAAGGAAGGGAGTGTCGCTCTACGCTTGTTTTTGGAAGTAAATTCCACACAATTGCAGTTAAACACTCAATGTAAGATCAGAAAAGAATAAAAAAGATAAGAAACGAAGGGAGTGTCGTCCCTGCGCTTGTTTTTGAAAGTGAATTTCACACAATTACAGGTAAACACTCTAATGAAATTACTAAACAACGAAACTAAAATCTAAAACCCTACGCTTTTCTGAAATCATCAGATTCATTCCGCAATTAATCTTCGCCAAACGTTCCTATCCTGACACACCACTTTTGCTTCATCCACATTCATAATTCCTTTCATACAAGCACGTTTGTTCCTCGTACTCGGAAACTTTCGTTCACGCAACAATCCTTCTATCATATTCATCCATTTATTCATAGGTCGCCCACGCAATCTTTCACCCTCAATTTCACCAACATATACCCGTTTCACTAATCTCTCATTCGACATACGTTCAACATGCCCAAACCATCTCAACTGACTTATACCTACTTTTCTAACTACATTCTTCTCAATTTCACACTCATCATACACCAATGTATTCCGGACACGATCTCTTCTAGTATAACCACACACACCCCGCAAATACCTCATTTCCACAGCAGTTATACGACGTTCATGTTTCTTCATCCACACCCAACATTCACTACCATACATCAATGTAGGCACTAAAACACCATTATACACACTCAATCGAGCATCTCTGGATACATTCACATTTCGAGCAAAGGTTCCCAGAGCACCCAATACCTTGCGTCCCGCAGATACTCTTCTTTCAATCTCACAATCAATACGTCCATCCCTTGAAAACATACTACCCAAATATAAAAACTCATTCACTTGACCCAATCTCACACCATTCACCGAAACATTACAATCAGTCACCAAATCGCTCTTTTCAAACACTAACACTTTACATTTATCGACATTTAATAATAAATTTAAATCTTTTCCTACTTCATTTATATTTAGAATCATTCGTCTCAATTGCTCTTCAGATTCACCCATAACAACCACATCATCCGCATATGCTAACGCAGGCACAACATTACCACCAATATGTACACCATCCACCCCATTCAACGCCGTTCGTAACAATACATCCATGTACAAATTAAAGAGCCACGGAGACATCCCACAACCTTGTTTCACGCCAATGTCTATACAAAACCAATCACTCAATCTACCATTAACTCTCACCGCAGCCTCACTACCTTCATACAACGCACGAATTGCCCCCAACAAATTACCATTTATACCGTACTGTAACAGTACATTCCATAATGTCTCACGATGAACACTATCATATGCTTTTTTAAGATCGAGAAAGCCACAGAACACCTTCTTGTTCTTAGCAAGTGACTTTTCAACAATCATACGAAGAGAAAACAATTGATCCACACATCCTCTCTCAGGCAAAAAACCACCTTGCATATCGCTTAACTTGGAGATTGTTAAGGTTCGTACCTTATGAATAAGAATCTTCCCGTACAACTTCCCTACCACACTCAGCAAACTTATCGCACGAAAATTAGTACATTCACTCGAACTACCTTTACCTTTAAATAAAGGACAAATGATAGCACATTTCCAATCATCAGGAGCCACACACCGTTTTAAACAAAATCTAAACAAATAAACTAACCAGTCAAATAACCTCTCACCTCCATACTTCAACATCTCATTCGATATACCATCCAAACCAGGAGCCTTACTATTCTTCAGACGCATCAATGCGAAACTAACATCACTCTCATCTATATCCCATTCATCACCACTAACATTTTCGCTAACATTTTCACTACAACCATTCGGTCTATTAATGCTACCATATAAAGTCCTAAAGTACTCACACCATCTATTAGTAACATCTGATTCATTCCACAATAACTCACCATCCGCACTCTTAATCGCTTTCACTGCCCTGACATTACCACCTCTCAATCTCTTCACTCTCAACCAAAACATTCTTTTATTCATACTAAAATCATTAGTTAATCTTTCACTCATCAAATCATCAAAACGCGCCTTGCTTTCTCTCACTACTCTCTTAACACATTTATTTAACCTCTTGTATTCCAGCAAGCATTCATCACGTAAACTTCCAGGCACATCTTTCACATTTAGAAATCGCAAGTATGCTCTCTTTTTCACCTCAATCGCTTCTTTAACTTCTTTATTCCACCATGCATTTTTTGGACAAGAACCTAATCGACATTCACCACAAACTTCTTTTGCACATTTAAGAACTGTATCCTTAAATTTGAACCAAACATCATTTATGCTGCATTCAAAATTAAGTTCACATACAGGCAAAGATTCATTTATTTTCTCAACAAACAAATCTCTAACATCCTCATTCTGCAGTGCACTGGATTTCACACGAAACATTTTATTAGTATTTTTCACCCTCATTCTCCAACATTTATCTAGACGTATACGCGATACCACCAAATAATGGTCATTCGTACCCAATTCAGCACCACGCTTCACACGCGTATCTACAACTAAACTTCTCAATCGTTCATCATACAAAATAAAATCAATCATACTCCGTCTATTTTCACTAATATTCTCCCATGTATACAAATGAGCAAGTTTATGTTTAAAGATAGAGTTGGAAACAAAGAGATCACGCTCCAAACAGAAAGAAACTATTTTCCTACCGTTTTCATTCACTCTTGCATCACCAAACTTACCCAATACATTCCCAGACATGCTTCTCTTAACTCCCACCCAACCATTTAAATCACCACATACAATAACTTTCTCACCTGAATCACATGAATCAATAACACTATCTAACAAATTCCAAAATCTATCTTTTTCAAGATCATTTTCGGATTCGGTTGGACCATAAACTGACACAACGAAGATTCTATGAAAGCCTACCTTTAATCTCAGCCAAAGAATTCTCGATGAAGTACAACCATATTCTCTCACAAACGGTTTCATTCGTTCACTAACAAGCACACCAACACCATGCTTCGCGTGTTCATTCTCAGCAACACCCGACCACAAGCAAAACAATCCATCCACTTCTTCCTCACTACATCCTTTCCTTTTAGTCTCACTGACACACAAAACATCTACATTATACACACGCATGACATTCATCAATTCATTTTCTTTACCAGTTAAACCCCTAACATTCCACGTACCAAACTTACATTCATCAAATTTCAACCATTTATTTTTCATTTATCCAAAAGAAATAAAAGGAGGGTTCTCTCGGTAGAAGAGTAGAAGTTAAGGTAGCTTACCAGGCTTGTCCTTAACTATAAATAGAAAAAGAAAACAGTTACATTTACACAACTGTCAAACGTCAATCACACCTAAAAACAAAACATAACTCAGCGTTTCTATACACGTAACCAATATAAACAAATAACGATATGAAAGAAAATATATATATAAAAAACTAAACTACTATAAAAATGAAAGATAACACTTATCTTAATAAAACGATACTCGAGAAGTCCAGTGACAAACAGTATATTTTTTTCCAACTCCAAAAACCCAGTCAAAAACCAAAATAAATTTCGCACTTGACGGGTGAGTTCTATTTATTTATTTATTTATTCTGTTGTCTAGGTGATTTTTTTTTTGTAATTTTTTTGAAAAACTGTTGGATGTCGCTGAAATATTAGTTCTGACATCTTTTATTCGAGTTACCTATTTTGCAATGTAGCTACGGTCAATTTTTTTTTGGTTATACTGTTTATACTTTTAAAAACTATTGGTCACTTTGACGTTTTGTCTAAAAACTTTTATATGAATAAGAAATCAATTAAAAAGAGTTCAAAACCTAAATCAAATTACAAAATTTCTCTAACTTATCTAGAAATTTCATATGATACCAAATACGCTATGATTCGTAATACTTTAAGTTTGAAACAATTGTCTATCGTAAAATTTCAACTTTTTTAAAATTCTTCTAAAGCCCTTTTATATGATATCAAACACGATATGATTCGGAACACTTTAAATATAAAACCATTTACGGTCGTAAAATTTCAATCAAATACGTGTTTTTTTCCGAAAATATTTTATTAAATTAACTTTTGTTTTTTTTTCATCTGAAAGATCTTCTAAAGCTTTATCATATGACACTAAACATGACATGATTCGGAATACTTTAAGTTTGAAACTACTGACAGTCGTAAAATTTTAAACACGTACGTGTTTTATTTCCGAAAATAATTAGCTAAAATATTAAAAATTCTTCGGACGTAATTTCTGACAGTTCCACATTTATATTTTATACGTACACAAAATCAATTGAAATTTTACTCTAAACGTTTGGAAACTGTTGGAAATCGCTGTAATATTATACCTGACGTCTTTTATTCGATTTACCTTTTTTTACAGTGTAGAATGCTACTGTCAAATATTTTTTTGGTTTTACTGTGTACTTTTGCCGAGGACAAATTTTGCTTTGTTTTACTATATACTTTTTAAAACTATTTCTCCAATTGATGTTTTGTTTTAAAACTTTTATATGACAAGAAATCAATTGAAAACTGTTAAAAACATGTATCGTCAATCATCTCATACCTAAATAAATTTACAAAATTTCTCAAACTTGTTTAGAAATTTATATAATTCTATCAAAAAATTCCATGCGTAACGTCAAATGTGACAGCTTGGGTCTATGATTTTCAAAACCTAGATTTTGAATGTAAGAGGTAATATTGTTTCTCAACCATAGATTTGTCAAATAGACTTTTTGTCCTTAAAAACTTTTAAATAAACATGAAATCAATTAAAAACCGTCCAAAACATATATCCTCAATCCTCTAATACCTTTTAATTTACAAAATTTATATTCCTTTTTTTAAAAATTACTAAGGTTGAATATTACCTTCTAATTTATTGCTATTTTAAATAATTTTAACAAAATATTTTTCATAATTCAATTATTATTATTAGAATAAGTAAATGACATTTCGATGCACATTTACAGTGTTAGTTGTCAAATTTACATAATTTATTATTCATAGAGAACATTTGACGTGTTTTGCGCGTGATACTCTGGTAAACATGTCGATTCCGCTAACATGAACCAGAATCTCACTTCCTATAAAAAGCTCTAACGTAATTTCAGTAGCATCAGAAACTCAGTGCTCTCTGATAAGCCACAACAACTAGCACTTACCGATCGACGCTTCTGCAGTACCAGACCAAATCACCTACAAGATGTGTAAAAATTACCTAGCGTTAATTGCTGTTATTATCTGCTTGTTTCTGTTCGTTCAAGTTCAAGCCGAGATTTATTCACTCGGCATGAAGAAAGATGCTGCGAAATACTGCAGTTCTTATCTACCTGAAATTCTAGCCACCGTTTGTAATGGTCAGTATAACAAACCGGCTTTCAAAAAATCTTACGATGGGGACAGTGTTGAAGACTACGGCTACTTGGACGACAGCAGACTGGCGTTTCCTTTCAGACCACGTTCGAATGCGGCCTCCATCATTCCTGGACGTTTCCGAAGGCATTCTCCTGGTATTGTGGACGAATGCTGTAGGAAGGCTTGCACGATATCGGAACTAAAAACTTATTGCCTAACAGATTAAACTTACTTAATGCCGACAATGATAAAAAAATTTATTTTGTATATTCTTATTTTAATTATACCTAGTTTGTTGATTAGTGCTATTATTAGGATAAGTATTTGTTATTGTTTATTTTGAAAATTGAAGCTGCGATAATTATGTGATATTTCTGTTATATAATGAATAAATTGATTGTTTGTTTTCTCGTGAATAGTGCAACTATTTGTGTGTAATCCATCTTTATTATTTGCGCATTTAGTTCGCCTAACATCTCCTACAATACCTTCTTTTGATATTTTATCATCCATTAATTTCTTTAATTTCTCGTAAAAATAAGTTATAGATATCCATATTTACAAGAGACTTGACGTTACAAACTTACTAGTATACTCGAAGAAATGGGTTGACTCATCCATGTAGACTTAAAAACAACAGAATCTTGTTTCATGTAATCAATCTGTCCTGAGAACACTCTCTGCAACTAGTGTTGTAATTTGAAAATAATTGTCTAAGTGAAACACTCGGATTGGATTTCGGAAACGTGTTAATTGTCGAAGACGCACAAAGTAACAAATTCGTTAAAATAAAAATATGGTCGTTTCAACATTAATTCCGGGAACCAACAGCAACGTGGAGAAGCTCCGAGCATTGCTAGAGCCGAGCTCTTCAAAATACCAAATTCTACCTAAGCTACAGACAACCCCACTGATTCCGGTATATGGAGTAGAGATGCCCATTTCAACCCGAACCCGAAACCCGATCAGACCCGACCCGAATCACCGTCGGGTTTCAGGTCGGGCTGGTTCTGTAGATATGGCTTCTCTCAACTCCGGGTTCGGCTCGGGTTCGTGTCTAGTCGGGTTGGTTCATCCATATATATAATAGCTATCCTGAAAAGTACTGCACTGATTTGATTCAAATTTAGTACAGACATAGACGAGAATCAATCTTAACATATAAGTATAATAAAGATTCAGTCCGCCATCTTCAAACAAAATGGCCGCTAGCTTTTCTGAAAAGTACTGCACTGATTCGATTCAAATTTGGTACAGTTATAGACGAGAACCAATCTTAACACATAGGTATAATAAAGCTTCAGTCCGCTATCTTGAAATAAAATGGCCGCTAGGTATCTTGCAAAGTACTGCACTGATTCGATTAAAATTTGGTGCGAGCATAGACAGGAACCAATCTTAACATAAAAGTATAATAAAGCTTCAGTCCGCCATCTTGAAACACAATGGCCGCTAGCTATCCTGAAAAATACTGCACTGATTCGATATAAATGTGGTATGGACATAGACGGGAGCTAATCTTAACATATAGGTATAACAAAGCTTCAGTTCACCATCTTGAAACATAATGGCCGCTAGCTATTCTGAAAAGTACTGCACTGATTCGATTCAAATTTGGTATAGGTATAGACGAGAACCAATCTTAACATATAGGTATAATAAAGCTTTAGTCCACCATCTTGAAACAAAATGGCCGCTAGCTATTCTGAAAAGTACTGCACTGATTCAATTCAAATTTAGTACAGGTATAGACGAGAACCAATCGTAACATATAGATATAATAAAGCTTCAGTCCGCCATCTTGAAACAAAATGGCCGTTAGTTATCTAGAAAAGTACTGCACTGATTCGATTCAAAGTTGGTATAAGCATAAACGGGAACCAATATTAACATATAGGTATAATAAAGCTTCAGTCCTATGCCATTCGAATTCAGACGTTTGCAGTTTCCGGTACGACTCGCATTTGCAATGACCATCAACAAAGCACAGGGACAATCGGTACAAGTGTTTGGACTAAATTTGGAAAATGCTTCTCACATGGACAGCTGTACACAAACACTTTCTTTGAGTTGCAATGCAACACAGACCGGGTACTCGCATTAAATTGTAGACCACGCTAACGAAGTCGCGGGTAATAGCTAGTTTATGATAAAAATAACTTAAAATATTTTATTATTTTTTTTATGGGATGGCTAGCACAGTGGTATGAAGTCGGCCTGTGGATCCTGAGGTCCCTGGTTCGATTCCCACAGGCGACAAATTTTCATAATTTGAAAAAGCTATCCCTGTGGCTCCTCCACCACTAACATGTTTGGGGGCCGTGATTTGACGACTGGTAACCGCACTTCACGCGCAAAAATATATCATTTACCGAGATCTGCTTTAGCAGAGTGCCACACCCAGCATTGGGTAGAAGGCGTGATGATATATTTATTTTTATTATTTTTGTAGTACACAATTTCACTTACATTAATATAGTCCGTGAATTAATAGTTAATCGTCTGTTCTTTATTTGTTTACGCCTCCTCGATATATTATATTGTGCCCTCGCCATCATTTACGTTTGTGAATTATCGGTTTTCCACATCGACCTTCGCAATAAGGTTTGGGTGAGCATCCTCTTTCCCCGAGTAACCCATTCTTCTCCACTGAGAAGCCGGCATCTCATCCAAAACAGTACGGGAAAAACCGTGTGTTCGTGGTTCGTTCAACAACATGAGTAAAAACGGAAAACGACTGAGAAAGCAATATCAAGAATTGCTACTTAACGTACACGATTATTTCAAATGTAAAGAAGCAATTGGAAGGCCCCTTCAAAATATACGTAATATACAGAATTTGGTAGAATGGGCGATGTTAAAAACATGATTCATACAATTCCAGGATAACCATCGTGGAACATCTTTTAAAAATTAAACTGTAGGTTGGTACATAGTTTCTGAATTATTCACAACTGATAACTTTAAAATGTCGGAACGTACTTTGTTGAAGAAGAGATTATAATAAAATTTTATGTGATCCAGATGACCAAATACGGTGGAAGTGTAATTTGTAATTTAAGTACCAGGTATCCTTCTATGTTCTATCAAAGAATTTTCCTATTCCCAGGTATATTGCCGGAATTGTGAATTATACTTGAAATGATAACAATGGCTATAACGGGATAATGAACGAGAAACGGAATGAACGAGAAACGGAAAAGTTATATTAAGAGTTCTTTGAAAAATAATATCGATGTAAATTATAAGGAATATATATTTATTCAATGTTAGTTAAAAATATTTCATGGACTATCGGAGAAATTATTATAGTCAGTTGAGTTTTTTTATATGCAATTGTTATATTTAACGGTTCTAGTTTGCATCCGCTCGGAAAGTTAAATATATTTTAACCGGATTTTAACAATATTATTTCATAAGTAAATTTTATTAAATTACCTGAGAAGTTTTTCTTTGATTTCGGGTCGGGTTCGGGTTGAGCCAGTTCATTTCGGTTCGGTTCATTATAGGTACCGTTCAGGTCGGGTTTTTTCAGTTCGGGCCGGATTTGTTCACTTCGGGTAGAATAGGGTTCGGGTCGGACTTGTTCATTTCATGTGGGGTCGGGATCGGGTCGAGTCGGGTCTGGCGTAGTTTGGATCGGGTCGGGTTCGGGTCAGTTCGGAACAGATACCGGTCGGATCGGGTTGGGTTGGATTGGTTCATTGATGGTTACCGTTCGGATCGAGTTTCATTTTTTCAGAAAATGCGCATCTCTAATATGGAGTCCGCAGAACGAGAACTCGTCTCATGACTGACTTCGAAACATCACATCAGAACCACATCAACGCAGAATCTCGATGAAGATCGCAATTTAAACACCGTAGCCTACATAGTTCTACTGTGAGTTAATTTTTTTTTATATTACAAAATAGCGACTGAACGAATCTCTATTTATGTACGTTAGAATCACTGTAAATACCTAATTAGTAATTATACTTGTTATATATTTTATACGAAATTAAAAATAATATTAATTTAAACGAGTTAGTAATGGCTGAACGTAAAAGTAAAATGTATTTTTATACGTGTAATTAACTTAGTTCAAAATCTCCTTGGCACACTATATGTACCACTCGATGAATTCGATAAAGCGGTTTCATTTTGAAACATTAAAAGTAAAATAACCGATAAAGTTCTAGATAGCACAAAATATTTAAAGTTTTGAGTTTCAGAACTGGGATGTTCTCAATATGCATTTGACTCAAAATTTTAATAATAAAATGAACTCCACTACGATAATCATTGAATTATTAAAAATTTAAAATAAAAACTCATATAAACTACTCAAGATTACTAAAGAAAGATTTTTAGCTTTTAAGTCAAGATTGAACATAGAAGTAGAAAACGCGAATTAGAAACGTGTATTATTGAATTATTAAAAAACTAATTGTAAATAATTTCATATCTAATGTAGGTGATCTATACAGAAATAACTTAGTCACTCGAAATTCAAAAACTATAAATGAAATTGAAACCTTCAAATGACTTCCAATACCTTAAAAGTAACCAACCCTCATTTAAACCCGTAATTAATCATCAAAGATTACTAAATTCCACACCGAGACAATTTCTCAGAAATAATTTTCATATAGGTCCTATTGACTTCAAAACCACTCCACAACCCATCCGAAACTTTGTTCCTCGTGTGAATTATGATAACACTACATTTAAGATTTCGTCATATTTGCAACATGAATGCACCGGTCAACCTCAGTTGACCGCGGTATTTTTCCACAACTTTATGCAACATACGCAATAATCTTAGGATATTATAAAACATGTATTCTACTTAGATAAGCTCACTCTTTTACTGATTCTCGATAAATTAACGTCTTCTTGAATTAATATTCTTTGAAAAACCTAATGTTTTTTATTTTTTTCAATATCTATAATCATCTGATTATAATTGGCGCAGTCAGTGGAATGCTAAAAAGACTTTAATAAAATTAATTGTGGAAATTTCCCGACAAAAGTGGTAACCGCAGTTATAGTAAGTCTTTTCGATTTCATCGATTAATTTGGCATTAACATGAAAATAAGAGCAAGGTTATCTTAGCTCAGGTATAAACAGTTGCCCTTCAAAACAAGCAATTCCTAAAAATTTCTTGCTGTTCCATGATCACGAAGTTTCTACAAAGGACAACAAGTCATGGAGGAATTTGAATGAAACACTACAGTTGCTGCCCTTCACCAACATCAGCCAAGACGTCAGGAGGACCGGGATAAATCATTTCGTTAACTCCACCCACCTTTTAATTATGTTCTCATTTTTTCATTTTTAGTCATAATAATTATATCTGTGTAAGTACAACATTTTGTAATAATTAAATACTGGGTTTCGAAGAAAGACTAAATCGAAACAGGTCTTCAGCACAGAGACACACACACTTACACAAATTTATGTCAGACTCAGAGATTACGAATTAAATACAAAATTAAAAAAAAGTATATAATACCCAAAGAAACATATTTTACAATTTTCTACAACAAATTGAATTTAATGATATCACATCAACAAAAATATTTTAAATCAAACACTATTCGTGAAAGACATACTTAAGATTAACGAACAGAAACAAATAGTCGCTTTCGGTTATAACAATTTTTTGAATAAAAACAATTAGAAATCTGAAAGAAAGATATTATTGGCAAAAAATGATACAAACTATACAAAATTAAATAATCAATTGTGAAATTTATAAAAGTAATAATTATGAAAGACATCCAATAAAATCCCACGATAATCTCACCGTTACTCCAAAACCTCCGAGTGATTTAAGTACACGAACACAGTTATCACATTTTCGAGCGAGTTATGTACACTATTTTTCTGAAGACCACAAAATATTTCTGAACAGGTTACAAGAGCAATGTTATACTTTGACAGCTAATTCGTTTTTGAAGGTAAGCGTTGACGTTTGTCTTTTGAAGTTAGGTGTGGTGATTCCCATTGTACTAACCGTAATGACAAAATATTAAATCATGCTAAAATATGACTAAATAAGTAATTATTAATTTTTTTAAAATAAGATTAATCTGTGCAAATGTGTTAAAAAATCTGCCGAGACTTCGAGTTAAATAATAATACAAATTCTTTTCATTTATTTTATTATCTTCTTTCATCGTAAAGCCATCTGTTGTCAATCACTGGAACTTCACCCGATATGTTAGAAGTGTGCGTTATAATAACATATCAGCGTATGTTATGTTCAACTTTCCGTAGTAATTTATGATGTTTAATGGTTACTTTCATAAGATAATTTTTATGGAATACAGAATTTAACAATTAATTTCTAAAAACATTAAATATCAAACCCCATTACATCTGCATCAATAACCCACAAAGTAAAGCTGCATTTTTATTGAACAATTGAAAATTGTTGAAAACAATATTAAATTCAAACATTTAATATTAAATAATACAAATTATCTTTTATTATGAGTTATAATAACTCAAAAGATTTAATTACTAATAAAAACCCATTTGACATAATCTTTGGAGAAGATAAAAAATCTGAAAGATCTCCATAAAATAATCAACGATAAAATTCGAAAGGATTTGTTTTCTTTTAATGTGTGGTATTTATTTATCCATAATACTGTATAATATATATGATAAAATCTACTAAGAGCTTCATTCACGTCGTAGAAAAGAGTAATACAGTCCCTGTGTATTTCATACAAGAAATTATAAAGCATTTCAATATCCGCAGCTCGGATATTATATAACATTGGATTAGTATTAATAGTAGAATGGGACGTTTTAGTAGGCGAAGAGAAAGATGAAGAAATTAAGAGATTTAGATGATATGGGTCTTCATCAAAAATAGGGTCAAGATGTGTGATACAACATGGTTTATTGGATGACTACATCCAGCAATCTGCCAGAACTATTAACAATTTAATCAAACTGACCTGTATTGAAACACGTAATAAAATTATCAAAACTTAATATGATATTATCAGAGTACCCATTTACAACGAAATCAATTAGCTTGATAATGTTCAAATCACCGATAATGATAAAGTTATTATTAAGAAGTGGTAGTGTAACAAGTCAAAGTCAGCACATTCTTAGTGAATACAATTAAGTAAAGTAGAGCATGATGTAATGAGGTCAAGTATTCTAAATAGTATTGTTTGACGTAAGTAGCTACCTATTTGCTGACTTAGTACTTTTGTAATTAGATATATAGTAGCGTTAGGTCAGTTATAACGACAGTAGTCACAGAGTCAGATGCAGTCAGATGCAGTCAATACGAGAGTTCAGTAGGAACTCGACAACATCAACCATGTAGTAAGTGTGAATAAATCTTTGTTATTTGTTGAACCAAATTGTAAGTACAAACTTATTTACAACAACCCTGGTACTTGTCCTTTCTCCGGTCTGACAAGAACCCATATAAATTATTTGTTAATTCTCCTTTAAATAAGGGAGGCTTACAAATTGGTGGCAGCGGTGGGATATTTTGTCAGATCAGAGGGGCCAATCGTTTTTGGTTCACTCGCGGAAAAGCAAGTATTAGGAATTTTCAACAAATAATAAAGATTTATTCACACTTACTACATGGTTGATGTTGTCGAGTTCCTACTGAACTCTCGTATTGACTGCATCTGACTGCATCTGACTCTGTGACTACTGTCGTTATAACTGACCTAACGCTACTATATATCTAATTACAAAAGTACTAAGTCAGCAAATAGTTAGCTACTTACGTCAAACAATACTATTTAGAATACTTGACCTCATTACATCATGCTCTACTTTACTTAATTGTATTCACTAAGAATGTGCTGACTTTGACTTGTTACATTCCTCCCTTTTTCAAACAATTTGCTTCCTGCAAAGGGGCACAATTTACATATTACACAAAACATAATTTAACTATTATTTCCTTGTTACATTCCTCCCTTTTTCAGGAATTCAACAATAACAACAGTTGTATTCTATCTGATACAAATGATGGCAGCGATTTGCGGATTTTTTTTTCCAAACTACACTGGTAAATTGAGAAGCATGGACTCAACACCAACAGGCAAGTAAGCGACTCAAGAAAGATGTATGGCCAAAGAAGATCAAATTACGAGAGAAGACGCCCGGTGCAATGTTACATTTGCAATGGCAACCACTATGCCAGGCAGTGTCAGCAACAGCATCAGCGTCAACGGCCGAGTCACTATTCGAGGGAAGAAAATTGCTACTATCCCAGGGAAGAAAATTACAATTATCCGAGGGAAGAAAATTACAATTATCCGAGGGAAGAAAATTACAACTACCAGAGGGAAGAAAATTACAATTATCCGAGGGAAAAAAATTACAACTACCAGAGGGAAGAAAATTACAATTATCCGAGGAAAGAAAATTACAATTACCAGAGAGAAGAAAATTACCATTATCAGAGGGAAGAAAATAACCATTATCACAGGGAAGAAAAATACAATTACCAGGATGAAAAAAACTACAATGATCAGAGAGGCGATTACTACGACTACCAGAGAGAAGATGATGACACTCATTATAGAAGAAATCAAGTTCAGTGTTATAATTGCAATGGCAACCATTACGCCAGGCATTGTAAGCGCGAGCGTCAGCATAAGCATCAGCGTCAGCATAAATATCAGCGTCAGCAGTCAAATGTATACGAAAGTCAAAAAGAAGATGACATTGAAGATGATACCCGCTGTAAATGCGAGCAAACAGAAATAGGCCAAAATAAGAAGAATAATGAAGAAATAGACCCGGAAGAATTAAAAGAGATGGAGGAAATTACGTGGTTCTTTAATATGTTAAGAATGGCGGAAATATCCGGTGACCAAGAGGCAGCTCTTATGATTTATAACCACTTAGATGGCATTCCGATGGACGATGGAGTATTAAGATGTTTTGGATGCAAGATGCCTAAGAAAAAGTACTGTCTTTGTGAAGAAATTAAAGAAAGAGAAAGAGAAAATATTGCTGAAATAGACAAGAATGAGGATGATTCCCAACAAGTAAATTCAGAAGAAGACCGTAACAGTGAAGAGAGACCTAATGACGCCGTTACCGAGGAAGCTCCGGAAATTTACGAGGTGAATAGGGAGGAAAAAGAAGCATCAGGGGTTAAAAATGATGGCTTAATAGAGGGTACGGGTATTGAGGAAATTTCACAAGCGGCTAATGAAGGAAATGACGAAGTTGGACAGATCAGCATTAAGTTCGAAAACAGCAAACAGTTTCAGAGAAATAAAGAACAAAGAAAACAGTACGATAGGAAGAATCCACATCAATTATAGAACTCCACAACAAATGGCCAAAAGATGAAAAGAAGTACGAGTAAACGAGATTCGATATTTAGACGACATAAGCAGTACTACAAGAAGAAATTCAAACCAAATTCGACATTCACAAATAACCACAAGAAAGAACGAGATACGAGGTATAAACTTCAATTTTATTCTAGTGTTGTGCGTTATAAAATAAACATAAGACGATGGTGGTGTTTATTTGGACTATTTTATGGATGGTACAAGTGATAAAAGTGTTTTGTGTTTATGTATATTTAATTTTAAATTAGTAAAAAGTAAGGTATAAAAAAGGGAATGTAACAAGGAAATAATAGTTAAATTATGTTTTGTGTAATATGTAAATTGTGCCCCTTTGCAGGAAGCAAATTGTTTGAAAAAGGGAGGAATGTAACAAGTCAAAGTCAGCACATTCTTAGTGAATACAATTAAGTAAAGTAGAGCATGATGTAATGAGGTCAAGTATTCTAAATAGTATTGTTTGACGTAAGTAGCTAACTATTTGCTGACTTAGTACTTTTGTAATTAGATATATAGTAGCGTTAGGTCAGTTATAACGACAGTAGTCACAGAGTCAGATGCAGTCAGATGCAGTCAATACGAGAGTTCAGTAGGAACTCGACAACATCAACCATGTAGTAAGTGTGAATAAATCTTTGTTATTTGTTGAACCAAATTGTAAGTACAAACTTATTTACAACAACCCTGGTACTTGTCCTTTCTCCGGTCTGACAAGAACCCATATAAATTATTTGTTAATTCTCCTTTAAATAAGGGAGGCTTACAGTAGAATGGTTTCTAGGCATTCTAATATATATATATATATATATATATATATATATATATATATATATATATATATATATATATATATATATATATATATATTAAATTCTATAATGTTCAGTAGTGCTGAATAGACGTGTTTTGTCTGTGCTCCGACAGTTAAAAATTTCTGAAATCGTCAAATATTATAATTTCTGATTTAAAATGCCATTAACGCGTGGTCAACTTCAACCATCCCAAGTTCAGGAGGGTATCAACATCGACAGCGTCCATGAAATCATAAACTCTGATTTATTCATGGAAAAAATGGCCAAGGTACTGTCTGCAATGATGAAGACTGAGTTCGACGGAATTTTAAGTAAGTTAACCGACAAAATAGTTAGCTTAGAGAATGAAAACATCGAATTAAAACAAGAACTCCAGCTTTCAAACAACAAAATCGATGAACTAGAGCAATACACTCGTCGGAATAATATACGCGTTTTTGGTATTCCTGAAACTAAAAATGAGAACACTGATGAAATTATTTTAGCTGTCTGCAAAGATAAGCTGGGCGTTACATTAAATCCGTTGTCAATTGATCGTTCTTACCGTATTGGTAAATCTATTAATAATAGAAATCGTGCCATAATTGTTAAATTTGTCACACATAATGATAAAAACAAAGTTTTTAATAATAAATCTAAACTTATAACTACTAAAATGGTCATTAAAGAAGATTTAACTAAACAACGGCTACAACTTTACAAACACGTGATAAGTAAAGTGTCGCAAAAAAAAGCCTGGACTCGTGACGGTAAAATTTTTGCAAGAGTTGGAGATCGAAATCATCAAATCAGCTGTTCAAATGACATTGACAAACTCTGAGTGATCCATACCGGCCGGCAGCGTAAACGTGTCAATACTGCAATAGTTAATTAAGT
The DNA here is from genome assembly GCA_911728475.2 of Pterostichus madidus. Classification (NCBI taxonomy): domain Eukaryota; kingdom Metazoa; phylum Arthropoda; class Insecta; order Coleoptera; family Carabidae; genus Pterostichus; species Pterostichus madidus. The sequence continues at coordinate 21,673,312 of OU452301.1, read as the reverse complement.
TCTTTTTTTTGTAAATTTATATTAGTGTAAATAAATTTGTTTACATTAGTCTGTATAAGCGCATTACAATTTATATTATTTTATTTTATATATCATATGAGTTATTTTAATTTTGCTCATATTAATGTTAGATCATTATTTACCGGATTTGATTTATTAAAAGAACATGTTCTTGAATATAATTATGATGTTGTTGGTGTAACTGAGACGTGGCTTAATAAGAATGTAGATTCAAATATTGTAAACATTGAAGATTATACTTTAATACGTTGTGACAGAGAGACGCGTGGTGGAGGCGTGGCTATATATATAAAATCCTCGATAAATTACTCTATAGTTAAAGAATACGGTACTTGTAATAATTTTGAGTGCCTCTGGATTAACTTTAAAATTAAAAATGTATCAATTGCATTTGGAGTTATATATAGACCACCTAAAACTAATTGTCTGCTTTTTCTCGATGAGCTTGAAACTTCGTTTTCATATTTATCTATATGTTATGATCATATTATTACTGTGGGTGATATGAACATCAATATGCTTAACACTGACAATAATTTTCTGTATAAGTTTAACAACATGTTAGATTCTTATACTTTAAAACAAATTATAAGCGAACCTACAAGGTTAGCAGATAATAGTGCTACGCTGCTTGATGTCATAATAACAAATCCTAATATAGTTCATTCTCAAGGTATCTTTGACTTACATATATCAGATCATAGTTTCGTTTATTTGAATATTAATATTGTTAAACCTTGCTTTAATCCTAAACTCATAACATTCAGAGACTTTAAATTATTTAATTATGAAACATTTTATTCTGATCTAAATTTGTTAAATTTAGAGAGAGTGTATGAATTAGATTCTGTAGATGAAAAAGTTAATTACCTTACCTCTACCCTGTTAGACTTATTTAATTATCATGCACCTGTCAAAACTGTAAAAATCAAAAACAAGAAAGCTCCGTGGATTACTGAAACGATAAAAAGTATGATAAAGTTACGTAATAATGCTCTAGCAAGATATAGGAAATGTAAAAAGATAGAACATTGGAATTTTTATAAATATTTGCGTAACTATACAACGAGTGCTGTACGTCGTGAAAAGAAAGCTTTTCTTGAGTACAAACTTCAAATTTCTAGTAACAAAGATATATGGGCTAATCTACGCAATTTCAATATCCACCCGAAGTCAAACACAAGTATTCCATCTCATTTAGCTGATGTTGAACAAATAAATAATCACTTTTCTGAACAATTCACTGTTGACAATACACAAACAGAATTAATTTCTTTCTACAAAAACTCGAAATACAATAACTATGATATGTCTGAATTCTCCTTCAGTTTATGTGATGACACAGAAGTGAATAAAATTATTAGTTCAATTAAAAGTAAAGCTATCGGAATAGATGGCATTTCAATTAAAATGATCATTTTGTGCACTCCTTATATTACTCCATTTCTTGTTCATATTTTCAATTACTGTTTTCTTCATTCTATTGTACCTACATCATGGAAAATTTCTCTTATTATTCCAATTGTTAAAAATAAAAATCCATCATCTTTTCAAGATCTTCGTCCTATTAGTATCCTTCCTGTATTTTCTAAAATCTTCGAGAAACTTATATTTGTACGTTTAAAATTATATTGTGAACCATTTTTACCAGATACACAATCTGGTTTCAGAAAAGGCTTTAGCACCTCATCAGCTCTAACTCATCTAACAAATGATATAGTGTCAGCAACTGATCGTGGAAAGTTAACTACTTTGGTTCTCCTTGATTACAGTAAAGCGTTTGATACTATAAGTCATTCTCTACTCGTAGCAAAGTTGCATTATTTTAATTTTAATGAAACCGCAATTAATCTGCTTCAATCGTATCTTAACTTGAGACAACAATCAGTTAAATTAAAAAATGAAACATCTACCTTACTACCTGTTACTTCCGGAGTGCCTCAAGGTTCTATTTTAGGACCTCTACTTTACACACTTTACACTTCAGATCTTAACAAAGCCATAACTTTCTGTTCGTCTCATTTTTATGCTGATGATACACAGATATACATCTCTTGCGCACCTAAAGACATCATTGAATCTGTATCTCTTGTAAATCAGGATCTAAGTAAACTTATTGAACTATCTCAGCAGCATTCACTCAAAATAAATCCTTCAAAATCTAATGTCATGCTGTTTGGACCTAAAAAATTACGTTCTACTAACGAACAATATGTACGTGTTCAAATAGATGGCGTACCTTTGCCAATTACGCACTGTACTAAATATTTAGGATTATTACTAGACGACAATTTACGATTCGAAGAAAATACTACCTCTCTTATCCAGAAATCTTATTACGTCCTTAAATCTCTTTGGCAACATAAAGATTATTTATCAATACATTTGAAAGCTATGCTGGTTAACTCTTTAATTCTTTCTAGAATTGATTATTGTGACGTAGTTTACAGTTCTTTCTTAGACCAAAGTCAGTGTCATAGACTTCAAAAAGTGCAGAATGCTTGTGTTCGCTTCATTTTTGGATTGCGTAGGTGCGACCGTGTTACTCAGAGATTGCATCAACTTCACTGGTTGAATATGTTTAACAGACGGAAGTATCATTTCTTGTGTTTCGTGCAGAAAATATTAGTCACAAATATTCCTAAATATCTTTTTCATCATCTTAAGCATCGTGGTTCATTACATTCACTCAATACTCGATTTAGATCAAATTTACATGTTCCCAAGTTCTCTACGTCTCGTTTCAAATCTAGTTTCTCTTATGCTGCCCCCAAATTATACAATTCTATATCTGATAAACTCAAAAAGATTTTAAATTTGTCTATGTTCAAACGTGCTTTGAGAAATGAATTATATAATGAACAACTTCAAATACAATAATATAAAATAGTTTAATGTTTAATATTAACTTTTATCTTAAAATTGGTTACCATGTGCTTCTGTATCTATATTATTGTTATTTTCATGAATAATGGTTAAGTGTAAGAACAGCTTTAGCTGAACTTCGCCATTCGATAATAAAAGAAATTATTTATTTATTTATTTATATATATATATATATATATATATATATATATATATATATATATATATATATGTGGTTTGAGAGAAATGGGAGGAGGACTGTAAGTTACAATGGTATAAGAGTAAATGAAAAATTAGGTGACAAAAACACTTTGACACAAATGATATCATAAAGAGAGTTAGCATGTGAATATAAATTAACAGCTAAAATAAAAAAAAAAAAAACGAAGTTCATAGTGTAAGATTTAAATAAATGGTTTCTTGTTGAAACAGTAAATTTATGACACTTTGAGTTCGATGATGTTAATTTAATTTAACAGGAGTTGTGACTTGTTATTTTAGTAAATTTTAAAGAAAAATCAGCCGATTACAAAATAATAAAAAGAACAATATAAAATTGGCACTTTGCATATGCTAATAGAGGTCAGTATGAATCACTCTTTTAATACAACCCTGCAATTTCGCAAAAATAACACCATCCTTGGATCAGACATTTCTATAACCAAATTTAGTAGCGGAATTTTTATAAAGTTCAAGTTTGTTAGGTCATCTTTATTAGAGAAATTAGTTCTTTTAAGGTGATTGCGTTTATTCATTAGACATGCTCGAGATATATAAGAAATGAATTTTACAATTATGGAACGCTGTTTATTTATTTGTTTCCAGTTTTTCCACTCAACTGGATAAATCCTAATGAAAGAATGGCACTATACAACTATTTATATAAATATAATAAGCGTAACAAAATTGATAGAAAACATAGAAACACATGAATCAATAAATGATAACAAAATTGATTTACAATATCGATAACAATTTTTTATTTTTTTTTAAATAATGCTAGTCCGGTGTGAACAGTCGTAGTGAATAGACGTGATTCTAGTAGCTCCGACAAATTACACAATACTTCCATAACCAAATTATAAATATTAAATTATCTATAATTAACTACTAAAACGCTGAATAACTTCTACATCACAAGTGTAGAAAAAAGTGTGAAACCTGACCATGTCAGAATCAAGCAGTGGACTATCTACATCAACTACCCCAACATACCGAATCACTACCACTTCAGCAACCACAACCTTAAATACAATAACAACTACAACAATAAGACAACCAATAACAACGTCAATGCACACAACACCAATACGAACATCAAGATCATCATCTCAGAACACAATAAATACGAGTAGTGCATCAATTGCAAATCAAACACCTCGAACACCAATATACACTAATATAATCAGCTCTCCTCAACTACTAAATCCTTATTTAACGCCGATAGTGAATATTCAAAACCAAAGCAATAATATAACACCTGGATCAACAATGGATATCACGAACGAGGAGCAAACCATGGATGAAGAGGACACAGTAGGATGGCAAGAGGTAAGAACAAAATATAAACGTCCCCACGAAGAAGAAGAAAGAAACCGTACCCAAATCCCAACAAAACGCCATAACTCATCCATATATATATAAACTCTCAAAATAAAAACAGATACGATATACTTTATAATGAACCAACAACAACACAGCCTGAAAATGAAATAGACAATACAAACAAAAACACCGAACACAAGCCACCCCCAATATTTATAACAAACATCACAAACTATCCTCTAATGAAAACAAGTATAGAAACGATTCTCAATACAAGTGAATTTACATGCAAAACCCAGTCAAAAAATGATGTCAAAATAAACACGATAACCTCTGATGCATACAGAAAATTAATAAAATTCTTAAAACAAAATAAAGTGGCGTACTATACATATCAACCCCGCCAAGATAGATCCTACAGAACTGTAATACGTAATCTGCACCCAACGATAACCACGGAAGAAATTAAAAGCGAACTAACAAGAAAAGGGTTCACAATCCGAAATGTAACAAACATTCGAGACTGGAAGACAAAGGAACCTCTCCCACTCTTCTTCGTGGATCAAGAACCTAACAGCAATAACAAAGAAATATATAAAATCACGCAACTATTAAACACCATAATTACAGTAGAACCCCCGAGAAAAAGAAAAGATATCCCGCAATGCCTAAGATGCCAAGAATACGGCCATACGAAATCTTATTGCACCAAACCCTACATTTGTGTCAAATGCGGAGAAAATCATCAGACTAAAATCTGTACAAAAACTAAAAACACTCCTGCAAGATGCGCATTATGCAATGGAGCCCACCCAGCTAATTACAAGGGATGCACAGTTTATAGAGATTTGCAAACAGCAAGAGATAACAACAATCGAAACAAGAAAACAACAGATAACTCTACAAAGAACTACCCAAGTCAAGAAATCAATGCACAAAACTCGACGTATGCTCAAACAACACAACGACATATGCAACCAACACAAAACAGTACAGAACTCAACTGTGATAAAAACGAAGCAAATAACATCCACATATTCATGAACAAACTAGAATCACTCTTTAGTCAACTTCTCAATCAAAACAACATGATACTTAATCTGCTAACTACCGTCATAAACAATTTCACAACACATGGATAGTACAACCCTAAGAATTGGTCTGTGGAACGCCAATGGACTTGCACAGCATCGACAGGAAATAGAATACTTCATCAACGAACAAAAAATTGATATATTACTCGTCTCAGAAACACATTTTACGGATAGAAACTATTTTCAAATCCCAAGACATAGAACATATCACACCCAGCATCCAGATGGTACTGCTCATGGTGGTACTGCCATAATAATAAATGAAAAACTTAACCATTTCGAAACAGAAAAATATGAAACAGAACATATTCAAGCAACCAGTGTCAAAATACAAGACGGAACGGGCTATTTAACAGTCACATCCATATATTGTCCCCCAAAACATATTATCACAAAAGACCAGTTCGAAGAATTCTTCAAATCGCTGAGCAACAAATTTATAGTAGGAGGCGACTATAACGCCAAGCATACATGGTGGGGCTCAAGACTAATTAACCCTAGAGGACGTCAACTCTACAATACAATAACCTCAAATAAATACGAACATCATAGTACAGGTGAGCCAACCTATTGGCCAACTGATCAAAATAAAATACCAGATCTACTCGATTTCTTTATTACAAAGGGAATATCGAAAAATTATAATGATATAGAATCTAGTTACGACTTAAATTCTGATCACTCCCCAATCATTTTTACCTTAAGTACTACAATAATTAAAAAAGAAGGCAAAGGTACATTAACAAACAAACACACCAACTGGGAAACATTTAGAGAGCATCTAAATAAATCAACAACTATCCCAAGAAGAATAAACACAGGAAAAGAAATCGAAGATAAAATTGAAGAAACAATAAATAACATACAAGAAGCGGCGCTATTATCCACACCACCCAAAGATATTACAATAAACATCCCCAACTACCCTAAATATATAAAAGAACTAATAAACGAAAAGCGGAAGGCAAGAAGAATATGGCAAATAAGTAGAAACCCAAATGACAAAACAAAAGTAAACAAACTATCTAAAGAATTAAAAAACATCCTCCAAGCATTAAAACAAGAAAACTTCCAACATCATCTTCAAACACTGTCACCATATAAAGATCAAGATTACAGCTTATGGAAAGCAACTAAAAACTTAAAGAGACCGATACAACATAATGCCCCAATTCGTAAAAACGACGGATCTTGGGCAAGAAGCAGTCAGGAAAAAGCTGAAGTGTACGCCGAGCACCTGGCAAATGTCTTCAAGCCAAACACCACGAATAGCCCTACGGAAGAAGAAAAAGAAATAGAGGAATTCCTTGATACACCACTACAATTAGCACGCCCAATCAAGCATTTTACACCTAAAGAAATTGTAGCAGAAATCAATTGCCTAAATAATAATAAGAGCCCAGGATACGATCTTTTAACCGCTCAAATACTAAAAGAACTGCCACTAAAAACAATAACCGCTATCACAACAATATATAATGCGATCATACGCCTCCAATATTTCCCCATACAATGGAAATTTGCGCAGATAATTATGATACAAAAACCCGATAAACCATCTCACGAGACATCATCCTACAGGCCTATATCATTGTTACCGATTCTGTCCAAGCTACTTGAAAAACTACTGCTACTTCGATTAAAACCAATTATAGAAGAATACAATCTCATCCCCGATCACCAATTTGGGTTCCGTAACCAACACTCAACCATCGAACAAGTGCACAGAGTGGTGAATAAAATAGAAAAAGATCTTGAAGAGCAAAAAATATGTACCGGAGTCTTCTTGGACATAAGTCAAGCCTTCGATAAGGTGTGGCATACTGGGTTACTATATAAAATTAAAAAACATTTTCCGAGTCAATACTACCTACTCATCAAGTCCTACTTAACAGATAGATTTTTTCAAGTAACAAGTCAAGAGAAATTCTCTAAAATACATGGAATTAATGCTGGTGTACCACAAGGAAGCGTGTTGGGACCGGTGCTATATCTAATATACACAGCAGATTTACCTTGTAACCCAAATACATTAACAGCAACATATGCTGACGATACAGCAATCCTGGCCTCTCATACCAATCCAATAGATGCAAGCAATCTAATCCAAAACTCACTCAATGAAATTAAAAAATGGACACAAACATGGCGCATAAAAATTAATGAAACAAAATGTGCACATGTAACATTTACAACAAAAAGAATTACTTGCCCGGATGTAACAATAAGCAATAATATAATACCAAAACAAGACAGCGTGAAATACCTTGGGATGCATTTAGACAAACTAGGTACTTGGAAAGTACATGTACAGAAAAAACGCAAACAACTAGACTTAAAACTAAAAAAAATGTACTGGTTAATAGGACGAAATTCGAAATTATCCCTAGAAAACAAGATTCTACTGTACAAAGTCATACTTATACCTATATGGACATATGGGATACAGTTATGGGGATGTGCCAAAAAAACAAACATTGCAATCATTCAAAAATTCCAGAACAAAACATTAAGAATAATAACTAATGCACCATGGTATGTCAACAATGAAACTTTACATAGAGATCTAAATATCAAGTATGTACAAGAACAAGTATCTACATACGCGAACAAATATCAAAACAGATTAAATTCCCACCCGAACTACTTGGCTGTAAACCTCTTAAATAATGAAAACGAAGTTAGAAGATTGAAGAGAATCAAACCTCTTCATTTATGTACCTAAACAATAGAATATGTATTATGTACTTATTATCTGAAGTGATATTATAAATATTATCTTCTCGCATGTATTATACTTATATCAAATTTACTGGTTGGCTGGATAAGCCAGTTGTAAATAACAATGTAATAAAAAAAAAAAAAAAATAATGCTAATCTATTTTTGAAAATGTCTGGGCCATTGTTGTTCTGGGTAAGGTGTTTATTATATAGATATGAAAGTCTATACAAGGGAAAATTAATGGTCGAGTTTATGCGCAGTAATCGTATATCAAACATCTGTATAAGTCTAGTATTATGTCTTGGAAAATGTAAAAAGAGCTGATCAATTAAATAATTAGAGTTGAAAATGTTATTGTAAATTTTATATAAAAATATTAAGTCTGTTGAAATTCTTCGCTTTTCCAAAGGAACAAGTGAGAGAGGGTAATTAAAAAATTTATGTGTGAAGTACATAACAAATTTATTTTAGATGTTTTCAATTCCACGTATATAAATGTTATATACGGGGGTCCAGCAGACAGATGCATATTCAAGGTTACTTCGTATTAAGGAGTAATGAAGTATAAGGACCACTTTTCGATTCGTAAAATTTACTGTGTTAAGCAAGACCGAACTCCAACATTTTGTATGCTTTTTAAACTGTGTTATCAGTATGAATATCAAATAACAATTTTTGATCTAATACTATGCCTAGATCTTTGACATTTGTTGTTACTTTAGTATACAATTATTTAGATGATACTGATGGTAGACAACATTTCTATTCCGAGTAAAACTTATTTGGATGCAGTTTGATGTATTTATTACTACCGAATTATTTTTGGCATATTTAGCAAGGTTATTTAAATAATTTTGTAATCGAAAACAATCTGTTGTAGGATTGATGGTGTGATATATCTTTAAATCGTCTGCAAACATAATGAAATTAGAATAATTGAAACGATTAATGATATCAATAAAAAATATACTAAATAACAATGTTCTCAGATTATTATATAAGATTTGAAGCCCTGGATGACTACATTTTGTGTTCTGTTACATAAGTTTGACTGCAGCCAAATAAGAAGGCTGCCACCTACACCAACAGCAATTAATTTTTGTATGAGAATATGATGATCGATTTTATCGAAAGCTTTACTAAAATAAGTGTAGATGGCATCAACTTTTATTCGTTCTAGTGGTACTGGTAATTCATATTTCTAGCAAAAACCATAAAATTATATTTAACATTGAAAAGCAGTATCCTGAACTGCAATGCTACTATAAATATGAAAAATTGAAACATATTTCTCTAGAACAAAGAAAAAAGGAAATATGTAACAATAATGAGCATAAAATGTACAAAAGATATTATGTTTTTTTCGATATTGTGGTGCTTTTGACGTTATGATATGTGCTAGAAGTTACATTTTTTGTTTATTTACAATTCTAAAATTTCACTAGCAAAAAAATATACTCGTAATAAAAATATAAATAAGCCGAAAAGATAATGATTTAGTGTGATGAATGGATTACTAGGCTTGTAGAATATAAAAAATTTATTTATAAGACGACGTTTCGACACTGGTTAGTGTCATTATCAAGTCTTAGTACAAATTCAACTACATGATACTATTATATAAGTTTTACAACCGTAGTGGTTGAAACTAAATTTTGAATTTAAGTTAAAAAATGTAAAAAGTTTTTAAAGGTGAAGTTTTAGTAAGACTTGATAATGATACTATCAGTGTCGAAACGTCGTCTTATAAATAAAATTTTTATATTCTACAAGCCTAGTAATCTATGCATCACACTAAATTATAATTAATATATTTTAACATAATAATTTATACAGATGTTATAAAAAATAAATATAAATATAAATATAACATCACGCCTTTTACCCATAATTGGGTGTGGTACTCTGCTGAAGCAAATTTCGATAAGTGATATATTTTGCACGTGAAATGCGGTTACCAGTCGTCAAATCAAGGTCCCCCAAAATATATTAGCGGAGGGGGAGCCACAGTGGTAGTTTTTAATGTGGTGAAAATTGTTTGTCGGCTATAGGATCGAACCAGGGTTCTCAGGATCCACAGGCCGACTCGATACTACTGAGCCACCTATCCCTGTAAAAATATCTTTAGAAGAATCTAATGGAAGAACTACAAGTATTTTTTGTCATCAATTTATTCATTAAATAACAATATTACATAATTAACGCTGTTTCATTTTGAAGAATGAACATTTACAAATATTCATCTTAATAACAATAATAAACAACAACAGTAATAAATAACAATAATAATCAACAATCTATAGGTACATATAATTACCTATATAATAAAACAAATTCTGTTATCATTGTCGACATCAAATAGGTTTAAGAGTTTAAGCAATAAGTTTTGAGTTCCGATATCGTACAAGATTTCTTACAGCATTCGTCTACAACACCACGGGAATATCTTCGAAAACTATCAGGAATGAGGGAGGCCGCATTCGAACGTGGTCTGAAAGGGAACGCCAGTCTGTTGTCGTCCAAGTAGCCATAGTCTTCAACGCTGTCCCCATCGTAAGATTTCTTGAGAGCCGGCTTGTTGAACTGGCTTTGACATACGGTGGCTAAAATTTCACTTAGGTAAGAACTGCAGTATTTTGCAGCATTTTTCTTCATGCCGATTGGATAAATCTCGGATTGAACTTGGACGAACAAACACAAACAGGTAATAATAGCAATTAATGCTAGGTAACTTTTACACATCTTATCAGTAATTTATCTGGTACAGCAGAAGTGTCGATTGGTGACTGCTGGTTGTTGCTGATCAGAGAGTACTGAGTTTCTGATGTTGCTGGAAATAAGTTAGAGCTTTATATAAGAAGTGAGATTCTGGTTTATGTTAGCAAAACCGACGTGTTTACCAGGGTATCACATGCAGAAGACGTCAGTTTCTATCTATGAATAATAAATTATGTAAATTTTACCACCATCATGGAGATGAGTTCGAATCATGTAAACGAAAGGACGTGACTTATAAACTGTCAGAAAAAATAAATTTTACAGTAATTTTATCAGTTTAATTTTTCAAAAAAATTTATGCAAATTTGCGTAAATGAATATATATATATATATATATATATATATACAAATTATATTATTATATTTCTACACTTAATATACTAATGTTGTTTAATTTTTCATTTGTCAGTCTTGTTCTTAAATAACTTTTAATTCTTTTTAAAGAGGAAAATGATCTTTTACAAGAAGATGTTGATACAGGCATTAAAATACAAATTTTTACCAAATTATAAATGCATTCAAATGCTTGCTTATATTGTTCAACGAATGACAGGAACTCCATGAGTGATTTAATATTTTTATTTTCCTCCCTACACAAAAGTTTCATAACTAGCGTTATTTCAGAGTCTAAACAATCACAATTTATGTTATAATGTTCTGCTAATTTAGTTAAATGAATTTTATTGAGGAATAAATCATCTGTGCGGTCAAAAGCTTGTAATGATTTTAAAATAGTATAATTTTTTGTAAATATTTCTTTTAATTCAATTATAATTTGATCTAGTATAGGGATGTATAACTTAAGTTTGACAACATCTTTCTCATTTTTTACTTCTATGTTTACAGAATCATCTATTTCACAATCTACTTTAAACTCTTGTAACCTTTTTGGAATAGATTTCATTCTTTTTGGTTTGTCAAAAAAGTCTGTTTTATCTAAACCAAGAGACAAAAAAATATTAGTTGCAGATTTCCATATAGAATTCCATTCATTAACATTGTTTCGTAAGTTTTGAAATTCATTAATTATTTCTTGAACTAAATTTAAACCTTTTACATAATTCATATCAGGGGATTGGAGATAATGAGATACAGTTGTAACTAATTTTTAAATTTTTATAAAAATAAGCAGAAAAAAAATAAATTCTTTATCAATTTGTAAAAGTAAACCTTTTGCTTCACATCTTCTATCCTTTTTTACATCAGTTTTAGAAATAAGATTGTTTAATGTTACAAAAATAGATTCAATTGTTTCTAAACAGTCTCGCATGCTCTGAACTGAACAGTCCATCGCGTATCACATATCCTTTTTAATTCTCGAGCCTGTTTTGAAGGATAAATTTGTTTTTGCGTATTTAAAAATAGAGGATGAATTGTAGAGTTTGACATAAATGTATATAATTTTTCAAGATTAGAAAAAAAATAGCCGACTTTTTCAAATGTTTGCAACAATCAACAACAACTAAATTTAATTTATGGTTAAATCAATGAATATATACTGCTTGCGGAACAATACTTTTAATATAATTTTGCACGCCACCTAAATGACCACTCATTACAGCAGCACCATCGTATCCTTGTGCTATACAATTGCTTAATGACATATTATTTTCATCTAATATTGTTTTTATATAATTTGCAAAACTTGCAGCATCTAGCATACCGTTTGCACTTTTAAACCCTAAAAACCTCTCCTGAATTGCATTTTGATGCAAATACCGGACTATAACAGTTATTTGTTCATCTTTACTCAAGTCTATTGTTTCGTCAGACATTATTGCCAAAAATGTTGATTCCTTTACATCGTTTGAAATTTGTTTACGTACAATGGTCGCCATAATAGAAATTAATAAATTTTGGATATCATGATATAGGTATTTAGCACTATTTGAACTATCCTTTAACTTTTTTTGTACAATGGTGTCATGTTCACTTATCAATAACATTAATTCTCTTAAATTACCTTTATTTAAACTTAAAACACTTTCATCATGACCACGTTGAGCAATATCTTGCGTACATGTAAATAATAAACACTCACATAAAGTTTTGATGTAGTGCCTGTTTTCTTTAATTTCATTTTGGTATTGATTCACCATTTTTTCAATATTTGTTTTTTGTTCTTTAATTTCATATAATTTACATATTTTATATGTAACACACATTTTATGTTGTTCAGATTTATCATGTTTTACTAGTCCTTTACTTGAATCAAGTGCATTCTTCCAGTTGCGAAACCCTTCATTCACAAAAATGTTTGCTTGATTTACACCATGGAAAAATCGGCAGTATAAACAAAAAACACTGTCTTTTAAAACACTATACTCCAACCATGTAAATTTTTTAAACCACGTTGATTTAAAGCTTCTCCTTCTTTCACCTTGTTTAACTTTTGGATACTGCGATAGTATCGGCTGACGTGGTCCTTCTTCAGGAGTCTGTGACAAGTCGCTAGGTCCAGAAACAGTAAGAATTGTTTGTTCTGGTGCAGGTCTCACTGTTGGGGTATGTACGCCAGTTTCATTAACATCACTTATATCATCCTCATTAGTTTTATTTTCACAAGAACTAGACTCACTATCACTTTCTTCAGTAGCACTTAAGTTACAAGATGTCACTATTTCATTAGTTTTTTTATATATTTTTTTAAATTACTGCTTGTACTGCCGATACTGGTCGAAGGCAGGAAAGTATCAGTTTTTTTTTGTCTGATTCTGATAAAAAATAATTTTTAATATTATTTGTGCGCTTCATATTTATTTTTACTTTACTCTTTGACCACAAAATAACGAATGAACATTGAGATTTTCATCACTCGTATAAATACCAAAATTTGTAAAACATGTTTGAACATGTAAGTAAAGTATTGAACAATATTAACAAGTAATTACAAGTGCATTGCGTCCCTATCGAACTCGCACAATTAATTTGACAAGTTTGGACAAGTTCGGCAGCGCGTTTTTTATAACACCAATAATAATCATGGTTAAATGCAGATAGAGATTTTTAGATACATGTGCATTGATGCAAAAAAAATTATGCTGTATGTTACGGATATTTTGGGGGGGGGGCAAGCGTCCCCCTGGACCCCCCGCTAGCGCCGCCACTGCGTGGTAAGTCTACCCTTCTTTAGAAAGTAGTACCTCTTGGTAGTTCAATTTGTTCTTCTTCAGATTTTGAATTAATATTTTATCCGTTTTATTAGAAAGTATAATCCAGTTATTATTATTAACAGATACAATATGGCAGTGTGTACAATTGGCACATGGATGTTAATGGTTTCTTCTTTAATAGCGATTACAGGATTTAAGTAAATATCTTCTAGTTTCACAGGGTTTAAGTTTATTGAAAAATTGGTCTATGTCAAAATTTTTAGTGCGAAATTAAATTTTGGTAAAATTATAGATTTTAATGTTACAACATATAATAGCTTTTTTCTAATTTTTCTCAGTATTTTCTTCACTGAGCACTAAATTTGGCTCCAGATTCATTATCGTCGGATAAAATTAATCAAAAAAGGTGTATGCAGCCCATCGGAACACGCGATGTACGAATATTCATGAAAAAAACGCGATTTCCTTGAAAAAACATGATTTTTGACCGTTTTTCAGATTTTTCTCAGTATTTCCAATACTGAAACCAAAATTTTACTCCAGATTCGTGATCAGCGAAAAAAATTACTCAGAAAAAGTGTATACAGACCATTGAAACACGCTACGTATTCATGAAAAACGTAATATCCATGAGAAAAACATAGTACTCGTGATTTGGTGGTTTTTAATTTTTTTTTAGTATTTTCACCACTAATTCGGGTTCTGATAATATATTCTTGTTGGGCGGGAAAAATGCATAAGCAAAATGCATGTAGACTAGCTGAACGTGCCATATACATATTTCACCACCCGATAACCATAAAAAACGCATTTTTTGACAGTTTTCGGGGCTTTCTCTGTAGTATGCCCATTTATCCTCTAATCTGACTTCAAATTCGTAATCAGTGGGAAAAAATACTACAAAAAAGTTTCATTAGATGTCCAGTTCAAATTACTTTTTTATTTTGTGGGCCTGTGTTATTAATTGGTCGTACTAAAAATAATATCTTGAATATGCATCTTATTTATTATTTCACTGAGTTGTACTAGTTTAGATTTCAAAATAAATTTGTTGTATTGTATGTTTAAGATAATATTATTCAAATTTGTTATAATTTGGTGGTATATCAAGTAAGATAATTTTAATTGGTTTTCTATATTATGTTCATTCTTTTGCATATGTTTTAGTATTTTGTCATATCTTTTACCGTCTTCTGCGTCTAAGTTGCTAGTTACGACATTGAAAATTGATTCCAATCCATTTGTTAGACCTCTTTTGTTTCTATTTTTATTTGTATGGAATTGAATGTTATAAATTTTGTTATTAATATTTATACGAATAAATTTTACTACTTTGACATAGTTGTCGATTGTCGAAACGGGATTTAAGGTTGTAGTAATGATTTAATGTGTGGCTTGTTTAGCTATTTTTTAATTTTTTTCAAACAATTTCATTTTTCGGATTTAAATTAATTTCTTGTTTTCTGTAGTTTATTTTTCAAGAAAATTTCTTTAGGAATTTTGGGTAATTATACTCTAATTTCATTACGTTTGCAAATAGTTTTTCTTTTATTTTGCAGAATTTTATTATTAATAGTTTAATATAATTTTTTGTTGTGTTTCTATGATTTTCCATATAATTATTTCTAAGTTGTTTATCAATATCTGTATTGAAAGGGGAATTTGTTTGCAGGTGACAGGATATGATTTCGGACGGTTTTATTGTTGTAACAGAGTGAATTGTATTGTTTTATGCCAAAAGTTTATTTATTTCAGTAGAGTGTAAAATACATCTTGTTTTGTTGGTTTATTAAATATATTATGAATCGATTATTTTCTTGGTTGGATTTCCGAGATTGACTCAAATTGCATGTGCAATATATATATATATATATATGCCGTCAAATCACGGCCCCCAAAGATTTTAGTTGTAGGGAGCCATAGGGGTAATTTTAATTTGATGAAAATGTTTGTCGGCTGTAGGGATTGAACCAGTGTTCTTAGAATTATGAGAGTAGTGAGAGTAATTAAAACGCGTTTTGATGATTAAGAGGTGGTAATTTAATGGCAGTAAAAGCGATTACGAGTGCGGAAGGTGAGTTATTATGGAATGAATCAGATGTTAGAAATAGATGTTATGAGTACTTTAGGGGCTTATACAGGCTGTTCAATTCAGTTGTGCCACCATTACTATCTCTTGAACTATAAGAGCTATAAGGTTGGTTAAATTAGCAAAGACATGCCGTTTTCTAAGTGTACACATATTACAAAACTATAACAATTTTTTTCAATCAGTTGTTCTCAAAGTACGGGTTGCAACTTTCTTATTTTAAATGGGAACCTTTGTCTTGTTATTTACTTATTCGATTCAATATTTTTTCTGAATTCAATTCAACAAATCATAATATTTTTGTTTGTTTGATTCATTATTATACGTTAATACAATTATTTTGTAAAAAAATAAATAAATAATTTTTATTACTCGTTTGTTTCTCTCATTGCACATTGATTCCTATGCGATTTAAATTAAATGAATTCCAATTTTTGTCAAGATTTGTCAAAGCTAGTATCAAAGAATGCGTCTATCATAAAAATACTTTACTTATTCTACTTTATAAATCTGGTTTGGTAATTCCATTTGTTATTTTTAAATTTTAAACTCGATGTTCGCTCGTGTTCTCGCACTTCATGTGTTGTTCACTACCGATTGTTCGGATTTTCCGATTTAATCGAAAATTCGAAAATTGCACATGCAATTTGAGTCAATCTCGGAAATCCAACCAAGAAAATAATCGATTCATAATATATTTAATAAACCAGTCTCGCGGATAAAATTTAAAATTGGCATGTATCATGTGAGCCGAGCATATCAGATCACAGGTACATCAGATTCGAAATAAACTCGAAAAGCAAGGTAAAAATGAACAGAAACCCAAGAAACACCGACTGGAATCTATACAGAGAACAGCTTGGGAAAAACCTCGGGGACTGTCCATCGACAACTAACACCGTCGTGGATTTGGAAATTACAGCCAGCTGCTTAACGCAGGCCATAAAGATGGCCTATGAAAGCAGCTGTAAAATAACTATCCAGAAGGATACGTCAAACACCGTATGGTGGAACAGCAAGCTTTCTGAACTAAGGGCGGAAGTCAGGAGACTTTTCAATACCGCCAAAAGGACGGGCTTGTGGACTGAATACAAGGAAAACCTAACTCGGTACAACAACGAAATTAGGAAAGCTAAACGCGATAAGTGGAAAAACTTCTGTCAAGAGATAGACAGAGTATCGGACTGTGCCAAAGTCCAAAAAATATTAAGCAGAGAACCAGTGCAAAAACTGGGATCGCTTAAGAAACCGGATGGAACTTCAACAAAAACGGAAAAGGAAACATTGGAACTCTTGCTCCAAACCCACTTTCCGGGCTCTACCATTACGACAGGGCAAAACCAGGAGCCTGAAAGAGAACTATCAAACAATAGGGCTAGCAGGGCAGACTGGATTTTGGCCAAGCAAGTGGTAGACAAAAATAAGCTGGCTTGGGCGGTAAACGCTTTCAAGCCATATAAATCACCAGGGGGAGACGGTATATTTCCAGTACTCCTACAAAAGGGACTGGACATATTATCTGGCACCCTGATTAAAATACTACGAGCCAGTCTGGCCATGGGATACACACCGGAAGACTGGAGACTGACGAGAGTGGTATTTATACCTAAGCCGGGACGAGAAACATACGCCGCGGCGAAATCGTACAGGCCAATCAGTCTATCCTCCTTCGTGTTAAAAACACTAGAAAAACTGCTAGACAGGCACATAAGGGATACAGCACTGGCTCACACACCTCTGCATAAGAACCAGTATGCCTATCAAGCAGGAAAATCTTGTGAACTAGCTCTGCACCAGCTAAACCAAAAACTAAAGAAAGCAATCAAGGGCAAAGAATATGCCATGGCCACCTTTCTGGACATTGAGGGAGCTTTTGACAATACCTCTATTAACTCAATCATTATGGCTGCAGGAAAGCATGGTATAGAACAGACTATTTGTAAATGGACTAGGAACATGCTTGGAAGCAGGAAAGTAGAGGGCAACCTGAACGAAACCACACTGAAGGCCCAAGTAATTAAAGGATGTCCACAAGGTGGTGTACTCTCGCCACTACTGTGGTGTCTAGTTGTGAACGGACTTCTTTGTGAACTTACCAGGGAAGGATACTATGTACAAGGTTATGCAGACGATCTTGTAATAGTAATCAATGGGAAATTTCTTACGACCACCAGCGAACTCATGCAGAGGGCACTGCATATCGTAGGGAAATGGTGTACAAGGGAGGGTCTTTCTGCTAATCCAGAAAAAACAAACCTAGTACTATTCACCAGGAAAAGGAATCTAGATGGCCTGAAAATACCCATCCTTTTTCAGAAAGAAATAAAAATGTCAACTCAGGTTAAGTATCTGGGACTCATCTTAGACCAGAAACTAAACTACAAAGAACATGTGGAAAAAATTACGGACAAAACTCAGAGGCTCTTCTGGGCCTGCAGGAGAATGTTCGGACAAAAATGGGGATTGAAGCCAAAGATGTTGCATTGGTTATACACATCGGCAATAATACCCATCATTAAATACGGATCTATAGTTTGGGGCGAAAGAACCAACTTAGAGATCTGTAGGCAGAAATTAAATAAAATTCAACGAATGGCATGCATAGGTATAACTGGGGCAATGAGAACCACACCTACTGCGGCCATGGAAGCAATTCTCAGCCTACCACCACTCCACATAGTGGTTAAAGCTGAGGCTAAAATGTCCCTCTATAGGTTCTCAGAACTAAAAGGGGAAGAAGTATGGTTCAATGAAAAAAAAGGGACCGCAAATGACATCCTTGACATGGAGTCAGATAGACGGAAACCGACGTACCACTTCAACAAGAAGTACGAGGTCTTAATACCAGACAAGAGTGACTGGGACACTAAAAACATACATCTGAATGGACTCATATGGTACACAGATGGCTCAAAGACTGAAACAGGAAGTGGAGCGGGAATACTCAATAAAGAAACAGGGACTAGCATTAGCTTATCTCTGGGCCGTTATGCCACAGTATTCCAAGCAGAACTACTAGCTGTGCTAACAAGTTGTCAAGAGATAATGCAGAGAGCTTATAAAAACAAGCAAATCTACATTCTCACAGACAGCCAAGCAGCACTTAAGGCTTTAAGCTCAAACATCATAAAATCCAAACTTGTTCTAGAATGCACTCACAATCTTGAGGTACTGGCTGAACACAACAAAGTAACTCTGTTGTGGGTCCCAGGGCACTCGAATGTAGAGGGCAACGAACAGGCGGACGTACTAGCCAAGCAGGGAGCAAAAAGGAAACCTATTGGACCAGAACCCTTCTGTCACATTGCATATGAGACAGTTAAAGGGCACATTAAAAGATGGATAACGAAGGAACATGAAAGATACTGGATGGACAGCACTGGAATGAGACATGCCAGGACTTTCATAACGAAACCAAGAGAAAATGTAAGCTCATCTCTGATCAAAATGAGCAGAGACAGAATAAAGGCAACCACAGAGGTCATTACTGGTCACTGTAGCCTGAACAAGCATATGCATACATTGGGAGTAGCTCAAAGCCCGTTATGCAGTAAATGTGGAGAAGGAGAGGAAACTCCGCTACATCTCCTTTGTGAATGTCAGGCTCTAGCAATAAAGAGATACCAAAAATTTGGGACTCCGGAACTAGAACTGGATGAAATACACACAATGGCATGGAGCGACTGCTTGGACCTCATAGGGTACAGCGTAACTCCTACATTGTAAGAGACCATGGGAAAGCACAATAGGTCCGAGAGGCCGCGGTGTATCGGGTCGTGAACCGATCCCACAGATTACTAACTAACTAATAAACCAACAAAACAAGATGTATTTTACACTCTACTGAAATAAATAAACTTTTGGCATAAAACAATACAATTCACTCTGTTACAACAATAAAACCGTCCGAAATCATATCCTGTCACCTGCAAACAAATTCCCCTTTCAATACAGATATTGATAAACAACTTAGAAATAATTATATGGAAAATCATAGAAACACAACAAAAAATTATATTAAACTATTAATAATAAAATTCTGCAAAATAAAAGAAAAACTATTTGCAAACGTAATGAAATTAGAGTATAATTACCCAAAATTCCTAAAGAAATTTTCTTGAAAAATAAACTACAGAAAACAAGAAATTAATTTAAATCCGATAAAATGAAATTGTTTGAAAAAAATTAAAAAATAGCTAAACAAGCCACACATTAAATCATTACTACAACCTTAAATCCCGTTTCGACAATCGACAACTATGTCAAAATAGTAAAATTTATTCGTATAAATATTAATAACAAAATTTATAACATTCAATTCCATACAAATAAAAATAGAAACAAAAGAGGTCTAACAAATGGATTGGAATCAATTTTCAATGTCGTAACTAGCAACTTAGACGCAGAAGACGGTAAAAGATATGACAAAATACTAAAACATATGCAAAAGAATGAACATAATATAGAAAACCAATTAAAATTATCTTACTTGATATACCACCAAATTATAACAAATTTGAATAATATTATCTTAAACATACAATACAACAAATTTATTTTGAAATCTAAACTAGTACAACTCAGTGAAATAATAAATAAGATGCATATTCAAGATATTATTTTTAGTACGACCAATTAATAACACAGGCCCACAAAATAAGAAAGTAATTTGAACTGGACATCTAATGAAACTTTTTTGTAGTATTTTTTCCCACTGATTACGAATTTGAAGTCAGATTAGAGGATAAATGGGCATACTACAGAGAAAGCCCCGAAAACTGTCAAAAAATGCGTTTTTTATGGTTATCGGGTGGTGAAATATGTATATGGCACGTTCAGCTAGTCTACATGCATTTTGCTTATGCATTTTTCCCGCCCAACAAGAATATATTATCAGAACCCGAATTAGTGGTGAAAATACTAAAAAAAAATTAAAAACCACCAAATCACGAGTACTATGTTTTTCTCATGGATATTACGTTTTTCATGAATACGTAGCGTGTTTCAATGGTCTGTATACACTTTTTCTGAGTAATTTTTTTCGCTGATCACGAATCTGGAGTAAAATTTTGGGTTCAGTATTGGAAATACTGAGAAAAATCTGAAAAACGGTCAAAAATCATGTTTTTTCAAGGAAATCGCGTTTTTTTCATGAATATTCGTACATCGCGTGTTCCGATGGGCTGCATACACCTTTTTTGATTAATTTTATCCGACGACAATGAATCTGGAGCCAAATTTAGTGCTCAGTGAAGAAAATACTGAGAAAAATTAGAAAAAAGCTATTATATGTTGTAACATTAAAATCTATAATTTTACCAAAATTTAATTTCGCACTAAAAATTTTGACATAGACCAATTTTTCAATAAACTTAAACCCTGTGAAACTAGAAGATATTTACTTAAATCCTGTAATCGCTATTAAAGAAGAAACCATTAACATCCATGTGCCAATTGTACACACTGCCATATTGTATCTGTTAATAATAATAACTGGATTATACTTTCTAATAAAACGGATAAAATATTAATTCAAAATCTGAAGAAGAACAAATTGAACTACCAAGAGGTACTACTTTCTAAAGAAGGGTAGACTTACCACGCAGTGGCGGCGCTAGCGGGGGGTCCAGGGGGACGCTTGCCCCCCCCCCCCAAAATATCCGTAACATACAGCATAATTTTTTTTGCATCAATGCACATATATCTAAAAATCTCTATCTGCATTTAACCATGATTATTATTGGTGTTATAATAAACGCGCTGCCGAACTTGTACAAACTTGTCAAATTAATTGTGCGAGTCCGATAGCGACGCAATGCACTTGTAATTACTTGTTAATATTGTTCAATACTTTACTTACATGTTCAAACATGTTTTACAAATTTTGGTATTTATACGAGTGATGAAAATCTCAATGTTCATTCGTTATTTTGTGGTCAAAGAGTAAAGTAAAAATAAATATGAAGCGCACAAATAATATTAAAAATTATTTTTTATCAGAATCAGACAAAAAAAAACTGATACTTTCCTGCCTTCGACCAGTATCGGCAGTATAACCAGTAATTTAGAAAATATATTAAAAACTAATGAAATGGTGACATCTTGTAACTTAAGTGCTACTAAAGAAAGTGATAGTGAGTCTAGTTCTTGTGAAAATAAAACTAGTGAGGATGATATAAGTGATGATAATGAAACTGGCGTACATACCCCAACAGTGAGACCTGAACCAGAACAAACAATTCTAACTGTTTCTGGACCTAGCGACTTGTCACAGACTCCTGAAGAAGGACCACGTCAGCCGATACTATCGCAGTATCCAAAAGTTAAACAAGGTGAAAGAATGAGAAGCTTTAAATCAACGTGGTTTAAAAAATTTACATGGTTGGAGTCTAGCGTTTTAAAAGACAGTGTTTTTTGTTTATACTGCCGATTTTCCCATGGTGTAAATCAAGCAAACATTTTTGTGAATGAAGGGTTTCGCAACTGGAAGAATGCACTTGATTCAAGTAAAGGACTAGTAAAACATGATAAATCTGGACAACATAAAATGTGCGTTATAAAATATGTAAATTATATGAAATTAAAGAACAAAAAACAAATATTGAAAAAATGATGAATCAATACCAAAATGAAATTAAAGAAAACAGACACTACATCAAAACTTTATGTGAGTGTTTATTATTTACATGTACGCAAGATATTGCTCAACGTGGTCATGATGAAAGTGTTTTAAGTTTAAATAAAGGTAATTTAAGAGAATTAATGTTATTGATAAGTAAACATGACACCATTGTACAAAAAAAGTTACAGGATAGTTCAAATAGTGCTAAATACCTACATCATGATATCCAAAATTTATTAATTTCTATTATGGCGACCATTGTACGTAAACAAATTTCAAACGATGTAAAGGAATCAACATTTTTGGCAATAATGTCTGACGAAACAAAAGACTTGAGTAAAGATGAACAAATAACTGTTATAGTCCGGTACTTGCATCAAAATGTAATTCAGGAGAGGTTTTTAGGGTTTAAAAGTGCAAACGGTATGCTAGATGCTGCAAATTTAGCAAATTATATAAAAACAATATTAGATGAAAATAATATGTCATTAAGCAATTGTATAACACAAGGATACGATGGTGCTGCTGTAATGAGTGGTCATTTAGGTGGCGTGCAAAATTATATTAAAAGTATTGTTCCGCAAGCAGTATATGTTCATTGATTTAACCATAAATTAAATTTAGTTGTTGTTGATTGTTGCAAACATTTGAGAAAGTCGGCTATTTTTTTTCTAATCTTGAAAAATTATATACATTTATGTCAAACTCTACAATTCATCCTCTATTTTTAAATACGCAAAAACAAATTTATCCTTCAAAACAGGCTCGAGAGTTAAAAAGGATATGTGATACGCGATGGACTGTTCAGTTCAGAGCATGCGAGACTGTTTAGAAACAATTGAATCTATTTTTGTAACATTAAACAATCTTATTTCTAAAACTGATGTAAAAAAGGATAGAAGATGTGAATCAAAAGGTTTACTTTTACAAATTGATAAAGAATTTATTGTTTTACTGCTTATTTTTATAAAAATTTAAAAATTAGGTACAACTGTATCTCATTATCTCCAATCCCCTGATATGAATTATGTAAAAGGTTTAAATTTAGTTCAAGAAACAATTAATGAATTTCAAAACTTACGAAACAATGTTCATTAATGGAATTCTATATGAAAATCTGCAACTAATATTTTTTTGTCTCTTGGTTTAGATAAAACAGACTTTTTTGACAAACCAAAAAGAATGAAATCTATTCCAAAAAGGTTACAAGAGTTTAAAGTAGATTGTGAAATAGATGATTCTGTAAACATAGAAGTAAAAAATGAGAAAGATGTTGTTAAACTTAAGTTATACATCCCTATACTAGATCAAATTATAATTGAATTAAAAGAAATATTTACAAAAAATGATACTATTTTAAAATCATTACAAGCTTTTGACCGCACAGATGATTTATTCCTCAATAAAATTCATTTAACTAAATTAGCAGAACATTATAACATAAATTGTGATTGTTTAGACTCTGAAATAACGCTAGTTAAGAAACTTTTGTGTAGGGAGGAAAATAAAAATATTAAATCACTCATGGAGTTCCTGTCATTCGTTGAACAATATAAGCAAGCATTTGAATGCATTTATAATTTGGTAAAAATTTGTATTTTAATGCCTGTATCAACATCTTCTTGTAAAAGATCATTTTCCTCTTTAAAAAGAATTAAAAGTTATTTAATAACAAGAGTGACAAATGAAAAATTAAACAACATTAGTACATTAAGTGTAGAAATATAATAATATAATTTGTATATATGTATATATATATATATATATATATATATATATATATATATATATATATATATATATATATATATATATATATATATATATATATTCATTTACGCAAATTTGTATAAATTTTTTTGAAAAATAAAAGTGATAAAATTACTGTAAAATTAATTTTTTATGTCAGTTTATAAGTCACATCCGTTCATTTACATGATTCGAACTCATCTCCATGATGGTCAAATTTACATAATTTATTATTCATAGATAGAAACTGACGTCTTATGCAAGTGATACCCTGGTAAACACGTCGGTTTTGCTAACATAAACCAGAATCTCTTCTTATATAAAGCTCTAACTTATTTCCAGCAACATCAGAAACTCAGTACTCTCTGATCAGCAACAACCAGCAGTCACCAATCGACGCTTCTGCTGTACCGGATAAATTACTGACAAGATGTGTAAAAGTTACCTAGCATTAATTGCTATTATCACCTGTTTGTGTTTGTTCGTCCAAGTTCAATCCGAGATTTATCCAATCGGCATGAAGAAAGATGCTGCAAAATACTGCAGTTCTTACCTAAGTGAAATTTTAGCCACCGTTTGTCAAGGCCAGTTCAACAAGCCGGCTCTCAAGAAATCTTACGATGGGGACAGCGTTGAAGACTATGGCTACTTGGACGACAACAGACTGGCGTTCCCTTTCAGACCACGTTCGAATGCGGCCTCCCTCATTCCTGATAGTTTTCGAAGATATTCCCGTGGTGTTGTAGACGAATGCTGTAAGAAATCTTGTACGATATCGGAACTCAAAACTTATTGCTTAAACTCTTAAACCTATTTGATGTCGACAATGATAACAGAATTTGTTTTATTATGTAGGTAATTATATGTACCTATAGATTGTTGATTATTATTGTTATTTATTACTGTTGTTGTTTATTATTGTTATGTCAGGATCATAAAATTTGACGGGCAATTCTTGCCATTAGCAATAATCAATCATTCGTATTGTTATACAATGGGTGTGTAGCATAATTAATCCAGACTACATTTGTACCCACAAATGCCTTAATAACAAATATAAACGAGACTCACCTCAAGTAGACACGTAAACCAAATGTACTCGCAAAACTAAGCAAACCTGAATGGAACAATCCGCGTATCACCTAACGCGAGCGTAAACCAATAAATGCCTGTAAGAACCAAACCGTGAGTAACAAACTCAATGAGGAGTCAATCTACCAAAACCTAAACATCATTCATACATGAGGGCAACCCCGAACACCTTCTCTACATAAGGCCGCCAGGTCGCTACAGCCTTCAGCGCTGCTACCGTGGGCAACCACAGAACTATCTGTGGCCACTACAGCACCCGGCTGCTGCCGTTGGCAACTACAGAACTATCTGTAGCCGCTACAGTTCACGGGACTGCTACGGTGATGACCCCGTACACCCGAAGGTTACCCGAAGGCCAGCCAGGTCACTACAGCCTTCAGCGCTGCTACCGTGGGCAACCACAGAACTATCTGTGGCCGCTACAGCACCCGGCTGCTGCCGTTGGCAACTACAGAACTATCTGTAGCCACTCCAGTCCGCTACTTCAACATCATCCCGTGATGGACAGACTGCTAACGGTGCTAAGCACCACATCAACAATCATACTCACTCATACGTGCTCTAGATTAACTGACTCACTCACCTCGCTAATGTAATAGCTCAACGCTAACCAAACACTATCCACCGCGACTTGATCACTACCAACTTAACTATCGCGCTACAACTTTACTCCTCAACCGATGAACAGAAACTAACGCAAGAAATCTGTTTACTGTGTAAGTTCGGTCTAACTCCTTACATAAACCTTTATTATAAATTAATATAAACGAACTGATAACATAACGACGAATTAATTACTAACTTATGTAAAAATTATTAAATTAAAATTAACGTTTTGTAACATTCGGCCATCCTGACTAAGTTCTCGTCCGCGAGAACACCCGTTTCTATAACGAATCATCCTCCATGCTGTCAGCTGCAATCTTGAAGTTTATCTTTGGGATAAGTTTCCTTAACTTCGGACCGTCCACTAAATATTGGCAATAGTTTCTTAGTTGTGTATTTGTACCCTCAGATGGTTGATTTTGTTTCTTTATTTATAGCTAGATATCTTCTGTGTACTCATTTGATGCTTTCCATTTTCTGTTAACCGTAACATGTTGTATGTATTATTCTTTATTCACGCTTTGCTTCTTCACATCTCGTGTTTGATGAATACTTTCCTGGTCACTTCTATCAATTGAATTGAATTCATGATTCTAGAGTCTTGGTCTAAATTCATGTAGAAGTTTACTAAACAAAGTTTTGATAATTCATCGCATCGTCCATATACGCTTAGTGTAGCAACTATAATCAGAAAGTGTTGAAAATCATAGTCCTTGTAGAAGTTTACTTTATACTCTCTCTTGATATAAACTTTATTTATCTATCCGAAGTAAAGTGAGTAGACACGCCAAACAATTCTAAAATAAGCTCAGAAGATATAACACCGGTGTAGATCTTGCAGTTTTGCTACTCTCAACAGAATGCTTCCGTGATCTCAAACAAGTGTAAATTTCCAGTTGTTGCTTTATGTAAAAGGTCCTGAGTTATCTATCTGTGTTGTTATCCTTATTGAATCCTCAAAGTTTTCTTATATAGAAACATCATATCCAGCACTTTTACGTGCTTCTTCACATACTGTCGCATTTTAGAGAAGTCGTAAGTTTCACATAGTTTTTCCAGTGATTTTTGTAATCAGGAATGCTCGAAACCGTCGTATGCAATTTTAACTATAGCTCTTTTCATTCATCCTGGTGCAACTCACTGATGATCGCTAACTGTGATTCTGTACACCTTACCGCCCGTTATGCAATAGTCTTTAGTAGTCCCTTGTAATTCGTATGTATGTTGGTTTTGACAAAACATCCAAAATTAGATTCCAATTTTCGTCCATTAAATGGTTAACACCAAATTAGTCATTTGAGTATGCAGCAGCATACGGCGCCTCTTCACTTTCGATTTAAATCTGGCTCCTGAATCTGCGAATGCAAAACGTGTCCTCGATCTAACTCTACAATGAACGAAAGTCCTTGCAGGTACAATCACGAACGTGCTATCCTAGGTGTTAGATCACTTTTATGCTTCCCACTCGTACAATCGGTTTTCAACTTAAACTCAATCCCTGGAAGATAAACGAGAAACTTGTTTGATGTTTTTAATAACTGCTAACGTCTCCAGTTCGAAAAAGTGTTATTATTTATTACTTGGTGACCAGATTATTCAACTAATTGTAGCTTGTTCTACTTTTGATTTTAAAACCTCTCGGGTCTGTTTAGCTCGCATTTAAATGTGTCTCAGTCTTCTCGTTCGAATTGTACATAATGCTAGCTGTAGTCGTGAGCCAGATTCTCGTCTAAGATGTTCATATAAGTCATTCTGTTTAGAATTCCAGTTCCAAGTTTGTAATATCCTTGTCAATTGTGTCAGCAGTCGAGTGGTCATCTAAAATTCTTCTATAAAAGTTATTCCCGCTACAGATTTTTGTCATATTTTTCTCTCTTTCCACAGCAAATCAAAACAATCTGTGTAGTTATTCAGTAACTTTATTACTTATCATCTCTAACTTTCATCAAGATCTTTTCCAATATTTCATCTTGTTACGTTTACATTTTCGCACTCTGACTCTCCTTTCTATTTATTTTCTTTTTTGCCTACTTGTAGGTAATCCTTCCTTCAATCATGTCTTCATACTATCGCGTTGGTAGTATTTCACTATCTTAGTGCGACGCAAACAACTCTGATCAACCACGGCTAATTCGTATCCTGTGCGTGTGCTTATTCCTACGCATCCTGTCCGTTCCTCGACTTTTAAAGCGGACGACTCGCTGCGTTGTTCCACATTCATTCCTTATTTTCAAATATTTCTATATAATGCCAACTTTGCTAGTGTAAATATTTACATTATTTTACTCCCTTGTCTGCATTTATATCCGGAGATATGTAGGTCATCCTTGTTGGTTGAGAGAGTTTCAGTTCGATCTACTTGTACCCACAAAAGTCTTTTCGCTTTACACTCTCACCGTTTCCACTTAGCTCACTGTGGTTCGATCGGTCCCGTTCGAGATTCCGTTCAATAGGATTTTACTAATCTTAAACATTCCTTTACTTCAGTCCCAACTTTGTAGTAATTCAAGTTATATCCTCACACAAGAGCTGTTAGTTTTTCTTTTTTTTTTTTTCAATGGAAATATCTCTGTTACACGTCGGGTAACACGAACACATTTTCATCTAATCTCACACTCCCGTCTTACGAATGAACATCTGTTCTTTCCATACAATATACAATGTGTCCAATGTCCAAAGTTTCCATTGTCCTTTGTTCATACACTCGCGTTACCCTTTTCTTTTTCCTGTGGCACTCCACAATAACTTGTTTTATTTTAATTCCGCGTCTGTAACAGTAATTCAAAAGAATCCAAATTGAGGTGAACTGTTCACTCTCATCAATTCACTCCAATACTGATAAGAAAGATTTAGTTATCGTAGATTCCTACCCTGGTGGCACGCGCCTCGTAACTCGATGTCTGTTTGTTTATCCTGATTCTTGTCTTATTACATGTTGATGTTACTGTTCTCTCGGTTTATGCTGTTAATACCACTCTCTTCATAAAGTTCTGTTGTTTATCATATTTGTCTTACGAATTCGTCGATATCTCTCATGACAGTGTTATTTGGTGTGCGTTGGTTATCCAGACAAGTCAAATATTAAACTATTTTCTTGTAAGCTTGATCACGCTGATAGTGCCTTATATAATGATTTCATAATTCATGATGCATTCATTATCTACGTAGATGTTCTCGTCACTGAAATCTTTGTCAAGCTTTAAATAGTTTCTCAGTTCGTTTCGTATGTACCTCAGTACTTCATCGCAAATTATATTAAGAGAGATCGTAAATCCTTCGGCTTCTTGTTCTACAAACCATTGCAGTAGTACAAATATTGATGTCTGAGATTCCTCCTAAGCTGTATTATATCGCATTTTCAATATACTTTATATGTCCATGTTCAAGGTCACTATTTTGTTCATAGAAACACTTCATCAACATCGACTCGCACGAGTCATTTGCTGTAGATTTCAGTAGTAGTTTATATCTTGATGTGAAAACGCTTCGAATAACTCCGTTTCTGATTTCAAAATAATCCGATGCTATCTGAATTCCTGTATTACGTTTTCCATACATCCACTTATTCGCGATGATCAAATTAGGTACCTAATCGTTGACTTATTCCTGTTACGAAGTGTATGAATCTCCTTTAATTTATGCAATAACTCCTGTATTTCCTGCGCGCAGTCTTCCGGTTAAATTGTGAATTGCTTCACGCGTTTTTAATTGTACTGGATACTTGATAGAATGTTGTTAAAATTCCTCTTAATTCGCCTTACATCGTCGATCAATTGCAGAATCTTATTGTCCTATGCGTCCCTCGACGAGTTATCACACAGCAGAGTTCGTCTGTGACTATTAAGTGTCGATTTACTAAAGTTGTAATTCACGTTCTCAATCCTATTTTTGTAGATACATCAGAACTCAGAATTCCCAATGCCCCGACTCCTTACATTAAAGATGCTGATCCTAATCATACACTGGCGTTACCTCGCCGATACCTGATATTCGCTATGCAACTTAACACGTTGTCCTAATCCCACTTCTGAATTGTCAGGATCATAAAATTTGACGGGCAATTCTTGCCATTAGCAATAATCAATCATTCGTATTGTTATACAATGGGTGTGTAGCATAATTAATCCAGACTACATTTGTACCCACAAATGCCTTAATAACAAATATAAACGAGACTCACCTCAAGTAGACACGTAAACCAAATGTACTCGCAAAACTAAGCAAACCTGAATGGAACAATCCGCGTATCACCTAACGCGAGCGTAAACCAATAAATGCCTGTAAGAACCAAACCGTGAGTAACAAACTCAATGAGGAGTCAATCTACCAAAACCTAAACATCATTCATACATGAGGGCAACCCCGAACACCTTCTCTACATAAGGCCGCCAGGTCGCTACAGCCTTCAGCGCTGCTACCGTGGGCAACCACAGAACTATCTGTGGCCACTACAGCACCCGGCTGCTGCCGTTGGCAACTACAGAACTATCTGTAGCCGCTACAGTTCACGGGACTGCTACGGTGATGACCCCGTACACCCGAAGGTTACCCGAAGGCCAGCCAGGTCACTACAGCCTTCAGCGCTGCTACCGTGGGCAACCACAGAACTATCTGTGGCCGCTACAGCACCCGGCTGCTGCCGTTGGCAACTACAGAACTATCTGTAGCCACTACAGTCCGCTACTTCAACATCATCCCGTGATGGACAGACTGCTAACGGTGCTAAGCACCACATCAACAATCATACTCACTCATACGTGCTCTAGATTAACTGACTCACTCACCTCGCTAATGTAATAGCTCAACGCTAACCAAACACTATCCACCGCGACTTGATCACTACCAACTTAACTATCGCGCTACAACTTTACTCCTCAACCGATGAACAGAAACTAACGCAAGAAATCTGTTTACTGTGTAAGTTCGGTCTAACTCCTTACATAAACCTTTATTATAAATTAATATAAACGAACTGATAACATAACGACGAATTAATTACTAACTTATGTAAAAATTATTAAATTAAAATTAACGTTTTGTAACATTTATTAAGATGAATATTTGTAAATGTTCATTCTTCAAAATGAAACAGCGTTAATTATGTAATATTGTTATTTAATGAATAAATTGATGACAAAAAATACTTGTAGTTCTTCCATTAGATTCTTCTAAAGATATTTTTACAGGGGTAGGTGGCTCAGTAGTATCGAGTCGGCCTGTAGATCCTGAGAACCAATAATCGGTAAAAGGCGTGATGATATATTTAATTTATTTATATTTATTAATTTCTAAAAAACTTTCAAAGTTTTTTTTTTTTATTCGGAATAATTGAGAATGTAAATCAGTTTGTTCTAAAGCTATTCTTGATCCAAATCTTCTATCAGATTTGAAATTTAAGTATAATAGGTATAATAAATGTATCTAGATATTCAAAGTACTGGGATCGTAGTAATTCTGATTTTAATTCTGAAAATTGATTTGAAAATCAATTTTGCATTTTATTTAGTTCCAGCAATTTTTGTTCATTATCAGATTGCATACCTTATATCAAATGTTTTAAAATTTCTACTTGTACAGATAGTAATTCAGTAATATTATATAAAATACTTAGAATCATATTTCTTGGTAATGCAAAGTTGCTATATAATTTGGTAGTATACTTTAAGGTTGAGTTTTTCAAATGTTTATCAAAATAATAAAAAGTAAATTGTAACGGCACGCATCTTTATCAAATTTATTTTATTTACTTATTATTATACAACGTTCTGGCGAGAACTATATTGCTGATTTGATATCGTTATGACATAATATGTATGAATGTATAAATATTATCTCTTTACATTTTTTGTACGTCTGCAGAGAATTCCTAGGTACTTGAGTTTACAACATCTGGGGGCCGGCCAGCCAACACTTCGAAGCGCGTGCTCTGTTTATTGGTTTTGAAGGGATGTTCACAAATCTCAGGGCTGCATTTGCAGTGGCGTATGTGAAGTTACAATGAAGACGTTATCGTAGTCTTGCGTTGGTAATTAAGTACGACTATTATAAAACTAAGTGATCTAACAATGGAGGTTATTGAAAATGCGCCAATGAGAATATTAGGTACGCCATTGGTACGGAATCACAGTCATTGAAATCCAGGGTTGTGGTATTTGGAAATCTGTGCGATATGGAGATGTGTGATTATTCTTTGTTTCAGAAAGGTGTGAAAGATATTAAACAGTACAATAAACGCTACATTATGACATCTCGGAGACGGGGTGAGAAGAGAACCCATGCCATCTTCGGAGAAGAGGTGAAGAGGACGCACTCATCGTAGGTCTTCGGGGAGGACAACCACTGTTTATAAACTGCATAATATGTCGTAATGGAGGAGGTTCTCACGAGACTCCAGGAGACTCTAACGAGACTCTACTCTGGCTCTATGCCTATTAAACAAGAGGTTAAATTATCCGTACCTCCTCACCTTCCTCATCACCAAGCGCTCTGGCTCGGTCATGGCTGCTGGACACCTTCCTCGTAACCAAGCGCTCTTGCTCGGCTATAGCTGCTGGACACCTTCCTCTCCACCAAGCGCTCTGGCTCGGCCATGGCTGCTGGACATCTTCCTCTTATCCAAGCGCTCTGGCTCGGCCATGGCTGCTGGACACCTTCCACATAACCAAGCGCTCTGGCTCGGCCGTGGCTGCTGGACACCTTCCTCATAACCAAGCTCTCTGGCTCGCCCATGGCTGCTGGACACCTTCCTCATAACCAAGCGCTCTGGCTCGGCCATGGCTGCTGGACATCTTCCTCTTATCCAAGCGCTCTGGCTCGGCCATGGCTGCTGGACACCTTCCTCATAACCAAGCGCTCTGGCTCGGCCATGGCTGCTGGACATCTTCCTCTTATCCAAGCGCTCTGGCTCGGCCATGGCTGCTGGACATCTTCCTCATAACCAAGCGCTCTGGCTCGGCCATGGCTGCTGGACACCTTCCTCATAACCAAGCGCTCTGGCTCTGCCATGGCTGCTGGACATCTTCTTCATAACCAAGCGCTCTGGCTCGCCCATGGCTGTTGGACACCTTCCTCATAACCAAGCGCTCTGGCTCGGCCATGGCTGCTGGACATCTTCCTCTTATCCAAGCGCTCTGGCTCGGCCATGGCTGCTGGACACCTTCCTCATAACCAAGCGCTCTGGCTCGGCCATGGCTGCTGGACACCTTCCTCATAACCAAGCGCTCTGGCTCGGCCATGGCTGCTGGACACCTTCCTCATATCCAAGCGCTCTGGCTCGGCCATGGCTGCTGGACACCTTCCTCATATCCAAGCGCTCTGGCTCGGCCATGGCTGCTGGACACCTTCCTCATAACCAAGCGCTCTGGCTCTGCCATGGCTGCTGGACACCTTCCTCATAACCAAGCGCTCTGGCTCGGCCATGGCTGCTGGACATCTTCCTTATAACCAAGCGCTCTGGCTCGGCCATGGCTGCTGGACACCTTCCTAATAACCAAGCGCTCTGGCTCGGCCATGACTGCTGGACATCTTCCTCATAACCAAGTGCTCTGGCTCGGCCATGGCTGCTAGACACCTTTCTCATAACCACGCGCTCTGGCTCGGCCATGGCTGCTGGACACCTTCCTCATAATCAAGCGCTCTGGCTCGGCCATGGCTGCTAGACACCTTCCTCATAATCAAGCGCTCTGGCTCGGCCATGGCTGCTAGACACCTTCCTCATAACCAAGCGCTCTGGCTCGGCCATGGCTGCTGGACATCTTCCTTATAACCAAGCGCTCTGGCTCGGCCATGGCTGCTGGACATCTTCCTTATAACCAAGCGCTCTGGCTCGGCCATGGCTGCTGGACATCTTCCTCATAACCAAGCGCTCTGGCTCGGCCATGGCTGCTGGACACCTTCCTCATATCCAAGCGCTCTGGCTCGGCCATGGCTGCTGGACACCTTCCTCATAACCAAGCGCTCTGGCTCTGCCATGGCTGCTGGACACCTTCCTCATAACCAAGCGCTCTGGCTCGGCCATGGCTGCTGGACATCTTCCTCATAACCAAGCGCTCTGGCTCGGCCATGGCTGCTGGACACCTTCCTAATAACCAAGCGCTCTGGCTCGGCCATGACTGCTGGACATCTTCCTCATAACCAAGTGCTCTGGCTCGGCCATGGCTGCTAGACACCTTTCTCATAACCACGCGCTCTGGCTCGGCCATGGCTGCTGGACACCTTCCTCATAATCAAGCGCTCTGGCTCGGCCATGGCTGCTAGACACCTTCCTCATAACCAAGCGCTCTGGCTCGGCCATGGCTGCTGGACATCTTCCTTATAACCAAGCGCTCTGGCTCGGCCATGGCTGCTGGACATCTTCCTTATAACCAAGCGCTCTGGCTCGGCCATGGCTGCTGGACATCTTCCTCATAACCAAGCGCTCTGGCTCGGCCATGGCTGCTGGACATCTTCCTCATAACCAAGCGCTTTGGCTCGGCCATGGCTACTGGACACCTTCTTCATAACCAAGCGCTCTGGCTCAGCCATGGCTGCTGGTTTTACCTTCTGTCACCAAATACCTTTAATTGAGCTCTGGTTTAATGTCATACGTCAGTTTTAAGGGATTGTTACTTTCTCACAAGAGTAGCAACCAATATCGAAACTACGATATTAAATTCAATAAATTATCGTTCTCTGCTTATAAAATTATGCAATGTAAATGTCACAATGATATAAAACTGGATTATCACAAATATACCTGATTAAGTATTTGTTATTAATTCTTAAAATAAAACTAACATAACAATAAATTATGACTGGGCATTGGTTACCTACAAAGGAAACTCCCCAATGGACATTGATTACATATTAAGGAAACCTCCCTAGTGGACATTGGTTACCAATTAAGGAAACCCTCCATATTGTTCATAATATATTATACATATTTAATCATATTCACAACTGACAAGATTAATAACAAATGTTTATTTGCCGATTTAACAATCATTTAAAGATATTGATGCATTAACAAATTATTGTGACGAGTATAGATTCTGTCTGTTTTAAATGACATATAAAAATGTGTAATATAATTGTACCAGAGACATTCTAATTGATTTTGATAATATTTGACTATTGGCTTTGTCTCTCTGCTTGGGGTTTTTTTGTCGTGTTTTTCCCTCTTGCGTAAGGTAAATACCAGAGAGCTAATTTACTATTTATTTCACGACAGAACTTTGTGTTAAAATCACTCTGTTCGTTCTAAATTCGCAGAATAAATAATATTTCTTTAATTACTTGATTTTCAATAAATGCACAAGGTATGACGTCACAGTTATGTCTTTTGGAAGGAATCTAAATCTTTTACTCAAAACAACCTTTCCCGAATTCCCCATCATTGACAGCTACTTCGTATTATGAACATTTTGAGGGTTACATTCTTCGATATTTAAACACAACGTAGGT
Organism: Pterostichus madidus; assembly: GCA_911728475.2. Taxonomy (NCBI): domain Eukaryota; kingdom Metazoa; phylum Arthropoda; class Insecta; order Coleoptera; family Carabidae; genus Pterostichus; species Pterostichus madidus. The sequence continues at coordinate 21,637,575 of OU452301.1, read as the reverse complement.
CCATAAATAATAATTGATTATACTAGACTATAAACATCCCAGAAAATTTATAACTTCAAGAAATAAATTTAAATAATAGCGAGAAAACATCATTTTATTATAATGCCGGCTATATAATTTCAAAATTTTTTAAATATTCGAAAACATGTCAGAATTGTACATCTATCTTGGATCAATTATAATAAGGAAACTGTACATGTTTCTTTATTATGCCGTTTAAGAGCACACAAAAAATACTTTATTTGATTGTAATATAGATTAAAAAAAAATGTTTGTTGAAAAAAATTGTAACTTTAGTTAAAACAAAATTAAAAGATACGTGCTATAACATTCACAGCAAAATCGTAAATAGATTTGTAGTATACAGATTAAAAATTACTGATAAAAAGAAGATTTACACTGGGAAACAATATAGCAGCAAATTTATGACAAGGTAAATCATATACTTTTTGACGTTTTCTGTGCAATTTATAAATGTACTTGTCAAACTTCTGTTCCAAAGTCATTCTTATTTCTATTCTATTTCTATTCTATGCAATCTATAAACCAGGCATTGTATTTAGTTATAACAATGATATTATATATTTATTTGACATCTTTCATTTACTGTTATATTTCACATTAATGCAGGGTTGCAAGAAAAAAATAAAGAGTTCTTTAGTTAAAGAATTGTTTATCTAGCAACGGTATCAGTGGCGATTTTCTGAAATTTATTGAACCGTTAGTTGCTTATGAACCGATAAAACTTTCATGCAACCTAGCATAATTCTAATAAGGTTGTTCCACAGTGGTTTTCTTGGAAACAACATCATAAACGATTTCTTGCCGCACTGAGTACGACAAGAAATCATGCCGCCGCACTGAATGAAACAGAGACATACATTCCAAAATCATTTTGAATGTTGATACGGTGACATTCAAAGTTAGCGTAGAAAGTATCCCTTTGCAACACTCAATGCGCCAAGAAATCATTTATGATGTTGTTTTCAAGACTACTATTGTGAAACAATATTTTTATTTGAATTAATGTAATATATAACAGTAAATGACATGACAGATGTCAAATATCTATTTAAAAAAATACAAGTTTACGACTATAGAAAAAATATTATGTGGCAAAGATTACTGCAAAACTTGAATTACAATATACTATTTCATTTGCGCAAAATAACAAACTAAATCTGTAGGTTGAATATTTATGACTGAAATAATAATTTTCATTCAGTAATTGAAAATGACAAAGATAGAATACAATATATCGGTTTTGTCAAGGTTTTCTATACAGTTTCAAAATGATCAAAACAGTAATATATCTGTTTAATTTTTTATTAATATTTAACCATAATTCTCTTCTAAGTGCATCTATTTGTAACATATAATAGTATATTATACAACGACGCTATAATGGATACTATTATTTCCAATTATGAAGCTTACAACACGAGCGAGGGTTGTAATTCTCGAAATAATAGCCATTATACAGAGTTGTATACTGTACTATATTTATGAGTAATATATTACAAACAATATTTTTTTATAATTTCGTTTCATATGAATCCCAAATTAAATTAAATTACGTTAACAATTTTTTTATTTAAATGTAGTAATAGAGAAATGTCATTTTGAAACGTCAAAATTTTTGCGTATTTATTTTTGTTTATCCACAACTCATATATAATGAAGACATTATTACACTGATTTCAGTTGAATTATATGGCTCATAAAACACTAGTGTTTTATATTCCATAAAACACTGTAAACAGCTTGTTACTTAGCAACCACTTCATGATCTACCGTATTTTGCGAAACTATGTATAACTGAATCAACGTTAAACGTTACGACCAATCTTCTTCGATACCTGTAATTATGAGTTGTGGATAAAATTTTGTATTACACTCGTGTTTTATTGGTATATAAAACACTTAAGAATATTAAACACTCGACCTTCGGTCTCGTGTTTAACCTTTTCTTGCGTGTTTATATACCTAATAACTATTATTTGGCTTTTCATAGTTACCTGTCAGTCTTTATGCTTTTTTATTTGCACAGATAAATTGATTCTGGCATAATAATTTAAAATTACTCCTGTGGCTCCTCCACCACTAACATCTTTGGGAGCAGTGACTTGACGGCTGGTAACCGCACATCACGCGCATAAATATATCACTTACCAATATCTGCTTCGGCAGAGTGCCACGCCCAGTAATGGGTAAAGGGCGTGATATAATTATTATTTTTTTTAATTTAATTTTCTTATTGACGCAGAAGAGGAAATAATTACTATTGTTCTCTATTATTCCTTTCCGGAATTATATATGGTATTATGTAGCAAAAATCACACACTTAAGGTGAACCATGCGTTCTGAAATTAGTATCAGAACGATGATTTGCCTTGATCTCTTTGAAACGAAATATTATTCTTATTATGAATGAAACTTATTAAGTATTGTATATAATATTGAAGCCAAAACTTCAAAGTATAGTAATAAACTAGATACCATTAATGTTGTGTACAAATATTGAAAGAAATTACACTCAAAATTTGAATTTATTTCTCAAAAATGCTAGGAACGATTTTATTTAAAAAATTCTGTATTGTTAAGAATGTGGTCCTCTATAACTCAGAAAATTTTTATCCAGTTTGAATTTACAGTTCTGGCGAAAAAAAATAAAATATGCGAAAAATGGCTTAAAACAGGACATTTTTGTGTATTTTTTGTTTTTTCTCCAAAACTGTAAATTCAAATAGGATAAAAATTTTCTGAGTAATAGAGGACCATGTTCTTAAATATGCAAAATTTTTAAAATAAAATCGTTCCTAGCATTTTTGAGAAAATTAGATCTAAAATTTTGATACCATGCTCCCCTACACTTCAATTTTAATTTATTTGTATTATAAAGATTAAATATTCTTGTTCATACACATAACAAAAAGCTGAATGTTTAGAGATTATGTAGTACTACTTGTTTGTTCATTTGGATGAGATTAAATATATGAAATATTTTTTAGAAATTTGAATTTGTTCAAGCTACTTTGCAAAATTCTCATTTTAATCTATTGAAGAAGGCTTTGGTGTACACTCAGTGCAAAAATGATCTGGCGTTTTGACAGCTGTCATGATTCATGATATATTTTAAAATGTTACACTATGTACATGAAATGAATATTTCAGAATTTGTGGTTTGAAATATGTTTAGTTTTGTTTTTCGTGTTATATTATAATATTCAAAGTCATGGGTACTTTTTTATGATAAAATATTTTCTCAGTTTTAGGAGAGCATAGTAGTGGAACAGGATTATGTGGAATATTGAACTGTATTATTTATCTTTCAATAAACGATATTTTCAACATAAAAGTATCTAATTATACGGTTATAGAAAGTAATTCATTTTTAACCTCAAAAATTTCATCAAAATAAAATTCATAACTGGACGAAAGGAATGAGATTTTATTATTTGGACACCTCAGTTTATAGAAGCACAGACAATAAAAATTGATGAGGAGTTTGTTCAATGGGTGTTTCCAATAGTAAAGAAATATTATGTACAAGAACTTGCTCCAGAAATAGTTGATTCACGAAAAGAAAGAAGCATGTCGTTCAGAAATATGCCACAGAAAAACGGAAAGTAAGAAATTTTAAAAGAGTTCAAATAACCTGATTAATTCAGTGGGACGGAAAATACGGTTTTCTGGTGTTTATAGGCATTGGTAAATATTTTTACGCATATAAATCATTCATTAAATGACACTTCTAATTCGTCATGACTCTAGAATATATTGATATATAAGTGGCATAAACTGGCATAATGGTGAAAGCGAAAAATTGTATATAAAAAGCTATACTATATCAGAATCTATAGAAACAGTTAAAGTTAGATTTTTCTGTCAAATACTCTTCCTGACGCTCGTTAAAATCAAGGAATTTCTTTAGTTCACCTGCGGCAGAAAATGTTATCCTGCCGCCCACGAGTGGCAGAGAAATTATATGACATAATGGGTAAATATTCCGGCGTTTGAAGAAAAAATAGCATATTTTATGTGGTGTGAAATTGACGTTTTGTGTCTCATTTGCAGTTGATGGACGAGTGCACAAAACGTATCACTTTAACTCCTTATAAAATAATATACTTTATATATGATTATGTATAATTGAAATAAAATAGTAAGTAAATTTTTAATTTTTTTTATTATAATATCAAATAAAATACTATATTTTATTAAATTTTAGTTTTTGTGTTGTCGTCATATAGAAATATTTCTTGTGATTTAAAATAATTTTTCAAGTTTGTATAGTTTTTAAACGCGCGCCAATACTTTTTTCACTATTCTGTACCGATCCACATTCTTGTTAGGACCACAAGAAACCCTACTTACGCTATAACAAATTGTTGATTAACGAACTTCAGGCCGCATGTTTCACCTTAATATACATATAATACGTTAGTCATAGTTAAAGATTAGTTTTTTTTTTACAAACACAAAAACACAAATTTACTCCATGGCAATCAAATTTACAAAATATTTCTAGGTTCTGTCCATATACTTACTCTCAAGATAGTAATGGATTCTGCAATATTGCATACTTTGCGCTAGCTCACGCCTTCGTAAGTTCATAAATTTCTACACATAGTCCCGGCTAGTAGAAGTCTGGAGTGACGCCGAGTTCGCCACTGCCTATTCCCGTAATCTACATTCAACTGCATTATCGACATGGTATTAAATTCGGGAGTGCTGACATCTGTTAAAAATAGCGTACAGTTTTTTCATGGCATCAAGCAACCTAAAATCTACTCAGCATATACAATTTCGTTCAAGTTTTTATGATTTTATATTGAGATATACATGAAAATGTATTATAATATTATATCTATGCCGTCAGTATAATATAATTGTAATTTAACATAGTATTTAAAATTTTGAAAAAATATATAATTAACTAAGAAAACTTGTTAATAACAAACATACTAGCGATATGTAACAAAAAATAATCTCTTCATTACAGTTTATTTCACAATCATATGTTTTCTTGTAATTGAATAATAGTTGAACAAAAATTCCCGATTTTACTATGCAACCATCTATACTTATATGCTATAATGCAGCCTTATACAGAGTGATCAAAAGGAATTGTTAGAGTTGGCTATAAAAAAAAAACTTGAAATGGTATGTTGGTATTGAGTACATTTATTATTACATTTATTTCTAAAGTATTTCTAGTGCGAGGTTCAATTTGTCAAAAGCTGCTGTAAAATATATAATAGAACAAATTAGAGATGAAATTTGTTCTCTCACATAGAGATAAGTAAAGTAACAACTATACTTGAAGATTAGCATTTAAATTTTCTGTACATAAAAAATAATTTATTTAAGAAACAACTGTCGGAAAATAAGGTGCTAGTAACTCTGCGCTTTTCTGCTACCGGTCATTTTTTTCAAGTAGCAGGAGTTTTTAGTGGATTTGATAAATCTACTACTAGTACAATCATTCACAAAGTGTCAAGATCAATTGATTGATAGCATAATACATATATTAAAATGCCGGTAATAGAAGAATAAATTTAAATATTTGTATTAAATTCTTTTTCAATTTCCATCCAGCATTTTGTTTTCTTTTTATTCATATTTATATCGGATATCTTACTTTCGAATACCGATACATATTTTTTTATCAATAGTATCAGTTTTGTCTTATCTGAATTTGTCAAATTTGTTGATCTCATCATAATAATGAAATAAATAATGCAGCAAAACTGTGAACAATTAAATCGATAAAATCATTGAAGTATATAATATATTTGATGCGAAATATTTAACGTTAATTTGTCTTACCTTATTATATTCAATTCGAACTGACACAAAATAACCAATTTTAAAATTGAAAATGACAACAAAATTTATGACATTTGACATTACTCATTACCAACTGAAGTAATTTTTATTAGTTATATAGTTCAGCTGAGGTTCAGCTGAACTTGCATTCAATTTGTTTTGTACAACGCACAGCCAATTTGAACTCTAAAAAAGTCAAAATTATATTAGCTGTCAGACTCCTTACATAACCTGTTTTTATTTATTAGAAATGTCAAATAGCATTTCCGCCTTTACCTGGCGTTGTGCCAACTGTGAAATGAAAAGATCTCCGGAATTGTATTGTCAACTTTTGATCACTCTGTATTATATATATTATTCGAATTATTTATTTCGATAGGTGCATGATTTAAATTCAATGTAATATTAGCACTTATATTTGATTCATCAACATGACAAGTTTGATAGAAAATTCAGTTAGCATGTTCTTTTAGAAGATGTTTTTTATATGAGTATAAATTTTGAAATAAACACTTACAATTATTTTGTGTACATTTTATTAATTTTGCTGAAAAATTATGTCGAATATTTATATGCCTCAAAATTCATCATATTTTTTTTAGTTTAAATCTCATCTAGTTCCTTAATCATATAAGGAATATTTTTATCCCATGGTGTTTGGATAATGTATTAAACTTTTTGTATATAAGTATAAGGTCAATACAATCCAAAACAATGTAGGATTTATATAAGTTATTATCAGTATTGTTGTATGCATACTAAAAAACTTTGGGTACGAAATAACGTACGACATATTTTAAAATTTTCTTTTCATATTAATTTCATTTTTAATTAAAATGGAAGGCTCTTTAACACTTAGAAAAAAACAAATTGAAAAAAATAATAGAGAAAACATAATTATGTTTAATATGTAGAACAATAATTTTTTTCTGATGGGATAGCCTTTTCATAAGATGTATGTTGCAAACTGATTGTAATACTCTATTATATTTTATGGGTACCATTAGTCACTATATTCTTCTTTATTATTTTTTTTTATTCCAGTGTGATGAATTTTCAACACATTAAGAGAATTGATAGTTGTGCAAATAATTTCAAACAAATTTCTACTTGATTTATATTTTATTATAAGTTCAAAGAGCAGATTAGAAAATAACTACTGCCTTAATTCAAAAAGACAAAATAAAACAAATTTGTATTTAATATCATCAATTTTTGGGAGAGGCAACTGTGTTTCTAGCTCGATTCGCCACTGGTAACAGTACACCGTTCCACATTAATAGTCTAAGTCGCTTCTGTTTTTTTTTTAATATATAGTCATACTAATTACGTTCATTTTTAGTATATTTTGTTTTGTTTTTCTTTTTGTTGCATATTTTCTTATTCGTTATGGTTTTAATAAAATTTTATTACAAAAATATGGTTTATAATCTACTTTTTTTCTTAGTTGACTTATAATTTAAAACAGTTTGACGTTGGAAAAAGATTTTTCTTTGTCAAGAATGGCGGCTTTTAAAAGATAGCCCCGGGCGAAAATGTCTTAAGGCGGCACTGGTTACAATACACCATTTCCCATCAATAGTTTTTTTTCTAAATAGTCGGTACATTATCAAAGAGAGTTATACGATACACATAATCTACATCGAATTAATTTATAAAATTTCGCTAGATACAAAATTAATTTCAAGACCTGTTGACTGTATAATGAGGAAATAAAAATATGAAGATACTGTGCACCGGTTTTAGAGTCCGGCATGCGACTACTGCAAGTTTAATACAATATTTAAATTTCAAGGCAAATTGTGGAATGTAGAAATTTTGCGAACGAATTTAAATAATAGAGGTTTGAAGAGATGTGATGACTATTTAAAAGTCTTAAGGCAAAAGAAAAAATTGACAAAATTTTGTGAAGCGTGCACATTTACAGTGTTAGTGGTTTAATTTACATAATTTATTATTCATAGAGAGCAACTGACGTCTTTTGCGTGTAATACCCTGGTAAACACGTCGGTTTCGCTAACAAGAATCAGAATCTCACTTCTTATATAAAGCTCTAACTTTTAATTCCAGCAGCATCAGAAATTCAAGTGCTCTCTGATCAGCAACAACAACCAGCACTCACCAATTGACGCTTTTGCAGTACCAGACAAATCACCTACAAGATGTGTAAAAGTTACATAGCGTTAATTGCTGTCATCACCTGCTTGTGTCTGTTCGTTCAAGTTCAATCCGAGATTTATCCAATTGGCACGAAGAAAGATGCTGCGAAATATTGCAGTTCTTACCTAAGTGAAATTTTGGCCATAGTGTGTCAAGGCCAGTTCAACAAGCCGGCTTCCAAGAAATCTTACGATGAGGATAGCATTGAGGACTATGGCTACTTGGACGACAACAGATTGGCGTTCCCTTTCCGACTACGTTCGAATGCGGCCTCTCTCATATCTGGAAGTTTTCGAAGATATTCTCGTGGTGTTGTGGACGAATGCTGTAAGAAGTCTTGTACGATATCGGAACTCAAAACTTATTGCTTAAAACCTTAAAGTTATTTGATGATTGAAAGCTAATAGAATTTGTTTTTATATATTTCCGTTTTAATTATACCTAGATTGTTGATTATTGCTGTTATTTAGATAAATATTTGTGAATGTTTATTCCGAAAATTGAAGCTGCGATAATTATGTGATATTTGTTTTTAATGAATAAATTGATGATTGTTGAATAAAGTACATGTAGTTCTTTTTGTAAATGCTCCAAAAGATATATTATTTACGATTAGTGATGTTAAATGACTGGTCATTTATTTCCGATAAATGACCAATAATAAAGAAAAATTAAAAATTCATCTAGAATCACTTCCTGAAAATTTTACGATAAAATCGTTATAGAGCTCGACAAACCAAAATAAAACCCTTTGGAGGTCGCTATTATCGTCAGTACATTCAGTGTTAAAAGTTGTGTTTACAAAAATGGCGGTTTATTTGAATTTATGAAATTATAAGACAGCATGTAATTCTTAAAAACAGCATGTCAAAAGAATATGAATTATGATGGATTAATAATAAATAAATGTATCATTTATAAATTTTCATAAATGGGCAAATCATAAAATGTGCGGTTATTGAATGAGACTGTATATTTCACATTCGCTCCAATATAGAACCACGCAATTCGTTATATACCTTGAATGGCTGGAGTTGGGTCACACTCCAGCCAAAGTTTTACTTTGGTTTGTCGAGCTATACTACCTCTGATTACATAATACTCAGATGCGCTACTTGAATATAAAATTTGGCAGTATTTTTAATGAATACAAGATGACGATACACATTACTGTGCGGAATAGTGTCGCCGCCTGGTAGTTACCTGCACAACTGTCAACGCTCTAAAGCCCCTGGCACATATAGCGTCAAAACTCCGAGTCTGCTACAAACTGCTGAAAAACTGAGAGTCATGTCCAAAACAGGTGACACATATAGGTCGGTGTTTCTGACAGTCAGAATTAAATATTTGTTAATTTTAACGTGTTATTTGTTAATTTGTATTATTTAAAATATTTATCGACTATTAAGAAATATAAAAACTATAAACTACGAAATATAAAACAAAAAATTAAATTAAAAAAAAAATTATATGAACTATAAATGAAATATAAAAACTTAAATGTATTATTTAAAATATTTATAGACTATTAAGAAATATAAAAACTATAAACTGGAATTAATAAAACAAAAAATTAAATTAATAAAAATTGACATGAACTATAAATGAAATATGAAAACTTAAAAGTATCTAACTATGTATAAAGTAAATGAATTTAACTATAAAAATGTACAAAATATCAAACAATAATAATTCATACGTCAAACAACAAAGGAAGATAGCGAAAAAACCAGCATCATAATGAAGTTGGTTTTCGGCAGTCTTGACTGCTGAAAATAGAGGCGTTTCTATTTTTGGCAGGCAAATGGTAGACTCGAAGTCTTGACGCTATATGTGCCAGGGGCTTTAGGCAATTGGCTGCCTTTGTGCAATAGAAAAACGGCCGCCCCTTGATTATAGTAATAAAACATTTATAATAATAGTAGACAGATTCCTAATGTGAATGTTCAATTGCAAAGATAATTTAAATTAAAGATTAGATATATTATTTATATTAATAAAGTACATATAATATTTTATATGCTTCCGTATCATAAAAACAATATTATAATCCTCAAATTTGAGTACTGTAATGACATTTCTTGTACTCCAAGGACTATAATGAGATCATCATCACATCACCATAGTTTGTTACTAAGTAAACGCCGAAAATTGGATACCTAAATTTTATATTAATTGCATTTTGTTAAACGTCAAATAATTTATTTTATATTTTCAATAATTTAAAATTTTGTATGTAATCAATCATTATGGTAATAGTCGTGAACATTATCAAACGAAATGAAATCAAAATAAGCTAGCGAAATGTCATCTTTATTTACATGAGGTCGAAAATTACTGTATACCTTACCTAGTATACTACCGTAGAGCTAAAAAAAGAAGTCTAAGGAGAGCGTCACTTGTATATGAACCTTTGGCTTTAAATTTTAATTTAATTCTTTTTCATGATCTTGAAGTGTTGTACAATTAATCAAAAATGTGTTCAAATTTAGGGTGTTCTTATTATTATAACTTATTTATTTATGACGGTCGCCTTTTACTTTTAGCCGCCTTTGTTTGGGGCACAACTCACACACTTAAGGTGAAACATTCCGCCTGAATACAACAACAGAACAGTGGTGAAACGACGATCTGTCGTGATCTATTTGAAATAAAATATCTTTTTTATTATAAATGAAACATATTATTTATTGTACATATTCTTGTAGTCAAAGGTTTAAAGTTTTATAATAATATTACTAATTTGAAATATCTTTCATATAATAAAAGAAAATAAATTATATATTACACCAAATTTAATTTGAATTTATTTAAAAATGGGACCTACGATATCAATATAAAAAATACAGTAAATTATAAATACGACAGACTAAGCCTGATGAAATTTTCAGCCAAATTAAACACGACAATTTTTAGCAAAAAAATAAAATAGGCCAAAATACCATGAAAAACAGAGTTTTTCTTTTTTTTCTCAAAAGTGTTATGTTTAATTTGGCTGATTTTTTTTTGTGTTATAGACTATCTTAATTTTAGATATACATATTTTTTTTATTAAAAACGTAGGGCCCAATTTTGAGAAAATTTTACTCAAAATTGTGAATTTGGCTGCTTCATTTATATAATTTTTTCATATATTTTCATGATTTATTTGCTCTTGAATAGTATTTATTCATGAACTACAATGTTATAAGAAAGTAATACACTGCTTTATATTTATCTATATAATGACATTTGTGAGAAATTAATTGTTGAAATTCAAATTTGCATAGATTTATTGTTGGTGCTCTTGAATCATGAGTTTTCGTTGTGTGATTCGGATTTTTGATGACGTATGATGTACACTCAAGTATCGCAGTTTTATTCAAAATTAAATTTGGCTGACAGATATGTAAAAATGATTGACTAATAATGATAACAATAATGAATATATATATTATATGTTGTTTACAAAATAATAAAGTAATAATACAATTTTTGGATATGGTTTTAACCTCAAACGTCAAATGTCTGTAAGGTAAGTAGTTTTGTATTTATAAGTGTTTATTTATTAATATTAAAGTTTTTATTTAACAGTTTTGAAGTGGACACTGCCTTAATAAGATTAGGCTGACAAAGTAAATACATCAGAACTATCGAAATGTTGCCCAGGAATAAACTATACATTCCATAAATGAAATCTACTTTCGTTTTATTTATATTTTTATATTGCAAGTATTTTGTACCTAATTTTATTATAAATCAGATTATGGTACTTAAACGGAAATAATAGTTTAATAACTAAGTCAGAAGATTCCAAATTCGGTTCAAAATTATAAATTTCTTCCAGCGGGACCACTTGTGGAAAGAATGCTTTACGTTCGAAATATTACAACTGTAGCAACTGATTGGGGTAAAACTAGAGAATCTGTGGCAATACAAGTTTATGAGCAGGTATCTGGAGTTACAGTAACACCATGTGGTTTATTTGTAAATTTAGAACGTAATGCAGGATATTTAGCTGCTTCGCCAGATGGTTTAGTTGATCAAAATAAGATAATTGAAGTGAAATGTCCATGTACAGCTCGACATTTGTCACCAAAAGAAGCTGCTGTTAAAATAAAAAACTTCTGTTCTGTTTTAGATGGTAATAAGTTAAAATTAAAGACGAATCACAATTATTATTAGCAAATACAAGGCCAGTTGTTCATAACAGGACGAAAGAAATGTTATTTTATTATTTGGACACCTCAGGGTATAGAAGTAGAGTTTGTTAAATGGATGCTTCCAATATTAAAGACATTTTATGTAAAAGAACTTGCTCCAGAAATAGTTGATTCACGAAAAGAAAGCAGTATGTGGATCAGGAATATGCCACAGAATCCATAGAAACAGTTAAAGTTTGATTTTTCTATCATATACTTTTTCTGACGCTCGTTAGAATCAAAGAATTTCTTTAGCAGAAAGACATTTTCTGTCGCTCACGTGAGTCAGAGAAATTATATGACATAATGGGTAAATATTCCGGCGTTTGAAGAAAAAATGGCATATTTTATGTGCAGTGAAAGTGACGTTTTGTGCTTCATCTGTAGTTAATTGAGGAGTGCACAAAATGTATCACTTCAGCTCCTTATAAAATAATATACTATTATATATGATTATGTATAACTGAAATAAAAATGTAAGTAAAATGTTATTTTTATATTATAATATCAAATAAAATATATTTTATTAAATTTTAGTTTTTATTGTGTTGACATCAAATAGAAATATTTCCTGTGATTTAAAATAATTTTCTTGAAAATCTTCACGTTTACATAGTTTTTAAACGCGCGCCAATAACTTTTGCACTATTCTATACAGATATACATTTTTGTCAGGACCGCAAGAGACCCTACATACACGATAACAAATTGTTGGTTAACGAACTTCAGGCGGAATGCTTCACCTTAATCAGAGCGTCCCTGCCTGTACATTCTTAACCTTGCACACAAATAACTAAATTTCCCCAAATTATTTACTACAGCGTAATTACAGCTGAAGGTGGTTCTATCATGACAGTCTCATACAAAAGTATAGATAACCTAAAAAGTTTATAAAAATAATTATTACATTTTTGTATGGTATAGGTTATTAACAGAATTCACATCTCGCTACAAATATCGTATAATTAACAAAAACATTGAATATATTAAATAAAACTATGTAACTAATTTATGAAATTCAGTAACATAACAAAATTTTTGGAAGTGAATGTTTCATGGCAACCAATAGCAGTGTAAGATTTTACCTCAGACTAACCATACCTTAGACAAAGTCTGTCGTATTCAAGTCAATGCACTGTTATGAAGTAGAGAGAGTTAAAGTAAGTTGTGGGTGAGACGGGTGCGCGGCAAGGAGCGAGTATCCTTTGATGTTATGCGAGTTGCAAACATTTGTATAGTTATTCTTATATTCAATTACTTACTGTTTATACATCAATGTAAAGGTTAGTTTTTGACATATTAAGTGTTTTGTATACGCACTTTTGTGTTTAAATAAATAAAATGCTCGTGTCTAATAACTGTCATCAACAAAAATGCAACCTGCATAACACCAAGGGATACTAGCTCTTTGCCGCGCACCCGTCTCACCAACAACTTACTTTAACTCTTTTTACTTCACAACAAACGCCGTTGTTCTCCGTCTAAGGTATGGTTAGTCTGAGGATTTTACACAGCAGAAGCCGGCAGAAGCTATGACAAGGTTAGAACCTCAGACAAAACATAACTAGACGGAGAACAACGACGTTTGTTGTGAAGCAGAAGGGATAGAATAACTGGTTGGTGTGGCGGGTGGGCGGCAAAGAGCGAGTACAAGTTGATGTTATGCAGGTTGCATTTATGTTGATGATAGTTTTCAGGTGCGAGCATTTTATTTATTTAAATTAGAAAGTGCGTACACAAAACACTTACACTAGTATTCATAGTCGTTCGCCAGCGGTTCGCCAGCGTTTCGCCAAGTGTAACGCTTATGGGCGCTTCCTCAGCGCGTCGCTGGGCGAACGACTATGCATACCAGTGTAAATATGTCAAAAACTAACCTTTACTTTGATGTATGAAAAGTAAGTAATTGAATATAAAAATAACTACACAAATGTTTGCAACTTGCATAACATCAAAGTGTACTCGCTCCTAGCCGCGCACCCGCCTCACCAACAAGTTATTCCATCCCTTTCTGCTTCACAACACTGCATTGACTTGAATTCGTCTAGTATTATACGTCATTGGTTAGAACCACAAGCAGCATGATATTACCAGTCGGTACGAAACGTAACTGTATTATCGATACATCCTGTTGACAGTTCATAAGAAAAATTAGAAAAATGCACCAAAGCAATTATTATCAACTGTAACAACAAATAAATAAATAGAAAATGCTGTAATATTTTTTTTTGTATTAAAATAATATATTTTACTGATCGAAATAATAACTTTCATAGTTCTTGCTTTGTTATTCGTGGGACCATCTCTGTCTACGCCTGCGACCATCACTGTTTACGCGTGCGACCATCTCTGTCTACGCGTGCAATGTTGCCAAGAATTTCTAACAGTTTCATTGAAAATCATAGAATATCCAACTTTCATCGCCAATTTCTTTGAAACTAATCCGGTAAGGCATGGATTTTTTAATTCTCATACCTTTATCTTTACATGATGTAGGTACTGTGTGTTAGTTTTTTGTTAAAAATTAACTACAATATATGAATTTATTACGCAGTAAGCTGCCTCGCGAGGTACAATTCCTATCCTATAGGATAATCCATTGATTTTCATATCAGGAGACACGGTAGTAGAAAGTGACGAGATACTAACTGTCTCTTATACCGAGTGAACAAATTTCCATTTTCGCACTGAAAAATGAAGCCCGAGCAAACGTCGTCTTCTCCTTACTCAGTGTCCTCGTGTAACGTCATCACGTTACGAATTACATGCTATATTATTAATACAAATGTTATAATAAATAAACAAATAATATTTTTTAAATTTTTTTACATTGTTTTAGTTTTGCAAAATATTTTTAATTCTTCAAAATTCTTTTAATTTTCTAAATAATTAATTTTTCCAAATTTGTTTAATTTTCCAAAATTTTTTTTCACTTTTTACTTTCTTATACACAGTATAAGGAAGTATTTGAATCGTGAAAAAAATCGTTGACGAGATTTTCGCGGAAATACGTGTTTTGAGGCGCACTGAATCCGTTTTGATCATTTTCTCAATGATGTCTCTCTCTCTCTCTCTCTGTGTGTGTATCGGTGTGTGTGTGTGTGTATGTGTGTGTGTGTGGATATAAATATATATTTGTTTAAAAAAAGGTGACATTTCAAATTTCGTGGGCTACGTATATTAGATTCTCGATTTTGTTTGTTTGTTACCTTGGTACACGTGTTCCCAACATGTGTTGACATGATCAAGTGGCATTCAAGTCAAGACTGTGAGGCTCGGCGGATTGACGGAGACAGAAGTATTATTTTCTGTACCGTGATTAGCCTGCTATTGATTGACATGTGTCATAAAAAGATTTGAAATTTAAATAGAACAGAATTATTCTCTCTAAAACATTATAAATTTTTACAAGGAAACTAAAATTATCAACGTTTATTATTAGTGTGATCTATCGATTAAAATAAATATTTGTAATTGTAATTGTTGAGCAATATTTACTATTAATAATAAATATAAAACCCATTAATATGAAGAGGAAATTTGAGAATAAATATTAAATTTATGTTTTTAAACAAATCAAAACTACAATTACTTCAACAAACATATGTGTAAGGAAATAAAACAAACATACATACATGAAAAATATTTTTATTCATTTCTAAACACAGTTAATTTATAAATTTTTTTCTTTTTGTTATTTTATTTTGAGTTAGTTGGGTCGCAGCTAATTTCAATCGAGTATCAATATACACATTTAAAATTAAATCTATTAATTGCGTTCTATGATTCGCAGCAAAATCTTGTGCTAGAACATGTTCGTCCATTCCTATGAAGACTTGTCCACTAACAATTCTCTTTATTTTATTTTTAACATCAATTTTATGTTGTTTTGGTACAATACATGCATTTGTGCTCTTAAAATACTCTCCGCATGTTGACAAATGATCTGTATATCTCTGGACGGATTAATCTATCCACCACGATTTTTGTATAAAAATGATTTACAAGTATTACATGAAATCTTTTCCTGAATTTTTTTGACGACTTAACCTGCAATATAAATACATACATCTTCCACAAATTGTGGTAATGTGAACATTGGTATCAATGTAGTCGTGGTCTGTCTGGTCGATGTTAATAGTTGTTTCCACACTTCCAAACAGACTGCAGTTTCCAATTTCAGATCCAGTTATTTCGTGATGCACTAGTAATCTCCTATATGCTCCTTTTAGTTGCAGTGCTGTAGGGTTAGTGTTGAATCCACCTCTACCTCGTATGGCTCCAAATAATGTTTCGATATGGTCTTGATTGAGTTTATGCGTCAGCAAGAATGAAATTTTATATTTTAATTTTAAAATATCGTATAAGATAAACATATTCTCTAGACATATTATTAAACCTATGAATAGTTTTAACCTTCTTTAATAACCTACAGTTCTTCTGTAATAATGTCTTTATTTTTCGTTGTTTGACTTTTACTTCAGATTTCGCTAAATCTAAATTTCTTCTTGCTTTTCTTGGTGTACTGAAATGCTCTTCTGTACATTTAGAGATACGAGATGGTCGCCATATACATCTTGTCTTCCTCGGATTTGGTGGGGTAATTTGAGACAAATCAATTTCATTTTGGAAATTTGATATTTCTGGATTACTGGCAGCCAGTAAAGTAGTTAATCTGAAACATTTAAAATTGTTTAAGTTTTAATATAATTCAGAAAATACGTATCACAAATTTGAATTTTAAAACTCACCTTTGTGTACTTATATCAGATTCTGGAATAGTTTGGTTTTCAATTTCATGCTTTTCGAAACTCTTTATCTTTAGGTAATCTGTAAAATAAACAAAAAAATATTTTCCTTTTCTTTTATAATATGACCTACATTTACTTACTGGTGAAAACTGATTCCACTACCCGTAATTGCACGTCTTTTACAAATTAAACACTTTGTTACCATCTTATCCACAAAAAAATATGTCCAATTCCATACAACACAAAAATTCAAACACAAATGACACATCGTGGTTATGTTTATATAAAACAATGCTCCCTGACAACATCTAAACGCCACTTTTCTTACACAAAAATTCAAAATATTTGGACGAAGAAGAGATTTGGCTAAGCACGGTGCAGAAAAACTATAGTTGTCTCTTTCCCTTGCCCAAGCCTCACTTCAAACAATGCTATAGTATCGTCATGCCCACTGATCTCTATATATTACTGGATTGCGTATGTAGTAGGCTGCGGTGTGACTAATTGGGCGTCGCCATATTGGGAAAAGTGTAGTCTCTCGGCCCGCGAGACAGCGTCGGTAGTGGCGGGAGTCGCTCGCGATTCAAATGCAGTGACGACGTCAAAATGGTTGTGAATTGTGTTTTCTGCGGTAAGAAGAAAGGATCTGACAGTCTCAGCTTCCACAAGTAAATGTTTTATACCGATTAATTGTTTCATTTGTATATAAACGAACAAGCAATGTGGTATAATTATTAGTTTTAGGGTTTTATGCGTTTTTGTATGAAACAAAAGTTATATTGGCTGACATCAAATATATGTTGATTTGATGTATTAGAATTCATGCATTATCAATTATTACTTGGAATTTCATTGGCAATTTTATAATTACGAAATTGCAAAACATTTATCGAGTGTTAAATTTTCAAAGTAAAATTGGGACACATGTTAAATTAATAATGTAATATATAATTATTAAATTATGTTGATTTCATGTAGTAAAATTCATACATTTTCAATTATTACTTGGTATTTAATTTTAATTTTTATAATTACGAAATTGCAAAAAATGTATTGAGTGTTAAATATTCAAAGTAAATATTGAGACACATGTTTAATTAATAATTTAATGTATAATTATTTAATTATTTCATTTGGTCATAGATTTCCATTGAATAACACCGATTTATTGGAACAATGGTTGGAAAAGATGAATCTTGGACCTCAATTTCACTATTAATTTACTATAATGTTTTCCAAAAACATTTATTTTCGCATTTTTATAACGCTTTTGTATCATATTCAACTACGACTATTTTGAACTTCCCGCTGAAAGTAGGCCGAGAGACTACACTTTTTCCAATATGGCGTCTTACTACCCGTCACACGCTTCTAACATGGTATACGCAATCCAGTAATATATAGAGATCAGTGGTCATGTCATATTCCCTCCTTTCAACGTCCTTGGACATGATCAACCATTTTGCACTTGTAGTTTGTTTTTGACAGTTATAAAGGTTAGACGTATTTTGGTGTGCTTGGCGACTTTTGGTAATCGAAAAAATGGATCAACGAATCTGTATCAAGAGACACGGTAGTGTCTCTGGCCAAGTACAAACGACAGTGGCCAGACACTACATCAAGAGACACGGTAGTGTCTCTGGAGACCTATTCTAATTTTTGGCGACTAGTTTCAGTCGCTAAGTCAATGACGTCACAGTGCAGTCAATATCATGGTGATTTTAATTTCTTACGGTGGTATTAATAGGAACCACGGAGTATTTTGTGTTGGTACTTATAATTTCTGACAGCCATTTGTTGATATTTATTTTTCTTTGTTAAACTCAAATATTTGTATGTTGTTGCTTAAACTTGACATATCACAAATTGACGGAATTTTTAGTAATTTTCAAGAAATTAGTAATATTTTAAAAATAAATAATATAAATTTTAACAAAATCTTAAATAAACATTCATATTAAAAATTATTATTAATATGTAGACGAGAACATTGTTATTCTAATTGTCGGTAATGTACATCTGCAGCTGGATTTTGAGCAATAATTATAATAATTATTTTAATAATACAAATAATAAACATTTTATAATAATATACAGTGCACATAAAATATAAAACTTTTTTAACTTCAAAACTAATCAACCAAAAAATGCTAAGCGACTGACGCCATGACACTTCGCAACAGCCTTGTACTAGTCGCTAGCATACGAGACTCCGTAAGCGATCTGTCGCCAACAATGACGTCAGGACTGTACTTTTTAACTATACCAACAGATGGCGCCAGTATCAAAGTCGCCAAATATGACGTCAAACGGTCGCTAAATCTAGTCGCCAACAAATTAGAATAGGTCTCCTGGCAAAGTACAAACGACAGTGGCCAGACCTTTGTATATATATATCGTAACTGGAAGTAGCAACTAACAAAAATAGCGTACCAAAGAAGATTGACAAGGATGGAGATACAATTGAGACCAATTAATTTTCGCGCGATATTTAAATTTTGAAAGATAAAGAAACAATCCGATGTACAACTGGTCGTCAAATTAAAAAAAAAGGAGCTTATGTTATGAGTATAGGAATAATGTTACCTCATTGAATATAACATTTTATTTATTGATTTCTATAAGTCACAAGTGTAGTAACTTTCTTCTTATATAGGTAGTCATCTTTTTCCCATTGTTCTTTATTAGTGTAATGTATCCTAATGTTACAATATATGTTAATTATTAATTTTATCAATTCTATTCGATGATTATGCAATACATCTTGCATCTTAATATGTTTGAATATAGATACTTCAGTATTTAAAATAAAATAAATTAATAAATATATCGCCTTTCACCCATTACTCTGCCGAAACGGATTTCGGTAAGTGATATATTTATGCGTGTGAAGTGCAATTACCAGCCGTCAAAATACGACCCTCATAGATGTTAGTGAAGGGGGAGCCACAGGGGTAATTTTATGTTTGTGAAAATCATTGTCGGCTGTTTTTAACATTTGAAATATTTTTGAAACATATAATTTGTTTTCATATAAATTATTTTCAATTGATCTATATTATTTTTAAATGGTCTTACACATAATACTGACATTTTTAGCGGCATAATTAATTACCCTGTATTTTTAATAGAAATTAGCGGAGATTTTTCTTCGCCTATCAACTAATTCCTGTAGAATTGACAATGTATTTTTCTTTAAATGCTTTTACTAATAAAACCGCTAATATACACAACTATATATTCAACAATTAAAGATAAATCCCAGGTACTATCTAAATAGTCATGATATAATTGTGCCGCAAGCCATTTGCAACGTAAATCAACATTTTTCGAAATGCTAAAATTATTTAAAAATAATTTAAAGAGTTATATATTTCATGTTTCGTTACTATTGCTTATATTTTATAAAATTACATGTGATCAATACGGAATTTTTCGTTTTGCAGATGTAACAAAACATATCTTTTACAAAATGATATTAAACCCGCTATAAAACCAATACAAAAATTTTAATCTAAACGAATTTGACACAAATCATAACCCAGAATTGATATTTGCGTCATGTAAGTTGCCGCTTGTTGAATCTTTTAGTAACAGTTTTGACATGCGCATTAGAGTCGAGTATCACTTAGCAGTGCATCTTTGTCTAACTAATGCTAATACATATATCTATTTCACTCAATCTTCTTTGGGACAGCAAAATCTGAAGCAAGATATAGCGTTAGCTACTTCCATCTACGTAGTAGATATAAATATTCAAAGGGCCAGACACTACATCAAGAGACACGGTAGTGTCTCTGGCCAAGTACAAACGACAGTGGCCAGACACTACAGTCTCTTATCCCGAGTGAACAAATGCCCATTTTCGCACTAAAAAATGAAGCCCAAGCGGTTACAAATGTTTGTTTTTGACTTAACCACCGTGTAGCTCGCACAAAACTGAGTAGGAACAAAGAAGTTTCATGCAATTTGGTCCATCCGTTCCAAAGATATGGATGTTTGAAAAGTGGTGTATTTCAAATTGGGCAAACGTCGTCTTCTCCTTGTTCAGCGTCCGCGTGTGACGTCATCCATTACAACGACTATTCCGTTTCGGCCCATCCAGTTTCGCACTAAAATATGAAGCCCAGGCAAATGTAGACTTCACTTTGTTCAGCGTTCACTGGTGACGTCATCACGTTACGAATTACATGATATATTATTAATAATGCAAATGTTACAATATATAAACTAACAATATTTTTTACATTGTTTTAATTCTGCAAAATTTCAATTTCTTACTCTAAAATAAGGCATCCGACGAAAAAGTTTTATGTAAGAAAAAATTATTGAGATTCATCAAAGGATACGTGAAAATTTTTTCCGAATTTTTTGACACATTTTAATTTTTTTAGCTTTTTATGGACTTTTAAGAAAATTTTAAATGTGTCAGAAAATTCTAAAAAAAAATCACACGTATTCCTTGGTAAATTCTAAACAATTTCTGTTCTTTAAATTTTTGCTAGAAATTTGATCCTTTTCGAGTAAAAAAATCATAACGTTTTAGAATTTCAAAATTTTCCAGGCCAAAAATTATTTTAAATAATGTATAAAAAAATTCTGATAAAATTACACGTATTCTTTAATGCATTTTAATCATTCTTTGTTACATAATTTATTTCGTAGGATGCCTGGATTTTGAGTAAAAATTTGGTAGAGTTCAAATATTAATTATTGTTTCGACCCACTTTTGCTAAAGAAGGGTAATTTTTTAGATAAATTATCACGCGACAAAATATTTCAGTTTTTCAACGAGAAACGAGATGCTGCTGTCAAAATGTAAACCAAACTCAAGCATTTTTTTAACTTTAAAATCTTGTTTATTAAATCTGAGGCCAAAAAAGTGGCCAAAACACTACAAAATCATGAAAATTATCAATTTCGCTATACATAATTAAAAAGTAGGTACTTTTTCCAATTTTTTCATGTCAAAAATTTATTTGGACAAGATGGGGTGTCCGTTTCCCAGAGAATTGCCCATATATATATATATATCCTTTAGGGACTCATCAGTATGGTGTGATCAACTATCCAACTAGACCAACTAGGGACTAGTGAACTGTGATATTTTTACAAGTTGAACTGACTGATGTTAAAGTAACTACGCCGGTAGACAAGACATGAGAGCTAAGGAGCAACCCGTGGTGCCATCTACCGACAGAATCGCAAACTGCATGACAGCAATTTAAATAAAATAAAGACAAAAAAGCAATTACGATGTGGAACTATGTCTTAATAAATAAGAAAAATAGGAAAACAAAATTTCCATCACTTGTCACAAATTCCAAAATTTTTACAGCACGTTTGAATCAACTTATCAGGTCATCATCAAACGGCTGGTCAGTTCAGCTTTAACCATAGACGCGTTTCGTCCTTTAGGGACTCATCAGTATGGTGTGATCAACTATCCAACTAGACCAACTAGGGACTAGTGAACTGTGATATTTTTACAAGCTGAACTGACTGATGTTAAAGTAACTACGCCGGTAGACAAGACATGAGAGCTAAGGAGCAACCCGTGGTGCCATCTACCGACAGAATCGCAAACTGCATGACAGCAATTTAAATAAAATAAAGACAAAAAGTCAATTACGATGTGGAACTGTGTCTTAATAAATAAGAAAAATAGGAAAACAAAATTTCCATCACTTGTCACAAATTCCAAAATTTTTACAGCACGTTTGAATCAACTTATCAGGTCATCATCAAACGGCTGGTCAGTTCAGCTTTAACCATAGACGCGTTTCGTCCTTTAGGGACTCATCAGTATGGTGTGATCAACTATCCAACTAGACCAACTAGGGACTAGTGAACTGTGATATTTTTACAAGCTGAACTGACTGATGTTAAAGTAACTACGACGGTAGACAAGACAAGAGAGCTAAGGAGCAACCCGTGGTGCCATTTAAATAAAATAAAGACAAAAAGTCAATCTCCTTAGCTCTCATGTCTTGTCTACCGGCGTAGTAACTGTAACATCAGTCAGTTCAGCTTGTAAAAATATCACAGTTCACTAGTCTCTAGTTGGTCTAGTTGGATAGTTGATCACACCATACTGATGAGTCCCTAAAGGACGAAACGCATCTATGGTTAAAGCTGAACTGACCAGCCGTTTGATGATGACCTGATAAGTTGATTCAAACGTGCTGTAAAAATTTTGGAATTTGTGACAAGTGATGGAAATTTTGTTTTCCTATTTTTCTTATTTATTAAGACACAGTTCCACATCGTAATTGCTTTTTTGTCTTTATTTTATTTAAATTGCTTTCATGCAGTTTGCGATTCTGTCGGTAGATGGCACCACGGGTTGCTCCTTAGCTCTCATGTCTTGTCTACCGGCGTAGTTACTTTAACATCAGTCAGTTCAGCTTGTAAAAATATCACAGTTCACTAGTCCCTAGTTGGTCTAGTTGGATAGTTGATCACACCATACTGATGAGTCCCTAAAGGACGAAACGCGTCTATGGTTAAAGCTGAACTGACCAGCCGTTTGATGATGACCTGATAAGTTGATTCAAACGTGCTGTAAAAATTTTGGAATTTGTGACAAGTGATGGAAATTTTGTTTTCCTATTTTTCTTATTTATTAAGACACAGTTCCACATCGTAATTGACTTTTTGTCTTTATTTAATTTAAATTGCTGTCATGCAGTTTGCGATTCTGTCGGTAGATGGCACCACGGGTTGCTCCTTAGCTCTCATGTCTTGTCTACCGGCGTAATTACTTTAACATCAGTCAGTTCAGCTTGTAAAAATATCACAGTTCACTAGTCCCTAGTTGGTCTAGTTGGATACTTGATCACACCATACTGATGAGTCCCTAAAGGACGAAACGCGTCTATGGTTAAAGCTGAACTGACCAGCCGTTTGATAAGTTGATTCAAACGTGCTGTAAAAATTTTGGAATTTGTGCCAAGTGATGGAAATTTTGTTTTCCTATTTTCCTTATTTATTAAGACGCAGTTCCACATCGTAATTGACTTTTTGTCTTTATTTTATTTAAATTGCTGTCATGCAGTTTGCGATTCTGTCGGTAGATGGCACCACGGGTTGCTCCTTAGCTCTCATGTCTTGTCTACCGGCGTAGTTACTTTAACATCAGTCAGTTCAGCTTGTAAAAATATCACAGTTCACTAGTCCCTAGTTGGTCTAGTTGGATAGTTGATCACACCATACTGATGAGTCCCTAAAGGACGAAACGCGTCTATGGTTAAAGCTGAACTGACCAGCCGTTTGATGATGACCTGATAAGTTGATTCAAACGTGCTGTAAAAATTTTGGAATTTGTGACAAGTGATGGAAATTTTGTTTTCCTATTTTTCGTATTTATTAAGACACAGTTCCACATCGTAATTGACTTTTTGTCTTTATTTTATTTAAATTGCTGTCATGCAGTTTGCGATTCTGTCGGTAGATGGCACCACGGGTTGCTCCTTAGCTCTCATGTCTTGTCTACCGGCGTAGTTACTTTAACATCAGTCAGTTCAGCTTGTAAAAATATCACAGTTCACTAGTCCCTAGTTGGTCTAGTTGGATAGTTGATCACACCATACTGATGAGTCCCTAAAGGACGAAACGCGTCTATGGTTAAAGCTGAACTGACCAGCCGTTTGATGATGACCTGATAAGTTGATTCAAACGTGCTGTAAAAATTTTGGAATTTATGACAAGTGATGGAAATTTTGTTTTTCTATTTTTCTTATTTATTAAGACACAGTTCCACATCGTAATTGACTTTTTGTCTTTATTTTATTTAAATTGCTGTCATGCAGTTTGCGATTCTGTCGGTAGATGGCACCACGGGTTGCTCCTTAGCTCTCATGTCTTGTCTACCGGCGTAGTTACTTTAACATCAGTCAGTTCAGCTTGTAAAAATATCACAGTTCACTAGTCCCTAGTTGGTCTAGTTGGATAGTTGATCACACCATACTGATGAGTCCCTAAAGGACGAAACGCGTCTATGGTTAAAGCTGAACTGACCAGCCGTTTGATGATGACCTGATAAGTTGATTCAAACGTGCTGTAAAAATTTTGGAATTTGTGACAAGTGATGGAAATTTTGTTTTCCTATTTTTCTTATTTATTAAGACACAGTTCCACATCGTAATTGACTTTTTGTCTTTATTTTATTTAAATTGCTGTCATGCATTTTGCGATTTTGTCGGTAGATGGCACCACGGGTTGCTCCTTAGCTCTCATGTCTTGTCTACCGGCGTAGTTACTTTAACATCAGTCAGTTCAGCTTGTAAAAATATCACAGTTCACTAGTCCCTAGTTGGTCTAGTTGGATAGTTGATCACACCATACTGATGAGTCCCTAAAGGACGAAACGCGTCTATGGTTAAAGCTGAACTGACCAGCCGTTTGATGATGACCTGATAAGTTGATTCAAACGTGCTGTAAAAATTTTGGAATTTGTGACAAGTGATGGAAATTTTGTTTTCCTATTTTTCTTATTTATTAAGACACAGTTCCACATCGTAATTGACTTTTTGTCTTTATTTTATTTAAATTGCTGTCATGCAGTTTGCGATTCTGTCGGTAGATGGCACCACGGGTTGCTTCTTAGCTCTCATGTCTTGTCTACCGGCGTAGTTACTTTAACATCAGTCAGTTCAGCTTGTAAAAATATCACAGTTCACTAGTCCCTAATTGGTCTAGTTGGATAGTTGATCACACCATACTGATGAGTCCCTAAAGGACGAAACGCGTCTATGGTTAAAGCTGAACTGACCAGCCGTTTGATGATGACCTGATAAGTTGATTCAAACGTGCTGTAAAAATTTTGGAATTTGTGACAACTGATGGAAATTTTGTTTTCCTATTTTTCTTATTTATATATATATTTGTTTGTTTGTCTGTCCCGTATGCATTCCTATACCATACATCCAATTGCGATGAAACTTTGCTAATCTTGAAAAGTACTGCACTGATTCGATTTATATTTATTATAGGCATAGACGGGAAACAATATTAACATATAGGTATAATAAAGCTTCAGTTCGCCTTCTTCAAACAAAATGGCCGCTAGCTATCCTGAAAAGTACTGCACTGATTCAATTCGAATTTGGTACAGACATAGACGGAAACCAATCTAAGCTTCAGTCCGCCATCGTGAAACAAAATGACCGCTAGCAATCCTGAAATGTACTGCATTGATTAAATTAAAATTTGGTATAGGTATAAACGTGAAGCAATCTTAACATATAGGTACAATAAAGCTTCAGTCCGCCACCTTGAAACAAAATGGCCGCTAGCTATCCTGAAAAGTACTACAATGATTCGATTCAAATTTGGTATAGGCATAGACGAGAACCAATCTTAACATATAAGTATAATAAAGATTCAGTCCACCATCTTGACACAAAATGGCCGCTAGCTATTCTAAAAAGTACTACACTGATACAATTAAAATTTAATATAAGCATAGATAAGAACCAATATTAACATATTGGAATAACAAAGCTTCAGTCCGCCATTTTGAAACAAAATATCCGTTAGCTATCCTGAAAAGTACTGTACGAATTTGATTATAATTTGGTATAGGCATAGACGAGAACCAATTTTAACATATAGGTATAATAAAGCTTCAGCCGCCATCTTGAAATAAAATGGCCGCTAGCTATCATAAAAAGTACTGCACTGATTCAATTAAAATTTAATATAAGCATAGATAAGAACCAATATTAACATAATGGTATAATAAAGCTTCAGTCCGCCATTTTGAAACAAAATGGTCGCTAGCTATCCTAAAAAGTTCTGTACGGATTTGATTAAAATTTGGTATAGGCATAGATGAGAACCAATCTAAACATATAGGTATAATAAAGATTCAGTCCACCATATTGACACAAAATGTCCGCTAGCTATTCTAAAAAGTATTGCACTGATTCGATTAAAATTTAATATAAGCATAAATAAGAACCAATATTAACATATCAGTATAATACAGCTTCAGTCCGCCATTTTGAAAGAAAATATCCGCTAGCTATCCTGAAAAGTACTGTACGAATTTGATTATAATTTGGTATAGGCATAGACGAGAACTAATCTTAACATATAAGTATAATAAAGATTCAGTCCACTATCTTGACACAAAATGTCCGCTAGCTATTCTAAAAAGTACTGCACTGATTCGATTAAAATTTAATATAAACATAGATAAGAACCAATATTAACATATTGGTATAATTAAGCTTCAGTCCGCCATTTTGAAACAAAATGTTCGCTAGCTATCCTGAGAAGTACTGTACGAATTTGATTATAGTTTGGTATAGACATAGACGAGAACCAATCTTAACATATAGGTATAATAAAGCTTCAGCCGCCATCTTGAAATAAAATGGCCGCTAGATATCCTGAAAAGTACTGCACTGATTCAATTAAAATTTAATATAAGCATAGATAATAACCAATATTAACATATTGGTATAATAAAGCTTCAGTCCGCCATTTTGAAACAAAATGGCCGCTAGCTATCCTAAAAAGTACTGTACGGATTTGATTAAAATTTGGTATAGGCATAGATGAGAACCAATCTTAACATATAGGTATAATAAAGCTTCAGTCCGCCATCTTGAAACAAAATGGCCGCTAGCTATTCTGAAAAGTACTGCACTGATTCAATTAAAATTTGGTATAGGCAGAGATGAAAACCAATCTTAACATACACACATAATAAACTTCCAATCCGCCATCATCCCGAGCGCGGTTCGAGTTTGCGATCGAATTCAAACGTTTGCAGTTTCCGGTAAGAGTCGCATTTACAATGACCATCAATAAAGCACAGGGACAAACGCTACAAGTGTGTGGACTAAATTTGAAAAATCCATGCTTCTCACATGGACAGCTGTATGTGGCATGCTCACTCGTCGGAAAACCTTCGGATTCATTCATGTATGTCTCAAAGAGGAAAACAAAAAATATTGAGTATCCAAAAGCACTACAATAAACAGAATTAAATACAAACACGTTCTTTCTTTGAGTTGCATTGCTACGCATGCCATGTACTCGCATTAAATTGTAGACCACGCGAACGATGTCGTGGGTAGTAGCTAGTAATAAATAAATAAACAATATTTTAAGAATTTGTTACGTTATTTTGCTTTTGTGGGCACTTCGGTTATGTTCGGGGAATGGGCGGTAACCGGCCGCGGCGTGGCCACTTTCAGTATGTTTCGGTATGGTCGGAAACCATCATGGCCATTTCGAGTATGTTTGTGTAAGTCCGGAAACCTTCGTGGAGAGTTCAGGTTCACCTCTACGTGTAATTTCTGTAGTTACAAAACGCCGCCAAGTACTTTTTTTTATTTTAGATTTTGTTTAAAACGGTGTGTGGCTCCTGATAATTGGAAACGTCATTTGTCCTTTATTTAAAGGTAAAGGTAGTTCAACTGAATGTACTAATTTTCGTGCGATAAGTTTGCTGAGTGTGGTAGGGAAGTTGTACGGGAAAATTATTATTCATAAGGTACGAACCTTAACAATCTCCAAGTTAAGCGATATACAAGGTGGTTTTTTGCCTGAGAGAGGGTGTGTGGATCAATTGTTTTCTCTTCGTATGATTGTTGAAAAGTAACTTGCTAAGAACAAGAAGAAGTTCTGTGCCTTTCTCGATCTTAAACAAGCATATGATAGTGTTCATCGCGAGACATTATGGAAAGTACTTCTACAGTACGGTATAAATGGTAATTTGTTGGCTGCAATTCGTGCGCTGTATGAAGGTAGTGAGGCGGCGGTGAGAGTTAATGGTAGATTGAGTGATTGGTTTTGTATAGATATTGGCGTGAAACAAGGTTGTGGGATGTCTCCGTGGCTCTTTAATTTGTACATGGATGTGTTGTTACGAACGGCATTGAATGGGGTGGATGGTGTACATATTGGTGGTAGTGTTTTGCCTGCGTTAGCGTATGCGGATGATGTTGTTGTTATGGGTGAATCTGAAGAGCAATTGAGACGAATGATTCTAAGTATAAATGAAGTAGGAAAAGATTTAAATTTGTTATTAAATGTTGCTAAATGTAAAGTGTTAGTGTTTGAAAAGAGTGATTTGGTAACTGACTGTAATGTTTCGGTGAATGGTGTGAGATTGGGTAAAGTGAATGAGTTTTTATATTTGGGTAGTATGTTTTCGAGAGATGGACGTATTGATTGTGAGATTGAAAGAAGAGTATCTGCGGGATGCAAGGTATTGGGTGCTCCGGGAACCTTTGCTCGAAATGTGAACGTATCAAGAGATGCTCGATTGAGTGTGTTTAATGGTGTTTTAGTGCCTACATTGATGTATAGTAGTGAATGTTGAGTGTGGATGAAGAAACATGAACGTAGTATAACTGCTGTGGAAATGAGGTATTTTCGGGGGGGTGTGTGGTTATACTAGAAAAGATCGTGTCCGGAATACATTGGTGTATAATGAGTGTGAAATTGAGAGGAATGTAGTTAGAAAAGTAGGTATAAGTCAGTTGAGATGGTTCGGGCATATAGAACGTATGTCGAATGAGAGATTAGTGAAACAGGTATATGTTGGTGAAATTGAGGGTGAAAGATTGCGTGGGCGACCTATGAATAAATGGATGAATATGATTGAAGAATTGTTGTGTGAACGAAAGTTTCCGAGTATGAGGAACAAACGTGCTTGTATGAAAGGAATTATGAATGTAGAAGAAGCTAAAGTGGTGTGTCAGGATAGAAACGTTTGGCGAAGATTAATTGCGGAATGAATCTGATGATTTCAGAAAAGCGCAGTATTTTATATTTTGGTTTTGTTGTTTAGTAATTTCATTAGAGTGTTTACCTGCAATTGTGTGAAATTCACTTACAAAAACAAGCGCAGGGACGTTTCTCATCTTTTTTATTCGTTTTCTAATCTTACATTGAGTGTTTAACTGTAATTGTGTGGAATTCACTTTCAAAAACAAGCGTAGAGCGACACTCCCTTCCTTTCTTATCTTTTAATTCGTTTTCAGTTCTTACGTAGAGTGTTTAACTGCAATTGTGTTAAATTCACTTTCAAAAACAAGTTCAGGGCGACGCTCCCTCCTTTTCTTATCTTTTTGTTTCTTTTTCAGTTACTGCATTGTGTGAACTTTTCTTTCATATACAAGTGCAGGCTATCGCTTTAATTTTTTCTAATCTTGTAGATTCGTTGTTAGTTTCATTATTAGATTCGTTGTTAGGAATAAACGTGAGTAATTTGAGATGTTTTATGTATATATAGTGTACGTTGAAGAAAGAAAATGAATGATAAGTGTATAGGAATGATGTGATTGAAGGTTTGTTTTGTGATAAATGATTTCGAGTGTAATAAATTAATGAGTTTATATAGAGTGATCTATGAATGTGGTTGAGGTTAGGGTGGTTTTTTTTTTGGATGAAAGTATTTGACGAGGGCTGATTGTTTGATGAGTGTGATGAGTGAATGTTTTATGAATGATTTTAGGGTTCGTGCTACCCCATTTGTTGGGATATAGCGTAAAGATATGTATGTATGTATGTATGTATGATTGACAACACTCATAAAAAGCAGAATGACATTTATGATATTATAAACGTCAAACTTGTTTTTACACAGGAATCGTTAAAAAAATGCATCATGACAACTTTAAAAAATGTAGCAAATAATCACAAAGATAATATTAATTTTAAGCAAGCGGCAAAAAAAAAATTGTGTTCAATGTGGCAAGAAAACAGATACGGCAGTAAATCTGCTACTTGTTTACTTAAACAAATAACGATTTTTTTTACATAAAATCCATTTTCTAATGCATATTTTCTTAATTTAATAACATATGTACATAAAAGTATCTGCTCTAATCAGTGTCAATGCTTTTTGATAGTCTCAATTTTTTGTGCAAATAATGTGCAACAAATATACTAAAAATTATGAAAACTATGTAAAGAGCCGAGATACCATTTAAAAAAGTAAATGCATTCCAAGTAAAAGTTGTTTGACATTTTAATTTTAAACTATAAATACATATTTCTTTATTTCAAGGTTATTTTGTAAATTTATTTAAATATCAGAAGATTTAAGGATACATATTTTGAAGTGTTATAAGTATAAATAAAGCATCAAATTCAGATGTTTTGTGAAATATGACGTAAAATGAAATTTGTCAGCAGCAATGTAAAAATTAAATATAACAAATCGAATTGTAAATTTTCAGTGACAAGAAAGCGAGGAACGGGACTTAAATGTTTCAAAGCATATCTTGTTTAGTTGTCACAATATGAAAGGTCTGTTGAAACGCTTATGGGCGAAATCTAAAAATTTTCGATCAACAATTTTATTTTTATATGCTACTCTGTACAACAGGAATTTAACTCCAATCACAGTAAATATTCTGGGTTCACCAAGTCGTAGTGTGGTAGTTCATATATTTTTAGCTTAAATGAGATTAGAACTCAGGATCTTCGGATTCGAATACCGTAACGCACATCACCATACTACAAATGCTTTAAAAATTATCGTGCTTAGTATCAAGTGAATCATCTTTTAAATAATTTTTCAATCGTTAATTGTTTTGGTAAAAGTGAAAATGCTTAAAAACCTTTCTTTTCTTATTCAATGAAAGTCTAACAAGGCTGAGAGAGAGCCGACTGTTACGCGTATAAAACAATTGTTAATGAGACGAAATAAATTAAAATCAAGACGAAATATAATGCGATTTAATACACGATTAAATAAAACGAAATAAGACGAATAATCTATACTTTCTTTTATGTTATAAATATATATATATTATATTTATAACATAAAAGAAAGTATAAATTATAAAAATACAAAAGTTATAATTAATATTGAAATTAAACAAATTATCCGGCGATGGAAACAACAACGTATGAATAAACTATTATTAATGTTACTAAGTTACATTGCAAAACCTACATCTTGCACAGACGACGAGAGCCAAACTTGTCTCGACGAAAGCCAATCTACCACTAACTAATTATTGTTGTTTCCATGGGATGTTCTGACAGAGGGTAAGGGGGTGGTATAGTTCCGTTGCTCGAGATAGCAGTTTCCACGCATGAGTTTACATCAAAAAACCTAGACGGGATGAGTTACAAAGGTTAACCAGATGCTTAGCTATCAATTTATCCAGATATGTCATCACATCCCGTATAACCAGACGCGACAATTCAGAAAAGCTATAAACTTGATAAATAATGATCTACGGAGTACTGAAGTTATATAACATATGCACTAATAAATTTGATAAACAAAAGAAACTCTGTCAAGTCAACTTTAGAAAGATACTTAAAATAACACTTAATTAGTCTGTATTTCTCGAAGCTGAGTTGATAGTGAAATATCATAATTTATAAACAAAACCAAATTCTGAATTGTCCGTTTTGTTACCAAAGGTCTTTAATAAGGCGTGCAGAATTAAATTTTTTTCAAATCATTGTAATAGGAAAAGTATTTCAAAAGCTATCTTCGTTGATATCTAGTGAAAGATCTTTTGATGGGCTTATATGCTGAATTGAAAATATTTCGATAGTCAATTATTTTAGTGAAAATACTTCTAAATCTATCGTTTTTGGTATCAAATTGTTTTAGTCAAAAACTTCAATTCATATTGTATCAATTGTCTTGTAGAAGTGAATCCTACTTTAGTGTCCACGATGTCTAACATGAGGGTCAACCCGACTGATAGGTACATACGAGTACTAACAATTAATAAATATATATAAAAAAAGCTTCAAGATCCAATAATAACAACAAGTTATATATAATTATATATATATTATATATATTATAATATATTGGATTAAGAAATGAGCCGTCAACTAGGATAGACGTGTTAAGTTGGTTCTTGCAGTCTGCAAATTTTGCTTGATTTTAAAATTTAAAGTGAATTTTATTACTTTTTGGTGTTCGTTTTCACTATATTTTTTTTTTCAAAATGCTTACGCGCGATGATAAAGAAACAATTACTGAAATGATCAGCATTGCTCTATTAAAACTGAGTTCCAATAAAGAATTTATTGGAGTCATCGTAAACGAAGTAACCAGTGCTGTTGCAAAAGTGTTCGAAGTAAAACTCAACACTTTAGAAGAAGAACTAAAATTAGTGAAGGAACAAAACCATGAACTAAAAAAATTGTGTATTAGTGCTAAAGATAATGGTAATGATTTGGAACAATATACGCGCCGTAATAATATTCGTGTTTTTGGAATCCCTGAATTGAAAAATGAGATCATTGATGAAGAGATCGTTGCATTATGTAGTGAGAAATTGAATGTCAATATCTCACTAAATGATATTGACCGCTGTCACAGAATTGGACTGCCTAAAAAGAACGCAAGCAGGCCTGTGATTGTAAAATTTGGCAGCTACCGAGTCCGCGCCAAAGTGTTCGGTGTGAAAAAGAAGTTGAAAGACAGTGGCATCACCATTCGAGAGGACCTTACTAAATCCAACCTGGCACTCCTGAAGGCAACGGCAGATAAGTTCTCTTTCAACAATGTTTGGACTTCCGACGGTCGCGTTATTGTTAATACGGTGGATAAAAACGGCAGAAACAGAAAAGAGTTCATTAAAAACTTCGATGACATTGTCATTCTATCTAAAAAGTAATTATTTATTTGTTTCTGCCATATTTATTTATTTATTTATCTTTTTTTTATATTATGTTTTAACATATATATTTCATTTTTTTATCATATCTTTATTTCTTTGCAAATCTACTGAGTCACTTTTATAATGTTAATTAAACTGCTTGAACTTGTTTTTGTAGGTTTACGATTGGTTTTGTTTAATTATTTATTATTTGTACAATTTTTGTAAAATGTCAAAAACACATGATTTTAATACTGAGGTCATTCAACTCAATAACAGTATGTATTTGGTCAACTAAATGTTAGATCGCTCAACTCCTGTTTTTTCAAATTTCAAGAATTTTTATGTGAATTTAATTTCGATATTTTTGCTGTTACGGAAACGTGGATTAGCTCCACATCTCCTTCACATCTATTCAAAATCCCAGGTTATACATTAATTAGTTCTGAACGAACTCATAAACGTGGAGGAGGCGTGGCTTTCTATGTTCGTAGTAGTATTTCGTTTAAAATTCTTGAAACGAAATTTGTTGAAAATGACAGTATTGAACATCTATGGATACAATGTCATATCCTTAACAGTAAGATATGTTTTGGTGTAATTTATAACCCACATTCAGCTTTTTATAAAGAACTAGAAATTTTAGACACTATATTCACAGAATTTATTCCGCAGTCTGATTACCTGATTTGTGCTGGTGACATCAATATAAATTTACTTGTTCAAGATTCTCAATCAATATTTTTTATGGACTTAATAACATCTAACAGCATGCACCAGTTAATCAATAATTGCACTAGACCTATCAGTAATTCGTTGTTAGATGTGATATTAACATCAAACAACTCTATATGTACAAATTCAGGTGTTCTAACAAATGATTTTTCAGATCACAGTTGTGTTTTTTGTTTTTTGGATTTACCCAAATCTCATGTACCTGCTAAAGTGATCACATATAGAGATTTCAAAAACCTAGACTATGACAAATTAATTGCAGATTGTAAATCCATGGACTGGAATCAGATTTTCTACCTTCAAAGTATTAATGATCAAATTTCTTTAATGAACAATAATATCACTGCACTATTCAATGTACATGCACCTATTAAAACTATAAAAGTCAGTAAACAATATAGTCCATGGATTACTCCTGTAATAAGAATTATGCAGAGAAAAAGAGACAAGGCTTTAATCCAATACAAAAAATATAAAACGGAATCTAAATTCCAGTACTATAAACAACTGCGTAATCTTACTACTGCTGCCATACGCAGAGAGAAACAGGCATTTCTAGAACATAATATTAACAACACAAATAATTCCAGTAAATTGTGGAATAATTTAAAACGGGTTGGAGTTACAAATGAAAACGAGAATAATATTTCCCCATCACTGTCTGATCCTCAAGCTTATGGGCAACACTTGCTTGAAAAAGTTGGTGCATCTGGTATAAATCTTGAAACATTAAATCATTATCTGAATAATACGTTCTCTGATAACTGTGTAGATCTTTTTACTTTTAAATTAATAGATAATGAAATGATTGAAAAAATCTTAAGCAATCTTAAATCAAATGCAGTTGGGGTGGATGGCTTGTCTTTAAAAATGATTACACTTATTTATCCTATCATCTATAATCATATTACGCACATCATAAACACAAGCTTGTTAGAAGGAGTTGTTCCTGAAATTTGGAAATCAGCGATTGTTAAGCCCATTCGTAAAAAAAAATATTCTGATACTTTTAATGACTTGCGGCCTATTAGCATTCTTCCAACGCTCTCTAAACTCTTGGAGCGAGTATGTTGCGATCAAATTATGAATTATGTTACGGACAACAAAATATTACCAGTTACACAATCAGGTTTCAGGCAGGGATACAGTACTAACACTAGCCTGTTAAACATAATTGATAATATTTTGTATAATCTTGATAAATCTGATGTGTCTGTGCTTATTCAAATTGATTTTTCGCAAGCATTTGACATGGTTGATCACAATATGCTCCTCTCCAAACTTAAATTTTATAATTTTTCTAATAGTGCCATACAATGGTGCAGTAGTTATTTAAGTGATAGAAGTTTTTACGTTAACATGTCATCTAATACAGAATCTTTAACATCATCTTTATTTCCCTTGCGTTGTGGTGTTCCACAGGGATGTGGTGTTCCACAGGGACTGTTTCCCAGTCTATTGGATCATGAATGTCCTAAAGTTATTTTGTTTAATTCATTTTTGGATTTAATTAATGCCAAACAGCATAACTCTGTATTGAACAAAACTAACCGTATTCTTGATTTAATTATTTCCAATATTGATTGCACTGTTTCCCAGTCTAGTGATTTAATATTGGATATCGAGTATGATCATCACCCGGCTTTGGAATTTAAATGTGACTTTTATTTTCATAGTCAACCCAAAAACATGAATAGAGTTAATGGTTTTACTTATGACTTTAAAAAGGCCAATTTTACAAAACTTTACAATTTAATTAGTGAGTTTAACTGGAATGAGTTAGTTAATTTCAACAATGTAAACTCAGCTTGTGACTTTCTAAACAGTGTTATTTATTCTTTTTTCGATGAATGTGTACCATTAAAAAAATCTTTCAAAATTCGATATCCACCGTGGTTTACCTCCGAAATTAGAGCGGATATTAAACGTAAAGAACATTTTCGCAAGCTGAGTAATAATTTTAATAACTCTCATTATTTTACTCTATACAAAGAGCTTCGTGCAAAACTAAAATCTGATATCAGAAACGCCTATAGGAATTACAGTTCTGATTGTGAATCCTCCATTAATGTTGATCCAAACAAGTTTTGGACATTTATTAATTCCAAACGAAAAACATCAGCATTTCCAAATGTTATGACATTTAACAATTCGGATTTAAATACCCCCGACCAAATAGCTAATGGTTTTGCCTCTTATTTTAAATCGGTTTATTCTTGTCCTTCCAATACCAATCCTCCAAGTATTAAAGTTTCCTCTGATAACCTTATTTCTCTAAATCATGTTTCCAAAGATGAAATAACTGATATTATCAGTAAATTGAAATCAAGCTTCTCGTGCGGTTCTGATCTTATTCCCAGTTTTTTGATTAAGGACTGTGCTTAACCTCTTTCAAATGCTCTCTTTCATATCTTCAATTTAATTATTAAAACAAGAACCTTTCCAGATAGATGGAAAATAACTCGTATAACACCAATATACAAGTCTGATGATATCTCTAATATTATGAACTATCACCCTATTGCAGTGTTACCTAATTTCAGTAAAATTTTCTAAAAACTTATATACCTTTCTATATATCCTGAAGTTAAGAATTTAATATCACCTTCCCAACATGGATTCATGCAGAAAAGATCTACTGCTAGTAATTTAGCCTATTTTACCCATATCGTTTCTTCTGTCCTAGATTCAAAAGGTCAAGTTGACTGTATCTATACAGATTTCTCTAAAGCGTTTGATCGCATTGATCATAACATCTTGATTTCTTAGCTTCAGTCCCTTTCCATCTCTGCTCCTTTAATTGCTCTTCTTTCGTCCTATCTTTCTCATCGTCAACTCTTCGTACAATTCTTGGGACATAAATCGGCCCCGTTTGTTGCAACGTCTGGTGTTCCTCAAGGGTCGAATCTAGGCCCTCTTCTGTTCCTACTATTTATTAATGATATCACTGATATTTTGCAATGTAATAAACTTTTATTTGCTGATGATTTAAAAAATTTTTGTTCTATTTCTTCGATTAATGATTGTAACCTTCTTCAAAATGATTTACTAAATTTATCTCTTTGGTGTATTACTAACAATCTAGACCTTAACCTTAATAAATGTAAAGTAGTGTCATTCTCCAGGAAAAATTCAATTATTACATTTAACTATACCCTAGACCAGATAATCTTATCACGCTGCTCCTATATAGACGACTTAGGTGTTACATTTCATTCCAAACTAACCTTTATTAATCATATTAATCGTATTTATAAGTCAGCCATTCGATTGCTTGGTTTCATTATTCGTAATACCCGTTTATTTCATGATATTTCTTCACTATTTTCTCTGTATTATTCATTTATCCGCTCTAAGTTAGAATATTGTTCTATTATATGGAATCCATTCTATGAAATATATCAGAATCGCATCGAATATATTCAAACAAGGTTTCTAAAATTTGTATTTTTTAAAATTAATCATATTTATCCTGATAATTCTATTTCTTATAATATCTTATTAGAAATGTTCAGCATTCGCAGTCTCTTAGAACGACGTGAACTGAATTTAGCTCATCATCTCTGTAAATTGATTCATGGCGAAATAGACGATCCCTACTGCTTGAATCTTCTTTGCTTTCATACTCCTCTTGTCCTTACACGTAATTCTTGCACTTTTTATCTTCCTACTCCTCGGACTAATGTTTTCTCCTCGTCTCCTATGTGTCTAACTTATCAGTCTAAATTTGGTAATGTTGATGTTTTTCAATATAATCCAAGACGTTTTTATTCTATTATATCGAAATAATTAAATAACTGTTCATATTTAGTCAAATATTTGATTATAAATTTTGAATTATTTTGTTTTCTATGCCACTTTTGTATTTTCCTGCCCTCTAATTGGGTTTACCTGTCGGGCAGTGTATGTTTAAATAAATTAATTAATTAATTAATTAATTAATTAATGTAAGTCACGTACCCCCGTTCGAAAATTTCGATCCCAAGAAGGGAAAATTTAAATATTATCGGCAACGTTTTGAAAACTACATAAAAATGAAAAATTTAGATTGTGACAAGAAAAAAAGTGATCAAATATTATTTAATTCAAATGGTGCATCATATTACAATATTCTTTCAGCCTTAGTAGCACCAGGGACTCCGGGAGAGCTAGAATATGATGAACTTATAAATGAATTGGCAAATATACAGCACCAAAAAAGAGTATTTTAGTTTCGCAGCATTATTTTTTAACAATGTATCAAAATGAACAAGATACAATTGCAGATTATGTAGCTGCATTACGTCGTGACATTGCTGACTGTGAATTCAAAGTGTCTTGTGAATGTGGAAAAGATGTGGCAGCCGCAGATATTTTTCTTAGAGCACAATTCATTCGTGGAATAAAAGACAGCTGGATGAAAGAACAAATACTTCAATCAGAACTAACAAACTTCAACGACATTGTAACAAAAGCTGTTGCTATTGAAGCATCCAAAGCAGACAGCCGCGAATTGTCAAAAATACAATCATCAAATCCGTCAAATGTATCTATCAACTCTGTAGTGTCAAAGTCTAATCAACAATCCGAGAAAGATAATATCAAACATAAAAATCAACGAACTAGATCAAAATCAAAGCGTCGTATTGATTATGAACAACTTAGAATAAAAAATCTATGTCTAAGATGTGTGGACGAAATAATCATCTATCTTAAAATTGCCATAACACCAGATAAAATCATTCAAGAAACAGAAAAAGTTGAAGAATTGTCAAAAATAAAACAAGAACTGCAATCAACATCCATTGAAAGTGATTACATTTTAAATGGAAATATGTTATTCAAGGGTGATCGAATTGTTATACCGAAATCTCTGCAACCTGAAGTACTAGAAGAACTTCATTCAACTCATATTGGTATCACAAAGATGAAACAACGTCATTGTACGTGGACAATTATTGATAAATATAATGAAAGACTTGTAAAATCCTGCAAAGAATGTTCAACAATTAAGCAAAATCCGGCAAGAGCACAAGTACATCACTGGGATCCTCCAAATAACAATTGGGATCGCATTCATATCGATTATGCTGGACCATACCAAGGTTTTTATTATTTTGTACTAATCGATGCTAATTCTAGATGGGCCGAAATCAAAGTTCTTCGAGAAGCTCCAAATTCATTGAACACAATAAAATAACTAAATGAAATTTTTTCGAGTCATGGATATCCATTAGCCATGATTTCGGATAACGCATCAATATTTACAAGATAATAATTTTAAAAACTACTGCAAAATGAACGGTATTAAACAAAAGTTTATTGCACCAGGACATCCAGCGACAAACGGACTAGCTGAAAGAAATGTTCAAACACTGAAACATCGACTTAAAACAATGATTAATGAAAACAAGTCAATTCATCAGAAAATCCAAAAAATTCTTCTGCGTTATCGAGCAACACCATTAGAAAATGGAAAATCACCATCTGAAATGTATTTACATATTACGAAAGTAAGTAAGTAAGTAAGTAAGTGGGGGAGAGAGTACAAACATCTTTCATTATCAACAATTAACTTTCATGGATATTTGGAAGAATTATTCGTAAACTAGGAAAACTTCATTATATTGTTCAAGTTGACAATAAAAGAACAATAAAATGTCATATTAACCAACTACGAAAATCAGAAGTTCAGAAGAAAAGAGTTACATTAGATGAATCAACGATACAACTCAAATCAAACTCAGATCATAAATCTACATTTGAGTGGGATCCTGTACAAGAACATGAAGTTGTATTTTCAAATCGGGACCAAGTAAATGAACAGGAACGAATGGTAGAAGAAAACAGACCCCTAATATCTGGACAGCACCTGAGAAGATCCGACCGAATAAGAAGACCTCCACAATATCTTCAAGATTATATATAATATAGAACAAATTATTAATCTGTATTTATTTTCTATTGAGTTATATGTAATTTGTCAAAGTGGGGGAGAATTGTAGTAAATATTCATATTTTTCAAATAGTAGACTTTGGAAAACAAAATAATAGAATAATAAATGATTATTGTAAAATATTTCAAAATATATACTATATTAATTGGACTTCTAGTTTCACTTATAAATACGGTCACAATATATATCTTCCTAATGATTCATTGCATGATTAAATAGCTCTATACATAAATTAATAATATGAAGTTTGGACGATTCATTACTATACTTTTCTATTAAACTAATATTATATTGGGATTGTAAGACTGATTTTTCCAGATTTAGATAACATGTTTCGTAGAAAATTATTGATAAATCGGGAAATAAGCTGGTTTTTTAATAGTCATTATTACATTCATTGTTATGGTAAGTACATCAACAAATATCTGAGGACGATTAGAATAAAAGTTAAACAGGAAAGTGTGTCCTTAAATTTTAAATATGTAATATGCTAGTCATAGCACTAATTATCATGTTGACATGAGACATGATTTATATTACATTTACCAATATAAAATCCCCCTAGTAATCCAATTTTATATTTTGAATAAATATTATTTATTATCTTTGAAACAAAAGCTAATTTTCTCATTTGCCAATCTGTTATTAAGGTATTTATTTCAACATAGTTTATTATGATTGAATAAAAGCAATAAATTTGAATAGTTTGTTTATTCATTTATGAAAAGATCCTCCAATTTTTGATAAAAATCACATGGTGTATTGCGAGTAGTATGCCTTCGGATGACATTTAATTTACATTGTAAAATCTATGAAAAATTTGATTAATTTGTTCGTTTTATATATGAAATAGCTGAAAGAATTTATAACATAAAGATAATACCACTTATTTACAGTTTTAGGTGGCAAACATGATCAAAAAACATATGTTTCACTTAAAAACTAAACTAACAAGAGTATGATCCGTTTTGAAATTTTATAATTTATGTAATTGTTGTATCACACCTAAATATTTGAAAATGTGACCAGCTTTTACTAAATCTACAACTAATTTCTGTAGAGATAAATCTGCTAAATATTATGCCTAAGATTTTCAACGAATTCTATCACACATTCTATGAATGCAAAAATTACAACAAACGAATCATTGATTGTTGAAAAAAGAAAGATTCAATGAATATGTTGGTATAATATTTATTACTTCTTACTTAAGATAACACATATTTCATTAGCAATTAACGTTTGCTGAAAATTGCTATTGTTACTGTAGTTGGATAAATAATTCTTTAACTAAAGAGATCTATTTTTCCTTGCAACCCAACATAAGGCTCATAAACTACTAGTGTTTTATATTCTATAAAACACAGTAAACAACTTATTTTATTGGTATATCAAACACTTGTATAATAAATAACTATTATGATGTCAGTTATAGTTGACACAGGTAGCTTTAGATCTTTTGATAGATTTCTTCCACTTACAACAGCTAAATGATATTTTACAATAATGTTGCGAATATCCAGAGTTATTGCTATTCCATTCATAATTAAAAACCATTCACAAATATGCTTACAAAATAAACGAAAAAACAATTTAATTGGCATATAGAAACGTATCAATTAATTATATACTTTAGAATAACGATTATTTTGATAAAAAAATTAGGTGTCCGAATTTACAGTTGTTGGGGCAAAATTTAAAAATATTTTCTGTCAATTCCCGTTCAACATATAAAAATTTCCACAATTTAAAAGAAATTATTGTATTATATTCCGATTTAAAATTGTTCATCAAGTTAATGGTACATCCGAA
The DNA here is from genome assembly GCA_911728475.2 of Pterostichus madidus. NCBI lineage: Eukaryota > Metazoa > Arthropoda > Insecta > Coleoptera > Carabidae > Pterostichus > Pterostichus madidus. The sequence continues at coordinate 21,595,564 of OU452301.1, read as the reverse complement.
ATAAAGTTTTATCATAATTGTAAAGTGTAATCTCATGTTAATAAATGTATGTAGGAAACGGGAAAATATTATACTTCAAGTTCTTCTATAATAATTTATATTACTAGTACATAATATTTGAATATTAAATATGGTTCTTATAATTTCATTACAATAGTATAATAGTTTCTTTTGAAGATAGATAGCAAAATATAATCGGTACCTACATAATTATTTGTTCAATTCGATTATGAAATGTCAAACTTTTGATATACCATTTTAGTTATGAAAAGTAGTTAATTTTATGACTAGTTATAAAAAGTAATTTATTAGTAGATAAAATCAGAAAAACAATTTATTTATTGTAAAAGTTAATGGTACAATTGTTACATTTAATGTTTTGAAATATTGATCTCTTCGACATTAATATATAAATCCTAATCTTAAATCTCTTCAATAGACATATGTAATAGTAATAATAATAATAGTATATTTGCTATAGAAACAAATTTCATAGAAACGAGTAGTAAGTACATTTCATTGTTAGATCATTTAACTGATGGTAAGTATTTTATATGTGTTTACATAGTTATATATATATATATATATATATATATATATATATATATATATATATATATATATATATATATATATATATATATATATATATATATATATATATATATATATATATCGTATATTTTGTGTGTAGTGAGGTCGAATAAGAGGGCTTTGTTGGCTTCACTTTCCGGGTGGTTAGCTGTATATTTATCCAGGAATTCTTAACTCGGGGCGTAGAAAATGGGGCAGCGAAAAAAAAAGTGATGTAGATCATTATTGCCCAGATTGTTGCATATGGTGCATAAATTATCCTGATGGAAAGCTTGTAGGAATCCATTTTGTGATTGTGTATGGTAAGTAAAGTGTCAGGAGGTGGAAGTTATATAGGTAAGTTTGGATATCTGGACTGTATATGGAGATTGATTCTTTTTGTATCGGTGTTGTAGAGGATATTGTTGTAAGATATTAGGATATTTGGGATTTCGTTAATATGAAATCTTATTCTTTCAATACTTGGTTGAAGTTAGATACTTCCACGATGTGCTGTACTGCTCTAACCCAATTGTATCTTCGTTGGTTGGCTGCCAAAATTGTTGTTGGCTTGTTAATGTGTAGTAGTTTTTTGCAGCATATTTGCGCTGCTACAATAGATATATGTAATAATTCATTCTTCTGTCATCCTCCAGCAATTCTATTAAAAATAAACGTTTTACGAAACATCAACCAAAAGTTTTGTATAAATACCTTCAACGCCAAATAAATCTCATAGTCTGCTTCATTTACAAAACTTCTTTCAGCTTTGGAAAATTTTTATATGCTACTTCCTATAGACCCTTTGATTTTGTTGTCAATAAATTTATAATTGCTTTCACAGTATTTTCTATGTCAGATGGTATAGAATCTTCAGTTTCACTCATTTTGAAACAAACAACTGACAGTTAAGGTTTGTTAAATGAAAACAAAGATTGATTCTCCAGAGTTGTACAAGGCAATATACAACCCTAAGAGAAGTGTCTTCGGATGTCACTACTACCGTCGGTACATTCTGTGTCAAAATGTTTTATTTAAAAAATGGCCATTTATTTATATTTATGAAATAATAAGACGGCGTGTAATTTTTTCCATTTATAAAAAAAGCATGTCAAAAGTATAATATTTATGATGGATTAATAATAAATAAATATATCATTAATAAATTTTGTATATAGTACATGGCCAAGTGTTTTCTTTGAAACTATATTTCACTTTCGCAACTCAAGATTATATTCCTGAACAGTTTTTGAATTAAATGATGTACAATTACTTTCAAAATTGTATTTATTGCTGCAACATAAAATATGAATCATAGTTACAATTATTTTTAAAATTAGGTACAGGCTACTTTTTGTTTGTTAGATGTCAAATTTTTTTCTAAATGTCTTTGCATTTATTTTTTAAATACGTTTTTATGTTTTATACTAGTTACTACTACATTTATAATTAAATATCATAATCACAAATATTTAATATTTATTTATGGCATAACTCATGTGCGGTTTATCAATTGATTGTTAAGTATTGTTAACCAACAGCAATATAAATTATATATATTTTCCTATGATTAATAAGCAGATGATTGAAAAACTGAGCATTAGAGTAACAATTATATAAATTGAACAATTTATTGTTTATAATCTGCAATTTTCACTTTAGTCATTATGACAGCTGAAAACGTATGTCTTGTATTCTTTCATTCAAGTCGGTAATAAAGTGTTGCTACATACTCTAGTGACAAGAAGCAAAAACTATACACTATACACTGCCATCTATCGGTATAGCTTCAAACGTCTAGCTTTCGTTCGGCTCAGCCTACCTTCGGCTGATGCATAAAATGATGCAGACACGCCCACCTTTCGGATAATGCATAATCGGCTGCATTAGATACTGTGCAACTAGATGCGGATTCTCTATAAAAATTACCAGACAGAAAATTTTCGGAATTTGAATAATCGGCTGATGCATATTCTGTCACAATAGATTCTGTTGCATTAGATTCGGTTGTTGAAGGCGTTCCCTCAATTTTCTGCTAGATGCGCATGCGCATTTCGTTCCGTTTTGAAAATTGTTGGTATTGAATTAGGGTCTTTGTGTCAGAATTAAAATTAAAATTTATATATGGCAGTTGTAGTGGCATATAAGCAAGGCTTATTTTTGTACTTCTCTATTAAAACGAACACCCCGTGCCGGGACTACGATGTTTTGATTAAATAATGATACAAATAGAAAAAATGAGGTTCATGTTTGACGTTTTAACAATAGTAGCGTTCGATTTGCACCAAATCTCAGTTCATCTCACCTCACCTCAGTTTGACAGCTTTTTTGTGTTGTTCTATTTGCACTGACATAACTGAGATCAAGTGAGACACTCACTTTCCCCCTTGCCGATGCTGCACTACCTATTTCACTGGTGCGTACTGAGATTTTCTACTCAGTTAAGAGTGGGTGTAGAATTCGTTATGTTTTGTTTGTAGTTTGAATATTTGGAAGTTATTTAACAATTTTTTAAAATTGTATATGTTATTATAAATCATGTCTCACAGCTTACTTCCAACAAAAACATCAAGCAAATCATGTGTTGTCCGCGAAATGATACTACAACGTTCGTCACGTAACCGACTCAGTTCAGACCTGTCAAAACCCGTTCGATTTGTCATCGAAAAAATATCATCTCATTTCAGAGAATATCAACTCAGTTGAAATGAACTGAGGTGAGATTGTTTGCAAATCGAACGCTACTAGTACACAATGCCGTGCGCTGCGCGCAGCTTATTTGCGCATTTAATTGAAGGAAATATGACCGGTTCTATTTTTTCATGTACATTAAAATTGAAGGAAACATTGAAGTGCGTACGCATGTATGATACGTTCAATTTTTTACTTACTTACTTACATTAAAATGTACATTAAAATTGATCGCGTCAGACGGGCTTACTAGCAATGCACCTAATGATACGCTTCTGCACCAAAAAAGTTGATTGGCATGTGCAGAACTACCCCAAAATCTACCACCATATCACAGCCTCGAAGCAACAGTTGAATAATAAAATAATAATATTTAGTTTCAATTCAACATACTCTTCACATGCCTGACCAGAAAAATGATAGAGTTTAAATTCGCACTTAGTTCCTTACAATGAGGCAAATATCTAAGAATTTAGTCTTTGTACTATTTTACTAATAGATTCGTCATTGATACGCAGTTCAATATTAACGTCCTTTAAATTACTATTCCTAAATTTAGTGCAACAAGTTTTCGATTGAATAAAAAAAAGTAAATTTATCTTACACCACTCATTCAACGTGTCAAGTTATTTATTGCATCTGTTAACAAGAGTTTGAGAATCTTTATTTGATAGTAAAATTGATACTTCATCAAAAAAAGAATACAATCCACTTCAAAGATGTAATTCATAAATCTGCAGACTTAAAAACAAAACAAAAATCAATTTAATATTTAATACCTGTTTTAACAATTTAATTTTTATTGTTAACAGATTCATTGTTATTAGGGTTATTACTTAGATTTTTGTAATTATCATTTTATTTTTTCTACGATCAGTAAAAAGCAGATTATTCGGACATCATTTGGTGACTGAAAGTGAATAATTGCATGCCAAAGCTCTTTTCAGACTGTTTCTATTGGCAACGAAATTCTTTGCAGACCACAAATCTAATTTTTTCATTCTTATTTTGTTTGTTTCCTTAGTTACCTATATTCAATTTTTATATTAATTACAATTAAAAATAGATGAATCCTAATTTCTAATCGTAGAAAACAAATGCAGTGCACACCTCCCTAGCCTCGGTCTGCAAATAACTACTTTCAACCCATGGCATATAAATAACTATTGTATTTGTAATAAGTATATTTACGAAAGTTTACATTTAAATAAAATATTATCAACCATAAAATATTTCTATTTAAAAGTTATATACAACCTTGAATAACTCTTCAGAAAGGGCTCAGCGAGGAAATTTATCCCAGGGCTTCATAAGTTGTAAAATAGGCACTGTGAAGCGGAATTATTACCACACGACCAGCTTGTTGGCCGATATCTACTATGAAAAATAGTATTAATTAAAAGATAAATTAATGAATATTATATAATTAAAATCACTTTAAAAAAACTTACATCAAAGTCCATTGTGATACTTTCATAGATACATTAAATATAGGTAAATTGCGTTGGACTAAGGATTTGAATACTCCTCCAAGTCAAAAAAACTGATTCAAAAACGAGTTGAAATTTTGATGCACCCAAGTGCGAAAATGAGTGGTAGGAATAAATATAAAGAAGAATGGAAAAAACCCATATCCTAATTTACACTATTCTCATTTATTTAATTATAATACTAGCAGTTGCGAACACTGGATGCTCATCTTTTGGTACCTGTAAGACTAAAAAATAAAAATATAAAAATGTTTGTGATTTAACGCCTGGTAACGGCACTTTAGATATATTTATTTAATTTCTGTGTAAAATTTATTTTCTTCAAAATGTAAATTTTTATTTAAAAATTAAACAGTATTAATTGGTCATAAAATATCATCATCAGAAAAATATTACTGAAATTAGGCCATTTTAAATTATATTTAATATTGGTATTTTTAATTAAATTGAATATCGTTGGGAAAAAATATAACGAAGCAAACGATTTGTGCTTTCATTTAAATACAAAGACTTTTAAGAAAAATGAAGCAAATAATTTTAAACGACACTTCCAAAGCTGAAATAAATAAATGAAAGAGCAGTATTCGGGCAGAAAAAGGATCTATTATTTTAGAGACAATTAATTTTTCGTTCTACGTTTGCAATTAAAACATCAAAGGAATCCGACAGACAAGGATACTAATTAAATGAACTCACCGTTTGTAGAACATCCTTTCATATTTGTTAACATTGGCTGAATTAAAAGGATCAGTTAAAGGACCTGTTATTACAGCTTGTTAAAATATACACTTTGATATATTTTTTTGGATTAAATTCACTTTTTGTGATATCCTTTTCACTGTGACGCATTTAGTAGGATGATTATTTTTCACCTGTGGTATGTGTCTGTTTTGTTTAAAGAATGTCATATAGACAAACGATATTGTTTCAGCAAATAATTGCATTTTTAAACAGGAATTTTGCACATCAAATTTTTACCAGTTAAAACATACATTGCAACTGATATATTCTATTTTTGTGATTAGTATCGTTTACTGTTATATACAATTTTAATGGACGTTAAAATTAACGGGTTACAGAATACATCAATTTCTTCATTGTTTCCATAAATATGCTGACCTGTATATAGGGTTGTTAGTCCTATTTTTTCGAGTATGAATAATGTCTAGAAAGATTATTTTTTTAACTTTATAAAAAAATCTAATTTAGAGAAACTAAATGAAGGGTCTCTAAGGTTAGATATTAAGAAGGATGTAACTTACGCGCTAGTACTACTTCATAATCAACAATTTAGATATCTGAACACTAAAATGATCAATATTTGAAATACATGATGTGCGGAATAAACATATCTTTATTTATTTTCCGTAAACTAGATTAAAACCTGAATAGAAGTTTGTGCACCGCTGTTGTAAATTACTGTAGGGGACGGACTAAAGATAAAATTCAACCTTTTTGTATTTTCGAACGTAAATTAAAATTTTTTTGTTCAAGGAGTCGTATTACAGTACTTTTATCTTATATGTGAATGATTATAATTTCAAATTGACTTTCATTATGTGAGTAAGATGTAGGCAAAGCCTCTTGTAGTCTAATTGAGTCCTTGTTATGAAGAGTAGTAAACAAATAAGCAAATAATATTGGCTTAAAATAGATTACAAATATAACATTACAATTAAAAATAATAAAGCATTATATTTAAAGATAAGAATAAGTAAGATATTCAATATTGATGTTGGTAATAATTGATCATTTAGGCCCGTATTTATGAACGCTCCTTAGGAGGTCCTTTACTTACGCTTAAGTGTACCTTTAATAAGGATTCCTTAAGTACTCCTTAAGGTTAAGTTTTCCTTAACTGAAATAGTATTTTATAAACCTTCCGTTACTTTATTAAAGGAAACCTTTATTAAGGTACGATAAAGGACCAATAAGAATTATGAATTGTGTTACTATGAAAATTTACCTATATCTGACAGTATCTATCAAAATATATTTACGTATTATCGCTGTCATTATATTTTATAAATGGAAGATAAAAAAAAGAAAACGAACTTCATCTTTCAGTTTGCTAGAAAAAGAATATTTAAAAGAATTATATAAAATAATAGCATGCAATATGTGATTTTGTAATAGATTTTTTATTGTAAATAGCATGAAAATGTAAAGTAATGGTAAGAACAAAAACGAAGTTAATAAGCTAGATATAACAAATTCTCCAAACAAGAATACAAACACCAATTTTCGAATATGTGGAATGTAAATATGTAAATTCTCCTCTACAAATACCCGTCACTCTACCTACATAGCTTCCGCGATGTTCGAGAGGCTAATTCCAAAGTATCTATATATTTATTTATCTAGTCTACCACAAATTCCTAATAGAATCAAAGATATAATTCATCAGAGAGAACAGAACAAAGAACATTTACGACGTCTTGAATTTCGCGTGAAAGTTAAAATGAAACAGTTAATTAACTTTATTATTTTCTCCGCTGTCTTAAACGGAAATGACGTCATAAAGACGCTCGCAAAGGCAACACAAGTCAAGATAAGTTTTGTAACTAATAAATCCTTATTTGATAAGTAATTAAAGTTAAAGTGCTAAATTAATTATTTGATGAAAAGTGAGATTAATGCAAATTAATTTGAAGTTTCTTGACTCTTTAGAGAAGATCCTGTTGTTTTCTTGTTAACCTAGATAAATGTTATTCTGAAAATTTTACTGTGATCATGTTCGTTTTATTTTCGAATGTAATCTATAAGTTTTAAATTGTATTGCATTTTTAGAGTTTAACTTTAAAAACTAGTGTATTAAGAGTCTTTAAAAATAATTTTTTTATTTTGCGGATTAATTGAGAGATCAATTGTAAAGTATAATTGGCGATATCTATTCTTTTTTTTTATTATTTATCACTTAATATTACACCAGTTTAATTTTTTTTATAGATGTACTGTTTATTACACGATTGATGAAATAATTCTTTTTTTTAAACATTTTTACTATAATGTTTTTTGCATCTATTTCGTGAAATAAACGGATTTGATCATCTAATTTAGGCTCATCATATGCAATTATTATATATATAATTTTTGCTTATAAATTAAAAAGTTTAGATATCGATAAATTAAAATTTTAACGTTATATTTCTTATGTAACAGTAAAAGATTAATTTGACATCCGGTTTAGATTTATTAGTACGTAAAATATTTTACACGCAGGAATAAATTAAATAATATATTTCATGACTCAACATTTAAATGAAACAACAATAAATGTTAAGAGGTAAAGAATTACTGAACTGTATTTCAAACAAGTATCTTAAATCATGCTTGGCCATCGAAAATTTATTATAAATTTTAGTTTATTTGTTGCAAAATCTTCCTTCTTTGAATTGAGGCTTAAGATAAATGCCGTTGAATTTTTCCTTTTGTTAAGTAACGAAAAATTATTTTGTTTTTGATTTTTAAAATTATAGATAATTAAATTCAACACAATATTATTAAAAAAAAAATTGCCTTCGTTAATTTGAGTATTTAGCAAGGATTTTATATAAACACTGGATAGCTGACTTACGCGTACAAGTGAGGCAAGTGGTAGGGATATGCTACCATTTGCAGAAAATGTAAGACATGCATTGCTCTATTGTATTAATAAACAAGGATGACATTAAAGGTTGCGTAAAATTTATTATTGAATATATAACACAAACATTTTTTTATAATGGCGTCTTTTTATTGCTTGGTGATAAAATATTTGCAATTAAATAACCAATTTTAAAGAACTCAATATGGTAGAGTTGATAAAAACTAATAAATAAAATTATAACTCAATGATGTAGAAAATTAAGTTTGGACAATTATATATTTCAAAAATTTAGATTATACAAATATATTAATTATAAAAAGGCCATAAATTATTTTTAATATTTAAAAATTAGTTTAATATTCTCTAAAGTTTCTAATTCCAAAAATTTTTTTGTATTTACCAATAAACTAAAGTAAAACTAATATCTGTTATATATATATATTTTTTTCTATTTGATTCTGTTATTATTATTATTATTATACTTTCAAATATAAATATAATATGGGGTAATGGCTCAGTGATATCGAGTCGGCCTGTGGATCCTGAGAATCCCGGTTAGATTCCCACAGCCGACAAACAATTTACATTAAATTAGTTTAACCCCTGTGGCTTCCCTACTACTAACATCTTTGGGCGGTGTGATTTGACAAGATACAAATTATATTCGAATCTAAGAAAAATAAAAATAATTTAAAATCAATTAATTAAATTCGTACTTGGATAATTTACTTATTTATTCATAATTTCATAATAGGACACTTATTTATATGATCCACATGTGTTAGACAGTTTTTTTTTTGTCTAACCTACTTATATTTAGAAGTTCATTGATATTTTCTAACAAAATGAAACCGAAAGAAGAAAAAAATTTAAATTTCATTCATTTTCAAACATGTCATCAATTATAAGTATTTTTTATAAAATAAAATGTACATGTATATTTGTAGTGGTAATTGAAAGTGAGTTGATTCAATATTTAAAATGTGCAAATACAAAATACCTTTCTTCCAGATTCATAAAATTGATGTCAATAACTTTGTTTTTAAATAAATTATAGTTTGAAAATTAATGAGTTAAAATACAATTTCTCCAATGTATGTTAATTTAAACTATTATAAAATGGTGTACATTTGTTGAACAATAAGGTTATTGAGTTAAGTCATTTTACCGAACACGAATTATTCTTGTTAAGGGTTTTACATCAGGAACACTTCAAACTTTCAAATATCTTCGCATGTTGACTTTTCTTGACAACTGTTGTATAAATTAATATGGTTATAAAGCATTAGTATTAGTTTACAGTATAAATGCAGTAAAACCATATTTTTAAAGAATTTCGATAAATATTTTTATATATTATATATATATAAACAATTTCACTTATAAGTTATGTACATAAACAGTTGTCAATTTTCCGTTAGATGGAATGTTTTAAGTTTATTTCATTGCTAATATGCATTCTATATCGTTCAAGCATACATCACTGTTAGTAGCAATGACACAAACACAAACAATAATTATTTCATTGTTTACATGAAAAGATTAATTTTGAAATCAGGATATGATCATTTTGTTTAAATATAATTAGTGCCTATTCATTACATATGTTGTAAATTTATTTCATATTTGTTTCAAAATAAATCATTTCATAGTATCAGTGCATCGTAAACATCATTATACAAATCACATTAACCAATAACCATCAATTAAAACCACAATTCTATCATCACCAGTTTTACCATATTGATTAAAACATCACTGTTGTAATCATCCACTTAATAACTTTTATTTATGATTCCTTCGCTTCATTTTTTTTATGATGCCTTATTATAAGCCCGTTACAAAGTGATGTTTTTACTTTGAATTCGTCACAAGCTCATCACTTTTAAATTAAAATTTTATCTACGGTGGCACTAACAGTGACAGTAGTCGTGGTAGTGTTGGTATTGTTCGTGTTTGCGTTGGCAGCCGCAGCGGCAGCATTCTGCTGCTGTTGCTTCTTCTCCTTGCTGAGTTTGAGCAGTTCGCAGATGGCGCAGCGGTCATCAGTAGTGCTGACGACACACTCGCACGCCTTGCTGTGTTACGCATGGCTTCGCGTGGGTCACATGAACACGTCTTCTAGGGGGTTCTTCCGCCCGGCCATCTCGTCCTCGAATGTTACCATCTTCTCGCGATTCTTGCTGGATACTTTTGTGGCTGTACAAACAGAACACTATTAATTTTATAAGAAAGTTCTACTACCAAATTTCAAACTGGTAGGATTACAGTTTATAGTAAATTTACGAGGTTCGTAAGTTTCACTATAATCAAATAACTAGTTTTGATGGTTACTATTACCTAACGGTATATTTATTTTTCGCAATTTGTCACTAAATTATCATTCAAATTATATGATTATTAAAATGTGATTCGTATAATTTTTAGTGGTTTAAATGGTATTCATTATTTTATAATCCTAGATCCGCTTCTGTAGGTTATGTCAAATGACTAGGAACGACACCCTAACATGCGTTACCATTTTTTTTCTGCTATTCGTTTTCAATTTTTTTAAAGAAAATAACACATTTCACGATAAATGAAATATTTATCAGAAACAGGAACAGAAAACAATATAATCGAACCTTCATACCACGAAGTAATATATGTATAAACGCATCGTTCATTGAACATTGACAACCTAACCATGGTACCAGTTTGTTTCTCAAACACATATAGGTTGATTGGATAAACTACGAATATACATATTTTTTGTATCGAAACTAGACTGAAACTAAATAAAAAAATCATATAGTTTCGGATCCCTGGTTCCATGAATTGTGAAAAATCACATAATTAAATCCCAAGCCATCTTATATAGCCTATAGACAAATATTTATTAGATAATTCAAAATTATATTATAGACCCTTAATATTAGAACTATGGATAAATACTATAATGACTCGCTGTATAAAAGTAGTTCCAGTTTTGCGTTTCTACGTAGCAAATTTGCTACTACCGGCTCTTAATTACTTGTAAATATTACTAATCGTATTCGCAGATACTTCAGTTGTTTTTATTACTAGGTGTTCATGACAGTGCGACAAATCTGTGGGACATACTTTTTTGATGTTGGACACGTGCGCTCCACACCTCACCACCAGTGCTTAGGTCGAATTCGCTGACGCTGCGGGGCACAAAGTATTCGACGAGAGGTTCAGCGCCCATGGAGCGGCGTGCAGGTGCGTTACGCGTGAAAGTGGCGGCGCCAGGCATCAACAGGCCGGCAGCAGCGGCGGCGCTGACTTTACGCGGGAGCGAGTTGTGCTGGTAAGCTGAGGGTGGCGGGCGCTTGTAGGCCGGCGGCGTGGCTAGCAACGCGGCGCCCTCGGTGTTGGGCCGCGCGGCGCCTCCGCCCTGTCAGGACACCAGTGACATCGGGATGTCATCCACACTCGATAACGGCTCCTTGTTGGGATGAGGAGGGGTTCCGCATGAGGTTCCTGCACATATTATATTGTATATTATTTATTTATTTAGTTGACTTACTTTAAGAATTAATTTCGATACAAATTTAAATTTCTCAGCATTTTTTTATGCTCATTACCGAGGCCTTGGAACAACTCGTAATAGCTTTCCTGATTCTGTCACTATTTTGCTGCCTAATAATAAATAATATTATATATGAAAATAAAGCTTTTGTTGACAATTAACAGGCTGCGTATTGTCAAACTTCTGAAAAATTTAAGTTAATTCAAAAATCTTCAAAATATTAAATTTATTAGTCTGCGGTACGTTAGTGTGCTTAACGTGACAGCGTTGTGATTACCAATATTAAGCATACTTCACATTAGTTAACACTTGGGTGGGTGACCATCCAACGACTCAAGTAGGCAAAACCACATTGCGGTTCGGCAATTTCGATCATCTCGACACTCGAAAGGGTAAAAGAGATGTAAATGATTATGAATGAATGAATGAATTAAACTTATTAATTAACTAAACTTATTTTTGATTCCAAGGCCCATGTTAACTATATTGTTAGCTAATAGCATGTTAAAAGTTAACATTAGTCAAGATTACTGATACTACATTTTACACATTTTTATATCTTTGTGAAATTTTTTCTAGCATTTGAAATAATTTGTTTACAGAACTATCAACCGACACGTTAAATTTATTTGCTTTATTTCTGATCGTAATTTGAAAATAGAAACATATTGTTACTTTTATTTTTCGTTTATCTCAACTTACGTTTACATATTATACCAATAAATTTGGGCTCATTGATTGTAGTTTTTAATACTTAACGTGTTTTGTATTTTACAATTTGGTCGAAAATTTTACAATTTTTTTTTTTTTTTTCGATGAAAACTGGTGCACTATACAGTGATCAATTTAGTTGTGCCACCATTGCTATCTCGAGAACTATAAGAGCTACAAGGTTGGTTAAATTAGTGCCATTTTCAAAGTGTAATACAAAATTAGGAACAATTTTTTTTCGACCAGTAGTTCTCAAAATACGGGGTGCAACTTTCTTATTTTAAATGGGAACCTATTCTTTTTATTTGCTTATTCGATTCAGTATTTTTTCCGAATTCAACAACTACAAAGTTCAGTACCCTCACATTACAATTTTTTTTACAAAATACATGTTATATTCACATTAAATGAATTAAAATCGCTGCTCCACCACTAACATGTTTGGGGGCCGTGATTTGACAACTGGTAACCGCATTTCACGCGCAAAATATATCACTTACCGAGATCTGCTTCAGCAGAGTGCCACACCCAGTAGTGGGTAGAAGGCGTGATGATATATTTATTTATTTATTTAAAATCGCTGCGTGCTATGCCGGAAAAGAATGAACAAATTATAATATTTTTGTTTGTTTGATTCATTATTACATGTAAATACAAGTATTTTATGAAAAAATAAATAAATAAATTTTATTAGTTACTTGTTTAATTAAAATAATGTCAATTTAAAATGCATCTTTGTCAAAAATTTTGTAATGTGAGAGTACTGAACTTTATAGACGATGAATTCAGAAAAAATACTAAATCGAACAAGCAAATAAAAAAATAGGCTCCCATTTAAAATAAAAAAGTTGCAACCCGTATTTTGAGAATCACCGGGCAAAAATAATTTTTGTTAATAGTTTTGTAATAGATTTACAAAATGGTATTTCTTTGCTAATTTAATCAACCTTGTAGGTGTTATAGTTCTCGAGATAGCAATGGTGGCACAACTAAATTGAACACCCGTATAAAAATCATGAATAATAACAGATCATATATTAATTTTATAAAGATCTAGAATTATAAATAAGCTTAAAATAAGTATGAAATCAGAACAGAAAATGTACTGATATGGGTGAAATGTCTTATTTTTGTGTAATATGTAAAAAAAAAAAATAGTACAATTTAAATTTGTTATAAATATTGGGTATGAGGAAAGATGCTTAATAGTCGCTTTCTACTTACAAGAAATAGCTGAAGTGAATCGGCATTACCGATGTAGGTGCCGTAATTTTATTGTTAATGTTTTATGTTATTTATAAGTGATTATAAGTGATTATAAAAACATATTTAAGTATAATATGTATTTCCTATATATATAGTTTATAATTTTCCTACAAAAATATTCGACCCAGCTTGGGAAAAAGTCTGTGGGCGCCCATGACCTAAAGCTCTTTCAAATACTATAACAGCTATTTATATATCAAGTACATAATGAATGGTACTTCCACGATGTCATTGAATACGCATCATCAACCTGCACAAAATGTGATAAACTAATAATTACTAAACGTTTCAAATGTTTTTAGAAAACCTGAAATATTAAAAAAATTTGACAATTAAATTAACCTTTAGTATTCATATAGTACATTACGAAATAAAACAATAAATAAAATTGTATTCTATATGTTTGACAATTTGAATATACATATGTTTTCATTGGTTTACATTCTTACATATCGAAAAAATATACCACGGTTTTATCTCATATAAATTAGCCGTAGAGTACGTTATTAGTTTAGTAAGTTTTTACTATGACGTGAATTCACTGATATTGCGCGAATACCATTGGACGAGACGGAGTTTTTACGGTCGAGCGAGCGCAACTAGCGAGACTGATAAATAAGGCGATTCTATAAAGTCCGATTATGTACGAGTTGCATACAATGCTTTATATTCGACTCTCTTGTATGCGATTTGTTTTCTTAATATTACTCGTATATTATATAACTAGTTTTATAAATATCTACGAGCATATAAAATAAAAAATGAGTATCTAAAGTGTTTATAAAATGATTCACATACTATACATATTGAACAATCGCAAATAAAAAGCAATAAAAAAATGTAAAATTTTATTAATTATTTGAAAAGTAAGGTTAAGTTTCAATGACAAATGCAGGAAGCTTACTTCACGTCGTAGTTAATACGTCAGTTGTTAACTTCACGCCGTGCGTAAAACATTCGAAGCCAGAGCTTGTCAATATGTGATTAAGCTATTATTTAGCGCCATGGAAACCAGTACGTTAAATGACATTTTTCCGTTGATCGTTCATTAATGGGTTTCATTAATGTACACAAAAGCATACATTAATGACCCCTATTAATGCATGACTTTTTTATTAATTCAGGATTTCTTTGGATTCGCACAACACACTTAATAAAGCATATATTGACTCGCGCTAAGTTGTAGTAAAATGCTAAACAGAATTAAAAGAAATGATTTTGACACTTCTAGTTAAATAATAGTCACGTTTAAAATAACTATAATAATCAAAACAATATTATAAAAACTAAAAAAATCGCTGGTACTAGCTAACGTTAATAAATTGAATGCATCCACTGTTGTCAAAACATTTATGATAGGTACGTTCTTAACATATTACAAACTTTAACAAATTTATAATGGAATAAAATTAAATTTTCAATAAATTAAAAAGGTATGACCAATGGAAAAATATTCTAACTAATTCATGTGTTGATCGGCGATTAATAATCTCAACAATCAACGCGCTCGTTAAAAAGACTCTATTATTAATCACCCTCATTAATACAGTAGTTAGTTAAATAACTAATAATAACGGGCGTACAAAATTTATGTTAATATACGAGGGCGGTCCGATAAGTACTTAGCCTCACCGCCAGATAGCACCACTATCGCAAGAGAAATTTTGTATCGATTAGAACATTCTCGTTGACAGCTACTGTTAAATTTTCAGCCGAATCGGACGCGTAGTTTTGTTTTGACCGCGTATGGAAGCGAGCGTGTCCGCAGATTTGAGAAAAATGGAAAAAGAACAATATCGGTCGGTGATTCGATTCTTGTTTTTGGAAGGGAAATCGCGCAGCGAAATCAAAGAACGCTTGGATGCTGCGTACGGGGACTCTTCTCCTTCGATGGCGACCGTCAAAAATTTGTTTAATGAGTTTCAACGTGGTCGCACGTCGGTTTTTGAGGAGCCACGCCCAGGTGCCTTGAAAACGGCTACCACGGAAGAAAACGTAACAAAAATCCACGATCTCGTATTGGCAGACCGCCGATTGAAGGTGCGCGAGATAGCTGAGACAGTAGGCATCTCAAAAGACCGCGTGGGTCCTGCATGAATTATTGGGCATGAGAAAACTGTCGGCGCGATGGGTACCGCGTTTGCTCACTCCGGACAACAAGCGCATCCGTGAGATTACTTCAAAGCAGAGTTTGACGATGTTTAGGCGCAATCCGAAGGAGTTTCTGTGTCGTTTCGTGACCGTCGACGAAACATGGGTACACTAGTACACACCAGAGACCAAGGAACAGTCGAAACAGTGGACTTCACCCGGCGAACGTGCTCCAAAGAAGGCGAAGACTGTCCTATCGGCCGGAAAGGTGATGGTCACCGTTTTCTGGGATTCAAAAGGTGTGATCGACTATCTGAAGAAGAACAAAATGATCACAGGGCTCTACTATGCCGAATTATTGGTCCGATTCGACGCCGAATTGCAGAAAAAACAGCCCCATTTGGCGAAGAAAAGAGTGCTCTTTCACCATGACAATGCTCCGGCACACACCTCCGCCGTCACCACGGCCAAATTGATAGAATTAGACTACGAACTGCTGCCTCATCCACCGTATTCTCCGGATTTGGCCCCGTGTGACTTTTTTTTGTTTCCAAATTTGAAAAAGTCTCTCGCCGGGCAGAAATTTGAGTCGAATGAGGCAGTTATCGCCGCCACGGAGGCCTACTTTGCAGACCTCCAGAAAACGTATTTTTCAGACGGGTTAAAGAAGTTGGAGCATCGCTGGATCAAGTGTATCGAACTTATAGGAGATTATGTTGAAAAATAAATCGCCACTTTTCCAAAATTTTTGTTATTCTTTTGTAGGCTAAGTACTTATCGGACCACCCTCGTATCCGGTGTGAAAAACTTTGTTGTATTTCCAAAATGTGGTTTGTTGTCATAACATCATAACTTCTGTCGAGAAATCATCTTATTTTATTTAACAATGTTATTTATAATTATCAAACCGTTTAATTTATAGAAAACGGAGAAAAATAGTTCATAACATCTCAACACTTTCTAGAATACAAAAAAGGGAGTCCAATTTTGCTATTTTATAATACTAGTCCAATATAGTAATATTTTTGACACTAAACAGTATCTTAAATCATTTAGTTGTGGTGCAATCAAACATAAATATATTGTCATTCAATCAATGTTCACTCGACGAAACTGAAACAAATGAATAATGTACATACAAAAGTTACGACAGATAAACAAAATACTTTAAACCAATTCAAATGCTTTATTTTAATTGCAAAATTTCATTTTGAATGTGAAAAGGGAATCAAGAGTTACTCAAATTTTATTATTGGAAACACCGAGGTCTTTATTAATACAATTTTTTGTCTTTTTATATTGATTTATTAAACTTTTTTATCAATTTTTGAATTTTTTCGTGTCGAATATTTTATACATTTATATCGTCACATCTTCCATCATTTATTGTAAATGTAGATTGTAGATAACTTATCAGTCGCCTATCGTTTTTGTGATCGTGACATACCCGTACATCAAAGGAGAGAAGAATGAGGATGGATCATGATGTGTATTACTGGATGTAACCTGTTTATGATGGGAAACAATTTATCGATAAATTTATAAAAAAATGTTCGGAAGATAAAATTAACCCAAACATCAAACATAATTTTTATGCGGTAGTGCAGTAATTCGCATTGTTTTATACTTGCAACGTGACCTTGCTTTTTAATCGGAAATTCGAAGCGTTTCATTATTTTATTTTCACTATATATTCTAATATGAATACAGTAATAATAATAGGAAAAAATAGTCAAATATAATTAAAATGTTGCAACATAATATTATTTTTAATTATATTCATTCTAATTTAGAAACTGCATAGGCCATCTTGCTCCTTTCGCCACCTCACTTCCAAAACCATTCCAGCTCCAGGCTTATGACTAAACCTGCAAACAACGGTATAGAATATACGGTATCTAGTAGCAGTTGAGCGAAGTACCCTCATTCTTTCTCTTTCTAAATGTCTAGATTATAAAAAATGATTCAAGAATCCTCTGTATTAGCAATTTTCAATTAAAATGGTGAACAGTATATTATTATCTCCCACATTTTAAATCTGGTACTAAAATTTGGAGCCAAAATGACAGCAATTCGCAATTGTTGAGCTGTGCCATTTTAAGTGGAAATCATGTAACTGTATAACTAAGTATATTTTTCGCATATAAATATATATTTTTGGCAGTTAACTATACCCTTTGTACATACTTTGTTGATTTGAAGCATGAAATCAAATAATAAATGAAAATAATAGTGTCAAAAACTATATATATATATATATATTCAGTTTCATTGTAAGAAATATGCAGAAAATGGATCGTGGATGATATTCCACAGATATAATATTTCCACATGTTTCCGAAGTTTAAATACCAATGGACTAACCTATGAGTCTTAGCAATGAAGTGGCCTCTTCCTGGACAAGGCTGACACACATAGCAACAAGCGCCATGCCAGCCAGGATGTAAACTGAGCATGCGCAGAGTGAAACCTCCTCAGCGTGCTGACCAGGGACCAGGTCGCCAAAGCCGATAGTGCCGAGGCTTGTGAAACAGAAGTATGAGCCCTCCAACATGCTCCAGTTCTCCAGGCGGTGGAACAGGACCGCGCCGCAGCAGATGTAGCTTAGCACGAGCACCAGGCATAACGTGATGGGAACCTTTACAGTAGCGGAACATGGACAGTCGCCACCTGTAAAATAAGCAGCGCTTAAGAACTGAGAAGGAGAAAAAAATCATCACGCCTTCTACCCATTACTGGGTGTGGCACTGCCGAAACAGATCTCGGTAAGTGGTTTATTTACGCGCGTGAAGTGCGGTTACCAACCGTCAAATCACGGCCCCCAAAGATGTTAGTGGTGGGGGAGCCACAGGGGTAATTTTAAATTGGTGAACATATTTGTCGGCTGTAGAGATCGCACCACGGTTTTTAGGATCCACAGGCCGACTCGATACCACTGAGCCACTACTCCACTGAGAAGGAGAAAGTATATAAATTATAAAATAATATCAGCACATTAACTAGACTACACGAATAAATATTAGGTATTAATATAAAATAAATCTAACTTAGGTTCTCATATCCAATCCGTTGAGTTTTTACATTTCTAAAATTATCCTTGTAGGTACGGTTTTGCACAGAAAATTAGATTTTTATTTTAACAGGGGAAAAAGTCAAGCTCATTATTGACAACTGCAATGCTCCGATAACGCCAACTAGCGATAAAAAAATAACTTTTATTGATAGGACTGTTTCATTTATTGTATATATTTGTATGGTATGTTTTTATAATGTGAATGGGACGTGCTGACTAGGGGTTGTTTACATAAAAGATAAACCCAGACGCTTGCACAGAGTGATTTACAAAGGTTAAATCTATTCCAGGCTAACGCTTAGCTAATAATTTAAATAGTGCGAAAATTCAGAGAAGTCATAAACTTATATATAATGATATAAGCAATACCTTCTGAAGTTATTATAACATATGCACTAATAAATTTGATAAATAAAACTCTGTCAAGCCAACTTTTAAAAAGACACTTAAAATAACATTTAATTAAGTTGATAGTGAAAAATCATAAAACCAAATTATGAATTGTTTCACTTTGTTACAAAATTCTTCGGTAAAATTAACACATTCTGGTTTAGAAATACATAGGACATTTAGAATTTCTAGGAGCACAGTTTGTTTCTGAATGCTGATATTTTGGAGTTTACAGGAACTGCAAATCCTTCGGAAAAATAAGCACTAACAGCTCTATATATTTATTCTGAAAAATATAATGAAAACTCAAGCAGAAACAATAAATGTTCTAGTTACTCGTATACCGGATACACAACATATTTTGAGGTAAATATTTTACAGCAGAAAATTTATACATTAGAAAATCTTCACATACAATATTTCCACAAAAGAGAGTTAAGACTTACTATTGATTTTTTTGTTGTATCAGCCATTCTATTGAGTAAATTTTTGATAGATTTGTAACCACAAATTATTCATCTACGCGAGAATAATATCTTTCAAGTAAGGAGTAAATAATCATGAGAAAAATGTGCTGTTATTTTCTAATATATGAATAAAAAAATATATAAATTTCCAATGAGGGTTAAGATGCCTCCAGGAATTTAAACAATTGCACAATATTTAATTTCATTGTTAAAATTGGCGAAACGAACACTACATGAACATATGTATTCATAAACAAACTACAGACTGACCAGAAGTATCAGTTTCAGTTGACAATACAATTCTGGGGATCTTTTTATTGCAGTTTGCACGGCGCCATATAAAGGCGGAAATACTATTTGATATATCATTTTTAGAATAAATAGCTAATACCAGGAACCTGATAGCCAATAGGATTTTGAGTGACAGATATATTTTAGATTCTAGATGATTACTCTGTGAGTAATGTTATGAAATAAAAGGATGTCGGTAAGGAAACAACAACTTTATTTATGGATTGTAAATGTACTGAAATTTAAATTTTCTACTGTCACAATCAACAACAGGAAATAAATTTATGTATCAGTCTTCACCAATTTCAAGCAAATTTTTGTATTGCCAATTGAAACAGTTATGACTGATCACCTTGTATGTATCCTACCAAAACTAGGCAACTGTAGCATCTATTTTGATTTGAGTTGTTAATATTAGCTCATCTGTGCTGAAATGGTTTCTGCTTAGTTCCATTATACCGTTTATAACTGGTTTGTACTTTAATTGTTAAAATAAAATTCACAACTGCCAGTACAATTATTTTGGTGTCAGTGCTTAATATAAAATAAATAAATAAATAAATATATCATCACGCCTTCTACCCATTGCTGGGTGTGGCACTCTGCTAAAGCAGATCTCGGTAAGTGATATATTTTTGCGCGTGAATTGCGGTTACCAGTCGTCAAATCACGGCCCCCAAACATGTTAGTGGTGGAGGAGCCACAGGGATAGCTTTTTCAAATTATGAAAATTTGTCGCCTGTGGGAATCGAACCAGGGACCTCAGGATCCACAGGCCGACTTCATACCACTGTGCTAGCCATCCCATAATATATCAGTACATAAATAAAACGACAATATAACCTAGTTGATTTGACGACTGGTAACCGCACTTCACGCGCAAAATATATCACTTACCAGAATGCCACACCCAGTAATGGGTAGAAAGCGTAATTATATATAAATATATATATATATATATACACATATTTTGGGGTGGCTAGCTCAGTGGTATGAAGTCGGCCTGTGCATCCTGAGAACTCTGGTGCGATTCCCACAGGCGACAAACAATTTTCATAATTTCAAAAACTACCCCTGTGGCTCCTCCACCACTAACATCTTTGGGGGCCGTGATTTGACGACTGGTAACCGCACTTCACGCGCAAAATATATCACTTACCGAGATCTGCTTCGGCAGAGTGCCACACCCAGTAATGGGTAGAAGGCGTGATGATATATTTATTTATTTATTTATACATATTTTAGTCTTTTGAACATATAATTAAATGTTATTTTGTTGTACATAAAATATTGTATGTACCACGGGTGAAATTAGCGTGTTATTAGCCCTCGGCGCACTGCGCCTCGTGCTAATAATCATGCCACGGGCCAGAAACGCCTGTTTTCACCCTTGGTACATAAATAACTATTTTTCACACGTGAAAATTTATCTTTTTTTCATTGATACGTAAAATTTCAAAATTATAAACGTTTCTTAAAATTTATTATTTATTATTTTTTATTTTTTCCGTCATTTTATTTAAATAAATCAATAATTATTGTTTTATTCTTTTTTGACAGTTGTAAGAAAGACGTTGCTTGTAATTCGTGGGCGAAATTCGTGTTTTTTCGTCCGGTCGAATGACTTTTTTGTCTCGACCTAACGGCCTCGACTAAAAGTGACATTCTCACGCGCAACAAAAATAAAACATTCATTTCGCGTACTTACTAAAATAATTATTAAATTTACAAAATGGTATTGTACACACTTGTTTTAATAGCTAATATAATAGACAAGTTGCGGATATATATTCTATAACACATTTAAAATTAGACTCTCTTACGTGAACGAAGTATAAATTTATGATATTGTATATGAAGATTTTGATCTAGATCATTTTAAAAATGATTTATCACAAAACAATCCTGTATCTTAACTGAATTTTCTATTATACAAATACTACATCTACATATGATCGTATTGAGTATGTAATAAAATGAAGTTATAACACACCTGGTGCTTTGGCGGGAGTGACTCCGCACATTTTGCCGTAGAGACGTCGGAAACTACGCGCTAGCACGTCGCCTGTAGTAGACAGATATACCAGCATGAGCGGGATGCCCACCAGCGCGTAGAGAATTGTCACGAGCTTGCCCCATGCCGTACGTGGCGACACGCTGCCATATCCTGCAACAAAACAAAACAAATCATTTTTTTTTTCTCTGAATGGGGTCACCGACAAAGGGTTACAGATTTTTTAAAATTAATACAAAATTTGACTTATTTGAAATATATGTATAAATGTTAAACTTTCATTTTTTATTTAGAATAAAACTTTGAAGTTAATGTAATTATTCATATTCGCTAAATGATACTATTTAAAGTTTGTTCGGCGGTGAGAGACTACGTATTTGGTTTCGATTCTGATTGGATAACCAAAATATCAAAAGATGAAATGTTTACATTAAAAAAAAACTAATGATGACAGTAGGTGTATTTTGTAGTATCAAGCGTAGTTTTACAGTTTTCCATGTTATAATAGAGCTAGAATTATAAATTTTATTACATCGATATAGAAGCTGAAATTCTGTATATTTAAATTTATAAAAATGTGAAACAATAAAATTAGTTCAGCGCTAGCACTTTCATTTTTGTCTGATAATCACAATTAAAATCAAATACGTCCATACAACCACACTATAATCTCTCACAAAACAGTCTTTAGTAAAACATTAACATTAATTTAGCTCATATATAATCTAATATACTAACAGTATCAAAATTGTTACTCGACTGATAAATACGAGATTGGATATAATATAAGTGCCGCAGTAGTGACGTGAATATGATTACGAAAAATTATTATTAGATGTATTCTCTATTTGACTTTTTAATGGCGGTTACATTCTTTTAGCAATGGAAACATACTCGTACATTGCAACTCAAACTTTCGTGTTTTGTTTTTGTGTCGTCTATTGTTATTAAATAAAAAAATTATCACACATTATGATAAAAATTACCAGTCAATTATAGAATACGCCCATAAATCTGTCAAATTATACAGACGTAATTTATGTGCATACTGTTGAATAACATACCAGAAGTCTACTTTTTTATTGATTATAGGAAATACAACGGTAAAATTTGCATATAGTGGTAATTTCTACCTTATTAATTTTAAAACGAAAATGTAAATCCAAATATATTATTCAGAATAAAAACCTGCATCCAATGAGTCCAAATTAGATTAGCTAGAAGTAGTCCAGTAGTATGATGGTGTGATTAGCATTATAGTATTTAAATCAGAAGATCCTAATTGGAAATCGCTCAAACTAAAAATATATGAAGTATTACACTGTCCGTCGGTAAATCCGGATCATGTACAATAATTGGGATTAAGTTCATATTGTACAGAGTAGCATTTATATAAGTAAATAAAGAAATACCATAAATAAAATAAAAAAATAAAAGAAATTATTTGACATATTGGCGAATACGATTTTATAGTTATTTATAAAACTAGACAGGAAAGCGAAAAAGCTCTTTACTTTCGTATTAGATATAAAAAAAATCATGACATGCTTCAAAAGGATTTATTTGAACTTTAAAAACACTAGTAGGCTTAATAAAGATAGCGTCCACTGGGATGTATTAATTTAAGAGTAGTCGAAATTCCGACCACTCCTAAATTGGATTAAAAATAATATTTTATTTATTTGAATCGAAATTGTAACATAATTTAAACATTTAACGTAATAGTACTATTACATAAGAATTTTCATAAAATGATGAATTTTTAGATTTTTTTATTTTTTTTTTGTTTAAAAACATCGATGTAACACTCCTATTTATACCTATTTAGAGAAGGAGAACTCATTTTCCTCAATGTTTCGCGAGAAGCAAAATGCGATTTCTTCGCATATTGTAAGAAAAAATAAACAGATTAAAGATGTAAATTTTTATTATCATCTATCTCACGATAGGAACACATCTTATTAATAAATATACTCATTAGACGTAGTTTTTTATTCTAAATATTTCTTGTATTTACACTTATGTTCTAAAATGAATAGAGCAGAAATTACCCCAGATGAAAATTTTACAATTATTTATATGTATTTTGTATGGTTCATAAAAATGTGAAAATTTGATGGGTTGTATTAAAGTTTATTATTAATCAATAAATTTATAAAACTAAAATTTGTAATATTAGAAAATAATAATTATTCATGTGTTCCAAATTGAATGAAGTCAGCAAGAGCTGTCATTATTATCTCCGTTATTAAAAATTTAAACATATACGAATATAACTACCTTATTATTATATTTTTGTTAATGGATTTTGTCCTGAGTCTTAGATGTATGTAAATAAATATGATTTACCTCACATAATGTCAAAATAATGGAGTATGTAAAACCAGAAAACACATTTATAACTTTTTGAAATCATTATTTACAATATTTTTATAAAGTTTTTTTTTAACCAAATAGACAAGTATAATCCCACTAGAGTATGACAGTTGACGTTTAAATTATTATATGGTTGTGCTTTGCTTAGAAACCAGGGTCTGTTTCCAAGTAACTAATCAAATATATTAGGCGTATTCCATTTACTATTTGGATCAGATCTAACTTACATTTACTGAACCAGATCACTTATTTATTTCGCTGGATTACTTCGCTGACTTTATTTCCAGTACTAGAATTACAGATTCTAATTTACTTTCAAGTAATTCACCCAAATAAGTGCATCAGTTTGCTTAATTTAGTTCATTTAGTCATGTGTCGTATTCATCTGAACTGATTTAAGTGAACAAAGTGGCAAATGGAATACACAAATTATTAGAAAATTTCCGAAAAACATTAGCATGTCTTGCTTTAAATAGATAGTTCACTACAGTACAATTATAATCTGCGCATAACAACACAGGAATTTATTTTAAATTTTCTTAGAGTAAAGTAACTACTAGTAATAATAAATAATTTCTTGAAACTGCTGTCAAATATTGTGTAAAAGCTAAACTACTGAAATATAATTATAATATGCTAACTTTTCGTCAAAGTGATAACTAATAACAAAAGTTTGTGTATTTTTAGTAAAATATTTAAGTGATATGAATGGAGGAGTTAATCAACTAATTAAATTAAAACTCGTAGGATTCTGGTAGTGATGATTCTGAATAGATGTATCTATTATTATTTTTTTGTATTATAAAACTTTTATTAAAATTTAAAATACACCTCTGTGTTGTTATTTGATATTTTGCAGGTACAGACATTATTTAGGTACTTAGGGTTTCTTACAAATCTAGTTCTTCATAGCAAAATATATAAAGATCATATTTCTTTCAAACTTTTTTCGTACGCAAACCTTTGAAAAGAAACCACTATCATATAATAATATAAACGTCAATTTTCATACTCTTGTGTGCGACAAAATTAAAAACAGCTATGAATTGTTTCATTCTTATAATTAGAAATTTTACTAGTTTTCATAATAAGGTTGTACAGTCATATAAAAAATTAAATTTCAATAAACACTATAACTATCGTAACAGGTACATACAGAAACAAATTGTTCAGTATAAAATCTAAAAATAAATAGCAAATTGTCAATAGATATCTACAAATAGCTTTACAAAAGGTTATTCTGTAGCGCTTTTCAGACTTTCAAATCACAATCACTATCAGACAAATTCTATTCAACTGTCCAGTGATGTGTCGTTTGTAACTGAAGTCTTTTATATGGGAAAGATTTCAAAACACTTTCAAAGGATTTTTACAACTACCATTACACGAATTTATAAATACAGATTTCTTTATTTTACACTTGGAGTATATATAAAGTTAATTCTAAATGATCCATAAAAAAATATGTTATTCAGATATGAGTAAGATACTAATTTCAAAATTAATAATAAATTATAGTATTATTCGTGCAAAAACTGTTAACCAAAAATGAGGCTCTCTGGAAAGTAATAATTAACGATTACATTTAATTAATTTTTCCTCTATTGTCAAAAGTTTAGAAGTAGGAAAGGAATAAATTCCAATTAACCAAATGACATAAATAACACACTGTGCGAACTTCTGACCTTTCATTTACAAATCAAATCACAATCGTGTTCGCGTAGTTCCGAAAAGGTTCGGCAAGCTTCGGAAAGCGTCACAAAGTTCTGCTGACCCTTAGAAGGGTCACATCGTCAGAATTAACTGCGTACCTTTGTAGTTATAGGTTTAGGGCTGTCCGGAATTTTATGATTCAAGGGAATTAAAGAAATAGGTATACGGAAAGATGACAATGTTTGAATTTACTCTTCAAACATAATTACACTTCTGTGATTTAGATTTACTCCAACACTTTATTGATTAGTTGGCAAATATTTACGATTTATTTATTATACTCTGTACAACAGAAACTTAATACTAATTACAGTACAAGGTTTGGACTCACCGAGCCGCAGTGTGGTAGGCAGATCAAATATATTTTTTGCTT
The DNA here is from genome assembly GCA_911728475.2 of Pterostichus madidus. Classification (NCBI taxonomy): domain Eukaryota; kingdom Metazoa; phylum Arthropoda; class Insecta; order Coleoptera; family Carabidae; genus Pterostichus; species Pterostichus madidus. Next base: position 21,568,924 of record OU452301.1, on the reverse strand, counting down.
GGGTGAGACTCCAACTTAGGATCTTCAGAACCGAATATCGTAATGCTAACAACTTCACCGCAATGCCGGATTAATATAGGTACTATTAAAATAAATTTAAAAAACTTTTTGTAATTATATGAGTTCATGAATAGTGTGAGATATGGTATATGGTTGACAAATCACATATCCTATCAGTAAATATAAATAGCAACAAATAATAACTATTATTTTAAGTCTATGTCAACGTACATATAATATAAATAAATTAGAGCTCGTTGGATGCAGTTTTTAATTCAGAACATCTCTTGTATTTATATTCTTGTTCTAATTAAAAGGAAAATTAAATTTCATTATTGTATTGACAAAACTGCTATTGAAAAAAGTACCAAAATTGTGGAAGGATAAGTCATGGTTTCTCCATCAAAACAATGTGCTGGCTCATTCCGCAATGTCTGTCAAGAGATTTCTAGCCAAGTACAGCATCCCAGTGTTGGACCATCCGCCTTATTCGCCAGATTTTGCATCGTGCGACTTCTATCTGTTTCCTAAGGTGAAATTTGCCTTAATAGCAACAAGACTTGAGCTTTGAAAGAGAAATCAGCACGCGTTCTGAAGGAGCTGACAGAAGAAGACTTCTAGCACTGTTTCGAACAATGGAAGATTCGCATAAAGCATTATAGAGATAAAGGAGGGGTGTATATTGAAAGTGATAATAAGTAAATAGGTATGGAATCAAAATAAAATGTTAAAATAGCAGCAGTCTCGTTATTTAATAGCCACATCTCGTACCTTAAATTGACAATGTCGTATCTTTACTGTTCATATATAGAAAAAGGTTACCCACCTCTGCTCTATAGCGTATGCTCGTGGAATTTTCAACATGCAACAGTGACAACAAAATCAACATACACGACATTGTACTCTATGCAATATCAAAAACTATCTTTACATTTTTCTGCAGGTACCTATAAAATCAGAAACATTCCAAGGAATATTTATTCAATCTAGCACTGAGAACCGCAGGACGTTTCAATAAAATACAAGAGATTTCCGAACATGAAAAACACATTTTCAAAGAGGAAATCGTCGATCGTATCGTATTTCTCTGCAAAGAGCCATAATCGGCTGTGTTGCTTTACGGAGTAAGACATATCGAGATATAAATACGAATTTATAACGGAATAAACTACCCCGAGGTCCCGAAACTGCTCGATCTCACCCGATTTGAATCCGAATAAAGTAGCTATGTAATAAAATTTAAGTTTCTTTACTCGTAGGATATAGTTTTTTTTTATTGTATCTACTTTTTATGAAATACGAAATAATTGTATTGGTATATAAATATAAATGAAGTTTCTTAGAAATTGATCTTTATGTATAATAAGTTTATTGTCTAATTGATTCTTCTGTATGAGTTAGAAACAAAAGAAAATACACGATTTAAGGCAATTACCAGAGTGCCATGAGAAAAATAAAACAATTATTTATTTATTGTTTCCGACATGGCTGATGAATTAGCCATTCCTTTTGAAGGCTAATTATTAGAGTTGCAACGAATATTAGGCAACTATTCGGTATTCTGCCTATTCGGCGGAACGCCGAATATTAGTTTACTATTCGGCCGAATAGTTTGACAATATCACAGCTAATATTTGAACTGCGGTAGGTACTTGATTTAGTTACTTAATTAATTAAAAGAAAACAAATACAAATTTTTATTTTATTATTTATTCATTAACATAAAAAGTACATTCTAAATATGCTTCAAAATAAACAGAAAATAAATGGCAATCAATTACTAAATAAAATATGACGGATTAATCATAATTAAAATTTAAAAGTGGCAAATTGTGATGTAGGAAAATAAGTTTTTCTGCATTGGCTGGAAGTAGCCTATTCCTTTTTTCTTCGTATACGTTTCCAGTCTCTCTGAGTAAACACTGCTCCATGGAGCAGAAAGATAAATTCTAGCAAATTTTGTCAAGTAATTCGGGAATAGACTTTGATTTGCTGCCCACCACATATAGGTATTGTCACATCGTGATATATGTTTACATTTCAAGTATTCATCCAATTCTCTTGAAATTATGGCAAGTCCACATGTCAGACATTACAGAAATGGAATCAGTTTCATTTAACATTTTTTAAATTTTGTCCGGGATTATTTCATTCTTAAAAAGGTCGACTTGGTATATTGTACTGTGGTAAAGCTTTCTTCATTAGTCTAGGAAAACCAAGTCTGTCAACTATAATAATCGACTCGTTATCAATAGCTAGCATTTCTGCAATTAAGTAGTGATATTCTTTAGCCCTTATGTCGTTTATGTCCCACTGTTTAAATTTTTCTTGGCATAATATATTGTACACTTAATTTAAAAATCAACTAAAATGATAAGTTCGTCGAAACAATAACTGTTAAGCTGCGCGATCTAAAATACACAATAATGATGCAGGAGGCAGGGAGCACAATTCTACTCGGCCAGTCACCAACCAAATATGCAGAATATTCGCCGAATATTCGGTTATTCTGCATTCGGTCCCGCCGAATATTCGGTATTCGGTATTCCGCAGATTTACTATTCGTTGCAACACTACTAATTTGAGTTTTTGCTTACACAGTTATAGCTTACAGTTACTGAATCACCCATACCTCTTCTACGAATTCGGAGAAATTTAATTAATATATGCAGTGTAGAAATACTACAGTCACAAGCAGCGCATTATTATTTGATAAAATTTTGTACATTTTATATGATAAAAAATTAATAACAATTTAAATACAACTTTATAAAACAAAAATATACATTTTTAGGTTGTCCTGTTTCTATGCACACTGCGCACACATACAAATACGCCTCTGAAAATACAATTATTTTAATATTGTTGTTAATGTTTGATAAATTAGAAACATCACGACTTGAAGAAACTATACCGATGTGTAATAATTTTGATTATGTATATTATACCAGAATTCACAGGATGAGTGTTTAATATTATTAATATTACTTCATAAATAAAATTAAAAAATAAATATATCAGCCCATTTTACACTCATTAATGCATGTAACACTCTAGTGCAGCAGATTAAGTGATATATTTTTGCGCGTGAAATGTGGCTACCAGCCGTCAAATCACGACTTCCAATGACACAAGTGTCGGGGGAGCAACAGGGGTACTATATATTAGTGTACTACTTTCTGCAAGACAGCTTTTATGAGCGAAATTATTTATACCATTCCTAATCAATAATTATCACTAAATTGAAGACTCAAATATATAAAGTCTGTATAATGTAAATCTGGTAGAAAAAAAGCTGAAAAATTATGCCAAAATAAAAGGGATCTTACTGTGAAAGTTAAACAATATAGACAATACAGCACAATTAAATACGTTAGAAATAAGACGATCAAGATTTTCGTCAAACACCATTAATATTTTGGATTTGGCCATAATACGGTTTTTCTCTGTCGAAGATAATATTTAATTTAAGGAACAATAAAGAAATTTTATCTCTACATAAATTATCTTTAGAAATAAATTTTAAATCTACCTATATATAAATAACTAACAGAAAATTTATTAATAGTACGTAAGTAAATTCTGTATGTGGTTTTAAAGTTGAGAGTTTCTATTTTTATTTTAGCAACAAACATGTCAAAATGACAAGTAAAACATAAAATGTGTAACCTTGACAACTTTTAACAACTAAATAAATTATGCATATGCAGTCAAGCTTTAATGGCGCCCGTAAAGTTGTTTTTACGAGCAAACAAACGACTTGAAGCCACCCCTGGTAATGTAAATAATGCAAGCATGCCCCACAAAATATGAACACAAAAAATTGTGTCTCTAGATCATGTGCTTAACCCAAGTCACACGGATGGCAGCTTGTATATAAGCAAATTTCGGTGCCTTGTATATTTTCAGTTTATGGTAGCTGAGCTGCGGTTATGAGATGACGGAAACGCGTGAAAATGTATAGACCAAGACAAAGTAAAATGTATGTCGTACGAAATATCTTGAGACTTTTTGCTTTAAAAACACTACATTGTTCATTGCCCGCAAAATTGTATATAGCCTGTATTTTCTCAATAGTTTAAATAAGTTATTGGTCTAAAAATTCTGTTAAAATTGTGAATACATCGTGTTTTCAATTCAAGCTTTGAAATTTTTTTGCCAAAAGTTAGATATTACATGTGGAGTTTGAGGTAGAAAGAAGAGCGATTGGTTGAGCGACCGAGAAACACATATCCATACATGCATTCCAAATCATTATAAACATCTAAACTATAGTCGAATTCGTCATCCAAGATTTCCATATATGTATAAAAATTAATTATTACCGATGATACATATACAATACCGATCACTTCTTATCTTCAAGAGTCGGTGAGCTAAAAAATAACCAAAATCTATTTATCATAATTGTCTATCGTCCCATAAGATCTTTTCTTTTTTCAAATATGCATGAGATCCTAATGGTGAGCGTCATACACACACATTTCGGTATGTATGTCTTCCAATTTATAACTTTGCTTTTAAACTTTAGATCTATTATTTAAATTTACTTATTAATATATAAATAAGAAAAATGAAAAAGAAATTAAAAATAAATAAATACAGAAAACAACTGGAGCACACCGAAAACACAATTGTGAAATTTAAAATGGTTTTCCTGTTGAATGGATGAGAAAGACTGCAACCGAGTATGCTTAACATGTTCATATCAATTCAGTGAACCAATAAACTTCTCACTCTATATTTTTATAAACTGAACACTTTTCCTTTGAAAAAATATTGGGGTAAAAGGCGTGTCCAAATTGAAGTTAGCAGTAATCAATGTGATATATGCCGTCCCAGTGGTGCAGACAATTTAACGAGCGAGAGGAGCCGGGTTCAAATCCAGGAGTTGCTGATTTCCCAGGACGGGCCCAGAAACTTCAAAACTTATCGCGATGTACCGACACACTTCTACCTTACCAACTGTCGACCGCACTGGCTTAGTACGGACACAAACCAACAGTGGAAAAATTTTCTACCGAAAAGTTTGTTCTTGTTTGACACCGCTTTCCTGTACTTGAGAAGATATTTCGTAGTGAATTTCTGTAATAAATAAGTCAGATATTTGGAGAAACGATGATTAGGTTTTCTAATATTGCTTAAATTGGTATCTACACTAAAATAAATAGTATCATTTATTAAATAATAAAAAGAGACCAGGAGAGCACAGTGGTATACTTCTCGCCTCTGGTAACTGTTTGGGAATTTTTATCATCTGGCCTTGATCGGTAGCCACTCTCGTATCCATTCCAAGTTGGGACATATTAACTTGACAACCCCTAGCAATCAGATTTTGGCTAAGGATTGTAACGTGGGCCTACGCCGGATTGGTGAGCCACACACATGACTGTAAAGTAAAATTAGTTGCACGTGCAACAGGAAAAGGTAAAAATTGTGTAAAGTAAGCCACCCCAGAGATATAAATAGAAAGTTTTTGTATTAAAAGAAATATATAATATTCGTTGAAAATTAACTTGCAAATATGCGTTTAAAATGAGAGCAACGTTATACCATGCGTTACAATAGAGCGATGAGTACATGGATGCACCAAAAATTAAAATTAAAAAAGTGCAATGCACGCATGGTATTATTTAATCATTTATACGATAATATCGACGAAGAGAATTTTTCTTAACGAGATCTTACTGTAATATTTTTTTTACATACATAAATAAAATAAATAAATATATCATCACGCCTTCTACCCATCACTGGGTGTGGCACTCTATCGAAGCAGATCTCGTTAAGTGATATATTTTGCGCGTGAAGTGCGGTTACCAGTCGTGAAATCACGGCCCCCAAAGATGTTAGTCGTGGAGGGATAGCTTTTGAAATTATGAAAATTGTTTGCCGCCTGTGGGAATCGAACCAGGGTTCTCAGGATCCACAGGCCGACTTCATACCACTGAGCTTGCCACCCCATAAATACATACATATATAAAATTACGCTATATCCCATCAAATAAGGTAGCATGAGTCATAAAATATTTACTTATCAGACTCCATAAATAATCAGTCGTCGTTAAACATTCTCAACATTCTCAACACTTTACCCTCGCTTCAACCAGATTCATGGATCCCTCCATATACGCTCATTTTCTCATCACACTTGTAATCATTCGTAAAATACAACAAACCTTCAATTACATTCATCCAATCACTCCTATTCACTTTTCATTAATCTTTCTTTGGTGCACGTTACATATGCGCAAAACATCTCAAATTACTCCTTATGTTTCTAATCCTTCTAGTTATTTTATTTCTGTTTCATAATCATTTCTTATTTAAAAATAAATGTCTAAAATTTACTTAGTAATGGGTAGAAGGCGTGATGATATATTTATTTTATCTTATTTACTATTAATATTCAGGAGGTAATCATTTCTTCTTCTAATTATTTTGTATATTTCTATAATAATAACAATAAATTAATAATATTCAGTTTCAATTAAAATCAGTAAACGCCATATGAATGATTTATGTCTCATTTATGATTTATAACTGAAACTTTCTGCTTTCTATGATAATGTAATTATTATGCATAAATTAAATTAATTAAATTTTCTGTGCATTCTGTGACAAAATAATGCGAAAGAATTCATTTATGTAGAAATATGTCGACAGAGAATAGAAAGTAAGAAAGTCTGTTATAAATAACGCTGTATGACGTGTTCAGTCGGTAAAGCAGTTTGTTGTGTAACGTTGTGCATGGCCATCAAAGTAATGAGAGGCAGGCGAGTTCTGTACGCGGAGTATTGTTTGCGGGGTGCTTAAACATTAATGTCCACCTTTTAAGTCTACGTCCCCTCGCATAGCGAGTCGAGAGGGAGGCATGTGTAGAGAATGTTGAGTAAGTTATGCAGAGAAGGACTCAATATGAAAGGACTTAACTCATATCACCACTAAACTAAATGCTTTTATGAATCGTATTGTAATAATTCTATACTGAAGTAAATAAGTAATAGTACTATTCGATAACTGATTTTATTAAGAGAAAAATTGTTATTTTTATAACAAGTGCCGAAAAAGACTTGTTACATATTACGAACAACATTTCTTCTACAATTGATAATATAGAATATTACTCAAATATTATCATAATTTATAAAATTGTAATGATATTACACGAAAACAATGTTGTACGGCGTTGTTATGGTTTGCTTGTTGATTGCTTAATTGTTCTACGTTATTTAGAAATATTTCACTCATTTCAAGATGATCCTTCCTATTATGTAACTGAACCATTATCTGTTACACATTGATAAGTTAATGACAACTATTATTCATGATTACTCTACAGATGAACATCACTTCGACTTTCTGTGGCTAAAATAATTTATTCTGTTTTTTATACTTTATTTTTATTTTGATCTCGTATGAAACTGCCAACATAAAAAATATTACTTTTTAACCACACTTTTTACGAAATTGTCATTGAGCTGTCATTACATTCATTTTTATAATAACAGTTACGTATACAAGTAAGAAAAATGTGTGAAAATAATATTGAAATGCCAGGGTAAATTATTTTTTTCAGAGTATACTAAAATTATAATAATCTATTCAAAAAATTATTAAAAATTAAAGTTGTCATTAATTTATCGATCATTAATAATTAATTATCCAGTTACTGAATAGGAGGGAATTTCTTCAAAGTCGTCTAAATTTGAATACTATAATGAGTGATTCTACTTTATCATGTGTATCTCCAGAAATAATTGCTGCCTCAGGTCAAGCTATGTTAGATCTAAATATTCTTGGAAGTGACAATAAACCTGTTGATGGTACTTCTAAAACCTCCGAAATTGTTGGCAATAATAGTTCTGTTGATAATATGAATAGGTACGGAAGAAATCAAAGTTTCTTTAGACAGTATAAAAGTTTCCACTTCACATTATGTCGATATAAGCAACTGTAAAAACTGAATTATTAATATACACCAAACAATAAATATTATGTATTTTACTTACTCTCTAAAATAATTTTTCTTTTTCTTAATTATCATATTAAATAATGATACACCTGAAAGTACTTCTCTGCTCATTGTGATGTATACAGATTAGGAATACTGATGATATTATTTGCAATTTTTATAAAAAACTCAACGGATTAAAATACTTCGCAAACGTGATATTTTACTTGACGAAGCGGTTGGTTGAAATACGAGGCCGCAGGCCGAGTATTTTAATCTGCTGACTCAAATAAAAACACTCTCCTGACGTATTATATATACTATTATTTTTTCTAAAACCGTTTAATTTAATCAATTTATAATCATAAAATAATTCAAAATAGTAAATAAAAAACACTTGGTTGTTTCAAAGAAAAATTTATATTTAATACTTGATGCGCATTTCGGTTTTTACACCATCGTCAGAAGTGACGAAAAGTTCAACATCGATCTCTTTATATACATATACATGGGGTACCTGCAAGTACCTACAAACACTTTAGAGATGGAAACAGTTTACAACATTTGTGAACAGGTCATTAAGAAATATTGAGGGACTGCCATTAAAGAGATCGATGTTGAACTTTTCGTCACTTCTGACGATGGTGTAAAAACCGAAATGCGCATCAAGTATTAAATATAAATTTTTCTTTGAAACAACCAAGTGTTTTTTATTTACTATTTTTTTTTTTATCAAACATGTTTCAACAAGTGCCAACAGCTTACTCAATTAATTATAATTCAAAATGTTTAAATTTTTTGATATGAATTGTATTGACAGCAGACTTCGTATCCAAGGTTAAAACAAAAATAACAGTCAGGTAAAATCTTTACCAGACTGTTATTTTTGTAGTAGTCTGATGCTGGGTTGCAAGAAAAAAATAAAGAGCTCTTTAGTTAAAGAATTGTTTATCTAGCAACAGTATCAACAGCGATTTTCTGAAACTTATTGAACCGTTAGTTGCTAATGAACCGATAAAACTTTCATGCAATCTAGCATTAGATACGTATTTTACTTCACTGTTCTTGTAAAAATCTACTTTCCATACTAAAATTGGTCAGAAAGGTAGGCAGTTTCTTGCCGGTTTCAGAAAAAAACACTTTCCTGACGTATTATGTTTACTATTTTTTCTGAAACCGTTTAATTTAATCAATATTTAATCATAAATAATTCAAAATGTTTAATTTTTTTATATGAATTGTACTGACAGCAGACTACGTATCCAAGGTTACAACAAAAATAACAGTCAGGCAAAATCTGTACCACACTGTTTTGTACTTTACCAGACTGTTATTTTTGTTGTAGCATTGAATACGTACTTCACATGAATGTTTTTGTAAAAACCTACTTTCCATACTAAAATTGGTCAGGACAGTCGGTATTTTCTTGCCGGTTTCAGAAAAAATCATTTACATTATACAATATTAGATACCAACATGATAAGTTATTATTTGTAGGAAGTGTTTCTTTTATTTAATTATTGACATAATTAATAAACAATAAAAATTGACTATCTAATCACTGGTACTAAAAATGTACATTTCAAATAACGAACAAATATTTTTTGCGAATTAAAAAAATCTTTTTGTTCTATAATCAGTACTTATATCAAATTATATAACTCATTAAAGTTTTGTGCATAGACATATAATTTCAAATTGATTAAACCGAGATTCAATATTGGTAATATTAAAATTTTTATCTAATTGAATAACAATGCTTGATTGGTTTTTAACAACGACGTTATGACCACTGATTTCTGTCATGGCTATAATCAGTGTCGTCATTTCTAGTTGAAAATTAATAAAACCTAATTATTCACTTATACAAATTTGAATATCCTTTTTATCTAGTTTATACTAATAAGTAATAAATAAAGAAAAGTTAAATGATAAATCGTTATTAGGAAAAGCTAAACAAATTGGAAATAGATAAACAAACTAGAAGACATTCATATGTGTCCAAAAATACCAGTCTAGTAGTGATGATATCATATTCAATAAAGGATCTCAAAGATCCAAAGAAACTTTACATTTAATGTTAAGTTGTTTTAATAGGTAATAAAACAGGAAGTAATCATTAACCATAATATAATTACTGATCTTTCAAAACATAAGGTTAAATATCAGTTTTACAAAAAAAAAATCTATTTAGATTGAAAATATGAAATATCATACGATATCTTGCAATTTTTGAATCATTCTGATGATTTTTTTGAACAATGTATAAATGGTTTTATTTAAATTTAAAATATTTTAAACAAAATAGAGCAGTATTCCAAGTTTGGTAAAAAAGCACAAATTTTACGATTTTTCCAAATTTTCAAACACATCTACTCTTACATTGAATACAATTTTTCTTTCCTATTTTCCATAAAAATTTAGATCGATACTAGGAGATAAACTAGAATTAATAAAATTGGGCAAATAAACGAACAATTTAACACTTGAACTAAATTACAATACTTTCCTGAATGTTATACTCGTGGGAAGTAAAATGCGATTACACTTATATAAACAATTCTCAATTGAACAAGAACCTTGAATCCACCCCTTATGCATCACTTTGCAAACTGCGCTGTTGCGTATGAAAGGCAATGCGTATCGTTTCGTTCTGCAAACAGACACGGGTCCCGTCGCACGTCCTAGTCCTCGAACAGCCAGCCTGTACGCCAACGGTAAACAAAGGATGGTGGCATACAGTCCACCGAGACATGCAAACACACAGAGATAGTTGATGTCCTGGGATTCGACAGCGGAGTGCGAAGTTGAATGGTTAAGTAGCGGTCACGAATACCACCGAATGTTGTTTGTAAAAGGAGGATTATAAAGTTTAAGAATTTGCTAATTGATTGGATAATATTGAATCAAATGTAATAGGTACAGAAGAAATCAAAGTTTCTTTAGGCAGTATAAAAATTAAATATAATATTAAATTTATGGGTTGGCTAGCTCAGTGGTATGAAGTCGGCCTGTGGATCCTGAGAACCCTGGTTCGATTCCCACAGGCGACAAACAATTTTCATAATTTCAAAAACTACCCCTGTGACTCCTCCACCACTAGCATCTTTGGGGTCCGTGATTTGACGACTGGTAACCGTACTTCACGCACAAAATATATCACTTACCGAGATCTGCTTCGGCAGAGTGCCACACACAGTATGGGTAGAAGGCGTGATGATACATATATATTTTTATTTTTTTATAAATGTAATTCATCATAAAAAGAACAATCGTTATTACTTGTTATCATAAGTGATAGTAATTAGTAGCAGTTTATTTAAAAATGTTTATATTTATTTATTTAATTAAACGACAATTCTACAATATTCGGTTACATGCGTAATATTACATAACCCTTTGTTATGCTAATCTCTTACTTAAAATAAATAAATAGTATACTTAACCTGTTATACAAAATATTTTGTATTCAGAGATAAAATGGATTTTTGGCTAAAGGCCAGTTCTACGAACTATGGTTACAGTTCTATTAGTAACTAATAACTCAACAGCTAGTTCGCAGTCTCCAAAATCATTTAGAACGTCGTTTTCACAAACTGATACGTTTCGAACTTAATACAATTCACATCTTTGGCACAGATATATATTAAGCGTTCTTATGTCTATCAAGATAATTATGATTTATTTATTTCTATTCAAGTGTATTTTTAACATACTGTTAGCTTGACAAAATGTTTCACAATCTTAGGTACTTAACTTTGACCATCTAAAGTAGACGAATGTTATGGAACAGCCCCATAACATTTTATTTTAATTAAGTTAATTTAGAATAATCAAGTAACAATAATTTCCTTTAGTTCATAAGTATTTTATTTTGCATCACTGTTAAAAATATTCTAGTTATTTCTTGTATTCTACTCGTTTAAGTATGCCCATAAGTTGCTAGTGACACTTTTGTAAAGATACTTGACACTTTTCTACTTTTGTAAAGTTATATTTTCTCTTTGTTTGCAATTTCTAAGACGACTACCCGTCATATAGCCTTTCCTAAATTTTTATGATTGTTTGAACCTTTTTATCGACATCCCTTGTTCTAGGAAATCCTTGAGTTTTAACTTAAAATTATTACACTTGTGACTTCAACTAGTTCGTTCCCTTTCCTAATTTTCCAATCATCAAAGTCTACATCCTATTGGTCATCTTTAACATCCCCTCCTTTTTAAGGGTTGGTCAATAGTTCACTTGCTAGCTTAAAAAATCACGAAGACATTATTATTACACAAAACTCTACATCATTATCATAATATATTATCGACATTTCAGTACATTCGATATCAAACTCTCTAAATCTCGACATCGCGAACTCTAATATATATATATATATATATATATATATATATATATATATATATATATATATATATATATATATATATATATATATATATATATATATAATTTCTGCAATTTTCTCTTTCAAAATAGCCCGTTTGTAAATACTTTTTTTTCTAAAATTTATAAATATAACAGGCAGTTATCGAGCATTTAATCCGACGGTGGAAAACAAATTAGACAAGTGAAATACATATAGGATTTGTATTTAGATTTCTCAACCAGGTTTTTTTTGTTAGTTTTATACCCTTTTTCTACCTAGTGCATCCGCCGTGCAATGTGATGTGGCAGTGGTGTGGTAGCGTTGTTGGAGTTGAAGTTACGCGCCCGTACGAATTATTGAGGTGAAGTTCGTGCGGAATTCAAGTCAGAGATAAATTCAAATTACGGCGTTGGTGGTGGAACGAGAGCAAGATCCCTCAGCAGGGACACCACGCAGGTAGACATCCAGTCGGACGCAGTCTCGGACGGTAAAATGCTCCTACTTTACACTAGTGATACACGAGCTGCCTCGTATTTATATTTTAAGCGTTCAGGTGTTAGCTCCTGTGTTTTTATCGGCGGGATCTCGGGATTTCTTAACAAAAATTGGAACAATAGTGATATTAGGTTTCATTTTTGTAAATCTCGTGAAAATATATTGAAATTGAAAAAATTAGAACATACAAATTTAAATGGATGTATTATACGAACAGGCCAAAATTAAATATAAAAAAAAAAAATGAAAAATATAAATAAATACATATATCATCACGCCTTTTAGCCATTACTGGGTGTGGCATTCTGCTGAAGCAGATCTCAGTAAGTGCTATATTTATACGCGTGAAGTACGGTTACCAGCCGGCAAATCACGGCCCCCAAAGATGTTAGTGGTGGGAGAGCCACAGGTATAATTTTAAATTGGCGAAAATGTTTTGTCGGCTATGGGGATCGAACCAAGATTCTTAGGATCCACAGGCTAACTTGATACCACTGAGCCATTACCCCATTATTTATTTATGAATTATTTTATTTGAGTATTTATATTAAGATTGACGTATTTTGAATTTAATGAGTATTCTAGTAATTAACAAATAATCATACGTTAGGTGTAGAAATACATCATATCATCAAATAATGAGTAAAATGACGTGATGATAAGTGTACTTTATTGTTATTTAAAGTTGTAAATAAGTAGCTGTATTTCTTGTCTATATAATATAAAGCAAAAATTTTAATCTTTCACTTCAAGGAATTCATGAACGATACACTCTAGCTACAAACATTTATAAATACATATCAAGACATCCAATAACTGTAAAATAATAATTAACGACATTGTACTGAAAAACGCTTTTTATATCGTAATCGACTTTTTCTAATAATATGTTTATTTTGTTATCCTCATTTAGAATAAAATTTTTTTTTGTAAGTAGCAAATCGAAATAAATAAATAATATTATATAACACAGACAATAATACTAAATCAATTTGTCACGTTTGTAATATGTGCACGACAAATAAAAATATTAATTAGATAATCGAAAACAGAAACAAACGGATTTACAAACTGAGTCATTATAACCATATAATTTAAATTAAATTCTTTAAATTTACTTTGTGGTATTGTCAATTTCTGTGAGACATAGGAGTCTTGGGATCGATGCTGTGTTAGACACTATGACAGATAAATTCGGTTGACGCCTATTCGTTCAGGGGAGCCGTGGCTTAGTGGCAAGCTGAAGGTCCTCGGTTCGAGTCCGGGCGTCTCCCGAATTTTTCTGTCATAAACTTTAAATTTATCAAACTTCAAAGTCATTCATATGACTTAAATTCTTTAGTTTTATTCTGTTATACACTAGATCATGCTTTTCTACCCTATCTAAGTCTTCTATTTCTTTACACTGCTCTTCGAACTATTTTCTTCTAGCTTTATACCTGTTTCTTTTCTTAGCTTCGTATTTTGTCTACGATTTTGCCTTTTCCTTCTTCTCTCTTCCATATTTTCTATTATTTTTTTATTTATAAAAGGTTTCTTTGCTCTCATTCATTTCTTGTACTATATTTTCAAATAAAGTCGTTATGCCCACTTTAATTGTATTCCACTTTTCCTCTATATTTTCAGCTGATTGAGATGTTTTGACTTTCATAATATCTTCATCCATTATCTGTCTTATTTCCTCCTCATCCACCCATTTTAACTTCTCCAAATTACATTTGTAGCTGTCCATGTTCTCTTTTTTCTTTTTAACCTTTCACTCAGTTTCGCCATTGTAATTCGCCTACTTTGTTTATTATTTCCTTTATTACTTCTAGATTATTCAATGTTGACATGTTTTTACGAAAACGTTTTTGATTCATCCTTGAATTAATTTAATGAAGATTTTACACAGACTGGACAGCAGACTTACAGGTCTTTAATTTTTATGTTCTGTCTGTCTCCCTTCTAAAGAAAAATATTGATTAAGCTATTTTCCATTACTTTGGTATTATTTATGGAATAGGTGGCTCAGTTGTAACGAGTCGGCTTGTGGATTCGAAAACCCTGATTTGAATTCCACAGCAGACAAATAATTTTCACCACAATAAAAAAAAAACTACCCCTGTAGCTTTCATACCACTAACATCTTCGGAGGTTGTAATTTGACCGAGATCTGCTACGGCAGACTATCATACCCAATAATGGATAAAATGTATGGTGATACGTATTTTTTATTTTACTCCTCATTTTCGTCTAGTCTATTTATGCATTTTGAAATATATTTGCGAGGCAAATAGTCACTACTCTATTAAAAAAGCATATGTATTCTTTATTACTGAGCAGGATGATGGTATGAGGAAAAATGTGTTGGTTGCCGATAAAAAACATCGAATTAAAATAAAATTAAAGAATTTAAATTAAAAAATCGTTATAGGTATACAAG
The DNA here is from genome assembly GCA_911728475.2 of Pterostichus madidus. Lineage (NCBI taxonomy): Eukaryota > Metazoa > Arthropoda > Insecta > Coleoptera > Carabidae > Pterostichus > Pterostichus madidus. The sequence goes on along the minus strand of OU452301.1, from coordinate 21,553,675 downwards.
TAGGTACATTCCGTAAATTGAAATATGTTAGGCATTCATAAACTTGTTATAAAATTCAAGAATAATACAAAATGAAACATTTCATTCTTTACAACATTTATGTCAATTATTTTTATATAAAACAAATTAGGGTTTTCATCATGGAAAAAAAATAATTTGTCATGTTAAACGCCTATGGTTCATGTCTTTAATTTTTACTTGGAATACATTAAATATAAAGATAAACATTTATTTTACAAAAGATCCCAAGCAAACGTATATTTTTAAAGCTCAGATTTACAAAACCAAATAATGATAATAATATGATTAAATAATTTCATTTATTCATTTTTTATGTACACGAGAAAATCAAATCAAATAATATACACAGTTAGTTCAAATTACTTTTCTTTTGTTACAAACTGAAAGAGACTTAATTTGAAATATGAAATTTTTGAACGACATTGTAATAATGATGCACAGACAGAATAATATATGTTTAATGGTTAAAATATATTTTCACAAGTATTAGCACAAGACATCCTAATTTTGTCAATAAATTTGTATTATCTAGAGAAGAGTCATGTATCAGATGATAAGATAATTTCGCGAGGCAAATAAAATAAAATTGTGTTACTTATAGCATGACAATGACACATAACAAAATAGAGAGAAAAATTGGAGATTTGAACCCAGGGCAACCGTAGCTAAGTTGGTTTAAAGTATATGGCCAGAATGTATATGTCCCAGAGTTAAATCCTGGTCATTTCGCAATTTTTCTCTTAATAACTAAATTTTAAGATAAAATAATTTTTATCAAGTTGACAACACAATTACTTTTATTGTAGCCTACTAGCGGGATTTTTTCATATTATCGGCAATATGTTACTATGAAAATGTGCTTAATGGTGAATTTTCAAATGTTTTACCTTATGATTAATTGAAAGTAGGTCAAGGGAAATTATCATAAAAAATTCAAACATTTAAAATAGTACGAATATACGAGTATATTCGATTAGGTCCACAAAATACGTTTAACTTTACAGTGCCTGTTAACTTACAGTAAATCTTCTACACAGATACACGTACGAACGGAACAACGAACACGAGCACATAAACACGTATACGTAACGTTAAGTTAACATAAACGGCGAGTGATGTATACGAGACATAAGACAATGGCCCAGTAACACACATAAATAAAGTTCAAAAGACGTGACGCACAGTCGTGAACACTCTGCAGCTACTCCATACTAAATAGTAAGTCAATGTTTACTCTCTTAGTATTAGAATTATTTTATTTTTGCGTTATGCCCTCTTAGGGTGAGGTTCAGTAGAGAGACGTCTTTCCATCTAACCCTTACAAAGATATCACAAACATCCATACTCTGGGCGGGATTCGAACCCGCGATCTATGGCGTGCAATGTCAACGTACCGCTACATCAGCTGCTCGACTAAAAGTAGTTGCACTATACTCCATTTAATTTAAAATTGGAGTGGTGAGCGAAGCTCGGCATAACCGAATTACGTGGTTTAAATACGAGTATAAAAATAGCTTAATAATTAAATTAAAATATGTTTGTGCTTATTTCGACTAAGGCAATAGTATTAAAATAAAGTTAACATAAAGTAATCTATAATTAGTAAATAGTACGAGCATGGGCGTCCACAGACATTTTTCCAGGGGGGGCGAGTCGCAAAAAACTCTCAGATATACATAAATTTTTAAAATATTTTTTTACATAACATAAATACATACACATAACAAATGCTTAAAAACATATTTAAATTTGTGTAATAAATTACTAGTCTTCGTCGTCTGGGTTTGAATTGAAGAGGAAAGACAATTTTCGAATAACTCTACCTTAAATTGACACCATTTCTTCAATAAATTCCGATTTAGCAGTTTTAAAGTTTTTATTTTCTAATATTTTGTGTCTGTGTATACTTAAACTTAGATTACTCAATCGTTACGATAGGGAACATGTCACTGGCTGGCCATAAGAATATTGCTGGAAATTCAGTTTCAGTTTGAATGTATTATCTTCAAACTTATAATTTAATTTTTATTTTAATTATATATTATATATACATACACAGTGTGGTGGCCACGACTCTCGAACATAGGACTTTAACATGTAAAATCGTATTGTTTTAAATTTCCTGCTTCCTAATTATTTAAAAGAAAAAGCGTCAAATAAAAGTTTAAGGGCATGAATTAATTTTGCATGCTCTGTATCGGCACAAATTAGATTTAAAAATGAGTAAAATTGTCTCAAAACTATCGATAGTTACGAAATTGAAACAAAATTAAACAAATGTTTGACGTTAAATCTGTCAAAACTGTCAGCATAAATTATTTATTTATTATTTCATTTATTTTGACAAATAAAACGTCAAACATTTGTTTAATTTTGTTTCAATTTCATACCTATCGATAGTTTTGAGACAATGTTCGTCATTTTCAAATCTAACTTGTGTCGTTACAAAGTATGCAAAATTAAATTTTTTTATTGGTTCAGATGCAGAATTTGATGCCCTAAAACTTTTATTTCAAGCTTTGTGCTTAAAAAATTTAAGGAAGCAGGAAATTATAAAATTATAGTTTTACATTAAAGTCCTATGTTCGAGAGTCGTGGTCATCACCCTAGTTAAACCTCTCCTTGCCCCCCCCCCCTGCGGACGCCCATGAGTACGAGTATACAAACTCACAACTAAAACATTGGGTCAGTTTAAATCAGTCTCGCATTTGTATCAATTACAAGTTGTGAATTATTTGAATGAAGTATAATTAAAATCAAAGGAACGTGAAAGAATGAATATAAATAAACAGCAAAAATAATAATTAAATTATACGCTAAGGGAGAGGAGTGCATGCTTTTTGAGAAGTAAAATTGAACAATGAGGCGAAGCAAAGGAATGCATACACCAAGGAAAAAACAATTATCTCACGTGGTTTCTAAATGGTCGTAGAAAAAATATTGTGTGCACCTCGACCAAAAGTATCCTTGTTACATGGTTGTTGTTCTTAGCTACGCCTCGACCAACAATCTCCATCCACGAGCGGCAGTAGACTACTTTCTGCTTTAGGTCCATAAATAAGTATTTAAAGTGGCGGCTAAATCAGATACGTAAAAAAAATGTATAAACAGTTTTCTATATATCTTTCATTCTAAGCATAAAAAATGGTTGAAAGGAAGGTTGCTATCAAAAGATCATGCTAGCAATTGCTATACTTAGTAAATTTTGTTATAGAACAGGGCCAAATGTGTACTTTTCATAACTATGGCCGTATTTATTTGGGATTTTTAAAGTAACCCGGTATGTTACTTTTGTTTAATTGGCACGCTTTAAGTAACCCAGAACTGATCTTGAACTGTTTCTACTGCCCCAGCTATTTTAGCGAGTTGGCAGGTTGAACCCGTTTGCTATCCCTTTCTAATCAACTTGTGATCCTTGTTATCCGTGGCAGCATTCCGGTTTGTAATAGTATAGACAGGTTAGGATATATAAAACTATTATTTATGCAGGTGATAGAGCAAGAGCAATATGTGTTTCTTGCAAGTCACAGAGGATAAGATTATGACAGATAATTGCGACTCCGAAATAAATTATTTTGATACTGCTGACGACAAAATTATAAAAAAATGGACAGAGTCTGACGTTATTTGCTTTTTGATTACATTACGGCAGAGTGTCACTTCCAGTAATGGGTAAAATGTTTGATGATATATAGGCCGTATTAGTTTGGAAACTTTGGGTTCAACCCTGAACTGATCTAAAACTAACTCGTGTTACTTTCTCATAATTATCCATCTAGTGACAGTTGTAAAAATTAGAGATAACTTCAAAATATATGCACGTTCTACGTGAAATCTGCTTAAATACAAATAGCGATGCCACCAATTCAAAACGGATATTAAGGAACATAAATTGATTAGAAAGAGGTAGAAAACAGGTTCAACATACCAACCCACCAAAATAGCCGGGACATTAGGATCAGTTCAGGAACTGTTTTGGGTTAATTAAAAGGTTAAACAAAAGTAACCTACCAGGTTACTTTTAAAATGCCAAATAAATACGGACATAGTTTTTGTCGCGATATTTATTTATTATTATTTTTCCATGATGACGGAATTTAATAATAACACTTACATTTCTAGGACAATAATAATAGTAAGTTAGATATTTTAATAATTAATTTATATTGATATTATAATTTTACATTAAATTAAAAACAAGTTTTAATTCTTGTAGAAATTGAATACCACTGTACTATTTGAAAATGAACAATTTAGTATAACAACATTCTCATTTTTCAGTAAATTAGTTTCTTCTCTTCTAAATAATACAGTACTTTCCTGTGGAATTTATTAAGACGTTGAAAGTGATATTACCTAAGATACTAACGGCTCTTCTTTTGACATAGAGTCAGTATTGTTGAAATTGTTAGTATTTTTGTCATACAATATTTTATTGGCAACATCTAATTTGTTTTCAACAATCTGTGCTACATAGCTTCCAGCTACTGTAGCATATTTCCAGTCAGCCTATTATTTTAAATTCAAAATATCTGCTACAGTATTACTCGTAGCTAGTAACATTGCAGAAGAACGCCTAAAGCAGTGTACTGTGTATGGATTTGCTTCCGCTTAATTTTAAAATAACATCAGCCATCTGCATTTTACAGAACTCGTCTGTTCCACAGACCCCCGCAATACGAATTATCATAACCATCTGTAACAAATATAAAATTTAACTGAAAAATTGAAAACAACAATAAACTTTCATCGATCTAGAGATATATTTCGTCATCTGCTTCTTGAAAAACAATTAACTATATCTTCTCTCTTGAAACTGACAAGAAAGTGCCTACTGTTTTTTTTATAACCTTGTATAAGTAGTCTGTTGTCAATACAATTCATTTAAAACATTTAAACATCTTGAATTATTTATGATTAATTATTGATTAAATTAAACAGTTTCAGAAAAAAATAGTGTTCATATACACGTCAGAAAAGTGTTTTTACTTAATTAAAATATACACGTCAAAAAAGTGTTTTTACTTAATTAAAATATCACTTTTCTGCCTTATTATGAAATATTTATGATGTAGGTGGCACAGTGGTATTGAGTCGGCAATGGGTCCTGAGCACCCTGGTTCGATTCCCACAGCCGACAAACATTTTAACCCCTTTAACACTACTCCTATGGCTCCCCCTTCACTAGCATCTTTGAGGGCCGTGATTTGACGGCTGGTAATCGCACTTCACGCGCAAAAATATATCACTTACCGAAATCTGCTTCGGCGGAGTCCCATACCCAGTAATGGGTAGAAGGCGTGATGATATATTTATATTTATATATTTATTATATTTACTTTTTACTATTAAGGAAACCAATTAATTTTGCTAATTTTGAGATATCCACGTTGTCACTATAATTAATTGTTGTTTTTAACATTGAGTATTTGCACCTTAAACTGGCTGGCGAATTTAATTTCTCGAATCTTTCAAGCATGTAAATAAGCATTAACTTTTCTAAGATCATGTTCGTATTTTTCTTTGTGTGCTAAGTTTTAAGTCTCATTTGTAGTAAATTAATATCTTTTAGGTAATAATTTCGTTAATTCTTGCGGATACATTAATATCTATTTTTCTATACAATGCACAAATTTCACGATAAGAATGTAAACAGTATTATTTGTTTAAATATTTACTGTTTTAAACAAATAGCAACAAACACAGGTAACATACTATATTGAAACTAAATTGTATTATGTCGAATGCATTATCCATACTATTAGATAACTGTTCTTGCTTTAATAAATAACTTTGAAATTATCTGTTGCTGGAATTACTTAAAATTTCTTAATTTTAATGAATATATGATTCTGACTCTACATTATTAATTTTCTTATTCAAATTCTTATAAATCTCTAAATTCTAATGCTTGAATGTTTGACGATATTGTATTTTGCTGTAATTATTTATAGATTTAATAGTGAGGCAGGACGTGAGTACGAATTATTCGGTAGTGTATATCAAGTTATGAATAAACATTTGGAAGTTATTAAACCTAAAAATACAATAATAATATTTTATACATTTTCAAATAATTTAATTTTAAAATCATGTCATTGTAAACCAATTAGTTCACTTATTACAATTATCATAACTTTATTGACCATAGCAGTCATACATTTTCGTGTTCGATGGACATAAAAATTACAAAGACTTGTAAAATAAGTACTGTTTTTCTTTCTTAAAGCTTATACTGCAATATGTATGGTTAATTTTTAATGTTTTTAACGATAATCTGTATGTCGATAGACTGAAACGAATCCTGAATTCTTTTGCTGAGGTAGATATAATATTTCATCTAAATATTAATATTACTAACAACAAATACCAACTTACCACAATACAATGAAAAATATAAAAATTTAACTATCTAATAAAACAATGTAACAAAAGATGGCACAAGAATCATTTTAAAATTAAATATGGCGAATAATGAGTGAAAGGTGTTTTGTATATACTCAAATTTTAAAATAAGATTCAATTAATAAGATGCATAATTACTTATTCAGAAAATTAGGTAACGTTTCGGGTCAATATGTGAGCGTTTTACACTTTAAACAATAAATCATTAAAATTATTTTAGTTATCATTACGTCAGTAGGTACAATTTGTAACAAAGCGGGTACTGAGCGTCGCGAGCGTGAATTATTCTATTATGAATACAAAGATTCGCGGTTCTATTAATTAACTAAATAATAACTCACTATAAAACACAGATAACTTTATTTAACATGAATTACTATAATACGAGTTAATATTATAATAAAATAAAACTAGAAACATTTATAATTAACTAAACGATAATTAAATGCGCGCGAAGCGCGAAAACGAATTCGACGTCGGTCACATCTTGACCGGCCGACGGAGCAAACCTGGCTTGACTGATGCTACATCTCAAAACTAGACGCTAAGTTTTCAGCGGGGGTGAAGAGTGGTATTTTGGGGATGCAACACATGGCCGAAGACTGCAGATGACCACACACATTCGTTGCCACGATAAGATTCTTCTCGGAATCTTATCGCACAAAACAAGAAAGCAAACTAACAGAAGATCTGCAGTCAACTCAAAAACCACCTTGTTACACCATCCCCCGGTTAAAACATAATTATATCTCCAATGGGATATAATTATTTAAACCTGAAACAAACAAAAATACCACAAAACACAAAACAAAACAAATTAAAGTACATAAACGAAAACGAATACAGTAATACAAAAACAATAGAAAAAGTTTACAAAAAATCAAATAATACAAATTTATCAATACATAATCTAACAAAATCTGATGCTTAACTAAGTCTTAATTAACATGCACATAATTATAAATAGGTCACTGTGTCGCGGGAAGGTTCAGCAGGTATAACTTAGGGACTTCTGGCTGTTGAGTGTGTCATGTCCGCAAGGGGTCGTAGAAAAGGGACCTCGGGTCACTGACACTGCACCGAAGTTACACTTGCCGTTGCACTTGCACTTCACGGACACCACACGATTAACAAAATACTGTCATTTAGGATGAAGTGCGGGGGGGGAGGTTCTTCAGCAAGGGGCGGACGCTGGCTGGAAACCTTGAAGTGCTGATGGCTGCATCCACATCCTTGGCTGGCAGGCCTCTCGTTCCAAGATTTCCGAAATATCTTTTTAGGGTGCGGCAACTTATGAAATCGTTGTCGTAGGTCTTTGCGTCTCACTAATATGTTGCTGTTCTGCCAGATGTTTTTGACCATTCTAGGTACACGCCGAACCTGACCTTTTTTGCCTTCGATGGTGTCACGTTTCATAAAAGGTTCAACTGCGTATACCTCACTAAAAACATCTGTGCAGGGAATCGCTTTTAGATCACAAAGCAGTAAATCAGAAATTATCGTTATTTTTATATCATCGTTCTTAACCGGTTCATCAACCTCTTCAGCAACCTCTTCGGAGTTGTTCGCCTGTATCCTGGTGCCTTCGTCGTCGTCGGTGACTTCGTCCTCCCATTCTATGGTTATAACGCAGTCAGCGCTTACCTTCTGTGTAGGACGCGGGATGTCCACAACCACCCGTTTCTCGGCCCGTAGCAATAACTCAATTTCAGCCACGCTGATTGTTGCTACAGGTAGCACTTGAACCCCAGTTTGGACAACAGATCCGTAGCTCGGTTTCACATATGACCGACTACGATCCGTATTCTGCCCATGCAAAAACGGCGGGTTCAACGGTGCTTGCTGCACTTGCGGCGGTGGCTGGACATACGACGCCATCCACGTCTCTGGTAACGCTGTCTTCAGCTGGACGTCGGGACGAAATCGACACGGTGCACCTCCCAGAGGATACCGTATGAACTGTGACGCGTCTGAGATGGAATTGTCACACTCATAACCATATTGCGGGTACATGGTTACCTGCGGATGTGGCGGAACTCTAAGGTACTGACTCCATGGACCGAACGGTGGCGGAAGCCACGGTGGCACTTGTGTGTACGAATACATTTCGTTGCACTACACTTTATTTAAATTCCGGTTGAAGTTAAAATGAATCTAATTTACTTGCGTACAGCGAACATTACTTGAATTATAAATAATTCCGATATAAAACAAAATTTAAAATAAAATATATTGCGAAAATAAAATACTCACATAAAACAAATTTCACATTCACGATGCACAACAAACATAAATTCGAAGATAGCCAGTTAACAAAGTGATTCGCTCATGCAAAAAATACACTTGTATGGCGATCACTTTGCAGCAGTTAAATATTCACCGCGATTCTGTAGAATTTAAAAAGAACTTTTTCTGACTATCCTACCGGCTGCGCCAATGTAACAAAGCGGGTACTGAGCGTCGCGAGCGTGAATTATTCGATGTGAATAAAACTATTCGCGATTACTTTTAATTAAATAAGTAAGAACGCACCATTAAAACACAGATACTTTATTTAACATGAATTACTATACTACGAGTTAATATTATAATAAAATAAAACTAGAAACATTTATAATTAACTAAACGATAATTAAATGCGCGCGAAGCGCGAAAACGAATTCGACGTCGGTCACATCTTGACCGGCCGACGGAGCAAACCTGGCTTGACTGATGCTACATCTCAAAACTAGACGCTAAGTTTTCAGCGGGGGTGAAGAGTGGTATTTTGGGGATGCAACACATGGCCGAAGACTGCAGATGACCACACACATTCGTTGCCACGATAAGATTCTTCTCGGAATCTTATCGCACAAAACAAGAAAGCAAACTAACAGAAGATCTGCAGTCAAAAAACCACCTTGTTACAAATTTCAGAATTTGTAGTTCGTAAAAATCACAGTTGTTGATTGTCTTTTAGAAATGTTTATGAGAGATTCTTTTAATTTCATTTTAATAGCTGGATTAAATTATTTGCTTGCTAAATTAATGAAGTATAGAAAAAGAAATTCCGCATTTTTTGTTGGAATTTTCTTTCTTTAACAATCTGTGAAGTTTAGATTGCGAGTAAACTCATTTTAAACACGCTTTCGGATTTCATGTTCCTAAGTTTAAAATCAAGAATTTAAAATTATTATTAATTTTGCTGTACGATAAGAGATAAGAAATTTTGAAAAATTGGTAAGAATGTACGCACACGAGTGCAGTGTATCTTTTGTAACTAATAACAAGATTCAGGATATAAACTAGCTGAGCGCTCTGCCAAAGGAGAAAAAATGGAAAAAAGTTAACAGCAAAACATGAAGATCAAAGATGGCACGGAGGAATTTTCAATTTTCCATCGTTTTTAATTTGAATACAGCACCAAATTGAATTTACAGGGCGGGCGGTCGCTTCTTATTGTCTGTCATATGATGGAATTTTTTGTGTAAACTTCCCCTTCAAGCAAAATTATTTATTAGCTTGTATTGATTTTGTGTCTCATAAATGACTACTTTTTAAAAATATATTGACGTTGTGTCATACATATGAAAGACTCACAGAAATTAGAATATTTTATTATATGTTTAGCTTTATAAATTAGTTGCTTTATCAACAGTAATCAATACTTAACCAATATGTTGCTAAGAAAATTTTATAATGTTTATGGCCAGTCGTAATTCAGTGGATAAATAATTCATTTCACATGAGAGACTTCACGAGTTCAAATTTATTAAAAAAATTGCGACTATGTCCGAGTGGTTCGAATTTTAGTATAAGCTGTATACTTCTTCTACTGCAATTGCTATTGTACAGAGTAGTAAATAATGTAAATAATGAAACAAATATTACATATTGGTGACAGCGAACATACGAAACTAATTAGTTTTTTGCAATTTCCTTCTCCCCTATTTATTTTACAGACAAAACTGTTCTTTGTCCGATTAAGAAAAAGGTAAATTTGAACTTTTCTTTAACGACATATAAGAAAACAAATTCATTCTTCTATAAAAAGAATAAATACAAATTATATATATTGAAATTTACATGAATAACATTTAACAAATTAGAAAAAAAAATGCTTATAATATTCTTGAAAGAATACAATAAAGAACAGAAAGAAAACGCATTACGTTGGAACAAAATACACCATTATCAAGGGAATGAAACATAATTATTTCTTGACTAATTTGACAGTAGATTCTAAAATTTACTTTATCTTACAAATCACAGCTACTTAGTTTTTCTTTCTTCCAGACACATAAAAATCCGCCATTATTAAAAAAAGACCAACACCTGAAATACTTAAACACCAGTTCTGTTTCCCAAGGGATAATTCTTAAATCGTCTTAAAACGCGTAAAAGCAACATTTATTTTCTAGACGTCTTTAATCCCAGTGAGCTGTGAAACACACTGACGTTTAAATATCGACTTTATAAAAGCGGAATAAGGAAAGCTATACAGACAGAAATTGTGGTTAGAGATAGAATGATACAGTATAGTAGATGTAGGAAAGAGTTGAAAGAGAATATAAACCAATGGAAAAACTACACGATTATTCAATTCGACTGTTGAATAACTGATGGGTGGGAGAGTCCGTATTTCCAGAATGTGTTTGAATGTCTCTAGAGATTATTTGAGTTGTAACAGCAGAGAAGTGAATAGGGGAATGAAATATTTCAAATAGAAAACTTCATGTTATTAATTTTTCTAAACTATTAATTAATGCAGCATTTATAACAAATTATGTATATTAAATATTGTTATACCACATAGTATAAGCTATTAAACAATGTAAAAAACATAACAAAAACATAATAATTTATTAAAAAAGAATTTTCATAACTAAAGTAAACAAGCTTGAGGTTAATTTAAGTGGAAAACAAAGAAGACATTTTTTATTTGAATTAGTTTTCTTTAGAAAATGTAAATTTAAAATTTATAAAATTAAAAATAAAATAAATATATCATCACGCCTTTTACCCATTACTAGATGTGCCACTCCGCCGAAGCAGATCTCGGTAAGTGATATATTTCTGCGCGTGAAGTGCGGTTACCAGCCGTAAAATCACGACCCCAAAGATGTTAGTTGTGGGGGAACCACAGGGGTAATTTTAATGTGTTGAAAATGCCATTGAGCTACCTACTCCATAAAAAAAATATATTTTGTTTAATTCTTTCGTCCAATAACTAAATATTGTTAAAAGTCTTTAGTACGGGTCATAAGAAATCGGTTCGAATATCTAGGTACTGCATGTAATGTTTATTTTTTTAAATATATATTTTACGGTATGTATACGTATATTATCTTATAATACAAAAAGTAGCGGATTTACTGCTGCGGCAAGAGTTTGAATCTAGCCAAAGCAGTAAATATACTTATTGTCTTGTTTGATATATATTATTTATCTTTTTTTTTTAAGTTAATATAAATTTTTTGATTATTTTCAATATTTTTTATGTTAGTGATATTGTTGTAGGTTACTATATATACATATGTTGACGTTTATAATTTTATTCTGCTGATTATGAATATTTTTAGTCACTAAATATTAATTAAATTTACAATATATAATTAATAGGAAGTGATGAAGGAATGTTAACCCCCGCGAGAATAATGAAGTGGCATGAGGTAATAATTATATTTTTATAATGTCAAATTTGTTTACAAACTGCAATTGTGAACAACATTTTAATTTTATTGTCAATTGACAAAAATAATTATTATACATGTTGTTTAGAAAATGGGTGGAAAGCATCAGGTAGAACGATTCTTTGATTTAATCAGGGTCCACAATCCTAATGCAAAAAAATTGTACGAACCTTTGAAAAGCCACACTAGTTACTTAAAATAAATGTAAATTTGGCAACACTGACTTAAACAACTGGTATAACAGTTGTCAGGAAACTATGCAAATTAGTCTGAGAAACGACAAAATTTTACAAATTATTTTTTATTTTTATTTTGAACAAACTTTTTGGCACAAGATTGTCGTCTGTACTAAAATATAAAAAGTACTGCTAAAGAAGAATTATTGAGATAGGTGGCTCAGTGGTATCAGGTCGGACTGTAGATTAGTGAACCTGGGTTCGATTTCCGCATCCAACAAGCAATTTATAGTAAATTTCATCTAATTTTTCACTTATAACCTTGGTTACACAAACTAAGTAACAAAAATATGCTTTCCACATGATAGAAAATACAATGTTTCCATAGATTTGTCTTACTTGCGAATGATATAAATATAAACATAAGTTCCAGTCTACGAAGTATATTTTAGAATACAACACTACTGTGCAAGTTTGCGAACGAATACGAAAATCGATGTTCTATACTGCAATTTTGATTAAATTCCTGTTGTGCTGAATAACAAATAAAATAAAAACAGAATGTCAATTTTCTGCTTAATTTTATAATCTAATTCATTTTGTTAAATATATATATATATATATATATATATATATATATATATATATATATATATATATATATATATATATATATATATATATATATATATACGGTTGTTGTAGAGGATTTTGGGAAGTAACACACATTTATTTAATTTATAGATAGATTATATATTTATCTTAACGAACATAAAAAATATATAAACAAAAATGTCCTTTTAGAGTTAGAATCCACCATTCCTGCCAAATATACTAAAAATCCACGCGCTTCTACCCAGACGCTGACGCCCCAGTATCATATTATTATTTAAGTTATATTATTTCATTTCCCACATTGTAACATTAAACTACCTTAATACAGAACTTGTAAACTTTAACATTGAACAAATTAGTTAGTTAAGAATTGTCTCTTGTACTGATCACATCTAAATCTGAATAAAACTTTGTACTTCAAGATACCAAATAAAAATTTATTTTTATTTACGTTTCTAAACAAAGAAACATAACTGGCGCAGTTAATGGTAGGATTGTTTAAACGAAATATTAGTAATTTCTATTTGGACATGATCCCAGAATTTTACCTATTACTGGGTGTGGCACTCTGCCAAAGCAGATGCGTGAAGTGCGGTTACTGGCCGTCAAATCACGGCCCCCAAAGATGTTAGTGTTGGGGCAGCCACAGAGGTAATTTTTTTTAAATTGGTGGAACTTGTTTGTCGCCTGTGAGAATCGAACCAGGATTCTCAGGATGCACAGGCCGACTTGATACCACTGAGCTAGCCACCCCATATACATACATATATATATATATATATATATATATATATATATATATATATATATATATATATATATATATATATATATATATATTTATCAAACCAGCCACCCCCCGCGTACATTTCAATTTTTGACATAAAAGGTCTCTAAGTATTTTTATATATGTAGTCGCCATTTTATAACCGCCATTTTGAAATTCTGAAATTTTTATAACAGATTCGTAATTAGTGACCCAAAAACTCTTAAGCAATAAGTTTAAAATCAATTACCCATCTTTTTTGCGAATTTTTTTGGGACATTCGTGAATTTTTTTATGTCTTCTCCTGATACTTGGGCCATTTTTAGGCCGCCATTTTGGAATTTCAAAAAATACCACACGGCATCAAAAATAGATAGTCTAAGAAAAATTTTGAGCCATTTAGAGACCTTTTACGTCAAAAATTGAAATATACGCGGAGGGTGGCTGGTTTGATAAATATTGCCCCATATATATTAGACTGTGCCGAAAAAAAAATCGATATTTTTTTATTTCGCTCTTCTTCGAGTATATCATTCTCCGTTCAAATTCATTCAGATTCACAAAATTTTAAACAATTCGGATAACATTTAGAGGTGCATCAAGCCCAAAACTTATTTTTTGAAGTTTTTTCTCAATTTTTGTGAGGTTTCATAAAACTGTTCTGCAATAACGGGATGTTTGACGCTTGGGAGACATTATTACATTCAAACACAAAGTATTTAATGCATTTCAGTCGCCAAATCCACTTTCGGACAGATATTTTGACGAAAACAACCATTTTTTTTAAGGCCTAAAAACTGTAATTTCAACTTTCAACTTCAATAACTTCATATTTTTAGGTTAATTATGCGTCATATGCTCTTATAACGTAGGCTAGTATCACGTAGCATTAATTGATTTGAATATTTAAGAAAAAATCGCCCATCAGTTATGATAATCTACACTCGAGTGACCAAAAAAGCATAAAATACAACTTTTTAAAAAAAATTTATAACTTTTCGCCAAATCATCGTAGAAACTCGAGGGAACTTGAAGAAAAATGATTGAAATTAATTGCCTTATCTGATTGAATCCACGATTTCTTCGGCTCGGCCTACGAGTTGACAAAGTGGGACATTTTTTGACATCAGGAACATATTTTTCTTATCGGGGTGGAAGAGGGTGGAATCGATTTGGTATCACATTAACTAGCATAACATTAAAGGGCAAATTCTAATCTTTTCAGAACTCAAAGATTCATCCATTTTCGACTGAATGCAACCGAGTTATGGAACACGGAATTTTTGCCATTTTTGTTGCATTTTCAAGTAGTGCGTTTTTTCACTCGAGTGTAGATTATTATAACTGATGTGCGTTTTTTTCTGAAATTATCAAATCAATTAATGCTACGTGATACTAGACTACGTTAAAAGAGCATATGACGCATAATGAACCTAAAAATATGAAGTTATTGAAGTTGAGAGTTGAAATTACAGTTTTTAGGCCTGAAAAAAATGGTTGTTTTCGCCAACATATCTGTCCGAAAGTGGATTTGGCGACTGAAATGCATTGAATACTTTGTGTTTGAATGTAATAATGTCTCCCAAGCGTCAAACATCCCGTTATTGTAGAACAGTGTTATGAAACCTCACAAAAATTGAGAAAAAACTTCAAAAAACACGTTTTGGACTTGATGCACCTCTAAATATTAACCGAATTGTTTAAAATTATGGAAATCTGAATGAATTTGAACGGGGAATGATATACCCGAAGAAGAGCGAAATAAAAAAATATCGATTTTTTTTGGCACAGTCTAATATACATATATATATATATATATATATATATATATATATATATATATATATATATATATATATATATATATATATATATATATATATATATATATATATATATATATATATATATATATATATATATATATAGCATTAGGATTATATATTGTATATATATATACATATAATTCCGTTCTTGTATTTGTCTGCGACGTAGGAGTTAGGTATGACTCGTTTTGTGTATATCATTAATATTTTCAATATTTCACAAGAAAAAAATGTATTTCGTTGTTTATTGCAGTGTTATGGTTTAAAAAATGATTTTATCTTAAATAGCATAGATATTACTAATTAATTTGTATTCAAAACGTTCGGTTTGAGAATCTTATATACTAAACGGCTTAATTTCCTATGTATATATAATTTCGTCACAATCAGTCTGACAATTTTACAGCCTAAACGGTTTATCCGATTTATTTGCAACTTTTTTTATTTGATAGAGGTCAATCACGGGGAGTGCCTTTTGATAGTCTCAGATTTTTTGGGGCAAAGTCAACTAAGAGTGTGGAGGCTTTGAAATTTTTAAGAAGAACATCAAACGTCACTTTGACATTTCTCAGTAGACATGTCGCATTTTTAATTATAAATTATTTAAATATTAAATGTTTTAGAGTAGTTTTGAAATATTTTACGAACATTGGGGGACTGAGGGGACGTTTTTATTATAATTACAAATTTCAAATGTGTATATTTAAAAAGTAAATTTTTGACACTTCACTATGAAGTTGGTTTTAAAGCAAAACGTCAAATTGACAAGTTTTATAAAGTATAAAGAATATGGTGGCTTTGAAATTTTGAAGAAGAACATCTACTGTCATTTTGACATTTGTCAGTGGACATGTCGTATTTTTAATTATAAATTATTTAAATATTAAATGTTTTAGAGTAGTTTTGAAATATTTTACGCACATTGGGGGACTGAGGTGACGTTTCTATTATAATTACAAATTTCAAATATGTGTATTTAAAAAGAAAATTTTTGACAGTCCACTAAAACAAAACGTCAAATTGACAAGTTATATAAAGTATACAGGTAAACCAACCAAATTTGTCTGCAGTAATAATATACAGTAAAACCAAGCAAATTTTATCCACGGCAGAGTACAATTTAGAAAAACCAGATGACTCGAATTGGAATCATTTGAGCACTCTTAAATTTTCTATCGGTTATACGAAAGTTATTTTAAAGGGCATGTGGGCAAAATTATAATATTTTCAATCGGCAATTATTTTAGTGACATTGCAACAAAACCTATCGTGTTTGGTGTCATATTGAAGGACTTTAAAAGAACTTTCAGATGAAATATAAAGAGTTGAAATTTTACGATAGGTAGTTGTTTCAAACTTAATAAATTCTATAAAAATTGTGGAACTATCAAAAATTACATCCAACGGATTTTTAATAGATTAGCAAAATCTTTTCGGAAATAAAATACGTAAATATTTGATTGAAATTTTAAGACTGTCAATTATTTCAAACTTAAAGTATTCCAAATTATGCCATGTTTGGTATCATATGAAAGGGCTTTAGACGAACCTTTACATAAAATAATTAAAAAGTTAGTTTTTGAAAAAGCAATGAGCGTTCGCCGGAATTTGAACCCAGAACCTTTCACTCGCATCGTGACTGCTCTAACCAATTGAGCTACAAATACTCGGCGAATACTCATGCCTTCCGTGCAACGTTTAGTTGAAGAAATGCTAGAGCAGTCACCATGCGAGTGAAAGGTTCTGGGTTCAAATCCCGGCGAACGCTCATTGCTTTTTCAAAAATTATTTATAATATCTACATACAAACAATTGTGTCAATAAACAAATTCTTATAAAAAGTTAGTTTAGCAAACTGTTTTCGGAAATAACACACGTATTTGAAATTTTACGACCTTCAATTGTTTTAAACCTTAAGTATTTCGTATCATATCGTGTTTGATATCATATGAAAGGGATTTAGAAGAACTTTCAGACGAAATAAAAAATATATATATATTTCGACCTTCAATTGTTTTAAATTTAAAGTATTCGGAATCATGCTTTGTTTAATGTCATATAAAAAAGTTTTGAAAGAACTTGTAGATGGAATAAAGAAAAAAATTAAATATTACAACTGTTAATTGTTTCAAATTCAAAGTATTCCGAGTCATGCCGAGTTTGGTGTGATATGAAAGAGTTTTGAAAGAAAGTTCAAATGAAATTAAAAAAAATATATATTTTACAACCGTCAACTGTTTCAAATTTAAAGTATTTGTGTCGTATAAAAAGGCTTTAGAAGAAGATTTTAATGAAATAAAAAAGTTGAAATTTGACCTATCGCGTTTGTATCAAAAAGAAAGATTTTTTGAAGGGTTCACGACAAAATTTAATACTTTTAGATCCTCAATTGTTTTAGTGAAAATGCTTCCAAATTCTTCGTATTTAGTATCAAATGAAAGGTCTTTTGAAGAGCTCGCGTGCATAATTGGATTTTTCCTGTCATCAATCGTTTTAATGAAAGTTCTTCAAAATCTATTGTGTTTGGTATCTAGTAAAACGTCTTTTGAAGAGCTTGCTTTGGATGGAAAGATATGCAGAAATGTTTTAGATTTGTAATAATTGAATTTATATTGTGTCAACTGTCCTACAAAAGTGAATTCTACTTCAGGGTCCGCGGAACTAGCGTGAGGCCTGGCGAAGCCAGGGCGACCGCTAGTCTTATATACTAAACGGCTTAATTCCCTATGTATAGATTCATCACGATCAGTCTAACAATTTTACAGCCTAGACGGTTTATCCGATTTATTTGAAACTTTTTTTATTTGATAGGGATCATTCATGGGGAGTGCCTTTTGATAGTCTCAAATTTTTCGTGCACAAGATGTGCGAGAAAATTTGAAAAAACATGCATTTTCAACTAAGAGTGTGGAGGCTTTGAAATTTTTAAGAAGAACATCTACTGTAATTTTGACATTTGTCTGTGGACATGTCGCATATTTAATTATAAATTATTTAAATATTAAATGTTTTAGAGTAGTTTTGAAATATTTTAAGCATATTGGGCGACTGAGGGGACGTTTCTATTCTAATTAAACATTTTAAATATGTGTATTTAAAAAGAAAAATTTTTATAGTCCACTATGAAGTTGGTTTTAATTCAAAACGTCAAATTGACAAGTTTTATAAAATATACAGACAAAGAGTGTGGAGGCTTTGAAATTAAAAAAAAAAACAGCTACTCTAATTTTGACATTTGTATGTGGACATATCGCATTTTTAATTAACAATTATTGAAGTATTAAATTTTTTAGAGAACTTTTGATATATTTTACACATATTGGGGGAGTGAGGGAACGTTTTAATTATAATTACGCATTTTAAATATGTGTATTTAAAAAGACAATTTTTGACAGTCCACTAAAACAAAACGTCAAATTGACAAGTTATATAAAGTATACAGGTAAACCCAACCAAATTTGTCTCCAGTAATAATATACAGTAAAACCAAGCAAATTTTATCCACGGCAGAGTATAATTAAAAAAAACTAGGCAACTCGAATTGGAATCATTTGAGCACTCTTAAATTTTCTTTCGGTAATTGTTTAATTGAAAGGGCTACAAATCTTATATAAAATGAAAGTTCTTTTGAAAGGCACGCGTACAAAATTGAAATAACTTCGATCGACAATTGTTTTTGTGTAAGTACTTCAAAACCTATCGTGTTTGATAGCAAATGAAAGCTCTTTTGAAGGGCTCACGTGCAGAGTTGGATGTTTTTCGATCGGCTATTGTTTTAATGAAAGTGCTTTAAAACTTACCGTGTTTGGTATCAAATGAAATGTCTTTTGAAGGGCTCACGTGCAAATTTGGATTTTTTTGATCGGCAATTGTTTTAGTAAAAGTACTTCATAACCTATCGTGTTTGGTATCAAATTAAAATTTTTTTGAAGAGCTCGCATGAAAAATAGATATTTTTCTCGATCGGCATTTATTTTAGTGAAAATGTATCAAAACCAATCGTATTTGGTACGCATGGAATTTTTGATAGAATTATTTCAATTTCTGGACAAGTTAGCGAAATTTTGTAAATTGATTCGGGTATTAGATGATTGAGGGTACATGTTTTCAATTGATTTTATGTTTATATAAAATTTTTAAAACAAGACGTCTATTTGACAAATAGTTTTTGAAAGAATATAATGAAACAAAGCAAAATTTGTCTGCGGTAATAATACACAGTAATACAAAAAAAAAAAAATTGACAGCAGCATTCTACAATGTAAAAAAGGTAACTCGAATAAACGATGTCAGAAATAATATTCCAGCGATTTCCAACATTTTATTAAAAATTTTAGAAAAAAAAAATTGATAAAATATAAATGTGGTACGTCATTAGAAATAACATCCGAATGTTTTTTAAAAGTTTAGCAGAATGAATTCAGAAATAAAACACGTTTTTATTTGAAATTTTACGACTGTAAATTGTTTAAAACAGTATTATTAGTATTCCGAATCATACAGTGTTTGGTATCATATGAAAGGGCTTTGCAATAGCTTTCTGATGAAATTTACAAAAAAGTTGAAATTTTACAATAGGCAATTGTTTCTAACATAAATTATTCTGATCATACTGTGTTGGGTTTCATATGAAAGGACTTTAAAAGAACTTGCCGATGAAATAAAAAATGTTAAATTTTACGATTCTCAATTGTTACAAATATAAAGTATTCGGAATCATATCGTGTTTGATATCATATGAAATAGCTTTAGAAGGACTTTCAGTAGAATTAAAAAATTGAAACTTTACGACCGTAAATTGTTTTAAATTTCAAGTATTCGGAATCATGCCTTGTTTAATATCATAAGAAAGACTTTTATATGAAATAAAAATAAAAAATAAATACGACTGTCAATTGTTTCAAACTTAAAGCATTCGGAATCATTCCGTGTTTGGTGTCACATGAAAGGACATTGAAAGAACTTTTAAATGAAAAAATAAATAAAAATCCGGCAGTCAATTGTATCAAATTTAAAGTATTCCGAATCATGGCGTGTTAGATCTTTTGAAGGGCTCGCGTGCCAAATAAATCTGTTTCGTTCCGCAATTGTTTTATTGAGAGAACATTAAAACCTATCGTAATGGAGCTTCTAAACCTATTGCGTTGGGTATTAATTAAAAGATCTTCAGATGAACAGACGTACAATTTTACTTCAGTATCCGCGGAGCCTAGCGTGAGGCCTGGCGAAGCCAGGGCGACCGCTAGTCTTATATACTAAACGGCTTAATTCCCTATGTATATATAATTTCATCACAATCAGTCTGACAATTTTACAGCCTAGACGGTTTATTCGATTTATTTACAACTTTTTTTATTTGATAGAGGTCAATCACGGGGAGTGCCTTTTGATAGTCTCAGATTTTACGTGCACATGATGTGCGAGAAAACTTGAAAAAACATGCGTTTTTGGGGCAAAATCAACTAAGAGTGTGGAGGCTTTGAAATTTTTAAGAAGAACATCAAACGTCATTATGACATTTCTCAGTGGACGACTGAGGGGACGTTTTTATTATAATTACAAATTTCAAATATGTGTATTTAAAAAGAAAATTTTTTACAATCCACTATGAAGTTGGTTTTAAAGCAAAACGTCAAATTGACAAGTTTTATAAAGTATAAAGAATATGGTGGCTTTGAAATTTTGAAGAAGAACATCTACTGTCATTTTGACATTTGTCAGTGGACATGTCGTATTTTTAATTATAAATTATTTAAATATTACATGTTTTAGAGTAGTTTTGAAATATTTTACGCACATTGGGGGACTGAGGTGACGTTTCTATTATAATTACAAATTTCAAATATGTGTATTTAAAATTTTATCCACGGCAGAGTACAATTTAGAAAAACCAGATAACTCGAATTGGAATCATTTGATCACTCTTAAATTTTCTATCGGTAATACGGAAGTTATTTTAAAGGGCATGTGGGCAAAATTGTAATATTTTCAATCGTCAATTATTTCAGTGAAATTGCAACGAAACCTATCGTGTTTGGTGTCATATTAAAGGGCTTTAGAAGAACTTTCAGATAAATGAAAAAAGTTGAAATTTTACAATAAGCAATTGTTTCTAACATAAAGTATTTCGAATCATATTGTGTTAGGTGTCATATAAAAGGGCTTTAGAAGAACTTTCATATAAAATAAAAAAAAGTTGAAATTTTACGATTGTCAATAGTTTCAAACTTAAAGTATTCCGAATCGTACCGTATTTAGTGTCATATTGAAGGGCTTCAAAAGAACTTTCAGATGTAATATAAAAAGTTGAAATTTTACGATAGGTAATTGTTTCAAACTTAATAAATTCTATAAAAAAATGTGGAACTATCAAAAATTACATCCAACGGATTTTGAATAGATTAGCAAAATCTTTTCGGAAATAAAACACGTATTTGATTAAAATTTTACGACTGTCAATTATTTCAAACTTAAAGTATTCCGAATTATGCCATGTTTGGTATCATATGAAAGGGCTTTAGACGAACCTTTAGATAAAATAATTAAAAAGTTAGTTTTTGAAAAAGCAATGAGCGTTCGCCGGAATTTTAACCCAGAACCTTTCAATCGCATGGTGACTGCTCTAACCAATTGAGCTACAAACACTCGGCGAATACTCATGCCTTTCGTGCAACCTTTAGTTGAAGAAATGCTAGAGCATATGAAATAGAGTTAGAAGAACTTTCAGATGAAATAAAAAAGAGTAATTTTAGCAAAATATTTTCGGAAATAAAACACTTATTTGATTGAAATTTTACGACCGTCAATTGTTCTAAGCTTAAAGTATTCCGAATCAAATCGTGTTTGATATCATATGACAGGGCTTTAGAAGAACTTTCAGACGAAATAAAAAAATTAAGACTTTACGATTGTCAATTGTTTCAAATTTCAAATATTCGGATTAATGCCGTATTTAATGTCATATGAAAATTTGGAAGAAATTTTATATGAAATAAAAAAAAAATGAAGAATGTCAATTGTTTTAAACATAAAATATTTGGAACGATGCCATTTTTGGTATCAAATAAAAAATCTTTTAAAGGGATCGCGTGCAAAATTTTTTTTTTTTTCGATCCGCAATTGTTTTAGTGATATTGCTTTGAAACCTATCGTGTTTGATATCGAATGAAATCTCTTTTGAAGTGTTTTCGTGCAGCATTTAATTTAATTTTGATCGGCAATTGTTTCAGTGAAAGTACTTAACAATCTATCTTGTTTGGTTTCTAATGAAAGAACTTTTGAAGAGCTCACGTACAAACTTAAATATTTTACGATTGGCAATTGTTTTAGTGAAAGTACTTCTAATCTTATCGTGTTTGGTATTAAATGAAAGGTATTTTGAAGGACTTGCGTACAAACTTTATTACTTTTCGATCGTCAATTGTTTTAGTGAAAGTGCTTAAAAACATATCGTGTTTGGTATCAAATGGAAGGTTTTTTGAAGGGCTAGCGTAATATTTTTTAAGACAAAACGTCAACTTGACAAATAACTTTTAAAAGTATGTAATAAAACAAAGCAAAATGTGTGTGCGGTAATAATATACATTAAAAAAAAAAAGAAAATTGACAGCAGCATTCTACAATGCAAAAAAGTGTATTTCAGCGATTTCCAACAGTTTTTCAAAAAAGTTTAGAGAAAAAATTCAATTGATTTCATGTACATATAAAATATAAATGTAGAACATTATAAAAAATGACGTCCAAAAGATTTTTAATAGTTTAGCAAAACGTACAATTGTTTTCGTGAAAGTGTTTAAAACCTATCGCGTTTGTATCAAAAAGAAAGATTTTTTGAAGGGTTCGCGTACAAAATTTAATACTTATAGATCTTCAATTATTTTAGTGAAAATGCATCAAAATTCTTCGTGATTAGTATCAAATGAAAGGTCTTTTGAAGAGCTCGCGTGTATAATTGGATTTTTTTCAATCGTCAGTTGTTTCAGTGAAAGATCTTCGAAACCTATTGTGTTTAGCATCAATTAAAAGGTCTCTGGATGGAATGAGACGCAGAAATGATTTAGATTTATAATAATTGCATTTATATTGTGCCAACTGTCTTACAAAAGTGAATTCTACTTCAGGGTCCGCGGAGCTAGCGTGAGGCCTGGCGAAGCCAGGGCGACCGCTAGTCTTATATACTAAACGGCATAAATCCCTATATATATATAGATTCATCACGTTCATTCTAACAATTTTACAGCCTAGACGGTTTATCCGATTTATTTACAACTTTTTTTATTTGATAGGGATCCATCACGGGGAGTGCCTTTTGATAGTCTCAGATTTTTCGTGCACATGATGTGCGAGAAAACTTGAAAAAACATGCGTTTTTGGGGCAAAATCAACTAAGAGTGTGGAGGCTTTGAAATTTTTAAGAAGAACATCAAACGTCACTTTGACATTTGTCAGTGGACATGTCGCATTTTTAATTATAAATTATTTAAATATTAAATGGTTTAGAGTAGTTTTGAAATATTTTACGCACATTAGGGGACTGAGGGGACCTTTTTATTATAATTATACATTTCAAATGTGTATATTTAAAAAGTAAATTTTTGACACTTCACTATGAAGTTGGTTTTAAAGCAAAACGTCAAATTGACAAGTTTTATAAAGTATAAAGAATATGGTGGCTTTGAAATTTTGAAGAAGAACATCTACTGTCATTTTGACATTTGTCAGTGGACATGTCGTATTTTTAATTATAAATTATTTAAATATTAAATGTTTTAGAGTAGCTTTGAAATATTTTACGCACATTGGGGAACTGAGGTGACGTTTCTATTATAATTACAAATTTCAAATATGTGTATTTAAAATTTTATCCACGGCAGAGTACAATTTAGAAAAACCAGATAACTCGAATTGGAATCATTTGATCACTCTTAAATTTTCTTTCGGTAATACGAAAGTTATTTTAAAGGGCATGTGGGCAATATTATAATATTTTCAATCGTCAATTATTTCAGTGAAATTGCAACAAAACCTATCGTGTTTGGTGTCATATTAAAGGGCTTTAAAAGAACTTTCAGATAAATGAAAAAAGTTGAAATTTTACAATAAGCAATTGTTTCTAACATAAAGTATTTCGAATCATATTGTGTTAGGTGTCATATAAAAGGGCTTTAGAAGAACTTTCACATAAAATAAAAAAAAGTTGAAATTTTACGATTGTCAATAGTTTCAAACTTAAAGTATTCCGAATTATGCCATGTTTGGTATCATATGAAAGGGCTTTAGACGAACCTTTAGATAAATTAATTAAAAAGTTAGTTTTTGAAAAAGCAATGAGCGTTTGCCGGTTTTTGAACCCAGAACCTTTCACTCGCATGGTGACTGCTCTAACCAATTGAGCTACATACACTCGGCGAATACTCATGCCTTTCGTGCAACCTTTAGTTGAAGAAATGCTAGAGCATATGAAATAGAGTTAGAAGAACTTTCAGATGAAATAAAAAAGAGTTATTTTAGCAAAATATTTTCGGAAATAAAACTCTTATTTGATTGAAATTTTACGACCGTCAATTGTTCTAAGCTTAAAGTATTCCGAATCAAATCGTGTTTGATATCATGACAGGGCTTTAGAAGAACTTTCAGACGAAATAAAAAAATTAAGACTTTACGATTGTCAATTGTTTCAAATTTCAAATATTCGGATAAATACCGTATTTAATGTCATATGAAAATTTGGAAGAAATTTTATATGAAATAAAAAAAAAATGAAGAATGTCAATTGTTTTAAACATAAACTATTTTTTGGTATCAAATAAAAAGACTTTTAAAGGGATCGCTTGCAAATTTTTTTTTTCGTTTCGCAATTGTTTTTGTGATCTTGCTTTTAAACCTATCGTGTTTGATATCGAATGAAATGTCTTTTGAAGTATTTTTGTGCAGCATTTAATTTAATTTTGATCGGCAATTGTTTCAGTGAAAATGCTTAACAATCTATCGTGTTTGGTATCTAATGAAAAGTCTTTTGAAGAGATCGCGTACAAAATTAAATATTTTACGATTGGCAATTGTTTTAGTGAAAGTGGTTCTAAACTTATCGTGTTTGGCATTAAATGAAAGGTATTTTGAAGGACTTGCGTACAAAATTTATTACTTTTCGATCGTCAATTGTTTTAGTGAAAGTACTTAAAAACATATCGTGTTTGGTATCAAATGGAAGGTTTTTTGAAGGGCTAGCGTAAAATTTTTTAAGTCAAAACGTCAACTTGGCAAATAATTTTTAAAAGTATGCAATAAAACAAAACAAAATTTATGTGCGGTAATAATATACATTTAAAAAAAAAAGAAAATTGACAGCAGCATTCTACAATGCAAAAAGTATATTTCAGCGATTTCCAACAGTTTTTCAAAAAAGTTTAGAGAAAAATTTCAATTGATTTCATGTACATATAAAATATAAATGTAGAACATTATAAAAAATGACGTCCAAAAGATTTTTAATAGTTTAGCAAAATGTACAATTGTTTTCGTGAAAGTGTTTAAAACCTGTTGCGTTTGTATCAAAAACAAAGATTTTTTGAAGGGTTCGGGTACAAAATTTAATACTTATAGATCCTCAATTATTTTAGTGAAAATACATCAAAATTCTTCGTGATTAGTATCAAATGAAACGTCTTTTGAAGACATCACGTGCATAATTGGATTTTTTTCAATCGTCAGTTGTTTTAGTGAAAGATCTTCGAAACCTATTGTGTTTCGTATCAAATGAAAGGTCTTTGGATGGAATGATACGCAGAAATGTTTTAGATTTGTAATAATTGCATTTATATTGTGTCAACTGTCTTACAAAAGTGAGTTCTTCTTCAGGGTCCGCGGAGCTAGCGTGAGGCCTGGCGAAGCCAGGGCGACCGCTAGTCTCCTATTACTAAAAGCGTAAGAGGTATATTTGTGAGGATTCATCACGGTCAATTGCTCACCTCTACAGCCTAGACGGTTTGTCCGATTAATTTGAAACTTTTTTTATTTGATAGAGGTCAATCATAGGGGGTGCCTTTTGTTAGTTTCAGATTTTTCGTGCACATGATGTGCGAGAAAACTTGAAAAAACCTGCGTTTTTGGTGCAAAATCAACTAAGAGTGAGGTGGCTTTGAAATTTTTAAGAAGAAGATCTACTGTCACTTTGACGTTTGTCAGTGGACATGTCGCATTTTTAATTATAAATTACGTAAATATGAAATATCTGCGAGTAGTTTTGAAATATTTTACAGATATTGGGGAAATGAGGGGACGTTTTTATTATAATTACACATTTGAAATATGTATATTTAAAAAGTAAATTTTTAACAGTTCACTATGAAGTTGGTTTAAACGTCAAATTGACAAGTAATATGAAGTATACAGGTAAACCAAACCAAAATTATACTCGGTAAAAATATATAGTAAAACTAAGCAAATATTGTTCACGGCAATGTACATTAAATACAATTTTATTATTATTTATTTAAATTTATTATCAAAATTCGAAATTTATCGTATATGGTATAATACGAAAGTTTTGAAGGTCACGCATGTAGAAATGAGATTTTTTCAATCAGTAATTGTTTTAGTGAAAGTACTTCAAAACCTATCGTGTTTGGTATCAAACAAAAGGACATTTGAAAAGCTCGCATGCAGAATTCAATTTTTTTCGATGGGCAATGTTTTAGTTAAAGTACTTCAAAACATATCGTGTTTAGCATCAAATAAAAGATCTTTTGAAGGGCTCGCGTACAAAATTAAATATTATTCGATCGGCAATTGTTTTAATAAGAGTGCATCAAAACTTATCGTGTTTGGTATCAAATTAAAGGTCTTTTGAAGGGCTCGCGTGCTTAATTAAATATTATTCGATCGGCAATTGTTTTAGTAAAAATGCATCAAAACCTATCGTGTTTCGTATCAAATGAAAGGTCTATTGAAGGGCTTGCGTAGAAAATTAAATATTATTCGATCGGCAATTGTTTTAGTAAAAACGCATCAAAACCTATCGTGTTTGGTATCAAATGAAAGGTCCATTGAAGGGCTCGCATAGAAAATTAAATATTATCCGATCGGCAATTGTTTTAGTAAAAATGCATCAAAACCTATCGTGTTTGGTATCAAATGAAAGGTCTATTGAAGGGCTTGCGTAGAAAATTAAATATTATTCGATCGGCAATTGTTTTAGTAAAAATGCATCAAAACCTAATAATTTGATTTATATAGTGTCAATTGTCTTACAGAAGTGAATCCTATTTCAGTGTCCGCGGAGCATAGCGTGAAGGCCTGGCAAAGCCAGGCCGATCGCTAGTCCAACTACTATTAGAGTAAGAGGTAAGTATATTTGTTTGGATTCATCACGTCAATTGCTCACCTCTACAGCCTAGACGGTTTGTCCGATTAATTTGAAACTTTTTTTATTTGATAGAGGTCAATCATGAGGGGTGCCTTTTGTTAGTATTAGATTTTTTGTCCACATGATGTGCGAGAAAACTTGAAAAAACACACATTTTTAACTAAGATTGTGGTGGCTTTGCATTTTGTAAGAAGAACATCTACGGACGATTTGACCGTAAGCAGAAAAATTCATTGACGTTACGCATGAAACTTTTTAACACAATTATATTAATTTCGAGACAAGTTAGAGCAATTTTGTAAATATATTAAGATATTCTAGGATTGAGGATATATGTTTTGAACTGTTTTCAATTGATTTCATGTTTATATAAAAGTTTTTTAACACAAAACTTCAATTTGACAAATCTATAATTTAGAAACAATATTACCTCTCACATACAAGATCCAGGTTTTGAAATTCATAGATTTGAGAATTGACATTTGTCAGTGGACATGTCGCATTTTTAATTATAAATTACGTAAATATGAAATATCTGTGAGTAGTTTTGAAATATTTTACACATATTGGGGAAATGAGGGGACGTTTTTATTATAATTACACATATCAAATATGTGTATTTAAAAAGCAAATTTTTTACAGTTCACTCTGAAGTTGGTTTAAACGTCAAATTGACAAGTTATATAAAGTATACAGGTAAACCAAACCAAAATTGTCCTCTGTAAAAGTATATAGTAAAACTACGCAAATATTGTTCACGGCAATGTACATTAAATACAATTTTATTATTATTTATTTAAATTTATTATCAAAATTCTAAATTTATCGTACATGGTATAATACCAAAGTTTTGAAGGTCACGCTTGTAGAAATGAGATTTTTTCAATCAGTAATTATTTTAGTTAAAGTGTTTCAAAACCTATCGTGTTTGGTATCAAATGAAAGGTCTATTGAAGCGCTCGCGTAGAAAATTAAATATTATTCGATCGTCAATTGTTTTAGTAAGAGTGCATCAAAACATATCGTGTTTGGTATCAAATGAAAGCTCTATTGAAGGGCTCGCGTACAAAATTGAATATTATTCGATCGGCAATTGTTCTAGTAAAAATGCATCAAAACCTATCGTGTTTGGTATCAAATGAAAGGTCTATTGAAGGGCTCGCGTAGAAAATTAAATATTATTCGATCGGCAATTGTTTTAGTAAAAATGCATCAAAACATATCGTGTTTGGTATCAAATGAAAGGTCTATAGAAGGGCTCGCGTACAAAATTGAATATTATTCGATCGGCAATTGTTCTAGTAAAAATGCATCAAAACCTATTGTGTCTGGTAGCAAATGAAAGGTCTATTGAAGGGCTCGCGTAGAAAATTAAATATTATTCGATCGGCAATTGTTTTAGTAAAAATGCATCAAAACCTATCGTGTTTGGTATCAAATGAAAGGCCTTTTGAAGGGCTCGCATGCAAAATTAAATATTATTCGATCGGCAATTGTTTTAGTAAGAGTGCATCAAACCTTTTCGTGTTTGGTATCAAATGAAAGGTCTTTTGAAGAGCTCGCGTACAAAATTAAATATTATCCGATCGGCAATTGTTTTAGAAAGAGTGAATCAAAACCTATCATGTTTGGTATCAAATGAAAGTTCTTTTAAAGGGCTCGCGTACAAAATTAAATATTATTCGATCGGCAATTGTTTTAGTAACAATGTATCAAAACCTATCGTGTTTGGTATCAAATGAAAGGTTTATTGAAGGGCTCGCGTAGAAAATTAAATATTATTCGATCGGCAATTGTTTTAGTAAAAATGCGTCAAAACATATCGTGTTTGGTATCAAATGAAAGGTCTATAGGAGGGCTCGCGTACAAAATTGAATATTATTCGATCGGAAATTGTTCTAGTAAAAATGCATCAAAACCTATCATGTCTGGTATCAAATGAAAGGTCTATTGAAGGGCTCGCGTAGAAAATTAAATATTATTCGATCGGCAATTGTTTTAGTAAAAATGCATCAAAACCTATCGTGTTTCGTATCAAATGAAAGGTCTATAAAAGGGCTCGCGTAGAATATGAAATATTATTCGATCGGCAATTGTTTTAGCAAAAATGTATCAAAAACTATCGTGTTTGGTATCAAATGAAAGGTCTATTGAAGGGCTAGCGTAGAAAGTTAAATATTATTCGATCGACAATTGTTTTAGTAAAAATGTATCAAAACCTATCGTGTTTGGTATCAAATGAAAGGTCTATTGAAGAGTTCGTGTGCTGAATGGGCCTTTTTTTATTGTCAATTTTGTAGTGCCAGAGCTTCGTAACTTATCGTGCTTGGATCAATTAAATGTATTTCAAAGGACAGACATGCAAAATTGAAAACTTTTACTTCGGAAATAATTTGATTTATATAGTGTCAATTGTTTTACAAAAGTGAATTCTACTTCAGTGTCCGCGGAGCTTAGCGTGAAGGCCTGGCGAAGCCAGGCTGACCGCTAGTCCTATACCTAAAAGCGTAAGAGGTATATATGTTTGTTTGGATTCATCACGGTCAATTGCTCATCTCTACAGCCTAGAAGGTTTGTCCGATTAATTTGAAACTTTTTTTATTTGATAGAGGTCAATCATGGGGGGTGCGTTTTGTTAGTCTTAGATTTTTCCTACACATGATGTGCGAGAAAACTTGAAAAAACCTGCGTTTTTGGGGCAAAATCAACTAAGAGTGTGGAGGCTTTGAAATTTTTAAGAAGAAGATCAAACGTCACTTTGACGTTTGTCAGTGGACATGTCGCATTTTTAATTATAAATTACGTAAATATGAAAAATCTGTGAGTAGTTTTGAAATATTTTACACATATTGGGGAAATGAGGGGACGTTTTTATTATAATTACAAATTTCAAATATGTATATTTAAAAAGTAAATTTTTGACAGTTCACTGTGAAGTTGGTTTAAACGTCAAATTGACAAGTTATATAAAGAATACAGGTAAACCAAACCAAATTTGTCCTCGGTAAAAATATATAGTTAAACTAAGCAAATATTGTTCATGGCAATCTACATTAAATACAATTTTATTATTATTTATTTAAATTTATTACAAAAATTTATCGTATATGGTATAATACCAAAGTTTTGAAGGTCACGCATGTAGAAATGAGATTTTTTCAATCAGTAATAGTTTTAGTGAAAGTGCTTCAAAACCTGTCGTGTTTGGTATCAAATAAAAGGTCCTTTGAAGGGCTCGCATGCAGAATTCAATTTTTTTCGATGGGCAATTGTTTTAGTTAAAGTGCTTTAAACATATCGTGTTTAGCACCAAATGAAAGGTCTATTGAAGGGCTCGCGCAGAAAATTAAATATTATTCGATCGGCAATTGTTTTAGTAAAAATGCATCAAAACCTATCGTGTTTGGTATCAAATGAAAGGTCTATTGAAGGGCTCGCGTAGAAAATTAAATATTATTCGATCGGCAATTGTTTCAGTAAAAACGCTTCAAAACCTATCGTGTTTGGTATCAAATGAAAGGTCTATTGAAGGCCTTGCGTAGAAAATTAAATATTATTCGATCGGCAATTGTTTTAGTAAAAACGCATCAAAACCTATCGTGTTTGGTATCAAATGAAAGGTCTATTGAAGGGCTCGCGTAGAAAATTAAATATTATTCGATCGGCAATTGTTTTAGTAAAAATGCATCAAAACCTAATAATTTGATTTATATACTGTCAATTGTCTTACAGAAGTGAATCCTATTTCAGTGTCCGCGGAGCATAGCGTGAAGGCCTGGCAAAGCCAGGCCGATCACTAGTAAATGTTTGTTTGGATTCATCACGGTCAATTGCTCATCTCTACAGCCTAGACGGTTTGTCCGATTAATTTGAAACTTTTTTTATTTGATAGAGGTCAATCATGGGGGGTGCCTTTTGTTAGTCTTAGATTTTTCCTGCACATGATGTGCGAGAAAACTTGAAAAAACATGCGTTTTTGGGGCAAAATCAACTAAGAGTGTGGAGGCTTTGAAATTTTTAAGAAGAAGATCAAACGTCACTTTGACGTTTGTCAGTGGACATGTCGCGTTTTTAATTATAAATTACGTAAATATGAAATATCTATGAGTAGTTTTGAAATATTTTAACATATTGGGAAAATGAGGGGACGTTTTTATTATAATTACACATTTCAAATATGTATATTTAAAAAGTAAATTTTTGACAGTTCACTGTGAAGTTGGTTTAAACGTTAAATTGACAAGTTATATAAAGTATACAGGTAAACCAAAACAAAATTGTCCTCGGTAAAAATATATAGTAAAACTAAGCAAATATTGTTCACGGCAATGTACATTAAATACAATTTTATTATTATTTATTTAAATTTATTATCAAAATTCGAAATTTATCGTATATGGTATAATACGAAAGTTTAGGTCACGCATATAGAAATGAGATTTTTTCAATCAGTAATAGTTTTAGTGAAAGTGCTTCAAAACCTGTCGTGTTTGGTATCAAATAAAAGGTCCTTTGAAGGGCTCGCATACATAATTCAATTTTTTTCGATGGGCAATTGTTTTAGTTAAAGTGATTCAAAAGATATCGTGTTTAGCATCAAATGAAAGGTCTTTTGAAGGGCTCGCGTACAAAATTAAATATTATTCGATCGGCAATTGTTTTAGTAAGAGTACATCAAAACTTATAGTGTTTGGTATCAAATGAAAGGTCTTTTGAAGGGCTCGCGTATAAAATTAAATATTATTCGATCGGCAATTGTTTTAGTACGAGTGCATCAAAACCTATCGTGTTTGGTATCAACTGAAAGTTCTTTTAAAGGGCTCGCGTACAAAATTAAATATTATTCAATCGGCAATTGTTTTAGTAAGAGTGCTTCAAAACATATCGTGTTTGGTATCAAATGAAAGGTCTTTTGAAGGGCTCCCGTACAAAATTAAATATTATTCGATCGGCAATTGTTTTAGTAAAAATGCACCAAAACCTATCGTGTTTGGTATCAAATGAAAGGTCTATTTAAGGGCTCGCGTAGAAAATTAAATATTATTCGATCGGCAATTGTTTTAGTAAAAATGCATCAAAACCTATCGTGTTTGGTATCAAATGAAAGGTCTATTAAAGGGCTCGCGCAGAAAATTAAATATTATTCGATCGGCAATTGTTTTAGTAAAAATGCATCAAAACCTATCGTGTTTGGTATCAAATGAAAGGTCTATTGAAGGGCTCGCGTAGAAAATTAAATATTATTCGATCGGCAATTGTTTTAGTAAAAATGCATCAAAACCTATCGTGTTTGGTATCAAATGAAAGGTCTATTGAAGGGCTTGCGTAGAAAATTAAATATTATTCGATCGGCAATTATTTCAGTAAAAACGCATCAAAACCTATCGTGTTTGGTATCAAATGAAAGGTCTATAGAAGGGCTCGCGTAGAAAATTAAATATTATTCGATCGGCAATTGTTTTCGTAAAAATGCATCAAAACCTATTATGTTTGGTATCAAATGAAAGGTCGCTTAAAGAGTTCGTGTGCTGAATTGGACTTTTTTTTATTATCAATTTTGTAGTGCCAGAGCTTCGTAACCTATCGTGCTTGGTATCAATTAAATTTATTTTAAAGGACAGACATGCAAAATTGAGAACTTTTACTTCGGAAATAATTTGATTTATATAGTATCAATTGTCTTGCAGAAGTGAATCCTATTTCAGTGTTCGCGGAGCGTAGCGTGAAGGCCTGGCGAAGCCAGGCTGACCGCTAGTCCATATACTAAAAGCGTAAGAGGTAGGTATATGAGTATATTTGTTTGGATTCATCACGGTCAATTGCTCACCTCTACAGCCTAGACGGTTTATCCGATTAATTTGAAACTTTTTTTATTTGATAGAGGCCAACTTGGGAGAGGTCCTTTTTATAAATTCATAATTTTATTACGCATGATGTGCGAGAAAACTTGAAAAAACCTGCGTTTTTGGGGCAAAATCAACTAAGAGTGTGGAGGCTTTGAAATTTTTAAGAAGAAGATCTACTGTCACTTTGACGTTTGTCAGTGGACATGTCGCATTTTTAATTATAAATTACGTAAATATGAAATATCTGTGAGTAGTTTTGAAATATTTTACACATATTGGGGAAATGAGGGGACGTTTTTATTATAATTACAAATTTCAAATATGCGTATTTAAAAAGTAAATTTTTGACAGTTCACTGTGAAGTTGGTTTAAACGTCAAATTGACAAGTTTTATAAAGTGTACAGGTAAACCAAACCAAAATTGTCCTCGGTAATAATATATAGTAAAACTAAGCAAATATTGTTCACGGCAATGTACATAAAATACAATTTTATTATTATTTATTTAAATTTATTATCAAAATTTATCGTATATGGTATAATACCAAAGTTTTGAAGGTCACGCATGTAGAAATGAGATTTTTTCAATCAGTAATTGTTTTAGTGAAAGTGCTTCAAAACCTATCGTGTTTGGTATCAAATAAAAGGTCCTTTGAAGGGCTCACATACAGAATTCGAATTTTTTAGATCGGCAATTGTTTTAGTTAAAGTGCTTCAAAACATATCGTGTTTGGTATCAAATGAATGGTCTTTTGAAGGGCTCGCGTGCAAAATTAAATATTATTCAATCGGCAATTGTTTTAGTAAGAGTGCATCAAAACCTATCGTGTTTGGTATCAAATGAAAGGTATGTTGAAGGGCCCACGTACAAAATTAAATATTATTCGATCGGCAATTGTTTTAGTAAAAATGCATCAAAACCTATCGTGTTTGGTATCAAATGAAAGGTCTTTTGAAGGGCTCGCATGCAAAATTAAATATTATTCGATCGGCAATTGTTTTAGTAAGGTTGCATCAAAACCTATCGTGTTTGGTATCAAATGAAAGATCTTTTAAAGGGCTCGCGTACAAAATTAAATATTATTCGATCGGCAATTGTTTTAGTAACAATGTATCAAAACCTATCATGTTTGGTATCAAATGAAAGGTCTATTGCAGGGCTCGCGTAGAAAATTAAATATTATTCGATCGGCAATTGTTTTAGTAAAAATGCATCACAACCTATCGTATTTGGTATCAAATGAAAGGTCTATTGAAGGGCTTGCGTAGAAAATTAAATATTATTCGATCGGCAATTGTTTTAGTAAAATGCATCAAAACCTATCGTATTTGGTATCAAATGAAAGGTCTATTGAAGGGCTCGCGTAGAAAATTAAATATTATTCGATTGGCAATTGTTTTAGTAAAAATGCATCAAAACCTATCATGTTTGGTATCAAATGAAAGGTCTATTGAAGGGCTCGCGTAAAAAATTAAATATTATTCGATCGGCAATTGTTTTAGTAAGAGTGCATCAATACCTTTCGTGTTTGGTATCAAATGAAACTTCTTTTAAAGGGCTCGCGTACAAAATTAAATATTATTCAATCGGCAATTGTTTTAGTAAGAGTGCATCAAAACCTATCGTGTTTGGTATCAAATGAAAGGTTTATTGAAGGGCTCGCGTAGAAAATTAAATATTATTCGATCGGAAATTGTTTTAGTAAAAATGCATTAAAACCTATCGTATTAGGTATCAAATGAAAGGTCTATTGAAGGGCTCGCGTAGAAAGTTAAATATTATTCGATCGGCAATTGTTTTAGTAAAAATGTATAAAAACCTATCGTGTTTGGTATCAAATGAAAGGCCTATTGAAGAGCTCGCGTAGAAAACTAAATATTATTCGATCGGCAGTTGTTTTAGTAAAAATGTATCAAAACCTATCGTGTTTGGTATCAAATGAAAGGTCGCTTAAAGAGTTCGTGTGCTGAATGTGCCTTTTTTTTATTGACAATTTTGTAGTGCCAGAGCTTCGTAACCTATCGTGCTTGGATCAATTAAATGTATTTCAAAGGACAGACATGCAAAATTGAAAACTTTCACTTCGGGAATAATTTGATTTATATAGTGTCAATTGTCTTACAGAAGTGAATCCTATTTCAGTGTCCGCGGAGCATAGCGTGAAGGCCTGGCGAAGCCAGGCTGACCGCTAGTCCTAATACTAAAAGCCGTAGAGGTATATGAGTATGTTTGTTTGGATTCATCACGGTCAATTGCTCACCTCTACAGCCTAGACGGTTTGTCCGATTAATTTGAAACTTTTTTTATTTGATAGAGGTCAATCATGGGGGGTGCCTTTTGTTAGTCTTAAATTTTTCGTGCACATGATGTGCGAGAAAACTTGAAAAAACCTGCGTTTTTGGGGTAAAATCAACTAAGAGTGTGGAGGCTTTGAAATTTTTAAGAAGAAGATCAAACGTCACTTTGACGTTTGTCAGTGGACATGTCGCATTTTTAATTATAAATTACGTAAATATGAAATATCTGTGAGTAGTTTGGAAATATTTTACACATATTGGGAAAATGAGGGGACGTTTTTATTATAATTACACATTTCAAATATGTATATTTAAAAAGAAAATTTTTAACAGTTCACTATGAAGTTGGTTTAAACGTCAAATTGACAAGTTATATAAAGTATACAGGTAAACCAAACCAAAATTGTCCTCGGTAAAAATATATAGTAAAACTAAGCAAATATTGTTCACGGCAATGTACATTAAATACAATTTTATTATTATTTTTTTTTAATTTATCATTAAAATTCTAAATTTATCGTACATGGTATAATACAAAAGTTTTGAAGGTCACCCATGTAGAAATGAGATTTTTTCAATCAGTAATTGTTTTAGTTAAAGTGCTTCAAAACATATCGTGTTTGGTATCAAACAAAAGGTCCTTTGAAGGGCTCGCATGTAGAATTCAATTTTTTTCGATGGGCAATTGTTTTAGTTAAAGTGCTTCAAAACATATCGTGTTTAGCATCAAATGAAAGATCTTTTGAAGGGCTCGCGTACAAAATTAAATATTATTCGATCTGCAATTATTTTAGTAAGAGTGCATCAAAACTTATCGTGTTTGGTATCAAGTGAAAGGTCTTTTGAAGGGCTCGCGTGCTTAATTAAATATTATTCGATCGGCAATTGTTTTAGTAAAAATGTATCAAAACCTATCGTGTTTGGTATCAAATGAAAGGTCTATTGAAGGGCTCGCGTGCTTAATTAAATATTATTCGATCGGCAATTGTTTTAGTAAAAATGCATCAAAACCTATCGTGTTTGGTATCAAATGAAAGGTCTATTGAAGGGCTCGCGTGCTTAATTAAATATTATTCGATCGGCAATTGTTTTAGTAAAAATGCATCAAAACCTATCGTGCTTGGTATCAAATGAAAGGTCTATTGAAGGGCTCGCATAGAAAATTAAATATTATTCGATCGGCAATTGTTTTAGTAAAAATGCATCAAAACCTATCGTGTTTGGTATCAAATGAAAGGTCTATTGAAGGGCTCGCGTAAAAAATTAAATATTATTCGATCGGCAATTGTTTTAGTAAAAATACATCAAAACCTATCGTGTTTGGTATCAAATGAAAGGTCTATTGAAGGGCTTGCGTAGAAAATTAAATATTATTCGATCGGCAATTGTTTTAGTAAAAACGCATCAAAACGTATCGTGTTTGGTATCAAATGAAAGGTCTATTGAAGGGCTCGCGTAGAAAAATAAATATTATTCGATCGGCAATTGTTTTAGTAAAAATGCATCAAAACCTATCGTGTTTGGTATCAAATGAAAGGTACATTGAAGGGCTCGCATGGAAAATTAAATATTATTCGATCGGCAATTGTTTTAGTAAAAATGCATCAAAATCTAATAATTTGATTTTTATAGTGTCAATTGTCTTACAGAAGTGAATCCTATTTCAGTGTCCGCGGAGCATAGCGTGAAGGCCTGGCAAAGCCAGGCCGATCGCTAGTGAGTACCTATTTTAAAATTCTTACATTCTTTAAATTTAAATATGATTCTTGCTTGCACCGAATTTGACTTCTCTGTATGTGAATAGTAAATATATCTTGAACTCCATTTCATTCTAGAAGATAAAGCAGGAGTTAGATGCAAAGTCGAGCAGCAAAAATCTTTATGTAAACCAAGATTTTATTGAATAACGTGAGACGTCGGATGCCTTCAATCTCCGCGCTTCGTTCTTCAGTGTTCGGTGCTGTGCCGAGATTTATTGTCATTTCAGAGCACTCTTTCTGTCATTGTGCAGTCCCCCGACGAGGGCGGACGAGCGATGAGGTCACGGGAGGAGAGGGAAGGTAATATTGAAATAAGGATGATGAGGATAAAACTTTGAAAGCCATATTAAAGTTAAGGGCTGCTGAAATCAGAAACGACTGAAACACTGAATATATATTTTTTGAAAGCTATCTTTCATAAGAACAAAATGAGCTATTTTTAGTATCGTCACTTAGTCATGATTATGTGTATTTTGTACAGTTCTTAATATATTTGGAGGTAACGTAGCATTTATATTTTTGTATATGTTCGTTTTATTAAAAATCAGAAAGAATAAGTTATGTGACATCTATAAATGTCACTCAAAAGAATTGATATGGAATACAAAAATGATTACATTTGTTGAAAAATAAAATTTACCGATCAAAGTTTAACAAAATAAACTAACATAATACAAATTTGCTTTTGCAAAATATTATTTCTTCCCGACAAATATTTCAACATAAAATATGTACCTAGTAGTATAATATTAATGCATAAAAAGATTTAATTACAAGTTATAAATTTTCATAAATGCTAGACTGACAATCAGGCAACAAATTTAATATTATTTTTTTGTAGACTTTTCAATTCACGAAACGAGTTATTTATAACCTAAATTATGAAGAGTGTATTTAAAACAAAATTAAGGATAATGTTAAAATGCTTTTGTGGCTACCAAATTTCTGAATTTGCTTATTCAACTATTTTTAAGCAGTATATTTATTTATTTGTTTTCCTTTCTTACATGACTGCTAAACCTATGCACTGCCGCTACTAAAGTTCGCATGGAGCCACAACTGAAAAAAAAATGACGGCGCGCTGCCACTCCGCCTCTTTTATTTCCAAAACGATTAATTTGTGTCATTTTAGAGCAGCATTTTAGAGCAGTGTTGCCAGATACGCCATTTAAAATATCCCTATCAAACATGTAAAAAATATCTAAATTGCAGCAAATTTATCGCAAGAAATATCTCTTTTCGTCGTAAAAAAAAAACTACTTAACTCCGATTTTTTCAACCAATCAGAGCGTTGCCGGTCCGTCGCTGACGTCTATTATCAAATAACCGAAGTGTATTAAATTTTTATATAATGGCTCGATTTAATAAAAAATACGATATTTTTTATTATGCACGTGGTAATAATATTCTATATTCGTAATAAAAAAATCCTTGATAACCTAGGTATATAAATAAATATTTTTGCTACTTGACATTAAAAGTGGCATTTTATTAGTAATTAAAAGGATGTAAAATGCTATTTTACAACCTAGGCATAATAAATATGACATTTATAATTTAATTTAATAAATATAACTACAACTACATGTCGCTTCTTCGATTTCGGGTGGGGTTCACATTCCTTCATCATTTCATAGCTACTATAAATTTTAAAATTTTGGAATATATAATATTTATCAACATTTACGAAAAGCATAAAGAAGACATTAATGAAATTATAAACGTCAAATTTGTTTTTTCATAGCCACTGTTTCACAAATGCATAAATACTTGTTACAACATGATAACAATGATGATGATTATAACATTGAAATTATTAAACATAATTGCAAAATTAATATTCATTTTAATCAACCGCTAAAAAAAAAATATGTTGAATATGGCAAAAAAGTAAATTTACAGTCTTGGCTAGATTCTAAATCCAGCTACGGCAGTAACTCTTCTACTTGTTACTTTCTTATACACAGCATAAGGAAGTATTGGAATCGTGAAAAAAATCTTTGACGAGATTTTCGCGGAAATACGTGTTTTGAGGTCCACTGAATCCATTTTGATCAATGATTTCTGTGTGTGTGTGTGTGTGTGGATGGATATGGGTCCGAGTGTGCAATATCTCATGAACGAGATAAGATTTGTTAACGAAACTTGGTAATTATAAGTTTCATGAA
This sequence comes from Pterostichus madidus, assembly GCA_911728475.2. Classification (NCBI taxonomy): domain Eukaryota; kingdom Metazoa; phylum Arthropoda; class Insecta; order Coleoptera; family Carabidae; genus Pterostichus; species Pterostichus madidus. Next base: position 21,513,758 of record OU452301.1, on the reverse strand, counting down.
AATACGAAGAGCTGAGTTGATTTTGAAAGAAATTGAAAAACCGGCAGAGGAAGTTTACTGGACACACAAAACAATAAATTCCATTTATTTCACAAAAATGGAATCAGTTGCGACAAAAAGTTTGAAGCAAAAATATTTGGAACATAAAATGTTATTTGCAATTTTCCTGTATATGCGTCTAATTTTGAGAAAAACTAATTTTTATATTTAATAATATATTTCAGTAATCATAGTCGCTATAGAAAAAAAAATATAAATTTTAATTTTCGCTTTATCTAGTTACGAGTATCTATATCTTTTTTTCGGAAAAACAAATACATAATTAAAATGGTCAACTAATTTCGCAATTTTGCTTCAATTGAATAAACTTCGTATCTCACGGTTCTTGAGATATCAAGGGTTAAGTTCGAAAAACGCATATCCTGTATATGCCTCATCAGTAAAGTTAAACATAAAGTAGTCAACATTACTAAAAAATTATACGTAAACAAATTTGATATTTTATATGTTTTAAACAGATAAATGCTGAATTACTGAAAAACTAAATAACATGTTTAAGAATATTATATAACATTCATATATTCTAAATATTATATATGCTACGTGTAAGAAAGTCGTGTGGAGCCACTCTAGATTTTTTGCCTAGTTAAACAAATAACTATTTTTTAAGGTGTCTTTTGTATTACAAGATAATATTATAGGTACTAACTATTTTTAAGAAATAAAATACCATTTTATTACATTGTCATTTTGATTTCATTATTAAGAACATATTTTTTATCACATTTTTAATTACAGTGAAGCTCGCGCGTCACCGCCGCCGAGAAAAATATTAGATTGTACGCCGGCATTTTTTTGGACATATGCCACCGTCGACACAATTACACTCGGCGTACAAGTCTAATGATTTCATTGTTTGAGATATTTTTTTTGGATACAATTTAATGTTTTCATGGTATTACAGAACATTAAAATGAAATAAGCCAGTAGATAATAAATTCAGTCATTAGTTCCATTCATATGATATATACAAATTACTCGTAGTCTCACAAAATAACGAGTTTGTAACTAGTGTAACTTGAATTATTGAAATTACGTTTTCATTTACTAACATACTATTGGTAAGTTATTAATTTAAAACTAAATGACTAGCAAACCATTTAACTAAAATTTATTTAAATAAAACTATTCTGTCACTAATTGTGATATGATTCTAAATCCATAAGTAATATGACCTAAATGCAAGGATACTTTTTTTCTTTTTTCTTTATATTCATGTTTCAGTAACTTATGTCTTCCAGTTGGCACTGGTGCTTCCTTTAGAAAACAAACGCTTCTACAATTCAGGCTAAAGTTATATGTACCTTAGGCCTGCAACATTTGTTTCCCTCAAATTATGAGCTTTCACTATTTACAGCACAGCTATTGGTTTCTCGATTGGGCAGAAAAACAAACCGCAGTCGAGCTCGATAAGAAATTGATCCGGTACAAAGGGTTGTCGATACCGCAAAATAGACTGTTACTATACATTACAAATGTTATTCACATTCTCTTTTTGCACCGCCTAACATTTATTTTAAAACAGTAGCGGCTCGTGACTCTATCGAGCAGTGAGGCGGCTTGGCCCAATCTAATAATCGGAAAAGAAAAAAAAATAATAATAATAAAAATAAATAGTTATTTTTGTATTAAGTGCGTGTAATGAATGTTTTTTTATTGCGCGTGAGCATGTTAATTCTGGTCGCGACCGTTAGGTCGAGACAAAAAAAGTCATTTGAACGCACCAAAAATCAAGAATTTCGCCCAAAAATACAAACTTTTTTTCTAAAACTGTCAAAAAAAGTAATTTTTACATCGCTTTGGATACTCGAAATTAGTGTCAAATTTCAAAATTATTGATACTTTTTCATTTATTTATCAAACATTAGCACATTCCTTTGGTTACAACACATCAAATTCATATATTTTTTTTTGTTTTTCCTTCAATTTACTTGAATATATCAATAATTATTGTATTATTATTTTTTGACAGTTGTAGAAAAGGTATATTTCATCATAAATATATAAAATGATTAAAATTAAATTCTAACAAAATTAAAGCTTATTTTTTATAAATTAGGTCTATTCTTCTGTCTTTTATATTCGAAAATTTATTAAATAATACATATATATATAATATATAAAGTTTAGTTGAGCGATGTATAAAATCTAAAAAGCAACGAATGACACGACACGCGTCATAATATGCATTTAGCTCAGAGCATTAATACGTAACATACCGGAGAGACAACTGAAGCATCTGCCGATCCGCCTCACATTATTATCAGAATATAGGATGAATATAGGAATGCGCTTGCGCCAGACAACTAGAGCTATCTAATTCAGCATAGAGAAATGTGTCTGGTGAAGCGGAAACTGTAGTCGTCTCACTCCGCAGGCAGACAGATGACACAGAAGTACAGCGTTTTGCCTGCGTGCTATTGCCACACAAATTTTAGGCATTTTAGTTAAAATAAATTTGAATATTGTTAAAACAACTTAATTTATTTGTACTTACAAAACTAAAAATATTTTTATTATTGTTTCAAACGCCACGAATGATAAAAAACATCAACTTATATTTTTGACAAGTTGCAGTTTTTAAAAATCTGACAAAATCATAAAATTACTTCAATGGAAAAAATAGTATAAAGAACACGTTTCATAAAATCTGTTAACGCACGAGTTCAAATTTGGAAAACAAGCCGCTCTGTCTTATGAAACTAGTTCTTTAATATACTATTATAAATATGACTTGCAGTAAAATTTTATTGAAATATAATAATTACATATAAATACAAATTATGCCGTTCTTAAAAAAATTATACTTGAAATTGAGGAATTTAAGTGTTACTCACAAAAAAAAAACATGACTATGAACGACAACTAATATATGAATTTATACAGAAAATAAATTAATAAAAAACTGGTTGTTTGGTAGACCTCACCAATTCTCACTTCTGTAAGATCATTGAAACAATATACACTATACTTTTTTTAATAATTGCCGATAAGAAATTTTTTATGGTATACTTGTTTGGGGAACGTCGGCAGAAGCGAGAAGAGTCCTCATGTTACAGAAGAAAGCACTACGTACCCTCTTTATACATAGCAGCAGGCCGAGTTATAAAGAAGAAGAAATCAAAAAAGGAGGCAAAATATAGGCTTGAAGAGTATAAAAAACAGTTATATATATATATACAATTTAATGTTATTGATTTCCTCTCTGCTAAATGTTTAGATTTTTTCGCCTTATATCCAGATGATTGGCGTTTTAAAAATGCTGTCAATCTTGCAAACTTAGCAATGTTGACGTCTTCTTTTACAGTCATTGAATAGTGCGACCATAGAGTGAAAGACTTCATATATATATATATATAATAATAAATGGGGTGGCTAGCTCAGTGGTATGAATTCGGCCTGTGGATCCTGAGAACCCTGGTTCGATTTCCACAGGCGACAAACAATTTTCATAATTTCAAAAACTACCCCTGTGGCTCCTCCACCTTTAACATCTTTGGGGGCCGTGATTTGACGACTGGTAACCGCACTTTACGCGCAAAATATATCAATTACCGAGATCTGCTTCGGCAGAGTGCCACACCCAGTAATGATTAGAAGGCGTGATGATATATTTATTTATTTATTTTATATATATATATATATATATAATATTTTATGTTATGCATTATATTTTGAACTAATTACTGATTTATTGGTTTGCATTTGACGTTTTAGAATGTATGTAAATACTGCTAGAAATATATATTATTATCGTATTACTGAAAGACCTTTCATATTGTAACGTTTTTCGTCTTCTTTGGAAGTATGTAGATTTTACATTACAAAAATTACTCACAATTAATTATGTTAAACAAAAGTAAAATGTATTTATTTAATAAATGAAAAATAATAATAAAGAAAACTTAATTAGACTAATTAACACTGTAATATAACTTAAAGACTAGTTAATAATACACGTAGACTAATATTATTCATTATTCAAGTTCATAAGAAGTACTATTTATTATCACTGTATAATTATCTCACTGAGTCTGAAGTCAACTGTCAACTGTTTACTATCAACTGTCTTCGAGCAGTCCAGTACCCGCTTTTATACAAAAATCCGACATACTCGATTTTTCCAAAACGTCCCAAAACCCTCCTGCAGTTACACATCCGGACGAGCGCACTATGATTCATGCTTGCGACCAGGCTCTCTAGAACACATTCGAATGTTCCGACCCGATGACTCATATATTGAGTATATTTGTTATAATATGATGATTAAGATATTTGTCTATCTAAATTTCATAATCTTCTGGTAAAATTTTCCAGGAAGGAAACTGTATATTGATAGACATCAAATATCTATGTATATGTTTTGTAACTTAATGATCCAGATCACTTATGTACTTATTTGAATGGATTATTTCACTTACTTTATACGCAGTACTAGATTTTTAAATTTGGATTTAGTTTAAAGTAATCCACCCCAATAAGAGCATCAGTTCATTTAGTCATGTTATCTAATTTAAATAAACTGATTTAAGTGAACCAAGTGGCAAAAAGAAAGCTTAAAATATAAATAATAGAATTATTGATGTCCCTCATAAAATATCTAACTTACTTTCAACATTTTAGAGAATTAATTTATTCCTGTTTTAAAAAAAAATATATTGTATTTAATCATAGAACACAACATAGGTACGTAATTAAATACTACTACTATAAAGAACGACAAATTTAAGGTTTAAGAATCATGCTTTTATAAATTTGCCATTGAAAATATATCGAGGGCTAAACTCGTAGTTACACATATCTTTCAAAAACGATTATTCTTTTATGCTATTTTAAAAATAATAATAATTTCATGTAGATTGGTGACAGCAAGTGCAAATTAAGAAAAGTTATTTAATTTAAAAAAACTATATATAGTAAACTTTTTATTAACTAATTAATTACAATTATTTACTATAGTAATGGGCCGAAGGCGTGATTTATATTAAAATTAATTGATTTTTGCGTTTTTGTGTCTGAAAGAATGACTACTATAATTGATCCTTTATCCTGAATATCATCCACTGACATTTTCTGTAATTCATCACGTCTACAGGTATCAGCAAATCCCATTATTAGGACAACCTACAATTAAATACATAAAGTCTTTCTAAAGCAACAAAAATATTCTCATCTCACCGTTAACATTAAATAATTATCGTCTGGGGATTCCACTAAAAATGATTGATTTCCTCCCTGCTAAATGTTTAGATTTTTTCGCCTTATATCCAGATGATTGGCGTTTTAAAAATGCTGTCAGTCTTGCAAATTTAGCAATGTTGACGTCTTCTTTTACAGTCATTGAATAGTGCGACCATAAAGTGAAAGACTTCATAATCTTTACATTTTCGGAAAATTAATCTAAAACTATGTTTTTCTTGTATAATGACTATAATTTAATATGTCACTCGATTTAAACATTTGTAAATAAATAATAAAATCAACAAAATTCAGTTTGTCATTGTCAATTGTCACGGCTACATTAAATCAGTTATCTTTCAAAAATTTATAAATGTATAAAAAAAGAGGTCTTTTAATTACTGTAATTTGTTTTATTATTATTTTAAAATTTTGATTTTGGTTGTAGAAAAAGTAGTGTACGCAACTCGTGCACAATGGGTTTTTTGACAGTACAACTTCCAATATTACTCATGAGACACGGATTACCGACCTCTGCATTATGAACAGATTTGACTTGCAGTGTGACAGTAAATTCATCATTATGTTATTTATAAATAAATGTCGCTCGATAATAGATAATGTTTTCTAAGTATATTGCAAAAGGTATTTCGAGTAAAATATGAAAAAGTAGTGGGGCCGCGACCTCTGCATTTTTACAATAATTTCAAATTTATTGAAGCATATCTCCACCAGCAGCAGCATAAATCAGTGAAGTAAATTGAATGACAATTTCATTAGTTCCGCCGTGTGGTGAGACAAGGGCGGCAGCGCAGGGCGCGCGGCATTGGTGGGTAACTCTTTAATTATTCTGTTGAAATGTGCAGGGCGATCTGCCATAAACCAGTCCGAAACGTCCGATAAACAGAAATATGTTCCAGCTGGGAGTGTGATAAACTTACAGATATTTATGTGCTGCTGTAATGCATTGTGTGTGCAGAACACTGATGTTTTATAGCTACATCGGGATGTATGATTTTGTATGCTAGATAGACTGGAAATAGACTTCAGTCTGCATTTACTTACGAAACTGATGAACCAAAATCATATTCAGGTCTTTACAATACTGAGAATCGAATACTTTATACAAACTATGTGTACAATAATATCATTAATGATTTTTGTTGTAAAAAAAGAAAAATAATCAGGTCGATTTTGTATAAAATTGCTATGTTAGAAGAGACAGTAAAAAGTTATTTTGATAGCAATCATTGTTCATCGAGGCTCCTAGCTATTTTATTAACAAGTTTTTATAGTACCGGATTTAATATTCAAATGGATATTATTAGTCAGAAATAGTATACTACATGTAAACGTAGAAACACCAAATGTCATTCATCCAGTTATATTTTTTGATCACGTCAGTTCCTCTTTATAGCGTTTTTAGTATAGTAAATTAGGAACAAGAAAATTATATTCCAGAATAGAACAAAATGAAACACGAAATGACAGCTTTGTACATACTTAAAGATAATTAACAATAAGTGTGATTTTCAAAAACTAGGGAATACTTAATTGAAATATCATTATTAGATTTATTAGCAAATAACACAGTATAAATAAAATAAAATAAATATTTTATTATTGTGTACCAAGGTAATTAATTAATAGTACCAAATTGACCGTATTTGGCTTATGAATTCTTTACCCAAAACTGAAAATGTAGAACATTAGTGCTACTAATTTGTTTTTATGCAGGTCGTCGTGTTTCCCGACTTAAATTTTTAACATTGCCGTATTACTCCAAAATTCCAAGAAGCCCGGGCTTGTGGCGAAACAATTTCGCAGACATATTTTGTAAATTTCCGCGTAAAATTATCTTTGTTTCGTCATTAATATCTATGACATGATAGGCACTCCTCAAAACTTTTTAGTAGAACAATAAAAGTATCGATTTATTAAACCATTATTATTGTTGAGTTTAACGGGAAAGATAATTTTTGAAGTATTCCTTCCATTAATAGACAAGCTTAAAATAGACCATTCAACTCGGCGAATGCGATACAGAATTTGAATTTTTCAATAACTTATCAGTTATGACCGTAATGAAAACCAAAGTAAAATACTCAAATTTTATCGAAGTTGTCCAATACAAAATAGAACGCGTAGAGTAATTTTAAATTAATTTTGACATCATTGCGGAAGTTGCAAGGCAATAAAAATTCCATTATAATTTGTAAAATAATAATGTTAGTAATTATTATGAAATGTTCAAATTTCAAAATATAATTCATTTAAACAAATTTATAATACAAAATAACTGTGAAATACAAGAATTGTTTATTACTTAAGATCCAGAATTCGAATCTATTTGACTTATTTTGGCCATAAATATTATAATTGAATACTTTAACGTCAAAAGGGTTTAAGTATCATTAATATAAAAAATAGATTTTTACTCCGATAGTTTTTTTAATCGAAAATATAATTTGTTAATACATTACTTAAAATAGAATAGAATAAAATAGAGATATATTTGTTATTAAGGATACATCCTTTTACAATGTTAATTAGCAACAATATCAGCACACAACTACTTACATTTATTGTATTTTTTATAAAAAATAGATAGTAATATAAATCTCCCAAAAAAACTATTATATTGTTACTTAAACTGGTAACATTTTAAACACTGGGGTCGCCAAGGTTTTTTTTAATTAATTATTTTTTTATTTGACCCGATATTTTTAAAACTGGTCGATAATGTTTTTTAAATTCGAATATTTTTCTTGGCTTAATTAGATATCACTTTTTTAAAATCTGTAATATATAGATATTACAATTTTTGGGGAAGGAATCTGCGCAATCTTGGCGTACCTTTAACAATTTAATTGTTTTTTTGGGAGATATCACTTTTTTTGATACAATAGTTTGACCCTATATTATAAATGATATTTGGTATTGGTATATTGTTATTACATTTTTCTATAAAAATCTAAATTCGTTCTAAAATAAATATATAAGCATGTTTAGAGTTTCTTGGTCAAGTTTGTTTTTCAACGTGAGAATCATTTGCAAGCATCCATAATTTTCCTTTTTTAATCATATTGTGTAGTGTCCCTCAGCCATTGAAGCACCATAGTGAAATATAGCACTGATCACTTTGTATTTATACCCTTGAATCAAATAAGTTCCCATTGAAACGTTTTAAATATTACGTGTATCAGTTAGTTTGCGAATATATTCATTTTCATTTTCAAATAACAGAATTTGGCAAATTAATACTGTGCCAACAGAAACTAATTCGGTTTTATGTAATTTATGTGAGTGTAAGCATTCTGAACATTGAGCTTCTACATTTTCTTTCACAACCAATTGTTTATTAATAAGCTCTTGCATAGTAATGCTCTTATTACTACAATCACGTATTGGAATAATAATAAATACTATCGGTAATCTCCGCGGACACTGAAATAGAATTAACTTCAGTAAGACAATAGACACAATATAAATTGAATTATTACGAATCTAAGACTTTTAAATTCTACACGTCTGTCCATCTAAAAATCTTTTAATATATACTAAATATGATAGATTTTGAATCACTATCACTAAAACAATTGCCGATCAATAAAAATCCAATTCTGCAAGAAAGCTCTTCAAAAGACCTTTCAATTTATACCAAAAACGATGAATTTTGATGTCCTTTCATTAAAACAATTGACGATCGAAAAGTATTCATTTTAAACGCGAGCCCTTCCAAAGATCTTTTATTTGATACCAAATACGATAGGTTTTGGAGTATTTTCACTAAAACAATTGATAATCGAAAAGTATTAAATTTCGCTTAAACAATTGCCGATCGAAAAATTCTAATTTTGCACGCAAGTCCTTCAAAAGACCTTTCAATTGATACCAAACACGATGGATTTTGATGCACATTCATTAAAACAATTAACGATCGAAAAGTATTAATTTACTTACGCGAGCCCTTCCAAAGATCTTTTATTTAATACCAAACACGATAGGTTTTGGAACACTTTCGCTAAAACAATAGCCGATCGAAAAAATCCAATTTTGCATGTAAGCCCTTCAAAAGACCTTTCAATTGATACCAAAGCCAATGGGTTTTTAACCACTTTCACTAAAACAATTGACGATCGAAAAGTATTAAATTTTGCACGCGAGCCCTTCAAAAGACCTTTCATTTGATACCAAACACGATAGGTTTTAAAACACTTTCGCTAAAACAATTGCCGATCGAAAAAAATCCATTTCTGCATGCAAGTCCTTAAAAAGACCTTTCATTTGATATCAAACACGATAGGTTTTGAAGTACTTTCATTAAAACAATTGCCAATCGATAAAATTCCAATTTTGCATGTAAGCCCTTCAAAAGACCTGTCAATTGATATCAAAGACAGTGGGTTTTGAAGTACTTTCACTAAAACAATTGACGACCGAAAAATATTAAATTTTTGCACGCGAGCCCTTCAAAAGACCTTTCATTTGATACCAAACATGATAGGTTTTGGAACACTTTCGCTAAAACAATTGCCGTTCGAAAAAAATCCATTCCTGCATGCAAGCCCTTAAAAAGTCCTTTCATTTGATGCCAAACACGATAGGTTTTGGAACCCTTTCGCTAAAGCAATTGCCGATCGGAAAAAACCAATTCTGCATGTAAGCCTTTAAAAAGATCTTTCATTTGATATCAAACACGATAGGTTTTGGAACATTTTCGCTAAAACAATTGCCGATCGAAAGAAATCAAATTCTGCATGCAAGCCCTTAAAAGACCTTTCATTTGATAGCAAACACGATAGGTTTTGGAATACTTTCGCTAAAACAATTGCCGATCGAAAAAATTATAATTTTGCATATGAACTTTAAACATATATTTTACACAAATTTGATAACTCTCAATGTCAAAAGTCAATCAATTTTAGTTTTGTACTTCTGGTTTTGCATCAGTTTCCGATCGACAACGAAGCGAGCTCGAGAGCCGAAGTTTTCGAACTGAGTGTAAGGTGCTGCCGCCAGTCGGACAAGTCGCGAAAAACCAAAGTCTGGAGGAACGAAAAATTGATTGAAAAAAATCTTATACATTGAAATACAGCTTGTAAAGTAATAATTAATGCAAAAATTGTATCTAATAAAAATAAGGGTGTTATGTAGTAAATTATCATATCTTTAACATGATTTATCGGTTAATAAAAAGATAAATGAAATTGCAATTTTAGAATATTGGCTCAAAGTCTTCATTACTGTAATATAGACAGTCAGTGTGTCGCCGTAGACTGCTTGATCTTGGCGTCTTGATAATCGGTACGAATTTATAATATATGGATCCTGATAACCCTGGTTCGATTCAAAAAGTACCCCTGTGGCTCCTCCACCACTAACATCTTTGGGGGCCGTGATTTGACGACTGGTAACCTCACTTCATGCGCAAAATATATCACTTACCGAGATTTGTTTCGACAGAGTGCGTATATATATATATATATATATATATATATATATATATATATCAATATTTAAAAAAAAATTATCTCAAAATGAAAATATTGGCATTTAAAACCTTTTGAACTTAAAATTTTCAATTATTATAAATACGTGTTCAATTTAAATTTCTAGTTGATGTCTGAAAAAAGTTAAATTCAAAGTATTTTATTTTCATGCTGCATTTTGTTGTGAAAATAGCAAGGGATACGTCAAATATAATTTGGCAAGTATGGACTTACAGATTTTTCAATTTAGTGTATATATATCTAATTGGATTGTATAGTATTCGCTGCATACGTTACATTATTCAGCATAGGTTCACCAAAGATCGACGAAACGTTATTGCCCAGTCAAGTAGCACGGTTCTAATGTATGGACGGCTATGGCGCAATTCGTTTGAAAATGTTTAACTTTTTGATTAAGCTCTTTGAATTCTTCGACTTATTTGGTTAAACTTATTCTACACTCCTTAATGACTGCAAAAATACTGAAATTAATAGTTTTTTTTTGTTTTTTTTTTAATTAAAGTCCTGTTTCTCTTAGAATACAAATCTTCAAGTATTTCTACTTCTTTTCTTAAATTTATTGGACAGTCTGCAAGTGAATAAAAACACTGGAAATGTATAACTATTTATATAAATGTGCTGCTTCTTTTAGTAAAGAATACTTTGATACTAATTTTTCCTCTTGGGGAGAAACGATGTTAAAATTTTTCTGGAGCTAAAAACGAATATATTTTTTTTCTCGCTTAAGAATATATTGGCGTTCTTGGACATTATAGTTCAATGTTTTGAATAATGCTAATGTAAAAAAAGACTGAAAATAAGTACTCTACTATTATTGTCATGCTTGTCTATTACTCTATAACAGTGCTTGCCATACTTTTATCTTATACCCATTTTGAGAGTTTCATCTCATCAGGGTACCCGTCTCAGTCAAAGACAGGACTACTCTGTGGAAGATTTAAATAACACTATGTAATTTAGCTAGATTCGGACAAATACAGGGTTCATTCAAAATAATGGTATATAAATTATCATTTTACTTGCAATCTTGTCTTTAATTGTCTATATTAAATCAGGTATGAAAATAACATAATTTAATCATATTTACTTAAAGTTCTGTTAAACAAAAAACCTTTGTCCATTTTGAAACAACAAAGTAATCCGATTGAAACATATATATTTCCTTTTTAACTTCGGAGGGTGAATTGTAAATACTCGTATGATATAAATATCATATATACTCATACAGAAACATATTCTAACCTACAAAAATGAATAAAAAATTAAATCCTCGCTTCATTTGTCTGTATTCTCGTATGATGGCAGTACGGCTGCCAACAGTGCTGTGCGCAGATGAAAAAAACCAATAAAAAGTCTAGAAAACAAAAGGAATTCGCAATTCAGTTATGCACATGGCTTAATCGCTACCATTTTAAACAAATGCTTGTGCTGGAAACTGTGCAAACTTTAAATGAACTGACGTTAGTTACAATAGACGCTAGACTAGATTAATAGCTAACTACCGGCTCTTTAAATGTTGAAAAAATATGAAATTCAATTGCAGTAGTATTTTTTTGTTTAACAAGATAAGAAGAAAATTTTGTAAGACTCAATATATGAAAACATCAATATATTGATGTATTGAGACGTTGATATAACATCGATACTACTATAATCATGGTATTGGATATATGCTAATACAATATTTATTTAGAGGTTTCAATATGATGGAAAACAGGTATCACGAAAATTGTTTTGATAAATACATTTTATTGTGAATTTGTAAACAAAATTTTTAACAATATTTTTATTTTTTATATGCAATTTGAATTTTAGGTTACCGAATTTTTTCTGAAACCGGCAAGAAAATGTTTACTTTCCTAACCAATTTTAGTATTGAAAGTAAGTTTTTACAAAAACAGTCAAGTAAAGTACATATCAAAGGCTACGACAAAAATAACAGTCTGGTAAAGATTTTACCTGCTATTTTTGTTGTAACTTTGGATACGTAGTCTGCTGTCAGTACAATTCATATCAAAAAATTTAAACATTTTGAATTACTTATGATTAAATATTGATTCAATTAAACGGTTTCAGAAAAAATAATATACATAATAAGTCAGGAAAGTGTTTTTACTTGACTCAGCAGATTCAAATTAAAACAACCGCTTCGTCAAGCAATATATCACTTTCCTGACTAATTATGTAATATACTATTAATTGATAGAATAGAGTCTTGAAAATATACACAGCTTAGATTCGCTGAATTAGTCACTGTTTCTGTCAAAGTTTAAGTATTTCCAGATATTATTTCTTTTACCATTTGTTACCTCCATAACTTCACAAACAAAATAAAAGTTTTTATGTAAAAAATTACTTTTAAATCCCTCCATAAACACTTATTGATAATACTGGTAAAAATTCTTGTTTTCAGATAAATGTTTGCTCTTCGTATATATCTAGGAAAGATGAAAATTATTTGAAAACTACTCAAATACAGAGAAACTTTATAGGGTCTGACGCGACGTATTCACAATGCTAAACTGCATAACTGATAATATTTGGTACCTAATGTAAGCGAAAGTTACAAATTTATTTAGAATTATTAGCCGAAAAAATGTACATTATTTACCTGAAAAATAAATATATAATTTATTGTTATCAAATGATGCAATACCAATATCAACAAATACAAGGACCACCCCCGCAAATGCAACCAGTGGCTCCTCAATATCCGGTATATCAACAACAACCACAAATTATGCACGCATATCAACCACAAATACAAGGAACACCATCACTACCACAACAGACAAAATCAAAATGGACAACTGTGAAAAACAAGAAAGGGATGAGAAGTCCAGATGAAGCAAAGACTAGGAAACAAACAAAACTTAGCGATTATTGGCTGAAGAAACTATTCGAAACAAATAATATATTTAACCATCTACCTGATAAAGATAATGGATCTAACGAAGTAATACTAAATCAGGCAGGAACCGTCCCGAAACCGCCACCAATAACAATCTACAATGTTGAACTGATTGAACAGATTCACGGACTGCTTAGAACACTTACAAATGGTAAATATACATTAAAAACCATTGGCTTTGAAACAATTAAAGTACAAGTGCAAGAAGCAGATCATTTTAAATTAGTAATTCAAGCATTAGATGAAAAAAAGACACAATTTCACACTTTTAGATCAAAAAGTAAGAAATCATTCAGATTCGTTATGAAATGAATACATCACGAAACTAACATTAGTAATTTAAAAACGAAACTATTAGCACTCGGACACGAAGTAGTGAATATCCATAATATTAAACACAGAATCACAAAAAATTCATTGCCAATGTTTTATATTGACATCAAATCTAAAGAAAACAATAAAGAAGTTTACAACTTAAAAGTCATAGAAAATTAAATCATACACTGCGAACCTGCACACACCAAGAGAATCATACCACAATGTACTATATGTCCAGACTTTGGTCATACCAAGACGTATTGCCGCAAAATATATAGATGTGTAAAATGTGCAGGCAAACACGAAACAAAAGATTGTACCCGTAAGATACGTGATGATAAAGTCAAGTGCGTTAATTGTAATGGAGACCATCCGGCCAATTATCGCGGATGCATAGTACATTTAACAACTTCAACAACGCCTGTATCCTGCCTTACGTGCAAAACAAAATGTACAGTCACTAGTTCAACTCATTCCAGCCCAAAAGACTCAACCGGACATTACATTCGCTCACGCAATCAATAATAAAAAAGAAACATAAGTTAACACAAATAGCCACGTGATAACAGCAAACAATCAACCAATCAACAACATGGGCAAGCTTGAAGAAATGCTCAGTAAGCTCATGGAACAACTGAGCACCATGCTTAACTTACTAACCACAGTCATTACTAAACTAGCATAATGGTGCCAATTGCCAAATATAAAATTGCCATATGGAATGCTAATGGCCTTCATCAACACATTCTAGAACTTAAAGCTTTCATAATCAACCAAAACATAGACATTATGTTGATATCAGAGACACACTTTACAGATCGATATAACCTAAGTATTGCTAAGTACAAAATATATCATACAAGACATCCTGACAACAAAGCACACGGAGGAACTGCCGTAATCATAAGAGATAATATAAAACATTATGAAAGAGAAAAATTCACCAAAGACAATCTGCAGGCTACCAGCATCACGATAGAAGATGAATTAGGACCAATAACAATCTCTGCTATCTATTTTCCACCCAAGCATAACAACAAGAAGGAACATTTAGAAGAATTCTTAACACACTTGGGAATAAATTTATTGCTGGTGACATGGGGTACTAGACTAACTACCACTAAGGGCAGAGAACTAATAAAGGTTATGAAATCAAAAAACCTTTTACATATATCAACTGGACAACCAACATACTGGCCTTCGGACAAGAAAAAGATACTTGATGTAACAGACTTTTGCATCACGAAAGGAATAGATACTCATAAATGTAAAGCAGAATCATGTTTGGACCTATCATCCGACCATTCTCCCGTGATTGTAACAATCTATACGCAGATTCTAAGAAAAGATAATCAACGCTCCCTACATAACAGAAGAACTAATTGGGATCTATTTAGAGCAAAATTAGATAAAATCATTACATTAAGATGCTCCCTAAAAACTCAAATGGAAATAGAGAAGGCAGTCGTACAACTAACTGAAAACATACAAAAAGCTGCATGGTTCGCTACTCCTAATTCAAAAAGCACACAAATAAAAGAGGAAACACCGGCTACCATCAAACAAAAGATTGCTGAAAAAAGGCATCTAAGAAAAGAGTGGCAGCAAACAAGATCCGTTGAAAACAAGAGTAAACTAAACAAAGCTATAAAAGAACTAAAAGAGATGATACTGGAACTAAAAAACCAGGGCATCCAAAACTATCTTGAAAACCTTACACCTACAGAAACCACAGATTACTCGCTTTAGAAAGCGACAAGGAAGCTGAAAAGGCCCCAACAACATAATCCACCAATTAAAGACGAATCCAACAAGTGGGCAAAAGATGATAAACAGAAAGCTGAATTATTCGCAAATCATCTACAGAAGGTATTCAAACCTTTTCCTGCAGAAGAAACTGCTGAAGGGGGAAACAAAATTAAAGAGTACCTTGCATCACCATTTCAAATGGATTTTTCACACGAAAAAATCAAGACGAGAGAAATAAAATCAACTATAATGAAAGATATAAATATTAAGAAAGCTACAGGTTATGAGATAATCACGGGCAAGAATTATCTCCCAAATGCTACAAACTAATTATAATCATATTCAACGCAATACTACGAATTAATTACTATCCGTGTACTTGGAAAGTAGCTCAAATCATCATGATACCAAAACCTGGTAAAAAAACAGATGTTACCTCATATAGGCCTATAAGCCTGCTTCCCATGCTATCCAAAGTTTTTGAGATGATTTACATTAAAAGGTTGAAGGCAGTAATCGATAAAAGGAACTTAATACCAGAACATCAATTTGGATTCCGTGATAGGCACGGTACAATAGAACAGGTACATAGGTTAGTCAATCATATTAATTCAGACCTTAACGCTAAAAGATATAGTTCAGCTGCCTTTTTGGATATAACGCTGGCTTTTGACAAAGTATGGCACGAAGGCCTACAATACAAACTTAAAAAATACCTTCCATATCCACACTTCGAAATTCTTAAATCGTATCTGACCAACAGACATTTCTTCGTCAATCAAGGCAACGATCTAACTGAATTACATCCCATTCAATCGGGTGTCCCACAAGGAAGTGTCTTTGGGCCAACCTTTTATCTGCTCTTCACAGCAGATCTGCCAACAAGACTCACAACCGTAGCTACTTTTGCTGACGATACTGCGGTATTAGTTTCTCATGGTGACCCAGCACTAGCTTCTAAGAACTTACAAATCAGCCTCAATAAGATTCAAATCTGGCTAAAGAAATGGCGTATTAGAGCCAACGAATCCAAATCAACACATGTCACATTTACACTACGCAGAGAAACATGTCCACCGGTGATAATAAACAATTGTCAACTCCCACAAGTCAATGACGCTAAATATCTTGGTATACATTTAGATCGTCGATTATTATGGCAAAAACATATATTCACTAAGCGCAAACAATTAGGGCTCAAAATAAGACAGATGTACTGGATATTTGGCAGAAAATCCAAATTATATTTGGACAACAAGATATTAATATATAAAGCCATTCTGAAGCCCATATGGACGTACGGAATCCAACTTTGGGAAACTGCTAGTAATTCCAATATTGCCATTCTTCAACGGTTCCAAAACAAGGTCCTGCGTGCAATCGTCAATGCACCTTATTACGTTTTCAACGAGACATACCACTGGCCTCTGTCAAAGAAGTCATTAATCTATTTAGTACGAAATACTATGAAAGAGTGTCAATACATCCTAATGCGCTAGCCAACCAACTGAATGTGCTTGATAAAGGAGAAATACAAAGATTGAAACGTCGCCTACCAGCTGACTTACGAATATCTGTATAAGTATCATATAATCTATGTATATCTAGAATGAATAAAAGAGATCACTCACTGGAGTGATACTCTACATGTCTCAATTATTGTCACAATAAACGTTTATTGCCTTCGGGCAGATTACTGTATTCTTAGGAGTTAAATAAAAAAAAGAAAAATAAATAAATAATTTATTGTTAACAATAATAAACAAAAGACTTAAATAGCTTTATAGTTTTATTGAAGATAAGTGAACGTTTCGGCCAAGGTTATGTCCATCTTCAGATCTACATAATAAAAAATATAACAATTATTATAATTGATAGTCTAATTAACAATAACCATGTTTACCCTAAAAATTTGATTCATACAACTTTATTTATATGTTTTGTGTACTAACATCTGTATTTTTGGTGTGTTAAATTGGCTGTTGTTAATTAGACTATCAATAATAATAATTGTTAAATTTTTTATTATGTAGATCTGAAGATGGCCATAACCTTTGCCGAAACGTTGTTTTATCGTCAATAGAACTATATAATCTATTTAAATCTCTTTGTACCCTTCCGGGTGTCGAGATTGTTTTTTTCTTGTCTTTGTCATTCTATGCTGTTTATTAAGTCTTTCCATTCTTTTCTGTTCGATGCTATTCTTCTTGCTTCTTGGCAGTTGATATTGTTCTTATTTAATATTTCTTGTACATTATTTTCCCATGTTTTCTGTGGTCTTCCTCTACTCTTCTTCCTTGTCATTCTTGCATTCCACACCATTTTTGTTTGTCTGTCGTCTGGCATTCTTGTAAGGTGTCCGTACCACGCAAGTTGTTTTCTCTCCAATGTAGTTTGTATGCTTTCTATTTGTAGTCTTGCTCGTATCTCTTCGTTTCTTATTCTGTCTAGTCTTGTTACACCTTCTACTCTTCTCAGGAATCTCATCTCCGCGGCTTGAATTCTACTCTTTGTTCTTTGGTTCGTTGTCCATGTCTCACTCTCATTTCCGTTACTACTTCTTCTTTCGATATCACCATTATTTTTGTTTTATCTATATTTATGGTCATGTTGTGTTTCTTTAGTTCGTTATCCCACAAATTAATGTTGAGTTGTAAATCTTCTTCGTTTTTTGCAACTATTGCAAGATCGTCGACAAATGCGCACTCTTCTATCGTTATACTTGTCAGATTGTAGTGGCCCACTTCTAATTTTTTGGTTTTATCTTTTATGTTTTTTATGATATTATCCAAATATATTATGAATAATAGTGGACTTAATGCTCCTCCCTGCGTGGTGGTGAATTCATCTGAAGTTTCGTTTCCTGTTCTTACGTAGTTGGTTGTCGTGCTATATATACTTTTTATTGCTTCCGTTAGGTGTTTGTCGATCTTTCTTTTCTTTAGTATTTCCCACATCTTATTTCTCGGTACCCTGTCAAATGCTTTTTCTAGATCTAGAAATGCTATGTATAGCTTACTGTCTCCTCTTAAGGTCTTTTCCGTTAACTTTCTTATGGTGAAGATATGATCTTGCGTTGAGTGTCCCTTCCTAAAGCCGCTTTGTGCTTTCTCTATCTTTGTTTCTATTTCTTTACGTAATTTATTCTCCAGTATTGCTTCATAAATTTTTGCTGTTGTACATAGTAATGATATTCCCCTGTAGTTACTGCATATTCTATTGCCTCCTTTTTTGTGAATCGAAAGTATCACCGCCTTTTCCCAATCTTTCGGTATTTGTCCTAATTCCCATAATTTATTTAGCATTATTAACAATATATGTTCTCCTTCTTCTCCCATGCATTTCAGTTGCTCCGATCTTATGGCGTCATGAACTGGTGCTTTGCCGTTTCTTAATTTTTTTTATTAATATCTTCATTTCTACTTCCGTAATTTTTTTCTTTGTTTCCTGTTTCTGTGTTTTCTATTTCTGTATTTTCATCTTCTGTAGTTTCAATGTCAATATGAGTTTCTTCCAATAATTCTTCAAAGTGTTGTTTCCATCTTTCCATTATTTCTTTGTCCTCCTTTATTATGTGACCTTTTTTGCTTATTAATTGTTTTAATGTTGTGTGTTTTTCTTCATTGCAATTTTTAAGTGTTTTGTAAAGCAATTTTTGATTTTCCTTGAAATTTTTTTCTAGTGTGACTCCAAATTCTTCCCATGTCCTCTCCTTTGATTTCTTTATTTCATTTTTTGTTAATTTTCTTTGTTTTTTGTAATCTTCATAGTCTTCCACTTTTTTAGTATTGAGGTATTTTTTCCATTTTTTTTTCTTGATTTCTTCTTTTATTTTTTCGTTCCACCAGTGTGTTTGTCTTCTCTTGTGTGCATTTTTGTTAATTCCACACGATATTTTTGTTGCTTCACTTAATATATATTTGAAGGTATTCCACATTTCTTCTATGTTGTTCAAATTCGGTTTGGGTGTATGTTTTATTAATTTGTTGATACAGTTTTGATATTTTTCTTTTATTTCTGTATCTTTTAATTTTTCTATTCTAAATTTTATTATTTGCTTTTTATTATTGTTAATTTCTTGTTTTTGTCTTGTCTCATTTCCTAAAACTTTTATTTCCGCTATCACCAGATAATGATCGCTTCCTATTTCACTACTCCTCTTTACTCTTACATCCTTCACTTTTTTCCTTTGTGTTGTATTGGTTAGAAAATAATCAATTATTGACCTTTCTTCTCTGCTTTTTTCATCCCTAGTGTATTTGTGGATTTCTTTGTGTTCAAAGATGGTGTTTAGTATTATTAATCCATTTATGATGCAAAAATCTATGAGTCTCCTTCCATTGTTATTTCTAGTAGGTTCTCCATGTTTTCCCATTATTTCTTCCAAACTATTATTTTTATTTCCCACTCTAGTATTAAAGTCTCCTATTACATATATAGGTTCTTCAAGTTTTTCGTATTCCGATTGCATTTTATCCCAAAACTCATCTTTTTTTTCTTTACTATCATCGTCATTTATTGCATATACTATCATTATGTTTGCCGTTAAGTTGGTTTTCTCTTCGATCTGGATTATTAATATTCTTTCATTTACACATTTCAACTTCTTTATTGATTGTTCCAGTTTACTGTTTATTATGCATCCTACCCCCGCTCTAGCTCTCTCATTGTGTTCTACTCCGCTATAAACTAGTATGTGATTATTCTTTAATTTTGTTAATCCTTTACCTTTTTTTTTTCGTTTCGGTTATAGCTAGTATATCTAAACCCGCTTTTTAAATTCGTCTACTAATTCTATTTCCTTTCCATTTAGGCTTCTAATATTCCAAGTTCCGAGTCGTGTAGTCCTTTTCGTTTGCTTGTTCATCTCCGTGTTGCATTTTACTGGTTTTTTGTTTTTTAATCGTTTTTTGATGTTTTTCCATTATCTTTTTCCTCTTTTAATACCACTCCTCTTTCGTTTTTCTCCCATACATATACTTCCCCATCACTTATCAATTTTTTATATCCGATTTTGCCTTTTTTCCCGGTCGCCTTCATTTCTTTAGCTATACTTCTTATTTCCCATTGAATTTTAATTTCCTCTCCTGTTAATTCGTTTTCAATATATATTTTTTTCCCTTGTAATTTGTTTTTTGCTGCCATGATTTTCTGTTTTTGCTCCCAATTTGCCATTTCAACTATGAGGATTTCATTACTTTTTCCTTTGTTTCGTATGTGCACGTTATTAATTTCTGCTTGAGTTTGCAGCTGCTCTACGAACAATTTTTTAACTTCCTCTTCCGGCTTTTGCGCTAACATTAAACCCTTTATGACCAAATTATTTTTCTTCTTTTTCTTTTCTTCAATTTCATATTTGTTCTCTAACTTTTCAATTCTATCTACTAGTATTTTCTTTTCTTTTTCCCATTTTCCTTCTTTTCTCTCCATTTCTAATTTTATTTCTCTTATCTCCTGTTTTAAACCTTTTGTGTTTTGTTCCATTTGTTTCATCATAGTTTGTATCATTTGTTTTATCTACTCCATACTTTGTTTGTCTACTTCCACTGCTTCACTAATCTCGATTTTATTTCGTGCTTCTTCTTCCTTTTTTCTTTGTTCTGGTGACCTTACTATCTTTTTGCTTTTATTAAATATTTTTTCGTGCTCTTGTTCTTCGTCACTCTCCTTACAATATAATACTTTGTTCATTATTGTTTTTCAATTAATATCTTGGCTTATTAAAAAAAAAGAACATCACTATAAATAATTTATTAGTATATTTTCATGACCCCTCAGGATATAGGGTATCTGAAAAAAAGTAATTAGTCATGATTAAAAGCGGTTACTACACTTAGCAACAATAAACGGACACCCTCCGTCGCCGGTACGATGCAGCACTACTTAAAAATAGAGGTAACCAAACGAATTATCTAATTTTCATTTCAAAATTTAATTACAATTATTACTTTTTACACCAATTGAATGAACAAAATAAGAATATGGGTCGATATATCTACAGATAATACAATCCTGTAACTTGTGCAAAATAATGCGAATATATAGTAAGTATTGTGTATACGTTGCTAAGCCATGAACAGTATCACGGGATAAGTATTTTTATACTTGCATCATTCAAAATAAGGTTTACATTATCTTGAAAACCGATGGAAACTCTGATTTTACGCACTGGTGCGTAAAGTAATTGAAGAAAATCACCCATTTTTTGTGATTCAAAATTTTGAATAATATGACGCTAATTGTACTTATATACACATATTTTAAGGATTTTATAAAAGAAGTGGAGACATTAGCTTATAACGCCATCAAACAGGCATATTTTAACAAGCTTTACGAGAAAAAATAGACACTTTGTTTTCAAATAACAAATGCCATTTATTGGCATACTAAACTGTCAATATAAATTCACGCTTTAAATATATTAACTTTTTTCACTATCGGTTGTATAATTTTTGCTCGTTACAAAAAGCATTGTACAAAACTCGTGCACGAAGAAGAAGTATGTCTTCGCGCTTAAATAGCTATTATAGTCGCGCCAGACCCTATAAACTATCTCTGTATTTGAATAGTTTTAAAGTGATTTTCATCTTTCCTAGAATATACAAAGAACATACATTTATTTGCCTGAAAACAAGAATTTTTAAAAGTAGCATCGATTAGTGTTTATAGAGGGATTTATTAAAAGTCATTTTTTCAACTGAGTGCTGAATACACTAACTCCATCCCTCAATCCCTCGAAATTCCAATTAAATGCAATGACTTCTAAAATATGGAAAGCTCTTCATAAATATGTGTTTATATTTTATAAAGAAGTATATTTAATGCATCTACTGATACTTCAATTAATCAGTACCTACATTGACTCAATAAAACATCGATAGATGATTAAAATATAGAAACATCTAAATTTCAAAACGAAGATACATCGAAACATCGATACATTGATATATCGTTATTCGATATGTCGATATAATATAGATACATCGATTCAAATGCACAGCTCTAATAAGGAGTCCATTAATGATAAATGTAAAAAAATAATAATACACTCATAAAGATTGATTTCCGATCATAATACCTCGATGATATCATTAAATTAGTTCTAAACCTCTTTGCGTTTTATATTTATACCTGATAACGAAATAAAAACAAATTTTTGGTTTCTTTGCGATATACTTTGTGTTAAAATTCAAGACGATACAAAAAAGTTTTTGTCTCTTCTATATATCTGCATTAAACATACGGGGTAGTTAAGCTGGGCGCGTGAGTAAAAGATAGTCACCATCACACCTACTCAAGTAAATAATTTGTCATATCCGTTCGCGTACGCTCACAAATTTTAAAATTTGACTCACGCCCAATCACTTACGACGGGTTACGATGAGTTACGATCGTGATTAAAAAAATACTATTTCTAATTTACTCAATATAATATTCTAATAATTATATATGTATAAAAAGAATACTATTACTCGAGTTTATTATTTATCAGATACTATTAATTTAAATTCGTATTCGGAGTGTTTTTGTAGAAGTAAAAAATTTTATCGTACAACAGAATATTTTTTTTCTGAAATTAAAAAGTTCTATTTACCTAAAATGTACATTTTAGTACTTTTGGATTCCTATCCTAATAACAGTAAAATTAAAATAATCAATATTACATTATATTTAATTTTTCCGATCAATCACGACATTAAAAAATGACTTACATTTACTCACGCTCGTGAAATACAATTTCAAAAAAAAAAGACACGGTCAGTGGATTTGAGGACCCGAGTTCGATTTCCACAGCTGATTAACTATACTCCACATTAAAATTATCCCTGTGGTTCTCCCTTCACTAATATCTCTGGAGGTCGTGATTTGACGGCCGGTAACCACATTTCATGTGCAAAATATATCACTTATCGAGATCTGTTACGACAGTGTTCCATAACCACTAATCCAAAATTCAGGATTATCTTACACCCTTTTGAGAATTGGGTTGAAAAAGATTTGGAATTACTAATAAAAATAAAATAAGGTCACAAATAAAAGTGTAGTACTGTTAAATGTAATACATTATCTATTACTAAAATACATTTTTATTTCTTTGTGAATTTTGACAAATTTAATTCCTATGAGCGTATATTTAGAATAAAACATTTTAAATTTCATCTGTAATTTTTTTCGGAGCTATGTTTTAATGGTGAGTTATACAACTGACATCACGCCAGTGAGAGATGCAGAAAAAGCAAAAGAAAGAGATATCTCGTAATAGTGAATGAGTTAGTTGACAGACCACGACTAACCAGAACATACTTTTAATATACGATGCAGATTAAATGACATGTTAAAAATATGCTCTAGTTGTCAATGGTCTATCAACAAGCTCTCTCACTAATCTTTTCACTTTCTTTTTTGATCCCTTCCATCTCTGTCCAGCGTTAGGTAAGAATTTTTAAATGTATAACTTGCCATTTCTCGCCATTTGTATAAAAAGATGACTTGATAACCTGATAACTCGTTTTGTTTTTGGATGAAAAAGGAACCTAAACAAAGTGAATGAAGAGCAAACTTAGGATTTAACATAAAATGTAAAGAAATTTTACATTATCCTACGACCCAAAAAGTTATTTGCAATAATTTAAAACCATTCAGGAGAACTTCATTTACCAAAAAACTATTAGACATATGTCACACAAAATAAAGATGAAGGGTGGTGAATTATCTTATCTACACGTTCACGGGAAACAACGTGAAAGCTGCGTTTAGACTGTGCGCGCCTGCTACGAGTGAATGGATATTCATAAACAGTCCCAGAGGGCGTGCCAATCCAGGAAAGGGATCCCGGAGGAAAATTCAAATTTTCTCGCCCATGCAACGGAACTGCTTATTGTGAAACGGAGGCTTTTTGTTCACCAGGTCTGGACTGAAAGAATTGTGGTCCAGAGAGTTTATTGATATTCTGGTAGTTTTAAGCTTTTATGCGTTTCCAAATTAAATTTGGATACATATTCACTAGCATTTTTTTAATCATATATAGTAGTAATGTTTTTTATCTATTACAGATCAAATATATCAGCAATCCAGTCAATAGATATAATATCTTTTACATTATTCGATGTTTGAATTTACATTTCTATAACTCTTTTCTGATAAATCAAAAAAGTGTATTATATAATCAATTACTTTAAAAAAATACTAAGTTTGCACGGAGTTCTGTCCAGGGGTGGATCCAATGTAATGTTCTAGAAGGGCGATTTTCAATCAAATTCTATAATTTGTTTGTATTTTTATATTAGTTAAATAAACAATGATTGGTAAGAATAATTAACAGTTGTACGTTATAATTACATTTTTTTTACAATACTGAAATTCCATCTACCTGTCACGCTACTTTGTCCGAGAAATTCCGAAAATAGTTCGCAAGATGCCGAGTGCTGGTGTTATAATTCGCATAAGATTTAATTTGTATTCTTATTATTAATTTTTTAGTATATACGAAAAAATTGTGGGTAAATGAAGTATAAACTTATGGATCGCCGATCGCCCATGTCTCCTCCGCCCCTTTATCTGCCACTGGTTCAGTTTCAACTATCCTTTCTATCCTTCCTTAAATAAATACATAAAGTGAGTAAATATGAAATTTAATATTGCTACTCGAAAATATATGATTCACATTGCTGTTCTTGGCACATAGTCAACACAGATATTAACATGAAATACATTATTATGTTAGTTTAGTAAAATTTTAATTAAATTATTTGTTTATATAACATGTAGTCAATGTAAATCAAATTATTATTTTAAAAATATATAATGTTAATTTATAAAATATACTGGTAGTGAGTTAGACAGTTACGTGCAGCGACAATAAATATTTCTATTTGTATTTACACTTGTCTCGTTCGTTGCTCATGTGGTGGCCCAGTTAAATTTTCATCCATGTAATCCAGAGTTCATTTCACACACTTCATAAATCAGGAAAATGAAACAAATACATTTTCATTACAACGAGCAAAATTAAAACAACTTAATTTTCAATTATAAATCATCGTTATTCTCTCGCATACTTAATTAAAATCTTAATTAATTCATAATACCCTTATTCTAATCCCTTTCACTTCTTGTTTGTTATAACTTCACCGCAATTTCTCCACTACGCCACCAGTTATTATTAAAAATTCTGCTAGGATCTGAATATTCTGGGCCCTCAATTTTTTTGGCAACGTTAATTGAAGCATGATATAATATATTCTTATGGTATGCAGAAGTTAGCAGTTCTGAAAGATATTAAATTATTCAGGATTTTTAATGTGATATATTTAATATAAATATGAGCTGATATTTCAATATCCATAGAGAGTTTGTAATAAATTTATTTGTCAAACAAACAATAAATAGCCTATCAAAAAATTACAGTAAATATAATTTTCATAATTTTAACTATTATTTTGATGTCTCATCACGCCTTTTACCCATTACTAAATGTGACATTCTACTGAAGTAGATCTCGGTAAGTGATATATTTATTTACCAGGCGTCAAATCACGGCCCACAAAGGTGTTAGTGGTGAGGGAGTTTATAATATATATATATATATATATATATATATATATATATATATATATATATATATATATATATATATATATATATATATATATATATATATATATATATATATATATATATACATATATATATATATATATATATATATATATATATATATATATATACATATATATATATATATATATATATATATATATATATATATATATATATATATATATAATTTTTTAGTAAGTTCAGTTCTCTACCGTTTTTCTCTTAGCTCTGCATTCGTAGTGCCACTAATTATTTTTTCTTGCATATTTCTCTTACTGTTTTTTCTTTAGTATATATATATATATATATATATATATGTATATATACTAAAGAAAAAACAGTAAGAGAAATATGCAAGAAAAAATAATTAGTGGCACTACGAATGCAGAGCTAAGAGAAAAACGGTAGAGAACTGAACTTACTAAAAAATTGTAGATGGGATGTGGCAACACGAGCAGATACTTGAAAAAACGTAGAGAGTATAAAGAACTATGTACAATTAAATAAATATGTGAACAAGAGGAGGAAGAAGAAGTAATAAGAAATATAGCGAAACAGAAATATGGGGGTAGAAGTATATTAGCTCAGAAAGAAAAATGATGTCGCAATCAGCAAGAACATATAAATGAGTACATGAATGCAACACTTCATGAATCAACTAAACGGAACAGAAGAAAAATGCAGTTCAGCTCTGCGAAAACCAGGACTAGAAATTATTACGTCGGAAATAATAGAGAACGACTTAAGAAGCCAAATAAAAGATAGAAAAAGAAAAGCGGCGGGGAAGGATAGAATACAAAATGTCATGAATATACGGCACAGAAGAATTAATCAGAAGGCTAACAACGATAATGAATAAAACCTGGAAAGGGGAAGGTTTCCCGCAAAGATGGAGAAAAGAAATAATCAGTCCAGTATACAAAAATGGAGACAGAGAAGAAATCAAACACTATAGAGGCATAACATTGATCGGCACGTCATACAAAATCTACACTATGATCTTAGAGGAAAAGTTAACTAAAGAAGCAGAAGAAACATATGTACTACAGGATAAAAGAAAAATTATATACGCAATTCGCAGATTTGAAGGCAGCATATAACACAGTCAACAGGGAAAAAATGATTGGTACACTAAAATAAGTAGGAATTGAAGAAAACCTAATTAAAGAATCGCAGAAATTGACTCCGAGACAACGAATTCTATAAGAATAGAGAGAAAAGTGATAAATTTTGGATAACCAGCGGGATTACACAATGATACCCGCTAAGTCCCATCTTGTTTTTAATATACAAGGAAGATATAGAAGCACATTGCGCAAAAAGGCTAGATGGGAGGAGTAGTAATTGGTAAGAAGAAATTCTGGACGCTGTCATATGCGGAAAATGTAGCAATGTGAATTGTTACTTTTACCGCCTAGGCAATAAAGTGCACTCTACAGTATACATTATAAAAGTCCATTAAGGCTGAAACAAAATGATACTTTATATTAGATATGTCATTTAGAGTAAAAAATATTATATGAATGTAAGTCCAGAAATGTTTCGTTACATAGTTACAGCCCTTTAAAGATGTGCCTCATTACATACATTTTTATTAATAACTTAGATACTGCAGTGTGATAAAAAGTAAATGTTTCAGTTGACAATACAATGCTTGGGATCTTTTTATTCCACAGTTGGCACAACGCCAGGTAAAGGTGGAAGTATTTTTTGACATACTATCATTTTTATAATAAATACAGAAGGTTATGCAGCTAATAGGATTTTAAGTGATAGAAATACTTTGAAATATTACTCAGTGAATAATGTTATAGTATATTACATAACAAGCATCGAAAGTATAAGATAACATGCGAGTGTACAAATTGAAAAACAAGACGCGTAGCGCCGAGTGATTTAAGTATACGAGCAGTTATCATACATTCGAGCGAGTTATGTACACTATTTTTCAGACGACCATAAAATATTTCTAAAAAAAGTTCATAAGAGCAATGTTGTTTCACTTGACTGCGTTGACGTTTGAAGTTTGAGGTTAGGTGTGGTGATACCAACTGTACTAACCGTAATGTCAAAATATTAAATAATGATAAAATATTAGTACATAAGTAATTATTAATTTTTGAACATAAGATTTATATTTGCAAATGTTTCGAAAAGTCTGCCAAAATTTTGATTTAAATAATAATACAAATTCAACTTCACCTGATATGTTAGAAGTGTGCGTTATAAT
The DNA here is from genome assembly GCA_911728475.2 of Pterostichus madidus. Taxonomy (NCBI): domain Eukaryota; kingdom Metazoa; phylum Arthropoda; class Insecta; order Coleoptera; family Carabidae; genus Pterostichus; species Pterostichus madidus. The sequence goes on along the minus strand of OU452301.1, from coordinate 21,485,200 downwards.
AACAGATCAGTGTATGTTATTTTTAATTTTCCGTAGTAATTTAAGATGTTGTTATGGTTACTTTCATAAGTTGTCGTCTGAAAAGAAATAAAAGGATGGGGATAAGTGATTTTATTTATTGATTGTAAATGAATTGAGATCTAAATTTTCAAATTTTACTGTCTACAACAGGAAATAAATGTATGTATTAGTTTTAACAATTTCAAATAGTTTTTTTTTTATCATCAACTGAAACACTTACTTTTGATCACCTTGTAGTTGCACTTACCGAAATCTGCTACGGCAGAGTGCCACACCCAGTAATGGGTAGAAGGCATGATGATATATTTATTTATTTTATTTTTAGAAAAAAACAAGTAACCAAAAATATTTAGGTAAACCTCATTCACAGAGAGCTTAGTGCAGCTGTATTTTAGTGCAAAATTCTTGAGTACAGAAAGTAAATACAAGCGTTTACATTCGAAAGTACATGGTAATGCCGTTGTATTGCAACGCACAAGTCAGTGACGGATCCAGAGGGAGGCACAGAGAGCAATTGCTCCTCCCGGGAATTTTTGTTTTCAAATATAAATTTGACTTTATTTTTCTTCTTGAATTCGCTCAGAAATTGTGTTCTAATCCGCTCTTAAATTTAAATAAATAAGTACAAATTTGTTTTGAAATTATTTGTTCAACTGCTTACCTTCGTAATGAGTGGACAAACACATACCAGTGAGATTTTTGCGCTTGTACATCAGTACATTTAATCCATGCAATATTTCACTTTCGTAAGATGCGTGTATGAAAGCGGATGTGCCTGCAAGCCAGTCCTAAAGCAAATGTAGGCTATAAAATAAAACATATTTTTTTTACATTTCAATTTGTGCCATAGCCTAATGCCCGTTCTGATAAAAATGGCTGGATCCGCTACTGGCAGACATTTGCAAGGTCAAAGTTCTGCACTACGCAAGAAATTTGAAACTGTCGATAGTATAGAAATGCGAAATTTCTAATATATTTGTCATGTGATTTTATTTACTATAGGTTAAAAACTAACTCTCTAGCAGTCAAGCACCCGCTTTTATACCGAAATCCGACAAACTAGATCCGTCCAGAATGTTCCAGAATACTCTCCATGCGACCGGCCGCCCTCGCTGCAGCGCAACACTTTGGTTCTCGAGAAGGTTTCGGAACATTCCCGACTGGATGACTGGATGACAATATTTATATTTATTTTATTAGATACGAAAACTGACCAGTTGTTTATGTGTTATCTTAGTATACAGAATTTATATTTATATAACTCAATATACTGACAGTATTTAGAGAATGATTAAAATTACGAATTCGGTTAAATTAGACTTAAGATTTAAGTTATTCCGAAATTATTTAAAGATGTATTTACTCGTATTTCCTTAAAAATATAAATCGGTTATTTAGTAACCGTTACTAGATAATTGCAAAACTATAAATTAGCAACTTTAAAAAAAAAAAACTTTGTCATACTTGATGTTCAGCCTAATATTTAAATAATTTTTTTTTAATTTCTTTCTCAAAAAATGTCATAATTAATATAGTTTATGTTATTAGTATAAATATTTTTAATACAAGAATTTGTATTATGCCTTTAATTTGGTCATATGTATTACGGGGTAATATGGGTGTCCATGTCCATTTGTGTGAGAATGCGAGTTTTTACGAGAAAAATTTACGTATAATGGTCATAAATTCTGGCTAAATATCAATTTTGCAAAATTTAATATTCACAGGAGTAATGCGGCTCCAAAACCCAGACCCGGAGTTTATGAACTACATTTTGAGTGAATTGCGAATTTTGCGGATCAATTATTTTTGATGGAAACCCGGGATTAAGTTATCGCGGGTAATGAGATATTAGAGTCTCTTTGTATTTTCATCATCATTTACTCGTTTATTAAATAATGTACTCGCATTCAACAACATTTATTTTGCTCTAACTAATGTTTTCAATTAACTATGCGTATGACAAAGGTTTGTATAAATACATATAGCTAATGAAGTATTGCAGAACTAATGGTAATTGGTAATTAATCTATACATATTACTATGAGTATATAGTGAACATGTGTGGATAATTTATTTTAAACTTTTATAATAATTTTTTTGTCTCACTAAAACCGAGTATAATTACAGAAATTTGTGGACAGACAGTTTAGTGAGTTTAGGGATTGTTGCTTAAAAGTGTAAATGGAGCGAGGTCTCTTAAAAATAACTTCCACTAAACCAAATAAAACGGCTCAAATAATCTAAAAATTAGTTTGACTAAAACTTAATATAACAATTTCAATGTGGGAAGTGATAGTTCAGGGGGCTTAGAATTTGTTTATTTAAAGTGTCACTTTGTAATAAATACCGTTAAACGGACCCATATGGATTATCAGGAATTATATAAAACATTACTATTTTAAATAAAACTTGACGCCATTACTTGAATATCGGTAATATTATATGGATTTTTAGAACCAAACGTCAAACCTAGATGTTCAACGTTAATAAATTTGTTTATGTTTTGCACATAACCATACGGTAGGTTTAACAAACTACTGAAAAATAATGTAAAAATCTGGTATTTTGTTCTCATGCAGTTTAGAAAAGCCAATCAAGTTTACACCCTCAACAAGAATTTACAATTATAACATTTAATAAAATAATATCTATATAATATTTATAATGATTGAATTAAAATATGGCACTTTTTTGAACAATATGGAACAAAAGGAAACAGAAAATAGAAAATCTTTAATTATCCTCTGGCAAAAACATTTGATATTTTACTACACAATTTTGTTATTGTTTCATTCGTGTACAACTCTAATTTAAAAAAGAATGTTTTGTAGCAAAGTAATTAAAATTATTAGAAATACTAGCAATGAAGGTGAAATTTTTTTACAAATTTCAATCGGTCATAAATATATAAGTATATTTATTCGTTTCAAGTATTGGAATAGTGAAAAAAATTATACATACACTTCATGTGAGAATTGTTTTTTTTCTTGGTGTATTGTAGCTCTCAATTGCACCTTGTGCTTCAACTCTACACCTAGGGACAAATGTACTTCTCTCTCTTGGTATATAATTTAATATTACTAAAATAAAAAATAAATATATCATCACGCCTTTTACCCATTACTGGATGTGGCCGAAGCAGATCTCGGTAAGTGATATATTAATGAGCATGAAGTGCGGTTACCAGTCGTCAAATCACGGCTTCCAAAGATCTTGTGGGGGAGCCTCAGGGGTAGTTTTAATTTGGTGAAAATTGTTTGTCAGCTATGGGAATCGAACCGGGGTTCTGAGGATCCACAGGCCGACTTGATACCACTGAGCCATTACTGCTGTGAGATAATAAGCAATGGCTTCTGAAGCACATAAAATAAAAGAAAGACTGAATTGAACAATAATATAATTTACTTTTAAAGAAATTAATCTTAATACCTGTTACAAAAAGGCGACGATTTTTTGAACAGAAATCATTTGTCGCCACTACTGACTCTCTTGAAAGTTTTCCCCATATGTACAATGCTGGCGGTACTTTTTTCTTTGCTTTTTGCCCAAAGTTGACATGATACCAGCATTCATCTTCACTAGCTTCCTTGTGCCGTTTTTATTTTGATCTAGAGCGATTATTTTTCTTAAAGTCTCTAAACTCACTGCGGGAATTCTCTACCTTCTTCGTTAGGCCTTCTATCCGCTCCATCAGTATATAGATTTGCGATGACGGACTAGCAGCAGCGTTGCTTGCTTGTGAATTTCATCTGCGAGTGATGCTAGTTCATCTAAATCGTCTTCAAATACAGCCAACAGTTCTAGTGTTGCTGATGGTAATCGACCAAGCCAGATTGTTCGTAACAGATCTTTACTAACTAAAGTATCTGGAAGCGAGTATCCTGAAGTAATGACAGAAAGATGATGGGGTTCTGTCTCCCATCTCAGCATTTTGAAGTAGTTCCTGAAGTTTGTTTGACTCACTAGCAGTTAGACGTAATATTATCCCATCTTTAATTGCTTTCCTGTTTTCGACGGGACGGACAAGATGTCTTGTACTTCTAGTAAGATTTCAGCAGGTAGATTGGCCACAATCCAGTGAAATTGAATATAATCCTTTTCTATTGGTAACAAACCAAACAATGATTTCACTTGTGTGAACCAAAGTGCTGGGTTGGCCTTTAAAAATGTCGAAGATTTGAATTTATTCTTGTCGGAGTCACCAAATATGGTTTTTGAAGCACAAAAAATAAAAGAAAGACTGAATTGAATAATAATATGATTTATTTTGAATGAAATTATATTATGTCAAAAAATTATTTTTAAATCAACCAACAACTCAGAAACTGTCAGTAAAACATAGTTTAATAGCAACAATAGTTTTTATTAAAAAATGTTCAAAAATTAAAATTATGGATATCTCGGTGTCTCTACAAAGCTATTATACCTATGTTTTGATTACAGTACGGAAAAACTTAATTTTTTATCGATTGTACAAAAAATTACTTGGGACAGTTATTTTTTGGAAATAATATTTATTATAGGTACTCGTAGCTACTTGATATGTCTGCCAATATCATATAAAGTTATCTAGTTTTAGTATTTTCTGTAATAATGCACAATCGATCTACTATAGATATCCCTTTATACATATCCAAACAAACAGGAAAATTTATGCTGAAATCATCTGATTAACTCAAATTTTCACAAATATAAGTACGAATCATACAAATATTTAACAATTCATAATTTGATTTCATTATAGACTTATAATACTTATTTCTAAAGTACAAAATATTTGTACGAACTGAGAAAACTACACACGTATAATTTTTTCTCCAGTTCCAACTACACTGGCACACAAGCAAACAATTACACAAGAAACACGCCTGGAAACATTTAATCAGAATATCGTATACTCCGCTGCTGCACTCTAATTAAACTGCAGCTGTTAGTTATTTTACTAATGTCACAACTGTGTTAGTATTATGGTACTATGTTATACATTGTGCCAGGTTGGGTGCCTTGTTCGCACGTGATGATGGAATATTATAGTTAATGTATATTTACTTGTTTTGTTTGAGTGAGAATATTAAAACGAAATTTGAAATACATGAAGGTGAACGTATATGTATTTGATATTGAAATTGAAACAATTGTTTCAAATCGTATTGAATTGCATGGAAAATATTGTGTGATGAAATTAAAGTAATTAATTTGACTTTTGTCAATATGACTATAGGAAAATAGTACTACCTGTATAGACGTAATTATCGCAGTAAAGCACAGTTGCTCAAATATAGACAAATATAAAATAATGAATATGATTTATAATCACGGACCGGAAACCGTTCCGAACCCACTTTTTTTATGTAAACCTGAATCCGAATAGCTTTTATTTTGTCGACCTAAACTCGAACCGGAACTGAAACTACTGTTTTCAGGTTAAAGAACCCGGGTTTTTCAATATTTCTGGATTACATAGTAGCGAGTAATTAAAATAAAATTATAGTTTTGAGCTAAAACAATTACCTTTATTATATTGTTACTTATCTTATGTTTAGTAACGTGGCGTGTCAGCAGTTTACACAAAATTTAAGTCTTCTATTGAATTCATATAATATTTAAAATATAATATTCCAGTATTATATTATATAACTAAAAAAATTCAGTACAACTGATAAGTTCAGGCCAAGTACAAAAACATTTTCCCTTACAAGTCTTAATGTTTTCCGCGTTGTAAAGTTCTGATATAAAAGGTGGGCTCAAGTACATTCTTAGAAACTAAGAAACGTAAGATATATAAAGTTGAAACATTAAGGGTTTCTTTAAGAAGGAGAACCGAAAAATCCTAATTACATCTTAGTCAAAAGTTTCTGATATAACATATGGGCTCAAGCACATTGTTATATTCAACATTAAAACATGTCTTTTCATACAAAAATCTGAATTACAGAAGTGTCTAACCTCGTAACAAAAATGTAAACTACACAAATGTTCAAAATATCAATATAAAAAAAACTAAAAAAAAGTACTTGGCGGCGTTTTGTGAACCTTTGAACTATGAGGAAACTGAGTGTTGGTATAGCAATTTAAGTTGTACCCCTGAAACCCTCGTGGCAACTGCTGCTATGTTCGGAAACGTTCGTGAGCAACTCGGATATGTTCGGAAATTTTCCTGGGCATTTCGGCTATATTCGGGGAATAGGCAGTTACCGTCGTGGCCACTTTCAGTATGTTCCGGTATGGTCGGAAACCAACATGGCCATTTCGAGTCTGTTCGTGTAAGTTTGGAAACCTTCGTGGAGAGTTCGGGTTCACTTCTAGGTATAATTTCTGTAGTTACAAAACGCCGCCAAGTACTTTTTTAAAGTTTTTTTTATATTGATATTTTGAACATTTGTGTAGTTTACATTTTTGTTACGAGGTTAGACACTTCTGTAATTCAGATTTTTGTATGAAAAGACATGTTTTAATGTTGAATATAACAATGTGCTTGAGCCCATATGTTATATCAGAAACTTTTGACTAAGATGTAATTAGGATTTTTCGGTTCTCCTTCTTAAAGAAACCCTTAATGTTTCAACTTTATATATCTTACGTTTCTTAGTTTCTAAGAATGTACTTGAGGCCACCTTTTATATCAGAACTTTACAACGCGGAAAACATTAAGACTTGTAAGGGAAAATGTTTTTGTACTTGGCCTGAACTTATCAGTTGTACTGAATTTTTTTAGTTATATCACATTCCTTTTCTAAAAAAGTAAAAAAAAAATTTAAGAAATTATTTTTTTTTTAATTTAAAAGAATTTTGAAATTTTTTAAAAAACTTTCAAAAGCAAAATAACGTGCAAAATTATTAAAATATTGTTTATTTATTTATTACTAGCTATTACCCACGACATGGTTCGCGTGGTCTACAATTTAATGCGAGTACCTGACATGCGTAGCAATGCAACTCAAAGAAAGAAAGTATTTGCATTTAATTCTGTTTATTGAAGTGCTTTTGGATTCCCAATATTTTTTTTTCTCTTTGGGACATACAAGAATAAATCAGAAGGTTTTCCGACGAGTGAGCATGCCACATACAGCTGTCCATGTGAGAAGCATGGATTTTCCAAATTTAGTCCACACACTTATAGCGATTGTCCCCGTGATTTGTTGATGATCATTGCAAATGCGAGTCGTACCGGAAACTGCAAACGTCTGAATTCGAATGGCATAGGATTGAACCTTTATTATACCCATATTCGTTCTCGTCTGTACCTATACCAAATTTGAATCGAATCAGTGCAGTACTTTTCACAATAGCTAGCGGCCATTTTGTTTTAAGATGGCGGACTGAAGCTTTATTATACCCATATGTTGAGATTGGTTCTCGTCTATACCTATACCAAATTTGAATCGAATCAGGGCAGTACTTTTCAGAATAGCTAGCGGCCATTTTGTTTCAAATGGCGGACTAAAGCTTTATTATACCTATATGTTAAGATTGGTTCCCGTCTTTGTCTATACTAAATTTTAATCGAATCGGTGCATTACTTTTCAAGATAGCTAGCGGCCATTTTGTTTCAAGATGGCGGACTGAAGCTTTATTATACATGTATATTGAGATTGGTTCTCGTCTATACATATACCAAATTTGAATCGAATCAGTGCAGTACTTTTCAAGATAGCTAGCGGCCATTTTGCTTCAAGATGGCGGACTGATGCTTTATTATACCCATATGTTGAGATTGGTTCTCGTATATACCTATACCAAATTTTAATCGTATCAGTCCAGTACTTTTCAAGATATCTAGCGGCCATTTTGTTTCAAGATGGCGGACTGAAGCTTTATTATACTTGCATGTTGAGATTGGTTCTCGTCTATATCTATATCAAATTTGAATCGAATCAGAGCAGTACTTTTCAGAATAGCTAGCGGCCATTTTGTTTCAAGATGGCGGACAGAAGCTTTAATCAGTGCAGTACTTTTCAGAATAGCTAGTACCCATTTTGTTTCAAGATGGCGGACTGAAGCTTTAATATACCTTTATGTTAAGATTAGTTCCCGTCTATGTCTATACCAAATTTGAATCGAATCAGTGCAGTACTTTTCAAGATAGCTAGCGGCCATTTTGTTTCAAGATGGCGGACTGATTCTTTATTATACCTGTATGTTGAGATTGGTTCTCGTCTATATCTATACCAAATTTGAATCGAATCAGGGCAGTACTTTTCAGAATAGCTAGCGGCCATTTTGTTTCAAAATGCGGACTGAAGCTTTATTATACCTATATGTTAAGATTGGTTCCCGTCTATGTCTATACCAAATTTGAATCGAATCAGTGCATTACTTTTCAAGATAGCTAGCGGCCATTTTGTTTCAAGATGGCGGACTGAAGCTTTATTATACCTATATACTAAGATTGTTTGCCTGGGCTTCATTTTTTAGTGCGAAATAGACATTTGAATGGGATGGGCCGAAACGGAATGAGTCGTAGTAATGTGATGACGTCACACGCGGACGCTGAACAAGGAGAAGACGACGAATTTGAAAAACATCACTTTTCAAACATCCATATCTTTGGAAAGGATGGACCAAATGGCATGAAACTTTTTATTCCTGCTCAGTTTTATGCGAGCTACACGGTGGTTAAGTCAAAACATACTTTTTTTACCCGCTTGGGCCTCATTTTTTAGTGCGAAAATGGGCATTTGTTCACTCGGGATAAGAGACTGTAGTGTCTGGCCACTGTCGTTTGTACTTGGCCAGAGACACTACCGTGTCTCTTGATAAACATACCATTATACGATTTAGTATATAAGACGAGCGGTTCGACTCCGTGGACACTGAAGTAGGATTCATTTCTGTAAGAAAATACCAAGCTCTAAAACAACTGCCGATCAAAAATTTTGCAATTCTGCACGCGAGCCCTTTAAACAAATTTCATTTGATAACAAACATAATAGGTTTGGAATATATTCAATTAAATCTATTCTAACGCCATTTTATATATATATATATATATATATATATATATATATATATATATATATACATATATCTTGTTGGAATTGGTGAGGAGCGAGGAGACGTGTGTGAATATATGATTTGTAGATAGTTTGAAGATAGTGTGTATCCGGCGATAGACGAGAAAGGTTGAAAGTAATTATTGTAAATATTTAAATAAAGCTGACATATTCTCTGTACTTTGTTTATTATTACCAAATACCTAAACAGAAAAGTGCAGAAAGATCAGCATTTATTTAGAAAAAGTTACATTATATATGTGAAGACTGTTATCAGAAGTGGGTTATACGAGTATATGACTGCGACATATTTCAGTAATTTTGGTTATATTTAACATTATGAAAGAAAAAAATAATAATGCAAAAAAAATTCATATATTTTCAATTAAATCAAGTGATTGAAAATAGAGTCTGACCTCACATTTCACACAGCGTCAGTACCTCAAAGCGACTAAAATCTGTACTATTTATGATTTTGAACAAATGTCATCCTCTTGGCTGCTTGAACATGTGCTGTAATCACTGAATTAAAAGTAGAGATCTCTGCTTACATATTCCATATGGGTGTTACAATTATTCTAGATCTATTTTGCAAGTTCAAAATTAGTTTGCTATTGTGGATGTTGTCGAGTATGTTTTAAACGATTGCTAAATTAAATTCAATGCTGACCACTCGAAAAAAAATTGGCAACTTTCCCGTTAATATACCTATACATTCCAGTAGCTGTATGCAAAATATTGTCACAAGAATGGGATGTAGTTTTATTTAAGAGTTTTATTTAAAAAAAAGTAAGATCAATTTTTTTTTAATTGCATAATTCTCTAACTTAAATTATTTTAACAATATTATAGTAGTAATATAACAGTCTAACGAAAAACTATACATAAATACTTGTGTTTAAGGATTTACAATAATTTGGTATTAATAATAACTTGGCCTACGATAATGAACACAAATATACAAATAAAGCTTTGATATGTTAAATTTCCGCAATGGCTGTATCTCACTATAATTAATTTTAATTGTTCTAATTTATAAAGAAAGATTAATTACCTGCAACGAGTGATATAGAGCTATGATTGTGTGCTATCATTAATACACATCAGATTAGCCGTGGACGGGTCCTGTCAAGCGGTGAATAAACAAATGAATCTGACAATTGTGAAGATTCATTCGGTTGCCAGATGGAATATAAGTGTATTTAGTTCATCTCTATCATGAATAACTTGACTTGTAAAATATTTTCACAATTTTTATAGATTTGGAATAAATAAGTACCTCGAAATATACAGAATAGAAATTAATTTTTGAGTTTCTCCATTAATCGCTACCGAAACGAATAATTCCACCACAGAATGAAATATATATGTAATTAAAAGTGAAAGCTCTTAAATTTGTATTTCTTCAATAAATATTTTATAAGCCATGCGTTTAAAAAATGTATTGTATACCACCACTATTTTATTGGATGTTGAGAACAGCAGCGGTTGTTAAAACGATTTTATCCGGTGCTGCTAAGGGAAACGTTCGCTAGAATACCAAATATTTGTTGGAAATGTCATTCAAGGTGATCGTTTCCTATAAATAATTTTTATCTGCTTCAGTTATATCCTCGATCGATAAGTTCATTCAGAAATATGTCAGTCATTTCACAGTCTCCTGATTGTATCCAAATATGTATTATTTTATAGATGTGTAATTCAGGAATGAAATGTAATATTAAATATTGCAAATTTTTCCAGAAACTTATATACAGTATCCAATGAATCAAATAATTTACATCATTGATCAGGAAAATTTTAGATTATCTGTATATTTTAAAAATATGTATTATTTTGATGGTATTTTTTTGGTTTTTTATAGTTAATATGCATTTGAAACCATTAATATAATTAATTATATTTGGAAACAAAGTTGGCGGACGGTGTTTTGATTATCAATGTTAAGTACGTTTCATATCAGTTAGCACTTGGATGGGTGACCGTCCAACGACTCAAGTAGACAAAACCATATTGCGGGTCGGTTAGTTCGGCCATGATTTTGAATGAATGAAAATATTTCGAAACATTGGTTGGTACCACGAAATCTGTTTTTGGGTGTTTTTGCATGTTTTAATTCTTAAAATGCTTATACATTTATTTTAGAACGAATTTAAATTTTTATAGAAATATATAATAACAATATATAATACCAAATATTATTTATAATATCCGGTCATAATAATGATGAAATCAAAATATTATATAAAAAAAGGAATATCTCCCAAAAAAAAAACTATTACATTGTTAAAGGTACTCCAAGATTGCGCAGATTCGCGCTCTTCTAGAAAAAATATTCTTTTCTAAAAAAGTCTCTCCCCCAAAAAGTTGACTATTTTACAACCTTTGTCAAAAATTGTAATAATATATTACAGATTTTAAAAAAGTGATATCTAATTAAGCCAAGAAAAATATTCGAATTTAAAAAACCTTGTCGACGAGTTTTTAAAATATCGGGTCATATAATAAAAAAATAATTAAAAAAAAAACCTTGGCGACCCCAGTCTTTAAAAAATTACTTAAACTGGTAACTTTTTAAAGACTGGGGTCGCCAACGTTTTTTTTTTTTAATAATTTTTTGTATTTGACCCAATATTTTTAAAACTTGTTTTTTAAATTCGAATATTTTTCTTGGCTTAATTAGATATCACTTTTCACTTTCTTATACACAGTATAAGGAAGTATTGGAATCGTGAAAAAAATCGTTGACGAGATTTTCGCGGAAATACGTGTTTTGAGGTTCACTGAATCCGTTTTGATCATTTTCTAAATGATATCTGTGTGTGTATGGATGGATGTGTGCCCGAGTGTGCAATATCTCATGTACGAGATAAGATTTGTTTACGAGACTTGGTAATTACTCGTATAAATTTCATGAAAATACGAAGAGCTGAGTTGATTTTGAATGACATTTAAAAACCGGAAGAGGAAGTATAAGGGACACACGAAACAATGAATTCAATTTATTTCAAAAATGGAATCAGTTACGAAAAAAAATTTTAGCAAAAATATTTGGAACATAAAATGTTATTTGCAATTTTCCTGATTTTTAGAAAAACTAACTTATACATTTAATAATATATTCCAATAATCATAGTACCAATAGAAACTAAAAACATAAACATGTTTAACATTTATATGTCAAATAATAATTGTCAAACGCAAGGAGGAAGCAATATTGGTTGCATTGAAACGAATCGAAATTGAATTGATTGTAAATTAGTTTTTGCGCCTTTAGATTATGTTACAGATCTAAAAGTGGATTATTTTGTATTATTTAACTTTCATTTCTTTTGTTTTCATTCTATTAAGGTTTATATATTTTTGTTATAGTGGAATTTGTGTTGTTGTTTATTGTTGATCATGTAGTAAGTTCCTGTCGACTGTAGATGGTTGTTGTTCAGTTAAATAATATTCATTTCCACTTTCAATTAAGGTAGTTCCAGCGTGAAAAACATTTTTACAGATCTAAATGAAACTCGGCGCACGTCATCATTGGATTGTCATACGCATCCTGTTAAGGCAGTTCTAGTGCGATGGTGGCGACATTGAGCATCGAGTGCCGAAACTGACGCTCAAAAAAACAAAAAAAATAGAATAAAATAAATGTTTTATACCTATTTTCAAACACCGTACCACCGTACCGTGGTGTTCTCATTATAAATTGGGATTCTTAATTTTTCGTTAAAAACAAGACTTTGCACGGCTATATATCCATTACTCAAAGGTAAAAAACTTTCTCCTTTTGATAAAATATACATGGATAGTTCTAGAACATCATATTAGTTTTTCAAATAAAACTGTAGATTTCTAGAGGTACACAGACCAAATATGTGCGATTCTGAATGACAATCGTCATAAACTCCGTGTATAAGAACTAAACTTTACATGCCAATATATTTGTTCTCAGACGGTGAATGTATTTCTTATTTATTTCGCATTAAAATAAGTAAGTTAGTACACTGCATTGATAAAACATATCGTATTTCTTCACATTTTATAAATTGATGATGGTCTAATAATTTTGCTGTATGTTTAAAAAATAACTATTTGAAGGGCATATCGATTGATTCTGGTTCATAACGTTTTAGCATTAACCAGCATGAAATAATGTTCAGATAGAAAATACACGAATAAAAGAACCGCATGTTAAAAAGCCATATACCACTAATCCTTTTCTAAAAGTACACTATCCACTACACAAAATAATAATTTGTATACCAAGGCTTGAAAGTAGCTGTTTGCGGACTGAGCCTAGAGATGGTAGCGCAAGCGTAGCGAATGCTCCAACTAGTCAAGGTCTGTAAAGATATTTTCAATTAGAGGTTTACACAACCTTTTTGCTACGGCCGAAAATGAAGATTGATCGATTTTTAATTGCAATTAGTTAAAATTTTGAATGTGTTAAGGAAAACAATACAAATAAAACAAGAATGTAAAATAAATTATATTTGATACTCATTTTGCACGACCATACAAGTGTGAAATATTAATTATCAATAATACATTTGCACTTATTTCATTATTTTGTCTAAATTAGTATCACAGTGACGAAACAACCTGTGAGATGCGACATCCATATTTCAAGTTATCTATGATAACCGTGAGATACAAATGTGTGGACAAGTAATTCTGTAGCAATGTCAAGTAGCTATACAATAAGCAAACGTCCTGGTGGTTTTAAAAAAAGAAAAAAACAAAAAACTTTGCACATCAGTGCTAATAGCTGGAACAAATGTAAATAAATGTGGAATGTTTAAAGGCCCAATCCCACGAAGACAAATATAAGCAACTTCCAGATTGCGCAGATTCGCGCCCTTCTAGAAAAAATATTTTCTCCCAAAAAAGTCTCGCCCCCAAAAAGTTGACTATTTTACAACCTGCCCCAAAAATTGTAATATCTATCTATTACAGTTTAAAAAAAAGTGATATCTAATTAAGCCAAGAAAAATATTCGAATTTAAAAAACCTTGTCGACCAGTTTTGAAAATATCGGATCAAATAGAAAAAAAAATTATTAAAAAAAGAAAAAAAACCTTAGCGACCCCTGTCTTTAAAAAGTTACCAGTTTAAGTAATTTTTTTAAAGACTGGGGTCGCCTTTTTTTTTAATTAATTTCTTTATTATTTGTTCCAATATTTTTAAAACTGGTCGACAAGGTTTTTTTTAAATTCGAATCACTTTTTTTTAATTCTGTAAAACATTATTACAATTTTTGGGGAAGGTTGCAAAATAGTCAATTTTTTGGGGGAAAGACATTTTTGGGAGAGAATCTTTATTCTGGGAATCTGTGCAATCTTGGCGTACCTTTAACAATGTAATTGTTTTTTTGGGAGATATAACTTTTTTTATACAATATTTTGTTTTCGTCATTATTATGATCCTATATTATAAATAATATTTGGTATTATATATTGTTATTATATCTTTCTATAAAAATCTAAATTCGTTCTAAAATAAATGTATAAACATTTTTAGAGTTTCTTGGCCAAGTTTGTTTTCCCACGTGAATATTATTTGTAAGCATCCAAGACTTTCCTTTTTTAATCATACATGTGTAGTGTCCCTCAGCCATTGAAGTACTATGGTGAAATATAGCACTGATCACTTTGTATTTATATCTTTGAATCAAATAAGTTCCCATTGAAACGTTTTAAATATTACGTGTATCAGTTAGTTTGCAAATATTTCCATTTTAATTTTCAAATAACAGAATTTGGAAAATTAGCACTGTGCCAACAGTAACTAATTCGGTTTTATGTAATTTATGTGAGTGTAAGCATTCTGAACATTGAGCGTCCATTTTATTTCACAACCAATTATTTATCAATTAGCTCTTGCAAAGTAATGCTCTTGCTACTACAATCACGTATTGGAATAGTAATAAATACTAGGCTTCACGCTAAGCTCAGCAGACACTGAAGTAGAATTAACTTCGGTAAGACAATAGATAATATAAATTGAATTATTACGAATCTGAAACTTTTCAATTCTACACATCTGTCCTAAAAACCTTTTAATTCATACTATGAAAGTGGTTGAAGTGAGGGTGGTGGGTTTGAATGATAATGTTTGACGGGGGCTAATTATTTGATTATGTTATGAGTGAATGTTTTATGAGTGATTTTAGGGTTTGTGCTACCCCATTTGATGGGATATAGCGTGAAGATATGTATGTATGTATGTATGTAAACATGAGGTTTTGAATTATTTCACTAAAACAGTTGTCGATAAAAAAAATCCATCTCTGCAAGAAAGTCCTTAAAAAACGTTTCATTTGATAATAAAAACGATAGGTTTTGAATTACTTTCACTAAAACAATTTCCAAATGAGAAAATTTTAATTCTGCTCGCGATCCTTTTAAAAGACCTTTTATTAGATATCAAACACGTTAGGTTTTGAAGCACTTTCATTCAAACAATTGCCAATCAACAAAACTCCAATTTTCCATGTAAGTCCTTCAAAAGACCTTTCAATTGATACCAAAGACGATGGGTTTTGAAGCACTTTCACTAAAACAATTGACAATTCAAAAGTATTAAATTTTGTATACGAGCACTTCCAAAGAAATTTCATTTGATATCAAACACAATAGGTTTTGGGGCACTTTCATTAAAACAATTGACTATCGAAAAGTATTAAATTTTGTACGCGAACGCTTCAAAAGATACCAAACACGATAGGTATTGGAATACTTTCACTAAAACAATTATGCATACAAGCCCTTAAAACACCTTTTATTTGATATCAAACACGATAGGTTTTAAATTACTTTCATTAAAACAATTGCCAATCGACAAAATTATAATTTTGCATTTAAGCCCTTCAAAAGATCTTTCATTAAAACAATTGCCAATCGACAAAATTCCAGTTTTGCATGTAAGGCCTTCAAAAGATCTTTCAATTGATACTAAAGACGATGGGTTTTGATGCACTTTTATTAAAACAATTGACGATCGAAAAGTATTAAATTGTGTACGCGAACCCTCCAAAAGATCTTTCAATTGATATCAAACACGATAGGTTTTGGAATACTTTCGCTAAAACAATTGCCGATCGAAAAAAATCCAATTCTGCTTGCAAGCCCTTAAAAGGATCTTTCATTTGATACTAAACACGATAGATTTTGATGCACTGTCAGTAAAACAATTACCGATCGAATAATATTCAATTTTGTACGCGAGCCCTTCTAAGGACCTTTCATTTGATAGGAAACACGATATGGTTTCAAGCACTTTTACTAAAACAATTACCGATCGAAAAAAATCCAATTCTGCAGGAAAGACCTTCAAAAGACTTTTTATTTGATAGTAAACACGACAGGTTTTGAAGCACTTTCACTAAAACAATTGTCGATAGAAAATTTAGGAATGTCAAAATTGATTCCAATTCTAGTTTATCTGTTTTTATTTTTTTACTGTACATTACCGTTAATTAAATTTCCTTTGTTTTACTATATTATTATCGAGAACAAATTTGGTTGGGTTTACCTGTATACTTTATAAAAATTGTCAATTTGACTGTTTGTTTTAAAACCAATTTCATTGTGGACTGTAAAAAAAATACTTTTTAAATACACATATTCGAAATATATAATTATAATAAAAACGTCCCCTCATTCCCCCAATATACGTAAAGTATTTCAAAACGCCTCAAAAAAAAATACTATTTCAGTAATTTATAATTAAAAATGCGATATGACCATTGACAAATGTCAAAATACATGAGTATTTGTATACCGACAATCGTTATTCAAACATATTGTATATTTTAAATTATTTTTAACCACATCTTGAATATTTTCTACCGAATTACAAAGATGTTTAAAAAATTCAACTAAGGTGCTGCCCTCAGTCGAACAAGTCGCGAAAAACCACGATATTTCCAGCAAATCAGAAATGGTTGGAAAGAACGATAAATTAATTGATAAAAATGTTATATGTAAAAATATAGCTTGTGAAGTAATAATTAATGCAAAAATTATATCTATTACAAACGAGGGTGTTGTGGAGGAAATTATCATATGTTTAACGTGACTAATTTATCGGCTAATAAAAAGATAAATGGAATTGCAATTTTCGAATATTGGCTCAAAGTTTTTATTAGTTTAATATAGACAGTTAGTGTCGCCGTTTTCTGCTTGGCGTCGACAACTAACAGTTGTCTTGATTTTCCATCCCACGGCTGAAATTTTGCGTGTACATTTAGGGAATTACATTACTTAAAGTTTCAAGTTGGTATATACAATTTTCTGTCTTTCATAATTACTGTTTGATACTTTGTTCTTGTGGGTGTGTGGTGATGACAGTAGCTAAAATGAAAATAATCAAAACGAAGAAACAAACCAAAACTCCACAAACTAAAATGATAGCTACTAGCTCACGCATGCGCAGTTACCCGATATATTTAAAATCTAGTAATATTTTTAAACTTGCGCATACACATAAACAAATTACTCATAGTGAGTTGCCTGAAATAAAAAATATCAGCTACATGTAGCTAAACTAATTGCCATTAAAAAGTTTCATAGTATATGTCATTTGTCACACTTTTGAGCAACTGTTGTCTATATCGCCAATAAATTGTCGATATACTCTGTCGTGGGATTGGGCTATTACTGTTAGATAAAACATATATACAGGTATAACATTGAAAGTTTACTTTTAACAGTAGCAAAATTAGAAAAATTAAAATGTGAAGACTGTTTTAGATACATAATTTAAAAATCTACACATCTCTTCACTAATCTCTTACATTTAAAGTAATCGAATAAGTAACACTAGCAAAGATACTATTTCTCTTGTTAAATTGTCTGTACATCGCATAGTTTACGTAAGACGGTATATTCTATACAGGTATATTAGTATGTACCTATTTATACTAAGTAAGAGGTAATTTTGGTTGTGAATGTTTTTAATTAATTAACATTATAATATTGTTTTTGTTCCTTCAATGTCAAAAACAATTATTTTAATGTCAGCAGAAAATTTAATTATTTTATTTACTAATTACGATGAGTTTGACATAGTTCATATTCAGCAAATTACTGTTTTTATTTCTTTGTTTTTCATGTGAAACACAACATTGTTTTTTGGTGATATATGTTTTCATAAAATGTATTTGACAAGTAAAATTACATTTCTGTAAATGATTCAATCCACAACAATTAATTTCCTCTGGCAACATGGCAGTTTAACGCTTCACTTTACAGTACCCCAAGTGTCGTTTTCTACAAACAGAAATGAAGGAATTTAGCTTGTGCTAACCTCTTCCCCTAGCCTCGTTGATGTTCCCGCAGAATATACAAAGCGGCAACCATTCACGATCGTCAGGACTCAAGACTTCAGGCAAGTGTTCATTAAGTGTTGGCGCTAGCTAATTCGCCATTTGCTAGCATTCGACAGTAACGTGTTTAGCATCTAAATTCAGATTTGCTTTACGTTAACTAAAATTAAAACAAAGTATTTTGTATTTAATCTATAGTGTCTCGTTTACAGATGAGTGCGTATGAACATACTTAACAGAACAATGCTTTATAACGGCGTTTCTTAACATTTGGGTAGCATAAACTCTTCAGAATTTTACAATTAACTACTAAATACCAATCATTTTTCAAAAATGTATACAAAATTTTACTAAAATATTACTAATGTTAGCAATAGATGAAAACATTATAGAATTGCTGCATTATCAATAATAAATTTATTGTATAGTGTAGTTATAATCATTGAAAATATAAACTGACAATAATGACCATAATAGTAGAGATTTTAACCCAATAAAAAAAAATTATTATAATATTCTGAAGTAAGGTGGTTTCTCCAGGTCTTCAGTGTTTCATAGCGTTACCTAATGAAATGAAAAAAAACTTTTATTTCGTTTCAAAATTTTTAGATTTGAAGTAGAATCTGAAATTTACATATCTTTCAGATATATTTTTATAAATTAATTACCTCAATACTTGTATGCAAGGTCACAATAAAACACTAATTTTATTGATTTGGCGAGAAAATAAATAACTTTATTTATCGAAGAAGGAAATAATATTTATATCGAATTATAGATTATTATAGTTAGGCATTTAGGGCAGTTAATAAGTGAATTCGATCGCTAGATAATCGCTCCTAATTTTGATGTAAGTGACCTGCATGCTGATTTTGTAATTATTAATAATTTGAAGGAGCAAACTATTGAATAACAAAACAATTTTCATAAATTTACCGAGATCTTGAGTTAATTCTGGTTAAACGTTATAAAAAAGAAACAAAACAATCGTGGGAAATGAAGTACAGAAAATAATACGAGGGCAGGGTGAAAAGTCCCTGAAAAATGAAACAAGAAATGATTTATTTGGTCAAAACATATTTTATTTCTCAACATAATCTCCTTGTAGCTGGATACACTTCGTCCAACGTTTTTCTAATTTTTCGATCCCTTCCAAATAATTCGATTTTGGCAATTCTTCATCTGGCAGATAGCTTTCTCATATCCAAAAATGTATGCAAAATGTTCCGTACTCGTTCGGTTGAGATGCTCAAAACCTCAGCAACTTCGTGCACTTTAACTCGCCGATCGTCCAATATCATACCATGGATTTTATCGACGATTTCTGGCGTTGTAACCTCAATTGGACGACCAGAACGTTCGGCGTGCTTTGTGGTCATACTACCACTACGAAAATAAGTAAACCACTTGTGAATCGTTCCAATTGATGGTGAGGAGTCCCCATAATGTATAACAAGCGATGCTTTGGTTTGCATAATGTTTTTTCCACGCAAGAAATAATGTTTAATTAAGACGCGAAATTCACTTTTTTCCACGTTTTCAAAAATCTTCAAGGTTGCTTGCTTTCGATGGGTGTCAAAACAGAACTGAATGACATATCAGTCTGAAAATTTTAATGCGTTCTAGTTAAAGATGGTACATCACAAATGTCACATGAGATTTGCGATTGTATAACAAGTCAAAGTCAGCACATTCTTAGTGAATACAATTAAGTAAAGTAGAGCATGTTGTAATGAGGTCAAGTATTCTAAATAATATTGTTTGACGTAAGTAGCTAACTATTTGCTGACTTAGTACTTTTGTAATTAGATATATAGTAGCGTTAGGTCAGTTTTAACGACAGTGATGCAGAGTGATTCAGAGAGTAGAGTAAGAGTAGAGTAGACGGTAGAATTCAGTAGGAACTCGACAACATCACCATGTAAGTAGTTTCAACAACAACGCTGGAGAGTCACAAGAAACAGTCACAGAGAGTTACAAGAGAGTCAGTAGAATCAAGAGAAGAGTAAAGTAGTCACGGTTGTGAGTGAAGTGTGTGTTCCAAGAAGACAGCGCAAAGTCAGAAGAAACCTTGTATTAAATTACGTGTGAATAAATCTTTGTTATCTGTTAAACCAAATTGTAAGTACAAACTTATTTCCAACAAACCCTAGTACTTGTCCTTTCTCCGGTCTGACAAGAACCCATTTAAATTATTTGTTAATTCTCCATAGAATAAGGGGGGGTTACAATTGTGGCGCCATCTGTTTTATTTTTCAGGGACTTTTCACCCTGCCCTCGTATTATACATTTTACTACTATTTATATGTGCGAGTTTAGTTTTTTCTGCGCTTGTAATCACTTAAACTAAATTTTGAAACCGACTAGAATCAGAAAATGATCTAAGGTGCAGTCTTCTGAATATATAACCGCGATTTGAAAACCTTAAAAAATGGTGCTAAGTTAGAGTTCACATTAATTAACATTAATTTTTGTAAGCTGATTTGATTTTATTGAATTTAAATTTTATAAAAATGCATTTTCAATCATGTTCGAAAGCCTTTTTTTTCATTTTCATAAATTAATTAATATTTATAACACATATACCTATTCAATGTTTTAAAGAGGCCATGACCTATAGCTACATTTTGGTCGCGCCTTAAAAAGTTTAAGAAACGCTGGTTTGTAAATACATGAATAGGTATATTTAACATTCGAGAATTAAAAAAATGATATGCCTAGGGATTATAGCTGTCCTTATATAAAGTCAATTAAAAATGAACTAAAGAGGAATTATACGAGTATCCCTATTTTAAATTAAAGTAAAGAAATAAACAAATATGGATTTACTTGTGATTGTGGGAAACTAGGCTACGAGTATACTCGTATATACCAGCTAGACATTACAGAAAAATTCTAATTGTACGTATGCTGTTATTACGCACAATAATTAGAGATTTCAGTTGTTGTACCTATTAACTTAAGCTTCTAAAAAAAATATGCATAATAACAATAGACCTGAGGTTATTTACATATTAACTACAATTTTTCGTCTTCTATGTTATATAGAATCAAGACTTCACAATTGCTTGTTGCATTTTGCAATTAAATTTTTCTGTCAGTAATACCATATCTAGGCAACTATGTGTAATTTTGGTTTATCTCTAAAAAAAGTTAGAAAATCGGATACACTCTGACAGATCTATTTTTTGGGACTATATTTTTTCACAATTTTTTGTACAACTTCGTTATTTTACTCAAAATACATCATTGTCTGCAAACTTCAAACAAATCTTTGGCTTTACTGTTTACTGTCAATTTCTTTCTCTTTAAGTAAATTTTGAATTTTTGTGAAAAGGGCATCCTGTTCTTCAGTTTTTGCTATAACAGCTAAATTATCTACATACTCGTATAAGATAGATGAATTTTCTTCTTCTCACCATAATGCCAACTCTATGCTCTTTGAGTAAAAATGTCTGTCAAATAGATTTTAAATAGAAGTTGGCTAAGTACATATCCTTTATGTGTAAATAATAATTTTCCCACTTGAATATCTCTTATTTTTACTGTGTTTACAGTCTTTTCTTACATCTCTTCCACTCATTTTTACCAGCATTTGCCTCCTGATTATCGAAAGCTGATTTAAGAACTGCGAAGAATACAAATAGTAACTAATGGTCTCCTTTCGTTATTTACCCCGCTTTCTGAAACATAGTTCAGAATGTAGATATTGTCCATTATGCTTCCATCCTTTCTAAAACCTGCTTGCATGTTCAATATTTTTTTTATCTTCAATATCTACCTACAGCATATCTTCTAAGACCAGTATTATTTTTATAGTGTTCACAATAGTTATACCTTTATTGTTAGTTATTATATCTTACTACTTCCATTGCATATTGATCTAATGTCTTGTAGATTTTCTGCCTGTCGCTCAGGATAATCTTTCTATATTCACATCTTATTTATTTTTATTGTAATTTGAACTGTTATTCTCTGTTCCATATATCCATTTATTTTCAAACTGTTTTATATATTTTGTTATTTTCATTTTTCTATCTTATATGTTATTTTGTCTGGTTTCTAGTTCTACTTCCCCAGTAAATGTTTGAAGTATTGAACCCAGTCGCAATATTTATTTTCGTTGCGAAAGTCTTTCTTGATTTCTATCCTTGCTAATGTATTTCTAAATATATTTCAGATTTGACGTTCTTAATTTATTCGTAGTCTCCTTAAATTCAGTCTCTGAAAGTTTTGGCCACTTTATCATTTTTGTTTTTACCATCTTTGTGCTACTATAACTTTCGTATTGCTCTCTTCCTTCTGATTTCTTTTTGGTTGAATCGTCTACTATTCGTATTATTTCTTCGGTCATCTTGTATATCTTCATATTCGTGGAATATATTTTTGGTGACACAATTTTGGTGTATGCTTGTATCCCTTTATAACAAGAATGTTCTCTATTTGTTACATTCATCATGTGTTTTTCTCTATTTTGAGGCTGTATTTATAGTAATATGTTGAAAAACTGGATCGATCCTCTCTTGCATTCTTGTACATTTCCCTTTTCATTTCCATTTACTAATATGTAGTCTATTGTCTATTACTGGATTGAAATTTGGTCGAATTCTCCTCATTTTAATATAAAATTGCATTACTGCTTATAACATACCACCCTGTTCTCTGTCTATGATAAGAAATATGGAGATTTAATTTTGAAAAAAAAAATCAGTGTTTGAAATGGTATTTTTCTAGAAACTATAACAGATAAAATTGATTAAAACTGTAATGTGATTGAAAGCTACAATTCAATTAGTTGTCAAAATTAATAGACGATAAAATAAAACGCGAAATAAGACGAACTTCTAGTAAAAATATATATTTAAAACATAAAAGAAAATATATAAAAATATAAATGCTTAAAATTTACAGAAGTTATAAACTAATTATTGCAAATTAGACAAATTAATTGACAACGGCAAACCACAACGACAACGACAACGTATGACTAAAACTTATTTTAAGTAACTAAGTACTTAAATCCATGGCAAGATCTACATCTTGCACAGACGAGACATCTCGTCTCGTTAGAAGCCAAACTACCACTAACTAAATTGTTGTTGTATACCATGGGATCTTCTGACAAAGGGTAAGGGGGTGGTATCGTCGCGATGGTCGTACATATGCGTTTACATAAAAAACCCAGACGAGGTTAAATCTTTCCGACCCCTCGCTTAGCTATAATTTACCCAGATATGTCATCACATCCCGTGTAACCAGACGCGACAATTCAGAAAAGCTATAAACTTGATAAATAATCATCTACAGAATACTGAAGTTATAACATATGCACTAATAAATTTGATAAACAAAATAAACTCTGTCAAGTCAACTTTAGAAAGATACTTAAGATAACGCTTAATTAGTCTGTATCTTTCGAAGCTGAGTTGATAGTGAAATATCATAATTTATAAACAAAACCAAATTCTGAATTACCCGTTTTGTTACAAAACGAAAATGAAATAAACTAGATAACTTAATAATATTTGGGGTCACTTTTATTAAAGAGAATACTAATCATAGATTGTAATAATAATAGAATTAAAAGAAATGTCTAATCTATTAGATATGTCAGAAACAACAAACTAATAATTATTGTTTTATTTTCATAAGAAACAAATGAACAAATTTAATACTTATTCAATGCAGTTTTCTATTCTGAACAATTTTATTTATTATATTTCTGCTTTAAAATAAATGAGTAAAAAGATCTCACCTAAGAAAATTTTAACATTGACTTTCTTATGTTTTTCCGATATTATTTACATACCTAGTTAGTCATAATACTAGAATAAATGCATATAAATGTATACCATTTAACTGTCATATATATATTTTAAACTCTATTTTAATAATAACTAACTGCAGATTCTTAAAAAAGTTTTAGCTAATGCTGAATTTTGAATTAGCTAATTTTTTTCTAGTTCGATTTAAAAAAAGATAATTCAATTTACTTTCCAAAAACTAAATAGTAAAAAGATTATATTAAAGTTTATTTAAACTTTTTTGGGATTATAGTTTAGCTCAATTTGATAGATCCAACATTCAGGATTAGCTAAATTCTAGCTAAGACTCTTTTGATAATTGGACTGTAAATGATTAAATATCTATTTGAGTTAGATGCAAAATTTAGCTTTTCAGTAATCAGGGAAACAGGCGCAGTTTTCGTTAGATCTCCCTACTGTAAATTATACATTTTTATTTCATTTTCAAATAAATAAAACATTATAGATACGGAGAGTTATGAAAATAATAATGATTAAGTAATGCACTAACAAACAGACAGATATATTAATAAAAATAATTACATTATTAATAAGAAAATAATATTATACATAAAAACCATTTATATAAACTCAAGTTGCTTAGCTCTGTCGTTTTACCTGTTTTAAAATGATTAAAAATAATTTTCGGAACAATTAACTGTTTCATTTCATTTTATCCTTTCAGTACAGCATTTCTATGTTATCTCAATAAAATATTTTGCATGTTTTTACTATAAATGGTCAATCAGTGAGATAGAAAACTAAATGAAGCATTTAAAACAAACTAAAAAAATTGTTTGTCAATATGACACAATTTTTATAATCACGCATACATTTGTTAGTAAACCAAGTCAATAAAAATAAAAAATTCTCTAATATTTTATGTCAAAATCACACCAAACCACGTAAAGTACCACAACACAATTCTATGTGCAAAACATACACGAAAAAAGAAAAATTCACAACAGCTAAGTGTGTTGCAATTTAAATTTCCCGCGCCACCAATCCGGGCGGAAACAAATGACGGCGATGCGTCTTCCGGGCGTGTGGCTGGCACGTGACGTCACTTCGTTTCCGCTGCCAAGCGGCGGTAGTGGCGTGAAATGCGAATCGATGATTTAAAGTAGTAAAACAAATGAGCGTTCGGGGAAAACAGAAGCTATAATAATAATTGTGTGCGCGATGTCAGTGTATTGCGATGCGAGCTTGTTTTATAAAGTGGGGTTATGTGATTGCATCGGGTTTATTTTCTCTGCCGTTTTTGCTTTTTCGTTGGCTTTGTACATATATTTGTACACAGTATTTGCTGAAATGAAAAAGAAACAAAATGTTCAGTGCATTTGATCATTTTTATTGTTTTATTTTCCACGATAGGAAAGTAAATGCAAATTAAATTAAATTGTAATGACTCTTGGCAAGTTTCGTATAGTATATCGATAGTTTCATTTTTCATTTGAAAGAAATTTGTATGTAATAATTTTAAGTTTGTGATGTCTGGGTTAGAAGGAAGAGCCCTCGGCTGAACTTCGCCCTTGACCCTACGTGGTAATTTAAACCAATATAAATAAATAAATGAACTAAATTTGTCCCGACTATTTTTTTAAAAAATAATCTTGTGGTAGTTTTAAATAAAAAATGAATATTGTAGATTATTGATCCGACTGTTGCTACAGTTATGACATCAATTAAATGAAAACAATTAATCACATAAGCGGATTATAATAAAAAAATACATTTTCTTATGAACTGTATTAAATTATTCATAAATTGCTCTCTATTTTCGATAGTACTGCAAATGCATATTAGAATACAGCATAAGAAAAGATTCTAGAATCATCTCTGGTGTTATTGTTTTCATATAGTCTTTTGGCCACAATTTTGGCTAACTGTCTAACTCTTTTGACTTTTGTATCGTATCATTTTACATTAGTTTTTGCGCCACCATTGAAATCTCGACAATCATAAGATATACACAGTCAATTAACCCCTTAC
The DNA here is from genome assembly GCA_911728475.2 of Pterostichus madidus. NCBI lineage: Eukaryota > Metazoa > Arthropoda > Insecta > Coleoptera > Carabidae > Pterostichus > Pterostichus madidus. Next base: position 21,459,062 of record OU452301.1, on the reverse strand, counting down.
TGAATGATTTATGTATTCTTACAAAAAAAATATTTTGTAAACAAAATGGTATTACAATGAATACAAAAACGTTCAAAAATAAGATATTATTCTTTTTTAAAACATTGTTGAAAAAAAAGGTATGTGACAAAACGGCACATTATGCACTTACGAAATAAAGTGAACAAGTTATTCAGTGTGATATTTCAAGAAACAAATTCTTTCTTTATTTAGGTATAAGTGTTACACTTTTTACACTTTATATTCGTTTCCTAGTTTTTCTGCAGTATCTTTCTATTTGAATAATTGGTTCACTTCTCTGTTTTTTTCGAATTTTCTCTGTTTTGTCAGATGTACTAACAAGGTATAGAGGTAAACCAGTGGTCAAAAAATATTTTATAATTACTACATTACTGCTTACTCCTATGTCTGGAACACCCTTTTAAAACAAATACTTTATCTCCAGCGATAAGATTTTTTTTTTATTACATTGCAGTAGTGATGATCTACCTTTCGTGGGGATTATTTGTTCATCTAGTAACAAATACTCTTCTTTGGGAATAGTCAGTAAACGGTGTCGTATATGAGAAATTAGAGGACGAATTTCGAATAATTAAATACTAACACTAACATCTTTGAGGGCCGTGATTTGACGGCTGGTAACCGCACTTCACGCACATAAACATATCACTTACCGAGATCTGCTTTGGCGTGATGATATATTTATTTTAAATACTAAATTGATGAATTAATATTATATTTTATTTGTTCCCAACGATTGCAGGTCATATACCAAACCAAATGAAATAAAATACTTATTGTTCCGCAACTGCATGTTGCTCAATATTGCGGTTCATGTTTAAAAACTTGTTTTTAAGAATTCGATGTTTCAGACATCGACGTTAATCTGATTAGTGATGCCACTGAGACGAGAATTTTCTCGCTACGTAATTAAGGGAAAATGAGACTAACAATTTTTCCAAATTTCCTTGACTCAAAACAATACATTAATGTAACAAACTGAGAATTCTTCAATTCTTCTTTAAATTTTTGTCTTTTCCAATATTTATAAATATTTCTTTTAAAAATAAGTATATCGATAAAATGGGATGCGATGAGAGATATCAACTTGAGAAAATATTTAATGAGACAAATATTATCAGTGATACTTTCTCGTCTCGGTTCCAGTGGCGTACCTAGAGGGAGGCGGTGGGTGCGGCCCGCACCGGGCGGCACATATTTTGGGGCGGCATTTTTAATATTTAGTTTTAGTTGTAAAAAACAACTTGATCACTTCATAAGTTTACTATTCGAATTATGAATTATTATATGATTTAGAATATTTTTCTTCATCGTCAAGTCAATGTAGGGTTGAAAATATTATCTCGAAAAATTCCTTTATTACTGCCTAATTTAAATATGCCAGCCAATGGTAAAAAAGTTCCCCACCTATAGTTTGTCTCAAATACAATTATTTATTTATGTTTATTAATTTAATGGGGCAATGGCTACGTGGTTTCGAGTTGGCCTGTGGATCCTGAGGACTCCGGTTCGATTCCCACAGCCGACAAACAATTTTCACCAAATTAAAATTACCCCTGAGGCTCCCCCACTACTAACACTTTTGGGGGCCGTGATTTGATGGCTGGTAACCGCACTTCACGTACATAAATATATCACTTACCGAGATCTGCTTCGGCAGAGTGCCACACCAAGTAATGGGTAAAAGTCGTGATGATATATTTATTTTATATTTATTTTTTTAATTTATAAAAACCACCATTTGATTGACTTAGAAAGGGCGGCAAATTGGAGACCGCCCTGGGCGGCAAAAGTTCTACGTACGCCACTGCTCGGTTCGCAACATCATTACATCTTTTAATATATTTTTGAGTAAATAATAAATAACGCTCATTTATGTATTGGAAGTAAAAGTATTCATGGTATGAACATAAAACTGTATAACATGTAGAACTATAGAATTACAACCTAAACCTACACTTAGGTTGACCTTTGATACCCACCACAACCACATATGTATTAAAATACATTTACACGAGACAGGACGAGTGAGATGAATATACTCAGCTCGCCTCACACCTAACATTACATTCACAACGGTATAGTGGTGCTTGGGAAATTGTCATGCGTCCCGACCGCGTTTATACCGAAACGCAATTAAACCACATCCGGTTCATCCTCATTTCCGGTCCCTCACTTCCTCACCCTCCCGCCTTACCGACGGTTTCCGCTCGTTGCGATGAAGCACTACGAGCATACAGGTAAGTCCCCTCTCTGTCGGTGTGAGTGTAGTTGTGTACAGGTAGACGAGAGCCCTGTGTGTTTGTGAGCAAGAGAATCAAAGTTGCTTGTTCGAATGTTCGAGATAAGTGAACGAAGCTGCTGATTAATTGTGGAGTTAATGTCAGAAACTCGATAATTGTTAGTAGTATAGTCAACTCAGACGAATTTCTAATTAGTTCTGAGTAATGTGAGGTGACATACATGAGATTTTTAATGTAATGTTATGTTTCATTAATGTGGTACTAATAATTAGTGTTAACCAGAGCAATACTTAATTACTTAAGTATTTAAGTACCAATACTTGAAATTTTTAAGTATTAAATTTTAGCTTTTACTTAAGTAAAAAATATTGAAGTTCTTTTCAAATAATTAAGTACGCCAATATTACCAAAGCCACGAAATGTACTTAAATATTTCGAAACATTGAAGTACTTTGAGTTTGCGGTTAATGCAGTTTTTTATTGTGTTGTACTGTGACGTGAACGTGAGGAGCACAGACATGTATATTTTTGGTTTTTGTTGTTGTTATAAAATAATGTAAAGTACTTTATGAACTATGTACATTTTTATTTATGTACCTAGTATTACATATATACGAGTATGTTTATTTTTATATATAAGACTGATTTTTTTTGTAATTTTCGACTACATATTAAATTTTGCATTACCTATTTATTTTGAAATAAAAAAATCTTTTTATTTTTTAATCATGTTTTCAAAATGTATATTTAGAATATGTTGTTATTAAAATAAATAACAATAACAGAAAACCTATTTCATACGAATATACCCAATACTGGGTACCTGCACAATACTTATTTTTTAAGTATCTTGGTCTAAAAAACTGGTACTTTACGTAATTATTTTCAAGCTGTGCTTGAAAAAGTACTGCGAAACAAGTACTGACCTAGTACTAAGTACTTTGGTCCTGGTACTTGCCCAGCTCTAGTATTAACATGTTTACTGGCATAATATCCCAGTAAAACAGCGTTTCTCAATATTTTTTCCATCGTGGATCAGTGAAAAGTCAAATATTTTTTCATAGCCTGGCGATGTAAAAGGTACCTGTTGTATAACTAAAGTTAAAAAAAGTGTACTTTATTCGAATATAATATATAGGTATGTATAATTTTTCTGAAAGAAAGTGTTAAATAATTTTTTGAGATTAAGTTTCACAAAAACGTATTTTTTTAAGCTACAAAATTTAATCGTGCACCTGTATCGGTTCATAGACCTGCGAACGGGAAATACTGTTGCTGTAGAAGACGATAAGTATAAGTAAGCCCCATTAGAGTATGAAAGTTGGCGTTTAAATTGTTATATGGTTGTGGTTTCTTTTCATAGAAACAAAGGATCCGATTGCAGGTACCAAATGTTTCCTTTAATAATTCTAGAAAAACATTAACATGTCTGGCTTAAAATAGATGGTTCACTGCAGTACATTTATAATCTCCGAATAACAACACAGGAATGTATTTAAAATTTTCAAATCGTAAAGTACTTACTAAGTAATAATCAATAATTTTTTTGAACTGCTATCAAATATAGTATTAAAGCTAAACTAGTGAAATATAATTATCATACCCTAAGTGTGCGTCAAAGTGATAACTTGTGACAAATATGTGTTTATATTTCGTAAAATATTTAATTGATATTAGTAGAAAAATTAATCAACTAATAATAATTTTAAACTCGGACGATTCTGGTAGTAATAATTCTAAATAAATGTATTATAATTTATTTTTTGCTCTGAAATCTGTAAGAAAGTGGCTACTTTCCTGACCAATTTTTGTATGGAAAGTAGATTTTTACCAAAACAGTTAAGTAAAGTACGTATCAAAGGCTACAACAAAAATAACAGTCTGGACAAGTACAAAATAGTCTGGTAAAGATTGAACTTGATTTTTTTTTTGTTGTAACATTGGATACGTAGTTTGCTGACAGTACAATACAAATAAAAAAAATTAAACATTTTGAATTATTTATGATTAATTATTGATTAAATTAAACAGTTTCAGAAAAAATAGTATACATAATACGTCAGAAAAGTGTTTTTACTTGATTCAGCGGGTTAAAATATTCGGCCTGCGATCTCGTATTTCAAACAACCGCTTCGTCAAGTAAAATATCACTTTCCTGACTTATTAAATATGTAAAATATTGTATCACAAAAATTCTATAAAATACACCCATGTATTGTTATATGAATATTTTGCAGGTAAGTACCGATATTATTTAGGTATTTAGGGTTTCTTACAAATCTAGTTCTTCATAGCAAAATACATAGAGGTCATATTTCTTTCTAACTTTTTTCTTACGCAAACTTATGTAAAGAAACCACGATCATATAATAATTTAAACTTCAACTTTCATACTCTATTATAGTGTTATATTCAATGATGCAAAAAACCTATGGTCGATATTTGCTTGTCAGATTGTGCAAATTTGTTTCTTATACTTATACTTACTTTAAAATAATTTATTTTTCATAAATTATTCTAAAAAATATACTTGTCAAAATAATTTGTCGATGTAATTTTCAATGGGCTTTTCAACTAATTACTAAAACAAAATATATTTAAACTAACTTAAGGAGATCAGGTAATATGAACCAAACAAGAACTAGTATAACATTTGGATATTGCCACGTTAATAAATAAATCGTTTATTATTATTACTTATTACATGTAAAATTTAATAATTTAAATTTTGCAGTTTTTTTTTTTGTATAGTTAATAAGTTGGTACTGAATGTAACGTTTTCTTTACATATTTGAGATAATAAATAATTTAATACAGCTTCTAACTGTTATTATTTTAAGTAAATTTTCTTTCCATATAAGTTAATTTACTTACTTACTGTTAGTGTCATAGTGTTATAAAAGTTCAGTGGCAGTATTAGTGATAATATACATAGTTTTCCTAAGATTTGAATATAAATATAAATATCATTAACCATCAAATACACGTCACCTGTCATCTGTGCCGGTTATCAGCTATTATTGACTAGCGGCAAAGTATAACAATGTCATCGTCCCAAGATGAACATTCCTTGGGCGATATCGCCTCTCAAATTAATCTACAATCAACCACCTATTCAACTAAACTAAAACAAAGTAATCAACCAAAAAAAGAACAAGCTATCATAATGAACGTAATACAAGGACTCGAATTATGGGAATACATAAAGAAAATAGGAAACATAGTAAAACCCGAAAATATAACGTACGCATCTAAAATATCAAATAACAGATTCTGTATTTATTTTAAAACTAAAGAAATTGTGGATAAAATAATCACAGAACATCCAATTGTAGTAATAAATGATAATGAAATTGAAATTCGAAGACTTGTCACTCCCGCAACTAAAATAACAATATCCAATGTTCAACCCTATATACCAAATGAAGTTATTCAAAAAGCTATAGAAGAAAAAGGACTTAGACCAATTTCTCCAATAACCTGTCTACGCCAAGGCATACTAAGAGAAGCTGAATATGCCCATATACTGAGCTTCCGTCGGCAAATATTCATAAAAACAAATGAAAATGATGATATACCTTCAACTCTACTTATAACGTTCGAAGACACCCAATATAGAATTTTCCTTTCTACAGACGCGCCTACTTGCCTAATCTGTAAAGAAAAGGGTCACATTGCGATCAGATGCCGATCACAACAAGAAAACAATCCAATCCAAAATACAGAAGAAAACACACTGAGAACTAGTCACCAACCAACCACAACTCTACATACTGACATAATAATAAATCAAGATCCCACTATACTACATCTACCTCCTCCAACCCAACCGGAAAAAAACAAGAGACATAAAAGAAGCGCAGAAAATGAAGGAACTAACATAAATACTTCAGATGCCGAATCACTCAGTCAAGCAAGCACAACAAACGAAATTCAAGAAAATAGATCAATCAACCCAAAAACAAAAAAACTAAACAGAACTTTAAGCCCACCATCAAATCTATCTATAGAAACACTCCTAGAACCCATTAAAAGTATAATCAAACAAAATCCGGCAAAATTTATTCTTTCCTACGAATTACTAAAAGAAATGTTGGAAAATGCTCACCTATCAACAGAACCGATAAATGTTGTCAAAGACTATACCGAAGACATGGATGGACTAACTAAAATGCTAACAACACTTCGCTCCAAACTAAAACATAGATCTATGAAATACCGATTTACCAGGCTGATCAACCACCTAACAAGATATATAACCAGTACACAAGATGACAGTGATAGTCTGGAACATTAATGGACTATGGTCACATTACGAGGACTTACAATTACTAATCAATGAACAAACACCAAACGTAACATGTATCCAAGAAACCAGATTGAAAGAAGAACAGACACTAAAGGTAAAAGGATATGAAATATTTAGAAAAGATAGAGACAATAACAACCATGCCAGCGGTGGTGTGGCAATTCTAATAAAAAACTCAATAACAGCAAAACAAATCGATGTGCAAAGTGAACTAGAAACGATAGCTGTGAAAGTAAACTATCCAGTAGAATATACAATCTGTAACATTTACCTTCCCCCTGATTACATCCCAGAAGTAAGAGAAATAAAATCGCTCATAAACCAATTAACTAATACACAATTAATAGTTGGTGACTTTAATGCCCATAACACGCTATGGGGCTCTATCACAACAAATAGAAGAGGAAAAATTATTATGCATTTGAAAATCACTCACTATTGAATAACGATTCACCAACCCACTTCTCATCTGGCAGCGGTTCCTTTTCTATCATTGATCTAGCTTTTAGTGACCCGAATCTCTCAATCTATCTTCATTTTGAAACCCTTCCATACTTACATAATAGCGATCATTTCCCCATGAAAATTACTGACATGCGAATGATTCCCAAGAAAACTACACCTATTATACAGAGTAAATGGAATCTGGAAAAAGCAAACTGGAATCTATTCTCAGAAAAATGAATGAAATGACACTCACACCAAATGAAAATATAGAGGAACAAATAGAACATCTCACAAACTATATAACAACAGCTAGCATGGAAACGATAGGCTACAAAAAACTTAAATTAAGAGCTATCGTTCCATGGTGGAATGAGAAATGTTTCCAAGATATCAAAAATAGCAAACGAGCCTTTAGGAAATATAAGAAAACACTGAACATAAATGACTTAATAGAATTCAAAAAATATCGAGCAATAGCAAGAAGAACAATAAAGGAGAGCAAGAAAATATCCTGGAGAAATTATGTCTCCAATCTCACCTCTGAAACACCAACATCACCAGTCTGGAAAAATATCAGAAAAATAAAAGGAAATGAATATAACCACCCAACAACAACAATAACCCAGGACAATAAAAAAATAACTTCTCCTGAAGGAATTGCGAATACCATAGCCGAAACATTTCGAAACAATTCCAGTAACAACAACTATAGTGCAGAATTTATACAAATTAAACAACAAAGTGAAGAAAATGTAATAGACATCCTTCCTGATGAAGATAATGTTCTAAATAATCTAATAACAAAATGGGAACTAACAGAAGCTATATTAGATGCCAAAAACCATACATCACCAGGCCCTGACAATATCCCATTTGAAATTATCAAACACCTTCCAGACAAAATCCTAATCCACCTCCTTGATATCTACAACGATATCTGGATAACACATACTTTTCCCAAACAATGGAAAAAAGCAACAGTAATCCCCATTCTTAAACCTAGTAAAGATAAAATGAATCCCCAGAGTTATCGTCCTATTACCCTTACAAACACTCTATGTAAAATTCTAGAAAAAATTATAAATAACAGACTAATATGGTATCTAGAAGCAAAAAATATTTTAGATAACAGACAATGCGGTTTCAGAAGAGGAAGATCGACAACAGACCAACTAATAGCCATATCAACAGATATAAAAGAAGCATTTAGAAACAAACAGAAGGTAATTGCAATCTTCTTCGACCTAGAGAAGGCCTATGATACCACATGGCAATATAACATCTTAAAAACACTTAAAGAAAATAAAATCGAGGGACATATGTTAAATTTCATAAAAAATTTCCTCGCCGAACGATCCTTTAAAGTTAAATTTAACGGATCACTCTCTGAAACCAAATTCTTAGAGAATGGAATCCCCCAAGGATGCGTAATAAGCGTTACATTGTTCCTCTTAGCAATAAACCAAATAACAACACAATTATCCTTCCCGATAAAAGCATTATTATTTGCTGATGACTTATGTATTTACTGAAAAGGGAAAAAAATTAACGATATAATAAAACATTTGAATACAGCAATAGAAGAACTCACCAATTGGACAAACAACACTGGATTCAAAATATCACCATCAAAAACCAAAGCAATGATCTTCTCCAAATCAAATCACCCTCACAACCCTCCAGCCTTATACATAAATGACAATGAAATTGAATATACTACAACTCATAAATTCCTTGGAATGATATTTGACCAAAAACTATCATGGGCTCCTCATATACAAACTTTGAAAAGAGATGTGTCGGCGAGACTAAACATAGTCAAAGTTTTAGCAAATCAACAGTGGGGAAGCGACAAAGAAATACTCCTGAAAGTATATCAAACTCTTGTACGTTCCAAAATAGACTATGGCTGTATACTATATGGAGATGCAAAACCATCGGTGATAAAACCAATAGAAGTAATACACAATACCGCACTTCGGTTAATAACTGGAGCCCTGAGAACAAGTCCTATTAAGAGCTTATTGATAGAAACAGGCGAATATCCACTAAAAATAAGAAGATCACAACTCAAAACCACATACATGATAAAACTAGCTAGCCATCAAGGACATCCTAACTTCAACAAATTCTTTCAGAAACAACAAAACACAATAAGCATACTAAATACTTCCCCAACACAAAATTCATTACACGAAATAATAACCAAGCTTAACATCCCTATAAACTGTATAGCCAATAACTTTGACTATCACACCCCTCCGTGGATCATTCCAGAACCAGAAATAAACAGTAGCCTAGCGAAAACAACAAAAGATCAAACCCATGCAGAAATTTATAAGAACTTATTTAAGGAATTACAGGCGAACTACAAGGAATACAATTTTGCATACACTGATGCTGCAAAAATAGAAAACAAAACTGGAGCAGCTGTTATACTCAATAATGAAACACATAAGTTTCGACTACCTGAATACTTTAGTATATTTTCAGCGGAAACCTATGCTATTAAAAGCTGCTTAGCACTAATATTAAAAACGGAAGAACAAAACAAAAAATACGCAATCTGTTCAGATTCACTCAGCGTCCTCCAAAGCATAGCAGTCTTGTTCCCGGAAAAAAATATTACAAGAGAAATACAAAAACAATTGTATCAGTTGCAGCAAAGAAAAATAAAAATTTTATTCATATGGCTACCTTCGCATGTTGGCATTAAAGGAAATGAAAATGCAGATATTGCAGCAAAAGACGCTATAAATACCACACAAAAAGACGAATATAATCAATCATCAGATATTATAAGCTTCATGAAGAAAGAAATTAAAAGCAATTGGGAAGATGATTGGAAAAATACAATTAACAACAAACTACGGAACATAAAAGAAACCATAACCCCCAGTAAAATGAATACTTCACGAAGAAATCAAGTTATACTAACAAGAATGAGAATAGGACATACCAAAATTACCCACAATCATATATTCAAGAAGGAAGACCCAGAAATATGCAACAACTGTCAAACAAGAATTACAGTAAACCATATTGTCACAGAATGCCCCCAGTACACCGCAACGAGACTAAAATTCCAGATCCCAAACACACTGAAAGAAGCACTGAAAGAAGACACTACAAGCATAACGAAAATGATAGCATTCCTAAAGGAAACCCGATTATTTTCAAAAATATAAATATGTATAAAATACCAACAAGCATAATGTAACAAATAAATGTAAACAAAATATATTGTACCGGGTGTTAATGACCAACGTTGTCGAAACACCAATGTAATATAATAAAAAAAAAATAATAATTTAATCTAGACCAAATACGCACAAATACTAGACAAGTACTAAGTAGGTACATATTGATTACATACTTCATCTACATTCCGGTAGTTCAAGTACATAGCAATATAATAAATATATCTTAGAATATGTTTGGAATGGAAATCAACATTGAAATCTTCTATATACATATAATTTAGATTACTGATAATATAGTCGGCTAATCTATCATGTCAATAATAATTACCTCGTTTGACTTCTGGGAGAGATAGTAATTAAGATAAGTTCATATAAAATTAATAATGTATTATATTAAATTAACAATTTGATTTTCTACTGTACAATTTATTAACAAAAATTGTTACTACATTGAAATTACTATACGGCAATATTCAGAACGCCACACTATACCTCGCATCGTACATGTCTGCTAATGCACTAAATGATTTGTATCTTGCACATATTAAGTTGCACCAAATCCTAAATTCCATCGGAAGATGCAAGACTAACTAGATGTCAAGCTATCAAGCTGTATTTCTTGGTTCAGTAGAAAATATTGACATTTGGGTCATGAATCGTATGGGAAGTCCTTTTTCACATCTGTTTACCATAACATTTTACTAGTCTGTCATTATAAAATGTTACAATTTCTTATTTTTATTATTCCAGCAGCATGCAATATTATCGAATTTATTAGTAATAACATGGTCACGTTTATATAATGTCACGTTGCAGCTCAGGGTGACACGTGAAGAGAACGTGACGCCTGCAGTTGACTCGCATCAGTCCGTATACAAATAAGATCACTGCTATTGACGTTACACTTTATATTATTTATTTACAATTGTTTACCATAAATTATCAGTAATCCATATTACTACTTATTCAACCTTTTCATGTTTTTAATTACATTTAATTCGGAAAATTCGTAATGGAAGTAGAAGCGGCACCTATTGCTATGGCGACTGATTATAACAGGCGCGGTGGTTGAGCGTGTTAATACACATCTCTTAACATACTGTGACATCACCCGAACCAAGATTCGTCAGTTCGAATCCGCCTGTCGACAAAGTATGATTTGTCGTTAAATAAAAATTACACTTAGGTACTTGTATTAATCATACTCGGGCGCTATAAGCTAGTCACTTATACATATGCCTTAAAGCAGCGTAAAAACTGCGGTTCGGTGTGTCCGGTAGGCCCAGGCCTGATACGGGCTGTAGCGCCATTGAAGAAGAAGAAGATAAATAGATAATAAATAATAGATAATATATATATTTATTTATTTACTGTTCATTTGATTGGCACGTAGTAAATATAGAAATACAGAATCTTAGGTTTGTTTTATTTTCGCCGCCAGTGCTAGTTTATAAAAAACTAACTACTTAGTTCAAAGCTTGTAATCTGATACTATAGAGATCGTATTCGATCTTTTAAAGTGGGGGTCGTCAGGCTAGGCATGGTAGTAATACATAAAATATATTTTTTGTTCAAACATGTACGTGTATTTTTTGTTAATTCTGTTGAGTAGTAACCAATAATAAAAAATAATAATAATGAAAAATATAAGTTTCTTTGTTTTATTTCCTACCCATTTGTCTGACTAATGAGCTGACACTGTTCTTTTATCACGTGTTCTGAGGGCTTGAATAAATACATGTGCGCCCGCACGAGTGTCCAGTGGGTCGATGGATCTCCCTTTGATACCTGGGCTTTAGTTTTTTTTAATCTTATTTTTAATGAAATTAAAATTTTTTCATTTTGTTTTGTAAATTTTGGAAGCTATTAAGCCGACATGTTGTATTTGAATACTATTAAACTATTGGAAAAAAATTACATTTATGGATGATAAAAAACTTACAAAAAACATTTTTAAGAGGTTAGTAGAACTAGATAAACTTAAATCAAATAAAATTATTTATAACTGGGCTTCTCAAATTAAACACTTTATTGGGTTTTAAGGAATTGTGGAATACACAAACAATATCTAACACACAAATAGCAGATATTTTGGATAAATATAAATCAATTCTTATAAACAAAGATACTGACCAGACAAATCATTCAAATTTTAATCAACACTATAAATTATTGAATCCTAATGGGGTAACTGAAAAGTATTTAAATTTCAATGTTTCTATCCACAAAATACGGATTATTATGCAGATGAGATTAATGAATAAAATTTTTTTAATAATCAACTACAAAAATATGAAATATAAAATAGACTTAGAAAACGAATGTACACTTTGCAATTTCCACAAACCCGAGAACTTATATCATTGGTTTATAGAATGTCCCATTTATATATTTTTCAGAAATACTTATCTAAACTCCATAATATCTGAAATTAGTAACGATAACGAAATACATAAAATATTCGAAAACTTATGAATAATAAAGGTCAATAATATTTTATATTAGATAATTAACATTTTTAAAATTAGAAGTTTTATTTTAAATGAATGATATATTATATTGCAAAATTCCATTGATTAAAAGCCTCTTTATTTTATTTTATTATTTTATTTTATTTTGTTTTTATTGTTTGTTATTTAAACTACAATTTACTTTGTAATTATTCTTTGTTCATGCATATATGAGTAACAAGTTTGTTAGCAACTTTGCAAAACATTGTAATTTGTAATATGGTAATATGGGTATGTGCATTTCGTTTATTAATTTAAATATTTGTTTATTGTACTAGTAAGATTGAATTAATTAAATATATGTTGTCACCAACCTTTTGTAAAAGACTGTACATCTTATATACAAAATATAATAATAATTATTATTATTATTATCACGTGTTGTTAGGACTTGAATAAATACATGTGTGCCCGCACGGGTGTCCAGTGGGTCGATGGACCTCCCTTTGATACATGGGTTTTAGTTTTTTTTAATCTTATTTTTAATGAAATTAAAATTTCTTCATTTTGTTTTGTAAAATTTGGAAGCTAAATTAAACCGATATGTTGTATTTGAATACTGATAATTCTAGTTCACAATACAGCAACGTACTTATTTTTTTTAGTTAATTAGTTTGACGTATTGTTCTAATTCTGATTTTGGTTTTCTTCTTGTTGTTGATGCAGTTTTTAATATTACCACCAGGTTTTTAACCTTTCTCGTACTATTTATAAACGTTCTGTCAGTCGCCGTTTTGACTCTGAGTGCTGCCTTGTTCTTTATCTAAATAAGCACTAGTGGTTATTACATTTGGTAAGAAATTATTTTCTAGTTAACTAATTATAATTCTAACTGTAAGCAATTTTTGTAAACTTGAAAATAAACACAAACAGTTTGTTCGAAACGGTGTCATTGTATTACTATTTAAATTATTATAATAAAGCCAAGTCATCCGATAAATACTGGATTAATTATTTAATTTCCTGCTTCATTTATTTTGTTTTGTTTAACAATTCATTAATTAAATACGTGGTCTATTTAGTGCTTTGAATCCTGATGCACCTATTCCATCTACTGCGATCATTAGAAGAGTTGTACATAATTTGAAGATACGGGTAGTGTTCCGAAACCATGTAAAAAGTGTAATGGTCAGAATCATAAATGAAATAATAAGTAAGGATTTTTTTGACAGTTTTGGCAAATTAAATATCAAACATTTGTTTATTTTTGTTTCAATTCAATGGCTATCGATAGTTTTGAGGCAATTTTCGTCATTTTTAGATTAACAAGCATGAAAATTTTATATTGTTTATTGGTTTAGATGCAGAATTTTATGCCTTAATTTTTTTATTTTATTTTATGTTACTGTTCACTCCTGATCTGGTAAATACTGATACACAAATAATTTATATACCCTGAAATCTCTTATAAACGGACATCGTTGTTGAAAATATATTTTACAACGAAATTAAATACAAATCATCAACTATAACAAATAATATTATTCATGCAGATGATAAAATAGTATTTAAAACTTATAATATTTATAACTGGAAAATTAACTTAAAAAATATAAATAATAATCCAGAACATATAAAAACACAATTAAAAAAAAAATTAAATAAAAAAACAGTGAGTCACACAGACTAAATTACATTATAATGACAGTCTTCGCATAGAATTACTATATGTTGTAAACGCAAGAATCTTTAACATTCACGGCAATAACAGCACATTTTTCTGTTCATTTTTGACTGGTAAGGAAATATAAATTATAACATGAAAGTGCACGTCGGCCTGTGTCACCGAACGTAGCCAAAAAAGGTATATGCACACTACAACTAACGTGTTGGTAACTATTGAGGCTGAGATGAATAAATTAGGAAACTACTAAAAAGTAGCAATCAATAGAGTCACATGCAATTAAAATAATTAAAACTAAAAATTACCGGGCGCACCTCCTGTATGATTAATACAAATATACTTAAATAAAAATGCGAAAAAAGATATATAGAAATTAACATATGGATTTTTTTAAATAGTTGTTTATATCAACATTTTTATATTTTGCGGTAAATTCATTACCAAGATAAAATTATTATGAAAAAAAAATCACAATTTTAAAATATAAGATGAAAAATATATTTGATGATAACGTAACGGTTATCCGATATTGCAAATTATCTCGTTCCTTTTCCAACTTTTACTTTCATTCCATTTCGCAAAGACTCTAATCTTTCTCTTTCTCCGTTTCTCTCATTCTGTAAGTTACTGCACGCTGTTGGTGCGAAACCTAGAGACTTCGACAAAATGAAATTTTCTGTTTGAAATCGAAGCCGCACCCTATTTTCTCTGCCTTCCGATTGTTCAAGCGAGGGCTGTAGTGTACCAATGGCACAGTTTGCGCGAACAAATCAAGTCATCGCTGCGCTTGATTAACCTGACTTCGTCACGAATTTGTTGTGGCTTGAAATGTTCTTTGTCAGACTGATGTTACTATTGGAATGATTATTTGGATAGTATTACAGCACTGCGTATAAGGCATACAATGTGGAAAAAAAGAGAACAAAATTATGAGTTGGTTCTAATCTTTAGTATATTTACGTCTTTGAGCGGAAGCTGTATTTTATTTGGGTAATGCATCCAACTGAAAATTAGGAGTTCAAATATTAACTGATGTAAAATTTCTCTCAAAAATCAATATGTATTCCGCTGGTGTAGATAAAAAATCTGTATAATTCTGTTTAATAAACAGATTTTGTGATACGAAAAAATATAACCGCCACTAGCACCAATTTTATCGAACAAAATTATTTAAAAATGTTTGCTACTGATTCCAAATGCATAAATACTGGGGATATACCTAGTTTTTCGTATACCAGGACGTAATTTTTATATATTTTATCCAGTATCGACACATGTATTTAAAATGTGCAAAGTGCATGATATGAATATTAAGTACGAAGTAATGTTAATAAATTCTGAAATAATAAATTGACTAAAAAACTAAATCAATAAATTTGAATATTTTGTTAAATCGGTCGGTATGACTTTTATAATTTCATTCGATTAAGAATCTAATATGCACCAATATCCAAAAAATATAAATTTATTAATTAAAAAATATATATATTTCAGGAATTTTGCAGTTTATTTGCGAAAGTTTTGAAATTATATAAAACTAAGACACAGTCCATTTCTTCATTTACATTTAAAAGCTTTGAAAGATCTATCAGTATGTTTAAAATTTAAATAATTTTAAGTATCAACAAAAAATACGATTATTGCAGTAAATTTGAAGAATGTTTAAACAGCCATAGAAATACTAGGTTTATTTTTATTTGAATTGATCTACAAAGAAGAAACTATATCGTGAAAGATACATGAAACCAATGATCTTCACGATTTTCAATTAAATAAATTTAAATATTTGCATTTATTACTCTTCTTATTAAATTATAATGGTATCAAATAAAAATGCGGAATATTTGTGTGTTATTACATTATTTACCAAAGTGCGCAATATCTAATTCAGAGTTCAGAGCGAGTCTGGTTGTGAGCAGCGAGGTGGCATAAGAAGAAACTAAAAGCAACAAGAAGTATTAGCATCCAGGCGGAGCAATCCAATTTTCCACATTATAAGCAGCTGTGTGGAGTCGGTACTGGCACCGGCACAGGGCTTCGCAGAAACCGCACAATCGTACCGTGCAGGCAAGGCGTCGCGACGCCTGTCAAAGCGTCAATGTTGAGCCGCGAGCCACGGACAGTCAGAGAAATAAGAAACTGGATGTGAGCAGATATTCTGTGAAGCATGAGGTGATGTGAAATAGAAAATTATGTTTTATGTTACTGTTCACTCCTGCTGGTAAATGTTGATACAAATAATTTATATACTCTGGAATTTATTATAAACGGACATCGTGGTGCAGCAATTTTTGTCTAGTCAATTTAGTAGAAACAATAAATTTCCAAATATCATCTTTTTCTTCCAAAATTACTTTTCTGCTAGTTTTTATAATTAGCTTATTAATGTATGAAGTTATTCAATGAACAAAAGTTATTATCTAAATACCATCGATATAACACAAAAAGTCGGCATAGGTAAATTAGTTTTTCCGCCGCCATTGCAGATTACTTTAAAGAAAAGTGTATAAAATAAAAGTTGAAGACATTTAAATTCATCATCTAGATCTAGATCAATAAAACAATTTCGTTTTAAGAAGTTTGATACCTCAAAAATTAAGTACGTTTCAAAAATTTGCTGTTTTGATTAATTTGTCAAGCAACTTGGGACAAAATGTACTCCTTTTTTCTGTTAAATAAATAATTCATATTTCTTCAAAATGAGAAAATAAAATTTGCACAAAGTTACATTACTTAATCATTTCAATATTAGGGGAATTTAAAAAAATGCAATACTACAATATTCAGTACCCGTTACAAAAATTTAGATGTAGAATTTTAATCTCTGTTACTGTTATATGCAGCACTTTTCTATAAAATAATTATATCAAGGAACACAACAAATAAATTCATGTAATAACTAATATACCCACAAATTTTCATATTTGTGAATAATGTAAAATATGATAGTGAAAGGGTGGAAAATTGAATATCAATTATTGTTGTATGCACACATTTTAAAATGTTGACAATACAGCAATATACTGAATTGTATGAGTATACGATCATAAAATATAAATAAAGTGAAACGGTGAAAATTTATTTATAAATTTCATAAAACCACATTGTATAAAACAAACAAATGTAGATATAATCGTAAATAACTAAAAACAGAAATTAATATATGTATTCCAAATAATATTTGAAAATTTGTTAAAAATTACAAATTTTATCCAATACGGTTAGAAATTAAATATAAGTTAACAGTATAGCCCCTAGCCCGAAAAATTTGATATTTATTTACATGAAAACAATAAATTAGTTAAATCACTTCTAAACGGACACTCAGTAAAAGTATATATTATAAATTTAGACCAATTAATGAGATGTCTTCATTTTCCATTAAAACTGTGGAATAAAATTTAACTTAATAATTACTTAAGTTTAATAATGCTTTATATTGTAATAAAATCGTATTCGATTAGCACTTTTTTCATGACAGAATTCTTAAATGTGTAACCAATAAAAACATTAAGTAGCAACTACAGTTTTTTTTTTTAATGTCGTCTATTGTTATTAATTTAACAAACGTAAAAATTAGTAATATAAGACACCTACATATTACAGAATACGTCCAATAATCATGTATCCATAATATCTCTAGTATTGAATTTTATTGAATTAAAAACTAAAAGTTGTGAATTTCTCAAAATTAAATATCCTAACTAATAAAAAGACTCTTTGTTTTAATTGCCTTGAATCCGAATGGTGCCAACAGAGAGGTCTACTTACAATAAATTTCACAATGTACACAAAATAATAAAGGATTCAAAGAGTTTATTTTGGATTTCATGGGGTGGCTAGCTCAGTGGTATGAAGTCGGTTTGTGGATCCTGAAAACTACCTCTGTGGCACCTCCACCACTAACATCTTTGCGGGCCGTGATTTGACGACTGGTAACCGCATTTCACGCGCAAAATATATCACTTACCGAGATCGGCAGAGTGCCACACCCAGTAATGGGTTGAAGGCGTGATGATATATTTATTTATTTATTTATTTTGGATTTCTGGTTTTAAAGTAACTTTTGATTAAAATATGATTGATTTTAAATTTTTATTAAATTATAATTAATTACTTTACTAATATTAATGAATTTTTTATTTTGGAATCTGAAGAAATTAAATGGTTGCCAGTCGTATTCATAAGTTCTTGCTTATGCTTATAATTATAATTATTCATTATTTTCATATTTCGAAAAAAGTTAAGGTTTAATTTTATTCGGAACACCTTCTGAATCGATTCTAAATGTAGTAAATTAAATTGAACTGCTGCCAGATTGTGATTCAAATTTCATATTTAAGATAATTGAACAATTTAATCATTTTTATGTTTTTACTCTTTCTGCTATATTTTGCCAAAAACTTTCAAAAATTAACTTCTGTGAAGCTCCATGGTCAATATTTTTCATGGAACATGATTCATTTGAAGTAATATTGTACTCTCGGCAAAACAGGCAAATATTTTTTAGATCATTTAAAAAATTTGTAGGTTCTTCTATGAAAAACAAAAGTTTACACCCAATCAGATTTTTATTTGATATTAATCTTACATCAAATCGTAGTGTTTAAATTATTTCTTACATAAAACTGATTTGTTTGCATTGGGAAATTGTTCTCAATAATTTGCAACAATTTCCAATATATTTAGGATTTAAATAATTAAATTATAATTGGCTAATCTTCTCCTTAAATAACAGAGTCACTGCAGATGAGTATTGTGTCAAGTCTTTCAGTGTATCAAAGAGTCATGAGATCGAGGCTACCTATGACACATAACATAGAGAGAAAAATTGAAATACAATCAGATATGAATCCAGAGCGACCATGGTGAAGATGCTTAACGCGCATGACCGGAGTTCATATGGTCCCAGGTTCAAGTTATGGCGGTATCCCAATTTTTTCTCTCTATAATTTAATTTGATCAATTACTATGTATTTACTTAGAGAATTATAATTAAATAGCAGAAGGAGTAAAAAATGAGAAAATGATTATATTGTTTATGTATATAAAATTGGAAATTTCAATCGGAATTTGGCAGCACTTAAAGTTAATTAATCGAGAATTGGATTTAGAATTTATTTAGATGATGTCCCGTATAAAATTAAAGCTTAACTCTTTTAGCATAATTAAAATAACAATAATTAATGATAAAAACATAAAATATGATTAAATTATAACTATTAATAAAAAAAATTAGTTAAAAATAATGTTTTTTCCCAGAGATATAAGCAATTAAAAATATAGTGACATCACAAGCATTGAAGTGTTCTCATTGGCCACTTTTTTTCACGCAGAAAATGAAACATGTGCGGAGGAGAATGTAACTAACTTTATTGGACTGTGACATTGCCGTCTATATGTAGAGGCCTGGAACAGCGGAGCGCAAGCGGCTGTGACGTCACAGCGTGTGGCCCACGAACGCCTTCCATATACTACCATGTTAAAATTCTGTTCCTAACGTATAAACTAGCTTCTATCTCGTTAAATATCAATGATATTAAAATGAAGTACATAACATAAAATGTGCTCCTCATAAAGACGAATCAATTGGATATTTTTTATTTTCAAAATCTAGTTTGGCTCACGGAGAAACATGACTTGTTTCTTCTTTTGTATTTCTATTTCATTGCCAAAATGTACGGACTGTCAGAAGTTTCTTGTACACAATCGTGAAATGATAACAGAATGTGGCAGCTCCACAAATGAGTACCTAAAAATAATTGATAGAGGTGAACTTAAATGGCCTAAAGATTTTCTAGTTAATATAGTTTCAAATGTATATAAAATATTTCAAATAATAATTAGCAATAGCGATTATAAAAAAATGTTGTTATCAGTTAAAAATCAAAGGCAATTTTTGAAAGAAATATGTATAGAAAAATTAAGAAAGTATAATTCAATAGGAATTTTTATTTGCAAATGTGGTAAAAGTAATGATAACTGCAGTAATGAAGCAATATGTGCAATATTTTACTAAATAATTATACAAAAATAAAAAATAATAATATGGAAAATACTACCAAAAGAAACCGTAAGTTAGAGTGTCTCAGTCAAAATAAGTGATTGTGTTAATTTTTTAAAATATACATAATTATTATTGATTAAATAGTTTATATTTTTTCTTTTTTCTTATTTTAAGAGTGACTTTTTATTTTGTACCTGATTGTGTGCTGTGTAAAATAAATATATCAAATATTTAATTATAGAATACTGCTTGTTTTTATTTCATTATTATGTACTAATTTATGGATACTATATATATGATTGGTGAAAATTTTCTAGTACGAGTTATATACTTTTAAAAATGTATATTACAAAGTACAAAAGAGGAAACAGTAATGTTTCTCCGCAAGCCAGACTAGATTTTGAAAATTAAAATAGCCATTTGATTCGTCTTTACAAGAAGCACATTTTACGTCATGTACATAATTTCAATATCTTTGATAGTTAACGAGATAGAAGCTAGTTTATATATTACGAACAGTATTTTAACACGAGAGCTAATGTCAGACAGACGCGTTTGTCGGCCTCACGCAGTAACGTCACAGAAACGCTGTTCCAGGCCTCTACATATAGACGGCAATGACTGTGAGATCTGTTATATTTGTTTACCTTTGTTAGATGTCCTTTTTTACATACCAGAAAATAAATAATCACAAAAAACAGATAAAAATACCTTCTCCCCAAATGTCATAGACAAGAGAAGAGAAGCCATATGAAAAATGTTGTAAATGTTTGACAGCTCCTTTTCACATTTTTGTCTAACATCATCGTTAGCTTATACTGTTTGTCGTATGTATATGTCGTATATTTATTAATATAATTTAATTTAATTTCCTTTCCTTGGACGTTAAATTACTAAAAAATTATGATTTTCAACATATTCAGAAAATTTTTCGAGAATTCAATCGTATATTATTTACACTCTTTGAATAAAATAAGTTAAGTGCCACTAAAAGAAACTTGTGACGTCACAACTCCAATACAAAACTAGAAAAAAATCATATCTCTTATTTTAAACCTGCGTTTAGTCGTCATATTTTATCATGTAGTTTCATCAAAATTAAAAAAACAATTAGAATAGATTATCAAAGAAATTAATCCAAGTAACAACTATAAATAAAATTTTGTAATAGGTAGCGGCCAACCTGCAAACGTATAGAAACGAAATTGTCAATGAAAAATATTTAATTAATAAAATATTGTGAGCCGCTATTGAGATAAAAACGTTGCGCAATCTTGGTGTATCGGCAGTATCATTTTTGCTACAAATCAGTGCAATATATACGTAGAATTAAATATATTTCCGTTTTATTCAACATATACGCATATTCCCATTAGTGAATTCAATGTGTTTTTAAGTCGATGATAGTAGATGAGTTAAAAATAGAGAGAGGATCGTAAATTTAATAGTGATTGCGAAGATATAATATTATATTTCTCAATATCCGACAGAAATAAGATCAATTACAAAGAGCTTCAAAAACTGTAAACATATTAAACTTTAGTACAAACAATAATTCCATCAATAAATAACAAAACAAAACAAAAAATACTTTATAACACAATTACCAATTACATTTCCACAAAACAAGCTCGCATCATCCTATTCCAGAGCCAACTCAGTAAACAACTGAAATAAATCATCTCTGACCGAAACAAAACAAAATCGACGACGGTAGCTGGCATCGAATCCATTTCAATTCTTCGCAGGTATTTGCCGATCATTTTCTCCTTTTGTTGAATGTCGAGGCGGCGGTGATGGCGGCGGTGATGGCGGTGGCGACGGACGGGCAGCGGGTAAAAACGCGATGGACGTCGCGAGACACGAAACGAATTACACTTGTGTGAGTAGTTATTATCGCACCGATCATTTCACGTTCAATCTTTTAGTGAGAAAAGAGGATCGCAGACGGCACAAATGAGAAACAATCGATCGACTGAACGTGTTGAGTGGCGACGGATTGTATCGAAACGAACATTTATAAGAGTTAAGTAATAATAAGTTTTTTATATATAATATTTGGGTCACTATGACATACGGTCGGTTCTCTCAAAATAACAAAACCCATAAATCATTTTTTAACTTTTCTAATGGAAACATGACTATACAGGATTATCGAAAAATAATGCTGGAATTTCACTGGTTACATGGAAATAAGGTAAAATAATAATAAAATGTTAGAAAAACAAACAAAAACTTGAATGTTTTCTAAAATATTATCGCAGAATTATTATGATTTACCAGAATATTATTTTTTTCGTAGTGGATAGCGACCGTTGAATCGCCTCAAAAAGCTATCAGCTTATCGGGCGTAGTCCGATCGCCCAATAGGTTGATCCGCCGTTGTAACTACGTTGTAATCGTTCACCAACGGATTTTGTGAGAGTGATCTGCAACAACTCTTTTTATAATGATTATTAATTATGTAAACTTATATAAAATAGGTATTCAGCAATGTATTATTTCCTTAACACAATAAAATAGCTAATTATAACAGAATTTATATAATTTCGTTAATACACATAAATTGTAAATAAATAATAAAAACTTTTCGGTAGATACAGTATCTACATATATCTATAATATAATCTAGAGATATGGTAACGAAAAATACAAACTAAAATTACAATAGGTACTTTATTCACATTATAGTTTTCAAAATTGTAATTTATGAAAAACTTGAACAAATATGACATTATTTTTATAACAGAAAATATTGCTTAAAAATCAGTTTTTGTTACATTAATTACAGAAAAAAATATATTTTTTAAAATTTTTTCAGATCACTGTGTAGCTAATCAAATGTGCAAGTAAACAATTTAACGGATGACTGCCAAATGTTGTTGGTTTAGACTAGATAGACAGAGATTCTTATTGTACTCATTTCAAAGTACTTCCACTACAAATTGTAATCTGAATTTGAAAATTTAAGGAGTAACGGCTGGTAACTATATTTTATTATAATTGTCACGATGATAAAATTAGACGGGCAATTCTTGCCATTAGAAAATAATCAATCATTCGTATTGTTATACAATGGGTGTGTAGCATAATTAATCCAAACAACATTTGTATCCGCAAATGTCTTAATAACAAATATAAACGAGACTCACCTCAAGTAGACACGTAAAGCAAATGCACTCGCAAAACTAAAGCAAACCTGAATGGAACAATCCGCGTATCACCTAACGCGAGCGTAAACCAATGAATGCCTGTAAGAACCAAACCGTGAGTAACAAACTCAATGAGGAGTCAATATACCATAACCTAAACATCATTCATACATTAATTTTATTAGTTAGCCCGTCTTTGCTTATGTCATCACCTTTTATTAACGCAACTAGGTATTTACGTAATGTTTGATTGAATATTTATTTACAGAATTGTCGGATTTCTTACGTTATTTACAGTTCATCGTTTGACAAGTAAAGTAGTATTGAGACAGTTAGATATTGTGTTAGTGCTTGATAGAGTTTCAAGGAATATTCAGGATAGGTTTAGAGGTGAGTCCTCCTTGCGTATGCGAGTTGAGTTGGTTGATGGTATTGTTGAGTTATAGCAAGTATGAGCGCTTGTTACGGCTGTGACTGGGTGTGATCATTATGGAGATCCGTGGTTGGCTCCCAACGTCAGCGAGCAGCTTGGGGCTGTAGCGGAACCGTGACTGGCCGCCAACGTCAGCGATCAGCTTTGGGCTGTAGTGGAACCCTAGTCCGGCCGCCAACTTACAGCGAGCAGCCTTGTGAGCTGTAGTAACCCTAACCAGGTTTACCAACGAGATACGAAAGGATAGCGAATGTTATGTGACTTGGCCAAGTATGTGAATGTTATGTGACCTGGTCAGTTCGACCTGTGGAGTAGTTGATGTGAATGATTGGAGGTGTGTTCTCACTGAGCTTTAATGCTTAATTAGTATATTCTTTCCAGATGCTAAACCGTGAATAGATATCTTAGGGCTTTCTTTTGACAGGAATTCTCTCAGTATATGGGGCTGCATTTTATGTAAGTACGGTTATATAGATTAAGTATAAATATCGCCGCTACATTTCATTCGTTTGTAATCACCTATCGTAACACAGAACTATCTGTGGCCACTACAGCACCCGGTTGCTGCCGTGGGCAACTACAGAACTATCTTTAGCCACTACAGTCCGCTATCCCACATCAACCCAGTGATGGACAAATTACTAGCACTCCTCTCAACTTCCATACTCTCTCATATGTACTCTAGATTAACTAACTCACCTCGCTAATGTAATCAGCTCAACACTAATCAAACACTATCCACCGCGACTTGATCACTACCAACTCAACTGTCAAACTACAACTTTACTCCTCAACCGACGAATAGAAACTAACGTAAGAAATCTGTTTACTGGATAAGATCGGTCTAACTCCTTACATAAACCTTTATTATAAATTAAAATAATACGAACAGATAACATAACGTCGAATTAATTACTAACTTAATAAATATTATTAAATTAAATTTAACGTTTTGTGACATAATATTCTTAAGAACCGTAATAATAATCAGATAAAATTTTAAGATATCTAATAACTCATTATTTTATGCATAATATTTCTATTATTACTGATTTATGTACTTTTAATACAAGCATGAAAGAAGCAGTTGCGTGCAAATCGTTGTAAAATTTAGAACAAAACGCAAGTTGATTCGATGAGGCGTATCTGCACATTATTAATAGAATAAACAAGCACGTACAGAATTTCCATTTGACAGGGCATAAATTTCCCTGTGCGGCCGCGATTATATTATAAATTAACGGCGCTTGGCGCTTCCTTTCAGCCATGAGTTGCACGCCGCGTTGAGGCCGCGAGCTGCTGCTGCTGCTTATCCGTGATTTATCACCATCTTCCTTCACGCATCGCGAACCGTTCTGAGGATTGTACGCTGCACGAGAAGAAACCGAAATGAAACATTGTTCACTTAATATACGCGTGAATTGTGGCTATGTTATTATTGGGATTGGCGATCGAGGATTGTAAATCTAGATCAAACTTATTGCACTTACGTATGAGACGGTTAGAGACAGACTGAGCTAACTCCAGACGAAAATTATCTAAGGTAGAAAAATAAAAACAAATGCACAAAATTTTAATAGAAATTTCATGAGTGGCTTATTACTATTATTTTAATTTTAAACTGCCTTCAGTAATTATATAAAAAATTAACTAAACTTATTTATTTATTATAATTACTGATTTAATTTATGTTATAACTAATTAATTTCAGCTTTATCTAACTTTACTAATGGTTAACATGATGTTATAAACACATCACAAACATCCATACCTTGGGTGAGATTCGAATCCACGATCTACGCTATATACGAGGGCAGGATAAAAAGTCTATGAAAAATGAAATAAAGATATGATAAGTTATTTGTATGAGGTACGATTTTGAAAAATCGTGAGACTTAATCGGAATTCAAATCCAAAATTTTTCCTAAGCGAATGCTGTACCAGTTGAGCAATTGAATCTCCAATAGAGTATACCTATAACAATAGAATAACTTGTAGGAGTATCCGTCTAGCCAGTGAAAGGCTCTGGGTTCGAATTCAAGTTGAGCCTCATAGTTTTCCAAAAATTTACATCTTAAGAACTGGTAATCTTTGTCACCACTGCAATTATGAAAATTCATAGACAGCCAGAATGAAACCTAAATACGAGGGCAGGGTGAAAAGTCCCTCAAAAATGAAACAAGAAATGATTTGTTTGGTCAAAACATATTTTATTTCTCTATATAATCTCCTTGTAGCTCGATACACTTCGTCCAACGTTTTTCTAATTTTTCGATCCCTTCCAAATAATACGATGTTGGCAATCCTTCAAAATAGGCGTTTGTCTCAGCGATGACCTCATAGTTGGAGCCAAATCTCTTTCCGCCGAGCAATTTCTTCAAGTTTGGAAATAGATAAAAATCGCAGGGGGGCAAATCTGGAGAAAAAAGTCTTTCTTATTGCGCTTGAACATCGGCAAACACTCCTTTGAACTTGTCACACGGTCGCGCTTGTTGTCAACAGATGCGGCACCCATCTGGCAGATAGCTTTCTCATATCCAAAAATTTATGCAAAATATTCCGTACCCGTTCGGTTGAGATGCTTATAGCCTCAGAAATCTCATGCACTTTAACTAGCCGATCGGCCAATATCATACCATAGATTTTATCGACGATTTCTGGCGTTGTAACCTCAATTGGACGACCAGAACGTTCGGCGACCTTTGTGGTCATACTACGAGTACCACAACAAAAATCAGTAAACCACTTGTGAATCGTTCCAATCGATGGTGAGGAGTCCCCATAATGTTTAACAAGCGATGCTTTGGTTTGCGTAATGTTTTTTCCACGCAAGAAATAATGATTAATTAAGATGCGAAATTCACTTTTTTCCATGTTTTCAAAAATATTTAAGGTTGCTTGCTTTCGATGGGTGTCAAAACAGATCTGAATGATATATCAGTCTGAAAATTTTAATGCGTTCTAGTTAAAGATGGTACATCACAAATGTCACATGAGATTTGCGATTGTGGCGGCATCTGTTTTATATTTCAGGGACTTTTCACCCTGCCCTCATAATGTTCAAGCAAAGCTGACTATCGTAAAAAGGTTCACTTTAAATTTAAAACTTATTAAGACTATTACATTCCAAAATTAATTCTGATAATTACAATTGAGCAAATATTTAGAGTAATGTTCAAAAATTGTATTTGCATTATTTGTGAATAATTAAGTAAAAGAGATTATTCTTTATACAGTGGCGGACTGACTAGGTCTGCGGATGGGCAATCGCCGATCATTGCCCGACGATTTAAATTATTAAGTGAAAGTGATATAAAAATAAGTAATGTAAAAATTGTTGGAAATTTGAATGTTCTTACTAATTAATGAAAATATAAATAAAAACATGAATTTAGATATGCGATTCGAAAAATAAAAAATAAATATAAATATATTATCACGCCTTCTACCCGTTACTAGGTGTGGCAATCTACCATAGCAGATCTCGGTTATGGATGTATTTTGCCCGTGAATTGCGGTTACCAGCCGATGATAATGAAGGGAGCCACAGGGGTAGTTTTAATGTGGTGAAAATTGTTTGTCAGCTGGGGGAATCGAACCCGGGTTCTCAAATCCACAGTCCGACTCGATTCCACTGATAATCAGTCAATCTTTCAAAAGTTCGTGCTACTCCATATATAAATGTAGGTCTATAAAACAGTTCATATTTTTTATGTTATTTTTTAGAAAAAAAATTAATTTATCATAAAGTTATAATCTAAATATCTAATTGTCAGTGTTATCACAATATGGAGAACGCTGAGTATGCGCGTATTTAAAAAAATCCTGATGATCTACGCTAAAACGAGATTGAATTTGAATTGTGTAGGTCAGGTTAACAGCCGATATAAATAGCCCTATGAATAAATTGTTTTAGTTCCGGCCCAAACCCGAACTACGTAAACCTGGCTTAAAACTGATTCATTTGATGTACAATGAATACAACTGATACAGTTCGGCTAAATTGAAGTGGTTTGTGTGTTGATTTACACATATTTATTTATGCTACTCGGTACAACAGGAACTAAATTCTAATTATAGTATAGCATCCAGACACATCAAGCCGTTGTGTGGTAGTTCATATATTTTTAGTTTGAATTCGGGATATTCGAATTCGAATGTCATAACGCAAACAACACCTCCGTACTGTATTGAGAAATGCTTAAATACTGAATAAGCATTTCGAGAAATGTATTCTCATTTAACAAAACTTTAACAAAAACAAATAACAATTTTCCTTGTTTTTTACAAATAAGACTTGACAGCACTAAATGTAAATAGTTTTTGTGTAAGAAATTGGATCTTTTGAATTTTAACGTAAAGCATTTAGAACTTATAATAGCACGTAATTATTTTCATGTCAGACACTTATCTTCATATAGGTCAAATATTACATTATATTCTAAAGTTAGAAATTCTATACTTGTATGCATTAATTATCCTCTAGCTTGTGGTTTCTTTACTTTATGTAAGCTATGGTATATACAAATTTATCAATTGTACGGAATAAAAATGTTTCTTCGATAAGCTTTATTGATGTGATAGGTAAGTCCAAGTATAGATTGTACCCACATATTACACCAGTATAATATATCATTCATGTAAGATCTCTATAATAGAAAAGCTGTCATCGTCAGAAATGAGAAATAAACTAAGATTTGTTGCATGCGAACTTCAAATCTACCATATATTTTCCAGCACGGACATAAGAGTGAAAAGTACTGTACACTATGAAGCAGTATATTTGAAGATATTAAAAATTTGCTTCAGGTTGGGTTTACCAACATTCAATCAATAGATGTTAACCTATATTATTACTGTTACAATGAAATATTAGAAATTAATATTTTGTATGACTTCTGTAGCCTGTGTATGTGCACATAGCATATCCTTCACATGTCTCAACTTAGCTCGCATGTTCACTGTAGTTTAACAAAAAAGGTTCTATATTTGAGCATGGGCGTCCGCAGAAGGGGGAAATCAGGGGCGCCCCCCCCCTGGATATTAACTAGGGTGGTGACCACGACTCTCGAACATAGGACTTTAACATGTAAAATTATAATTTTGTAATTTCCTGCTTCCCTAAATATTTTACGCAAAAAAGCTTGAAATAAAAGTTTTAGGGCTTAGCATTCTGCATCTGAACCAATAAACAAAATTAATTTTACATACTTTGTAACGACACAAATTAGATTTGAAAATGACGAAAATTGCCTCAAAACTACCGATAGCCGTGTAATTGAAACAAAATTAAACAAATGTTTGACGTTTTATCTGTCAAAATAAATAAAATAATAAATAAAGAATTTATTTTGTCAGTTTTGACAGATTGAACGTCAAACATTTGTTTAATTTTGTTTCAATATCATAGCTATCGATAGTTTTGAGATAATTTTAGTTATTTTCAGTTCTAATTCGTGCCGTTACAAAGCATGCAAAATTAATTTCGTATTTTATGTCCTAAAACTTTTATTTGAAGCTTTTTTGTTTTAAATAATTATGAAGCTGGAAATTAAATCAATATGATTTTACTTGTTAAAATCATATGTTCTAGAGTCGCGGTCACCATCCTGTATATGTATACATAAATTAAATAAAAATTAAATTATAAGTTTAAAGATAATAAATTCAAGCTGACACTTTCCAGCAATATTCTTATGGCCAGCTAGCGACATATTCCCTCTCGTAACTATTGAGTAACCTAAATTTATTAAGTATATACAGACACAAAATATTAGAAAATGAAAACGGTAAAACTGCTAAATCGGAATTTATTGAAGAAATGGTGTCAATTTATGAAACAGTTATTGAAAGATTGTCCTTCCTCTACAATTCAAACCCAGACAACAAAGACTAGTAATTTATTTCACAAATATAAATATTTTTTTGTCTATTTGTTATGTGTATTTGTATTTATGTTATGTAAAAAATATATATTTTAGAAATTTATGTCTATCTGAGAGTTTTTTGCGACCCGCTCCCCCCCTGGAAAAATGTCTGTGGACGCCCATGTATTTGAGGCTAGACGTGTTTAGATTTTTCCTAAGACAAATTAAAATTATATAGGTAAATAGGGTAATTTTCCATCGCCATTTTCAAATAAAATGTCTTATTTTGAGACTACTTTTTACAAGACTATCAATCGCCTATAAGAATCAAAAGTCAAAAAAACAAATACATTCCATTGTCCTACACTATTTTAGTAGATAATGCGTTTTAAACACATGGCGTGCAATAAACTTGATTTGGTAGCTATTTATGTATGATTCATGTGAAACTTGCGGCAATTTACAATCATCAATTAAAATTAGTGACAACATGTAAATATTAGTATTTATTAATATTACGTAAAGTACAGTTCAATGAAATAAAGATATGATAAGTTATTTGTATGAGGTACGATTTTGAAAAATCGTGAGATTTAATCGGAATTCAAATCCAGAATTTTTCCTAAGCGAATGCTGTACCAGTTGAGCAATTGAATCTCCAATAGAGTATATAACAATAGAATAACTTGTAGGAGCATCCGTCTAGCCAGTGAAAGGCTCTGGGTTCGAATTCAAGTTGAGCCTCATAGTTTTCCAAAAATTTACATCTTAAGAACTGGTAATCTTTGTCACCACGGCAATTATGAAAATTCATAGACAGCCAGAATGAAACCAAAATACGAGGGCAGGGTGAAAAGTCCCTGAAAAATGAAACAAGAAATGATTTATTTGGTTAGAACATATTTTATTTCTCAACATAATCACCTTGTAGCTCGGTACACTTCGTCCAACGTTTTTCTAATTTTTCGATCCCTTCCAAATAATACGTTTTTGGCAATCCTTCAAAATAGGCGTTTGTCTCAGCGATGACCTCATCGTTGGAGCCAAATCTCTTTCTGCCGAGCCATTTCTTCAAGTATGGAAATCGATAAAAATCACAGGGCCAAATCTGGAGCAAAAAGTCCTTCTTATTGCGCTTGAACATCGTCAAACACTCCTTTGCACTTATCACACGGTCGTACTTGTTGTCATCAGAGAACAAAATGCGGCACCCATTTAGCAGATAGCTTTCTCATATCCAAAAATTTATGCAAAATATTTCGTACCCGTTCGGTTGAGATACTCATAGCCTCAGCCACCTCGTGCACTTTAACTCGCCGATCGTCCAATATCATACCATGGATTTTATCGACGATTTCTGGCGTTGTAACCTCAATTGGACGACCAGAACATTCGGCGTCCTTTGTGGTCATACTACCATAACGAAAAGCAGTAAACCACTTGTAAATCGTTCCAATCGATGGTGAGGAGTACCCATAATGTTTAACAAACGATGCTTTGGTTTGCGTAATGTTTTTTTCACGCAAGAAATAATATTTAATCAAGACGCGAAATTCACTTTTTTCCATGTTTTCAAAAGTCTTCAAGGTTGCTTGTTTTCGATGGGTATCAAAACAGAACTGAATGACATATCAGTCTAAACATTTTAATGCGTTCTAGTTAAAGATGGTAGATCACAAATGTCACATGAGATTTGCAATTGTGGCGCCATCTGTTTTATTTTTCAGGGACTTTTCACCCTGTCCTCGTACCAGCTGATACAGAATATCTTCGGCCAGCACAAGATATCTTAACTTTCATTCCAAGTATCCCAAGATACAAATCATCAACTGTGGAAGAAATCTTATCAACAGTTCAATGAATCTTACATCTATAGAACATAGACACTTCATCAAACCTATGATTGAGAAACTGCTAATGGTAAATGGGTGCCCAAAAGGTATCATAAGAGGATTGATTGCAAAATGTTGTAGCGGAAGACAAAATAAGCTGAGTACGAGGAGAAATCGGACACAAGTATCAGAAATTGGTAATAAGAATTAAC
The DNA here is from genome assembly GCA_911728475.2 of Pterostichus madidus. Classification (NCBI taxonomy): domain Eukaryota; kingdom Metazoa; phylum Arthropoda; class Insecta; order Coleoptera; family Carabidae; genus Pterostichus; species Pterostichus madidus. Next base: position 21,427,202 of record OU452301.1, on the reverse strand, counting down.
CAAGATTTATGCAAGATAAGAAAGTGGGTGACTCGTTTACTAAACTGAAATCAAAGTCTGTGATGACTGCTACATTGGAAAGACGAAAAGGTATCTAAAAACGAAAATGACAGAGCATGAAAAACGATTTGAAAATTTTAGAAAGTTTATATCTGCGGACGAAGTTTGAGGCCAGATGCGTCAACGAAAGGCCTTTATTCGTTCAAGGATGTAAATTCACTTTCGGCCAGAGGTAAGAATAACGTTCTATGCACTACTGCATTATTGAAATCAAATGAAATGTGTTTTTTATTTATTTGTCTTGCATACGATTAAAAGTGTGTTGCTATATAAAAATATTAGGTCATCAGATGGAGATGTGTTCTTTAGTAATAATTCGTTTATCTGTAAACAAAGTTTGTAAAAAATGTCCAACCCAAATATTGACGAAATTCATCAACAATGATTAACAAAATATGTTTTGTTTTTGTTAGGTTCAGAATGAATAATACTATACGGTTCTAAACCTAACAAACACAAAAGATTATTTACAAAAACCGTTATATCAATTTAGATTTCCACGCTGTAAATATAAAAACCCAACTTAGGTTCGAAACGTCGTAGTGTAACTTATAATTATGATATTAATGCCAAGAAATACAATCAACGAGGAAATTTATTTAAATTTTTACCCATATTACATTCCTTCACGGCTTAACAAATTCTCATCAAAGAAATATTAATAAAAACTAATGATACGTTAGCAGATTTGTGTTCTGCAAATCAAAAGATCGATATGAAACTGAATACCATGTATTAGAAGCGTGGATGAAGGAAAAAAATGTTATGATTATTAATGAGACTGCGCTCCTTTTCAGTGAGAAGGTTTGTTTATAATATAACATAATTTTAATGTAATGAAGAGTTGTTCTATACATTTTGTACTGATAGTGGGGCTGATATAACCACAGTAATAAATGCACGATGGTAGCAGAAGATATTTGAAGGATTCAGTGGAATCGAGAAATTAAAGTATAAGTTAATAATATTGAAAACGATAAACCTAAAATATAATATAAAAATATAATAACTGCGTGTTGAGATGTTAAGGCAAAAAATATTCAATTGGAAAAACCTTCAAAGGAATATCATTTATTAATACAATTTGCAATTGTAATTTTAATAAATAAATAAAATATTGTAACAATTAAATATTAGTGTTTTCGACATTTTGTTTACAAACCACCGAGATTTTACTTTACAGCCTGAAGGGTGGGTGTAATCTTAAAGATTTTACCATGGTAACTAAGGTGTAAAAACCAATATTGATGCAGTGATGCGTAAAAATACGAAACAACCGATAATAATTTAAAAGAAAGGCTTACCTTGGAAATGCTCCATATAAAAGAAGATAAGAATAACGTAAATTAAAAAAAAAGATACCGTGGGCATTAGTACATTCTACAACAATATTTTGAAATTATTTATAACTTGAATTATAAACATTATTAAAACTTAAAATAAAATTAAGTGTTTTTAAAACTTAAAATATAATATACGTTATAATTATAAAAATTTGTGACATAGTTAAAAGTAACACGTAAATATCCTAATCTTGGGACTTTTACAAATATCCTCCAATTTGAAATGTTAATTTAAATGTGAAATTGTAATTTCGGTTGAAAAAGGGTATAGTAGATAAGTTCAAGGAGAATTTTTATTTTTTTATTTGGAAATTATATTGCATTTTCTATAAAAATAAATAAATATATCATCACGCCTTCTACCCATTGCTGGGTGTGGCACTCTGCTATTTGATATTAAGTAGGATAAATATATTTCCAGATTTTATTTTTATTTTAAAATTTACTTCTCAGCTCCTAAAGATGATGCATGTGGCATGGCAATCACTAAGTAAATATAATATTATTGACGAGTTCCTCGAAGAATTGTATTAATTACCACTTAGTCAAAAGAAAAGGAAATTTGAATACATTCTATCCGATATTCAAGAGCTTAACTAGTCGAGCATCCGCCTAGCAAGTGGAGAGGAATAAAGACCAAATGCCACCTCACCTAAAACTACTTCGCTGAAATCCCATTTGCCCGAATGTCCACGAGACCCAAAAACCACGTTGTCGAAACGTTTTCCCATCATTTGTCCGCGCCACCTAAACTACTTAAAAATCCGTTCTGTACAAAATGCATCGTTCGTTGGCAAGCAGTTAAAGTATTCTTAGTTTCATTCATTTATTTAAATATTGTTCGTGTTTTGGCTCGGTTGGCTCACGTTTTACACAAATAAATCCTAAGCTCACAGAACGAACGTTTCACTCATGCATGCTTTTATACTTGTTTTTAACAAAATTAACATACGTCGTAAAACTTATACAGTTGAATTTTTGAATGATATATATATATATATATATATATATATATATATATATATATATATATATATATATATATATATATATATATATATATATATATATATATATATATATATATCATCACGCCTTCTACTCATTACTGGGTGTGGTACTCTGCCGAAGCAGATCTCGGTAAGTATTTTGCACGTGAAGTGCAGTTACCAGTCGCCAAATCACGGCCACCAAAGATGTTAGTGGTGGAGGAGCCACAGGGGTAGCTTTTGAAATTATGAAAATATATATCCAAATGTATTGACAAAAATATCATTATTTACAACAGTGGCACGAGTCTAGCGTTGCTGCCTTCTTATTTACTGGACGACGCTGTAAATGTAGCTGTAATTTTGTTTTGTTTCTGTTAGATCGGCCCATGATAGGACCGAATTCTGCGGAAATTTTCATATTAGAGCTATATAAAAAGCAGAATGAGACTGTTCATAAATTTAGAGTTATAGTTAGCGCTTCATACGTCACATTAGGTTGTATTTTTGAAGCCCTAACACTGCTGCCGTAAGTATAATTTATTTTTGTGAATTACAAAAGGTAGTTAAAATTCGAACTAAAATAGTATTAGCGTCTAATCTGTTTTATCAATGTACCTGCAAAGTATTGAAATTAATTTTTTTATATTATATCTGCTCCTAGTCTGTATGTATTTAGTAGTTAAATTCTAACCAGTGGCGCATGCAGCAATAGAGGATCTTAAATTAATATTATTGGGAGTTTGAATGGATTATGGCTTTGTTGAGAATTAATTTGTAATAAATTTATAAAGTTATTCGAAAGAACGACATTTCGGCCCTAGTCTGGGCCATCTTCAGGTCTACAATGAATACATAATAGAAAATAATCAATTATATCAATTTAAACAATAATTGAACAATAAAATTATCTGCAATTTAAATTTACATACCTTTTATAATATAAAATAACGTAGTCAAAGTTTGTAAGTGTTGGAAAATATGTTTTACATTAAACATTTTTAAAATTCTAAACTTTGACAAGATGTAATTGTCGTTTTAAGTAGAAACATAATTGGAAGTGCACAGTCACTTCCAAGAGTCAAGCGATGACTGACAACAAGGTCGTTAGCAGTAGAGCAACAACAGTGACATCTAAGTTATACAATTGGTACTAATAAGACAGTTTGGAACAAATATCCATGAAATATCAATGAGTTTAAACGTCAACAAAAATAATAGAATTAAAATGCTGTAATTATCAATCTTTAAGAAATTTGTATAACACCTGTATTGATCACTAGATGCAGAATAATCGGTTTTATGATTTAAGGTATTTTTATGAAAATTTATATAGAAACTTTCAACATCAAATACAAACAAAATGTAATTGTAAATTTTTAAATTTTTTCGAAGTGGAGGGAGGAGTATAGCCCCGTGCTTCTTTTCTGGCAGCGCTATTGGCCTGAACACTATTCTGAAAGGTTATGTATTAAAGTCGATTCCATAAAGCTAAAAAGGAACTTTACGAGTACGAGCAGCGTTTTAAACTAATAAATATACAACCAGACAGAACACACGGCCGGTACACATATACAGGCAATGTATGCCGGCGTCACTTCCCACTACCCACTACGTTCCATTTCATATGACTTTATTATTCGGAAAGGCGTGTGTCGCGCTGTTTTGTTGTGTTCTGCATTCGTTGTTGACCCGAGCACCAAATAAAGAATGAAACAAAATGGCCACAATCGTAATACTCGTATATATTTCTGTACATACACCTCAACTACATGCAACGAAAAAGAAAAAAATGGACTGTCGTAAATTAATATACGAGGACGTAGGTATTTTTGTGTGGTACATAATTATTATGTATATCTTTGGATTTACATATAAATTAGATAATTTGCTTGTTGTAAAGTTGAACTAAAAAAAGGAACAGTGATATAAAAATGGGCGTACCTCGAGATCTGATAAAACACATTAGTGTTCAGAACTATGTATGTATAATCTCGGTGTTTGTTTTAATGTTCTATTATGCTACATGTGGATTTTAACTAAGGAGAATATATATTTTTAAAGCACGCTTCCAAGCATATTTAAAGATTTATTTATTTTAAAAAAATAATATAATACGGCTCTGTTTGCAATAAAAACCATTTAATTTGGTAAGCATCAATAACTTGAAGCCAAAACTTCTTTTATATATTGTATAGAACCCTGGTTAGCGATAGTAAAAATTTATAATTTCATCAGCAAATACGAAAATTATTTTCAAATGGTATTTGTTTGAAATTATTATTTATATGTTATAAACCATTCTTTATATATTCTGTCTTTGTTTATATTTGTATTGACATAATAATAATTAATAAAAGTTGTTCTTCAGTAAAACAACAATTAGGCCTCTGTTGCCAATGCTTATCTTGATCGTGTTTTAGATTAGGGCGGTTAATATAGGGGAATAATATCGACACAATATTATTCGTTAGCATTTATAATTTAATCCACAGTATATATATATATATATATATATATATATATATATATATATATATATATATATATATATATATATATATATATATATATATATATATATATATATCGTCATCATCTCTACAAAAATAGAAAACAATTATACACTCTATTGGCAACTTTAGTTAACAACAGTATTTAGTTATATAATATAACGTAAAATAATAATGTATTACATTCTGAAATATGGCTATGAATTGATTAAACATTAAATAAATTTATCTAAAAAAGATATTTCTTTATATGTATATTAATTAATATCAAATATATTACTTAAATTTGTGATTTTTGTAATACGACATTTATGCGAGAAAAACTCTAACGCAATATTTTCATATTGAGTTATTTTTTTGTTTAGGTAACGCCATCAAACTTGTCTCTTGGTATACTATACGTTTATTCCAATAATTCCTCTATCTTTGAAATCAAATTTGGAACAGATATGGAAGGCTGGCCTGGAAAGATGTATTTTTTCTTGTAACAAAACGGACAATTCAGAATTTGGTTTTGTTTATAAATTATGATATTTCACTATCAACTCAGCTTCGAGAGATACAGACTAATTAAGCTTTACCTTAAGTGTCTTTCTAAAGTTGACTTGACAGAGTTTATTTTGTTTATCAAATTTATTAGTGCATATGTATAGTAACTTCAGTATTCCGTAGATCATTATTTATCAAATTTATAGCTTTTCTAAATTGTCGCGTCTGGTTATACGGGATGTGATGACATATCTGGGTAATTATTAGCTATGTATTGGTCTGAGATAGAGGTAACCTTTGTAACTCACCCCGTCTAGTTTTTTTATGTAAACATTTGCATGAGAACGCTTATCTGGATCAACGCAACGATACCACCTCCCTACCCTTCGTCAGAACATCCCATGGAAACAACAATAATTAGTGAGTGCCAGATTGGCTTCTGTCGAGAGAAGTGGTGTCACGTCTGGGCAAGATGTAGGTCTTGCCATATAACTTAGTAACATTAATAATAGTTTATTCATACGTTGTTGTTTCCATTGTCGGATAATTTGTTTAATTTCAATTATCAATATTATAACTTCTGTAACTTTTCCCATTTATATTACTGTTTCATTTTTATGTTTTAATAAATATATATTTTTGCAAAAAATTCGCATCTATTTAGTTTGATTTAATCCTGTGTATTAAATCGCGCGTTATTAAAAGTATTTCATCGTCTCATTAACAATTGTTTTATACGCGTAACAGTCGGCTCGCTCAGCCATGTTAGACTCACCATATCAACAATATTGTCAAATATGTTCCTTTCAGAATTCAGACCAATTTCGTCGAATATTTAAGTGATTAACAGTTTATCAAGAATGTAGAAACTGGAAGTCAAGAGCACGATGGCAGCCCTCAAAGTCATATCACAACATGTGTTACAGATCAGGTTTGAAGGATACAAGAGACGTCAGAATAAGGGAATAGCATCCCAAGGGAACTAGTTGGAAGGGGATCACAGTTAAGTCTGATAACAGTGTACGTAGTAATAGTGCCGCGGTTAGTTCTTGAACTTAATTATCACACTTCATTGCAAATTCGCTTTCATAATTCATTGATAATATACCTACATTTACATAAATAACATTACGTCATGTTCCTTCAAATGAGGTGCACTAACCCTTGGAACATTTAGTAAACATTTATCATATTCAATCAATTCTGTCCAAGTACATAACTTTCGCTCCTTACAAATTTTTCATACAATTATTGTCAGTCGGAAGCTTTCATTCGCTCAACAAATCTTTAATCATATATATTAATCCATTCATTTATTCTTAAGTTGTCTGCATAATCTTTCATTATTAGTTTCATTATCACGTCTTTCATCCGGGATATATTTCACATTACCAACGTATTATGCAATTAACAAAAAAATAATAATCTTAGATGGAATCTAATTTTACATTTCTAAAAGAAAGATGATTTAAAAAACGAGAAGTGAATTAAATTTTTTTTAAATCTAAGGCAAATTCATAATGATGTGTAAATTTTAAGTTAGTTGTCCTCATTTTTATACAATGTAACGATCTTAAATATAATATAAAACAAACACGTTATGTTTAATATCTACACATATTTGACTGTTATTTTGATATTTCATAAATATTTTCGTTTCATTACAATATTTTTTTAGTAATATACTCGACACTCGATCGTTAAGTTTACTATAAAATTTTTGATACACATGCACACTTATCATGCCGAAACTTAAATTTTAAACTTCGTTTAAATAAATAAAAGCAAATCGAATATATAATAGCAATATCAATTATTTCATATGGCAGGTAACTTCGCTAAACTTTTATTTATTTAATATGTACTAAATGGTATACTCTATTCCCTGTATGAAAACGATTACGTCACATTCATGTGATTCAAGATTTTGTGCTTAAAACGTTTACATTGGTATTGGATTGACATTTTTAAAACATAACCTAAAAATTAAATGTCAGATTAAAATATTTATTACTTTATAAAATTTAATTAGTTTATAAAAGAAACCATATAAAATTTATCTTAACTCACGAAATATATTAGCTACCTTATTGAAATATATAATTTTGTAAAATAAAACTCAAAAGAATATACATTTTTATATGCATTATTATTATATATAAATCTAAACTCAAAACACAACTACATTGTAAAGAGTTACGGCAAGAGTTCCGCAGCAGCGTATTAATTATAACTGAAAACATTTCCCAAATAAAAATGAGTGATATCATTTGTAAGCAAGAAATAAATTTTGATAAATGAAAACGTCACGAACGTAATAAATTAAAATAAAATCGGACAAAATACTAAATTAAATATATTTTTTTAAACTATCATGATTAAGTTATTGTTTCAGTAATATCTATCCCATCAAACCGTAACCATCTCAAATTGCATTGGTTGACTAGGTATCAAACGTGCACAACTTGAAATTAGTTTTGTTAAATACAGAAATAAAGGGTATGATACAATAAAAAGCCTAAACAAATTTTAATAAAACAAAATTGGCGTGTCCATTTATAATTAACAAATCTTTTCTTTATATTTCGAACATAATCAGTCCACTAATGTTAGGTAATAATACGTTAGATAAGAGGACTCGACGTCACTGTTACATACATTTTATTCTAAATGTTCTGTAAAAAATGGACACGCCAATTTTGTTTTATTAAAATTTGTTTAGGCTTTTTATTGTATCATACCCTTTATTTCTGTATTTAACAAAACTAACTAATTTCAAGTTGTGCACGTTTGATACCTAGTCAACCAATGCAATTTGAGATGGTTACGGTTTGATGGGATAGATATTACTGAAACAATAACTTAATCATGATAGTTTAAAAAAATATATTTAATTTAGTATTTTGTCCGATTTTATTTTAATTTATTACGTTCGTGACGTTTTCATTTATCAAAATTTATTTCTTGCTTACAAATGATATCACTCATTTTTATTTGGGAAATGTTTTCAGTTATAATTAATACACTGCTGCGGAACTCTTGCCGTAACTCTTTACAATGTAGTTGTGTTTTGAGTTTAGATATCATTTATTTTTGTTGATACAAAAAATATTTATAGTGTAGTGTTGTCCAATATTACTAAGTAAACATTTTTGGAATTTCTCGGCCAACCTTTTTTGGCAATTGTAAAATCATTTGCTTCTATCCAAGATTTATTAATTAAATTAAAATTAAATTTCAATTTTTGTCATATGAATGACTTTAAAGTACAGTGACAATGATAGATTTTTTTAATAAGTTGAAAGGATAATGATTTATTGTAATAGTGGATTACTAGGCTTTTCAATATACGAGTAAATCTTTATTTAAACGACGACGTTTCGACACTGATTAGTATCATTATCAAGCCTTGTTATAAGTTTAAATTTACATGATAATATAATATTTTACAACCGTAAGGTTGAAGTAAAAATGTTGAATTTCAATTTGTTAGACAACAGTATCAAGTATCATCCGTAGAGTTGCAGAAGCTGTTGCTGAGTTAGCGCTGGAATACATACTATTTCCATCAACTCCCGATCAAATAAAAGACACTCAAAATTATTTCTATGCCATTCCTTCATTTTCCAGAGTTGTAGGTGTAATTGGTTTGTTACATAAAAAATCCACAGATCAATTCGATACCACTGAGCCACGTACCCCATTAATATATGTAAGTAACGATTATTTTATTTTCACCTGGTAAAAATGATGCTGAAATATACCGTAATAGGAAAGACTATTTTTCTATTAACGTGCAGACAGTAGGCAACGTTAATTACGGGATAATTAATTCAGTAGCACGTTGGCCAGGCTCAATACACGATTCCACAACTTTAATGACAGTATATTAAGAAATTTTGAAAATAACATGTATCCTAATTCAATATTGTTAGGTAGGTTTAGTTGCATTTGTCCATTCTTTAATATTTTCTGAAGCATCTTTAGTAATTCCTGTTGCAGAATGTTGCTACTTGTTTCTTGCATCATATTTCCAGTCAAAGTATTATTATGTGGTTCTTCATTATTTATATGTTGATCCATATAATTCGCAGCATTGTCAGAATCAAATTGATTTTGCAATCCATAACCGATTTTTTCATTCAACAAGGATAATGTTAAATCAAATGCTGGGTCCGAAACTTCCACTGTGCTTTCTAGAGAACCAGATCCTGTTTTTTCTTTATCTGCAGCATTCTTTTTAGTTTTTTTTAAAAATATTATTAAATAAAGTTTTTAGTTGATCTGCAGGTCGATATACACCTTAAAACAAATCGATATTTTAAAATTGTGTGGTATTAATTAAAAATTGTTATATTAACCAGTAGGTTATTATATATTGCATTGAAATTTTTCTCAATATTTTCCCACACTGTCTCTTTATATATTTCCATGTGGTATGATCAGTTTTTTTATTTAAAATTATGGATTTGTATGATTCAATCATGTTTAAAATGTCATTTTTTTCATTGGTATAATTTGGTTGGCTTGATCTTTTTTTAGCCATCTATAAAAATATCTAAATTAATAAAACATATATTTTACATTATAGTTATTTTTGACTTACCATTATCAAAATATTTCTAATTTAAAACTTAAATAACATAACAAGAAAATATGATGAAACTTACGATTCTGACAGCTATTATGTAAATAACCTACAAGTAAAATCCGCGACTGACAGTGAAAATCACTATATTCTACTAAATGTCACTAGAATTCACATGAATTTTGTTTAGTCATAAAATAATTAGTTCTAATATCCTAGTATTAACTAACGATGACCTAAAATTAATCTGTGCAACGAAAATAAAATTTAAGCAGTAGTTACGCTAAACTCACTGGGTGTCAATTAAAAGACCCGTCAGGTGCTGCCCTCCGCGGCGACTTTTTGTGATGGACAAAATCTGAAGACAAGCGAATTTGACAAAAACGGTTCCGCGCCCACGAAAATCATTGAAAAAACGTATAAAAACAACCGGACTCGCATCGTGACCTGGCTAATATGTTATGTGTGTATCAAAACGACTTGAAAATACGGGGAACACACTTGAAAACCGAACGCAAGTAATACTTTCGGTTTGACGATTCAGGTTAGGTCTAATGTTAACTGTTAATAAGTAGTTCGGTCAGTTTTGACACTTGCTATTTTGACTCTTGCCGTCGTCGTGTCGACCGAACGACTTGATAAATAATATATGAATATACAAAATACAATGCACATTACCTCTTGTACTATAGTTAAATTAATTAAAGATGCTCGATTCTCTCTAACTCCAGCGCAAAATAATCATGAAGATGACAAACGCATTTCTGCATTTGATTACCCAAAATTTTTCAAGCCATTTCTTATTTCTCAGTCTGTATTTATGTATCAAAAATGTCACAAAGTTAGAAATGACAGGCGAGAAAATAACAAAATCATGGCCATAGGTCTCTATTTTTATTTTATAAACAAATGTGAACAAAGTAAATATAAATTTTCGTATTTGTAAGAACTGTCATACGTTTTCATTCAAATAATAAATTTGATAGAACGTGAAAAAACATGAAACGTGTGTCTTTACTTATTAAGACATACGTTATGTCATTCGCATAGGTATGAATAATATTATTAAAAAAAGATAGCTATATTTCATCGTATCTATGATAACCTCGTCCACATATGACGTCATCGTTTTGATACAGGGAATGGAGTTATACTAGTACTTATAATATACCGTCAGGGCTGTCTTAGGCTAGGCAGGGGCCCTTAGGCACATAGTTTGGGGCCCTTTTAAAAAGTAAAAAAAAATGCGTTTGGAAACATCAGTATATACATATATTTGGTGACTTTGTTAGTTATTATTGTTAGAGTTTGAATCGATGGTCTTAGGGATCCTTATATGTAGATGATGAATGAATAAACGTATTTATTTCATATAATCATGTATTCGAACGTTTCGATCCGAAAAACGTGTCATCAGCTATGATAAAAAATTTACACATCTATTACAAATTCAAATAATGACACAATTCAAAAGGCAGAGTAACTCAACAAAAATGAAGTAAAATTATAAGCTCTGCATGCTGTTTTAATGTGAAATGAGAAACAACTCATAATACCAGCCAAAAAATAATAAATTGTCAAAAACTAAAATGATGAACATCTCCACGTAGAGATTGGTACAGTTCTGAAGCAGAAACGGAAACACTCTTACACAGATCAAAATAGCGATCAATACCAACAAGAAAACTTTAAAAAATATATCAGAATGTGACAAAATATGAGTGTAAATGTCGGAAAAAAGAAAGATAAAAAGTAAATGAGAAATATTTTTTTAATCTATCTATGAAATTATTCATATATTGTAGATTATTCTTGTAATCTGTTTATGAGTTTACATTTTACTTTTTGTCTAAATTTATGTGAAACGTTTCTTTTAATAATCTGTTATTATAATTCGATTCGAATTCGAGAATATCAACATCATTAAATTTAAATTTATGTCCAGTGTCAACTGTGTGCCTGGTAAGGGCACTATGTTTTGGATTTAGGTTTTTACAATTATAATTATGTTGATAAACGCGTTTACTCAGTAGTTGAATCGTTTTACTAATATATTACTTATCACAAGCTCCACATTCCATCTTATAAATTACGTTTTTTTTTACTTTTTAGGAACTTTGTCTTTTAAATTCGTGAATAGTGACTGGGTGGTCGAGATCAAAGAATTTTCTATCCTGTTGTTAACATAGTTTGGACTGCCCGATTAATCTCAAAATCATATGGAATTTTAGTATAAATTAAAGGATTATTCTCATTCTCATTGTTGTTATTGATTGTGGAATTATTTTCCCTGTCTTTTAGTAATAACTGATTAATTCTAATATGAAAATATTTTTTAATAAAAGGTGTGGGATAACTGTTTTGTGATAATAATTTGAAAATGTGGTTAAAATTTTTTTGATTGTATTTTCTTTGTGATAATATGTAAACTCTGTCTATTAGTGAATTTATAATACTAATTTTATAACTTGTATTGGTATAAAAATACAAAGTTAGATATCTGCCACTAGCTGTATTTCTTTGTACCAGTCAGTAATTAATCTATCATTTTCATTTTCAAGTGTAAATTTTATTTCAGAATGGTAGTTGTTGAATTCATTAACAATGCATTAAATTTTATCTTCAGGAGTGATGACCAAACAATCATCGACATAACGTTTATAAAATGTGATACCTAGACTGATGATGATGATCTCTTTTTTCTAATTTTTGTAAAATTAAGTCAGCTAGATCCCATAGTGGAACATCTATCTGTTTATAAATTACGTCATTATGACTAAATATCGAATTTTGATAATATAGGTTAATCCCTTGTATAAAATGTTCTAATTCAATATCAATTCACACTTGATTGTATTTTATTGAAACCACAATATATTTTGATTAATCACAAGTACTCTCGTATCCTTATTTACACTGTGAGATCTCGACACGAATTATATACTGAGTAAAGATTTGTTTAATTGTTCTCAATATTTCCCTAAGTTAGGTTAAATTATTGGAGATGCATTAAACACACCGTACACTCACTTCTCATACCATTATTAATCCAGTCATTACCGAAATTGTGTCATAATTTACAATATTAATATTAATTTTTAAATAGTTCTAGATACTCACAAAATATAATAATAATGTGGTGTTAAAGCTTCTTATTCAAACGTTATATTAATTTACACTTTACCAACACATAGGTGCTATAATATCAGATATTTTCGTAAAATATTTAAATTTGTGATATTAGGACTATGAATCTGCCTATTAAAGAATAATAATATTTCTTAAAATAGGTACAGAAGATAAAAATGTATATAATGTTAATCATTGAAGTGATTTCTAATTACTCTTATTCTTGCAATAGCAAAGGAGTAATACATATTAATTTTTAGATTGCTAGATAAACTTAATTTCCTGTATGAATACGGTTACGTCATATGTGCATCAGGCTATCATAGAGATACGATGAAATATATCTATCTTGTTTTATTAATATACTCGTATATTATTCGTATCTTTGCGAATGACACTAACGTATGTGTTAATAAAAATACACACGTTTCGTGTTTTTCACGTTCTGTCGCATTTATTCTTTTATTGTTCTTACTAATACGAAAATTTATATTTACATAATTTACATTTGTTTATAAAATAAAAATAGACCCATGATTATGATTTTGTTATTTTCTTGCCTGTCATTTCTAAGTTTAGGACTTTTATTTTTGAACACAAATAAAGACTGAAATAAGAAATGACTACAAAAATGTTGGGTAGTTAAATGCAGAAATGCTTTTGTCACCTTCATGATTATTTTGTGCAGGAGTTAGAGAATGGAGGATCTTTAATTAATTTAACTGTAGTACAACAGGTAATGTGCACTGTATTTTGTATTTTTATAAATTATTTATTTATATACAATTATAATACATATTATATATATATATATATATATATATATATATATATATATATTTCTTTGAGTTTTATTTTACAACAATATATATTTCAATAATGTAGACAACATTTTTTGTCCGTTAAGATAAATTTATATTTGGTTTTCATTTAATATATTGCAGAACTTGGTTTCATTTATAAACTAATAAAATTTTGCAAAGTAATAAGTGTTTTAATTTGACATTTAAATTTTGGGTTATGTTTAAAAGATGCCAATTAAATACCAATATAAACGTTTTAAGTACAAAATCTTAAATCACATGGATACCGAATAATTTTCATACAAGGAATGAAGTATATGTACCAAATCATTATTCTTAAATTGTTTTAAACTAATTAGCACAAGTACTTGAAAAATAGAAATATCCAATACTAAAATTTTTAGATACATATTCTCAAAATTGTTAGTGTAGAATTCTGCCCTCAACATATTTAAAACTCCTGCATGTGCAACCTACTTCTATTTTCCAATCTAAAATTAAAATAAGTTGGAAAATTTAATATAATTTTCCACCTCAAATGCAGAACATTTTTCATCGCATTTCCGAATATGACATTGCCCCACATTTTCCCAAAGGAACGAAGTAATAAAACGAAAAGTTTGCTTAAAAATAAATTAATTTTTCTTTCAAGATTTCACGTGAAATATTTCATAAATGGAAGGCGCATAATTTTCTTATTTATTATTAAAAGTTGATTCAACATAAAAGTCATTTAATACGAAACTTAAATTACTTTCGCGACTAATTTAATTTCGCCGAGTTTTCAGTGAATTCACAAGAGGCCTATAAAGAACAAATATCTTAATTTAGTTTCTATTTCACTTTACATTTAAATACGCACTTGTTATACCAAAGCACTTGTCAAAAATACTCCACTTTCGCATTGAACTTTTGACACGAAAAGAAAAATCGAACTAAGAACATTCGTTTTTCCAAAAATTCTGATATTATATTCAAAGATAATTCATTATACTGGTACTGTGCCCAGATTTTGCTTGCCACCAATGGAATCTCGATAAACATAAGAGCTACAGATTCGCTTCTATAGGAGTTTCTATGCGCATCTTGAACTGGGAGCCCAATTATACTTTTTTTCCCAAAAATGCTTACTGGATCAATCCAAAAAACTTATTTAGATAAATTTTTTTGCTCAAATAATTCTTAAACAGTAGTATATTGTGAAACATGTTACTTAAAATGGTAGATAACCAGTGGCGTCGATAATTTTTGCTGAGGCACATTTTCGATATATAATACAAAATTTGAATCAATATTAAAAAATATTTTGGAATTTTATTTAGCTTTAAAAAGCCTAGTTTTCTGTTATTAGACAATTTAATAAATTGTAGTTGTCATTTTTGTTTCATAAATTTTAATTAGTATGCTTTAAAATGATTTTATGATTTAATCAATATTAACATTTAATAAGTTTTCAATATCAGCATTAAATTTACAAAAATTCAAAGGCTATTTAATTAACAAAAATATTTTTTATTATTTCATGACATATTAATAAACTTAATATTATTTAAAATAGTTTCTATTTGAAAACTTGTATTATGTATTATGAAAACATATAACAGAAAAAAATAACTACGCTATTGATTTGACATTAGAGACATGTATCTTTCTTATTTGAAATATTCTTTCGAATATGAAATTTGTTTAATAATTACATATATTAGAATGAATAAATCAGTTTTTTCGCCATTTTTAGAAATTCTAATACTAATAAGCGAAATCGAATACACTGCATAGCGAAAGTAAAATAATAATATAAATGCAGAAGCAAAATATATTTAAAGTTTTATTTTTTCATTTTGACTTGACTTTACTTGAAGGACTTCTGGATATACCAGGCCTTCACAGTCAGAGAGATTTGGGACAAACATTAACATCTCAAGGACACGGACTAGAGATGCAGCCAAGGATATCATCTAGTTAATATAGTACAGGATTAATATTTTTTGTATGTTTATGAAAAGCCATGAAGGTTTGCAATAGAATTTATATTGATTACCATCTTCAGAATTTACATTAAATATATAGACACAAAGTGTAACTGACGTATAAATAACACTTACATGACATACGCCACGCAACAATAATTATTTTTTCTATTTCGGTGTTCTTATAGCTTTATATACGCACTGTAAGCACGTTGCTAAGGAGATCTATTAACCGCACTGTTTTTGGCGCTTTTTATTTTGTAGGGGTGGTATGAATGCTCTTAAATCTGACAGATGAATGACATATAACCTCAAAATTGTAAACTGTCGATGTTGAATATTACTCACAGAATATGCTAGAATCAGACAAAATTCAAAACATTCACAATACAGAAAAAAATATTGATTAATTGTCAAAAGGTATGATATTTCAATTGTCTGTCTTATAAGTAACGCTACCAACACAAATGATAAAAAACACCAACTTATATTTTTGAATCACAGTTTTTAAAAATATTATAAAATTATAAAATTATCTCAATAGAAAAAATAGTATAAAGAACACGTTTCATAAATCCTGTTAACGCACTCGCAAAGCGGCTCGTTTTTCAAATTTAGACTCGTGCATTAACAGATTGCCTTATGAAACTAGTACTTTAATATATTACAGAGTGATCAAAAGGAATTGTTATAGTTGGCAATACAATTCCAGAGATCTTTTTATTCCACATTTGGCACAACGCTAGATAAAGGCAGAAATGCTATTTGACATTTCTAATAAATACAAATAGGTTATGTCAGGAGTCTGACAGCTAATATAATTTTGACTTTTTAAGTAATAGAAATACTTTAGAAATAAATGTAGTAATAAATGTACACAAATTTAAATTTTAAATGTCACTGTCAACAACAGGGAATGAATTTATGTATCAGGTTTACCAAATTCAAGTAGATTTTTTATTGTCAACTGTAACAATTCCTTTTGATCACTCTGTATTAAAAAAACATAATGGATTATAATGTATTTTTAAACATACTACATACTATATGCACTAGTTTCCAAAACTTTGCTAAATGAAAAAGTAGAAATGTGCATGGATTGTATGCTTTTAATATTTCATTAAATATCCGGATTTATTCTATGCTTTCAATAATTCAATGAACTTCCGGGTATTTTTATACATACTGATAGACGAATAGTAGTAAAACTCATACACTGCAGTTTGATTTTTGACCACACGAACGAAGTACATGAAAATTGCCGTTGTAAAATTCTCTCATCACTAAGGAGCAGCCCTATGCAACTTCGTATATGAGCGCAGTTAGTAAACGTCCAGCTTTATGTCATTCGCGCGCATGACTTTGAAAGAGAGAGATAGCTTAAAGAGGCTGGCATTTGCTCAACGCCATATGAACGCAGGTTACTTTTTTCAATCATTAGTGTTGTTTGGTGATAAATAGTTATAAACAATTAGTTTGCAATGGGTCGTAAGTGTTTTGCGCCCAATTGTACCAGCGGGTATGACTCAAATCATGACAAAATATCCTTGTTTCGTGCTCCAAAAGAGCAGTTGTAAATTTGGAAAAAGTAGTAATATGAGCAGATATATATATGTATATATATATATATATATATATATATATATATATATATATATATATATATATATATATATATATATATATATATATATATATATATATGTCACATAAAAGAAGCGGAATTAACAAATGTTCAAAGTCGTGGTTTTTTAATCCACCCAAATATAAACATATTTAGATTATTCAAATAAATTCAAGATAAATTAATATTATATATAGATAAACTTCGTGTATATGACGAAACAGTGTATTCTGTAATTGAAAATTATGTAGAGATCACAAGAAAGAAATAATATCTGTTTTGTTCATGAATTTACTTTAATGCGCTTGAAGCAATATTTTAAACAGAATCAAAATAATGTCAAATCTCAGTGTAAGGAAGATCGAAAAATCTAAATTAAGAAAGAATTGAAATATTCAGTTCGATCTAGTTTTATTATTATAAAATTATAAAATGTATTGTATAAAGTACAAAGATATTAATTAAGAAAAAAATTTAAATATTCGGTTCTATCTATTTTCTTTATTATTTTTTAAATAAAATGTTCTATTTACATTATATAAATTTTACCATTTTGTATTTTGAAATTAAAATATTTATGCCAATTTTACATTTGTGTAACTTGTCATGGTGTAATTAAATAAGAAAAATGTACTACAAGAAAAATGTGTTTATATATGGTTTTACATATTTATATTTGTCAAGCAAAACCTAATATAATTATAGAAAAATGTGTCTTTAATTTTAAATAATTGCAAATAACATTTTCTAAAGTAATTAGTTCTAAAAGTAAAAAAAAAACATGAATAGACTCGTAAGCACCATGTATTCGCCAGACTCTTCTTCCTATCGCACTTACTTTTTTGTCGCTCTCTTTCTGTTACATTTCTGTGGATGCTTTACCCGCAAGTATAATAGTTCGTGCTAAGGAGTAACATTGTAAAATTTCGAGGTAAGTAAAACTACAATTTAATTTTCAATATCAATTGCAATATTTATTATGGATTGCAATGAAAGCGGGTTAGCTCTTGGATTACGCTAACCCAGGGTTAACACTGAGATTTTTTTTACTATAAATGTGCTGCTTGGTATGATAGGTGGCGGCCATATGCAATTAGGTAACCCGATAGTCAACCCGTGTATATGTACGGATTATCTTCTAACTGTCAAACAAGTCAGTAATCCTAGTTACCGTCTGTAACCCTGGGTTAGAAATTGACCCACTTTCACACATTCCACAGATAATGGCCGAAGATCAAAATAAAAGATAAAATATTTACATCATCACGCTTTACTTGAGAATTCATGAAAATAACTGTTATCTAAATTAAATATACTTTTGATTTAAGTTCTGTTTTATTTAAAATTAAATCAACGTTGATTTAGTTTAAATAAGACAAAAGTCAAACCAAAAGTGTATTAATTTTGAAACGGTAGATACACATCTATAATCATTTTATTCATTTTGTTTAATATTGTTCAGTGTTATGACCACAACTATATACTTTTCATTTTATATTAATTTTTATATGTAATAGTAATAGTAATAATTTTATTCAGGTTTAGAACATTACAGTGATGTATAACCATGGTCAAAAAGCAGTTTCAAAGTTACATTTTATAAATTCTTCGATATTGTAGAAACAGTGTTGTAATAATCATGTTTTTACATGATTTTTGAATTGATTTAAAGGCAAAATTTTTACATCGTTACACAATTTATTCATAAAATTATGGCATTTGATATGCGAACAGACGACACATTTGTGTGTGTATTTGTTTACTTTAGTACGAGCGCACTGCGTGTCATTGACCGACAGACGCACGTTCATGGTCTTAGCTAACGTAACACCACTCAGTAAAAAAAAAACCTCTTACTGTACGTACGATTGTAAACAAACATCATCGGTTGAGAGGAGGTGATTTTGAACTCCAGTTCTCCCTAGTTCTCCGGTAGGAATGAGAGGGAAACTTTAGAATATAAGCTGCGCGTTTTGCTTCAATCAGGGAGACTCTCCGGGGTCAAGTCCAGAGTGCGATTCCTTTCTTTTACCAAGCGCCTTTGACTTGGCCATGCAGCTGATAAAACTTTATCACACCAAATATATATTTAAATGAAATTTTCACTTAATGATTTGAATAAGTTAAAGATTGTTATTGTGTACGTTCAATTGGCCTAGCGCTAGCTAGCACTAGCGAATTTGTTGTTCTGAACTGTGCGCTAAGTACAGTTTTGCTCGAGCAGTTAGCGAAAATATCGAGCATATGTAATCGGCGCTAAGTATTTGCGCTAGATTGAAAAACGCGGGGCTTTATAAATTCGTAGTTGACAGCAGACATGATGGTACATAACAATTTTATTTATTTGAAAAATGTTGATGGTACTTTAAGTTTGAATGAAAATGGAATGCCAATTATGATTAATGCTAACAGTAAGTACATATTTATTTTATAGTTTGATACTTTATGCATTAAATAATTAACATAACCTTATTGTATAAATCGTGATTTTTCACTGCATCGAATTAAAAGATGAAATTAATGAGGAACAAAATACGGGACATTCAAAATAAGAGAATATCAAATTTCTAAGACTATCATTATAATATAAATAAATTATCTTATATTAGAAGCAATTTCGTTTCTTTGTAATGATGTAACTAGTGTTATTCCAATATTCTCTTCAGAGAATTCGCTTATTAATATTTTACTGTAACCCAAATGTATTGGTTTGACACTTCATTAAGCACTTCTAAAATTTGATTGTTCAGAACGTTCGAGCGTTTTGCAATAATGTAGCACTAGCAGCTTTTGAAATGTTACTTGTTTTGAACGCACCTATTGTTACTGGTCAGAGTAAAGATACAATTTTAGCTAAAATACATATGGAAGCTTCTACTAAGTTGAATATACTATAAAGTGTAATTTTAATACTATAACAGTCACAATGATATAAATATGAATTATTAGAACTATTTTACTGATTAAGGATTAGTTACTAAATGTTTGCAAAAATGGCACAACACAGCGAATAAAGCTCCTCAGATGGGTATTGGTACGGAAATCCCTCATGAATGTACAATGGTTATTTATATAAGAAACTTAGGAAATCCTTTATTCGTCAATGTCTCAGGGTCAATCTATAATTATGACTATATCAACAATACTGACCCACCGATTTAACAATGAGTAAACAAAGATATTGATGCACTGACAAATTATTGTGATGAGTCTGGAAACTTTACTTCTGTGATGTTTTGAATGAAATATATAAAATATGTAACTTTAATTCCACAAGACAAATCTCTCTGTATGGTGTTTTTGTAGTATTTTTTTTCTACATAAGGCGAATACCAGGGAGCTATTCTACGATTTATTTCACGACAGAACTTTGAGTTTAAATCACTTTGTTCACTCTAAATTCACATGATAAATAATATTTCGATGACTAGGTACTTGAGTTTAAATAAATGCACAAGGTATAACATCCCAGTCATTTCTTTTGGAAGGAATCTAATTCGTTCATGTAATTGAATCCTTCCCCCACCATTGACAGCTAGTTCATATTACGAAGAATTTAAGAGTTTTATTCTTCGATACCTATTTGATACACAATGTAGATAAATACAATGTAGGTTTGAAAATAAACATTTATTTTATATTAGACGATTGTCGGGTTACGATTTAATCTTTGAGTTCTAAAATATTTTTTCTATGTTGTATGTTATCTATTTAAAATTAATTAACTTTAAACAATATAAATTAATTTAATTATTACTTTGTAACTAAACATTTATTAATTATTCAATTTAAATTATAAAGAGAAAGATTGGAATACCGTCAGGATTTGAATCTAGGACTTCATGTACTTCGGTCATGTGCTTCAACCAAATAAGCCGCGGTCGCACTGGATTCAAAAATTTGAAGTTCAAAACTTGGCGGTATAACAATTTTATACTCTTTTTAATTTAGTATAAATTAACGCAAGTGAATGCTGATATAAAATTATATCCATCATAGAAAAAAAATTATTAATTATTATTCTTAATGTTATTTTCTAACAGTAACAATTAATTATAACAAATATAAAAAAAATGTTATGGGGTGGCCAGCTCAGTGGTATGAAGTCGGCCTGTGGATCCTGAGAACCCTGGTTCGATTCACACAGACGACAAACAATTTTCATAATTTCTAAAAAACTACCCCTGTGGCTCCTCCACCACTAACATCTTTGAGGGCCGTGATTTGACGACTGGTAACCGCACTTCATGCGCAAAAATATATCACTTACCGAGATCTGCTTCGGCAGAGTGCCACACCCTGTAATGGGTGGAGAGCGTGATGATATATTTATTTATTTATTTATTTAAAAAAATGTTAAAATATAGTGTCAGTCATTAATAACTTTCAAAAAGCTGCTAATTTGCAACCGATCCAAGATTTGTTCAAAGCAAGAATAAGATCAATTAAGAAAAATCAAGTGTATGGTAAATCTGCAAGCATAGAATATATGTATAGATGTTTACATCTATGGATGCTTGATACTGTGAATTGACAACAATTGTTTACTGCACTTCATTCTTTGAGACTTGTAATGAAGCACTGCCGTATTCAGTAAAGTGTAAATTTTCAAGATGACATAATTTTTTAAAAACTCTTTTATAAAAATATGTTTCTATCAAAATTGAGAGCAAATTTTTTTCAGAGGTAGTCAGAAAGTAATAAATCACTTGTGTACGATTAATGTAAAGCATGAATTTTCAAATTTGTTAAAATATACAGCATGTTTCATGTTACATGTTGATAGTTGACACTCCGAAAGAGGATGTGATATCGTGAATTTACATTTGCTATTTTTTGTGACACATATTCGAGCATAAATCATGTTATGCGGCCGAAAAATGTGAATCATAAATACACGAGATATTTGCTGCTTCCTTTTCCGTAGGTCACCCTACATAGCTATAAAATCGACACAAAAATATTGATACGCTATTGTGTACGTATTTTATTTTAACGTGTAATACATGTGGAAAACCAAAGTTACTTTCTCTTTAAATTTAATTATTTTCTCCTGAAGGTGCTTATATGAAAACAACGTTTTCTGTTGAAAATATTTCTAACTGTTTCCATTCATTTTTTTTTCTGTTTGGTAATTTACTGATGTAAAATAATAGTTTTTCTAAGTTTATTATTATTATTACATAAAATATATATAATCGACGTCATAAACTTTTCCATCATAAAGTGCAAGTAAAAACCTGAGGTTCGATTTTTCAGGCACGTATTTACAATTAAATTTACAGGAAATACCTTACAATAAACGCGATGCGCTGCGTTGTACCGGAAGCTAAGGGATCTGCCTATAGGTTCGCGTCGCATTTCTGTTCTTGTTCGTTTCGCAGCAAACTCAGATAATTAATCGAGACAGCTATGAACAAGGCGGAACAAACGAAATTCGCTTGTGAACAATGAAATGAGTTGAATTAAAGGTGATGTGAAAATGGAGATGAAAGCAGGGCTATATTAACAGAAATTGAAAGTTAATATAATTTGTAGCAGCTACCAACCGTTGTGTAAAATGTTCTGAAAAGAGAGAAGTGAAGTATAATATTTATGCTAACTTGATATTTTTAAAATATAAATAAATATATCCTCACGCCTTTTACCCATTACAGGGTGTGACACTCTGCCGAAGCAGATCTCGGTAAGTGATATATTTATACGCGTGAAGAGCGGTTACCAGTCGTCAAACTACGGCCCCAGAGATGTTAGTGGTGGGAGAGCCACAGGGATAATTTTAATGTGGTGGAAATGTTTGCCGGTTATGGGAATCGAACCAAGGTTCTCAGAATCCACAGGCCGACTCGATACCACTGAACTGCCTACACCATAATATATTTTTGAAATATGTATGTATTTGGTTTCTGTAGATAGAGTAATCGAAATGTTACTTACGGATACTCATTGACAACTGACGGAAGTTCTGGACTTACCTGGAAATAAAACAATATTTTAGTAATACTTCTCCAAAATTAATTTAAGAATATCTTATATAACTATGGTGGTACATTCGTATAATATGGAAATTTTTCTTTTAATAGCAAATAGCGCAATAATATTATGATATTCCAAAACAAAATATTAACAAAAAGACAGTATAAACAACATTGTACCTTATAGAAATTAATTGTAATTGACTTGTTTAATTTTGTACAGTTTATCAGCTTTTGAATCTATAGTTGCATGCTGAGTCACAGGTAATATTTTTGTTATGTGTGCCAAATATATTTAGGATAAAAGCCTAGTACTAGTGCTAGTCTTATAATAAAAAAAGCACAGCATGGAGTTTTTTCTTTTAACTCTGAAGAGAAATAAATAATTTGTAAATATTATTCGGTACTATATGATCATTCAGTATTAAGTACATATAAAATAAACATGCTATATCTCATGATATGGAATAACATGAACACTTGAAACATTCACTGAACATTTATTCCTTAAATTCATCATACAATCAAACTTCATCTTCACTCAAATTCATAATTCTTTTCATACAATTTTGTTTATTCCTGACACTCAGAATCTTTCGTCATACATTTATATCGTAACACATCCTTTCTCTTCACTCAAGGTTATAATTTTTCATACAAATTCGTTTATTCCTCACACTCCTTCGTTGACGTAATAAACCTTCAGTCAAAATCATCTATTTATTCGTAGGTCGTTCTCGAAATATCACCTTAAATTTATATATTTTGATAATAAAGAAATTATTTAAAATATAGGTACTTCAGATTATATAAAATACTTTTTATTGATATTAAATACCCCCATTTTGAGTAATCTAATTCAATAAATATATATGCGAGGTATTCAATCATAAAAAAATTATATCTCGAGGAAAAATACAGGGCATGACAATGGGCTATAGGGGGGCTTTGGCATAACAGTGGATAAATATTAAAATATTATGAAGCATTTTTTAAATAAAGAATCAAAAATGATACAGGAATATTCGATAAAAAGGCTTTATTAATGATGTTAAAATATTCTTTTCATAATAATGATGACGTTTCGAACACAAGATCTGTGTTCATTATCAAGTCTACAAATAGAAGTTAGAATTAATTTAAATTACAAAAAAAAATTATAAATATTTTTTACCTACTAATAACCACAAGTGGTTATTTACAAGAAGAAGTCAAAAGTTTGATTACGTTAAGTTTATAAAATTATAAATTTATATAAATGAGTATGCAGTAAGCATTACTCAGAGTCAAAACAGTGACTGACTACCAGTTTACAAGGAGAAAAATACATAACAATACATAACAATACATAAAACAATTAACCAAAAAATTTAAGTATGTTATTGTAATGTGAGATAGAACAAAGGTTGTCAGTTTTAATGTTAACAACATTTTTGTTCATATTAATGTAGCAGCTTTCAAGGAACAGTCTCTTGTATTTGTTTGGTTCAGAGTGCAAAATCTTAAAGTTTTCAAAATTCAATTTGTGGTTATTTTCTAACGCATGTTCTATTATAGTACAGTGATTCAAATTTTTAAACTTTAAGTGATAACAGTGTTGACCGAATCTCTTGTGAACGTATTGTTTGATTTCACCTACTTAGCAAGAACTAAAAAAGAAAACAGGATTAACGTTGTTAATTAAATCGATTGTGCTAGTTGTACCTAGTTGTAATTTTTACGAAGAAACAATAAAACGCAATAAACTGGTTTTATTTTACACATGTTTGGAGGTACAATTTTTTTTCAGTTCACTTTCTACTGATTTCATCAATTTGATGAGTAAACGCTTTTTTCTTTTTCTGGTGAGGCTTCTACATATACGAAACAGGGGTACTTTTACTAAAAAAATATAACCAGGGAGGGCGATGATCCAAAAAGTTTGCGAAATATTACGTTAGAACATAGAAGACTATTATGAAGTAAGACACTCGTGCAGTCCCGGGTTCAAGATTACCTGCCGGAAAATGTGTAAGTCGCTAAAATGCGGCAATAACTTACATTAATTACACACTCTGTACTGAAATTGGGATTAAGTTCATGTTGTGTAGAGCAACATATAAAATAAAAATATGTTTAGTTATCGCAACTGCTTTGGTAAAACTAGACTTATTTATAATTATTTCATTTCAAATATAAAATCAAATTTGAAGATATAGATTTTAAAGTACATTTTAACTCTTAATATTTTTTGCGAACATTGAGTTTGTACTGACATATATCAATTAATATTTTAGAGAGAAAAAAAAGAAAAGAAATTTATCCCAAGAAAGCTTCTTCCGAACTAGACTATGCAGTCTCGGAATATTATTCCGACATATTTAGAATTTTACTCTTTTTTTTTTTTTATTTGTCAAAGACAGCTTGGATCCTATGACTGCTCATAAATTGAAATGTCAAGTCTTCAATAGACTGTTAGTTTGTAATATACAACTATAAAAATTAAAATTTAAGTGATGTCGAGATGAAAAGTTGAGATCAACGTAGACTAATATTAGAATCAAAAAGTACCAGGTTCGAATCAGGGCGTCGAATGAATTTTTCTCTATAAAATAATAATTGAATAAATGATAAGTTTTCTTTAGTCGTATTTCATTTGCCACTTGGTTAAATCAGACAATATAATTAAATGAACTAAACTAAGCAAACTGATGCACTTATTGCAGTTTATTAATTTAAGCTAAATCCAAATAGTAAATCTAGTGAGCGAAGTAATCCAAGAGAATAAATAAATGATCTGGTTCAAAAAAGTATAAGTTAGATCTGATCCAAATGGTAAATGGAACACGCCTAATATTGCAAATTCTACACGTAAAGGTGAAGAGTATAGTGGAAGTTCAAACTTGATAAGTTTATATATATATATATATATATATATATATATATATATATATATATATATAACTTGACGGCTGATAACCGCACTTCACGCGGAAAATATATCATTTACCGAGAACTGCTTCGGCAGAGTGCCATACCCAGTAATGGATAGAAGGCGTGATGATATATTTATTTATTTTATATATATATATATATATATATATATATATATATATATATATATATATATAAAATATAAATATCACTCTTTTTACCCATTACTGGGTGTGGCACTCTGCCGAAGCAGATCTCAGTAAGTGATATATTTATGCGCGTGAAGTGCGGTTACCAGCCGTCAAATCACGGCTCCCAAAGATTCTAGTGGAGGGGGAGCAACAGGGGTAATTTTAAATTGATGAAAATGTTTTGTCGGCTGTGGAGATCGAACCAGGGTTCTTTGGATCCACAGGCCGATTTGCTACCACTGTGCCATTACCCCATTATATATATATATATATATACATATAAATTTTATTTTAAAAGTAATGCTTTCAATCCCAATATCCACCTTATTATATTTTATTGTTATAAATTCTATGTACATACCTATATAGGTATATACATAGTTCAATTCAATCTTTCTGTCGGTCTTCACTGTTACATTACAAAATAAACTAAATCCAGCTAAAAATACGTTATATTCCATGTAAATTTAAAAACTTGAGTGTATGGGGCTTTGTCAGATTAAAGTCTTTTTATAGAAAAGATGAACGATGAAAGCATATCTGAACGTGAGCTTCTTGTGAGTTTGTTTAGAATTTTACAAAACGTGAAACAGAAAACGTAGAAAAACTATAATCTGATGATTTCAGTTTTCAGTGATGGCCCTAAAACTTCGCGGTTAAGGACTGCATTTCTTTAACTCTTCCACATAAAATCACAAATCTCAAAACTGCTAAAACGATATTTCGCAGCTTCGGTGGCGGGCGCGGAAATAAGGAAATGAAAACAACAATTCTCGTTGTCAAGAGATGTTTGTCAGGCGCGCGCGACTTCCGATAGCTTGTCAATATGCAGATGAGGCACGCGAGGCGAGAGTCACGAGTCAGCGTCGGGAACGCGTTTTTAGCGATTGTTTGCCACCGTATGAATATTAATGCGCACGGTGTCACGCCAGCCCATTCGTTAGCTTACGGCTTTTAAGAGTTTTCAGAGATCCTTAACAACAGGGTTTTCATTTGGTTGTGTCATTAGAAAGTTATTGGTTTATATGGAAATGGAAGTGACAGACAGTGATGTAGATAAGTGCTGAATAAGCATTGCTGTGGTTAGACACTCAATCATATTGCTGATTAAAACGCATTGAGTATGTATGTACATCATGAGATTACATTTGTTTTCTGTGAAAACTGTACTCACAAGTATTGACAAATTTCTACACACAACTGTAATATACTATTTAAGTCATCCAATTAGCTTTTTAATTTCGCTAAATAAGACAATATTTTAAAACAATTTTATGATGCTGCTTCTTTTACACGCGTGTGGAGTTTTCGACACTAGCCGTGGGCGAGAGGCGCAACTTCACACATGTGTTGCACACTATACTTTTCTACGACCTTTTACTTAAAAAATAAATTAAGGGAAAATTGTTTAATTTTAATTATTAATAGTAACATTACAGTTTGTAAGATTCCCAAACTTGACACCAGCTTCTTCGCCTAACGATATCTTCACAATAATGATGTATCACAATCTATAATAATTAATAGTCTTCAAATTAATGTCCAACATACATAAATTAAAGTTGACTGAACTATTTTAGTTTGACATTTATCTCAAAACATGCAATTCGTTGTTATGAAAAATCAAACAAAAACTAAGCACATTAATTTATTAAAAATTGATATTCGTGCCAAAATATATAAGAGCTCTTATGAAGCTATTTTCACACATGGGAGTACAAAAATATATTATTGATTAAAAAAAATATAGTTTTCTTGTTAAACATCTGAAATTTAGGTGTTTATCAAGAAATTCTGAATATATATTTGTTATGCATAGCGAGGTTTAACGATCAATCGCAGACATTGTTAACTGTTATAGTGTAATTTATACCTATACCTAGTTATAGTGATTTATAATTTAAACTGCATATGATTTTATGTAAAATTTCTAAAAATGTACTTGGCAATAATATTTTTTTACGAACTTTTCGAATATCATAAAAATAATAATAAATCTCGTAAAAGTTATATTACGGATTCAATTTTCTATCTACAAGATACGATCGACAAAATGGCACGCTGCTATACTAGTTTTTAGTTATTAATACAATATGGCTAATAAATAGGACACGAAGTTCTTGTTTCAAAAACGTGGGTCAGCAAATATAAACGTAAATAAATAAAATATAAATAAATATATCATCACGCCCTCTACCCATTACTGAGCGTGGCACTCTACCGCTGGAAATCTCGGTGATATATTTTACGCGTGAAGTGCGGTTACCAGACGTCAAAACACGGGCCCCAAGGATGTCAGTAGAGGAGAAGCCACAGTAGTAGTTTTAATGTGATGAAGATTGTTTGACGATTGTGGGAATCGAACCCGGGTTTTCAAATCCGCAGATCGACTCGATACCACTTAGCCACCAACCCCGTAATATTAACGTAATTATTATATTTTCTATATTCTGTAATGTATAATTTAATAAGCTGATTATCGAAATGCATTTAATAATAAGAGCGGTAACATAATAATTGTGGAAGCCCTTTGTGAAAAATTGTTTCACATTATGCTAGGCTTGAAAGTAATAGTAATTTGTTGTACCAATGTGGAATATAATATACGTAGTAGTCAAGTAAGAAATAAAATAACTACGAGTCCAATACAACGTTTTATCCAGCACCTTTCTTGAAACTTCATAAATAGTTTTTGTGTCCGCTTTCTGTTTGACCAATGCCGGATTATAGCATAAACTGACTAAGCTATAGTTTAGGGCCTCGACACATTGGAGGCCCCGCAGAAATTGTAAAAAAAATTGAAATACTAATAATGAAAATTTTTCTGGATAAAAAATAACGAAGTGAAGAAACTATTGGAATACGAGTACATAAGTTTGCGTATGCCTAACTGCTGATCATTTCTAATTGTCGTCAAGAATTAGTTGATTTTGTATTAAACGCGAAAAATTCGCGTTTATAGGTAATACTTCATCTTCGAAGTATAGTGCAGTGGCTAGTATCCCATAAATGATCTATCGGCGACGTCGTACTCACAGAATTGATTCCGACCAAATCAAAGTATATACAATTCATTTTATATATGTCGTAAAATATATTATATACGCCATATTCTGAATATACAATGGTACTAATAGTGTCAATATTAATTTATATATTTTTCTGGCAATAACCTTCTCTTCTCTTTGCAATTGTACCGTTTACAAAAAATAGTACATACAATTACAAATGATTTACAAACGAGATTACTTTATTCTATAAATAAAGACTAGAGAAGGGCAAAGTTTGTTGTGCTTAGGGCCCCTCATAGTGTTAATCCGTCCCTGTGTTTGACACTGACAAGACATTTGATATGATATTAATAAAACATATTTTCATAATTTGAAAAAGCTATCCCTGTGGCTCCTCCACCACTAACATGTTTGGGGGCCGTGATTTGACGACTGGTAACCGCACTTCACGCGCAAAATATATCACTTACCGAGATCTGCTTTAGCAGAGTGCCACACCCAGTAATGGGTAGAAGGCGTGATGATATATTTATATTTATTTATTTATTTATAAATTACCGAGTACCCATTAAAATGGTTGTTGTCGTACCGTGACATCTCTATTATTCCCTCATGAATCGGTGTTGGATAATGAATATTATGTAATTTATTTATTTGTTACTCTGCAAGACAGTAATGTTGATATGCATTTGTTAAGCTGTTGCTATATTTAAAATCGTAAAAATAAATTTAACATTTATAATTTCATAAATGTCGTTCTTCTTTTTGTGAATATTGTCAATCATTAATAAAATTTTCATTAAATAATGGCAAGTGATGAAGCAATGTTAATTTCACTCGAGATGAAAGAAGTAACATGCAATTATAACTATATTTATTAAATGATAAATGTGAAAATTGTTGTTTTTTTCATTGCTCAGACTGTAAAAGCACTTTTATAGCCTAATCTGTACATATAGCCAATTTTTAATGTGATTATCTCTATTGTAGGAAGAGGTAAAAATCTCATCACACAATATTAAAAATCTTTCCTACTCATCTTCAACGCTCAATGATGTTCGGCCAATCTATAAAACATCACGAAAGAAAACACATCAAGTGTCCTAAAACAACGTCGCAGCGATCTGGCTAAGCTGGGACATAAGCTTGCTGCGTTCCTGCTCCTGCTGCACACATCACACACGTGATTCCTGCTGAAATCCTATCGCGCGATGGTTGCCGATGTCACGTGTGTCTGTGTGAGTCACACGGCGACACTATTGATCTATGAGACTGGGACCATCGTAACGCGTGTTTCGACTTTGACGAGTAATTGAGGATGTGAGGTTAGCTTGGTTAAGGAATTTCAGATCTAAAAGCGAGTTTTTATAACTTATGGGAATCATTTTGAATTGAATATTAAATTTCAAATGTATTTTAAGTATATGATATACTTAAAGTACTACTTCCAGTACTTTTACTTTAAGTAGTTCAGGTGCGTGAAGTTGGCAACCACTACGAAGCACAAATAATTATATATACATTAATCGTTTGTGCTTCGTTTGTGACTGTTTGTATTCATGTAAAAACACAGCATCCCCTACATGCCGGAAGTTATTGAACTTTTAAAAGTGGTTGCCAACTTCACGCTCAGAATACACTTATGAAGCACAAGATCAAGTAAATAATTTCAGTTTGTCAACGGCCATAGCTGCACTCGTTGGAACTGATCTAAGCGAAAACGCGAGTTAAGTAACGTTGCGCGCGGGTATTACTTGGATGGGTGACCGTCGAGAGAAAACCCGCGTTGCTGTTGACCATAATACCTAAAACGCAGATCAGGGCGTAATGGCGGCATATGACCTAAGAGGTTGGTCCGCCAAAAAAGCCACAAAAAAAAATTCAGTTAAAATCGAACTTAACAGCTTACATATGTGGACCATGTGTTCTACGGATTTAAGATTTATTTATAAGAAGTGCGACTGAAGCTACATTTGGAATTTTGTAGAATAACATTGCCAGGGGTCTGATTGATTATTACTTAGATGCAGAATTTAATTTTCTGCAACATTTATTTGATGTAATTTGGGCAATTTTTCGAAATGGAAAACTGATTTCCCATGTTAAACACCTATTTTCTAATTAAGAGCCTGTATATCTTACCTCTTATTATAATCTAATTTTTTTTTATTTTTAGTAACATTGTTTAATATTTATGGGGTGGTTAGCTCGGTGGTATGAAGTCGGCCTGTGGATCCTGAGAACCCGGGTTCGATTCCCACAGGCGACAAACAATTTTCATAATTTCTAAAATTACCCCTGTGGTTCCTTCACCACTAACATCTTTGGGGGCCGTGATTTGACGACTGGTAACCGCAATTCACGCGCCAAATATATCACTTACCGAGATCTGCTTCGGCAGTGCCACACCCAGTAATGGGTAGAAGGCGTGATGATGATATATATGTTTAATATTTAATTTCGTTCAAATATCAACAAATAATTGTTACAAATTTATCTTGATTATTCAGAATTATATTATATTCGCATGAGTTACGATATCTGCACACCTTGATCTATGCAACCCACTATCAGGCCGGGGCTGCACTAAGCAACGTTCTTTTATTATGGCAAACGGTTCTACAGAAAGATTAATCATTAAAGTATAACACACATTACGCATAGTGATAAAAATTTTATCATTGTAAGGAGTATTATGGCTAATCATTTATAGTTAATTAAGTTATCTAAATTATAGAGAAATTATACCAATATTCTATTTTTGTATTTATTATACCTATACACGTGCGAGTATATCAATAAATGAAATATCAAACAACAATTATATTTTCTACTTCCGATTGGCAGAAGGCAGTTTATTTTACTTATTTGAGGTAGACTATAAGCATAATTATTTCTCTTAGTATAATAATTATATCATTGTTTCAATATAAATTTCGTTAGTAGAACTCAACTTTATTTTGTTTATTTTTTAATACATAAAATCATTTGTTTTAACAGTAGGTATTCTGACTTTTGTATACTGATAATGTAAGTAAGTAAAAAAAAATTAAATAAATTTCGCATATTTGTTATCATTTTATAATCATTATTATCTCATTTGCAGCTATTTTATTTAAAATTCCGTAGCTTTTAATAAAAAATCCAAAATATAGGTCTATATTTAATAACAGTTCACAAAATATTGAAAAATTAAGAGTGAAATTAGATTTAATACGTAAATATAATCAATAAAAATTATGCTTTCTTGTAATTAACAAATATTATACTCGTATAGTACAAAAAATTCCTAAAAGGACCAAATTTTAATAAGTATATCATGCAGTAATTATATTATCGTCGTATCAACGGTGAACTGAGATACAGTATATCATAATCAGTCCTCTCATTTGAAATAGATATTTTTAACGAGCGCTATAAAAAAAAGCATTAGTTGTTACGAAACGGCTTAGTTTGCAGTGCGTGATTTTGCAACGAAAATTTGTTTCTCAGCAATATCAAGATTATATTTCTGTCTCTAATTATATGCTAATGGCAAAAATTGTACGACCAGTAAAAAAGCAGCCTTTTTAATCATCATTCGGTGACAAAAAGAGAACAATTGCAGGCCAAAACCCTTTTCAGACCGTTGTAGTTGGCAGGGAGCTTTTTGTAGACATTTGTGTTTAATAAATTGTTGCTAGTCGTGATGTTGGTAACGACTATCCAAAATTAAATAATTTTCGATCTATTAGGGTTGCTATGCTAAGCACAATCATTTGGTATATCACAAATCATTTGTGCTTCATAGGTATTTGCTGGGCGTGAAGTTGGCAACCACTTTTCAAAGTTCAATAACTTCCGGCCTGTAGGGGATGCTATGTTCTTACATGAATCACAAACAGTCACAAACGTAGCACAATCGTTTGGTATGCAACAAATCGTTTGTGATTCATAAGTGTTTGCTGGTCGAGAAGTTGGCAACCACTTTTCAAAGTTCAATAACTTCCGGCCTGTAGGGGATGCTATGTTCTTACATGAATCACAAACAGTCACAAACGTAGCACAATCGTTTGGTATGCAACAAATCGTTTGTGATTCATAAGTGTTTGCTGGGCGTGAAGTTGGCAACCACTTTTCAAAGTTCAATAACTTCCGGCCTGTAGGGGATGCTATGTTCTTACATGAATCACAAACAGTCACAAACGTAGCACAATCGTTTGGTATGCAACAAATCGTTTGTGATTCATAAGTGTTTGCTGGGTGTGAAGTTGGCAACCACTTTTCAAAGTTCAATAACGTCCGGCCTGTAGGGGATGCTATGTTCTTACAGGGATCACAAACAGTCAGAAACGAAGCACAAACGATTAATGTATATATATATATATATATATATATATATATATATATATATATATATATATATATATATAATTATTTGTGCTTCGAAGTGGCTGCCAACTTCACGCACCCAAGTAGTTCCCAGCTCTGACCATCATGAGGTAAAATGTAGAATGAATTTGTAGATGTTTGTGAAAGTTATATATAGTGACACAGGTAGAGCGAATAGTACCTCACTGGAAAATACATCGTAATGAATAAAATAATAAAAGGGATTAAAGTGGACAGTGCAACGGAGAACGATATAATTCAAGTTGTTTTCTGAATTTCCAAAGATTCTAAGAAATCAATTTTTAATCCCTCCTTACAAATATATTTGACAGTTAAATTATTCATGCTTATCATCTGCTTATTTTCTAAACAATGTTTAGTAACATTTGAGTTACACTTTTTATTTTTTGGAGCTCATTGAATCTTAGACTGAAATTACGACCGGTCTTTCCGATATAAATAAATTCACAATCACTACAGCTAATTTCATAAACCGTACTGTTTTAAGAACATCTTTGTTATTAATTTATTATTCACTAGAATAGGTTTAAGGGTGAATTGGTTATAAAAGGCTACTTTGACGTTTACTGCCAGTAGTATCTTTTTAACTTTATGGCTAGTATTAATTATGAATGGCAATTTTCTATAAACAAAACGGTCAGCGTTACTATGGTCATTAGAATTATAGATTCATTTCATTATTGAGTTAGTTTTGTGGTGTTTAACTATTTTATCTATCATAGAGATTACGTAGTCATTGCATGTTGCGATGTTTTTAATAATGCTTAATGCATTATAAAAGTTTTGGTACGAAAGTGAAATATGCAATGGACGGTATACGCAACTATTAAAGGCTAACATTTTTATATTCTCGGGATGTTGAGAATCGTTTGGAACCACTTTATCGGTATAATTGTTTTTTTGGTCGTCTACTGGCACGTGACTTTCTTATTGGAAACTGCTCTAGCTGAAGTGTGGATTGAGCAAGGGGAACATATTTAGTAGATATCTCCGTCTAACGTACGTCAATCGTATATGTCCTTTGTTATAGTGGACCAAAGTAGCACTACATAAGGTTCAATATATGTTACGTTCCAACAAAGATAAATGCCCTCAATTACTAAGAAAATAGTACACTGTTAAATGTATCAGTAAAAATGAAAAAAATTAACAATATTATTTAATAAAAATTAAAATACTGAATTGCCTGCATCTACAAAATAATAAATTGGTTAGAATTAGCGAACAAAAAGATATTCAACTATTTTCAATAACAGCGTACAGCTAATGCATCGCCACAATTGTATTCTCTTTTCTCCGTTCCTTACTTCGCCTGTACTAGGGCCGGTACATTTTTATATGTATTTTGGTACTTTTCGAATAACTTCGATGCTATTTATCATATTAAATTGAAAAAAAGAACAATAAAAGAAGCAATAATAAAACTACATAGGATCGATGTCGTCTTTTCGATAACATCTTCCAGTTCAGAATGAAAAAATATTTTAATAATAGCTCGTTTTGTAAACAAAACCTAATTTTAGACCGATTCGATGTTAGCAGTCATATTGTGGTAATATTTCAGGTTGTCACATGTAAATCTATTATAAACAAAATGTGAAACTAGTGACAGTGTTGTGTTTAAAGTTAAGTGTCATTATGAATTGCTAGGCTATTATTTTTAAAATTATGAATGTTTCTTCTAGTGTTAGTTATTTTGTAGTCCTTGGTTTAGAAAATATTAAGTATCGTGAGAATAATATATGTTTGGGGTTATGTTTGTGTTTCTAAACCAATAAATTATAGTCAAGTGTGCCTGAGTCCGTCTGAGTGATGCCGAATGTGAAAATATGTTGGGATGGATGAGGGATGAAGAGACGTGTGTGAATGGTTAAGGGTGCATGAGACTTTGTAAATAGTTTCTAAGATAGTGTGTATCCGGCGAGAGACGAGAAAGGTCGAAAGTAATTATTGTATGTTTATTAAATAAAACTGATGTACATATTCACTGTACTTCGTCTATTATTTATAATATTTTAAAAATACAAAATAAAATCATTGGTTCTTTCCAAGATCTTTGAAACAATCAAGTGTTTTTATTTTGTATTTTTTAAATATTATCAAACATGTTTCAACAAGTGCCAACGGCTTACTCAATTAATTATATCTATTATTTATCCTGACAAATACATGAATAGAGACGTGCAGAAGGAGTATTAATCACGGAAAAATTACATCATATATAGACAATTATCAGGAATGAATAGATTGTTTTATATTAAATTGCGACAATTAATGTAAGGTTTTTCTTTAATAATATTTCATTCTACTTTGATTCCACAAAGAGTTATGAGGAAAGTACGAATCAGCTATTTTACTTGAGTTGACGTGCTCTTAAATTCAAGATCACGATTAGTATGCGAAATAGTTATGTCTAAAAAATTAAAAGTTTTGTTGGTTTCTTTTTCCAAAGTGTATTGAATACTTTTATTGTCTATTTAGGTTGTTTAAAAGCTTATCTAATTGTCATCTTTTCCTGTCCATATGCAAAAAATTTCATCAACATATTTGTACCAACTGAAGATTAATTTAATTAACTTATCAGTAGATTCAAATATGGAGGTTTAAAAATGATTCATAAAAATATCTACTGAGAGTGATAAAAGGGGGAACTGATCGGAAGTCCGTCATTTTATTTATAGAAATACCCATTAAACTGGAAATAATTCTGATATACACAAGTACATACTAGATTAAACAATATATCTGTAGATTTACAATAAGAGATAATTAGATAATGTTATCTTTAAGTGATTTAATAGGTATAGACGTTAATAAACTGACTACATAAAAAAAAAACTTATTTAAAGTGGATAGGAAGTTATTTATATTTTATTTTATTAATAAGATCAAGGCAATTTTTAACTGTAAAAGATGGTTGAAATTATATATAAGTTGTTAACACTTTGACTTTTTGGCATACTTTATAGGCTGGTGCGTTAATGTAAGATATTGTGTTATTTTTTTTTAATTTTAGGCAAACCACAAAGTATAAGGACAGAAAGGTTCATATAAATTATATTGTATTTTTCACAGCTACTAAAAAGTTTATTATCTTTATTAATAATTAATCTAATCTGCTTATTAAAGGGCACAGTTGGATCAGAATCTAATTTGGAGATATTATTGTTATTTAAAAAATTGTTGACTTTAGATAAGTAATCATTTATATAAAATAGTAATTGTATTTTTTTTATCTGTTTTTGTCAAGATAAGATCATGGGTTTTTAGTTTGGATTTAATAGATTTCAAGAAAAAATGAGTGTATTTATATGTTGAATTATAATTTTTTTAAATCTTGTTTAATTTCTGACACTATAAGCCACATAATGTTATATAGATTTATATATATATATATATATATATGTAAACATTAATAATAAACTTCAATTTCATCCGACAAACTGGCTACAAGATAATAATCATGATAGTTCATTTGTGTTTGTGATTTAGTTTATGCGAAGAAAAAAAATTAGTGTTATACTGCCACACATTTTGTGTTTAAGGTATATTTAATGTTAAATTTAGTTAAAAATGTTGAAAATTAATTGTAGAATTTAGTAAAAGTAAGATAGCTGGGTTTTTAATATTATTATATATATATATATATATATATATATATATATATATATAGATATATATAAATAATTTTAACTTCTCAGATTGTTTATGAAACTTATGGTGAACTAATATCCCACATGTCTAACAAAATACTCGTACTGTGCATTTAAAAACTCAGCTCACATTGAATTAATTTAAGATAGATTTAAAAAACAACGAGACGCGTAGAGAAGTTTCATTTCTTCTTTGATCGACACCACACATTAGCTCTCTTTATCATTTTCACACCCGCACCTGCATAATTGAAATTTTTGGTGCGTACATAATTCGGTGTAACACTATTTAATAAGTACTATTAATTAATTTAAACTTATACAAATTCCATCTATACATGACAGGTAGTTTATCTTTATTTGCCTGTTTAACAAATTCGATAAATTTTGCTGTCATTTCTTGTTGAAACATTTTAAGCATATATAAAAGAAAAATACTAGGTAAGTTTCAAACAATAATTTATTTACTATACGTATTTCGGGCGACTAGACTTTCACAATTGCATTACAATTTTATATGTTTACTTCATTGTGGAAAACCAAGTAAATGTTAAAGGATTTACTAGTTCTACTTTTATTACATATTGGACAATTCAATTTAGGTCTGAAATCAACTACTTTCGCTAAAATGTTTAATATTTTACTATAGAATTTGGTTTTTTATTTTATTTATATCAGTTTTAAATAAAAAAATAAATAAATATATCATCACGCCTTGTACCCATTACTGGGTGTGGCACTCTGCCGAAGCAGATCTCGATAAGTGATATATTTTGCGCGTGAAGTGCGGTTACCAGTCGTCAAATCACGGTCCCCAAAGATGTTAGTGGTGGAGGAACCACAGGGGTAGTTTTTGAAATTATGAAAATTGTTTGTCGCCTGTGGGAATCGAACCAGGGTTCTCAGGATCCACAGGCCGACTTCATACCACTGAGCTAGCCATCCCATATGTTAGTTTTATATTAAATTAATATTACCTATTCATTTAAAATGAAGTAATAATGCCTGTTCGGTATTGTGTTCTCGATTGTAGCGGAAGATCCAAAGAATCGCTAAAACGAATGTTTATGATACATATAATCAAAATATCCCGGCATTCCGAGCTAAAAAGTTCGGCCTATATTCCTTTTCTCTTTTCATTATTTGAAATGGTAACTTAAACAATCATCTTGGCGATTCTTCGAAATTTCCGCTACAATCGAGAACACAATAATGAACAGACATTATTACCCAATTTTAAAATGAATAGATGATACAAATAAACAAAAAATGTGACTGCAAAATATTAAACATTTTTGCAAAAGCAAAACTACTGAGTACTATAACAATTACCTGGGTTTGTTTTTATATATTTATTTTCTATCTATTAAATATATAAACCCTAAAAAATTATTTTTTTCTGAGAAAAAAATCAGTAGGTAAACCTTGTTTTTGAAATACGATCCTGGAGAATATCAAATAACTGATCTAATAGATGTACTAAACTATATGAGAATAATTGAAAACACAAATTATGGAGAAGTGTTCGAATAATAATTTAATATTTTTGTTGTCCATGACAAGTCAGTTGATATAATTTTATGTGTATAAGTCACGTACAACTAATGAAAATATGTATTTTTATATTTATTTGTTTATTTTACCGTTAACATCAATAAATTTTTTTGAAGTGTTTAACAAAAGAATTAGCTACTTGTAAGCATAAATAACGGTGAACCGGTAGACATACCCTAGATTTGTTTGTTAAAAGTTGTCTTCAGCTTGGAAAAGTATATATCTCGAAATCTCAATACATAGTTTCAGCATATACACTCACCGGAAAAAAAAACGGATCCTTATAATTTCAGAATTTTTTATATATTTATTTGATCGTATTATAGGGATGTATTGAAAAAACGGGGTAACTGGCAGTATTTTACAACAATTTAAGCAGTTTAAATTTATTTAAAAGCATTTAATTATTACTGAAATTAGAAAATATTACAAATTATAAAAAAAAATCCAATTTTAGTTATCTACTTAATTAATAAAGTTATCAACAACGTGTGTTTACTCCTCTTGCCCTTATTACAGCTCTCATTCTTCTGTGTATACTTTAAAAAAAATATATTAATAATTTATAATTAAGTAATAATTTGTAATTAAATGCTTTTAAACAAATCGGATCAGCTAAATTCTAGTAAAGTACTGCCAGTTACCCTGTTTTTCAATATATCGATATAATACAATCAAATACATAAATAAAATTCTTAAATTTTAAGTGATTAGATAGATTTATATATTCTTACAGTGTAGCATTCTCAGCCATTTTTTTAATTTTCTGGGCTTATTCAGTTGCCCCATTTATGAAAAAAACACTTAATGTAGTTCTAGTGTGACGGTGGCGATATCGGTCGTCGAGTGGCGAAACCGACGCTCAAAAAAACAAAAATTAGAATAAAATAAGTGTTTTATACCTATTATGATTTGAATACCATGAATTGTTAACAGGTTATTGGTCTAGTGAATTATCAAATACCGTACTACTGTGTGGTGTTGCCATTATAAATTAGTTTTTCGTTAAAAACAAGACTTTGCATGGCTATATATCCATTACTCAACGGTAAATTTGTTAGAGGTACACGAACCAAATATGTGCGATTCTGAATGACAATCGCCATAAGCCCCGTGTATAAGAACTTAACTTTACATGCGAATATATTTGTTCACAGACGGTGAATATGTTTCATATTTTAACAGGATGCGTATAACTCTCCCATGTTTACGTGTGCCGAGTTTCATTCAGATCTGTAAAAATGTTTTTCACGCTAGAACTACCGTAACTCAATACACAGTACATATGGTGCCTGAAGTTCGTCATAATGTCCATATAGTGTTTGACAGGTATCCATCTTTCCCGTCAGCGGGTCTATAATTAATAGCAGATATTTGACTAGTTCATTACAAATAAAACCATGGTAATAGCACTATTATAATACAAGCAATAACACAAGTTATTACATTTTTACATTTAATTATTTAAAGCTATATGTTAGATACTGTAATTTAAATTTGCATAAGAAAGCTCTGAAAATGTTTACCTTTTTGATTAGAGTACTGCTACTATTAGTCAGCAAACTCTTCGAAATCGTCGACTTATATTTCTAAACATCATTTATAAGTATGGACTTATTCGTGCTTTCTTTATAATGGACACTATTAAAAGTTATTATTTTTTAGGTTAATCATATATGCATTCCTTCAATTTGTTTGTAGAAGTTGTCGTCTTTTTGGAAGCATGACGTCTTGATGCAGAATATTAGCAGATACGTTATGGCATGGATAGATTTGTACGATGAAACATTCTCCTCCA
The DNA here is from genome assembly GCA_911728475.2 of Pterostichus madidus. Classification (NCBI taxonomy): domain Eukaryota; kingdom Metazoa; phylum Arthropoda; class Insecta; order Coleoptera; family Carabidae; genus Pterostichus; species Pterostichus madidus. Next base: position 21,386,207 of record OU452301.1, on the reverse strand, counting down.
ATATCATCTTAATGGGGTCGTTCCAGAAAAGTACTTCCATTTTTTATATACAATGAAACGTAAGATGATTTCAATCTCATATCAATCAATATTTATAAAAAAATTAAAATTTTTCATTTATAAGTTTCTTAATAAATGTTCGCGGTATTCAAATTGCGACATCACTTGGTGATAATTACTAATCTACGTGGAGTAATTGGTATTTTCTTTAAGGTACAGTGTCAACAAATGTCAAAATTCAAGACGTAAACAAATATAGTAAGCATTACCTAGTGACGTGATCTGAATAATTTTATTAAAAAATATTAAAAATCGTATTTTCAATATTCTGCAATTCTGAAACGCAAAACATGTACCTACATTAATGACGTCTAAAATTTTCAGATTTTTTTTTTAATCTGGGCATCTCATTACTGCTTTGATTTCTTTATTTGGCTAATTTATGAAGAGTCAATATCAAAGTTTAGCATACATGAACTTGGTTGTGATCTCAAATTTTTGTAATGTCTATAAAGTGTTGGATAAGTTTTCTTCCAATAATCCTACAATTGATGCAGAACTTTGGCTGAGGTGACCCACTCAAGCTGTATATTGGTGTATTAGTTTAATCGAGATGTGGTTAAATGTAGTTGGAGGAAATGAAGAGCCCAATTCCATTTAGAATCAAGGAACACCGCAATCACATATTGCGAGGAGAAATGATGAAGTCAAGGATTATAAAACATACTTGGAGTGACGATCACAATATCTACTGAACCGCTTTGGATAACTGAAAACATTGGTATTGGTAACCCCAATGTTTTTTGTTATCCTACAATTGAAACCTATGTATACTTAATTCATAACGGAAGATAAGACCTTGAAAATCAACAGTCCTAATAACGTTAGAATCAATCCCACGAGTGCACGAATCGCTAAGGATGACCGCCCCGATAAATCTGGAAGCCCAACTAAGCCACGCATTTATCTAATAATAGATATGAGGCGTCATTTGAAATTTGAAATGATTTTAAATTTGATAACGACAATAAATTTTGGTAAACTAAACGTCTTAAATTTAATTAATAATATGTGTTTCTTACTTAATGTCAAAAAATATAAAATCAAAAGCATATCAGTGAAGATAAAATTCCCACCTTCTGAAACAAACCTCTGAAGTGTTCGCTTTGAGAGCAAATATTTTTTGCCAGTTCTATTCGCTAGTATTAAAGTAGTAATAGCGTGAAAAAAAAATAATTTGCAGATCTGAATGAAATTTGGCACACGTAAATATTGGATAGTCATACGCATCCTGTTAAAATATGAAATACATTCATCGTCTGTGAACAAATATATTCGCTTGTAAAGTTGAGTTTTTATACACGAGGCTTATGACGATCATCACTCAGAATCGCACATATTTGGTTTGTGTACCTCTAAAATTTTGCAGTTTAATTTGAAAAACTAGTATGATGTTCTAGAACTATCCATGTATATTGTATCACAAGGAGAAAGTTTTTTATCGTTTAGTAATGGATATATAGCCATGCAAAGCCTTGTTTTTAACGAAAAATTAAGAATCCCAATTTATAATGACAACACCACACGGTCGTATGGTATTTGAAAAATCACTAGACTAACAAACTGTTAACAATTCATGATATTCAAATCATAATAGATATGAAACACTTATTTTATTCAATTTTTATATTTTTTTGAGCGTCAGTTTCGCCACTCGACAACCGATGGCGCCACCGTCACACTAGTACTACCTTAAACCGATATGAAAGGTAAAAAAAAAGTACAAAATTACTCTTTTTTGCTACTATTATGTGTTCATTCTACTGGGCTTCTCGCTGATTGCAAAAGAAGTGGGAATACAGTTGTGCAACTATACCCTCCACAAAACATCACTGTGAAATTGTATTTATTCCACTAGTCTATTGCAGTTAGTATTGGTTGGCAAAGCGGTTCATGTATTACGTATAACACTAATAGTAAAATATTTATAATCGCAGTGCCGCTTTATACATATCCTGCAAGCATTTCACATTCCACAGATTGGCATAAATGGGCAAGAAAGAAATAGCTAGTGATCAGTTCAGCCAGCGCTGTAGCGTCCCCCACTCTTACGTCATGCAATCTGTACCCAACCGCACCTGTCATAGGACGAGTATAAATGACACAATTTCAACTGAAAAACGTACCATCGTGTATCTATAATATTTTATATAATTTCTAACACAAACTAATAAAGAAAATTACATCATGTTAAGAACCGTTCAATCTATGAATCTGTGTTTTCAGAGATAATAAACTCCTTTTCGTTTAACAGAAAAAAGTCATAAATATCTATAAAAATAGTTAATTTCAAAGTCATATATTTCCTAAATAAATAAGTTAAAATACAATTAACTTCAGACATTTTTTGCAAATATGTCTATATAAATTAAAATACCACAGTACCTTTAAATATTAAATAAACATGGAATCTATACACCACAATTTAGCTATAAATTTTTCTAACAAACGAGCCTCTTAAAATAAATATTTAAGAAACTAAAATATAATCATGAATATGAAAATGAATATTAATGTTAGAAATCCGTCGTCAGTGGCCAGGAGAATAATTATACGTATTTACTCGTATATTAGTATACACTATTTTCGACAGGAAAATTTTGATCAGTTTTTATTTTAATATGTCTATACTAGTTTATAAAGAAAATGTATTAACCAGATTGAAAAATTAATATGAAAATAAATAGTATGCTTTTATTTATTTCTAATCAAGTTTAGCGACCTTGTAAATAAATCTACATGTCTATTATTTATTAAAACGTATTTTTATTCAATTTTAAATATTAATCTTAGTACTAATTTTTGGGTAACTCTCGTTATAAATTTTAAAGAAATCGCTTTTGCTATGGGATAGAGTTTGTCTCGTTTATTAAAGTTTTTAAGTTGTTTTGCATCGGAGTTTTAATATTTCTCTTTACTAAGCTAAAGTACTGCTTGTTATTAAAGCCAAGACGATTTATTGTAATTAAAATTCATGTCCACATCGACAATATTTTACATCACCCAGCGTCTAAATGATTTATTCGTTTCCAATAGCACACTCATTATAATTACAAAATGAGAAACAAAATACAAACAAAACAACGAGTAGCGAACAAAAACACGCGGACATGCAACTAACTTCACAAATTAATTCCATGAAACTTTTAAGCCATTGTAAGTAAAGAGTGCCATTTTATTTTCGTCCCGAACTGGGACTTTCTCCAACGACTTCGGTATTACAACTGCCAAATGGAATATGATAAATAGCGCTGAGCAAAGTTTTTAAGTTGGCACTCATTACCGGTTTGACAGTTGTGAAGTTGTGCACTTTTGGCGCGCTTTACGAAAACGCCAAGCACAGCTTTAATTAAAAATGATTTGCGGAGTAATATATTTGTTTACGTAAATTTTACTACTGACAACTTGCAATTTATACGGTAATTTGATAACTAATTTATTTAAAAAGTTGGATAACTTGCTGAATTTTTACAAGAAATTTATATTAGATGCACACTTTTAAACTTTATGAAAAAATAAATATGTATACGCCTTTTATCCATTACTGGGTATGGTACTCTGCCGTAGCAGATCTCTGTAAGTGATATATTTATGCGTGTGAAGTGCCGGTACCAGCCTTCAAATCACGGCCTCTAAAGATATTAGTGGTAAGAAGGCCACAAGGGTAATTTTAATGTGGTGGAAATTGTTTGTCGATTGTGCGAATCGAATCCGAGTTCTCAAATATTTCATCCTTACTTAAATATAAATAATGAAATAAAAAAATGTCGCTTTTTCGTATCTTGCGCAAATTTTTATTATTATGTTTCTGTTAAATTAATTAATTAGAATCCACTTAAGGTGAAGAATCCGGGTTGAAGTTAGTATCAGAACGATGATCTGCCTTGATCTCTTTAAAACGCAATATTATTCTTATTATGCATGGAACTTATTAACCATTGTATATAATTTTGAAGCCAGAACTTCAAAGTATGGCAATAAACTAGATACCATTAATGTTATGAACAAATGTTGAAAGAAATTACACTCAAAATTTGAATTTATTTCTCAAAAGTGCTAAATATGATTTTAATTTAAAAATTCCATATGTTTAAGAATATGATCATCTATAATATAATAAATTTTTATCCAATTTGATTGTGCAGTTTTGGAGAAAAAAAATAAAATATGCGGGAAAACGATCAAAATAACACTTTTTTGTGTATTTTTTATTTTTCTCAAAAGTCTCACAATCAAATTAGATAAAAATTTATAGTGTTATAGTGACTAGCTTATAGCGCCCGAATATGATTAATACAAGTAACTGTATTTTTTATTTAGCGACAAATCATATTTTGTCGACAGGCGGATCCGAACTGACGAACCTTGGTTCGGGTGACGTCAGCATGTTCAGAGATATACATTACCACGCTCGACCACCGCGCCTGTTGTCACGATCTCTTACACCTCAATTAAAATTTATTTGTATTATAAAGATTAAACATTCTTGTTCATACACATATTAAAAAGCTGAATATTCAGAGATTATGTAGTACTATTTGTTTCTTAATTTGGATGAGATTAAATATATGAAATATATTTTTTGAAATTTGAATCTGTTATTGCTACTTCGCGAAATACCCATTTTTCTCTTTCGATGTGTGCTTCGACGTACACTCAGCGCTAAAATGATTGGAAATAATGACAGCTGTCATACGTTTCAAGATGTACTATTGAAGATATACATAAAATTGTATGAATAGATCAGAATTTATGGTTTGAAATATATCTGTATTGTTTTTCGTTTTATATTAATACTTTAATACTTGAAGTTATATGTACGTTGCAACACATTTTTTAAACAAAGCTTTTTATAATTTTTGGAAGAACATATTAGTGGACTGCATAATTTGGATTATTGGAATATATTACTTATGTTCTAAAAAACTATAATTTCAATATACAAGTTTGTAATTTTGCGATCATAGAAAGTAATTCGTATTCTAACGTCACATTTCACCAAAATGAAATACCGATATAATATTATATTTTTGTTATTTTGCTTATAGTTGATAAGATAAATGATGAAAGAAAACAGAAGAAGAGTTATAAAACCTCGATGGCAAATTGAAAATACATAAATCTATTCTTGTCACAAATGTTTGTAAAATAAATTATTTTCATATGAGGATAAATTAATATCATTAACAAGTTCGATATTGCATATGTTTTGATCAATTTATAGAAGCCTTTGTAAGTGTTCAATACATTTTAGGGCTACAGTATATAAAAATTAGAAAATATATGTAGATTGCGATTCTAAAGTCAGAATGAATGAATATAAAACCATTTTTCTTACGTGTTAGTTCTAGATAAGACAAGATTGTTTTATGTTACTAGCTAATCCACTTTATGAATTTGCTTGTTCTAAGACTTGTATTTTTTACTTGCAACAAGCAATTTCTTAATACAAATCATAAAACACTATGATTATGAAAGTCCGATAAATAAATGTATAATTTTATGATAAACAAAAGCAGAAGTTATATAGCACTTATAATATTATTACTCATTTCCAATGAATAGAAACTGTGAAAACCCAATTAATGCCGCCTCATTTTCCTGATTTATATTAGTTAAATTTTCAAACGCGCGCTAGTACCCTTTCCATTATGTACGTACAGTTTTCTTGGATTTTTGTGATTGCTCAAGTCTTCATTTTTATTAGAATCAACAGAAACCCTACGTACACGATAACAAATATTTGTTTAACGAACTTCAGGCCGAATGTTTAATCGTGCGTTTACGTTTCGCTTTACAGTTGACAATTATACAGAAACTCGGGGATACACGTACAGTTTACATTTACACTTTACACATAATAATAAATCGTTATAGTCTTTGAACTATTATAGAAGATATTTATTTTATATATAAAAAAAATATTTTAAACTAGTATTTAAATTATGTTTAAAATAAAAGTGTTTTAAACATACGCTAATGTTTAAAACATGCTTTAAACATACATATTTTAATCATGTCAATCCTGGTTTTAAGAGAAGCAAAAGTTTTTGTTATAATAATTGAATACACGACTATTGCAAGATAAATATAAATACTGCAATACAATAGACTGGTAAAGTGAAAATGTTGCGTTAAAACCGAACATAAATTACAAAATCTGCAAACACGTAGTGCATATTTGATTTGCATTTAGGTCACGTGAATAGTAAAGGTTAATAAAATATTATAGTTAAAACGTCCAACAATACAAATTCTCTTTTCAATAATTAAATAAGATTCTGCTAAAGTCTACACAAAATATTGTATTAACGTGTCAAGGAATTTATTCAATTGGAAGTCGTATACTACGAATACCAAATTAATTTCCATTTTCCGATAAGGGCAAACCTAAATTTAATTTTACTGTAATCAGTTTACTTTTTCGCAATCAAAGCTCTTATAGTTTTAAATTTAACGCTTTATACTAGCGCCGTAGTTGAATGAAAACATCCGCTTTGGTAACGCCTTTACTCGTGATGTTGGCAACGAGAAGGTCACGTTATGTAGTTCGAAATCCGGCCGCTGAATGAAGTTATCGGTGAAAGCAGCGACGAAAATGGAAGAAAAACTTAATTTTCATAACGGGTTTGCTCCAAGTTTTTTCACGGAGGTGATGCTGGAGAATGTAGCGATATATTTTTTTCTTTTTTTATTTGAATGTGATTTTGTCTGATTTTATTTCGACGTGTTTTAAATGTTAAATACTTTTCTTTCATGAAATATGTATTTTCTTATTTGAAGAAAAGATTTTCTATAACTAAATCATCGTACCTCAACTTCGTTTTTCCATGTTCGTTAATGTTTTTCAAACTATGAATATTATTAAATGCTTATCTATACCTCTCTACTGTATTAGTTACACGAGTGTCAAAATATCTATGTAACAGTAAATTTTTTATATTTTCTATCTATAGTTCCTACTTTGCCTTACTTTATTTGAGAAAGCGTTTATTTTCCGGCATTCCCTTTATTGTCATTTTAACATTCCACAAGACTGTAACAAAGCTGGTTGTGAGCGTGCAGTGAATAAGTTAAAATCTGATATTAATAATTAATTTGATGCGATTGTTACTTGTTCTGTGAATTCCTTTCTTGTTGTGAACTACTTTTATGTACTGGCAAATCATTGTCAGTTAGAGCACACACAAATCACTTTATTGAGAATTAATGAACATGAACAGGGTTAATTAAACGAACATTGATATTTAGACATATAAGATATATAAAATGAGTGAGGATAAGATACAAAACACTTGAACAAACTAATATGTGAAAACAGCTTCATTTAAAGTTACATTAATTATAAAAATTCTTAAGTAAACTCGCACACGCCGCGTCTTATATGAGGATGACCACACATCTTCACGCTTCGAGTCGGTGTTTCTGACTGGCTTGGCTATCCCAAACACTTGACATCCTCTAGGTAAAACTCAAGTGCCTGAGACTGTAATCTGACACAAAGGCATTGCCGATGATGTGAACACGAAAAATTGCTAGAATTCTAAGAACATTAACTAATAACTGTCACTTTTATAAGTTAATGTCTTATATTTGAAAATCTAAAGTTTTCACATGCACACGAAAGGCCATGTGGCCACGAGTGTCAAATTACATGAAGCCAAGCTTTTATCTGAAGCAACATACAATAATGAGATAGCTCATATTGTTACAAGACTAAATTTAGAACCCATTTTTGTTTTTTCTTTTAATGAGAGGTATTTGTTTTAAATTTCAGTTACAGTACTAATATTTGCAACATCTATTCGGTAGATATCTTATTTAGTTTCATATCACAACAAGGGCAGCGAATTATAGGAAGCAGCGGGGACAAAGCATCCATAAACACATCGAATGAACGGGTGCAATGCACTCATGTAAAAATACTTCACTAACAGTTTTATATTAGAGTATCAATGTAATGATAATGGAAGAACTTTTAAAGAAATTAAAAAAAAAGTTTTATCAGATAATTGTATGTAGCATTCTTATAATTTTTTACTGGTCTGAAAGATAATAACAATAAAATATACATACTATCAATAAGGTCGCAGATTAATTTATAAATAAGAACAAGGTTAGGAGTAACACATTTCTAATATCTAATTAACACAATGTAAATTTAATATTATATGTTGATACCTATTTATTTAGTTTCCTGTTTAAATAATGAATACGCTTTTCTTTGTGATTTTAGTTGTAACAAGTGCGAATACGTATCTACTCCTTTTGTGTTTATCTAATTAGAAATTCTCATATTTTTTGTTTTTTAATTTTTTTTCTGATAAATACTATTTTTTATAAATGATTTTCTATTCGGTAGATATCTTATTGGCAATGCGTCTGCCTGTGAATTTGAGAATCTGAGTTCAATTGCTACAGGCCGATAAAATGATTTTCAGTATATTCCCCAGTGGCTGTTTCACTACTACCATCTCTAGAGGCTCTGATTTGGCGGCTGGTAATTGTACTTCACACGCATAATTATATCACTTACCTACAAAAAGTGCGACATCCAATATTAGGTAACCTTCGCCTGATGATATATTTAGGAATGGTATTTCAATGGTATTTCAATCAAAGTACGAGTACCTAGTAATTTTTTTTTTTTCATTTTCATAAATATGTCATATTTCAACTTTTTCAATTGTTAAAAAACGCTATTTCAGGAATTTGATTTATTACTACGATACGTAACTGTAGTGAAAATGCTATTTAACTAAATAACGATTACGTATTCATGATAAAGTAAATAATTTTGTCAATTTGTTTCATTTTGAATAATTTTGTTACATTATTTAAGTGGGTAAAAAAGTAACATGTTTCTAACTAAAAATACTATTTAGATTTTCGCAATATTGCTAGACTCCGCTACGCGTCATCCGGCAAATTTTATTACTCGACACATAACTATTATTTACCTGACAGCTACCGTTTTGCGTACTACGATGTTCAAACAAGTTATTAGGTAACCCGAACGGTAATCATCAATGAACTAACCCGACCCGATCCGACCGGTATCTGTTCCGAACCGACCTGAACCCGACCCGACACGAAATGAACAAGTCCGACCCGAACGGTACCTGACTCGAACTCTACTCGACCCGAAGTGAACCAACCCGACCCGAACTGAACCAACCCGACCTGAACGGTACCTGAACTGAACCGACCCAAACCCAACCCAAAGTGGAACAATCTTTTGTTTATCTAAACAAAAACTAATATCAATTTTAATGACACGAGAAATACACCTATGGCTATAGTCTCACCACGCCAGAAATGAGTACTTACATGTTTACGTCTCGTAAACGCCCGCACGGTAACATATAATTATTTTTTAAATTATAACTACGTATTTCAATGAACCTATTTCAGTAAATATTATAATACAATAATTGTTTTCGAAACTAAAATTTTGCCTTCTATCAGTAAAAATGAGTTTAAAAGAAAAATGTACGGTCAACCTCGCAAGAAATTCAACCAGGGACGTGTTTTAAGTTTAACAATTAAGCTTGAAGCCAAATTACCATTACCATTTAATATTTCATTTATTTGTGTAATTTTTTTTAAATCCTGCGTTATTTTTAATACATAATTATATTCTTTTCTATTTTTCACACAAACGAACTATACTTCGCTTCAAAATAGGCTGAAATCATAAATCAGTCCGTCAAACATATTATTCCAGTGGCGCGTCAATAAATTGTTGTTTGCTGAGGATTCTCAAAAGGACTGAATTCGATAGATATCGACAGTTTCAGCTCCCAATTATTTTTTCTAGATCAGCAGAAGTCACTTTAAATTAAAATAAATATAAATTTTAAGAATTTTCAGATAATGTAAATACATAAACAAATCTCCATGAAAACTTCTCTCTAAGGCTATGCAAGTCTTCAAAAGGGATTATCGAAAGTTTTAGTGAGGTCTTTCTATTGTTCGATATTGCTAGAGAAGTAAATTTTGTTCAGATAAAAAGTGGGCGGCGCCCTAGTACAGTTCTATCTAATTTTTTTTCCAATCTTATAGATATATAGTAATATTAGGAAATCAATGAATTTGGGCATTTCTCCAAAAATATTAAAATTAGTATAATTTCTTCAAAATATAGAGTCCATAAATTAGATTTGTATTTCAAACTCAACCAACTATAATTATTTCTCCGGTAGTCAATGAAATATTTTTAACAAACATTGAATAAATATATATTCCTTATAATTTTAAATCGATATTCTTTTTCAAAGAACTCGTAATTTTACTTTTCCATTTTAGATAGGTTTGAAATTGGAATGAACATCTGGTTGTCGTTCATTATCCCGTTATAGCCATTTCAAGTATAATTCGCAATTCCGGCAATATACCTGGGAGTGGGAAAATTCTTTGATAGAACATAGAAGGATACCTGGTACTAAAATTACAAATTACACTTCCACCGTATTTGGTCATCTGGATGACATAAAATTTTATTATATTCCCCTCTTGCATGAACTTTATCATATGAACTGCAGCCCGCCTTCCGCACGATTATAGAAATGAACAGAGATGAACCAACCCGACTAGACACGAACCTGATCCGAACCCGGAGCTGAGAGAAACCGTAATGAACCAGTCCGACCCGAACTGAACCAACCCGACGCGAACGGTACCTGACCCGAATCCGACCCGGCCCGAACTGAATCAACCCGACGCGAACGGTACCTGACCCGACCCGAACTGAACCAACCCGACCGGAAATGAACCAATCCGACCTGAACTGTACCGATCCGAACCCGACTCGACCCGAACTAATCCAGCCTGACCCGAACTGAACCAACCCGGAGTGAACCAGCTCGATCCGAACCCGACCCGAACTTTATATTTGAACATAAAATCTACCCGACGGTGGTTTGGGTCGAGTCGGGTCGAGTTTCGGGTTCGGGTTGAAATGCGCATCTCTACTACTTAGTATGTGACGCGAGAAATTCGACAAATGACCAGTCAAATACTGGTCAATTGAATGAAAATTATTTGACCAGTCAATTGCCATTCGTGCTTGTATTTATTTGTTTTCAATGTAATATAATTATAGTTTGACTATTAAACACTGATCTTCTGTCGTAGAATACAATTAATTACATTACATTTTCAAGAAACAGGGGATTTATTTGAATATTTATTATAATTGCAGTTTGCTTTATAAAATTATGTTAAATTTCTAATTAGGTTAGGTTACTTGTATTATTTATTGATTTATTTATTTTGTAACTTATTTATGCTATACTGCATATATAATTTAACAATTCTTGATAAGTATTTAGTGTGTTTCTCAAGTCACATGATACTTTTTAAAAATAAATTATCGTATAGAAGGCACTAAAATTACAATTATAATAAATACACAACATTACATAAATAGTCACCTATTAAAAAAAAAAGAAAACATTTATAGTAAATTTTTAGTTAATGTAATTACGAATATTAAGTTTTCAGTATAAAAAAATGAAATAGATTTAAGAGATTTCTTGATTATTATCAATATTTATAAATTTCTAAATATAACTATTATTAAAAAAAATTAACAATCTTGCTATTTTTCATATGATGGTACTTTGTTGTAACAGATCTCGGTAAGTGATATATTCATGCGTGTAAAATTCGGTTACCAGCCGCCAAATCACGGCCTCAAAGCTGTTAATTAATGAGTACTTGATTGTTTTATTATTTGTGTGATGATTACCTACAAGATTACGGACAGAGATGTCATATCTGTTACAAATTGCATTTGACAAGATGAAATGTTGCTCACAGTTGGTTGATTACAGTTGAAACTGGGAAAATAAATAAAAAGTTTGTTCTAAGATTTCTTCAATTTTTACAATTGCAAATGTATATGTTAATATCCAGAAACCTTATTTAGAAGTGTCGAAATAAAACTACTATATTTTATTATGATAACTGTTTCTGCTATAATTATTTTAAATTGGTAGACATTTGATTGTAACAAAAATGATTAATATAGGATTTTCTCGAAACATCTGATTTAATTTCTACAATTTGTAACATTAAAATGAGGTAATCTGTAGTAAATAAAGAGTGTGGACAGGTCTAGTATTGCAAAGTGTAATTTGGTACCATAATTGTTTCCTGGGACATTTTTAATTTTCATAAAACTGTTTTCCAATATTATTTCGGAACACACGGTATATGTTATGAGTACCAGCCAAATTTATTAATTGATTAGAGAGTTTCGTTTTTTGATTTGTTTAGTGTTTGCCAAATTAATAATTTCAAGTTTTCAATCTTGTAAATTAATACTCACCAAAAGAAAATTTAGTTGGATATTTTTAAAAATAACGATATTAGCTTCAATACTCCTCGAAATCCCCTGCACTGCGGTATCTGTGGGCATTAATTACGCAGCTTAAATATTTTCATTTTTGGACCGTAGATTGATGCTGTTTAGTGTTTACTAATCTGATCCAACTAAATTTAATCCTGAACGCGTCAACAATGCAGTCCAATTTGTATTATTAAGTTTACTTCTCAATTCTTAAGTAAAATTCTCTATTTCAAGTCAGAGATTTGGTTTGCAACAAACTAAAGTGAGAGTTATTGTACTTACAGGTTTACGTTGAGTAAGATAATCCAAGTTCCTTTAGTTACGAATGCGAAAAATTATTATTTATCAGTCATTGAATGAATGCTGAGCAAATATTAAAGTTTGTAGAATTGTACTTTATCTATTAAGTGTTACCAATATTTTTGTAAGAATAACGTAACAATAAATAAATTAACTAGATTTGTCACGTCCTAAGTTTTATAATCATATTTTCGAAATTAGTTTCGACAAAATTTGTCCTAATAAAAAGCTGGCTTGTGTAATTTAATATCATTATTAGTAGAGTTGCTACAATTAGTAAATTTGAAGAATACCGAATACCGAATATAAGGCAGAAACGTTTACCGAATAACCGTATATTCAGCGAATATTCTGCAGATTTTTTTTGTCTGATAATACTGATGTTAGAACAAATGAAAAAAAAAAAAAATAATAATAATTTCAAGAGAATTCAATGCGTCCTCAAAAATTAAACATATATCACGATGCGACAACTCTTATACGTGGTGAGTAAGCAGCAAATATAAATCTATTCCCAAATTATTTGACAAAATTTGCCAGAATTTATCTTTCTTCACCAGGGAATAGAGTAAACTCTGTTCAGACCGACTTTTTCAGAAGCAGGTAAGGTATACGGGGAACCGGATTCGGAAAATCTTACCATAATTTGTCAATTTAATGCAAAGTTAATTTTGTTTATTGGTTTAGCTAGAGAATTTTATGCCCTAAAACTTTTATTCGAAGTTTTTTTGCTTAGTTGCGTTCACCATCCTGTATATATATATATATATATATATATATATATATATATATATATATATATATATATATATATATATATATATAATATACCCAAGTATATAATTAATAATATTTTTGTTTTGTTTTTTAGGTAACTAAATTAAATAGCGCAGTTCGAGTTACGGTACGGCAGACTACTTAGTGTTCTGCGCAATAGTAAACTAATATTGGAATAGTTGCCAAATAGGCAAAATACCGAATAGGTACCTAATATTCGTTACCACTCTAATTATTAGTTTTTATAGTTTCGCCATTTCAGTGTTTTGCTTGCTTTCTTCCAAATACCATGGGAAAACAAATTCATTATATGTAACAGTGTTTGCTTTGAAGAGAACATTGCTTGTAATTCACTGAATGCTGAGCAAATATGAAGTTTGAGTAATTCTACCTAATTTATTAAGTGTTACCAATATTTCTGTAAGAATGTAACAATAAATAAATTACTTGCAACTACGAGATTTCCGTACTAAAACGCTGGATTGTTTAATTTAAAAGCATTTTTAACTTTTATAGTTTCGTAATTTCAGTGTTGCGCATGCTTTCGTTAAAATACCGTGCGAAAAAATATTCATTATATGTAATGGGATATTATGATATTGTTTGCTTTAAAGAGCACATCAAATGCCATTTTGAATTATTACCCAGTTATTAGGTTTGTATATAGTGGACACTACTGCTATAAAGGAATTATACGAGTGATCATGAGATGCTTAAATATGAAGGTAGTAGCTTTCATGTGTGTGATTTGTTACAATTTAGCAATTCTTTCTGAATATAATTTTCTATTTTCTGAATCATGTCCACAAAATAAAACGCACCTATTAACAGCAACATTAAGAAATTAGGTTAGAGGTCGGCAAAAATATCCGATATCCGAATCCGATCCGATCCCTGGACTAATATTCCATAACTTTCCACGGATTTCAAGTGATATTTTGATGACCTTTCAGCAGTGATAAGCTGAAGGCATATACTTACTATCCAAGTTTAAATATGAGTTTGTTCGTTTGCAAACATATAAAAAGTGGGGTGGCTAGCTCAGTAGAATGAAGTCGGCCTGTGGATACTGAGAACCCTGGTTCGATTCCCACAGGCGACAAACAATTTTCATAATTTCAAAAGCTACCCCTGTGGCTCCTCCACCACTAACATGTTTGGGGGCCGTGATTTGACGACTGGTAACCGCACTTCACGCGCAAAATATATCACTTACCGAGATCTGCTTCGGCAGAGTGTCACACCCAGTAATGGGTAGAAGGCGTGATGATATATTTATTTATTTATTTAAAAAGTGGCTACATGAGTATGTAAATGCTAAAGATTTGGTAAAAGATGGTTTTATATGATTAAATGTGGAAGATTTTGTACAATATGTTTTTTGTGATGTTGAAATAGACTATTTTAAAGGAGAAACTGTACATGAAGAATCTAACAGTTTATTTGTTCGTTAAAAAATATATATATATATATATATATATATATATATATATATATATATATATATATATATATATATATATATATATATATATTTTTACATAGATATATTTTAAAATAATATATTTAACAAATTAAAATTATATGAACACCTCAATAATCCAATACAATTCACAATAAATTACTTCTCCCGTAATAAATTGTTCAACTATCATAAATATAATATATCTGCAGCTGCTCTAAACTCAAACGTCAAAACATCACCGGTGATATAACACCACCCTTCAAAGAGGTAAATTGACTATCACCAAGTGCGACGTCATATAGCTTGTTTCTTAGATAGTCCGAGAGATGGCAGACTGAAAGATATCTCCTAGTAACGTCTATTACCGGTGATAAAAGTTATAGAATAGAGGTCCAGACGATCCGAAACCGGATTTGAAATCGGATCGGATCAGAACTCTCACGGATCTCCTTAAAGTCGGATAAAACAAACGATCCGAAAGTCGAATAAAACATCCGACCCGAAAGTCGGATAAAACATCCGATCCGAAAGTCGGATAAATCATCCAATCTGAAATTAGACTATGTATCCAAGGTTACAACTAAAAAAACAGTCAGGTAAAATCTTTACTAGACTATTTTGTACTTTACCTGACCGTTATTTTTATTGTAGCCTCGGATACGTATTTTACTTGACTGTTTTTGTAAAAATCTACTTCTCATACTAAAATTGATCAGGAAAGTTTTCTTGCCGGTTTCAGAAAAAATAATTTAAAATATGTCATGACATTGCAAATGTAAAGGATACAAGATTTCACGAAAATATTCATATTCATGTTGACCAGAGATAAACGAAAAAGTTATCATATCGCTCAGAATTGATCTTATCACACAGATAAATATCGTCATATATATTTGTTGTAATATTTTTAACTTGTATAAATGTAACCTGTGAGATGTTATGATTAATATATAGTAAGCACTACTGATACTAAATAGAAGAAACAATTAACTTTATTTGATAAATAGTTCTTGTGTCATCAGGTAAGCTTATACTTAATAATTAGATTATAATTGCATTTAACATAAGATAAAGTAAAATGCAACAAAAATCTTCTAATTTGTGTATCTCATGGCATAGAAGGGTTGTTAAAGTATGTTATTAACTTTTTATTATTATTAAGCGATTAAAATCGGTAAACTATAATAAACAGTTAACAGTTAAATGTTCATAGTTATTTAAAATTAAAAATGCTATTTAAACGAAGCATTTTGAAGATATCAATTAACCGATTTTTGTTAACAACAATTTTAGGCCGGGTTTATACAGCACGCATCAAGAATTAAATGAACACTAAACTAACATTAGCATTATTTTTTATTATTATTTATTATTTATTTTGCTAATTTAAGCTTGTAGCACGTACAGTTCTCGAGATAGCAATGGTGGCACATTTAAATTGAAATATTATTTTTTATTAATAACAATCCTCATTATAGCAGCAGAATATAATATTCTGTAGAATTTAAAAAGTATTTAAGAAATGGCCAACCTTTTTTTGAGATTCTTTGATCAGAATAATACAGAGTAAATGATAAACCTTGAAGTAAAGTGTCCTAAAATTTTTTTAAATCAATTACATAATATAAATATTTTTAAATTTTGGTATCCTGTCGTATTAAGACTAGAAATTTTAGACTTTTAGGATTCTATGGACAATAGTTTTGTTATTTTTATTTAATATGAACGTTTCAGTGGTTAATCCATTATCGTCAGCATGTTACTTTTAAACAACCTCCGCTCTAGTTTTTACGTCGTCCCGAAGAAGAAGACGAATTTCCGCTCTGTTAAACATATACTTTGTAAAAGTATGAATCTTTCAGTTTAAATAAAAACCAAATGGTTTTAATCATAACAAAAAAAGAATATTTAGAACGATGCATGAAACATAAAATTAACAGTAAAAATTTGAAAGTATCTGTACCTAGTTATAAATTTTTAACAAGATTAATTTTGACAAACGTTGATAAAATAAAAAAAATAAACAATTTACAGAAGTGGTACTATTTAGGCATAGAACCATCCATGAAGTTAAACAGCAAACTTTAATTTTATTTAACATTTAAGATAAAAAGTTATTTAAGTCCTAAAATCATTTTACTTACGAGTAACGCCGCGATAAAAAATATTGTTTTATAACGCATCTGAAGATAATAAAAGCGCAACTGGCACCGTGTAAATATTTCTGCTTATAACAATGAAATATGAATCAATATCAAAATTTAATTATAATGCCACATTTTGTTTATTCATGTTTTTGTAAAATAATAATAATTTTTCAATTACTAATATATCTATTTCAGAGCATTGAAATGGGTATGATATTCGATAGCTACTACTTGGACATACTTTCAATTCCAGTAGCATTACTATGTATCATAGTAGCTTTTTTCAAGTATTCCTTCACATACTGGTCCCGTAAAGGTGTTCCTCACATCCCTCCACAATTTCTTTTTGGTAGCACAAAGAAAATGATCCTCCAAACTCTTTCATTTGGAGAAACCATTCAAGGTTTTTATAAACACTTCAAATCAGAAGGTCATCGTTTTGGGGGTTTCTACCTTTTTTCAAATCCGAGAATAGTTCTTATTGATCCGGAACTAATAAAGCATATCCTGGCAAAAGATTTTGCTTACTTTTCTGAGAAAGGAATAAAAGCCAATGAAGAAAAAGAACCACTTACTGGACATTTGTTGGCCCTGGCGGGAACCAAGTGGTTAAATATGAGACGAAAGCTGACTCCTACTTTTACTAGTGGAAAGGTGAAGATGATGTTTGAAACTTTAATAACGTGTGCCGATGGACTGGAAAGAATCATGGATGATTACGTCAAAAATAAGGAAGATATTGACATTAAAGATATTCTTGGAAGATTCACCACTGATATTATAGGTAAATGCTTCACATAGAATAATGAAGTTTTATTTTACATTATAAAATTTAAAAAAATGTAATTCTATAATTTTTATATATAATATAAATTTTGTTAGAACATATACAAATTTGCGAAATCAATAACTGATGACAGTGTCATAATTATAACATTAGTTTTAAATGTTTTGCAGATCAAATGGCAATACTTGATAATGAACCTTTTTGAATTTTTCATAAGAATTTTATTCCACGACTATTTTAAAATGGCATATTTATATCTTTAAATCAAATTTTACTGTTTTAAAAGCACAAAATCTATATTTAATATTCAATGATATCCTTCACTAATGTCATAAAATGATATATTAGTAATTTATATTAAGATTAGGCAAAAAAATCGTAATAGAGTTAATCAAAGTTTCAAAAATGTTATTGGTTTTTAATATATTCTCTTAAGGTTGTACTAGTGTGACTGTGGCACCGTCGGTTGTCGAGTGGCGAAACTGACGCTCAAAAAAATATAAAAATTGAATAAAATACGTGTTTTATACCTATTATGATTTGAATATCATAAATTGTTAACATACATGGATAGTTCTAGAACATCAGCCTAGTTTTTCAAATGAAACTGCAAAATTTTAGAGGTACACAAACCAAATATGTTCGATTCTGAGTGATGATCGCCATAAGCCCCATGTACAAGAACTCAAATTTACAAGCGAGTATATTTGTTCACAGACGATGAATGTGTTTCATATTTTAACAGGATGCGTATGGCTATCCAATGTTTACGTGCGCCAAATTTCATTCAGAACTGCAAATTTTTTTTTCACGCTAATACCACCTTAACATACTGTAACGTCAAACGAACCAAGATTTATCGGTCAGATTCTCCTATCGACAAAGTGTGATTTGTCGTCAAATAAAAAATACGGTTACATGACAGTCGGGTGCTATAAGCTAGTCACTTATATACCTGAAATAATGTAACATCGACTACGAAAACCGGCAGTACGGCAGTGTACACACTGCGGCTCAATGTGTTTGGTAGACCCAGGCCCGATTTGAGTTGTAGTGATATTGGAAGAAGAAGAATAGCAATAACAATGGCATCAGAGTACTGTGCTCTTTCTGTTTTCTTCTTTCTCGCACATTTAATCTAATCAGAATTCTGTCTACTTTTCATGTCTTCTGCCTTCGTCTAACTGACTGCTAATTTCGAGGTTATTGTTTTACTTACGTCATTAGATATAAAATTGATAACTATATATTAAATAAAAAGTAATGTGTTATTTATATCTTAATTAATATATGTTACTTCGGTAAAAATGGTTTTTAAATATTGCCAAATTCAAAAATTAAGTTTGTTGCAAATCAGTGAAGGGGAATCAAAACTTTAACTAAGATAATCTTTAAAGTTTATTTATATTTCTTTCTGGAATGGATGATATCCATGGACCTTTTGCCACGAAAGTTATTTAATCTTATTTTAAATATTTTTCTAAATGATACAATAGAGATCCAAAATGCCGAATTTCATTCTTTATATGAATAAAAGAATGTTTTGGTTGAGAGTGAAGAGATTGAGAGGTGGTAATGTCAGGGCAGTGAAAGCGATTAAGAGTGCGGATGGTGAGTTATTGTGGAATGAATCAGATGTTACTAATAGATGGTGTGAGTACTTTAGGACTTTATATGGTAGCATTAATAGACCGAATGGTTGTAGTGAAAATGTTAGTGGTGATGAATGGGATATAGATGAGAGTGATGTTAGTTTCGCATTGATGCGTCTGAAGAATGGTGAGGCTCCTGGTTTGGATGGTATATCGAATGAGATGTTGAAGTATGGAGGCAAGAGGTTATTTGACTGGTTAGTTTATTTGTTTAGATTTTGTTTAAAACGGTGTGTGGCTCCTGATGATTGGAAATGTGCTATCATTTGTCCTTTATTTAAAGGTAAAGGTAGTTCGAGTGAATGTACTAATTTTCGTGCGATAAGTTTGCTGAGTGTGGTAGGGAAGTTGTACGGGAAGATTCTTATTCATAAGGTACGAACCTTAACAATCTCAAAGTTAAGCGATATGCAAGGTGGTTTTTTGCCTGAGAGAGGATGTGTGGATCAATTGTTTTCTCTTCGTATGATTGTTGAAAAGTCACTTGCTAAGAACAAGAAGGTGTTCTGTGGCTTTCTCGATCTTAAAAAAGCATATGATAGTGTTCATCGCGAGACATTATGGAATGTACTGTTACAGTACGGTATAAATGGTAATTTGTTGAGGGCAATTCGTGCGCTGTATGAAGGTAGTGAGGCTGCGGTGAGAGTTAATGGTAGATTGAGTGATTGATTTTGTATAGACATTGGCGTGAAACAAGGTTGTGGGATGTCTCCGTGGCTCTTTAAATTGTACATGGATGTATTGTTACGAACGGCGTTGAATGGGGTGGATGGTGTACATATTGGTGGTAGTGTTGTGTCTGCGTTAGCGTATGCGGATGATGTGGTTGTTATGGGTGAATCTGAAGAGCAATTGAGACGAATAATTCTAAATATAAATGAAGTAGGAAAAGATTTAAAGTTATTATTAAATGTCGATAAATGTAAAGTGTTAGTGTTTGAAAAGAGCGATTTGGTGACTTATTGTAATGTTTCGGTGAATGGTGTGAGATTGGGTCAAGTGAATGAGTTTTTATATTTGGGTAGTATGTTTTCAAGGGATGGACGTATTGATTGTGAGATTGAAAGAAGAGTATCTGCGGGACGCAAGGTATTGGGTGCTCTGGGAACCTTTGCTCGAAATGTGAATGTATCCAGAGATGCTCGATTGAGTGTGTATAATGGTGTTTTAGTGCCTACATTGATGTATGGTAGTGAATGTTGGGTGTGGATGAAGAAACATGAACGTCGTATACCTACTGTGGAAATGAGGTATTTGCGGGGTGTGTGTGGTTATACTAGAAGAGATCGTGTCCGGAATACATTGGTGTATGATGAGTGTGAAATTGAGAAGAATGTAGTTAGAAAAGTAGGTATAAGTCAGTTGAGATGGTTTGGGCATGTTGAACGTAGGTATATCGAATGAGAGATTAGTGAAACAGGTATATGTTGGTGAAATTGAGGGTGAAAGATTGCGTGGGCGATCTATGAATAAATGGATGAATATGATAGAAGGATTGTTGCGTGAACGAAAGTTTCCGAGTACGAGGAACGAACGTGCTTGTATGAAAGGAATTATGAATGTGGATGAAGCAAAAGTGGTGTGTCAGGATAGGAACGTTTGGCGAAGATTAATTGCGGAATGAATCTGATGATTTCAGAAAAGCGCAGAGTTTTAGATTTTAGTTTCGTTGTTTAGTAATTTCATTAGAGTGTTTACCTGTAATTGTGTGAAATTCACTTTCAAAAACAAGCGCAGGGACGACACTCCCTTCGTTTCTTATCTTTTTTATTCTTTTCTGATCTTACATTGAGTGTTTAACTGCAATTGTGTGGAATTCACTTCCAAAAACAAGCGTAGAGCGACACTCCCTTCCTTTCTTATCTTTTAATTCGTTTTCAGTTATTACGTAGTGTTTAACTGCAATTGTGTGAAATTCACTTTCAAAAACAAGCGCAGGGCGACGCTCCCTCCCTTTCTTATCTTTTTGTTTCATTTTCAGTTACTGCATTGTGTGGTCTTTTCTTTCATATATAAGTGCAGACTATCGCTTTCATCTTTTCTAATCTTGTAGATTCGTTGTTAGTTTCGTTATTAGATTCGTTGTTGGGAGTAAACGTGAGTAATTTGAGATTTTTTATGCATTCGTTATGTACGTTGAAGAAAGAAAATGAATGGTAAGTGAAAAGGAATGATGTGATTGAAGGTTTGTTGTGTGATAATAATTTCGAGTGTAATAAATGAATGAGTTTATATGGAGTGATCTATGAAAGTGGTTGAAGTGAGGGTGGTATGTTTGGATGAAAATGTTTGACGATGACTGGTTGTTTGATGGGTGTGATGAGTGAATGTTTTATGAGTGATTTTAGGGTTCGTGCTACCCCATTTGTTGGGATATAGCGCGAAGATATGTATGTATGTATGTATGTATAGATTTGAATTCAAACTTTCGCTACAATAGTTATTCAAATTAAAATTAATAACAGGAAATAGTTATCAAGCACTAGCTTAACCCTACATTTATGACATAATAGAATTAATACATAATTTCATTAAATTAAATGAATAATTTAAAATTAATTACCATTATTATTTTACATAAATTTTATGCTTTCAAATTTATTATAATTCTTTCGATCTATAAATTTAAAATTATATATTTAATAGGTACTTAATATATTTCATGTATAAAAACAATAATATTTTACTTTAAAATGATTTGTATTCACGTGTCAACTTCAGGCTGCGAATATTTCAGTTGTTGAATTTGTTCAAGACAAAAGACAAATAGTAGAATTTTATATTATAAAAAAGAACACTAATAATTATGTAACAATTTAATTTTCATTTCCAATTCGAAGGACACAGTTAAATCTATTATTTTATTTCAGGGTCATGTGCTTTTGGTTTGGACTGCAATTCTATAAATGATCCTGATACTGAATTTCGAAAGTTCGGTAGAAAAGTGTTCGAACCATCAAAATTTACTCTTTTCAAAAGAATTATTGCGCAAGTGTTTCCAGAATTTTTCAAATATTTAAATATGCGAGAGGTAGAACAAGACATCAGTGAATTCTTTATGAAAGTAGTGGCTGACACAATTGACTATCGCGAAAAAAACAAAATCAAACGTAACGATTTCCTTCAACTGTTAATCAATATTAAAAATACGGGCAACGTGGATGGCAGCAATAGCAACGGAAATGCGAATGGTTCAGTGAGTGAGCAGGAGGGATTGACTCTGGGACAAATAGCGGCTCAGAGTTTCATCTTCTTCCTGGCAGGATTTGAAACATCGTCCACTGCGATGTCGTTCTTCTTATATGACATGGCACTACACCCAGATATTCAGGATAAAGTGAGGAAAGAAATTAATGATATGCTGAAAAAATATGATGGAAAATTAACATATGAGGGAATACTAGAATTGCAATATTTGGAAAAGGCACTTTTTGGTAAGTACAAAAATATAATATAACCTTTTATGAACTATACGTATACTTATGGTTCTATTCTTAGAAGATACTAACAATTACATTTCCTTAATATTAAATTCAAGTCTTGCTAATAATGATTTACTCAGCAATAAAAAGATACTTCAAAAGTATAAATCTTTTATATTTGAAACTTTAACTTCTATATTTATTATCTTTTAACGTTTTAAAATTATTCATATATTTCTGAAATGTAAAAAATTTGTACCATTAAATTCGCTGACAATACTTGTACATCTGACTTTATAAATTTTAACAAAAAAAAACAAAAATCTAGTTAAGTTATATACTTTAAATCGATTAAAAACTATAAGAGTGATTTGAGGGACACAAAAATAAAACGGGTCACTGAGTAGCCGAGCGACTGAGTGAACAACATGCATACATATAACCAAAGTTGGATTCGTCATCTAGACTCCACTCAGAATTTCTCTATACATTTTACATTTAATGTAGGTTGATACAAGTAGCGTATAGTTTACTTAAGCTTTTTTTAGAGTTGAACACCTAAAACGAACTCACCTCTTATAGAGGTAAGGGTCGAAACAGGTACAATTTCTAATTTGTATCTAGGACTCTAAATAGCATTTTCTGGCATCGAATATTACAATTTTGTATTTTCTTTCTCACGTTACATAAAAATTGAAGTGCACTTGTACAAATTTTTCTCGTAAATTATGAAATATGCACAACAAAAAATTAAGAATTTTACAACACGATTCTCAAAAAAGTTTTAGCCAATCCTACTTAATTCAAATCACTTTCTGAAAATCAAATGGTAACAAGTTTATATTACAGTTTGTTTAAACATATTTGAGAATAATCCAAAATATAGTATTAGCTAAAACTATTTTGAGAATCGGGCTGTTAATTTCTATAATAAATAAATTATTATTCCAAATAAATAGACACTTATCTATTTTGTTTCTAGATCATTATCATTATTTCACAAATTGAGCACGTATTATTTACAAAAACAAAATCTGATTTGCAATCCTGCTATATTTTTTCAGTTAAATGATCTAATAATCACTCTATTATTAATTATCTTTGTTATAATTTAAGAGAGCATGAGATTACACTCATCAATCCCAGTACTCCAAAGACGGTGTACCAAAGATTACAAGATTCCGGAGAGTGATGTCATAATAGAGAAGAATACAGTTGTATCTATACCTATTTATGGACTGCAATCTGACCCTGAATACTATCCTGAACCAACAAAGTTTGATCCTGAACGTTTCAGCAATGAAGAAAAGGCGAAAAGACATCCATTTACGTTTCTTCCATTTGGAGAGGGACCAAGAATTTGTATTGGTAACATTACATAACATTATCTTTATACATATATAACTTTTTTTTCTATTTCATAATATTTTAAACATAATTTTATTTTTAGGTCAGAGATTTGGATTATTGCAAACTAAACTGGGACTTGTGGTACTTTTGAAAAATCATAGGTTTACGCTGAGTAAGAAAATGCAAGTTCCTTTACAAATGGATCCGTCGAGTTTTATGATTTTTTCAGTTATTGGTGGTATTTGGATGAAAGCTGAGCGAATTTGAATGATTGTTATTTGTAATTAGATCTTTAATATTTTCTTATGCATTACTATATTTACGTACCTGCTCGCATGTATGTATGTATTGCAATTATAAATAAATTCGCATAAAATGTAAACCTCTCTATTTATTTAAATTATTATAAGTAAATATTGATTCAAAACTCGTATTATGATCTAAACTATGTTTCACAAAATAAAGTTAATATTAATTTACTGGCAACTGTAAATTATATTCACCTACATTAAAAATAAATCTGTGGCATTGTTATTTTCTTTTTGATACATATTTTGTTAACATCTTGTCTGAAATAAAATATAACTAATGGATTTTATTATCAAATAATCTCTGAATTAAGCTATTGTTTATTAAAATTATTAGGTTAGGATGCTAATCAGTAGTTGTTTATTATCACAACGATGCAGCAAACAAATAATCAGATCTAGGCGACACAATAAAAAAAAATTATATTGTTTTACTTCTACAAAGTTTGTTAAATTTTTCAAAAATTTCGTATTTTATAATTTTTTTTCTTTTTTACTTTTTTTTAGAAAAGAAATGTGATATAACTAAAAAAAATGTAGTACAATTGAAATGTTCCGGCCAAGTACAAAAACGTCCTCCAACATTCGTCCTTATAAGTCCTAATGTTTTCCGAGTTATAAGGTTCTGATATAAAAGTTGGGCTCAAGTATATTCTTAGGAACTGAGAAACGTATGATATATAAAGGTGGAACATTAAGGATTTCTTTACAAGGAGAACCGAAAAGTTCTAATTACGTCTTAGTCAAATTTTCTGCTATAACATATGGGCTCAAGAACATTATTATATTTAACATTAAAACAAGTCTTTTCATACAGAAATCTGAACCACAGAAGTTTCTAACTTCGTAACAAAAATGTAAACGACACAAATCTTCAAAATATCAATATAAAAAAAAAACCTAAAATGGTACTTGCTGCCGTTTTGTAACTACAGATATGACACATTGAGGTGGACCCGAACTGTCCACGAACATTCTCTAAATGGCCATGACGGTTTCCGACCATACCAGAACATACTGGAAGTTGCTACGACGATTACCAACCTTTGCTCACGAAGGTTTCCGAAAATACCCGAACAGGCCATGAAAGTTTCCAAAAATATCCGACATGGCAACGAACGTTTCAGAACATAGCCGCAGTAGACACGAATGTTACAGAATATACCCGGACGTACCCGGAGTGGCCACGAAGGGTTTCCAACAAACCCGAAGTGCTCACGAAGGTTACCAAATATAACCGGACATACCCGAATTGCCCGTGAAGATTTCGTGGACGTCTGCGTTTGCCCACTTACCACTTCTGGATGTAAGGGGTATAACTTAAATTGCTATACTTACCACTCAGTTTTCTCATTGTTAAAAGGCTCGCATAACGCCGTCAAGTACTTTTTTCAGGTTTTTTATATTGATAGTTTGAACAATTGTGTTGTTTACATTTTTGTTACGAGGTTAGACACTTCTGTAATTCAAACTTTGTATGAAAAGACAAGTTTTAATGTTGAATATAACAATGTGCTTGAGCCCATATGTTATTGCAGAAACTTTTGACTAAGATGTAATTAGGACTTTTCAGTTCTCCTTTTTAAAGAAACCCTTAATGTTTCTACTTTATATATCTTACCGTTTCTCAGTTTCTAAGAACGTAATTGAGCCCACCTTTTATATCAGAACCTGAAAACTCGGAAAGCATTAGGACTTGTAAGAGCGAATGTTGGAGGACGTTTTTGTACTTGGCGGCAACTTTTTAGTTGTACTGATTTTTTTTTTGAGTTATTATATTGTATGGAATTTTTGAAGAATTATACTATATTTATCACGTTCGTATTTGTAAGATAAACAAATATGAATCATATATTATTTCTACTTCTAACAGGAAATCGCGTGACTCGTATGACTCGTTTGAACACAATAATGTACGCGCGCTAAAAATAGTAATTTTCAACTCGGTGTAAAGTTGCAGTTTACTAGGAATATCTACCTCACAGGAACATCAATGGCGATCGTTTTGAATAATTTACTATTTAATTAAATATTTTAAATATTAATGCGTTATGGTTGACCATTTTTTTATCTTTATTGTTACACATTGCAACTAAAGTTGATATATGTTAAATATTTATCCAAACGGTGCACTGTTGAAATAGCCTATTATTGTACAAATTATAAAATTAAATCAGATTAAGTTTGAGTATGATTTTCTAGATATTCTATATACGATTTTAATTTGAAAAATCATTATAGATTAGAATATGATCTTCTGTAAAATATGCAGTTCAAAAATTTGCTAAATTTTTTTTTTTGTAGGGTTTCCTAAAATGTACATACCTACATACATAATCCAATACCATCTTTTACCTTTTGGTGTCGAGTTTACATTAATTACTAACATATTATTTTATTTTATTTTACTTTTACTATTTTATTTTGTCTTCCACAGGTTCTTCTATTCATTTTTGATTTGCATGAGATGGTATATGTTAGTTGTCGCAATATTTTTATAATTTCCGGCTACGATTATCCCTTCCAGTCATTGTTTTCTGGGCCTACCTCTTTGTTTATTTCCTGTGGTTCTTATTTCGTATGCATTCCTTGCAATACGGTGATTATCTTGTCTCATTAGGTAGTTGGGCTTCATATATGTATTTGAGTAACGATTTTGTACTTTTCCCTGAATACATCATTGCGTATTTTATATAAGCTGCAACTTCTGCTTGTGTTATTGTGGTCAAAAATTGTTTTGAGAATGCCTACTTTCGTTTCCTCATGAATTAAATTTTTAGCGAGTTGTACAGATTTCCTGCATTATTGATTCGTCCATTGATTTGTAGATCAATGCTGTTGTTCTCTGTCAAGGAGCTTCTCATATACTTGAAGTTAAATACCTGTTCTAGCTTAGTGTTATCGAGTTCTAATTTATATGTGATATTTTAGTTTACTATGATTATTGTATTCGTTTGTATATTTTGAAGTTCATTTTCTCAATTTCTGGTTTAAAGCTATTCAAATTTAATGTAGATTTCTTCTGGAAGCTTCCATGAACACCAAATCATCTGCGAAGGCCAGCTATAGAAATTTAATGTCTAACATTTTCCATTTTCCCAGAGTGTATATCTTTCCTTTCGTTTTTGCTCTTTTTATGAGTACACATCTTTGTCTCAGGCCCTTTATCTTTGTAAATTCAAATGTGATTTGTTGGCCTGTTTTAACAGCGTTGATATTTTGCCTGTGGATTGCTCACAGTTTCGTTCTATCAATGCTATCGAATGCCTTTTCTAAATCTATAAAGCACAGGTGGAAAGTCTAGCTGTACTAGTATAATTTTTCGCTAATAGTGCGGAGTGCAGATATTAGGTCTTGTACGCTGCAATTCGGCCTAAAAGCGTGATGTGTTTCTTCTATGTTTTGCTCGTTTTGCATCCTTAACTGCTGTTCCAGAACGTATACCGGTATACGAAGTAAGGAGATTCCTCAATAATTAGAGCAGTTTTTATAATCTCCTTTTTGTGGATATTGATTATAATAGGCTTTGTCCAGTCGTCGAATGGTTTGAAATTCCTTTCCTAAAATTCTGTTTTACGAAACATTATTTTTGGAGTATCTTTCTTAAACCTAATCAACTTCATTTGTTTCCAGTTTAAAATAATACTACGTTCAGATTTACTGGAATAAATAATGACAGTATCTTTTAAAATTTTTGAGTTCAGAAAATCTTCATAATTTTGAAATTTTAATTTACTACACTTCAACGTTTTTATATTTTAATGATTTTAATTTTCTTTTAATCTATCTCCTAAAAAAATTGAATGCTTATATAATGTTTTAATTATTATTTACATAGGAATAAATGCAACAAACAATTAATTGAAATTTAATTTACAATAGCTATTTTGGTAAATATTTACTTTACGCGAGGTTAACAGAAGGTGCTATCTAATGCAATTTTCCATGAATGTATTTCGTCCGGCATGTGAAATGAGAGTACTGCAAGCGTCCAATCGTAACGATGTATGAAATGTATCTCGTTCGCAAGTATCTGTTGCGTGTCGTAAATTTTAGCAATACGTCGTTTAACCTTTTTCGAATTTGTTTAAATTGTTAACAACATTAATATACGTCAAGCGATGTATATTTTGTATTTATATAAAATATATAAACAATATAAAAGTGATATTATAGGTTGTAAAATTATCTGTTTTTGATATTGCACTGAAACGCAACGAGTAGAGAAAAGTTGACGAACCTCATCTATCATCTCTAAGCTGTTTTGTTCAATCCATAATGTAGTCTTAGATTTTATAGTACTGTACAGCAAAGTATTATTTATTTATTTAAACATGATACTCTGTACACACTCATGCTATCTTCAAAATGCTATATAAAATATTCATTATAACTAATGTGATACTGATATTATTTGCGTTGTAGAGAACATCAAACGCGGTTTTCAGTTGTAATTATTATTTAATTATTGTGTTAGGATTTCATGGTCACTAATAGTAATAATTCACTATCACAAAGTTACTATAATATAGTACATATTAGTACTGTGTGACATTCATGTAATTGTTTTCTGCAATGATATAGATAGTTATGAACTATTGTTAGAACCTTGATCGCTTTAAGATTAATTTAGATTAGAGATCTCTGGATGCGTGGTAACAGTTGTATCAGTAAGTATTGTGCTGTACTTACTATATATTGCGATTAGATATAATTTTTAAATGCTGCAGTAATTTTTAATTTTTTTGGAAACATAAACCATTTTGTAATGGGGTTCTCCACTGTATTCACAAAACAGTAAATTAGTTATTTGCATTAATCTAGACTCAAAAATTTCGTGCCACAGATGATCAAAGTTTCAAAACTGTTAATAGTTTTTATGATATTTGAGTTTTTAATAGCATTAAGATCTCTCTCTCGCATTTATAGTCTCTTAAGAATTCTTTCTCTTATTTATGTCTTCTGTCTTCGTCTAACTTTCATTTGTTTGCGTCGTAATATACAGAATTGACAAATATATTATAAATACAAATTAAATATATTTTGCTTCTTTATTAACTAATATGTTACGTAAAAATAGTTGTTAAATATTGCCTACTTCGAAACTTCGGTTAGATTTGCACAAATCACTCAGGGGAAAGACATGCTGAATCGTTATCAGTAAATCATACCAGTTGTAATCTTCTTGTTTATTTAATTTTTTTTAAAAGCAATAATAATTTTTGGCAAAAATGGATATTAAATTGACATTAATTTAATTCAAATCGTATAGGAATCAGCGTGCTATGATAGAAATAAATGAACAAATCATATCTTTGTTTGTTTGATTCACTATTAAATGTCAATATAACTATTAGCTTTGTTCGTTTCGCTACGTGGCGGTTACTGTTTATCGCTGCGGTGAGTATTTTGTGTTCGATTGAGTTGGCGTAAAATAATAAGTTACTAGATTTTGTTCGTTTCACTTTTTGACATCTCGCGGTAAAACGCTGCGGTAGCTGGCGGTAATTTTTTTACTGCAATTCTAGGTTTCGCTGAATAGCGGTAGAAGTTAATTTTGACACATTTTTGACATAAAGAACAATGAATAACGAATGTAGCCGCGGTGAGAAGAAAAAAGTAAAATATCTATCTTGGTAATTTATAAATAAAAATATTTATTTTATTTGATGCATCCATGTTTGCATGAATAATTTTGGGGCTCTATACTATTTAAATCTCCACGCGGAGCTAAGCGTAACGTGTGTGGGACAAAGTCTCACAGTATAATGTGGGGCCTCACGCCCCACGCTTATTATATAAAAAAGTTTTTATCTGTTAAATTATTTTCGTATAAATTTATAAAAATGAAACATTTTACTGTAAAATGGGGTCCAGCAAACAATTATTAAGTTCAAATTAATCATTTTCGATCATCTACTGTTCAACCCTTCTCACTTTCTGATGACAGAATCACGTAATAAATAAAATATAAATAAATATATCATCACTCTTTTACCCATTACTGATTGTGACATTCTGCCGTAGCAAATCTCTGTAAGTGAAGTGCGATTATCAGCTGTCAAATTTATATCAATTTATGTCAAAATGACAATTTAATTACACAACTCGTGTAGTATACCGGGTATACAAAACAAATATATAATATATCTCGGATAAAAAAAAAATTATTATTTTAGTGACTTAAATTATTACTGTAACTTTTTGTGGTATACAGTAAAACGCTGCTGTAACTAACCGCAGCGTTTTACAGTAACCGCCACGTATCGAAACAAACAAAGCTATTTTGTGATAAAATTAATTAATTTATTTTATTAGTCATTTGTTTCCTTCATAGCACACTGATATCTATGCGAGTTGAATTAAATTAATGTAAATTTTTGTCAAATAAACAAAAATATTATGATTTGTTCATTTGTTTCTGTTATAGCACTCTATTACCTATACGATTTGAATTACATTAATGTCAATATAATATATAGTTCTGTGAAATTTTATAATGCGAGGGTACTGAACGTATAGTCGTTGAATTCAGAACAAAAATTCTAAATCGAACGAGCAAATAAAAACAATAGATTCCCATTTAAAATAAGAAAGTTGCACCCCGTATTTTGAGAACCACTGATCGAAAAATTGAACAGCTGCATATATAATTATTAAATAAATGTAAGGAAGCCTATGAAGTATAGTATAATTGTAATTACTTTTAAAATATTCATTTATTTCAAAACTAATAAATTCTAAAATTATTAGATTAATAATATCTCCGAAGTTATGTTATTCAAATACAAAATATACTCGGTCAAATATGTGTACTTTCATATCTCAATGTCTAGTCTAGTCTATCACTGTATAAATAATGTACAAAAAAAATGCTTACAAAACATCATGACATTACACTTGTCTGCGACAATACTACGTTCATATTTAACAATGATGTAAAGGTAGTCATACTGTTCAAAATTATTATCTTATTACATACCTAAAGCTAATAAAATCAATTTACATAAATATATATATACGAGCCCAACTCCATAATAGTTCGGCCGGTATAAATTTAAAACTTTATGCTTTACAAAAATGTAAAAATTTACTAAAAAATGATATATTCTTACTACAAAACTATATCTACGTTATTATATGAATCTTTAGTTGTCTATTACTGAAACGATATTTTAAATAATACAAACGTTTACAAAACTATCATCAAATAAGTATTATGGTAACAGATTCATAAAAGTTCGGCCAAGAAAAAATGTATGTTTTAGAAGGGATTTATTGACGTATTTTAAATTAAATAGTTGTTAAAACAAAACACAAATGGAAAACAAAACACAAATGAAAAAAATAGATACAAAACTATCATTGCCGTTTGCCGGTTTTTTTTTTTCATATAAAATGGCTCGTGGTAAAGCTTTGAGCAGAGATTTACGGTAAATGCTCATAAAAATGGTATTTCTCATTCTATTGCGAGATCTATGATACAAAATATTAAAAACTTATTTAAAAAAATAGGTGGAATATCCGAAAGTTTAAAAAATGGCCGGTCTTCAGCCATTTCTCGTGCTGATCTACGAGGTTTAAAAAGAATTTTGAAAGTAAATCGTCCAGCGAAAGCTCGAGATATTAAAACTTTGTGGCGGGAAATGATAGGTAAACAACCACATGTCTCGACAACATGAAGAGAAAGCAAAAGAACTGGATTTCAAGTTTTATAAGATATTTTTTTAATGGTATTTCATTTAACAACTAATGTAATTCGGAAGAAAAGTATTCAGTCCATCAACACGCACAGCTGTAGAACGAATCATTGCACAAGTTTTTCCACAATTATTTAATTTAATAAATATGCGTCAGATAGATCAAGACATTACTGACTTCTTCTTGAAAGAAGTCGTTGACACAATTGACTTTCGCGAGAAAAACAATGTCAAGCGTAACGACTTCCTTCAACTGTTAATCAACATTAAAAACACGGGCGACGTGGATGGAAATGCGAATGGATCATTCAATGGGCAGGAGGGATTGACTCTGGGAGAAATAGCGGCGCAAAGTTTCATCTTCTTTCTGGCGGGTTTCGAGACATCGTCCACTGTGATGTCATTCTTTTTGTACGACATGACGCTTCACCCAGATATTCAGGATAAAGTGAAAAAAGAAATTAATGATATGCTGAAGAAATCTAATGGCAAATTAACATATGAAGGAATACTAGAATTGCAGTATTTGGAAAAGGCAGTGTCTGGTACGTACAAAAATATATCAAAATTACATTGTAGTTTTTCATATTATTGTTTATATACATTATATTATTTCAATACATTGTAATATTATACTCATACATGTATAAAATTTTAAGAATATACGTGTAAGCAATAATAAATTTTAATAACTGCGATAGGAAAATTATTTTAAAATATAAATTAATATTTTTTTTCATATTTTAATTTGTCTCAACTTTAATCATTGTGATATCGTATGTGTGACATTTTGTAATGAGAAAAAGAAACTTATGCTTTTAAAAATAACCTATATATATATATATATATATATATATATACAGAAACAGAATATTCAATTATATTGTGCCACCATTGCTATCTCGAGAACTATTAGAGCTTCAAGGTTGTTTAATTTAGCAAGAAATACCATTTTCTAAGTGTATTACAGAACTATTAACCAAAATTCGACCAGTGGTTCTCAAAATACGGGGTGAATCGTTCTTATTTTAAATGGGAACCTATCTGTTTTATTTGCTTGTTTGATTCAGTATTTTTCTTCTGAATACAAGTACAAAGTTCAATACCCTCACATTACAATTTTTTTGACGTAAATGCATATTAAATTCATATTAATTTAATTAAATCGCGTAGGTATCAGTGTGCTATGACAGAAACAAATGATCAAATCATAATAGTTTCGTTTGTTTAGTTCAATATTATATGTCAATACAACTACTTTGTGAAAAATTAAATAAATAAATTTTATTAGTCACTTGGTTCTGTCAAAGCACACTGATTCCTATGCGATTTAAATTAAATTAATGTAAATTTTTGTAAAAAGAAAAATTCTGAAATGTGAGGATACTACACTTTATAGTTGTTGAATTCAGAAAATAATACTGAATCGAACAAGCAAATAAAAAAAATATGTTCACATTTAAAATAAGAAAGTTACATCCAGTATTTTGAGAACCACTGGTCAAACAAATTTTTTGGTAATAGTTTTGTAATACACTTAGAAAATGGTATTTCTTTGCTAATTTAACAAACTTTGTAGCTCTTATAGTTCTCGAGATAGCAATGATAGCACAACTAAATTGAACACCCGTATTGAATTTCTACACGGATTTGTGAAAAATAGAATTTTCCACAAATCTGTATACTTATAAAGTTAGGCATTATGATATTATTGTGATAAATGGAAACGAAATGTTCGTGGCTTTTCATAGTTTGCTGAACAAAATACTCAGTAAAATTTTTGATATATAAGAAAACAGTTTCTATAATTTAAATATTTTCCATTATATTTTCGGCCGTGGAAAAATAAGTGTACACAACAATGTGTGAAATGTCTTTACTCTTAGGCATTCAACAGTTATCTGCGGCTCATGTTGGAATCTTTATTCGTTGCAAAAATAATAATTTTACAAACTATTTACGTATTATTAACTATTAACACCTAAGTGACATAATAAAAATAAGTTACGGACTGGATTTAAATATTAAAACAAAAATATTTATTCACACTGGGCTCTTTCGAAAAAAATTAATTGACTTATAAACCTATAAGAAAAATTTATCAATTGGAGTTAACTGTGTGAGCGTAATTTAACATATAGATTTTTTACATATTACTTTAGAGAGCATGAGATTACACTCAGCCGTCCCAGTGATACAAAGACGCTGTATTAAAGATTACAAGATTCCGGACAGTGATGTTATTATAGAGAAGGGAACAACTGTAGTTATACCTATTTATGGACTTCAGTCTAACCCTGAATACTACCCTGAACCAACGAATTTTGATCTTGAACGTTTCAGCAACGAAGAAAAAGCGAAAAGACACCCATTTACGTTCCTTCCGTTTGGAGAGGGACCCAGAGTTTGCATAGGTAAGATAACTTTTTATTTTAAGTAATACAATATTATTATGAATTGTCATTACTTGATGCGAAAATTTAGTTTTGCTCGCTGTGCAAAATTTGGTTGAGAAGATTATCCATGCAACGATTCCAAAGATTTAATTTTCTGATCATTACAGAGGGAGCACCAATCGCTCAAAATTGCGTTTCGTGCACATTTTTTTTAGGTTTTCCAACAAAACTTCATGCTATATCTATCGAAGTTGCTTAAAAATTTAATATACAAGTCCACCATAATATCACTATATCTGAACCTTTAAATAAATTCCCTTAAATTTTGTGTACTGTTTTATAATCAATAATTTATATACGATATTGTTAGAATAGATTCGTAGACGATTCAATAAAATAGAGTTTTTGGTTATAATACTGAATTGAAAAGAGCCATAATAAAAATAATAAAACATAATATTCAGCTAACATGAACGTACATTAGTATCAGGTATTTTCTTTTCAAGTTCTAATTATTGCTTGAAACCTTCTGGACATACTTTGCAGAAGTTCTCAAAATGTTTCTTGCAGAATTCGATTCGTATCCTATAATTGAATTATGGATTAGATTTCGAGCTCGTATACGGCGTTTGAGCATGTGCTATAAATGCCTTATGAGATTTGCATCAAAAATTAATGGTGGTTAATCTATCGATGTAATAATGACAGCCTCAAATTAAAGTAATACTGGTTCATCCACATGTACGCAGGCATTTCATGCATTAACAAAAAGCTATCATATCGAATAAAGCCGATAAACGGTAAAATGTTCTTCAATGCTGTAGAAAATGTATTTGTCTGCATTCGGTTTCAAATTCATCTCAACGAGCTCCCTGCGAGTATTCCAAATGGTACCATCCCACAGAATAATGAATTTTCGGGTATGTTAACGTTTTTCTTAAGGTAGTACTAGCGTGAATTTTTTTTTTACAGATCTGAATGAAATTTGGCGCACGTAAACATTGGATAGTCATACGCTTCCTGTTAAAATATGAAACACATTCATCGTCTGTGAACAAATATATTCGCTTGTAAAGTTGAGTTGTTATGCACGGGGCTTATGGCGATTATCACTCAGAATCGAACATATTTAATTTGTGTACCTCTAAAATATTGCAGTTTCATTTGAAAAACTAGTATGATGTTCTAGAACTATCTGTGTATATTGTATCAGAAGGAGAAAGTTTTTTATCGTTTAATAATGGATATATAGCCATGCAAAGCTTTGTTTTTAACGAAAAACACGGTGATATGGTATTTGAAAATTCACTAGAGCAACAACCTGTTAACAATTCATGATTTTCAAATCATAATAGGTACAAAATACTTATTTTATTCAATTTTTATATTTTTTTGAGTGTCAGTTTCGCCACTCGACAACCGATGGCGCCACCGTCACACTAGTACTACCTTAAGATTATTCGATTATGGCTATCTCCTAAAATGTTATTCTTATTTTATTTATGAAAGAACTTTGCACATATGTGCTCATCCAAATCAGAATGCAAACAATAACCGGTCGATTTTCCGAAGTAGGAGTAGTCAAGAAACTTTGGATTGTATTCATTAATTCTATTTGCGATTTAGTAAAGCTTGATTTTGCAAACAGCGGTCATTTCTTTATCTTTTAGGTGTTTGTTTTGCCTGTTTTCTCCAGTCTCTTCGTATCTTTTTATTACATAAATAAAATCATGTCTACGCGGCATTTACATAATATCTTCTTGCCATCGATCCTCATTTCTCATTAGATAAAGTTACAACTTTTACAGCAACTTATTCATTAGATTTTACTAATATAAAACACAAAGTCGTCACACAATGCACCACAGAAGTGAGATACGAGACATTAAAGAGAATTAAAAATTATGCTCTCAATAATGATTCAAGTAAAATTAAGTAGTTTTTCATTAGTTACTGTTGAAACAGAATTATTAAATTTCCTATACTCTAAACCAGACATTTGTGAATCGAATTTGTAAATAATAGCGAAAGAAGAATTAATTTAATTTACAAATAAATTTATTATATGATTAATCCTTTCTAGCCTTGTGGGGTTAAATAATAATAATACACACCCAACTCTAAAACTCATCGCACTCCACTGCTATTAAACATTATCAGATGTCAACATGATTGTAAGAGAATGACAATAAATTTGGAAAAAATAAATCTAAGCAATTTTAGAAGTTTAGATGCGAATTAACAATATCTATGTATGCAAAACACTTCAAAATAAGAAACTTAGCAATAAAAATATATAAATATTATAGATAATAAGTATGTATAATTATTATATTAAATTATAAAATCGTAATTTTATATTGACAAAGGTCGTGTTGCAATGAAATCAAAACGATTGAGTTACAAAACAAACAAGTTTTATTGTAGCAAAAACGAAGATACAACGTACGCAGGTAAATAAAAAGTATATCTGACAGTCCGTTTTTATAAGACAACAACAAGATGCGCACTAGCAAGTGCATAGTAACAAAACAAAAAACTACACTAGTTGTGTAAGCGCTGCCGACGGTCGTTTATGGAGGTTGGGTCGCAATGCTCGATGGATAATTATCGATAATTTTAACACGCCCCCTCGAACCAACCACTCTATCTTCAATTTGATGTCCGCTGTAGTCCCAGAAGATCGATGCACCTATTGTGTTTGGACTTAACCAACCCTTTCGTTAATATGTCCGCTGGCATGTCTTCTGTGTTGACGTGTTCCAGATGCACTTCTCCTGACTTGACGATTTCGCGTACGAAGTGATGTCTGATGTCAATATGCTTCGTACGCGCATGAAACACAGGATTGATAGCCAGTTTTTGCGCCCCGAAATTGTCGTTGTACAATTTAACGGAATCACATTCCACCACTCCGAGTTCACGTAGAAAACGTCGTAAATGCACTGCTTCTTTGGCCGCTTCGCTCAAGGCCATGTACTCTGCCTCGGTAGTAGAGAGAGCCACAGTGCGTTGCTTCCTTGAGTCCCAAACTATAGCACCGTTGCTCAATCCGAATACATAACCTGTATATGATCTTCTGTCGTCAATGGAGGTTCCCCAGTCCGCATCCACGTAACCCTTCAATTAATCTCCTCCACTCTTGTAAAAGATTCCCAGGTTCTGCGTACCTTTGAGGTATCTTAGGGTCCTCTTTGCTGCACTCCAATGGACTTTTGAAAAATTGTCATTGAATTGACTCAATGAGCTGGCCGCGTGTACTACATCTGGTCTGGTAGGCCACTGATAGGTATAAGAGGCAACCCACCAATTCCCGGTATGGAGGTTTTTGGCCGTCTGACTCACACCATCCTTCACCTTTCGTCAATTTGGTTCCTATGTCAAGGGGAATCGACAGTGGATTACAATTTTCCATGCCAAAACGCTCCAGAATGTCCTTGATGTAATTTTGCTGACTAATCAGGATACCATCTTTGCTCCAAGAGAAATCCATTCCCAAGCATCGTTTCGGTTCTCCAAGATCTTTGACTTCGAAAACTTGAGCCAACTTACCACCGAAGTCTAGTATTGCGTTAAGATTCCGACACATCACGAGTATGTCATCAACATAAATTACGATGATCATAAGTTTGTCACCTTGACCTTTCAAATAAACACAAGGATCTCCTTTTGTTGGTTTAGCTCCAAGGTTACACAGTTCCTTGTCAAAGCGTTTGTTCCAGAATCTGTCAGCCTGTTTCAACCCATATAAAGCTTTTCTCATTTGACATATCTTGTCACCATCTCGAAGTTCTTTTAACATGGCTTTAGCTTTCCTGATGTGAGACTCATTTTTCTTCTCTTGGTTGACAAGGTAGTCCAGGACTTCTTCAAAAACATCCGGAAGCTCCATGAAAATATCTTCATCAAGATCACCATTGAGGTATGCAGTCTCCACATCATATTGTCTGATATGCATTTCGTTTTGTGTAGCCAAAGCAATCGTCGAACGTATCGAACCTAAACGTGTAACTGGTGCATATGTTTCATGGAAGTCTTTTCCATACTGTTGAGCATAACCTTTGGCTACTATCCTAGCCTTACGTTTGTCCAAGACTCCATTAGCACCAAACTTATTGCACAACACAAAACGACTGCCTATCACATGTGGTGCCTTGGATCGATCCACCAGGATCCACGTATCCTTATCCAAAACTGACTTGACTTCCCTCGCCATGGCCTTCATCCATTCACCCGATTCTTCGCTAGATAAAGCACGAGTGACAGGAATCTCCGTTGTAAAAACGAAATGGTCAGTTGGTTCATCGATGTAGTTTGCAGATGCGTAAATCTTTTTCGGTCTTCCAGGTCTCGAACGATCCAGTCGCGGTCTCCCATGTCCTCTTCTTGCCTGAAAATGTTGGTTCTCTGGAGGAAAACCCAAAAAATCTTCATCGGAGTCCTCGTTGTCATCCACGATGGCTGGGTCCTCGTTCTCTGGATGATTCATCTCATCGTGAATTGGATTTTGCGAGCCCGAGGGACGATGAAGATCAATATCAATGGTCGGTCTTGAATCATTCTCGTCACGCTCATCTCTCGCAGAGTTTGTACATCCTCTAGCGTAATTTTCATCTTCCGAATAGAAATCTTCATATCTGCTCTCTGGTTCAAAATGATCTTTCTCCTTAAATTGTACGTCTCTGGACACTTCCACATTCTTTTCATTCAGCAACCACATCCTATAACCCTTCGACTCCATACTGTAGCCCAGAAAAATCCCTCGTCTCGACCTTGACTGAAATTTGCCTTTGCCTGGTGTCCGATCCATGACAAAAACGTTACTACCAAAACGTTTGAAACTGGAAACGTCTGGAGGACTGCCGAACCATGCTTCGTAAGGGGTCTTTCCTTTGAGTTTGCTTGTAGGGGATCTGTTCCGAATATAATTTGCTGTATTGACAGCCTCAGCCCAGAAACTCGGGGGTAATCCCGAATCAATAAGGAGACATCTGACCATATCTATAAGTGTTCTATTCCGTCGTTCCGCCACACCATTTTGTTCTGGGTTATAAAGAATAGTCAGCCGCCGAGTGATTCCGTATTTCTGAAAAACATTGTCAAAATCTTGGTTAACATACTCACAACCATTATCTAATTGGAGTTGCTTGATTTTTATATCATACTGTGTGCTGATCATCGCCCTGTATTTCTCGAATTCGTTGAACACTTGACTCTTTTGACTCAAGAATCTGACTTCGCACCAGCCGGAAAAATCATCGATAAATGTCACATAGTAACGACTCTTTCCATGCGAAGCAACACGCATCGGGCCGCACACATCCGAGTGAATAAGCTCACCCAATGACGTTACTCTTTCCGTAGTTTTTGGAAACGGAGTTCTACACATTTTTCCTTGCACGCAAACATCACACTGAAAATCCTCTATAATATCCTCGACGTTGACACCTTGAATAGCTCCTGATCTAACAGCCTGACGAAAATCCTGGAGATTTAGATGCCCCATCCGTCCGTGCCAATCTTCGATAGACGTTTTCTTCAAAATTGTCATCGCTTTTGGCCCTTTCAACAAATCTCTTTTTCTAACGTTACCAAAATCCTGAAAATAGTACAGCCCTCCATTACGTTTCGCTTCAAATAACACCTTACCGCCTGAATCAACAATTTCTCCCTTTGATTTAGTAAACACAACTTTATAACCTTTATCCGTGACTTTACCAACCGAAACAAGATTCGTCCTTAAATCTGGCACATGTAAGGCGTCTTCGAATTGAATAAATTTGTCCTTCCCGTTTACACGAGTCGCGACCGATGCTGTACCCTTTTCCGCAATGTCTGTACAAGAACTATCTGCTAAATTCAATTTTTCACGATCAGTTTTCACATCAACTTTATCGAACATTTCCACGTCTTTATACATATGCGACGAGCAACCACTGTCAAAAACCCAAGCATGGTGATTCGCAACAATTCCGGTACCGAGAGCATCATTACCCGAATTTTCATTTGCTATATATAAACTCACTTTTTCGGCTTCACTCGCGGATTGTTTATTCGATTTATCCCGCACTTTACAGTTTTTCGCTCGATGCCCGATCTTGTTACACTGGTAACATTTCATTTTAGCGTCTTTATTTACCTTTATACTTCTTTCCGATTGTTCATCCCGTTTTTTATTCGGTTTCCATTTGTTACCTGCATACATTGCATTTTGCATTCCATTCCGATTAACCTCTTTCCTGGCGTCGAATTCCTCTGTGATTTTGATTTGAAGCGTCTCCAAATCCGGTAATTCGTCCCTCGATGATATCGCGCAACGGAAATTCTCAAAATCTTCAGGTAGACTCCGCAGTAGCATGACGGCCAATAAATCCTTGTTGATTTCCACATCCAGCTCCGCCAACTTATCCACCATGTCCAAAAATTTTCGAGAATGTTCGCGCACATCGCCGCCATCTTGCATTTTGAGGGAAATCAAAGAATTCAGCAATGCTGCCTTACGCGCCGGGCCCTTGGACTGATAGATATTTTCCAACTTGACCCAAATTTGTCGTGCCGTCTGACAGTTCTTGATTTGTTTAATTTCGGCCGGGTTTATGGCGAGAATAATATCAGATTGAGCCTTCAAATCTGACTGCAGCCATTGTTTCACAGCCAATTTCGATGCCGTGTCGTTTTCTATCACCTCAGGTTTGACGCTTTCACCACTCACGAAACTCCACGCGTCATTTTTAATCAAAACTGCACGCATTTGAAGCTTCCATGTGTCGTAGTTATCTCTCCTCAAAACTTCGAATTTTACACCGGTGGCGTTCATCGTTAGACTATTCAGACGAACTTTTTCGAGAACCGGATTCGGACGAAAAAACTACATACTCGCAAACAATCGTTTATATCTACAAATTCCCTGGGCCCATAACCTATTGGCAAAGATCGTGTTGCAATGAAATCAAAACGATTGAGTTACAAAACAAACAAGTTTTATTGTAGCAAAAACGAAGATACAACGTACGCAGGTAAATAAAAAGTATATCTGACAGTCCGTTTTTATAAGACAACAACAAGATGCGCACTAGCAAGTGCATAGTAACAAAACAAAAAACTACACTAGTTGTGTAAGCGCTACCGACGGTCGTTTATGGAGGTTGGGTCGCAATGCTCGATGGATAATTATCGATAATTTGAACATTTTATGTGTTCGTTTTTTGATAATATTTTAATTATAATATTCTGTTTCAGGTCAAAGATTTGGCTTGTTGCAAACTAAAGTAGGACTTGTGGTACTTTTGAATAATCATAGGTTTACACTGTGTAAGAAAACTCAAGTTCCTTTACAGATGAATCCGAAGAATCCTATATTCGCTGTTATTGGCGGTATTTGGGTTAATGCTGAGCGTATTTAAATATTACTGCAATTGTGAATTAGAGTATAATATTAAAACTTAGAAATTTACCTATAGAATGATATGAAATGAATAATAAAGTTTTATTTTGATTTTAAAAATAAGAATTCGCTCATAGTGGCGATAATTGGAATTACAACAAAGATACAGTTTGCTACTAACTTAATAACTAAGAACTTAAAAAAAAATAGTAATACGAGAACTGAAAATGGCAATAAAGAGGATAATAAAACTGTAATTATCAGATGATATACAAAAAGAACTAATTATATAAATATATAACATTTTTTTAATGTATAATTCATACTTTCGCTATACTTTGATAAGAGAAGTTAGCGGCCTTCCTTTGCTAACTATTGTGATTGGAGAGATAGACGGTTGAATGGGCAAATTAGTGTCCCTTTTTCGACAAATTTAGCGGTATAAAGTTCATAATAATTGAAAATCAAATAAGCGAGTTATAACAAAAAAAGTTTTTTGTTTAAATGGTACGCCATATTGAAAATAATATTTTTCGATAGGTTTTTCTAAGCTTAATAAAAAAGTCCGTTATCACCATGTTACTAAAGTTAAAGTTAACCGATAAATAAATTCAACGTATTCAACGTTAAAGTTTATATAAGAACCAATGGTAATTTTAATTTATGAAATAAAAGAATGGTATTATTTTCTATATAATGTTTTACACTTTATTGAAATTTACACCATTAACTTTGGCGGATAAAATGGTACTATTTTGCCTATATAAATCTTTCTGTATCACTATCAAAAAATTAGCAATTCTTTCTTTCCAATAACTTTAAAATCAGAACAACAATGTTAAAATTATATACCTCGTATATTCTACAATTTGTAATGAATTTGCATAATTTTATATTGAATATCAGGAACTTGAATACGAATAAAAATTTACAAAAAAAAACTAATAAGTATATCATTACGCCTTTTACCTATACTGGATGTGGCAGTCTGCCGTTTCCGAACTCAGTAAGTGATATATTTATATGCGTTCAATGCGATTACCAGTCGTCAAATCGCGACTTCAAATATGTTAGTTGTTATTCGTCAAGTAAATTCAACCCTAAATTTTAATTCTCGATTTACCGTATTTTTTAAATCTAACTAGTTTCCGAGTTTGCTTCTCGTATTTTATCATTTTTATACTTCATTAAATTATTATTTATTAATTCGTTTTCATCCATATTCTATTAGTTCTCTGACACGTTTCACATTTTCACGTATTTATGTAGTTATAATTTTTGAGACTAATATAATACAACAAAAACTATATGTTATACTGACGTTTTGTCTTAAAACTTTTATAATTATAATACTGATGAATTAACTATGCAGGCCCTAAAGACGCATGTCTTCTTTGCATATACGAGTATATCTCCATTGATTTCTATTGTCCACTTTCACTTCCCAGTC
Organism: Pterostichus madidus; assembly: GCA_911728475.2. Classification (NCBI taxonomy): domain Eukaryota; kingdom Metazoa; phylum Arthropoda; class Insecta; order Coleoptera; family Carabidae; genus Pterostichus; species Pterostichus madidus. The sequence continues at coordinate 21,342,651 of OU452301.1, read as the reverse complement.
TGTTATATTTAACAGTTCTATGTCCTTTGAAACAGCATCACATCACTTTCTCTTTGGGCGACCTCTACTTCTATTCATATTCTCTCCCCTTTAGAACTCCTCTTATTGCTGTCTTCTGATAGGCGCAATATGTGACCCCACCATGTTTTATAGTTTTATATGAGCATGAAATCAATTGAAAACAGTTCAATCCATGTATCCTCAATCATATTAAACCAATTTACAAAATTTCTCTAACTTGTATAGAAATTGAAATATTGCTATAAAAATGTTTTATGCGTAACATTAGAAGAGATTGACAACTTTGAAAAACTTCTGCTTACGGCCAAATTTCAAATGCATAGCAACGCGTGCATTCTTCGATCATTGAAAATTTGCAAAGTTTTTCATTAATTTCACGTGGACTATACTTTCAGAAAAATCTGATATACTCAACTAGAAACACTGGCTAAAGTTTGGTTGCTAGACTGAGTAATCTATTTAGTGAATTAAGCTTAATAGTATGGGGTGATGCTAATAATTATTTATTTTCAGTCATTGGTTGTAATTGAATGAATGCTGTACTTTATCTATTAAGTGTGACCAATATTTCTGTAAGAATAATATAATAATAAATAAAGTAACTATATTTTTTATAATCGTATTTTCTAAATTAGTTTCGCCAAAATGTGGCGTATTAAAAGCTGCATTGTCTAATTTAAAAGCATAATTAGTAGAGTTGCAACAATAGTATATTTTCAGAATACCGAATACCGAATAAAAAGCAGAACCATGTGTCGAATAAATGAATATTCTGTGAATATTCTGCAGATGAAAAACAAATGAAAAAAGGATATATTAATTCCAACATAATTCAATGTGCCTTTAAAAATTAAACATATATCACGATGCTTCAACTCTTATAATACGTCGTGGGGAAATATAAACCTATTCCCGAATTATTTCACAGAATTTGCCAGAATTTTTCTTTTTCCTTCAGGAAGTAGAGTAAACTCTGTTCAGAGCGACTTTTCTCAGAAGCTGGTAAGGTATACAAGGAAAAGAGGAATAGATTACTTCAAATGCGTAAAATCGCTTTTAAATTTTAATTACGATAATTAGTTAATCATTCGTCATTAAAATTATTAATTTATATTCCGTTTCCTTTATTTGAAAAACTAAGATTCGACAGAAGCTGAACAGTGAAATAGCTGCCAAATATGTAAAATACCGAATAGGTATCTAATATTCGTTGCCACTCTAATTATTAGCTTTTATAGTTTCGGCATTTTAGTGTTATGCATGCTTTCTTCAAAATACTGTGGGAAAAATATATTCATTATATGTAATCTGATATTATGACATTGTTTGGTTTGAAGAGCACATTGGTTGTAATTGAATAAATGCTGAGCAAATATGAATGTTTGTAAAATTGTACATAATTTATTAAGTGTTACTAATATTTCTGTAAGAATAATGTAACAATAAATAAATATACTATTTTTGTGATGTTCAATGTTCTTATAATCGTATTTTTTAAATTTATAGTTTCGACAAAATTTGTTGTATTAAAACGCTGGATTATTTAATTTAAAAGCATTATAGTGTTGTGGAAGCTTTCTTTAAAAAACCATGCGAAAAAATATTAATTATATGTAATGTGATATTAAGATATTGTTTGTTTTAAATAGCACATCAAATACCATTTTGAATTATTACCCAGTTATTAGGCTTGTAGATCATCGACACTAATATCGATAAACCACTGCTATAAAGGAATTATATGAGTGATCATGAGATACTTAAATATAAATGCAGTATCTGTGTCATAGTACAGTCATGTAAGTATTTCATGCCATGCTGTAAATTATGTGTTATTAACCTCTTTCACATTTCACCTTGTCGCTACCAATAGAGACTAGAGATCTCTAGATGCATGAAAACAGTTGTTCCTGTCTGATTTGTTTCAATTTAGTAATTCTTTCTGAATATCATTTTCTATTTTCTAAATCATGCCCACAAAATACAATTAACCTATTAACAGCAATATTTAGAAATTAGGTTAGAGGTCAGAAAAAAAATTCGCTTTCCGATCCGATCCGATCCATACCACGGATAAAGTATCTGATCCATACCACGGATAAAGTATCCGATTCAAAAGTCGGATAAAACATCCGATCCAAAATTCGGATAAAACATCCGATCCGAAAGTCAGATAAGACATCCGATCCGAAATTTGAATAAAACATTCAATTCGAAACTCGTGTAAAACATCCGATCTAAAATTTGGCCACATCATTCGATCCGAAATTTGCATTCATAGCTTTTAGGTATCCACTCTGAATAAAGGACATATAAATTATAATTCCACTCTAAATAACTTATAATGATAATTAAATAACGTTATGACAAAATTTGTCTTTTTAGTTTTTCACAACAAAATTATTCACTTAGGTTATTTTTCTATCGAAAAACTGTACGGATCTAATGATACGCCGATCGGATGTCAGATCGGATCATGGACCGACCAAGTGTCGTCTCAAATTTTGGATCGGATCGGATTTCGGATTGAATTTCGGACCAAACTTCGGATCGGATCTCGGATCGGATTTCAGAATGGATTTAGGAACGGATTTTGGATCGGATTTCGGATCGGATCTCGGATAATATTTCGGATTGAATTTTGGATCGGAATTCGGATCGGATCGGATCTCGGATTGAGTCGGATCGGATCGAATATTAAAATTTTATAAAATACCGACCTCTGGTAGGTACTACTATATTCATATTGGTACGTATGTACATGAATTAAAATACCGCATCGTAATAATAAAAATTCTCTCATAACCGAATTACATATTTATATTTATATCATCATTTTGAGCAAAATTTTATATAAAATTATATTATGATATTTAATTTTGTTCAATAAAAGTTTGAAATTTATTCATGTTTCATTTTTATAAACAGAAATATTTGGACGACGTCAACTGCACTCTTATTAGTTATTTTAGGCAGAATTCATATTTTTCCTTTTTTGCATATTTTACACTTATTTTGCTACTTTTGCCTAGTTCAAGGCAACGTGCCTATTTGTGCATATTTGAATTTCTTGGCATATTTTGCCAATTTGACCATGCTAGTAGGTAATTCGTAAAATTTAAATTTTCTAAAACAGGTGGGTAGGTACTGAATCCTTACACCCTTCATTTAGGGTTTTCATCGAATTTTCTAGCTACCGGCTGAAATTTTTTTTTCGTACCCTAAGAAGGAAGTTGAAAATTCTTACTGAGTTTCGATATCGTTGTATCGGCATTAAAATTACTATTTTCTGGTTTCATTCGTTGAAAACATACATATTTGTACTGGATCATCTTTGAAAGTATTTGCATGGATTCGGTCTTATCCGGAATTGTCCTTAGAAGGTGATAGTGTTTTTTGAAAACCTTGTGGAAAAGTGGTGTGTTAGATTTTCATATTAAAATTTTTATGTTATTAATTAATATTATGAAATTTTTTAATTCTTGCTATTTTTGTATTAATTTAATTTTGTTTCAAGGAAAAAAAATTAAAAGACCAGCACTGTGGGACTCCTCTTCACAAAAGAAATTGCAAGAAAGAACTTCAATGAACACCTCGCAGATATCTATAAAAGACAGCCTATTTGATACATAAAAAAAAACAAAGATACATTTAAGTTCAATTCATGACAGGCTAAGCTTGTATCGAATACACCGCTAAGTAAGTTATGTAAGTAATTTTAAATCATTTTTTTGAAAAGTGTTGTAAAAAAGTTATTCCGGATGAGACCACATTAAGAAAAACCACAATTGACAATTTGTTTGTAGAAACAATATCTAAAATTAAGACACAATTAGAAAATAATTTTATTTATTTTGTCGATGAAACTACAAATGTATGCAGGCTATATATAGCACACTTATTAATTGGTGTTTTATGTGAAAAGTCTTCATTTAAACCTTATTTAATTGCCGTAAAAGAATTGGAAAAAAACGAACAAAGTAGCAATCAGTAGATTTATACAAGAAAATTTAATAAATATATTTTTGCCCAATTCTATACCATCTAATAAAATTATATTAATGCTAAGTGATGCTGCGTCATACATGGTTAAGGCTGGAATACGTTTAAAGGTTTTTACCCCAATTTAATACATTGCACTTGTGTCGCTCATGGAAAAAACAGAGTTGTGGATAAAATGCGAAATTAGTTTTTATCCGTTAAGAGTCCAAATATACAGAGAAACTATACCAGATGTACTATTGTCCCTTAAACCTGTAATTAGGTAGACGGTGGGGTACATGGCTCGGCGGGGCTTTATTTTATTTTAAATATTTGGAACAAATACAAAACGTGATGTCACAATTTGAAGAAAATTCATCTGCGGCTATTAAAGACGTAAAACTGATTTTAACTAACTTAAGGCCAATTCAAAACATGAGTTTTATAAATAACAATTACCGATTCATTTCTCAAACATCTTTAGCAGAATCAGTAAAATTGATAGATAATTAGAGAAAGTGCTCAATAAAAATGAGGGTTTTACCTTGCTGCGTAATATATAAAATGTATTGAATGGTGAATTTTCAGATGAACTATGTACCTATTAATATAAAACATAAAATATTATCAACTTTAAAATATGCCCCTATTACATCTGTCGACGTAGAGCGTACTTTATCAGTTTACAAACATATTTAAGTGACAGAAGACAATTATTTACTCTTACTAATTTAAAAAAAAAACGTAATTGTTAATGTCACACTGTTGTTAAGAGGTGATCAGTTTAGTTACATATATAATAAATTTATGAATAATAAATGTCTAATTAAAACTACAGTTTTTTTAAAGCATATTTTGCCTATATTAATTATCTATTTTGGATACCTTGTTGCATTTTTTGTTTAAAAATCCTGTATATATATATATATATGCGCATATTTTACGCAAAATGTTTGTCTGTAAATCCGAGCTTTAGTTATTACATTCGGATACGATTAACTCTGAAAACGCATTTATGAAATTTTACTTACATTAATTTGCCCACTTATTTTTTAGTCTTTTACTTAAATTTTCAGTTTTGTTGTTTAACTTTGAAACACTTAGAAATTTAATCGATACAGAATTATACACATGGCTTAAGTCAACTAATAATTTTTTCTTAGTTTAAATAAATAAAAGCATGACAAATGTTTGACAACAATATCAATTATTCTATATCACACATAAGTTGTATCTGCTTTTAGTAATTTGAACCAAGTTTGAAATTTAAGTGGTCAAAAATAATTTAAATGGTATCATGACTTTTAACATGTGAAGTAGTAAAATATAAATACGTTTATACGAGTATCTTTTTGAAATAGACTGGCCATTTAAATAACTTTATATCATTGACTTTTGGAAAAGTAGATATGTATTTATTTTCTGATAAAATAATTAACTTTCCTTGAAAAGAAGTACATACATGTAACTTAATTGAAGTAACAACTTTATATCATGTCATTAAAATAAATACCTATAAATATTTTAAAAACAAGATAATTAAAAATATACCATGACATTGCAAATGCAAAGGATACGAGACTTCACGAAAATATTCCTATTCATGTTTACCAGAGATAAGTGAAAAAGTTGTCATAATGCTCAGAATTTTTCTTATCACACAGATAAATATCGTTATATGTATATTTGTTGTAATATTTGTAAGTTGTATAAATATAATACGTGAGATATTATAATTAATATGTGGTAATGCACTACAGATGCTAAATATAAGTAACAGTTTATTTCTTTTGATAAATAGTTCGTGTGTCATCAGGTAAAATAAAATACAGCAAAAATGTTCTAATTTGTGTATTACATTGCATATAAGGGCAGTTAAAAGAAGTGTTTAATTAAGTTTTTATTCGGTAAATTACATTGACAGTTCATATAGTAAACCGTTAACCGGATATGAACTATTGGGCTTTATTGGTTTTTATTATGTCGCCTTTAAGAAGAAGTGTTAATTAATAATTTTTATTGTTATTTAAAATTAAAAACGCTATTTAAACGAAGCATTTTGAAGAAATCAGTGAACCGGTTTGTTAACAACAATTTTGCAAACTATTAGGTCGGGTTTTTATAGCTTGCATCAAGAATAAAATGAACATAAAAGTAACACTAACTAAGAAAAAATTAAGGTTTACGCTTGCGCAGCAAATATAATTTTATCGTACAAATACGTATATTTTTCTATTGAAGAAATTAATAAAGCGTCATCGATGTTTTAATCATTTACTTGTAAATAAACAACCCCAACGAAACTAACCCACAAAACAAAACAATGCTTCACAAATGTCAAAACAACCAAGCAGTGAAGGCATTACGCACTAAGAATTAAACTAGGAAAATAAAAGTTGGTTATCTTCTAAATTTAGTTCTTCATTTACTTAGTTCGTAGTTTTGTGTATAAACGATTATACATACAAATGTATATTTATCTTCTTAGTGTTAGTTCTTAGTTTAATTGTTAGTTTTGCTGTATAAACCCGCCCTAATATCACCTGTATATATAAAAATATCAGCGTGCTATGTAATAATCAGTATAGTCGTAATAACATTTAATAATTACTCAATTAAACAAAAATATTATGATTTGTTCATTTGTTTGTTTCACAGCAGGCTGATCTAAATTAAATTATATTTTGTATTTCTCCCAAAAAAATTATAATATGAGGGTACTGAATTTCTAAACTTCCTTTTCGCACAAGAAAAAAATGTTCTCAATTAAAATAAGAATGTTTGTCCAATATTTGGAGAATCACTGGTTTAAAAAAAAAGTTTATAGTTTTTGTAATACACTTTCACAATGGTACATCTTTATTAAATAACCAACCTTGTAGCTCGTATAGTTCTCGCCCTGTATACTGGTATATTATGTCAAATATTATTCTTTATTTATTATTAAATAACAAGCCTCATTATAGTAACAGGATAACATATTCTGTAGAAGTTTAAAAACACTCTTATCTGAAAGCAAATATTTTTGTTAATATACTTCTCAAATTTATGTTCACATTATAATGTCACATTTAGTTTATTACTGATTATAAGTACTAAAATAATGTTATGTGATAAAATAAGTATTTAAGAAATGGCCAACCTTCTTTGAGTTTTGTTGATGAGCATAATAAAGAGTAAATAACAAACCCTGAAGTAAATTGTTTTTTAATCAATTATACAATATAAATATTTTTAAATTTTGATATAAATTGTTGGTCCTTTAACAAGTTACACCGAACTATAAAATATTTTTCATACTCAAACAGATTCTACATAATATAAACTTGCACTTGTTATCACTACCGACATAGCATGAATAATACTATTATATAACGAAACCGCCCTTTTAAAATTTGAGGTAATAACCAAATCAGTGGATTATATTCCTTCGTATCTCTGATTAAAGAAGTTCTCCTAATGCCCTCCATGCCCTTCTATGCAATGCGTGATGTAGATATCTAGCCTTTTTTAAATTTAATTAAACATGCCGCTCTTTTACGATTATTATCTTCAGAATTATGGATAACAAATATTTAGTCAAAGAATATCGACAAGTATAAATTTCGATTAATTAGATAATTACCAATATTTTGCCGCTCCGCACAAGTTTCCGGCTTATCCGCCCCTAGAGCGGGCCCTGCTTATATATATATATATATATATATATATATATATATATATATATATATATATATATATATATATATATATATAAATAATTCTTATTCAACGCCAATGAGAATTCTCAATTGTACTACAATACTTACAAACATGTTTGAAAATTCATAAGTAGATACCGTAGTTCGCATTTTCCTCATATTTTTTTGCGAAATTGAATGTGAGATTAATGCATCGTGCAAATATTTCTGCTTACAACAATGAAATATGAATCAATTAAAAAATTTAATTATAATGCCGCATTTTGTTTAGTAATGTGTTTGTAAAATAATAACAATCTATCAACCAAATAATATATCTATTTCAGAGCATTAAAATGGGTATGCTATTCGAAAGCTACTACTTGGACATACTTTCAATCACAATAGCATTACTATGTATCATAGTAGCGTTTTTCAAGTATTCCTTTACATACTGGTCCCGTAAAGGTGTTCCTCACATCCCTCCTCAATTTCCCTTTGGTAACACAAAGGAAATGATCATCCAAACTCTTTCATTTGGAGAAACCATTCAAGGCCTTTATAAACACTTCAAATCAGAAGGTCATCGTTTTGGTGGTTTTTACGTTTTATCAAATCCAAATCTACTTCTTATTGATCCAGAACTAATAAAGAATATCCTGGCAAAAGATTTTGCTTACTTTCCTGAGAGAGGAATTAGATCCAATGAAGAAAAGGAACCACTTACTGGACATTTGTTGGCCTTGTCGGGAACCAAGTGGAAAAACATGAGACAAAAACTGACCCCTACTTTTACTAGTGGAAAGATGAAGATGATGTTTCAAACTTTAATAACTTGTGCGGATGGACTGGAAAGAATCATGAATGATTATGTCGAAAATAAGGAAGATATTGACATTAAAGATGTTCTTGGAAGATTCACCACTGATATTATAGGTAGATGCATCAAATAGAATAATTAAATTCTATTTTACAACATTTTAACATTTTTTGTCGAGTATATTAATTCCATAATTTTTATATTAGAAATTCCACACAATAATAAAGATGTCGTTAGAACATTTTAAAATTTGCGAAATCAATCAATTATGACAGTGTCATAATTATAAAATTAGTGAATATACTTTAATTATTTTGCAGGTCAAATGATAATAGTTGGTAATAAACCTTTTCTTATTTTTCATAAGTATTTTATTCCACGACTATTTTAAAAATGATATATTTTCATCTTTAAATCAGTTTTGTAAGCAGAAAATCTATATTTATTATTATGTTATGCAATGAGGTTCACCAGTTTTGTCACAAAATGATAAATTACTTACTGTGCTCTTTTTGTAAACTTCTTTCTCGCACATTTAGTCTATTCAGAATTCTGTCTACTTTTCATGTCTTCTGTCTCCGTCTGACTGCTAATTTTGAGGTTATTGTTTTCTTACGTCGTTAGACATATAAATGATAAGTATATATTAAATACAAATATAATCTATTATTTATATCTTAATTAATAAATGCTATTACGGTAAAAATAGTTGATAAATACTGCCTAACTAAACAATTAAGTTTGATACAATTCAGAGAAGAGAAATAAAACCTTTGAATTTAATTACACAGTTTATTTGTTTTTCTTTCTGGAATAGATGGTATCCAATGACATTTTTTATTGCCACGAAAGTTATTTAAGCTTAATTTAAACATTTTTCTAAATGATAGAACGTATCATTTATATCACTACAATTATATGCAAGCCCCTCTTTATGAGATCCAAATTGTATAAATAATGACACAAAATTTTAAAATATCATCTAGTATAGGACCTCATTGATTCTAATTCCGAATTTTATTCTTTATATATTTGGATTGAAAGTTTCGCTAAAATTGTTATTCAAATTAAAATTTATTAGAAAAAATTAAGCACTAGCTTAATCCTACATTTATGATATAGTAGGATTAGTACATAATTTTATGAAATTAAATAAATAATTTAAAATCAATTTCCATTAAAATGTTACATTAATATAATGCTTTCAAATTTATTGTAATTCTTTCGATCTATAACTATAAAATTATATATATATATATATATACTTAATATGTTTCATATATAAAAACAATATGTTCTTTTAAAACAATTTGTGTTCAGGTGTCAACTTCGGACAGTGGATATTTTACGTGTTCAATTAATTACTTCACGACAAAAGATAAATAATATAATCTTATGTTTTAAAAAACAACAATCACAATTATGTAACAAATTAATTTTCATTTCAAACTAGAAAGACAGAGTTAAATCTGTTATATTATTTCAGGGTCATGTGCTTTTGGTTTGGACTGCAATTCTATAAATGATCCTGATGCCGAATTTCGTCAGTTCGGAAGAAAAGTGTTCTCACCATCAACCTTTACTGTTTTCAAAAGAATTATTACGCGAGTGTTTCCAGTATTATTAAAATTTGTAAATATACGTCAGATAGATCAAGACATCAATGACTTCTTTATGAAAGTAGTCGCTGACACAATTGACTATCGCGAAAAAAACAATATCAAACGGAACGATTTCCTTCAATTGTTAATCAATATTAAAAATACGGGCAACGTGGATGGCAGTAATAGCAACGAAAATGCGAGTGTCTCAGTGAGTGAGCAGGAGGGATTGACTCTGGGACAAATAGCGGCTCAGAGTTTCATCTTCTTCCTGGCAGGATTTGAAACATCGTCCACTGCGATGTCGTTCTTCTTATATGACATGGCACTACACCCAGATATTCAGGATAAAGTGAGGAAAGAAATTAATGATATGCTGAAAAAATATGATGGCAAATTAACATATGAGGGCATACTAGAATTGCAATATTTGGAAAAGGCACTTTCTGGTAAGTACAAAAATATAATATACCTATGGCTCTATTCTTAGGAGATTCTAACAATTGCATTTCTTTAATATTGAAATCAAGTCTTGCTAATAATGATTTACTCAGCAAGAAAAAGACGCTTTAAAAGTATAAATCTTTTATATTTGAAATTTTGACTAATATATTTATTATCTTTTACCTTTTTAAAATTATTCATATATTTCTGAAATATATATAAAAAAAATATGTACCATTAAATCTGACAATACTTGTATAGCCGACTATATAAATATTGAAAAAAAATACTAGTTAAGTTATTTAGTTTAAATCGATTAAAAACTATAAGAACGATTTGAGGCACACAAAGATAAAACGAGTTACTGAGTAGCCGAGCGACTGAGTGAACAACATGTATACATATAACCAAAGTTGGATTCGTTATATATAGAATCCACTCAAAATTTCTCTATATATTTTATAATTAATGTAGATTGATAAAAACAGCGTACTGATCACTTAAGCTTTTTTGAGAATTGAACAGCTAAAACGAACTCACCTCTTATAGAGATAAGGTGCGAAACAGGTACAATTTCTAATTTGTACCTAGGCCTCTAAATAGCATTTCCCGGCACCGAATATTACAATTATTTCTTTTTTTTCTCACGTTATATGAAAACTGTAATAAATAAATAAATATATATATATATATATATATATATATATATATATATATATATATATATATATATATATATATCATCACGCCTTCTACCCATTACTGGGTGTGGCACTCTATATATATATAAGCAGATCTCGGTAAGTGATATATTTTGCGCCTGAACTGCGGTTACCAGTCGTCAAATCACGGCCCCCAAAGATGTTAGTGGTGGAGGAGCCACAGAGGTAGTTTTTGAAATTATGAAAATTCTTTGTCGCCTGTGGGAATCGAACCAGGGTTCTCAGGATCCACAGGCCGACTTCATACCACTGAGTTAGCCACCCCATAACTGAAGTGTAGTTATATAATTTTTTGATACATTTCATACATGCAAAACAAATTAGAAATTTTAAAACACGATTTAAAAAAGTTTTAGTAAATCCTAAATTCTGAATTAGCTCATCTTATTCTAGGTCGATTTTAAAAACTAAATTCAAATAACTTTCTGAAAACCAAATGGTAACAAGATTATATCACAGTCTGTTTAAACATATTTGAGAATAATTCAAAATATAAGATTAGATAAAACTTTTTTGAGAATCGGGCTGTTAATTTCTATAATAAAATCTGATTAGCAATCCTGCTGTTTTTGTTTTCAGTTAAATGATCTAATAATCACTCTATTATTAATTATCTTTGTTATAATTTAAGAGAGCATGAGATTACACTCAGCAATCCCAGTGCTCCAAAGACGGTGTACCAAAGATTACAAGATTCCGGACAGTGATGTCATAATAGAGAAAGGTACAACTGTAGTTATACCTATTTATGGACTGCAATCTGACCCTGAATACTATCCTGAACCAACAAAGTTTGATCCTGAACGTTTCAGCAATGAAGAAAAGGCGAAAAGACATCCATTTACGTTTCTTCCATTTGGAGAGGGACCAAGAATTTGTATTGGTAACATTACCTAACATTATCTTTATACATATATAACTTTTTTCTATTTCATAATATTTTAAATATAATTTTGTTTTTAGGTCAGAGATTTGGATTGTTGCAAACTAAAGTGGGACTTGTGGTACTTTTGAAAAATCATAGATTTACGCTGAGTAAGAAAATGCAAGTTCCTTTACTAATGGATCCGAAGCGTACTATTTTTACAGTTTTTGGTGGTATTTGGATGAAAGCTGAGCGAATTTGAATTTTCGTATTATTATTATTTGTAATTTGTTCTTTAATATTTTCTTATGCGTTTCTATATTTATAATCCTACTATCATGTATGTAGGTACCTTTCTATTTATTTTAAGTATTATAAGTACATATTAGTACAAAATTTGTACATATTTTGTTAACATCTTGTTTGAATTTAAAAATAACTAATAGATTGTATTATCAAATAAAATCCGAATGAAACTAGTATTTATTGAAATTAGTAGGTTAGAATGTTAATTAGTAGTTGTTTACTATAACAACGATGTGGCAAACAAATAATCAGAATTAGGCGACACAAAAAATCATATTGAATAACTCTGTATAATATTAATCAGATATGTCATGTACATAATTTTTGTATCAGGGTACTAGAAAAATTTGTTTTAGCCCTTAGAAGATTAAAGATTAAAAGTACAGCATAATTATTCAAAAGTAGCAGCATTCAGGTCCTAGAATAGTATGGCTCCAAAACAATGATTTCACTTGTTCTTTCATAAATTAAATATATTTGTTATTATAAATAACACTATAGGTATATAATATTTAAGGTAATAATTCAATGTATTGTAGGTAATAAACTAGATATTAGATAATAGGCACCACAATAATTTTATTATTTTATATGTCAATCTACGTGGAATTTTTTTTTCTGTATTCTTTTAAGGTGGTTCTATCGAGACAGTCTCATACAAAAGTATAGATAACCTAAAAAGTTTATAAAAATAATTAATACATTTTTGTATGGTATAGGTTATTAATAGAATTAACATTTCGCTGCAAATATCGTATAATTAACAATAACATTGAATACTCGTATATTAAATAAAACTATTTAACTAGTTTATGAAATTCAGTAACATAACAAAATTTTTTGAAGTGAATGTTTCATGCCAACCAATAGCAGTGTAAGATTTTACACAGCAGAAGCTATGACAAAAAGGCGAGAAGCACAAGCAGCATGATATTACCAGTCGGTACGAAGCGTGACTGCATTATCGATACATCCTGTTGACAGTTCATAAGAAAAATGATAAAAATGTACCAAAGCAATTATTGTATTACTGTAATAACAAATAAATAAATAAAAAATGCTGTAATATTTTTTTTGTATTAAAATGGTATGTCATAATAGAGACTGATCGAAATAATAACTTTCATAGTTCTTGCTTTGTCATTCGTGCGACCATCTCTGTCTATACCTGCGACCATCTCTGTTTACTCGTGCGACCATCTCTGTCTACACGTGTAACGTTGCTAAGCATTTCTGACAGTTTCATACCTTTATATTTACATAATGTACTGTGTGTTAGTTTTTTGTTAAAAAATAACTACGATATATGAATTTATTAAGCAGTAAGCTGCCGCGCGAGGTACAGTCCCTATAACGCCAATGCATTTTTTTGTCGACTTTAACTTTACATTACTCAGCTCAACAACGGTAAACTAAAAAAAATAATTGCATACTGGTGTAGATACATATGAAAAATAACATATTTACATTTTATTAAAATCCGGGTTAAATGCTTCCATGATAGTACTACCTTAAATTTGAAGTTCCTACTAAAAGAAAAAAAATTATAACGATTTATTAATTAATTACGACGTAGCTAATACATAGCGACGAAGATAACATTAATATTGAGAGAAAAAGCACAATAATGAGAAAGAAAGCTTTCGTTTTTGAGAGAGATACGTATTTTTTGACTAGAGAGCGTGTAAAAATCTCACGGAACTGTTTTTTCTTTTGTGTACGTTTTAGTCAACACGTGACTTTGTCAGTATTTACTTGACTTTATAGGTTATTTAATACAAAATTTGTGGAGAACTATATTATATTAATCAAGTTCAAATTTTCAAGAAAAACAAATATAAATCACATATTATTTCTACTTCTAACCTTCCAAACAGGAAGTCGCGTGTTAAAATAATATGAACACAACAAAATACGCGCGCTAGAAATAGTATTTTTGATCTGGGTGCACATTGTCTTACAATGTGAAGTTGCAGTTTACTAGTGATATCTACATCACAAGAACATCAATGGCGATCGTTTCGAATAATTTAAAATTTAATTAAATATTTTAAATATTAATGCGTTACTATTGACCATTTTTTTTAGCTTTATTGTAACACATTGCAACTAAAGTTGATATGCGTTAAATATTTATACAAATGCTGTTTTCCAAATAATAAAATTAAATCAGATCAAGTTTGAGTGTGATTTTCTTTATATTCTATACACGATTTTAATTTGAAGTCTTTATTAATTCCATAATTTTGGAGTATTACTCACAGTTTCGTTCTGTCGATTCTATCGAATGCCTTTGTTAAGTCATAAAGCACAGGTTGAGAGTCTTGCGGTACTGATATATTTTTTCGCTAATAATGCGGAGTGCAAGTATTAGGTTTTGTGCACTAGGATTCGCCATAAAACCGAGATGGGTTTCTCATATGTTTGGTCGCCTTGCATCCTTAACCGGTGTTCCAGAACTGAAGTATTTAATATATTTAATTGATGAAGCTGTAGACACTCGGTAAAATATTATTAAACGATAAATAAAACACTTGGTATTTATGTCACAAAATTTGATAAATCTTTATTATATAATTTCGGCAGTTACGCCATCATCAGAAGACAAGTAAAAGTTTACAAAACAGACCTTATTTATATTACAAAGTACCAGTCAATTTTAATTGTTAGTAGAAGGGAGAACTGGGAATTCCTTTAAAACTATATCTACGAACGTGGAATGAATTACATCAAGGTATTCATTTATTAGTGACTTGCCTGCTTTTTGGGATTTCTTAATCTCATAACCTTCTAAGAAAGTAACAGAACATTTGTGATTGTAACCTGTCAGGTGTTTGGCAACATTAGAGTGGGATGTTTTGGACAGAATAATTATGACAATGTTCTTTGAATTTGGTTTTAAAATTCCGTCCAATCTGTGCCTTTATTAACTAATTTATTATTGATTAATAAGTTCTGAATTGTATGCTTATTAAAAACCTGGAACGATGTCAAAACCTTTCCATTTATTGGCTACACTAGTGTAAGCAGGCAAGTCACTAATGAATGAATATCTTGATGTAATTTACTCCTCGTTCGTAGATATAGTTTTAGAAGAATTCCCAGTTCTCCCTTCTTATTCAATTATTCGGCTTGAATTTCATGGTCGCTAATGGTGAAAATATACTACCACAAAGTTGTTGAAATGTAATACATATTACATAAATATAAACCATTTTGTAATGGGGTTCTCTACTGTAATCACAAAACAGTAAATTAGTCATTTGTATTAATCTAGACTCAGACCATAGATGATCAAAGTTTCAAAAATATTATTAATTTTTAAGATATTTAAGTTTTTTATGCCATTAAGATGGACGTCAGTGCATTGCGATCTTTCGCTGACACTCCCTCTTGTATATATAGTCTATTCAAAATTCTTTCTCTTATATATATATATATATATATATATATATATATATATATATACCGTGTGTCCTACGTAAATGTTGGCATAGGCGATTAACGTGTAAAATCAGTTTTTTTGTAAATAAAAAGTGACCGACGAAAAATTATGGGACCAAGTTTTATATCACAAATCTGACAATATTACTACATATTATTTTATATAGATTATTTAATTCTGAAAGCGTAATTTATAAATGAAACCCGTGATATATAATTAATAAGAGAATTTGATAAAAACAAATAGATTTATTTTATTAATATTACACCTCGAGTTTGTAAAAAATGGTTAGTTTATTACAGGCTAAAAAATATTAAGATATTTATAGAAATATTAAATATTGGATATGGCATATAACAGGGTATTCAATTTAAGTGTGCCACCATTGATATCTCCAGAACTATAAGATCTACGAGTTTGATGACATTGGCAACAATTTCTATTTTACAATACTACCAGTGGTTTTCTAAATATAGGGCGCAACTTTCTTATTTTACATGGGATTTTCGATTATTCGTTTCAGTGTATTTTTCTGAATTCTACGATATAAAATCTTCATAGGCCTGGATAACAAAAAGTTGATAAACATGCAAATGAAAATTATTATAATTTTATTTAAACAACATATGAGTTGTTACATTCAATAGGGTGTTGAACAAAATTTTCATCATGATATTTAACATAAAATAAATAAGTATTATATAACTGCATTATTTATAAAATTGTATTACACTTAGAAGTTAAATCATTAGTTGCAGGGCTGATCACATTTATGGTTTCATTTTTGGTTAAAAAGGGAAGATCACATTTTTTACACTTATATTTTGAAAATATTTGATTTTAATTATAAATAATAAATAGAATTCCTAAAAAATATCAATCTGTATAAACACATATAACCACATGTTATGCACTACTACTCTAATGTATGTAACACCTAATGTAACAACGCTATAACCGAAGCTGTTGAAGCGTTTTAGATAATAAAAAAAAATAAAAAATTATAAATAACAAATTTATAATACAAGGTGATTGAAGAAATAGGGACAAGTGTTAATTTTCTTTATGATTTACTGACTGTCCCATTTTCAATTACCATAATTGCGATTACGGAAACTATAACAGCTATGACTTAAATTAAAAGAAAGTTATTATGTCCCTTTACAGAGAAATTTTAAACATGTCGTCGCTTTCAAAAAAAAAATAAAATTGGCTCATTGTAATAGTATTGTAAAATAGAAATTGTTGTCTAATTTAGCCAACCTTGTAGCTCTTATAGTTCTCGAAATAGCAATGGTGGAATACTTTAAATAAACAACTTGTATACTCTTAAATTTTTCCTGAAGTATATATATATATATATATATATATATATATATATATATATATATACGTATATATGTACGTAAGGGGTAATTTTCGAGGCATATTTCAGTGTAAACGGCGGACGTTTGAAGCTCTTTTCAGATTTTCGAAGCGGTGTTTGAAAATATATATAATAATAATAATAATAATAATAATATTTATGTACTGTAAAGCATTAGTACATGCACAGTACGTCATATAAATACAAATACAAATTTATAAAGAAAGATAATATTAAAACAACAAATGTCAACGGCCATGGCTGCACTCGTTGGAACTGATCTAAGCGATAACGCGAGTTAAGTAACGTTGCGCGCGGATAGTACTTGGATGGGTGACCGTCCAGAGAAAACCCGCGTTGCTGTTGACCATAATACCTAAAACGCAGATCAGGGCGGAATGGCGGCATATGACCTAAGTAGTTGGTCCGCCAAAGAAGCCACAGAAAAAAAAAAAAAAAAAAAAACAACAAATTAAATTTATATGAGGATGATATAATTTTTTATACATTTTATTCATTTTTGATATTTCAATTCAGAAATTCAGAAATTTTCGTCTGTGATATACTCATCGATATTGTAATACGATTTAACAAATAACTGATGATAATATTTCTGAACATTTTTACCTCCAAATGTCTTAGTTCTTGTTGTAATTTATTATATATTTTTAAGTTTATACTATTTACTTTAACATTTTTTGAAATAGTTATTGGGTTTATCAAATCTGAATTATTTGTAGTGCTATATTCATGAGTCTGCGCGTGAGTTACATAGTTGGACAAGTTTTTCTTAATATATACTACACATTGCATATACTTACTATCTACATATATACTGATGATTCTGTATTTTTCATGTTCGCTATGAAGGGAGTCAGATATATATATATATATATATATATATATATATATATATATATATATATATATATATATATATATATATATATATATATATATATATATATCTAATAGAGTACTTTGTAGTAAATACGCATACTCAAATTGCTGCAACAAGATTGACTACAGCCAATAGCGGACGTTCCTGTTTCAAAAACAAGCGGCTTTCAATTTGCCACGTGGTTATGCCGACAGCGTTTTCTCTTTCTTCGTTACGAGTAGTAATAGTTTTCTTTTTGAGTTTCAACATGTCGAGTTGTTGTTTGTGTGGTCTTATATACGAACAATGTACTCTAAATTGGTCCTATATAAAAACCAATAAATATTTTGTTGTTATTTGAAGTTTTTATTCCTACCGTCCTTGCTGTGCGGTTCTGTATGTTTGTGTAACACTATATGTAAAAATGAACTAAATCGTAGCAGTTTTTATTTACTAGTTATCATTTGATATTCAAAAATGCGATTTTATGTACAATCTAATAAAACCTGAATGTATTTAAAAATATTTAATTTATAATTTGTTAATTTAAAATTTATTTCATAACCAGAAGATATAATTTATTTTATATTTGTGCCCCCCAAGCAAATATTTGAGTACGCACTTGTGTCTAATTAGTTTATGCCCCTTTCGATATATTTCTTTAGGACACTTATGTAAACATGTCTGCGCATTACGAATAAAGTACTCTATTAGAGAGATGTAAAAAAGATGTAACAGAATAAATGATTTTAGTCACAAAATACCGAAATGGTGGTAATCTGTAGATTAATTATAAAAAAATAAGGATTGCAATTACCTTATCGATCGTTATCAGATAATGATCGAGTTACAGAGTAGCGGAAAATATTGCTATTCCTTTGCGTAATATCAAATAATAATATCGTTGTTTTCCAGTTGTTACCAGTATAGTTCCCTAGGGTAGAAATTAATTTTAAGCTATGAAGCCACTCGATGGAAAATTTTTTTCCTATTTTACTTATTTATTAAGACTCAATTCCACTTCGCAATAGATATTTTGTCTTTTGTTTTATTTCAATAGCTGTCAAGCAGTTTGCGATTTTGTCGGTAGATGGCACCACGAGTGGCTTCATAGCTCTCATGTCATGTTACCGTTGTAGATAGGTTAACATCAGTCAGTTCAGCTAAGTCGGTATCACAATCCACTATTTCCTAGTTGATCTAGTTGGATAAATGATCGCACCATACTGATGAGTCCGGAAGGACGAAACGCGTCTATGGTTAAAGCTGAACTGACCAGCCGTTTGTTGATGACCTGAGAAGTTGATGCAAACGTGCTGTAAAACCTCTGTGGAACTATGAGACAAGTGATGGAAATTTTGTTTCCTATTTTTCTTATTTATTTACAAACAATTCCTATTTTATAACACTATTTTAATCAAACAAGAATTTCTTTAGATCAATAGTTCTCAAAATACTTGATGGAACTTTCTTATTTTATATGGGAATATATTTTTATATTTGTTTATTCGATTCAGCATTTTTTTTTATTTTGAATTCAAAGAATTCAAAGTTTAGTACCCCTACATTAATTTTTTTTTAAAAAGTGCATATTAAATTGAAATTAATAGAATTAAAATCGCACAGGAATCAGCGTGTTTAAAAGAAATAATTAAAGAAATCATAATATTTTTGTATGATTAATTATTAAATATCAATACGACTATTAAAAAAAATTTAATATTAATTTGTTGCATAACAAGCTGAATTTCTATTTGATTTGAATTAAATAAAAGTGAGGATACTGATCTTTGTATTTGTTGAGATCAGAAAAAAATACTGAATCGAATAAACAAATAGAAAAAATTGATTCTCAACTGATCTAAAAATATTCTTATTTCACTCAATAACATAGTCTTATAAAATATAAATTGTTTGCTAATTTAACCGATTTCCTAACTCTTATACTTCTCGAGATAGAAATGGCGCGCCACTTAAAATGTACAGCCAGCATACATGTTTGAAGAAAATTCTATAGGTAATAAATATAAATAAATAAATAAATATAAAATGTACTATTTCAATTTAGATTCGAAATAAGTTAAGTATTGTAAATTAATATGCTAATTATATAACATTAGGTATACTTATTATATTCCCGTAGAATACAATATTTTCTTCTAGACACTTGTAAAGTTTACAGTGCTTTATTACCTTTTAGGTTACCCATTTTATTATTTTAGAAATACAATAAATTCAAAGAAATGTATATAACAGATATTTCTGTACATACGTCTACACAGAGAAAATGTTAAGGGCAGAGCCTAATGTTAGTTTCAGTTTATACCACTAGTAGCGGCAGCACACGCAGTCTACTAGAGTCGGTTTTTTATGTAAATAGTGTTTCGTTGGGAGGTTAAAATTGGTAGTAAATATAATTATATTTCCACAAACAAGGGCTTATTTTAAAGATAAAAGTACAATCTATGTTGCTTATGTGTTGAAATTTGTAATTTTTATTCATTTATTGAGTAACATTGATATGAAGTTATATAAGTTTATAACATTGTAAAAATTAAGTTAAAACTAAAACTAAAATTTCTACATATAAATGACCTAGATTAAATCTTTGTTTTCAATTTGCAAAAAAAAAATTAACTTGTTTCGACCATATTTAGTCCAAACTTCATCTCCATTCAAAAGCATGTTTCTGCTGCGCGCAACCTAGGCACATTAATATCCTTATAGAAAATATATCTCGCATTCTAATATAATTATTTCCCTCATAAAACATTTTAATTACAAAAACACGCTCTTAATTACTGTAAATAACTATATTTTACAAATTAAAGAAGTCAAAACGTCAGAAATGTCAAATAAATCGCTAGAAACAAAACAAAACAAAACAGTCATTTGGTAACAATATTTATTTCCGATAAAAATTGAATAAATTGTGGAATTATCTAAATTTAAAAATTCATTTATTGGGTCAAATTACTACTAAATTTGAATATATTTTACATCGCTGGATTCAGAAAAATCTTTCGTTTGATACTACAATCTTTGTTGTCGGATAGAACAACGAGTAACAGCATGCAAAAAAACTGGTTTCCCATGGTAATCTCCTATGTATACTTTTAAGACAGATATCCGGTATATATATATTTATATATTAGGGTGGTGCGAAATTTTTTTTTTGTCCGCTTAGCGAACGATTTTATTTTCTGATCATTACAGAACCGATCGCTTAAAAACACGATTTTTAGGATTTCCAACCAAATTTTATATTACATTAATCGAAATTGTTTCAAATTTTCATGTTTTATTCCCAGATAATCCCTAACTAGTCTACCACATTATCAATAGAGATTTTGGTTATACTACTGAATTCAAAAAGGCCATAATAATAACAATATAACATAGTACTTAGCTAACATGAAGTTAAATTAGTATCATGTATTTTCTCTTCAATTACAGATTGCATCCTTCTGAGTATACTTTGCAGAAGTTGTCAAAAAGTTTCTTGCAGAATTCGATTTGTATCCTATAATTGAATTATGGGTTGAATTTTGAGCTCGTATACGCCTTCTGAGCATGTGCTTTAGATGCTCTATGAGATTTGCATCAAGACTTAATGATGGTTAATCTAACGATGTAATCGTGACAGCCTCAAATTAATGAAATACTGTTCCAGCTACATGGACACATGCATTTCATGCATTAATAAAAAGCTAGCGTATCGAATAAAGCCGATATATGGCAGAAAATGTTCTTCAGTGTTGTAGCAAATGTATCAGTCTGCATTCAGTTTCAAATTCATCTCAACGAGCTCCGTGCGAGTACTCCAAATGATTCCATCCCATAGAATAATGAATTTCTGCGTAAGTTAACGTTTTGTAGAAGATTAATTTAGAGAATCGTCCATCAACTTGTTTAAGCACTCGATTATATCTCCTAAAATTTTATTCTTATTTTATTTATTAAAAGAACTTTGCTACATATGTACTCATCCAAATCAGAATGAGATCGTGCAAATAATAATCGATTGATTTTTACGATATGGGCATAGCCAAGAGACCTTGCATTGTATTCAGTAATTTAATTTTTAATTGTGGAGCTGTATACATGCGATTTCACAACGCTTGATTTTGCAAATAGCAATCATTTCTTTATCATTTAGGTGCTCGTCACACAATACACTACAGACGTCATTGTGAATCACGAAAATAGGTGCACTATTGAACTGTGGTGTGCAGTCCATTATGTGCAAAGTGTGCAGTGCACATCCTAGAAATATTTCAGAAATTATGTATTTAAAATTAATAATACAGCCACTTTTTATTTTATAATATTTCAATTTTTTAATTTATTACTAAATGTCTGTGCACCTCGCTCATGTCGATCATGCCTGCTGACTCATAGCATCAGCCTACATCCTATATTCATATAACGCGAAACAGTCGAACTGGAACTGGACAGAGAGAAACAAAATATAAATAAAATGTATCGCTCGTACTTTGTCTTCCTCGTGCATTATGAGTTACTGTAAGACTTGAAAACAATATTTTTGTCACTTATCGCTCAAAATCTTTTCAAAATATAAATATATCTGTACTTATTCAACATATTAATAACAAATTTTAATATTCAGAGCTTCTGCCGAGAGATTATTTTCTACATTGAACGGAATTAAAAATTATGCTCATAATAATGATATAAGAAAGATTAAGCAGATTATCGTTAGTTACTGTTGAAAAAGAATTATTAAATTTCCTTTAATCTAAACCAGAAATTTTTTAAACGAATTTGTAAATAATAGCGAAAGTAGAATTAATTTAAATTTGTTATATGATAAATCTGTTTAACCTTGAAGGGATAAATAATAATAATGCATACCCAGTTATAAAATTTATCGTACTCCACTGCCATTAAACATTATCAGATGTCAGCATGATTGTAATATAATAATAATAAATTTGTTAAGAATAAATCTAAGCAATTTTAGAACATTATTTTTTATTACACAATACTATGTATGCGAAACACTTCAAAATAAGATACTTAGCGTTAAAAATGCAGAAAAATTAAAAAAAAAATATATATGCAATATTTATGAATAATAATAATTTTAAAATAAATATTATAATAAAAATATTTAGGATCCAAAAATATTATTATTAATGTAATTCTGTTCTTCGTATGTTAGAAAATTAGACACCAAATTGAATTCCTAAAGAATCAATTTTAAATGTCCTTAATCTATCTTTGAAAATATCTTTTCAATATTTATAAACAGATTTGACAGTTGTCATGTAAAAAACAAAATAAAAAATATGAAGCCTTGTCTGAACAATTGGTAACACAGGTTTCATATTTATATCTCCCTTCCCCAAGTTTTAAACCCAGGTTTAAAAAAAAAATAATAATATATATATCAAATATTGAAATGAATAATTCTAACTAGTCTACAAAGGTAATAACATTATTCTTTAACATCATAAACCGGTATTAATTTACAAGTATGAAATAAATTGGCTTCTTTACGCTTCTTTCCAGTATCAATTTCATAAATTACATTCGATATTCTCTTCAATATTCGAAATGGACCTCTTCTAATCTCATCCAATTTGTTTCTATTTAATTTGTTTCCATTTTTAACATATACTAGATCATTCTTCTTGAATTCCCATTCTTTTCTATTCTTATCAATTCTTTCTTTATTTTTTTTTAAATTCTTCATTGAATTCAATAATGCTTGTTTTCTATCTTTACTTAGATCATGTTCTTTAACAAATTCATTTGGAATAATCTCATTTTCCTGACCATATAGTAAGTAGTTTGGAGAATATTTTGTAACACTATGTGTTGTTTTGTTATATTCCTCTACACATTCATGTGCAATAGTAGACCATGCTCTTTTATCATTATTATTTATTTTACAACGAATTCGATTTACTAGTGTTTGATTCAATCTTTCATTTAATCCATTAGATTCTGCACAATCAACTGATGTAAATACTAGTAAGATGTTCTTTTTCTTTAGATAATCTTTTAATTCTTTAGAATTTATTCCACTATATTGATCAGCTAAAATGATCTTAATTTCATTTTTATCTGAAATTTTATCAATTAAATTTATAAAATCACTTGCTGATTGACCTTTTGTTGTTGAAATAAATGCTGCTCTTGAAAAATGATCTGCTAAAATATGCATGTATATCTTTGATGAATCAATTGACATAATCTCATATGGTTTACTTGCTGGACCCAGTTTAGACAATAATCCAATTGGTCTACTTGTTCTGGATTTATTTTTAACACAGATTTCACATTGTTTACAAAATTGTTGAATTATCTTATCCATATTCATGAAATAATAATATGGTCTTAACTTATTAATTATGTGACCAACACCAATATGACCATAAAATTCATGAATCATTTTAATAAGTTTTAAGCCAAAATCTTGTGACACATAGATTCTCTGTCTGTTTCTCAAATTTTTAAAACTAACATCACCTTTTTTAATCACTTTCTTTGAGTTCTGTATTTCTCCCTCAATCATTTTTTGATCATCAATTATCTCTTCCAATGTTACCATGTTTACAACATTTAGTATATCTTCATTGTTTTCAAAATTTTCTAAGACCGGGTTTCTTGATAAAGCATCAGCTTCTAAATTATCTTTTCCAGGTGCATAAATAATTTTGAAAGAATATTGTGACAAATAATGCATTAAATACCCAAGTTCTTCATCTGTTCTTGCTTTTACTCTTAGTGTTTCAAGAGGTTTATGATCAGTTATTACTGTGAATTCCCTTCCTATTAACCAATATTGCCAGTATACAATTGCTTCTTTGATTGCCAAAGTTTCTAAATAAATTGCTTTCTTCTTCAGTTGACTATTGTTTAATTTTCTTGAGAAATAAGCTACTGGATGAAGTTTACCATCTTCCTGTGGTTGCTTTAAAATAGCTCCTAAGCCATCACTACTTGCATCAGTATAAATGAATACATCTTTCTCTTGATTATAAATTGCCAATATAGGACTTGAACATAAATAATTTTTTATATCAGAAAATGCTTTCTCACATTCTTCTGTCCAATTAAACTTTTCTGTTTTTCTTAGTAAATTGTGTAATGGTTCAAGTTTCTTAGCTGCATTTTCAATATATTTATAATAAAAATTAGTTTTACCCAAAAATTGCCTCACATTAGTTTTATTCTTTGGTCTCTGAAATTTTCTTATTGAAATTAAATTGTCCTTGTATGGTCTGATCTTATTTTTTTTCAATTACATGTCCTAAATATTTTACTGAATTTTTGGCAAAATTACATTTTGTTAGTTTTAATCTAAAATCTTCTTTCTTAAGTGCACTCATCAATAATTCAATATGTTTCAAATGCTCTTCAAATGTATTTGAGAATACTAATATATCATCAATGTAATTGATACAAAAATTATTTAATTTATTTCTTCTAATTATGTTTGCAAGAATTCTTTGAAAAATCGCTGATGAAGTCTTTAGTCCAAATGGCAAACAATTCCAATGCCAATGTCCATTTTGTGTAACAAATGCTGTTTTTTCTTTATCTTTATTTCTGATTGGGATAGACCAAAATGCTGAATTTATATCAAAAGATGAAAACCAATTACAATTACCAGCTTTAACAATAATATCTTCAATTCTTGGAAAGGGTGGTTCAGATACAACAAGTTTATTTAAATCTCTGAAATCGATACATAATCGTGATCTACAACCATCTTCTTTCTTATATGCTAAAGTAACTGGTGATGCAAATGGAGAACTTGTTTCCTCTATAAGTCCTGCTTCTAATAATTTAGCTACTTGAGATTCAATTTCTTTTTGATCTGGTATAGAACATCTGTATGGTTTCCTCGCAATATACTTTTGTTCTGTCAATTTAATCTTTGCTTCTTCATTCTTAACCATACCAACATCAAATTTATGCTTTGCAAATATTGACTCATATTTCTCTATTAATCTTATTATCTTATTCTTATTATCTTCTTCTAAATGATTTAAATTTTCTTTAAATTTATTAACATCTATGTATGCATTAAGGTTTATTTGAATATTTTCTCTCTCTTCTTTTTCTTTCTTATTTAATCTTTGAAATATATTCAAATTCTCATCTTGGATCAATTGAAATGTCTTGATTGCATCTAGACCCAATAATAGATCATATGAAAAATTATTATTCTTCACAACATAAACATCTAAAATATCTTCAATCTTATTTATCTTCAAATATAAACGTGCCCGGCTATGGATGAAATTCACACCACTAATTGTTTTAAATATACTTTTATTCTCTATTAATTTAGTTTTCAGTTGTTCCATAATATGATAATTAATCAATGTCACATTAGAACCACTATCATAGACACCTTTAACATTCTTTTCTTCATTAATTAGTACATTCAATGTAATCAGTGGAGTAAAATTCACCGGGCAAGCTAGTTTTTTTTATCATCTAGCTCAATTTTATTTAGTTCGTCAATCTCAGTTTCGGTTATGTTAACATGTATCATATTCAAGTACTTCTCTTTGTTACGACATATTGCTGTTGGATGATAACGATCTTCTGCCATTGGATACAATGCCTTACACATTGTATGTTTTTTTTCAAATAATGTTCTACCTGTAATATCGATTTTTTCTGTACTTTTCTTATCATTTTCAACAATTTTATTGAATAATCTTGGTTTAACTTCTTTCTTTTGTTTAATATAATACGAATCATATTTTCTTAATTCATTAATTAATTTATTTGTGGATTTGATTTCTTCACGATCTAATTTATCTTGTATATTCAATGGTAATCCTACAACAATATGATTTATCTTCGAAATAACAGACATTTCTTTCTCAATTTCAGATAGTAAACGTTCTTTCTTTAAAGCATAATCACTTACTGAACCATTTAAATATCGAAAACTGTATGCATGTCTAACATTTGTCCGGCCTTTATCAGCAAATACCATCAAAAATGAATCCGACCAAACCAACCATTGATCCGTTGGAATCTCTTTCAATTTAGTTCTGTACCATTCCTTTGCACCTCCTTCCAAAACCAATTTTAGGCAGTTTATTTTTGTAATTCTGTTCTTCGTATGTTAGAAAATTAGACACTAAATTGAATTCCTAAAGAATCAATTTTAAATGTCCTTAATCTATCTTTGAAAATATCTTTTCAATATTTATAAACAGATTTGACAGTTGTCATGTATAAAACAAAATAAAAAATATGAAGCCTTGTCTGAACAATTGGTAACACAGGTTTCATATTTATATTAATAAAATCAGGCTTCAGAAATCCAAGATAATTTATTTATATATTTTAAATTGGGACGTTTCGAGTTTAAACAAAACTCATCATGAGCTAAAAAATATAAAATATAAATAAACAAAATAATATATAAATAAGTAATATAAAATACCATTAAACAATACGAAATAACAGAAATTAAAATATAAAATGTTGAAATATGATTAAACAGCTGACGATTGGCTCC